>JALAZF010000062.1:17408750-18885000 GCA_022829125.1 Lathyrus tuberosus | reverse complement strand
TAGTTCATTAAGGAGTATACCCTCAAGTATACCCTCAAGTTTAATGATTAAATGATGATCATAATGTTCTTGGTTCTCATTATTATGATGTAATGTCCTCTTTATCACGTTGTGTAACTCCCATGCAACCATAGAACTACCCATAACTATTACGCCGGTTGTACACATCGTCTGAAAACATGTCTTAAATCACCATACAACCCAGGCTCTGACTTGTCTTGTAACGCCCCAGTTTTAGTGTTTTTATTTAATCGAGTCGTTTTGATTAGTTTATTATTATATTATTTTATATTCGACTTTTATTTGGAAATATGTTATTTTTCAATGTTGTGATATTTTATCGGGTTTTGGGAATGTTTGCGAGATATTTGAGTGTTGTGATATTCAATGTTGGGCATTTCACTTTATTTTTTTCTTAAGTTAAGAAAATAGAAATAGAAAGAGAGAAAAATAGAGAGAAAGAAAAAGAGAAGAAGGAAAAGGGAAAGAAAAGAGAAGAAGAGAAGAAAAAGAGAGAAAAACATGGAAATCAAGAAAACAATCTCCCGACTTTTCTAAAGACGATTAAATCGGGTAAGGGTGCGAAACTCGATTATTATATGCTTGTGTATGATTATGTATGTATGTTTTTGATTGTTATTGGATTGAAATGGAAATATATAGTAAAAACCATATTATGTAAAAATTGATTAGAAATCGATTAAAATGTGTCGGAAATCATGTTTTCAGGTCCATTATTGTTGATGCATGTTAGATACATGTTGTTAGGCATTGTATTGGTAATTTTCTGGTGTATAGGTGAAAATTGGATGATTTTGGGTTGGAAAACGCAGAAGAAATTCTGCAGAAAAATTCTGGTTTTCCACTGCCCATATGCGTATCACTCAAGGTAATACGCGTATTGGTCAAGACAATACGCGTATGGTATTGAAGAAAACTGGGCAATACGCGTATGGAGCTTCATTTTCTCGGCCATCTGCCCATTTGCGTAATGGTACGCGTAAGACTTTAGGGCAATACGCGTATGATGTAGGGCACTACGCGTATTGGACTTTTAATGGGAATTTTTTTAATGGGAATTTTGGGGAAAATTGGTCTCTGCCCATACGCGTACGACCTTGGGCAATACGCGTATGGAATGGGCGAGGGAGCAGGGCAATACGCGTATGGCCAGGAGAATTGCAAAATGTGGGTTTTTCGCGATGTCTTTTCTTGTTTAGTCCGTAACTTGTATTCCGTTTATCCGTTTTTAACATTCTTGGTATCGTTGAGTAGCTATTGAACTGTACTTTCTTATTATGATAATTTTGAGATTGTTAGCCGATTTAATTATGTCAGGAATTTGGAATAGTGTCGTTTTGTCCTCTTTTGTCGTTATAATTGTGTGTAATTGCTGTGTATCATGCAATGTGCTGTTGATATGGATATGGTATGATTTGCGTGTTATTGTATGGTATAAATGCATTGTTTTGGGCTTGAATTGCAAAGCATGATTAATGTTAAGTGAGATGGTTGCATATATGTGTGCATTTGAATGTCATGAGTCATTGTATGCTGAGCATCATGATGTGCATTCTTGTGATGTCGTGTGCCCTAGTGGGTGTGAGCGACGAATCGATTCCAGAGGGAATCTGCTATAACATCGTGAGCCTTATACCGAGAGGACCGAAAGCGATGGTTATAGACGATCGTGTGCCCGTGTGGGGTGTGAACGATCGGATCGTGAGCCTTATACAAAGAGGACCGAAAGCGATCCATAAACATCGTGAGCCTTATACAAAGAGGACTGAAAGCGACGGGGAACATCGTATGCCCGACGGGGAGTTACACTAAGTAACGAGCGATGGTTCCAATAGTTCCTGAGTGAACTGGTGTTGAGAATTGATGGAAATCGGTACCGCATGTGCATATGTATAGAGTCGTTGTGTCGGTCTCTTGCATTTGCATAAATCATTAATGGTTTGTTTATGTGTGGAATTGTGGATGATATTGATAAATTGATATATGTATATGTGTTGGTGATACTTGTATTGTGCGTGGTTGGTATACCTTGGTGATGGAAATATGAAATATACATTGTGTTGTTTTGTGTTTGAATTATGGTATGAGTTGTGGTGAGAACCGTATATATGTGTATTTTTGGTATTATATATAATTGTATGCAATTATATTATGATTATGTTTCTCACCCTTCTGCTGTTTTATAATGCTCTATGAGGCATTTTAGATTAGATTGCTGGAGGTCTTTTTGGTGAAGCTTAGGTCTTCATTCTTTTGTCGGTCGGCTCTGATATGTGACACCGGGTAGTCGGGGCGATCGAGTGTGAATTATTTTGTATTATGTATATGTATCTTTTGGATTGTACATGTATGGTTATATATGACACATACACTTTTATGATATATATATATATATATATATATATATATATATATATATATATATATATATGAGATTTCAGTACATATTTTCCGCTTTTATTATGTATCTGAATTGTGGGTAGTAGGAACTAAGTTCCTCTGTTAATTGCTACCTGGTTGTTGCATATCTTTATGGGCAGGTTTATGTGTATTTGGTTTCAAATTGATGTGACCCATCGGTCTATGCGATGAATGTTTTAAATATACTCTGATGAAATTTTGTATTTTTATTTATCGCTTTAATAGCTTGGGGGTATAGATTGGGGGTGTTACATTAAGTGGTATCAGAGCCAGTCCGTGTCAGTTGTGTCAGTCCTTGTTAGTCTTTGTGGTTCGGTGAGCTGTTTGTTTAACCATAGTTGCTATTATTGGAAATGAAGAGAATATGGCTGGTAGGAATGACACTTCTTTAGCTGCTGCTATGCAAGCTATTGGTCGGGCTGTGCAGGGTGCACCTAATGCTGCAGGTAATGATGAGTTCAGGAAGAACAAACCGCCTGTCTTCAAAGGAAGATATGATCCTGATGGTGCTCAGATATGGCTTAAAGAGATTGAAAGAATCTTCCGAGTGATGGATTGTGCTGAGGATCAGAAGGTGAGACTGGGTACTCACATGTTACTGGAAGAAGCTGATGATTGGTGGGTTAGTACATGTCATGTGTTGGAAGCTGCAGAGGAGGAGATCACTTGGGCTGTGTTTAGCATTGAGTTTCTGAGGAAGTATTTTCCCGAAGATGTAAGAGGAAAGAAGGAAATTGAGTTCTTGGAGTTAAAACAAGGTAATATGCCTGTTGTTGATTATACTGCTAAGTTTGTGGAGCTTGTGCAGTTTTATCCACATTATGCTGAAGCAACCGCGGAATTTTCTAAGTGTGTAAAGTTTGAGAACGGACTGCGTCCTGAGATAAAGCAGGCAATTGGTTATCAAAGGATTCGGAGGTTTTCTAATTTGACAGATTGTTGTAGGATTTATGAGGAGGATAGTAAGGCTCGTTCTACTCACTATAAGAGTGTGAGCGAGAGGAAAGGGAAGCAACAGTTTCGTGGTGGTCCGTATGTAACCCCAGCTGATAAGGGTAAACAAAGGGGAAATTTTGAGAGAAGGTCAAGTGGAGGAGGAATGTATGGTCCTCTGAGATGTTATAGATGTGGTGATGTGAGACATCGTCAGTCCGAATGTAGGAAGGATTTTGTGGAGGTTTAGGACATGTCGCAGCTGATTGTGCAAGGAAGAATGTGGTGAAGTGTTTCAACTGTGGTGAACCTGGTCATATTAGTACGAAGTGTCCGAAACCGAAGCAAGCTCCAGCTGGTGGGAAAGTTTTTGCCTTGGCAGGAACTCAGACTTCCAGTGCAGACTGTCTGATCAGAGGTATTTGTTTTATTAATAGTACTCCTTTAGTTGCTATTATTGATATTGGAGCAACTCATTCGTTTATTTCGTCTGAGTGCGCGAAGCGTTTGAATCTTGTGTTGTCTTTGATGGATGGTGAGATGGTTATTGATACTCCAGCAATGGGGTCAGTAACTACTTCTTTGGTTTGCCTAAGTTGTCCTTTGACCATTTATGGTAAAGACTTTGAGATGGATTTGGTGTGTTTATCGTTGGAGTATTTAGATGTGGTTCTGGGAATGAATTGGTTGTAGTTCAATCGGGTTCATATTGATTGTTATCATAAGCTGGTAAGGTTTCCTTCTCTTGAGGAAGACGAAGACTCGAGTTTCTTATCTACCAAAGAGTTGAAGAAACTTTTGGCGGATGAAGCTCAGTTGTTTGGGTTGTTTGCATCGTTGACTGTGGATAGTCAAGTTTCACTTGATGTGTTTCCTGTTGTGTGTGATTTTCCAGAAGTGTTTCCTGAGGATATTTCAGACTTGCCGCCAGAGAGAGAGGTGGAGTTTTCTATAGATCTAGTTCTTGGTACTAGACCTGTTTCTATGATACCTTATCGAATGTCGGCATCTGAGTTGGTTGAGTTGAAGAAGCAGTTGAACGAATTATTGGAAAAGAGGTTTGTGAGACCAAGCATTTCTCCTTGGGGTGCTCCAGTTTTATTGGTGAAAAAGAAAGATGGAAGTATGCGATTGTGTATTGATTATCGCCAGTTGAATAAGGTGATGATTAAGAATAAGTATCCTCTTCCGCGAATTGATGATCTGATGGATCAGTTGGTTGGTGCGTGTGTGTTTAGTAAGATTGACTTGAGGTCAGGGTATCATCAGATTAGGGTGAAAGAGGAAGATATTCAGAAGACGACTTTTAGGACACGTTACGGTCATTATGAATATTCTGTGATGCCGTTCGGGGTTTCTAATGCGCCAGGTGTGTTTATGGAGTACATGAATCGTATTTTCCAAGAGCATTTGGATCGTTTTGTGGTTGTATTTATTGATGACATTTTGATTTATTCTAAGTCTCTGGAGGAGCACGCGGAGCATTTGCGTATTGTTTTGCAGGTTTTGAAAGAAAGAAAGCTTTGTGCCAAATTGTCCAAGTGTGAGTTCTGGTTGTCGGAGGTGAGTTTTCTTGGGCATGTGATTTCAGGTAATGGTATTTCTGTGGATCCATCTAAAGTAGAAGCAGTTCTACAATGGGAGGCTCCGAGATCTGTTACTGAAATTCGAAGCTTTTTGGGTTTGGCCGGATATTATCGAAGGTTCATTGAAGGTTTTTCTAAGCTAGCACTTCCTTTGACCCAGTTGACTTGTAAAGGGCAAGCGTTCATTTGGGATATTCGGTGTGAGGAAAGTTTTAATGAGCTGAAGAGAAGATTGACGACAGCTTCGATTTTGATTTTTCCGAATCCTACTGAACCGTTTGTGGTGTATTGTGATGCGTATTTGATTGGTCTAGGTGGGGTGTTAATGCAAGACGGTAAGGTCGTGGCTTATGCTTCAAGGAAGTTAAGAGTGCATGAGAAAAACTATCCTACTCATGATCTTGAATTAGCGGCTGTGGTTTTTGTGTTGAAGATTTGGAGGCATTATCTCTACGGTGCCAGGTTTGAAGTCTTTAGTGATCATAAAAGTTTGAAATATTTGTTTGATCAGAAAGAATTAAATATGAGGCAGCGGAGATGGTTGGAATTTTTGAAGGACTACGACTTTGGCTTGAATTACCATCCTGGTAAAGCTAATGTGGTAGCCGATGCGTTGAGTCGGATATCGTTACATATGTCCGCTTTAATGGTTAAGGAGTGGGAGCTTTTGGAAGCTTTTAGGGACTTGAGTTTGGTATGTGAGGTGACGTCGGATAGCGTAAGGCTTGGAATGTTGAAGGTTACTAATGATTTTCTGAAGACTGTTAGTGAGAAACAGAAGTTGGATGTGAAATTGGTGGATTTAACGTTGGTTGGAGAAAAAGAAGCGAATAGTGATTTTAAAGTGGATATTAATGGTGTTTTGAGATTCCGAGGCCAAATTTGTATTCCTGATGATGCGGAGTTGAAAAGGATGATTTTGGAGGAAGGACACCGGAGTAATTTGAGTATACATCCGAGAGCGAATAAGATGTACCAAGATTTGAAGAAGATTTTCTGGTGGTCGGGTTTGAAAAGAGATGTGGCTCAGTTTGTTTATGCATGTTTGACTTGTCAGAAATCAAAGGTAGAACATCTGAAGCCTAGTGGTTTGTTGCAGCCATTGGATATTCCTGAGTGCAAGTGGGACAACATTTATAGGGATTTTGTGACAGGGTTGCCGAATACACAGCGAAGGCATAATGCTATTTGGGTGGTTGTTGATAGGCTGACTAAATCGGCGCATTTCATTTCGATTGACATCAGTTTTACTTTGGAGAGGTTGGCTGAGATTTACATCAGTGTGATTGTGAAGTTGCATGGGGTTCCGTTGAGCATTGTTTCTGATCGAGATCTGAGGTTTACCTCGAGATTTTGGGAAAGTTTACAGAAGGCGTTGGGTTCTAAATTGAGATTGAGTTCGGCTTATCATCCGCAGACGGATGGTCAGACCGAGAGAACGATTCAGTCATTGGAAAATTTGTTGAGAGCGTGTGTTCTTGAACAAGGTGGTGCATGGGATAGTTATCTTGCATTGATTGAATTCACGTATAATAACAGTTTCCATTCTAGTATTGGAATGGTACCTTTTGAAGCACTGTATGGATGAAGATGTCGAACGCTGTTGTGTTGGCACGAATCTGGTGAGAGTTCGGTGGTTGGGCCAGAGTTGGTGCAACAGACTACGGAAAAAGTGAAGCTTATTCGTGAGAAAATGAAGACTTGTCAAAGTAGGCAAAAGAGTTATCATGATCGGAGGAGAAAATATCTTGAGTTCCAAGAGGGCGATCATGTATTTTTGAGAGTTACACCGGTAACGGGTGTGGGTCGTGCATTGAAATCGAAGAAACTTACTTCTCGGTTTATTGGTCCTTACCAGATATCCGCGAGAGTGGGTGTTGTGGCTTATAGGGTGGCGTTGCCGCCGAATCTGTCGAATTTGCATGATGTGCTCCATGTTTCACAGCTTCGGAAGTATGTTCCGGATCCGTCGCATGTGATTCCGATGGATGAGGTTGAGGTAAGGGAGAACCTTACGGTTGAGGCATTACCCATTAGGATTTTGGATCGCGAGGTGAAGTGGTTGAGAGGCAAGGATATTGCACTTATGAAAGTGGCGTGGGGAGGCGCTGCTGAGGGTAATTTGACTTGGGAGTTAGAGAATCGGATGCGGGAGTCGTATCCAGAGTTGTTCGTCTCAGGTATATTTTCGAGGACGAAAATTTCTAAGTGGGGGAGAGTTGTAACGCCCCAGTTTTAGTATTTTTATTTAATCGAGTCATTTTGATTATTTTATTATTATATTATTTTATTTTCGACTTTTATTTGGAAATATGTTATTTTTCAATGTTGTGATATTTTATCGGGTTTTGGGAACGTTTGCGAGATATTTGAGTGTAGGGGTATTTTAGGCATTTCACTTTATTTTTTTCTTAAGTTAAGAAAATAGAAATAGAAAGAGAGAAAAATAAAGAGAAAAATAAAGAGAAAGAAAAAGAGAAGAAGGAAAAGGGAAAGAAAAGAGAAGAAGAGAAGAAAAAGAGAGAAAAACATGGAAATCAAGAAAACAATCTCCCGACTTTTCTAAAGACGATTAAATCGGGTAAGGGTGCGAAACTCGATTATTATATGCTTGTGTATGATTATGTATGTATGTTTTTGATTGTTATTGGATTGAAATGGAAATATATAGTAAAAACCATATTATGTAAAAATTGATTAGAAATCGATTAAAATGTGTCGGAAATCATGTTTTCAGGTCCATTATTGTTGATACATGTTAGATACATGTTGTTAGGCATTGTATTGGTAATTTTCTGGTGTATAGGTGAAAATTGGATGATTTTGGGTTGGAAAACGCAGAAGAAATTCAACAGAAAAATTCTGGTTTTCCACTGCCCATACGCGTATCACTCAAGGCAATACGCGTATTGGTCAAGGCAATACGCGTATGGTATTGAAGAAAACTGGGCCATACGCGTATGGAGCTTCATTTTCTCGGCCATCTGCCCATTTGCGTAATGGTACGCGTAAGACTTTAGGGCAATACGCATATGATGTAGGGCACTACGCGTATTGGAATTTTAATGGGAATTTTGGGGAAAAATGGGTCTCTGCCCATACGCGTACGACCTTGGGCAATACGCGTATGGAATGGGCGAGGGAACAGGGCAATACGCGTATGGCTCAGGGCAATACGCGTATGGCCAGGAGAATTGCAAAATGTGGGTTTTTCGCGATGTCTTTTCTTGTTTAGTCCGTAACTTGTGTTCCGTTTATCCGTTTTTAACATTCTTGGTATCGTTGAGTAGCTATTGAACTGTACTTTCTTATTATGATAATTTTGTGATTGTTAGCCAATTTAATTATGTCGGGAATTTGGAATAGTGTCGTTTTGTCGACTTTTGTCATTATAATTGTGTGTAATTGCTGTGTATCATGCAATGTGCTATTGATATGGATATGGTATGATTTGCGTGTTGTTGTATGGTATAAATGCATTGTTTTGGGGTTGAATTGCAAAGCATGATTAATGTTAAGTGAGATGGTTGCATATATGTGTGCATTTGAATGTCATGAGTCATTGTATGCTGAGCATCATGATGTGCATTCTTGTGATGTCGTGTGCCCTAATGGGTGTGAGCGACGAATCGATTCCAGGGGGAATCTGTTATAACATCGTGAGCCTTATACCGAGAGGACCGAAAGCGATGGTTATAGACGATCGTGTGCCCGTGTGGGGTGTGAGCGATCGGATCGTGAGCCTTATACAAAGATGACCGAAAGCGATCCATAAACGTCGTGAGCCTTATACAAAGAGGACCGAAAGCAACGAGGAACATTGTATTCCCGACGAGGAGTTACACTAAGTAACGAGCGATGGTTCCAATAGTTCCTGAGTGAACTGGTGTTGACAATTGATGGAAGTCGATACCGCATGTGCATATGCATCGAGTCGTTGTGTCGGTCTCTTGCATTTGCATAAATCATTAATGGTTTGTTTATGTATGGAATTGTGGATGAAATTGATAAATTGATATATGTATATGTGTTGGTGATACTTGTATTGTGCATGGTTGGTATACCTTGGTGATGGAAATATGAAATATACATTGTGTTGTTTTGTGTTTGAATTATGGTATGAGTTGTGGTGAGAACCGTATATATGTGTATTTTTGGTGTTATATATAATTGTATGCAATTATATTATGATTGTGTTTCTCACCCTTCTGCTGTTTTATAATGCTCTATGAGGCATTGCAGATTAGATTGCTGGAGGTCTTTTTGGTGAAGCTTAGGTCTTCATTCTTTTGTTGGTCGGCTCTGATATGTGACACCGGGTAGTCGGGGCGATCGAGTGTGAATTATTTTGTATTATGTATATGTATCTTTTGGATTGTACATGTATGGTTATATATGACACATACACTTTTATGATATATATATGAGATTTTAGTACATATTTTCCGCTTTTATTATGTATCTGAATTGTGGGTAGTAGGAGCTAAGTTCCTCTGTTAATTGCTACCTGATTGTTGCATATCTTTATGGGCAGGTTTATGTGTATTTGGTTTCAAATTGATGTGACCCCTCGATCTATGCCATGAATGTTTTAAATATACTCTGATGAAATTTTGTATTTTTATTTATCGCTTTAATAGCTTGGGGGTATAGATTGGGGGTGTTACATGTCTCATATGTAGCCACCCGACATTTGTTACTTTCTGCAAATAGCTGGCATACCGACTTTCCATGCTTGGCCCCAGTGATTTATAACTCGACTTTTAGAATTCCGAGCTGTACATAAGCCCCCAAATCATGAGGCCCAATGGAATTAAGTATTCAGACAAAGAGTCCTAAAATTCTTTCTCCTTTAATGGGTCATACTTCTGCCCGGTGTGGGTTTTTAAGAGTAATAATGATGGTCGTCTTGTTATATCTCATCTCCCTCTTTGTTATGAAAACTTTTATGGGGAAGCTAATCGCCATCATGACTCTAGTTCGATAGGGTCTCCTAACCATTTTAAATTTCTTTCCATAAAACCCTAAATTTCTTTGTTTCTTTGTTCATCATTCTCGACCCTTGCTCCCTTTTTTCAAATTGTTATCCAGATTCTAACGCCCTCTACAGTCGCTTTGCAAGCACGAATCTCAGGTATTAGTTCTTTGCCTTACTTATTCTTTCTTAATTCTTTTATCATGGTTATAATATGTGAGTGTGATAATTCGAGGAATGTACTGATTCCCGTCAATGCCCAAGAGATAAGAAAACTATGGGATGCATGCATGAAAAAATACGAGGGACATCTGGGGCAAGCAGAATTTAATCAGATCATTAAGGAAGTTTAGGGTGACATTTTTTCATCTTGTAGTGAAACTGATTCAAAATCTTCGTCATTGGGTTTTGTGGACATTTTGATGGAGATGACAGGGCCTTTTATTGACAAAGAAGATTTAATCTACATCCACAACACAATTGATGACAATGACAATCAAAACTCCGATCTAACAAACATATTTCTTCAACCGAGAATGAAGAAGATGTTGTGTTGGAACCTTGTAGGGTTGGTGAAAGAGTTCGAATCACTCGGCCAATGGGAGTATTTGGCAAATATTTTTTATATCTATTCAGGGGTAATTGAGGATTTTAAGATCCGTACCCCCTTTACTAAATTTGAATCTGATCTCCTCAAAACCCTAACTATCGGTCCTTCTTAATTATGCCCAAACAGATAGGGCTTTATTAAATCTTTTGAACTCATTTGCAGGCACTGAACATAATCCCTAATTTATGCTTGTTCTTTTCTTTATTTGAGCTAAAAGGGGATGACAAAGGAGGTTAGGTTTCCCTTAGTGGAATCCCAGGGAAAGTTTTCCTTTAGGTTTATCTACCAACTACAATGGCTTCAAAGATAAGTTTCTTCGTGTAAAAAGTGGGAAAATGTGCCCCCAAGTTATGTATGCGTTAGATGGGGGCCACCATTTCCCGATTTACTAGATGGATAACCCGTTTCCAGTTTGTGGCTTTGAGTATGACAAGTTATATGCTTTGGAGATCTGAGCTTTAGCTATTCTCGATGCCTTCCGGGTAGTAAAGGTCTAGGATTTACTAAACATGGTCGATGATCCGAAAAAAGTATTTAACTTCCTACATAATGCTTGTATGTCTCTTACTATACTCTAATGATATCTTTATTTCACTCTTATGAACTTATTTGTTCATTCCTTTTCAGCTGAAATGACGAGCCTTAAGCTGACGAAACATAAGAAGCTAATGGCTAAGTGAGGGCGGGGTGGGGAGAATAATCTACCTATAAGACCGACTTATCTGATATTCAAATTCGGACCCTTAAAAGAAAGAAAGCAGAGGATGGGAAAAACAACACCAGGTGTTTCAGAGCCCCAAAATGCTTCCCTCCCCTTCTTGGAAGCTCAAATCTGACTTCCCCTTAAAGGATGAAAACTTTGATTGGTGATCTTGTAAGTCATGTCGACTTGGTAGTCACCACCCTGATGTAAGATTTTGGCGGCAACCATAAAGCCAACTCGTCCACTGAATTAAAGCTTTGGTCTAATACCTTTAATGGCTTGAATTTTTTCTATGACCATCTGAATGCGATAGAGGACGTCGAGAAAGTGAAAACTATAAGGACTGAACAACTAACCCAAAATATTGGTACTTACTTGATCAGGTGTGTTATTGTGGCCCGGGGATTGTTTAAAGTCGGTGACGCCTATGAGTAATAGATATTCAAATGCTAATAATTCTTTGATCAAGACTTAAAAATTTGTCACATCCATTACTTAAAAATGATGAGAATTTATTAACCATGATCTAAAATGTGTTACTCTTGAATATGGTTATCTATGTTCAGGAAAAGACTAAGGAACACATCAGTTGAAGCAAAAAGAGAAGTCATGCCCTGCAAAATTCGCATCGCAAGCGATAGGTCGCTACGCGAAGTAGAAGAAAACAAAGAGAACGTGAGTAGCAGCGAAGATGAGACAGAATCAAATCCTCAGAACTTCGCTTGAAGCGAGTGTAGCGAGAGGAAGCGAGACAAGTTCGCGATGCGAACTTCACTTTGCATAGCGAAAGAGAGGCAGAAGCAAAAACACAAAAGTTCGCTTGAAGTTACAGAAGCGAGGAGTGGCGAGGTAAGTTCACAATTCGAACTTTACTTTGCATAGTGAAGTATGACATTTTCCATGGGCGGTTTGAAAAGTCTTCAAGGTGAAGCAAGCCTAATTTGCGTCGCGAGCAGCACTTCACATAGCAAAGTTACTTCAACTCAGACATTATAAAAAGGGTGCAACATAACACTTTGAAGATCATATTGGAGAAAAATAGAACATAATATTGTGATAGAAAACAAATAGTTTGTAATAGATTGTAAGGGGAGATAATATGAGAATCGAGTTGGATACGCATCAAGAATCGAGAAATCATTGTTGATGCTGATTCATCTCCAATTCTATCTTTTTGTACAAGCTACCATGGCAATGGATAGCTAAATTCTTCTCTTGTTGGAATTCGAAAGAATCTACCGTAATCGTATGTATCTTTATTAATTATTCCTTTAATGAAATATTGTTATTCATAATTATCGATTATATCTTAGTTTTATCAATCAAACTTTTGGATGGGAATTGTGATTGAGAAATACGTTCGTATAATGCTTTAAGATTATAATCAGTTAAAAACTAATTTCTAGACATAAAATTAGGGTTTAGTTTTCATAATCAAACGTTAGTCCTTAATGTGATCGGTTTGTTTCATAGATTGAGAAATCATCGATTAAACTAACCGATTGAAATCTCAACAAACGCATAGACATATGTGTGGTTGTGAGTGATTGGTGAAGGTAAGAAATGAAAATCAAGTTTATATAAGAGTAATAAATTAAGTCATACGTGCACGGTAGAAAAATTCCAATCCCGACAAGTTTTCTTATCAATTAAACTTTACTTTATTAAATAACGATTTTACATTCAGTTTACTTTAATCTAACCATTTGACAAACCTAACTTGAAAACGATAACGATTGTCTTAAAAGGTTGGTAATATCGCGTCGGTCTTTGTGAATACGATACTAAATACTTTCTTTTTTGATATACTCAACATCAAAATTGCGCCGTTGCCGGGGTCTGGCATTTAGATATTACAAATGAAATGACTATTGATATCTTTTTAAGTTTGTACATTTGTTAAAAACTATATATATCTTTTCTCTATTCTTTATTTTACCTTCTCCTAACACTTTATTGGTTAGAAATTACGAGCTTTGTGTATGCGAGGTACAATGCCAGAAGATCTATTACCTTTTGATCCCAAGATCGAAAGAACAATTCGGAAAAACAAAAGACAAACAAAGAAGCAAAATAAGCTAGCCAAACAGAAATATCAAAAGAAAGGAGCTTCCACATCAACACCTTCAACAAAAGAAACAATGGCCTAAGGTGGACTTGAAGTTGTCAACGGTGTGTAACGCGTTTTGTGTCAGAGACCAAGCTATTGGATTAATTTGACTCGCAAAACAACCGGCAGAAAAAACAGTGTTGCCACTGAACGTTATTTATCTTGACAGGGAAAGGAAACGATCAAAGAAACCTCAAAAGGGAGAAGACATGGTCATCACAACCAAGTCCTGGGTTCGGGAGTCGATTACGCAAGAGGAAGGTATTAGCACCCTCTCGCGTCCGTTGTACTCAACCGGATCCATGCTTGTTGTCTAATCAAAGGGTGTGTTATCTAAAGCCCGCTGCTAAATGGAAACGAAAAGGGGGAAAACAAAGGAGACTCAATAGGACTTCACCGTCCTAGGCCTACGTATTCTCTCGTGCAATGGGAAATTCAGAGTCAAAGTAGTTCCCAGGACTACGGGTGGAAAGGTCTCGATCACACTAGGACGAGAGAAAAGACTCGGTTGACTGGTTGGTTTCGATCGCACGGGGGCGAGAGGAAAGGGAAATTAGTTGTTAGTGTGCTCGCCTAGGATAGGGATCCTCGTACCTACGTATCCTTGTTAAGGAATGAGGAATCAGAGCATCTGTAGTTCACAGGACTACGAGTAAATGTGATATTAATCGCACGGGAGCGAGAGAAAAGGTTCTGGACATGTCTAAAGAAGTGAATTAAATTTGTTTGTGATGCGCACCATGCTAAAGTCTATGACATAGGATCGAGTACTTTGCGTTAAGGATCCAAACGTCTCGCGTACAAAGTACCCTAAGATGAGGTTAGAAATGCATTCGCTCATCTTTTCCTACTTGCTTAAGGCTCGTGACGCACTATGCACATCATATTTATTATGAGTTTTGAAATTGATTCGAGGGAAAGAAGAGAAAGACGCACAAAAGGTCTAAGGGAAACTGAATCCTACATGTTATCATGTATTGCGACCCCAAGGTCAGGATTAGAAGGGAGATAACCTAATGTTATCATACTTGGATTGAGAGTCAAATGTCAAGCCTCCAAGCTTAATCAGAAATTAAGTCGGACTAGGAGCCTTAAGGGAGCATGTGAATACAGAGGTAAACATTAAATAAGATCAATCTCAAAAACATCAAGTATTCAAAACTTATAGGAGAAGAAAGGAGATGAAGAGAAGATAAGGTGTCAAAGCGATGCAAGTATAAATTAAGGAAATGGACCATAAACAACAGCAAGAACAACGCTTCAGCACAACACAACAGTGAATTCAAGCAAGCAGTAAGAGCAACCTTTAACAACACCTATCTTCAGAACAGAACAGGTGTAAAATCTAGCAGAACAGGATAGATATATTTAATAGCATGTATGTACAGAACAGTAGTGTATGCAACATAATTTCTACATTCGATCAACTTATACACAAATGAGAATTCAAACATCAACAAGATCAAGCAAGCACAAACCTCTCAAGTGTCAAAGCACAAATCTCATCAAGACTATTTAAGAATCATCATGAAAGATAACCAAAGTTAATCACCAAGATTTTAAAAGAACTCTACAAGAAAAAACAACTAAAGATTATACAAGGACCAAATATTCAATCAAAACTTATTGAAATTCAAATGGAAAATTAACCCAAGTTCAAACAATATTCAAACAATTTGTTCAACTAAAGGAAATCCAAGAGAAATCAATCAAAATTAGCTACATGATTTAATCAACTTGGCAAAAAGATTAACCTAAAAAATTAGTCAAAAGTTCTACCAACAATTATCATCAAGAAAATACTCACAAGTGCACATCAAAGGTTCAACAAAATAAATGCCAAGAATTAGTCAAAATTGATACCAAATAATTAAACACAATTGTATCGAGAAGCTCACGAACATTATCATTAAGAAATCTTATCAAAAATCAACGATGTAGCTAAACAAAATTAATCCGAGAAAGTCATGAAAATTAAATCCAAACAGAAAATTAATCTAAGAAAAAGAGAATCATAAAGAATTAAACTCAACAAAATCAATCACAAACTAACAAGAAATTTTAATCAAAGATTTAACAAGAATTAACATATAAAAAATCTAGATTATTAACCAAAATCTAGTTAACAAAAATTCTATATTCAATCAATCAAAGTTCAAATTATAACTAATATTAAGGTATAAATCAATATTAAAAAACTAAAAGAAAACAAGGGTGCAAAAATGCGGAATCATCAAGGGCTTCAAACCCATTTATCCACAAAAACGGGCGTGCCAAAAAGAACAAGGGTGGTGTAGAAGCATATCCACACCGGCCAAGAAGCCCAAAACCCAAACACCAATAGCAACAAAAAACCTGTTAACAAAAAAACAAAAAAAATCCAATCACATGACATAGTGAAGAATGGCACGGTCAAAGCAAAGAGGAAAATTTTACCTCATACCCGCACACTTATTCCTCTACCACTACATTAAATTTTTTTTTACCAAAATGCCCTCATATAAAAAGATTTTTTTTTATTTTTTCACCTTTCCTTCATTTAAGTTTCTAAATTCCGATACAGGAAAAAATTATCATACAGAAACACTTTATGAAAGTGTTTGGGTTGAATAATATTCGTGTTTAAAAAATTTTCAAAAAAAATTAATATCGGAACACTTTATGGAAAAAGTGTTCCGGTTGGTAATCTTTCAAAAATATTAAAAAAAGTCATACCGGAACACTTTTTAAGAGTGTTCCGGTTGAGTATATTATAAAACCCGGACATCGTTATAGAAGTGTTCTAGATAAAAATTTTCTTACTAAATTAGTTTCGGCAACAGGTTAAAACTGATGCCTAAAGTAAATAGACAACGGTTATAAAGCGTTGCAGAAACTCATTTAGCAATTTTTTTAACCATAACACTTTCAAAAAGTGTTTCGGTATCTTATTAATACATCCAACTGGAACACTTTCAAAAAGTGTTCCGGTATTATAATTTTTCGTTACTTTAGGCAACGGTTTTGAACTTTTGCTGAAACTCATTTAACATTTTTTTAAAACTGAAACACTTTAAAAAATTGTTCCGGTGTATTATTAATACATCCAACCGGAACACTTTTCGAAAGTGTTCCGGTATGATAATTTTTTTGTTACTTTAGGCCACGATTTTGAACTGTTACTGAAACTCATTTAGCAATTTTTTTAACCGAAACACTTTCAAAAAGTGTTTCGGTGTCTTATTAATACATCCAACCTGAACACTTTCAAAAAGTGTTCTGGTATGATAATTTTTTCTATTACTTTAGGCCATGGTTTTGATTTGTTGCAGAAACTCATTTAGCAATTTTTTTAACCGAAACACTTTCAAAAAGTGTTTCGGTGTCTTAATAATATACCTAATAGGAACACTTCTTAAAAGTGTTCCTGTATGATAATTGTTTTAAAAAGGTGAAAAATAAATGATGGAAAGGTGAAAAAATAAATGATGGAAAGGAAAAAAAATAAAACAAATTAACTTTTTATATGAGGGCATTTTGGTAAAAAAAATTCAATGTAGGGGTAAAGGGAAAAGTGTATGGGTATGAGGTAAAATTTTCAGCAAAGAGAATAACTCAACACGTTATATTCCCAACATCAGATTTCAAAAGTATCATCATTTTATTAATTCTTTTTGTAAAACACAAAAGCTAAAGAAAGAAAAAAAACAAAGTAAACAAAACCCAAACGATCAACGAAGTCGCATCCAACCTTTCCCTTTGACTTATCTAAACCATCATGCTTCTCATCATCATTGTGCGCGACATATCAACTGTGAGAACAAGATTTGGTTCTGCAATTTTATCTCTAAGTTTTGATGATACCAAATAAGTATTTTTGTATGAACAATTTTGTACAACTAATGGTTGTTATTTGTGAGAATGTAACAAACATGTTATGCTTCCATATATTGGTGCGAACACAATGCATAAAGTAAAATACTCCGCCTACACACTCTGATTTAAAAGGAAAAGAGAACGGGTTCTGAAGATCTGAAGACATAGGTTCTGATCGAACGAAGTCCAGATGCTAAAGTCCTAAGCTCTCTGAATCAAGGTTCTGAAGACCTAAATCAAGTCTCACTCATGCTTCAACCAAATACTATCAGAAGCCTCTGAAGATATGAAGACAATGCACCAAGCGATCGAGGTTCTGAAAGCCGAGTACTAAAGACTCTGAAGATACAAAGACTTGAGAATCTCAAGAACCTAGCTAAGTTTTCCCTTCTTACTCATGCTCGTAAAAAGCCTCTGAAGTTGAGAAGCTAAGAAGACAAAGCTACATAGTACAGCTGTACCTTAATTTAAGTGAACATATCTTGGTAACAGTGCAATGGTACAATCAAAGATATTCTGACAAAAACAGGACGCGCAGCACGCAAAAGCTATTATCTGTCCTCACGCTTCTAGCCGCCAGCCTAGTTAAGCTATCATGATTACATTTCAACATCTCTTTCTACACGACTATAAAAGGAAGTAAAAAAACTTGAAGAAAGATACACACGAACGCCATTGCAATACTCTTTCTATCTGAAATCTTTCTTAAGTCATTCTGGTCGAAAACGTGTTTACATTTTCAGCTTGTATAGAAGCATTTCTTTGTAAACAAAATTTATTTAAACTTAGGTTTGTGTTCCTTGAGAAAGACCTGTGAGGTTGTATTTCTTGAGAAGTCTAAGTCGTGTGTCTTAGAGGTTGTTCCTTGAGTAAGACCCGTGAGGTTGTATTACTTGAGAAGTCTAAAACTTGTGAGTTTTAGAGGTTGTGTTAGTCACCAGCGGATTGGCTCGTGCATTGTACTGATTTGATTAAATAGTGGATTAAGACCTCGTTGAGAGAGGCAAAATCACCTTGGCGGGTGGACTAGACTAACTTGAGGGTTTCTCAAGTGAACTAGTATAAACATAACGTGTTCATCACTTGATTCTCAACAAAGGTCATTACCATTAAAAGTAAGGGTTTTATGAAAATAATTTATTTTTAAAAAACAAATTTATTTTGAAAAACCAATTCAACTCAGTATCGATCCAAGTGTGAAACACAATGTCTATACCAAATGTTGAGACAAGTGTTATTGTAAATGAAAGAGATTCTTATAGTGCAAAACCTCCTATCTTTGATGGAGAAAAATTTGACTATTGGAAAGATAGAATTGAAAGTTACTTTTTGTCGTTTGACTTAGATCTATGGGATCTGATAGTAGATGGCTACAGTCACCCTGTAGACTCTGCAGGTAAGAAGATTGAAAGGAGTGCATTTACAGATGCACAAAAGAAAAACTATAAAAATCATCATAGGGCAAGAACTATTCTGTTAAATGCAATTTCCTATACAGAATATGAAAAAATTACGAACAAAGAAACTGCAAAGTCTATCTTTGACTCTCTTCGTATGACTCACGAAGGCAATGCTCAAGTCAAGGAAATGAAGGCTCTTGCACTAGTTCAAAAATACGAAGCCTTCAAGATGGAAGATGATGAATCTGTGGAAACCATGTTCTCAAGATTTCAGATACTTGTTGCAGGACTCATAGTTCTGGACAAAGGCTATTCTACTGCTGATCATGTCAAGAAAATTATCAGAAGCCTACCTGTCAAGTAGAGACCAATGGTGACTGCCTTGAAGCTAGCAAAGGATCTGAACAATATAAGTATTGAGGAACTAATCAGTTCTTTAAGAAGTTATGAAATAGAGCTCCAAGAAGATGAACCTCAAAAGAAAAGCAAACCCATCGCTCTAAAAGCTAAAAAGAAAAAGGCATATCAAGAAGAGGAGGAACTGGAAGAATCCGAAGAAGAATCAGACGAAGATGATATATCTATCATATCAAGGAAAATCAGTCAACTGGAGATACAGAAGAAACAAGTTCAGAGGACCAAGAAGAAAATCTGAATCTACATATGATCAAAAGAGAACTTATGGAAGAGACGTTACGTGTTTTGAATGCAAAGAACCTGGACATTTCAAAAATGACTGTCCAAGGTTTAAGAAAGATGAAAGACCTAAGAAAGCTAAAAAAGGTCTTATGGGAACTTGGGATGATTCAGAGCTCGAAGATAATTCTAATGAAGAACGTGCTAACGTAGCATTCATGGCTAAAACCAACGACGATCTATTAGAAGGAGAACCTTCAGACTCCGACAACGAAAGAAAGGTACTTTCTTCCATATCTCGCTCTGAACTTGAAATAGGATTATATGAACTTATGGAAAGATATCAAACTCTTCGAAGAAAACACAAAACTCTGAAAAAGACTCTTGTGATTCCTTCAGAAGATCTTACTAAAAGCAAACAAACCATTCTTGAATTAAATGAAAAACTACTTTCTCTAGAAAATTCAAATACTGCATTAAAAACTAAAATCTCTAGGTTAGAAGAAGAAACCATCTCTAACAAAACCAATACTAATGAAGTAGTCAAGTATGATAGAGCTTTCCAACGCTTTCTTGCTAAAAGTATAGACAGAAGCAAAATGGCATCAATGATATATGGAGTCAGCAGAAATGGTAACAGAGGTCTAGGATATTTAGGACCATCACAACCATATGATGAGACCAAAAGTATCAAGATAATACCTCCGTCCAAACATTTTGTACCCTCCGACACTATTTTAAAATGTTCTGAACAAAAAGCTTCAAAACCGATCACTACACAAACATAGACACTGAAGAAAACTCCTAAACTTAAACATTATGCACAAGTTCCACACTATTATTCCAATATAAGGAAGTCCAAAGGTGTCAGAACCTCTGGAAAGGCTAATGTGAAAGGACCCACAAAATGGGTACCTAAGAATAAGATAATTTATGTTGCAGACATCCTTAATGGCACCATTGAAACATCAATCATGGTACCTGGACAGTGGATGCTCGCGACACATGACGGGAGAAAGGCATATGTTCCAAGATCTGAAACTTAAACCCGGAGGTGCCGTCGGTTTTGGAGTAAATCAGAAAGGAAGAATCATTGGCTCCGGAACTATTGGAAATAATAAGCTTCCCTCTATTATTAATGTTCTGTTAGTTGAAGGTCTTATGCATAATCTATTGTCAATCAGTCAACTTAGTGACAATGGTTATGACATTATCTTTAATCAAACATCTTGTAAAGCTGTAAGTCAAAAGGATGGATTTGTCCTGTTCAACGGAAAGAGGAAGAACAATACTTACAAAATTAAATTATCAGACTTAAAACACCAAAATATAAAATGTCTTCTCTCTGTAAATGAAGAGAAATGGGTCTGGCACAGACGCCTTGGTCATGTTAGCTTGAGAAGAATTTCTCAGCTAAACAAGCTTGGTCTTGTAAGAGGCTTGCCAAATCTGAAGTACTCTTCAGATGCTCTTTGTGAAGCATGTCAGAAAGGCAAGTTTTCAAAAACCTCCTTTAAAGAAAAAAATATTGTTTCCACCTCTAGACCGTTAGAACTTCTTCACATTGATCTTTTTGGACCAGGAAAAACTGCTTCGATCAATGGTAAGAAATACGGACTAGTCATCGTTGATGATTACAGTCATTGGACATAGGTGAAATTCTTAAAACACAAGGATGAGTCACATTTTGTGTTTGCTTCCTTCTGTACCCAAGTAAAAAATGAGAAAAATTGCAAAATCATCAAAGTCAAAAGTGATCATGGTGGAGAATTTGAAAACAAAGACTTTGAAAACCTTTTTGATTCACATGGGATATCCCATGACTTTTCTTGTCCTAGAACTCCACAACAGAATGGAGTTGTAGAGAGAAAGAACAGAACTTTACAAGAAATAGCTCACACCATGATCCAAGAAACTAACATGGCTAAGCATTTTTGGGCAGAAGCAATTAACAGAGCATGTTGTATTCAAAATAGAATCTCTATTAGACCTATCTTGATTAAAACTCCGTATGAATTGTGGAAGAATAAAATTCCCAATATTTCCTATTTTTATCCATTTGGATGTACTTGCTTTATGCTAAATACTAAAGAGAATCTTGGCAAGTTTGATTCCAAAGCACAAAAGTGTCTGTTGTTAGGATACTCTGAACGCTCAAAAGGATACAGAGTTTATAACACAGAATCACAGATTGTGATTGAATCAATCCATGTTAGATTCAATGACAGGCCTGACTCTGAAAAGTCAGAGCTAGTTGAAAAGCTTGCAGGTTTGGAAATTAGCTTCTCAGAACTTAAAGAAAAAGCAGATGAAGTCAAAGACCAACAAGATCCTACATATGATACCACTGATATGACTCCGAATACTCCACAACAAAAGAAAAGAAGAATGTCTACTTCTCACCCTGAGGAACTAATTCAGGGTAGCAAGAGTGCTCCAATCAGAACTAGATCATCTTTCAGACCATCAGACGAAACACTCTTAGGACTGGTGTCGTTGATCGAACCAGCTACAATTGAAGAAGCTCTTATGGACAATGACTGGGTTCTGGCTATGGAAGAAGAACTGAATAAATTCGTAAAGAATGATGTTTGGGATCTAGTTCCAAAACCTAAGAATATTCATGTTATTGGAACCAAGTGGGTATTCAGGAACAAGCTAAATGAGAAAGGCGAAGTTGTCAGAAACAAAGCACGACTTGTTGCTCAAGGATACAGTCAACAAGAAGGAATTGATTACAACGAAACCTTTGCTTCAGTCGCCAGACTTGAAGCAATACGGTTATTAATTTCATTCTCAGTAAACCATAACATCACCCTATATCAGATGGATGTTAAGAGTGCATTCTTAAATGGTTATATATCAGAAGAAGTCTATGTCAAACAACCTCCTGGTTTTGAAAATTCAGAAAAATCAAATTTTGTCTTTAAACTCAAAAAGCCTCTCTATGGCTTAAAGCAAGCTCCCAGAGCTTGGTATGATAGATTGAGCAAATTTCTTTTAGAAAATTAGTTCACCAGAGGAAAGGTTAACACAACTTTCTTCTGTAAAACATATAAGAATGATATTCTTATAGTTCAAATCTATGTTGATGATATTATTTTTGGTTCTGCTAACTACTCTTTATGTGAAGAATTTTCAAAGTTAATGCAAGCCGAATTCGAAATGAGTCTGATGGGTGAGTTAAGGTACTTCCTGGGAATTCAAATAAATCAGAAACCAGAAGCCACCTACATTCATCAAAGCAAGTACACAAAAGAACTTCTGAAGAAATTCAACATGATGGACTGTAATACAGCTAAAACACCAATGCATCCAACATGTGTCATGAGAAAAGAAGAAACAAAAGATAAGGTTTGTCAGAAGCTTTATTGTGGTATGATAAGCGCTCTCTTATATCTAACTGATTCTAGACCTGATATATTATTCAGTGTACATTTATGTGCTAGATTCCAATCAGATCCAAGAGAATCTCATTTAACTGTAGTTAAACGAATTCCAAGGTATCTGAAAAGTACTACTAACCTGGGCTTGATGTATGAGAAAACATCAGAGTATACTCTTTCTGGTTACTGTGATGCAGATTATGCTGGAGACAGATTGGAAAGAAAGAGCACTTCTGGAAATTGTCAGTTCCTGGGGAACAATCTAATCTCATGGTCAAGTAAGAGGCAATCTACAATTGTTTTCTCTACAGCAGAAGCTGAATACATCTCCGCTTCTCTATGCAGTACACAAATGCTTTGGATGAAAAATCAGTTGGAAGACTATCAGATATATGAGAGTAACATTCCTATTTTCTGCTATAATATTGCAGCAATTTGTTTAAGTAAAAATTTAATTCTTCATTCTAGGGCTAAACACATTAAAATAAAACACCATTTTATCAGAGACCATGTTCAGAAGGGAACCTTACGCTTAAAATTTATTGATACAGACCATCAATGGGCAGATATTTCTTACAAAACCCTTAGCTGAAGATACATTTCTAAATATTTTAAAACATCTGAAAATGGTGTACTGCTCAGAATAAGGTTATTTCAGAACCAAATGTGTTAGTTAGAAGAAATAAGTATTTTTAAATCATCATAATCACTTTTGTGAGAAGTATCTCAGTTCTGATTAATTTCTCTTCTGTGCTGAGCCAATGAATTCTTTTAATTGTTCACTTGGTTCCCCCTTCTTCCCACTTCCACCAAGGCCTTATATATTAGTAATTATTAGTAATTTTTCTAATTCTTCTATTGATTGTTTGGACTCAAATTTTTGCCCGATTGCTTGAAGTCGCATTCGGTGTTTATCCATTTTTTATCGTTTCAACTTGCGAATGAGTGGTAATGATAGTGTTTAAAGTTTTGTACACGTTCAAGGTATGTGTTTATGGCTTTCTTGACTTTAGCATATTCATGATACTTAGGCTTTTTACAACTTCTATGCCATTCATTCTTTTATATACTTGTTCGCATGTGAATCACTTTAGTTCCCACCCTTTTTATGAGGAAGCCTTCTATTGTTCATATATGCTCGGAGTTTCAACATTCTTGTTTTAACTGGATTTTATTATGTTGAATGTGTTGTTTATGTTGTGTATATGAATGCATGAAAAGGATCAAGGCATTTGTTTCATTTTGAGCACAACTACCTTAGCCAAATAGTCAATTCACCTTGTGAGTGTGTGATCATTTGTAACCCCTTTGAGCCTTTGGTCATTATCCATTTTGTTTGAGTTTGATGCTTGTCTATGAGTGTCAAATTTACTTTTTGTATGGATTTTGATTGATAATTTTTTCTTGAACCCTCAACTTTGTGTGTTGTATGAATTTTTACCTTGCCTTAGAAAGTAGGGAGTATTCACATGATGCTGCGGTTGAATTCAAGTTAGGGAGAGAATGATTGTGTATTCATTAGTTGGATTCTATGAGGATTGAAAAAGAAAAGAAAAAAGAGAAAAATTTGTGAAAGAGAAAAAGAAAAAGAAAAAAAGAAGAAAAAGAAAATCCTTGTGAAAGGAAACAAAAAGAGTTCTAATAATTGTGCTAAATAAGTATTGTGTTTTGTGTAACACTTGGGATTTTGTATGAAGTTTGATTGAAATTTTGGTGTTTTAAACTTTGTGAGTTGATCACTCCCTTAGGTTTAGGCAAGTTTTTGTTTCAATTACCTTTAGAAATCGCCCCTTGTTTGTTTACCCGACCACATTACAACCTTGAAAAGTCCTTGTGATTCTTGTCTTTGTATGTTCAATGTGAATTTTTGGATGGATGCATAATTTAGTCTTTTGTTTGCAAGATTGTTGTGTGAGTGAAAGTACCTCATTTTATGTTTTTCATCTACCGATGAATGGTTTTGCTAGGTGTGATTCACATTGGAACTTGTGTTGTTTTAGGATGTTTAGCATGATTTTTGTATTTTGCATTTATTTCGTGACTATGTTATCGTCGTAGTTTAGTGGTAAGTATTTACTTTGTGTGTACCATTTTAGATTAAACCATTGCATTTGTTTTTGTTTGTAAAAACTTGTTGTTGCGTGATTTCTTGGATTTCGCTTTTGTTCCTTTTGATGTTGGTTTTGATTGAGCACAAACAATTATGTAAGTTGGGGAGAGTTGATAAGTGAAAATTGTAGCTATTTTTGTATATATGTTTTGTTGCACTTATCGTTGATTTTTGTTAAATATCATACGAATAAACCCTGTTTTGTTTATAAATGCGTATAGTTTACATTTTAGTGTATTTTTCATTTTCTCATATATATCATTGAGTTTAATTGCTTTCCATTCATTTTTGTAGGTATTTTAGCAGTGGGATTTTGCCATTGTTGTATAGAGCATTGAATAAGCTTTCCAACGCTTCGAACCGGGCAAAAAACGTAATTACGTTTCAAAAGTTATGAAGAAAGCAAGCTTTGGATTTTCAAGCATGTTAGGAGCGCGCTTAGCGGGCTCCTAGCCCAGGAAGCATGCTAGGAGCACGCTTAGCGGGCTCCTAGCCCACGGAAGAAGTAAATTCTAGCGAGTAGCGCTCTGAGCACGCTCCGAGCCCGCTTGGTGCGCTTTTAAGGCGGTTTAACTTTAATAAGAGCGCGCTTAGCACCCAAAACCGTACTTAGCGCGGTCTGCGACTTTGACAGTCCATAACTAGTGGAAAAACAGATATTTTAGGGGATGGTTTGGGTATTTTTTGCTCCCACTCCATCAAACTTCATTTCTTCATTGGATTTGCTTAGAAAACATCATGGAAGCTTGCATTTCGATGATCCGGGGTGGATTTCTCATCGATCAGCTCTGACAATCCGTGAAGTGTTTGGTTCATTTCTGATTTTCTTCATGTCTTTCTTCTTTATTGGGTTTGTATATGTTTTTACTTTGATCTTATGTACATTTGTCGCCCATGGCTTTATATTTAATTTTCTTTACAGATCTCTGTTGGTGATTATTCTTGATTTTTGCTTAAATGCTCGGGGTTTGTGTCGTGTTAGAGATAAACGTCACAAACTTCGATTAAGGATAATTATCTTTTAGTTTCTGGATGCTAGAGATAGATTTAGGGCTAATAATCCTTATGGGTGTCGGAACTTAAATGACTTCCGTATTTTGAGGCTTCATGCGCGAGAGTGACGAAGAGAGTGATGCAGTTGTTTCTCAGCTCGGTGTGTCAGAGATGAACACTATTGTGAGCGTTACCGGGTATAGTGAGGAGTATTGTAAGTTGAGTGTAACTGGTCGATAAGTTTAAGTCTATGAAGAGTGGAATATATACATGCTTGATAAGTCTTTTCTCTCCGATGAATGAATTGTTTTTATGTTCTTATTTACTTTAACATTGATATTGTCGAACGGCAGTTCAGTAGCACCGATCTCTGTGGACACGATAATTCCTAGAAAAATACTTCCAAATCTTTTTGTTGCTTGCCCTATACCGCTTCCAACAGGGCACAACCCCTCTAATGTACACCTGACTTATTCCAGCCTTGTAGCCGATGTTATTAATATTGTTTGTTCGGGATTTTCTTATCACCTTTATTTATGTATGCTTGTTTGAATGGATGTTTGCTCGACTTGTTCTTGTTGTGCCCGATAGTTAGGAAACTTATCGGGGGGGCGAAGTGGTTTCGCTGGCGATGAGACTAGGATCTCGGTTGAGGTACTAATCCCATAGGCTTGGACTGTTCCCATCGCGAGCTGGGTGTCCTGCCTAATTGGTGTGCAAACGACGAAGCTCGGTTGAGGTATCCCCGTTGTGCTCAGATTCTGCTCATCCCATAAGAAGAAATTGGCCGGCGTTGTAAAATGGGTCGTGCATACACCGGGGCACGGTCATATGGCCGAGTCGTCTCCCCGTTCGGGGTGACCTCGTCGGCAGTTGGTCTGACCTCGTGGTTGGTCCTAACTATAGTATTTTTTAAGGTTTTTAGCGTTCCATGGTCGAGCAAATGATTCTCCGTCCAGAGTTTCTAAGTGGTAGGCTCCAGTGCTCATTTTGGACTTGACCCTATAGGGTCCTTCCGAGTTCGCGACCAGCTTTCCTTTGCGCGAATCTTTCTGGTTTTTGCATAGGACCAAGCTGCCAACGGGGAAGTCGCGCTTTACGAACTTAGCGTCATGGCGCAAGGTTATTTGTTGTTTCAGCGAGGCCTCACGGAGGGCTGCTCTTTACCGTATCTCTTCGACCAGATCAATCTCTTCTCTTAAGGCTTCATCGTTCATCTCCTCATCGAGGGGAGCTTCCGTTCATCTGGAAGGTTCTCTGATCTCCACCTGTATCACCGCCTCGATTTCGTAGGTTAATCGGAAAGGGGTTTCTCCGGTGGTGGAATGTGGTGTTGTTCTATAGGCCCAGAGCACACTATATAGCTCCTCGACCCATCTCTTCTTGGCTTCACCCAGCCTTCGCTTTAGACCGTAAAGGATCACCCTGTTCACGGCCTCTGGTTGCCCATTGGTCTAGGGATGCTCGACCGATGTGAAGTGTTGCTTCGTGCATAATTTGGCGACGAAGTCCTGGAACTTCCTGTCCGTGAATTGTGTTTCGTTGTCGGTCACGAGGGCTTGGGATATTTCAAATCGTGCGAGGACGTTCCTTTTGTAGAAGCAGAGTATGTTAAAGGTTGTGATCTTGGCGAAGGCTTCGGCTTCAATCCACTTAGTGAAGTAGTCGACGGCCACGATCAATTTTTTTTTTTGATAAGAACCCCTTGGAGAGGTAATTGTACACAGGGGTCATCCAGCAGTGGCTGTCTCCGATGGCATTGACGTCGAGCAGCTCTGATGGTTTCTCGATGTTGGGTCGGGCGAGTATTTCTTGTACGACGGATTTGTTGCCGCCTTTCTTTCTGGTGCTAGCCAATTTGGACAAGACATCTGTTCGCGTGTTTTGCTCGCGAGGGATGTACTGGACTTCCCATGTGTCAAACTTAGTAATTCTTTCCATCACCAGTGTTAGATATTCTACCAGCTGGTCGTTCTTTGCCTGAAACTCTCCCCGTACCTGAGATGCTATGAGCTGGTAATCGGTGTAAATTTTTACCTCCTTGGCACCCAAGTCCTTGGCCAGCCGTAGTCCTGCTAGGAAGGCCTCGTATTCGGCTTAGTTGTTGGACGTAGGGAAGGATAGGACTAGAGATACTTCGATTAGTATTCCTTCCTCGTTTTCGAGGATAATACCTGCGCTGCTACCCGAGGGGATGGATGCCCCGTCCACGGAGATGGTCCATCTCTGCGTTCCGCTTGGCGGGGACGATGGAGGCGTCATCTCTGCCAAGAATTTGGCCAGGACTTGTGCCTTAAGGGCATTTCTGCCCTTGTATTGAATGTCAAATTCTGATAACTCCAGGGACCATTTGAGCATTCTGCCGGCCATATCTGGTCGGCAAAGCAACTGCCTGATGGGCTGGTCCGTGCGCACTACTATGGTGTGGGACAGGAAATAATGTCTTAGTCTTCTCGCGGCGATAACGAGGGCAAGGGCGACTTTCTCTATATGGGTGTACCTGATTTCTGACCCTTGCAGGGCCTTGCTGGTGAAATAGATGGGCTTTTGCCCGTCCGTTGTCTCGCGAATGAGTGCAGCGCTAATGGCTTCACTGGTAACGGAGAGATATAGATACAAGGTTTCCCCGTACTCTGGTCAGGATATCACGGGAGGCTCGAATAGGGATTGCTTGAGATGGGTCAGGTCCTGCTCACACTCATCCGTTCGTTCGAATGTGGCCTCCTTTCTGAGGAGTTTAAAGAAGGGCCGGGCGTGCTGAGCAGACTTGGCCACGAAACAAGAAAGTGACACGATCACCCCGAGAGATTGGATGGATTTCTTCGACCTGGGCGTGGGAAATTCCGCGAGTGCTCGACACTTGTCTGGATTCGCCTCTATTCCCCTCTCGGTGAGGTAGAATCTGAGGAACTTCCCCACCTGTACACCGAAGGTGCATTTTTCTGGATTAAAGCGCATTTTGAACTTTCTGGCCTGGTCGAAGACCTTTTGCAAGTGGGTCGTATGGTCGGATTCCTCTTGGGATTTGACGATCATATCGTCCATGTAAACTTCTAGCATGTCTCCGATTTCTGATCAGAAGACCTTGTTCATCATGCGCTGGTTTGTGGCCACGGCATTTTTCAGACCGAAGGGCATTACATTGTAGTAATAGTTCCCCGACGAGGTCATGAACACGGTGTACCTCTTATCATTTTCAGCCATGGGGATTTAGTTGTATCCCGAATACGTGTCCATGAAGGACAAAATTTTGAAACCTACAGAATTATCTACGAGCTTATCTATGCTCGGTAAGGGATAAGCATCTTCCGGGAATGCCCGGTTGAGATCGGTATAGTCAATGCACATGCACCTTTTTCCACTATATTTCTTGACAAGTACAATATTGGACAGCCAGGTTGTCTACCTGGCCTCCGAAATGAATTTTGCCTCTAAGACGTCTTGTACAAGTTTTTTGGCAGCCTGTGCCTTCTCATCAGATTGTTTCCACCTGCGCTGCGCGACGGCACGGGCAGCTGGGGGTCTCGGGGTCCAGGCCGGGCAAGCCCGCGGCACTCTAAGTAAACAGATCAGCGTTGTCTTCCAAGCATTTATTCAGCTGTTGCCTGACCTCGTCGGGTAGTCCAAAACCAATCTTCACTCCTCTGTTGGGGTTATTGCTAAGGCGATGAATTGAAACTCCCCGCCTGGAACTGGGCGTATGAAGGCTGATGTGGAGGAGCTGGTCGTCCCCGTCAATGCATCTTCACTGCTATCTTCCTCGCCTACATCTGAAATTAGGCTGTCAAGGTCGATGGTGTGTATAGGGAGTGCAGGTTTCTTATCCGGTTGGCCGTCTTCGGATGGATGATCTTTTTCCCTTGCCTACTGGGTGCTGCACAGATCTAGTTTTTTCCTCGGGTCACTGCTTCAAAACATCTACGTGAAGCCTCTATGTCCTCGTACAATGTCGCAACATGACCCTTTTCTGTATAATACTTCAACTTGAGGTGGATAGTTGAAGGGACAACAATTATCTCCATGAGGGCTGGTCTCCCCAAGAAGCATTGGTACAGTGACGGGCAATCAATCACCAGGAACTGGGTTTTGATTGACCTGGACGTCTCTTCTTCCTCGAACGTGACCAGCAGCTCCACATACCCCCAAGGCCATGCAAAGGCTCCGTTGAATCCTTGCAAATCGGACCCCACGTTGTAATACCCCAAATTTTGACCACTTAGATTTCCCATCATTGTGAAAATCATCATCACAATATGGATGAACCATCATGCTTCATCAGTATCCCCAAAGATGGGTGAGCATCCAATACAATCAAAATTAGGGTTTAAAGCCCTCTCTGAGTGCTTAGACAAAGGATCAATCAAGAAATGACATGATCTTCAACTTGTCTAATCTCTTAAATATCCACAATGGATCAAAAAGGACTCCCACTTCAAGGATTAAGCACAAGGTTGCTCCCTTCTAGGTGGATCAAGTCTCAAAATCGATAGTGTCACCAAATTAGGGTTTTGGTCGTCCAGGGCCTCCAGATGGAAATTTTCATCTGGGCACAAGGCAATGATCCAAAACATGACCTAATATACTTCATGGAACCTCATGAACCCATGCATCAAGTCAATTTTGCCTCAAGGGATGCATTCATCAAAAATCAGGAATTAGGGTTTCTTGACCTAATTCACCCCTAAGTTGACTTTTGGGACAAACCATGAGCCAAGACCTTAAGACATGATTTGAGGGTCTCTAATATACCATATTGATCCATTTGGAACCATGGATTGATCCAAGAAGCTTGAGCAATAAGTCTCAATTTCATCTGCACCAGAATTAGGGTTTTAAGAGAAAAGTCAACTGTAACTTTGACTTTTGACCAAGACATGCTCCTAAACCCTAATACATGATTGAATATACCCTATGATACCCATGGAACATGTCCATCAAGTTTGATTTAGGTCAAGGACATGATTTCCTGAAGAATTGCACAGTTTGGAATTAATCTGATAAAAAGTCAACTGTGCACAAAAGTCAACTTTGACTTTTTGAGATTTTTCACCCAAATGGATTTTTAACCCTAAAATGATGTTAATGTATGATTTGAATCATCATTCATCAAGAAAAATCAAGAAAAGTGAGATAACTTGTAAAAGGGGTAACCATAAAACTTAGAAATTTTTCTAAGTTAAAAATAAAGTGGCAAAGGTACCAACTTTGGAGGACCATAACTCCTAAACCACAAGGCCATTTTTTCTCATCCAAAGATGGATTTGTAGCCCTCATTATCACCTACAAAAACTTCAACTACAAGTCATTCCAATTCATTAAGGATTTTGAGTTATGGAGTGATCAAAGTGGCTGAAAAGTGAAAATGTAACTTTTTCCAACACTTAGTGAAATTTTCACTAAGTCAGATTCTGCCTCACTTTTTGCCAAATGTAGGGGGATTTTTCACTTGGAATCAAAAGAGATCAAAACCAAACTTGTTTAAACAGTTGTTGTATCATGTAAGAGCTTTCCAAAATGGCCAAGAACATTGCCAAATTCAACCTACACCATGAGATACAACATTGCCAAGTTGCCTTGCTGAAATCTGTCAAGGCAAGGCAGAATTTGCAACTTTGGTCGATTTTCCAAAATCAGCCAAATTCAATTGCTCCTATCCACTTGGACACCTCAGAGGATTGAATCTAAAGGGGACAATCACTGAGCCAAGCCTCCAAAGTCCATGGAACAAGAAATAGCATGTTGAACCTAGAATGGCCAAAATAGTGACAAGACTTCAAATTTGGAATGAGGCATTCAATGGAACCATCAAGGTGGCATGGACTGAGCTATTCTCATCTGAAATCAGTCAAGACTTATCCAAGACCAAGGGAACCAAAGCTCTGTGCCCTAACCTCTAGTCAATGGCTAGAGGAGACTTGGATTTTCATTTGCCAACATTGGCCAAACCTACTTACCAGCTGCCATGCACTATTCCTTGCAAAACAAACTTGCTCTACTATAAATAGAGCTCAATTGTGGTCAGTTTGAGTACACCAAAGCCATCTAACAGATGCTTTCCTCAAAATCTCTTCTTTCACTTCAATTTTGCCATCTAAGGCAAGTCACTATCGGGTTTTGAGTTTGAGGGCAATTCCAATCAAACCAATCACTCACACACCTCACATACATCACATATGAGCTGATCAAACACTTAGATTACTTCTGAAACATCAATTTCACAAAATCACCAGCTGGTTGCTCAAGGTTTTAACCAAAGTGCAGCTGAGGTACCACAAAATGATCCAGCCAATTTCAATCAAGTCCAACCATCCAAACACAATCCATAGGGTGTATGGAAGTTGTTCAGATCATCACCACTCATCTGTAACACCTCCAAATCAAAAATCACTTTGAACTTGCTGTCACGACTTGGAGGTAAGCACATACTTGGTCATCTCTCAATCTATGCATATTTCCTCGCACAATAATTTGGCCATATGTTCATAATCATGCATGGAATGTTTTCCCTCAATTAATTGCATTGTTTGATTCGTGTATCAAAAATCCTAGCCTTCATGCAGAAATTAGGGTTCTTGAGGTCTCTTCGTGATTTCTTGTTGTATGTTTAATTTAAATGAAATTAAAGTACATAGACATGATCGTGAGGTTGAGACGAGCATAATGATATGTGGATTGCATGATATGATTACGTATTCATGGAGATTGGATAGAAAATGCAAATCTGAGAAACCAAGAACACGCGCGTGTTCTTCAGCTTGTTCTTGGCGCCATTTTTAGAAATTCAAATATTTGAATTTTGTGATTTTGTTTAATTGATTCAAAAATTAATTTCTCTCTGAGTTTTAATGATTTTGAGTTGATTCTTTTTTTAATAATTCACAAAAATGTTAAAATATTTTATTTTCACAAAAAATCCCAAAAATATTATTTATTTCATATAATTGATATTTTTGCAAAGAATTAATATTTTAATTGTTTTTGACATTTTAAATATTTTTTCTACATTGATTTTGCAACTTTTAATGCTTTCTAATTATTTTGTAGGTCAATACTTAATTTTTGAAGCATTAATCCAAGATCACAATTTGTTTTCCATGTGTTAAACAATTTTTGATCATTTTAATTGAATTTTTATTCAATTAAATACATTTTGAAAACAAATTAGGGTTTTGGATTAATTCAACCCTCATAAATCACTTTCAAAACTTTTTGGGCCTCTTGAGAGAGTGTAAGACCCATCCCCCCTTGTACAAAAACATTTTGGGCCTCACTCATTATATAAGTCCCTCTGTACAAGTAAACGGCGCGATCGTCGCCCGTTTAAAAATAAAAATCATCTGGGCCTCTCCTTGAGCTATAAGACCCATTCAAAACACTTTGGGCCTCTATTAGAGTGTAAGACCCAATCCCCCTTTTAACCAAAACATTTTGGGTCTCACTTATTGCATAAGTCCCTCTGCGTTAAAAGAAAACCTCGGCGCGATCGCCATTTTTAAACGAAAAATCATTTGGGCATACCCTCGTGTTATAAGCCCCTCTCTTTTCTTTAAACCTTTTTTGGGCCTCTTGAGAGAGTGTAAGACCCATCCCTTTGTACAGAAAACCTTTTTGGGCCCCAGTCACTTGTATAAGTCCCGCTGTACAAAGTCAAACAGTGTGCTCACTGATAAAACTCTGGGCCTCTCCTTGAGCTGTAAGCCCCAAATCTTTCTTTTTCAAAGCACTTTCTCCTTTGATTTTGAATATACTGTTGTTTTCAATCTTTCTTTGTTGAACAACTAACCAAACAGCATGGAAGCACTACAACCGAGTAAGTGGTTATCGCTTTCATTTACTGCTTTCATATTATAAACTGTATTGTGGGGCTGCTCACTGTAAGTCTCCTTTCATAAACTCATATCTACTGTGTAATAATAGTATAGATATTTCGAGTTTCCCCGACAACTACGTCTAGAACTAGGTGACGCCGTTTCATTTATTCGTAGAAATAGACGCCTAGATCCCCAATAGGGGCACCAGATATAGTCTTCTCTTCGGATGTCCTCCTTAGGAATCGTCAAGAAGCTCTACTCCCCAAGATGAATGTATTCTCCGTGAATGGCATCTTTGAGTTTCTTCCAAATTCTCGAACTTTCCTGACTTGATCTATTCCTTGTGGATAGCATGCCTTGAATGTCTCGGGGTTTGGGTACCCACTACGGTCATAATCTTGGACCTTAGCTAAGGAACCCTCTTCAAAAGCTAAAAGTCGCTGGATAGTAAACCTCGCACGTTTACCAGTGGTTTTTATCTTTAAAAGAGTTATCTCTCCTAATGGAAAGGGGATGATAGACCCACGGGCTTCTTAAAAGCATCGGCCTCCTCTTGGGCATTATTCAAGGACACTACGGCTTCTTAGAAGTATTCACAACCTCCTCTTAGGCTTCGTATAATGATCTCTTCCTCCGGGAATGATAGCCTCCTCTTGGGCTTCGTACAAGGACCCGTCGGCTTCTTAAAAGTTTCCAGCCTCCTCTTAGGCTTCGTACAAATTGTCCCGACGACCTCCTAGAGGTATAGGAACAGAACCTAGTCATCCTCATAGAATAGTCCTTTCATAGAGTCTACTACTGTTTCTCAAAGCATAGTACAAAAGAAAAAAACTCTAGACTTGGACAGTCTAACTTCCTTGAGTCTCAAAGACATTCTCAAGTGACCCCCTTCGTTAAATAGGAAGAAAACCCGCAGACTCGGACAGTCTCAATACCCTTTGGATTTCCCGTTTCCTCAAAGAGAAGGAAATATCCCTGATCCTCAAATCAAATCCCTGAGTACAGTGTTGCTCATATAAGAACTGATTTTCTCTTTTAAAATCAGTATATTGGATCTGTCACTCAACTGAAACAAACCTTTAGCCTCCATCTCGGGCTTCGTACGAGATACAAAAACACTCTCTTGTTGAGTATCAAAGACTCTCTTGTTGAGTCAAACTTTTAGCCTCTATCTCGGGCTTCGTACGAGACACAAAGACTCCCTCGTAGAGTTAAACAAACAATAGCCTCTATCTCGGGCTTCGTACGAGACACAAAGACTCTATCGTCGGGTCAAAAACTTTTAGCCTCTCTCTCAGGCTTTGTACGAGACACAAAATAGCCTCCTCTTAGGCTTTGTATAATGATTTTCCTAGCGGAAATTAGCCTCCTCTTAGGCTTTGTATAATGATTTTCCTAGCGGAAATTAGCCTCCTCTTAGGCTTTGTATAAGAAAACCACTGGTTGATCCAATCAACCTTTTAGCATCAAAGCTGTGCCTCGTTCACAGTACACAAACATCAACAACTCCTTTCCTTTCATCTAATCGCTGTAAGTGGCAAGCCTCTGGATCATCTATATCTATGCCACTGTCCCTGTTTTAGCATGAGAAATTCCTAAGGAAAGATGGCATTACTCTACGCTGAGTTAAAGTCTTCTCCTTCAGGTTAAAACCCTTTCTTCAGAAATTATGGCATTGCTCGGATCCGCGTATCCCAGTTAAAGTAATTCTCCTTCTCTCCTCTTTAGAGATGACCAATTCTCTCTAAAGTCGAGGTCTTTCAGCTTCACGTCTTGGGCTTTGAACAAGACACAAATAGACCTTTCAGCTTCACATCTTGGGCTTTGAACAAGATACAAACCACCTTTCGCTTCACGTCTTGGGCTTTAAACAAGACACCAAAAAACACCCATTTCCTCCCATAGAATAGGAGGAACTACGAACGTTCTGATTTCCCTGTTTCGGTAAACGGGAATACGTAGGCATAAGATTGAAAGAAAAGATCTTAGCGAGCGCAATCAACAAAAAACCCAAATCCCATATCTCCGTCAATCAAAAGCAGTAATTCAAAGCATCAGTCCTAACATCCTAATCCTTGTTCCCTGCCAGAAACCTTCTGCCCAGGTAAAAAAGAAAGAGAACCGTATTGGCGAAAATACAAATAACCAGTACAAAGGCCCCCCCACATTGATAGCATCCGTAACCTAACAGACCGCTGTTTAAACTCAGTATGCAAAGCAGGGTTAATTGGAGACATCTATTTCCCTTCCTTATTCAGCTCACAATAGGATAAAAAATGAATCGACCTATAGTTTTAAGCTCAAACCGCAGAGAGCGACCAGCGCTTAAGAACCGCGTCCAAAATCGCTCGCTACAGAAAAATGGCGCCCACCGTGGGGCCTTTCAAAGTTAGATCTAGGAACGGTCTTCCTTTTCACCTCTTGTGTGAAAAACTACAGAGTGGTAACTCAGCCGGGGAGCCATTTCTGTCAGGAACTTAGGATCCTTAGCTTTATAAGTCTAGGATGATTAGGACAAATATATATACTACTTTTCCTAATTGCTATATGTGTTTATTTTTCTGCTAATGGGAATGCGTGTGATGCCGCATGTGGTGAGAATGAGTATACACTTAAGATAAGTGATGGCGACGGGGTCGACCATCAACCTCAGTGGAGGCTGACCAACGCAACCCATTCACTCTTCTAGCCAATGGGCCGATTGTTAAGTCTGAGAAGCTGAGGAGCCAAACCCTTTCGTAGTGCGGAAACTATCAGAAATAGTTGTTACGCGATACTACCCTCATTTGAGGCTGGTGATCTATTCTCGGTGAATAGCACTTACTCTAAGATTGCACACAACTCGCTGGCGATCCGCTTGTTGTCTGCCTTCCTGGGAGGAGCTGATGATAATGAGTACAGGTACAAAAATCACCCTAGTATAAACCTTTGGGGATGGGTAGAGCCTTGACTTCATGACAACGACCCTCTGACCCCATGTTTTTTCTATGTTTTTGTGTGCTGCATTCATGCATCCATTTAATAAAACATTAAAACACAAAAAAAAAAACTTTCTCTTCTAGTCTCTCTATTTTTCAAATTAAACTAAGACTGTGATTGCAAATATCAGAGAAAAAGATTACGCTAATGGATTTCGGTAGGAGGAGAACTCGCCAGTATACCTTCAAGGTTCCAAAACTAGGGGATTTGAGAAGGTTAGCAAGGATGATCGTTAACCCAGAGGCTTTTAGAGCCAAGCACGGTGGTTTGCTACCACTGTTAAGAGTCCATGTGATTGAGGGAATCATGGATGCGTTCATCCAATTCTACGATCCGGTTTATCACTGTTTCACATTCCCGGATTACCAGCTATCACCAACGCTGGAGGAGTATTCTCATCTGATCGATCTACACATTACAGATCGAGCTCCATTTTCTGGACTGGAAGAAATTCCAAAGAATCAGACTATTGCAAGAGCAATTCATTTGAACGAGTCTGAGGTCAGAACTCACATAACCACTAAGGGTGGCATCCAAGGTTTGCCAGCCCAGTTCTTGACAAAAAAGGCTCTATACTTCGCTAGTATAGGGAACGGGACTGCTTTTGAAAGCATCTTTGTCTTGCTCACCTACGGGTTATTTTTGTTTCCCAACATCAATAACTTCGTCGATATCAACGTTATTAAGGTTTTACTCATTGGAAACCCTGTGCCGACTTTGCTCGCAGATGCGTATCATTCTGTACACTTGGGAAATTTGTACAGCGGAGGGGAGATCACATGCTGTGTACCTCTGCTTTACAAATGGTTTATCTCTCACTTGCCCAAGTCTGCTGCTTTTTGGGATTGCAAGAGTGTCTTACGTTGGTCGCAGAAGATCATGTCTCTCACCAATTCCGATATAGATTGGTGTAATAGGATTTATGAGGGAATCAGAATCATTGACCGTTGTGGAAACTTCCCCAGCGTACCCCTCATAGGAACTAAAGGAGGAATCAACTATCATCCGATATTAGTTCTTCGTCAATTTGGATACCCAATGAGACACATCCCACTGGGCGTTCATCTGGAAGGTCTTTTCTTCAAAGAAGGAGAAAGTGACAGAGCACTAAAGATGGAAATAGTGCAAGCTTGGAAACAGGTTCATAAGAAAGGACGAGAGTCTCTGGGAAAACCGGACTGTGTCTCGATGGAGCCTTATCTCCATTGGGTACAAACCAGAGCTCTCAAGCTAAAAATGCCTTATCCTCGTTACGGAATTCTTCCACCAAGGGAAACTGTCATGTACTTCATGACGGAAACTGAAAAGCTTCAGGTTACTCTCAACAAAGTTCAAAAGGAAAGAAGATCTTGGAAGAACAAGTACCGCACCCTCGACGTAGAGTGTATCCAAATACAGCAACTACTAAAAGAGAAAGATGCTCTGATTGAAATTTTGGAGCAGCATGCTGTAGAGAATCAAGATGACCAAAGGAATTTGCTCGCTCCTTTCACCTGGCAAAGGAATGACAACCCGACAACGGCCCAAGCTCCCCGGTCAAAGAAGAGGACTCGAGACCCATTAGTTTAGGTTTCTGTTTCTGCACTTTGTAATCTACTGTATTTCCATTTCTGTAATCCTTTGGAATTCAATAAAAAGGGGTTTCCCCACTGTTTGATATTTGCAATCTAATTGTCGAAGTTTATTTTGATTAAACAAAAAAAAACAACAATTAATATAATCATTGTATTCATCATTCTCACATCGCGTATTCTTCTTCCCTGCGAATCTCACGTTTGTGTCTCTATTCTAGAGTCAAACTGTCTCATTCGTATAATACTCGGGCCAATCGTCAGAAAAGGATGGATGATCTTGAGGAAGAAAATAGAGAGTTGAAAGAAGAGATCGACGCTCTGAGAGAGGATATGAGAAAGCTTCGTAACGACATGCAAGCCATGGCAGAAGCTCAGCTACAAAGAACTGTGATCTCAGAGATCACCTCAACGCCCATCATAGAAAAGTATGATCCTAGGTATCAGATGTCGAAAGATCATCCTTGGGGCATGCCTGTTAACTATATCCCAGAAGGATATGTTCTGCCGATCACTGAAGATCAGGGAATCGCAACAGAAGCCGCTGGGCCTGAAGGTTACAAACTTCGGGAAAGCGAAGATGCTAGGGGCATACTGAAGACTCCTGAAGGTTACACCCCTTGTGGTGCACAAGACTTACTGCCATAGTCACGGTACCACCCCCTGTGGTGCACACTGTCCCGAAAGGACAGATTCCACAGACACCTTCTGGTAAGAAGGAAACTATGTTTTACCGAATGGATGAATTCCAGGAGCAGTTCTTGGAAATGCAGAAAGAGCTGCAAGCCATTTGTGGTCAGGATCTATTTGGAAAGGACACCGCAGACCTCTGCTTGGTCCCAAATGTGAAAGTCCCGCACAAGTTCCAAGTGCCCGAGTTTGAAAAATACAAGGGTAACTCTTGCCCTCAGAGCCATCTGGTGATGTACGCTCGGCGGATGTCAGCTCAGACGGAGAATCAGGACCTACTGATTCACTACTTCCAGGATAGTTTAACCGGTGCCGCACTCAAATGGTACATAGGTTTAAACCGTGCTACAATCAGCACTTTCAGAGATCTTGGTACTGCCTTCGTCCAACAATACAAATACAATTTGGACATGGCACCCGACAGAGATCAACTCAGATCAATGTCGCAAAAGGAAAAGGAAACCTTTAAGGAGTATGCTCAAAGGTGGCGTGAAATTGCCGCTCAAATTTGTCCACCTCTTGAGGAAAAAGAGATGACAAAAATCTTCTTAAAGACCTTAAGCTCATTTTACAATGACCGAATGGTTGCCAGTGCGCCCAGTGATTTCACCGAAATGGTCGGCATGGGCGTACGTCTTGAGGAAGCCGTCCGAGAAGGACGTTTGGTAAAAGACACTAGATCGACGAGCGGTACTAAAAAATATGGTAGTGCTCTCCCTAAGAAAAAAGAGCAAGATATTGGGAATATCTCTCTCGGAAAGCAAAGGCGTCGTTATCAGCCAGTAGCAGCTGTTACTCCTGCTATCGGCCCCACGCCTGTTCCTATGTATCGACCTCAGGTTGCGCAGAGCCAACCTGACCAACAAAGGACACAACAGCCTCTTCAGCAGGCTCATCCTCCATATAACAACAACCGTACAATACGGCCACCAGGATTTGATCCTATACCCGTAACGTACGCAGAGCTGTTTCCGTTACTGCTGGCTAAGGGGCACATTCAGACTAAGTCTCCTCTTACAGTTCCGGAAAATACGCCTTTTTGGTTTAAAGCGGATCAAACATGCCCTTATCATCAAGGAGGTTCAGGGCATAACATTGAGACTTGTCTCAATTTCAAATCCGACGTGCAAAAGCTTGTTAGGAGCGGGCTCTTATCTTTCAAAGATACGAATCCTAATGTTCTTACGAACCCGCTGCCTCAACATGAGAAAGCTGCAGTCAATCTGATTGAGAAAGAGACTAACAATGTCTATCAAATTCACGATGTACTCTAGTTAAAGACCAATCTGGTCAAGATGCATTGTAGACAGAGTGAAGGTGGCCATGTGCCACCTTATAATTATCACCAGTGTGATATCTGCTCTAAAGATAACCAAGGATGTTCCGTAGTGCAATCACCTCTACAGGAACAAATGGATCTTGGATGGATCCAGGAGCACCGAGTTCGCGGAGTTAACATGGTTTACACGAATTCCAACGTCATTCAGAACCACGACATCCGTGCAGTGAATGCCAACTTGGTGGCGATGCACTCAAGGCAAAGCCAGTATCATAATCTGCCGCGGCACGATTACAGTTCCTGTCTGATTTGCTCGGTAAACAAACAGGGATGCTCTTTCATACAAGAGGCCCTCCAGCGTCAGATGGATCTTGGATGGATCCAAGACTACCATGATAGGAATCCCTATCAAATCAACATGGTTCAGATCTTTGACATTCGCGTAATGGATACCAACCTGGTAGAGTTACATGCTGAGCAGGTCCGACTTGGATTCTTAATATCACATGACTATCAAAATTGTAAAGCGGGTTGCGAAAACGATCGAGGTTGTACCCTTGTCCAGGAGGCACTTCAACACTTGTTAAATCACTGGTGGATGCCAATCTATATGGACGAAGATACTCAGCAGATTAGTATCAATAACAGGAATCCTACTCGTCGTCAAAGTCAGGATGTCCGATCAATGGAAGATAACCTAGTGAGGTTACATTGTATTCAAAGTGGGCGTGGCCAGGTGCCACCACACAATTATGACAGTTGTAGCGTCTGTTCAGAAAGTAACCAAGGGTGTTACCTTGTGAGAGCAGCTCTTCAGGGTCAGGTCGATCATGGAGAAATTCGTCCATATCCAGGTTCTGGACCCATCAACTGGACGCCGAACTACCTTGCCGATCAAGTTGAGGATGTTGTCACAATCTCTAGTCATCATAGGACCATGGATGTTTTTGCCATCATTCCTCTACTTGACGAATCTAAAGTTCCCAACCAGGAACGGATCGAGATTACTTATGATGGTCAGAAAAATTAGAAGGTTCCCATAGTCATCTATCTGCCGGGGCCACTACCGTATGAATCAGCTAAGGCAATCCCTTACAAATACGGTACAACAATAATCGAGAATGGAAAGGAAATTCCATTACCCTCCGTCGTGAATATTGCAGACATCACTCGTGTAACACGGAGCGGTCGAATCTTCAACCGAGGGGTTGGAGAATCCAACAAAGAAAAGGAACTTCAGGCGGAAATTCCTGATCCACCAGTCAGTCAATCTGGTAATCCCGACTTTTCAAAAGACAAAGATGAGATGCTAAAGCTCATCCAAAGGAGTGAATATAACATTGTTGATCAACTGTTACAGACTCCTTCAAAGATCTCAGTATTATCACTGTTACTCAGTTCAAAAGCACACAGAGAGGCTCTACAGAAAGTCTTGGAGCAAGCCTTTGTGGAACAGGATGTAACAATCAGACAATTCGATAGCATTGTCTCTAACATCACTTCCTGCAATAATTTGGGATTTAGTGATGAGGAATTACCTGAAGAGGGTCGTCGTCATAACATGGCGCTCAACATTACAGTTAACTGCCAGGGCGATGCTTTAGCCAATGTACTGGTAGACACAGGGTCAGCCCTGAATGTTATGCCGAAGTCCACTTTGACGCAATTATCATTTAAGGGCCCTCCGATGAGAGTCAGCGAGGTCGTCGTCAAAGCATTCGACGGATCCAGAAAAACAGTTATCGGCGAAGTTGATCTTCCCATAACTATTGGTCCTCACACTTTCCAAATCACTTTCCAGGTCATGGACATCCGGGCAACATACAGTTGTTTATTAGGAAGACCTTGGATACATCAGGCTGGAGCGGTTACTTCAACCCTCCACCAAAAGCTAAAGTTCGTCAAGAACGATCAACTTGTCACGGTTTGTGGGGAACAAGCCTTGCTTGTGAGTAACCTATCATCATCTGCTTGTGTAGAACCCGAGGAGGTTATTGGAACTCAGTTCCAAGCACTATCGGTGAGCAAGAACGATCAATCCGAAGAAGGAACTTCAATTTCTTCATACAAAGATGCTATCAAAGCGATCGAGAGTACCGATACGACAGGATGGGGACGGCTTGTCATTCCTATTGACAATAAAACAAAGAAGGGTCTTGGTTTTTTCTGCGACCTGTACCCAAACAGCCACCAACAATGAAAGTCTTCATCCCCTTCAAAACTTCTTCCACAGTGGAGGTTTTCTTCACCCAGTGTCTCAGACAGTTCATGCTATCAATGAGGAAGATCCCTCTGACACAGATGAAGAATGGAAGTCCTACCTTAACAAGGACGGCTATATGTCTCAGGAAGAGGTGCCTATGCCTTTTTGCTTTCCTACAGAAAGTCCGAGATTTATACCAAGATCAGATGTCGAAATGATCTACGGAGATTGTGATCCGGAAGGATGTCGTGCTCCACCAAATTCATTAGAGGAAGACACTCTGATGAAAGAAAACTTTGATCACAATTACTATGGCCCAATGGATGGTCTGCCAATGTGGCAGCCTTACCCAGGAAACTTGGGGCAAGAAAGTTAGCCGAGTAATGAAACTCAGCTGAGCGTCATTGAAAAAAATACCTGTGTCCCCGCCATGTCATGGGATCAACACTCAGGTCATTCGGAAACTACTCAACATGAAGATGAATTCGCAACGTTTGCAGGACTAGAATTCATCAACTATGCTTTTCCTGAGGTCAACGTCATCAAGAGGGATGACTTCTCCAGTTCCAAAGAAGTTTGGGACACTTTGGGACAACCAAGTGGAAAATACGACTATATGGTCAAGTACACCGCTCCCGAAAGCTCTCGTATCAGGCTCGAAGATATCCAGTCAACTGGATGGGGAGATACAGCTGAGAGCACAAATGCTATGCAAAATGCAACAGAGGAATCCTCCTACACCAACTCTGCTTGGGAGACAGATTTCAATGATCCTACTCCACCAGAAATCAGCGTCATTTCTGAAGACAAATCAAGGAAGGTGCCAGACTTTGTGATTCACCGAGGAGTTCGCCGCCAATGGGTTGCTGTCGAGGTTCCGAAGGTCGTTCGTCGGTCAAAGTAATTTCCATCTTTAACCTTTCACCCTGCCCAGGTGAAACGGATATTTTGATAGGGCTCGTTTTCTGTAAACTTCCCTCTTCGCTTTGCCCAAAGCGACAGAGTTTTGTTTTATAGGGCTGTAGTTTCAAGATTCGACTTGTTCATTAATAAAATAACGTCGTTCTGTAATTTCCGCATTTATTGTTGTTTTCTCTTTTTGCTTTTTCAGAAAATGATAATCCTAAAAAACATTCAATAATAAAAACAAGCAGTAAAATAAAAACACTGCACACACTTGCATTTTCTCTATCTCTTCTAAACATGAATCATCACGTCATGCAGATTGCTTGTTTTAAACCCCGTTGAAACATACGATCTGATGCCTTCTTCCAACTTTGAGTTCCCGGTATTCGAGGCTGAAGAAGAAGTTGACAACGAAATTCCAGAAGAGATCTCCCGACTACTCAGACAAGAGGAAAGGTCCATTGAACCTCACAAAGAGCCGTTGGAAACGGTAAACTTGGGTTCAGAAAAAGAGAGAAAAGAAATCAGGATCGGAGCACTGCTCAGTCCAACTGCCAGAGAAGATCTGATAAAGCTTCTCAAAGAATTCCCCGATGTATTCGCTTGGTCCTATCAGGATATGCCAGGGTTGGATACCAGCATCGTGGAACATCACTTACCGTTGAGATCAGAATGTCCGCCAGTAAAGCAAAGGTTGAGACGGACTCACCCAGACATGGCTATCAAAATCAAAGAGGAGGTACAAAAACAGATTGACGCGGGTTTCCTCGCTACATCTGAATATCCTCAATGGTTAGCCAACATCGTACCCGTTCCCAAAAAGGACGGAAAGGTTAGAATGTGTGTCGATTACAGAGATCTGAACAAGGCAAGTCCAAAGGACGACTTTCCTTTACCACACATTGACATGCTGGTTGACAGCACAGCAAAGTTCAAAGTATTCTCCTTCATGGATGGATTCTCGGGATATAATCAGATCAAAATGGCGCCAAAAGACATGGAGAAAACTTCGTTCATTACCCCATGGGGTACCTTTTGTTACAAGGTAATGTCGTTCGGTTTTAAGAATGCCGGGGCAACCTATCAAAGGGCCATGACTACTCTGTTTCATGACATGATACACAAAGAAATCGAGGTATATGTCGATGATTTGATTGCAAAATCAATAATAGAGGATGAGCACGTTGAACATCTGTCAAAATTGTTCGAACGTCTAAGAAAATTCAAGCTCCGCTTGAATCCCAACAAGTGCACCTTCGGTGTCCGTTCGGGGAAATTACTAGGGTTCATCGTCAGCCAGAAAGGAATTGAAGTTGATCCTGACAAGGTCAAGGCCATTCAAGAAATGCCTTCTCCGAAAACTGAAAAACAAGTCAGAGGATTCCTGGGACGTTTGAACTACATCTCCAGATTCATATTCCTTATGACCGCGACATGTGCGCCGATTTTCAAATTACTAAAAAAGAACCAGGATTGCGTTTGGTCAGAAGATTGCCAAACTGCCTTCGACAGTATCAAGGAATATCTGTTGAATCCTCCGATCCTATCACCTCCAGTGGAAGGAAGACCACTGATCATTTACCTCACAGTCCTAGAGGACTCAATGGGATGTGTACTTGGCCAACAAGACGAAACTAAAAGGAAAGAGTCTGCCATTTACTATCTAAGCAAGAAATTCACCGACTGCGAGACTCAGTACACAATGCTTGAGAAAACTTGTTGCACTTTGGCTTGGGCAGCCAAACGTCTTTGCCAGTACATGATTCGTCATACTACTTGGTTGGTCTCCGAAATGGATCCAATCAAGTACGTTTTCGAAAAACCTGCTCTCACGGGAAGGATTGCCCGTTGGCAGATGTTACTATCAGAATATGACATAGAGTACCATGCTCAGAAAGCCGTTAAAGGAAGTATTTTAGCCGATCATTTGGCTCATCAACCGATTGACGATCAAGAATCAATCGGGTTTGACTTCCCAGACGAAGATGGCATGTATCTAAAGATGAAAGATTGCGATGAACCGCTACCCAGTGAAGGGCCAGAACCAGGTTCCCAGTGGGGACTTATCTTTGACGGAGCAGTCAATCATTATGGAAACGGAATTGGGGCAATCATTGTTACCCCTCAGGGTTCCCACATTCCTTTCACTGCCAGACTTACGTTCAAATGTACGAACAACGAGGCCGAATACGAAGCATGTATCATGGGTCTCGAAGAAGCGATTGATTTAAGGATCAAAAACTTGGACGTATACGGCGATTCAGCCCTGGTTATTAACCAGATAAAAGGAGATTGGAACACATACCAATCAGGACTGATTCCTTACAAAGACTATGCAAGAAGGTTGTTACCCTTCTTCAACAGAGTCGACTTTCATCACATCCCTCGTGATGAGAATCACATGGCTGATGCATTAGCCACTCTCTCTTCCATGATTAGTGTAGGTCGATGGAATGACATACCTAAGATCGACATCATGCGCCTTGAACGGCCCGCTTACATCTTCGCGATTGAAGCAGTCATAGACGACAGACCTTGGTATCACGATATCAAATGCTTCCTTTAGAAACAAGAGTACCCATCCGGGGCACTCAGAAAAGATAGAAAAACCCTCAGGAGATTAGCTGGAAACTTCTTCCTGAGCGGCGACACTCTTTATAAGAGAAATTTTGACATGGTCGTGCTCCGATGTGTCGACAGACCAGAAGCAGACATGCTCATGAAAGAAATTCATGAAGGATCCTTTGGCACTCATGCCAACGGACACACAATGGCGAGAAAAATTCTCAGGGTCGGGTATTATTGGTTGACCATGGAATCCGACTGCTACAAGTACATGAGGAGGTGTCACAAGTGTCAGATATACTCCGACAAAATTCATGTACCGCCATCACATCTCAAAGTTCTTTCTTACCCATGGCCTTTTTCCATATGGGGAATTGACATAATTGGCTTGATTGAACCTAAGGATTTAAACGGACATCGGTTCATTCTAGTAGCCATTGATTACTTCACCAAGTGGGTCGAAGCAGCGTCGTACGCCAATGTTACTCGACAAGTCATGGTCCGATTTATCAAAAACAATCTCATCTGCCGTTATGGTGTTCCAAGCCAGATCATTACTGATAATGGATCTAACTTGAACAATAAGATGATGAAGGAGTTATGCGCAGAGTTCAAGATCGAACACCATAACTCATCTCCCTACCGACCCAAGATGAACGGAGCGGTAGAAGCGGCTAACAAGAACATCAAGAAGATCATTCAAAAGATGGTTGTAACCTATAAAGATTGGCACGAAATGCTACCCTTTGCTCTTCATGGTTATCGAACATCTATCCGCACTTCAACAGGGGCAACCCCTTTCTCTCTAGTATATGGCATAGAAGCAGTGCTCCCCATAGAAGTAGAGATCCCATCAATCCGGGTATTGATGGAAGCTCAGCTCACCGAAGCTGAATGGTGTCAAAGTCGACACGACGAACTGAACCTGATTGAAGAAAAGAGAATCACGGCACTATGCCATGGTCAGTTATATCAACAGAGAATGAAAAGGGCGTTCGACAAAAAGGTCCGACCTCGTATTTTCAGAAAAGGAGACCTCGTGCTCAAGAAGATACAATCATTTCTCACTGACTCTCGGGGCAAATGGACCCCAAATTATGATGGCCCCTATGTGGTCACAAAAGCTTTCTCAGGCGGCGCCTTGAGACTTGCAACCATGGACGGAGAGGAATTTGCCTAACCCACGAATGTTGATGTAGTCAAGAAATACTTCGCCTAAAAAAAAATGTCTTGGTGGATTGAAAACCCGAAAGGGCGGTCCAGGCAAAAGTTAGAGACATGAAAAAAAATCATCCCGATGGATTGGAAATCTCATAGTACAATCCAGGAAAAAATTAGGGATAATGGCAAGTAACTATGTTCAACAGAGGCAAGTCCCTCAGCAGCAGTTACAGCATCATCTATCGGAGGAAATCTCCAGTCAAAGGTCATCTTAGACGGAAGCTCAGGATGTCCCGAACTCAAATTTGGTAGAAGGATAGTGGTCGTTATGTTTCAACGTAGCCTTTTTCCCTGTAAATTACCATTTTCTAACTTTGTATATACTCTTTGGATTCACGCGTTTGGCTGATCTCCATCTTATCAATAAAATTTGAGCCCTTGTGCTTTTGTTTGTAATTCTTTACTTGTTTTAGCATTACAGAACGACGTTGTTTAAACTTAATCAGCGATTCTTGAAATAAAACAAAAATAAATTTACTTGTTAAAATTTTTCTGCTTTTAAATTAAAGATGGCATTTCTTTTGACTGTTGAACATCAGAAGAACATCGATCGCTTTTCCCGAAGTAAGCGAACTTCAAAATGCAGAATCAAAGTACTCCTTCTAAACCAGTTCGCCTGAATGAAGGGATCAACTGTGTCAGAGACCTTGTTTCGTCTGACAACCTCGGCCGAGTTCTCATCTCCTAAGCCCGTTCAACATAGCTCCCAACGGGACTATCTCTCCTAAGCAAGGTGGAATTGCTATTTTGAATCAACGGTACTTCTTCGCCCCGCGATGGCCGAGTATCCAATTGTGTTCATCCATTAGTCTGTATGTTGCGTCAGTTTTGTCCGCATAAACATACATACATCATGCATTTTTTATTTGCATTCACATTTCATATTGCATCACTATCACTTGAGTCGGTCTTATCCTGCTGTGATAACCGTCCTCTCAATCGAGTTTGTCAGTTATTTCCTCATCAGGAAGTGTCACGTCTGAACAATATCATTTCCAGTGAATCTCTAAGATCAGAGTCGGTCCTTGACCACTTTGATAACTTGAACCTCTGAAAAGCCAGAGAAAACTTTCAATATGCATCACTCTTCGCCATTGAAGATGATATCCTTGCTTTCCCGGATTAAGGAAAATCCACAGAGAAAGCCTCGTGATCAGAGATTCGGCAGCACGTTAGTTTTGCTCCGAAAAACCACTGATGAGAAGGTCATTGGCACCTCAAAATTGGATCCCATCATATGGAATTTCTCCGGGAAGATCCCGAGAAAAGTATGATGTAACCCCAAACGAAAACAGTCTCTCAAGAGACTCGCTTTCCCCAGTAGAATCGACAAATGGCGTCTCCAAAACAGAGAAGTTTGTGTACCTCTACAACTCAGACGAATGGGTTCCCCAGCAAGTCTGATATCAAAACTTTTTCCACTCAAATGGCATCTCCCCAGGAAAATTCGGCGAGAAGTTTGAAGGAAAGCCGCTACGAATAGCGTCCCTTGTCAGTAAAGTTTATTGACAAAAGAAACTAAGACCAGTTCCTCGGTAGGAAACCATGATCGAGGGGAAGTTTAAATCAGAAACTAAGACCAGTTCCTTGGTAGGAAACCAGGATCGAGGGGAAGTTTTTTTCCACAACTGAGACCAGTTCCTTGGTAGGAAACCAGGATCGAGGGGAAGTTTATTTCAAAAGAGACTGAGACCAGTTCTTGGTAGGAGACCAGGATCGAGGGGAAGTTTACCTTTTCTAGGCATCATTGCTTAGCTAAAGAAGATGAATGCGTAAGCTACCATTCATAACCGCCATCAAAATTTCGGGTATTCCGATATTTAATCCTCTTGCACCCCGAATGCCCGAATCCCTTCGTCATTCACACCTTCGGGTCCAAGAAGATTAAACAGGGGCATCTGTAATACCCCAAATTTTGACCACTTAGATTTCCCATCATTGTGAAAATCATCATCACAATATGGATGAACCATCATGCTTCATCAGTCTCCCCAAAGATGGGTGAGCATCCAATACAATCAAAATTAGGGTTTCAAGCCCTCTCTGAGTGCTTAGACAAAGGATCAATCAAGAAATGACATGATCTTCAACTTGTCTAATCTCTTAAATATCCACAATGGATCAAAAAGGACTCCCACTTCAAGGATTAAGCACAAGGCTTCTCCCTTCTAGGTGGATCAAGTCTCAAGATCGACAGTGTCACCAAATTAGGGTTTTGGTCGACCAGGGCCTCCAGATGGAAATTTTCATCTGGGCACAAGGCAATGATCCAAAACATGACCTAATATACTTCATGGAACCTCATGAACCCATGCATCAAGTCAATTTTGCCTCAAGGGATGCATTCATCAAAAATCAGGAATTAGGGTTTCTTGACCTAATTCACCCCTAAGTTGACTTTTGGGACAAACCATGAGCCAAGACCTCAAGACATGATTTGAGGGTCTCTAATATACCATATTGATCCATTTGGAACCATGGATTGATACAAGAAGCTTGAGCAACAAGTCTCAATTTCATCTGCACCACAATTAGGGTTTTAAGAGAAAAGTCAACTGTAACTTTGACTTTTGACCAAGACATGCTCCCAAACCCTAATACATGATTGAATATACCCTATGACACCCATGGAACATGTCCATCAAGTTTGATTTAGGTCAAGGACATGATTTCCTGAAGAATTGCACAGTTTGGAATTCATCTGATAAAAAGTCAACTGTGCACAAAAGTCAACTTTGACTTTTTGAGATTTTTCACCAAAATGGATTTTTAACCCTAAAATGATGTTAATGTATGATTTGAATCATCATTCATCAAGAAAAATCAAGAAAAGTGAGATAACTTGTAAAAGGGGTAACCATAAAACTTAGAAATTTTTCTAAGTTAAAAATAAAGTGGCAAAGGTACCAACTTTGGAGGACCATAACTCCTAAACCACAAGGCCATTTTTTCTCATCCAAAGATGGATTTGTAGCCCTCATTATCACCTACAAGTCATTCCAATTCATTAAGGATTTTGAGTTATGGAGTGATCAAAGTGGCTGAAAAGTGAAAATGTCACTTTTTCCAACACTTAGTGAAATTTTCACTAGGTCAGATTCTGCCTCAGTTTTTGCCAAATGTAGGGGGATTTTTCACTTGGAATCAAAAGAGATCAAAACCAAACTTGTTCAAACAGTTGTTGTATCATGTAAGAGCTTTCCAAAATGGCCAAGAACATTGCCAAATTCAACCTACACCATGAGATACAACATTGCCAAGTTGCCTTGCTGAAATCTGTCAAGGCAAGGCAGAATTTGCAACTTTGGTCGATTTGCCAAAATCAGCCAAATTCAATTGCTCCTATCCACTTGGACACCTCAGAGGATTGAATCTAAAGGGGACAATCACTGAGCCAAGCCTCCAAAGTCCATGGAACAAGAAATAGCATGTTGAACCTAGAATGGCCAAAATAGGGACAAGACTTCAAATTTGGAATGAGGCATTCAATGGAACCATCAAGGTGGCATGGACTGAGCCATTCTCATCTGAAATCAGTCAAGACTTATCCAAGACCAAGGGAACCAAAGCTCTGTGCCCTAACCTCTAGTCAATGGCTAGAGGAGACTTGGATTTTAATTTGCCAACATTGGCCAAACCTACTTACCAGCTGCCATGCACTATTCCTTGCAAAACAAACTTGCTCTACTATAAATAGAGCTCAATTGTGGTCAGTTTGAGTACACCAAAGCCATCTAACAGATGCTTTCCTCAAAATCTCTTCTTTCACTCCAATTTTGCCTTCTAAGGCAAGTCACTATCGGGTTTTGAGTTTGAGGGAAATTCCAATCAAACCAATCACTCACACACCTCACATACATCACATATGAGCTGATCAAACACTTAGATTACTTCTAAAACATCAATTTCACAAAATCACCAGCTGGTTGCTCAAGGTTTTAACCAAAGTGCAGCTGAGGTACCACAAAATGATCCAGCCAATTTCAATCAAGTTCAACCATCCAAACACAATCCATATGGTGTAGGGAAGCTGTTCAGATCATCACCACTCATCTGTAACACCTCCAAATCAAAAATCACTTTGAACTTGCTGTCACGACTTGGAGGTAAGCACATACTTGGTCATCTCTCAATCTATGCATATTTCCTCGTACAATAATTTGGCCATATGTTCATAACCATGCATGGAATGTTTTCCCTCAATTAATTGCATTGTTTGAATCGTGTATCAAAAATCCTAGCCTTCATGCAAAAATTAGGGTTCTTGAGGTCTCTTCGTGATTTCTTGTTGTATGTTTAATTTAAATAAAATTAAAGTACATAGACATGATCGTGAGGTTGAGACGAGCATAATGATATGTGGATTGGATGATATGATTAAGTATTCATGGAGATTGGATAGAAAATGAAAATCTGAGAAACCAAGAACACGCGCGTGTTCTTCAGCTTGTTCTTGGCGCCATTTTAAGAAATTCAAATATTTGAATTTTGTGATTTTGTTTAATTGATTCAAAAATTAATTTCTCTCTGAGTTTTAATGATTTTGAGTTGATTCTTTTTTTAATAATTCACAAAAATGTTAAAATATTTTATTTTCACAAAAAATCCCAATATATTATTTATTTCATATAATTGATATTTTTGCAAAGAATTAATATTTTAATTGTTTTTGACATTTTAAATATTTTTTCTACATTGATTTTGCAACTTTTAATACTTTCTAATTATTTTGTAGGTCAATACTTAATTTTTGAAGCATTAATCCAAGATCACAATTTGTTTTCCATGTGTTAAACAATTTTTGATCATTTTAATTGAATTTTTATTCAATTAAATACATTTTGAAAACAAATTAGGGTTTTGGATTAATTCAACCCTCATAAATCACTTTCAAAACTTTTTGGGCCTCTTGAGAGAGTGTAAGACCCATCCCCCCTTGTACAAAAACATTTTGGGCCTCACTCATTGTATAAGTCCCTCTGTACAAGTAAACGGCGCGATCGTCGCCCGTTTAAAAATAAAAATCATCTGGGCCTCTCCTTGAGCTATAAGACCCATTCAAAACACTTTGGGCCTCTATTAGAGTGTAAGACCCAATCCCCCTTTTAACCAAAACATTTTGGGCCTCACTTATTGCATAAGTCCCTCTGCGTTAAAAGAAAACCTCGGCGCGATCGCTATTTTTAAACGAAAAATCATTTGGGCCTACCCTCGTGTTATAAGCCCCTCTCTTTTCTTTAAACCTTTTTTGGGCCTCTTGAGAGAGTGTCAGACCCATCCCTTTGTACAGAAAACCTTTTTGGGCCCCAGTCACTTGTATAAGTCCCGCTGTACAAAGTCAAACAGTGTGCTCACTGATAAAACCCCGGGCCTCTCCTTGAGCTGTAAGCCCCAAATCTTTCTTTTTCAAAGAACTTTCTCCTTTGATTTTGAATATACTGTTGTTTTCAATCTTTCTTTGTTGAACAACTAACCAAACAGCATGGAAGCACTACAACCGAGTAAGTGGTTATCGCTTTCATTTACTGCTTTCATATTATAAACTGTATTGTGGGGCTGCTCATTGTAAGTCTCCTTTCATAAACTCATATCTACTGTGTAATAATAGTATAGATATTTCGAGTTTCCCCGGCAACTACGTCTAGAACTAGGTGACGCCGTTTCATTTATTCGTAGAAATAGACGCCTAGATCCCCAATAGGAGCACCAGATACAGTTTTCTCTTCGGCTGTCCTCCTTAGGAATCGTCAAGAAGCTCTACTCCCCAAGATGAATGTATTCTCCGTGAATGGCATCTTTGAGTTTCTTCCAAATTCTCGAACTTTCCTGACTTGATCTATTCCTTGTGGATAGCATGCCTTGAATGTCTTAGGGTTTGGGTACCCACTACGGTCATAATCTTGGACCTTAACTAAGGAACCCTCTTCAAAAGCTAAAAGTCGTTGAATAGTAAACCTCACACGTTTACCAGTGGTTTTTATCTTTAAAAGAGTTATCTCTCCTAATGGAAAGGAGATGATAGACCCACGGGCTTCTTAAAAGCATCGGCCTTCTCTTGGGCATTATTCAAGGACACTACGGCTTCTTAGAAGTATTCACAGCCTCCTCTTAGGCTTCGTATAATGATCTCTTCCTCCAGGAATGATAGCCTCCTCTTGGGCTTCGTACAAGGACCCGTCGGCTTCTTAAAAGTTTCCAGCCTCCTCTTGGGCTTCGTACAAATTGTCCCGACGACCTCCTAGAGGTATAGGAACAGAACCTAGTCATCCTCATAGAATAGTCCTTTCATAGAGTCTACTACTGTTTCTCAAAGCATAGTACAAAAGAAAAAAACTCTAGACTTGGACAGTCTAACTTCCTTGAGTCTCAAAGACATTCTCAAGTGACCCCCTTCGTTAAATAGGAAGAAAACCCGCAGACTCGGACAGTCTCAATACCCTTTGGATTTCCCGTTTCCTCAAAGAGAAGGAAATATCCCTGATCCTCAAATCAAATCCCTGAGTACAGTGTTGCTCATATAAGAACTGATTTTCTCTTTTAAAATCAGTATATTAGATCTATCACTCAACTGAAACAAACCTTTAGCCTCCATCTCGGGCTTCGTACGAGATACAAAAACACTCTCTTGTTGAGTATCAAAGACTCTCTTGTAGAGTCAAACTTTTAGCCTATATCTCGGGCTTCGTACGAGACACAAAGAATCCCTCGTAGAGTCAAACAAACAATAGCCTCTATCTCGGGCTTCGTACGAGACACAAAGACTCTATCGTCGGGTCAAAAACTTTTAGCCTCTCTCTCGGGCTTTGTACGAGACACAAAATAGCCTCCTCTTAGGCTTTGTATAATGATTTTCCTAGCGGAAATTAGCCTCCTCTTAGGCTTTGTATAATGATTTTCCTAGCGGAAATTAGCCTCCTCTTAGGCTTTGTATAAGAAAACCACTGGTTGATCCAATCAACCTTTTAGCATCAAAGCTGTGCCTTGTTCACAGTACACAAACATCAACAACTCCTTTCCTTTCATCTAATCGCTGTAAGCGGAAAGCCTCTGGATCATGTATATCCATGCCACTGTCCCTCTTTTAGCATGAGAAATTCCTAAGGAAAGATGGCATTGCTCTACACTGAGTTAAAGTCTTCTCCTTCAGGTTAAAACCCTTTCTTCGGAAATTATGGCATTGCTCGGATCCGCGTATCCCAGTTAAAGTAATTCTCCTTCTCCCCTCTTTAGAGATGACCAATTCTCTCTAAAGTCGAGGTCTTTCAGCTTCACGTCTTGGGCTTTGAACAAGACACAAATAGACCTTTCAGCTTCACATCTTGGGCTTTGAACAAGATACAAACCACCTTTCGCTTCATGTCTTGGGCTTTAAACAAGACACCAAAAACACCCATTTCCTCCCATAGAATAGGAGGAACTACGAACGCTCTGATTTCCCTGTTTTGGTAAATGGGAATACGTAGGCATAAGATTGAAAGAAAAGATCTTAGCGAGAGCAATCAACAAAAAACCCAAATCCCATATCTCCGTCAATCAAAAGCAGTAATTCAAAAGCATCAGTCCTAACATCCTAATCCTTGTTCCCCGCCAGAAACCTTCTGCCCAGGTAAAAAAGAAAGAGAACCGTATTGGCGAAAATACAAATAACCAGTACAAAGGCCCCCCCACATTGATAGCATCCGTAACCTAACAGACCGCTGTTTAAACTCAGTATGCAAAGCAGGGTTAATTGGAGACATCTATTTCCCTTCCTTATTCAGCTCACAATAGGATAAAAAATGAATCGACCTGTAGTTTTAAGATCAAACCGCAGAGAGCGACCAGCGCTTAAGAACCGCGTCCAAAATCGCTCGCTACACACGTATGGTGAGAGGTTTTTCTGGTCCAGCTTGAGGGCACGAAACAGGCTGGCATACATTATGTCCACCGAACTACCCTGGTCGACCAGGATCCTTCTGACATCAGTGCTTGCCAATCTTGCCCTGATGAGCAAGGGGATGTGTGAGTTGGAGAGCCCCCAGGCAGCTCTTCACGGTAAAAGGTGATAGGTTGGGAGCGCCGTTTGATCTTCTCAAGTGTGGATAACCGGTCAGGACTTCAATCAATGAGCTGATCAAACTTTCTCTCACCGGGAAGACTTGCCCTTCTTTATATACTGCTTCAAGTGACCCTCCTTGACGAGGATCTCAATAGCGTCTTTCAGGTGGACGCAGTCCTCTGTTGTATGGCCATGGCTGCCTTGGAAATGGCAATACTTACTTTTGTCCACGTTGCCTTTGGACGTCGTCGGATTGGGGAACCTTACCCCTCCCTGCTTGAATTCAGTATTGACACATTTGGAGAGAATGCGCTCGCGAGGAGCGGTGAGCAAAGTATACTCCGTGAATCAGCCAGCAAGCCCTTTACCTTCTTGGGGGTGATCGTCTCATCGCCTCTCTTTCCCTTGTCGGGATGTCTCTAGCTCGTCTTTTTTTGGTGCCCAGGTGCTTTCTCGATCTCTTGCGTCTCGGGCATGAAATGCAGCTTCCTTCTCTTCGTACCGTATATACACTTCAGCTTTCCGGAGAAATTCCGTCAACGTTCGGGGGGTCTCGATTCCGACGGCTTTGTGAAAATCTCTTTTTGGTCTCATGCATTTCTCGAGGAGATACTTTTTCATATGGTCCATCGTGCGGACCTCCACGACCTCTTTGTTAAATCTTTCAATATATGCCTACAAGGACTCGTCCCTGCCCTGTATGATAGCTTCTAAGGTGGCCTCCGACTTGGGATGTCGTCGGGAGGCCGTAAAATGTCGGGCGAACTGGGTCTTCAATTCTCTCCAAGATGTGACCGCCCCCGGGGAAGGCGCTTGAACCAAGCCATAACCCTTTTCTTGAGGGTGATTAGGAACAATCTGCACTTTATGGCTCCAGTCACATTGTGGTAGTAGAGCATCGCCTCTATGTTTTCTATGTGTTCGCTGAGGTTGGCAGTCCCATCGTATGTTGCTAGAGCAGGGGGTTTCTCCAACCCGCAAGGAATTCTAGTGTCCATGATCTCCTGTGAGAGGGGGCCATAGACGTCGTCGTCACTGCTTGTGTTCGGAGAACAGGAAAAGAATGGCTACGACCACGACTTCTGCTTCACCATGGAGAATGGCTACCCGAACGGTGATACTCGTGCTTTTCTGGGGGCCTAGATCTCTTAGATGCGGGGGAACGTCTTGACCTCCGCAGGGGATAACGGTGTCTCCTTCTTGCAAGGCCGGATGCGGGCTCTTCTGATCTTGATCGTCTTCTCTCTGGGGAGAAGCTTTTGGACCTGTCCCGCCTCCGTTTTTGAGGGGGACCCCGAGGACGTGGAGAAGGGCTGCGAGGTTTCTCCGAGGAAAAGTGTTCCTGGAGGATGTGCTCGAGAGCATTGATCTTTTCACCTTGTTGGAAGATCAAGAGGTTTGACCTGTTGAGGGAGTCAATGAGAGTAGTTGTGCTGGGGTTAGCATTTTGTGGAACCGGAATAGGCTAAAAAAAGTGGTCAGCAGCCTGTGCCCGAGGTTTCACGTCATCGGGAGTAGGGGAGGCGATTTTCCCGTCACCATGGTCTGTCTCTAGGAAAGTAGCTCCAGAGAGGATGTGGTCGGCATTATCTGCGATAACGACGACAGTAGGTTCTTGACGGACAACATCATTCTTGGTGCAGGCCATGATGATCGGAATGAGTTTGAAGAGTGCTTTGGTCTTTGAGGTGAAAAAGAGAGGACTTTGAATCAAAAGAGGGGGAAGCTTTTTCCCACAGACGGCGCCACTGATCGGAGGTGATCAGATTGGATCGTCGTGGCCTTTGCGTAGGGAAGATGATGGTGCTTGTAGGAGAGGAGGGGGTGTACCTGCAAGGCACTCCAACGCTCAAGTAAGAAAAGGTAAAAGAAAAGGGGCAAGTACAAAGTATGTTCTTAGGCTAATTATTGGGTACCTGACCCTCACGAGTGATAGGGTATTTATTGAAGCACCCCCAGGGCGGGGCCAAGGTCTCTCATGTGGCCAAAGCACCTGGTCGACCAATGAAAGACTGCCAGGTGGAGGGCAAGGCGCGTGGCCCTTTGACCTGGTCCAACTGTCTCCGTGAGATTTGGGGAGACAGTTGGTCGCGCGAACTATTAAGCGAGTAAGGGGGACATGCCCAATGGCTAGTTTCAGTCCAATGGCTAGTTTCTGGCCAATGGCTAGTTCCTGGCTATTGGGCCTGACCAATGGCTGGATTGGATTGGGCCTTGCCCTTCTGGGGGAAAAGCGCCTGCCTAGTCCAGAATAATTTACAACTGTTGTCGTGTTTTTATCATTTTTCTTTTTATTGCCTTCATCCTTTTCCCTTGAATATTCTCTTTTGATAAATTTGTAATTCATTTTATGTGTCCTACCTTGACACAATTGTAGCATATAATTTCTTTTCTAGTTCTTGACTTGTTTCTTGACTTGCCACGACTTTTAGATTTGTCATGCTTATGAAAATGTCTGGTTTTGCTTCTCCCCCTTAACACGGCAACTAGAGTTTCAAGCTGATTAGAAGTAACAATCAAACCACATTCCTTTCTTCTAGCTTCTTTGTTAAGCATGCTATCTTTTACTGTTGACATTAACAATTTTCCATTCGAAGCTGAATTAGTAAGTAACAGGTAAGGAACTAAGCAATAATAAGACTTACAACTCATCATCCAACTTAATATTAATAGTCGCCAATTGATTCATAGTATTCTAAAACACACTTATTTGCTTTACCATTGAGTCACCATCTTTGTATTTCATATTAACCAGCTTCCTTATCAAACAAGTTTTATTTTGCACGTTCTTGCACTCATACAACTCTTTTAATTTATTCCACGTTCTTGCACATCAGTTTCAACTTCAATATGTAGATATATACTCAAGTCCAACAATTGTCTGGTTATAACAATTTTCTTCCAATTCATCTTCTTCCATACGACATCAAACTTATCACTTGGTTTACCTCCCCCCTCCCCCCCCCCCCCCCCCCCCCACACACAATAGGATCAAACAAATATTTATTGTATAACATATCTTCCGTGAGAGTCTTATAGAGTGTATAATTAGAGTTGAGCTTAATCATATTTGACTCTTGATTTTTCTCTATTTAAAATGCACAAAACAAGTCAAACAAACCTCTCGATACCACTTTGTTGGAAAATTATCAAATAATCAGAATATTTTTTTCAAGCAGAATACTTTCCAAAACTTGTGCAATTTAAATAGACACCTAGCAGAACCAATTCCAAAACACAATAATAATAATAATAACATAAAAATTTAAAAACAAGAACACTAGATTTTTAACGTGGAAAACTTCCCTCGAAGTGAGAGAATAAAAACCACGAAACCTAGGTCAATAGAACCTTCCACTATATCAATAATGGGTATACAAAAATATTCCTATGAACACTAGGGAATAACAATCTTCACCAATAAATCATATAAATAATAAAAGTGGAAAACACAGTCGAAACAACTTATGCACAAAATATGGGTATACCAAAACATCTCAACAAAATATAAATAGAATTAACTAAGTAATAGGAACAACATACTGGATTTGCAACTCAAACTGATAAAATTTACTACACTCATATATCACTCGTGCATTTTCTCTATCTAAACTCTTATTAAGTTATTTACTTATTGTACTTGTTGTGTCTCCTTAGATATTAAAAAATCTCTTTTAAAAAATTCTCAATACAATTCACATAAAACTCTTTATTTTTTTTTCTATTATTCTTTTTCTTTATTTTTCCTTTTTTTTCTAAATAAATAGTGAGAACAACTTTAAAAATGAACCTGCCTAGAGTTATAGTTAGTAGCTACCTGCGGAAAAGAATATCAGATTTACCTGGAGGATTTATTGTAAATTTTTCTGCATGAAAATATATGAGAAACTTTTCTTAGAAAATAAAGATACATAAGTTGATTTATTTTTTGTACCATTCAACATATTCTTGATTCTTTTTATGACTGGCCGGGGATATTCCTACAAGTTTGATGGCATACAAAAATTGAATAGCTTTACAACCGTTGATTAATTTGAGACGTGGAAAGTATGAGAATTGTGTTTCATTTAGACATCAAGATAATGTGCGCCAAGTCACTTGCCACGCGTATGACTCAGTGCCACGTCAGATGTCACCCAAGCAAAAGTTGACGCCGTTTGAACAAAATGGACGGAAAGGACTAACTTTGATCTTTTTGAACAATTAAAGGACCACTTTGGAACTTTTTAAAGATAAGGGACCAGAATGAACCCGAGGTAAACTTAAGGGACCAAAAAGGGTATTTTGCCTATTTTGTATTGAGATTTTTAGATTTAGGCATATCAAAATCATTATACTTTCTCCCTCTTTGTCTGAAATAAAAAAGGTAACTAGGAATAAATATTAACAAAGAAATATAAAGACGAACATAATGACAAAAAAAATATCATTCATCAGGTTGAAAGAACAAAATAGAACATAAAGCAAAAGGTATCCTATAGTGCCTAAGGTTTGTGAGTAGAAAAGGTTCTTTGAAATAGCTGAGTGACCATATCCAAAATACTCTTGTTGACCTCTTCTCGCTCATCAACTTTTGCTTTGATTATCTTCTGTTCTTTTTGCACATCAATTATTCAATACTTGAGAAAACAAATTTTCTTCAGAGGAATGTGGCTCATCAGATTGAGCTGCTTGATTCAAGGAGGTTTCTGCAAAATTATTTTCAATGACAACCTCTTCAGCCACTTCTTTCTCCTTAGTCGTTCTGTTTTCACCAACTGCTCTCTTCCTTTTTTTGTTTGAGCCTGTTTTTGGATTACACACTGCATATGTCCTGACTAATCCCAACTTCACTAAATCTCCACTATGGAAGTATTTCCCGTTTTTAATTTCTGGTGCTACTGGAGGGTTTATCAATTCTATAATATTGTTATCAGTGAGAATAACAGAGATTAACCTTCCACAAGGAATACAAGTTCTTTGAGCTAATAGTATTTTCTTTGAACGATTGATAGAATCACGTAAAAAGTTGAAGAGAAATGCCGGTAGATTGATCTTCTTTCTTCTAGCCAAATAGAATAGCATGTACTTTAGATCAAAATCCTATTTTGTTGGATTTTCCTTGGTGAATGATAAATGTTGCCTTAGATGATATTGAGTGAGACTTTTAGGTATCATATAGTTTTGAGGCTAAGTTAGAATCCTTACCATCTTTGAATATAGTAGGAGTGATCACTCAAATCTGCTAAATAAAACATAGCCTGTTACTCAGCATAGCTTCCCTTCTGTTATGGCATTGAAATCCAGTGTTGTCATGAGAGAGAAGTTTAGCAATGTCATCCAACTGAATGTTTATGCCATGGCCTTTAATATTTGAGCACACCATAGTGTTATTCATAACATAGGCGTTTTCCCAAAATTCCATGACAAGTTCGGGATAGGTTGGTCCTTTAATAAGATCAAAGTATGTATTCCAACCTTGAATTTCAAGCGTTTAAGAGAAGTCAAAACCATGTGCGGTGAGATTTCCAAAAGCCACATTACGTTCAGAGATAACAGATAGTAGTTCAATTGGTAGAGCCAATGTGATTTTTGGATCATCATTTAGATGATTTTCCAAACGTTGTTTTTAGAGATCCAAGCTTTGATCCACAGACATGTAGGTTTCCATTTGAAGAGGATGAAGGCACACATGATTTAGGGTTGAGAGACACAAGAAGGTTTAAAAGATAAAAGTGTGATAAAATGTAGCGTAGGTGTGTGATGTGATGTGATGTGAATACAAATAGAGATAATTGTGATGATTATGAATACTAGGGAAAAGAAACGATTACACATAGATGAAGCTAAAATCAGATTTAACATATAATCCCAAGACACGTCTAGTCATTTAGGGTAATAATTATTGAGCATGGATTGCAAAAAGAAAAATGTCTTAAAACGAGGCATAATCTCTTCACATACCTGACAACGTGTTGAAAGGGTTAACTTCTCAGTTCCCAATGGTTACAAAGATCTCAACCATTTACATGATCTTTAACACTCAAGATATATTTCTTAAAGAAATAATTTTCTATTCTAAAGAACCACTATTTAAAAAAAACGACTTCCTTCTGAACTCTAAAATATTATAGTTCTAGAATATAAGAATAGATTTCAAAACCATTTAATTAAACATAAAGGTTAGAAATATATTGCTCAATACTTCTTGTAGAATCCCAACTACGATTGTAGATGCTTCTTCAGAATCATCACATAATTTGCTTCTGCAGTTGATGACTTTGTTGATGAGCACATCTAGCTGGACCACTATAACCGTTTCTTCTCATAACTGGATTTATAGAGCTTTCTTCCTTTTGTAGTCTTTATGAGAATCCTTGAACCTTGTGTAGGATCTCTCGATCTTCCTTTCAGATAGATGAAAAACATCTCATCTGATGTTTATTTCATTGATCATTAGAGAAGAATCAAATCTTTCTCTAGTCTTCATCTTAGAATTATCCGTCTTCTATCTTCAAGAAGGATCAAAAAGCGTCTTCTTCAATAAAGCTTATTTCCAGAAGGCCAAAAGTTTCTCAGCTTAAACATAAATTTTTGAGCAGTTATCTGCTAAAGAAACTTGTTGAATTTCCTCTTGCATCATTAGAGTTCAATCTTTGAACATATGCTAATCTTCACCAGATGCATATATCATCAGGATCATCAAACCAATACATATTTCTTAGAGGGTTTGAATGATAATCTTGTTCTTACTAGATGCACCTTTTCTTCCAGAATCAGTTCATTAGAAGGTGAAAACTTCTATTCTTTCCTTTCTTAGGGAGTAAATAAACTGTGATGGTTTCTGATTGAGCATCTTCTGATTTCTTTATTCTGATCTTCGTCAATAACTTTATTCAAAGAAGATAGCTTCTAGTTTTGAATTCTTCCACTAAGCTTTAGTTTCTAACTTCCAAGCTCATTATCAAATCCGAGCAATCTAACCAATATGCATTAGAATAGATTTGAATCATATTTTATTCTGAATAAACATGCTCGCTGCTTCCTAGAAATGCTTTATCATGGTGATTTCTCATATATCATGATTTAAGCCATTTCTTTTCCAAGCTTGTTCTATCTTCAATCATCTGTATCTGATAGTGAAGAACTAGAACATCTGAATCTTATTTTCACCGGATATCTTCTTAAGCTCATACTTTCACTCAGTCACATGAGTCCAGAAAGTAGTGAACACAGAAGGATACATTCATGTATCAGGAGCTTCTGAAAAGAACTTTGGATAACATTCTGAGAAACTTAAGTTTGTTCAACGGAGATACCTTTCTCAAGCTAAAATGACTTAATTTGTCTTATGCTTCAGCCAATTCTCTTAATAGACACACATACGACAATAATCAAAAAATCGTAAGTCGCTCTTTCTTGAATGCACTCTTGACAACTGAAGAACTTCCCTTCTAATCTCTTCAAAATTCTACGAAGTTTCTAGAGCAGGCAGTCAGAGTCCTAATGGCCATATCCAATGCTTATCTGCTGTAGAATTAGTCTATGTTGAATAAAAAACTGCTTTATCTTCTGGAGAGATCTTCTGTAGCAAAATTTCTAACCATAACTATCTGTGTTATGTTAGTTAGCTCTTCTTCTCAGACTTTTTCTCATAAGCATTTCATGCTTTCTTCTTAGGCTTTTCTTCCTTAGAAAGAGAAAGAGAGAGAGAGAGAGAGACCTTCTTTGTCTTCTAGCAAGAAGTAGCATTCTGTTTTTCTCTTATGATTTTTAGCTTCTGACCGATTGAAGCATAACAGTTTTGTTCTTTTCTGAGTTATACTGTTTAGCTCATATCTTCAGTTCTTCAACAGAAGCTTTACTCCATATCTCATGCATGCTTGATCAGTTTCCATAACCTTCTATTCAAATAGCAAGCTTCTGATCATCTTCTTCAAGAATCCTGACTAAGAAATCATCATTCAGAATCCTAAGTTCTGCAGTCATGATTTAAAATCTTGATGACAATATTTCTAACATCTTCAACATACTTCCATGCTTTAGAATCATGACACAAGAATTCTCTCTTCTTCACATGAATGAGTTCCTAATGAGCAATACTGTGAAAGTTAACGGTAGATCAAGTATGTTTGTTGAAAACACCCCATACTCAGAAAGAATTAGCCTTCAGCAAACAAGATTTCATGATTTCTAATGATTCTTGTTGATCTCTTCTAGATCATTCTTCTTAAGCCTTGTCTAGGCATCATCTTGAGAAGATACGTAGCTCTCAACTAACGTATTCCAAGGATATCATTCAACATATTCTTCTAATTATCTGATGAGTCTATTATCCTTTTACCAGCTGATTCTTCATCTTGATTTCAATCTTCTTGCAAGCTCCATAAGAGAAAATTATGTTGTCAATAACAACCAACTCCAAGAATCAGTGACACAATCCAGATAAACCTTTCTGGTTTTTTATTTCAGTACTCAATCTTTTCATCGTCGTATGAGATTGAAACTCTAGATGGTGAAAGAGATTAGCCAGAGCATTTCTCAAAGCTCGTCTGGATCTTTATCTCACACGGTTAAGTGTTTGATAAACATCAATAACAGAACCGGAGCTCTGATACCAATTGAAGATTGAGAAACACAAGAAAATGGGGGTTTGAATTGGGTTTCACACTTCGTCCCCTTTTGCGGAATTAAACTAATGACGTTAACAAATAAATAAAAACAAATGAATACAATTATTTTTATCCTGGTTCACTTTTAAATAAGCTACTCCAGTCCACCAACCTTGGTGATTTCGCCTTAGACAAGGACTTAATCCAATAATCATCAAAATGATTACAACCTTTAAGCTATTAAACAACACACTTAGCCCTCTCAAGCATCCTGAATTTCACTTAGCCGATCAAGGAATCATCATCCAAGTCGTTAGAAAATGACCTGGCCCTCTCAAGCAACCTGGCTAACCACTTACCCGCTCAAGGAAATCATTACCTTATAAGGAATTTCATGCTACCTTCATCAAGGATTTACGCCACCTTAGACAGAATTTCTTTAGCTACCTACAACAAGGATTTACGCCACCTTTAGACAAAAGATTTCTCAAGCTACCTTCAACAAGGATTTACGTCACCTTTAGAAAAAAGGATTTACATGTGTACACTTAATGCTTCTTTCTGACGTACTCCTTTCTTGAGCAGGTAATGCTTCTTCCAGCTTAACCATCAAGATTAACTAAGTTACTATGCTTCACTTATTGATGTTTCACTTGACTAGTTTCACATGGCTTTAGCATGTTGCATCGTTGTACACACTTCAACAGTTTTCTTTGACATCTTCTTTGAGCATTCTTCATTTAAGCTTCAGCTTGTTGCATTTTCTTCAGCGCTTTGGCTTATGCATTTCTTTAGCACTTTTACTTCCAGCAACTAGCAATTTTTTAAGCTTCTTGATCTTTAATTTATAGAGCTTGAGATAATAAATCTGTTGAGGGGAATTCTTGGAAATATATTCCAACAGCAATATCCCAACATTCACATTAAGGATTGGTCAACATCACTGTATAAAAAGCTGCTCTTGCGCCATATTATCGAGGTAGAGGATATAGTCTTTGTATTCTTGTGTTCAACTCAAAACTATTCTTATCTTCTGTCTTTCTAATGTCTTCAGTGGATTTAAATAAAACGTTGATGAAGCATGTTGTAAAAGAGTCAATTCTGTGCAACTTCAGAAACCCAGTCTTAAGAATTCCAAGATCTTTGTTCAGCAGGAATATCTTGAGAATCTTCAGCACTCGTTCTTTGAGAAGTAAAATATCTTCAGAGTCTTTAGAACCTGTTCCTTCAGAACCTTGTCTTTAGAGTCTTCAGAATTCATTAAGCACATTATTGTCTTCATAGTTTTCAGTACTTCGTTCATCTGAACCTTGTCTTCAGAAACTCTTTAGAACTTGACCTTCAGATATCGTGTCTTCAGAATCTTCAGAACCATGTTCACCTGAACCACGTCTTCAAAATCTTTAAAACTTGTAACATTAGAAGCGCATCACATTAGAAAGCCTTATAGGCCTTTCTCATAAAGTCTCAATTAGAATGTGCAGAACTAGATTTGGTTCTAGATCTGGTCTTTAACATAGGCAAATAAAACATGGACTTCATGTAAGAACTAGATTTGGTTCTAGATCTGGCCTTTGAGTTTTGATGATAAATGCACATGTTATCTAAAAGAACAATTCTGTATGATATGGTTTCTGTCTAGTGTGTGATTGTTGTCAATAAGATTCTGACTTTGATAAGAAGACGTGTGACGTTATTGGACTCTGTCATCAACACTCTGGAAGAAAACATATGTGTGTACAAGATAAAGTTAAGATTCATAAATGTTTCTAATTCAGGAACTATGCGACATCCATCTGATGGTGAGGCATGGAAGCATTTTGATCGGGTACATTCTGATTTTGCTTCAAAACCTAAAAATGTCATGCTCGGATTATGTTCTGATGGTTTTACTCCATATGTCCAAGCGTCCGCAATTGCATATTCTTGTTGGCCAGTTATCGTAACCGCTTACAACCTCCCTCCAGAGATGTGCATGACAAAACCATACATGTTTTTGACTTGCCTAATTCCAGGACCGTCAATTCCAAAAGCCGAAATCGATGTGTATTTACCACCTTTAATTGATGATTTGAAGAGGTTGTGGATTGGAGAATGGACTTACGATATATCTCGCAAACAAAACTTTACTTTACGAGCTGCCTTAATGTGGACTATTAATGACTTTCCCGTGTATGGAATGTTATCTGGTTGGGGTACGCATGACAAAATGGGATGCCCGCATTGCATGGATTTTACAAAGGCTTTTATGTTGCAATTTGGTGGGAAAAGTTTGTGGTTTGACTGTCACCGCAGTTTCCTACCACAAGACCATGTCTTTAGAAGAAACAAGACTGATTTCAAAAAAGACGAACGAGTAAAAGATTTGCTTCCCCCTCGATTGTCACTAGATGAAATATGGAACCGAGTTTGTGAACTGCCAAAATTCACAGATTATGGTGAGGCATGCAGAATTCCAGGATATGGGTGATAAGTGTAAATTGTACCTATTTTTGTAAATAAGTTTTGTTGCACTTATCTATACTTTGTGTTAATATTGGTTGAATAAACCCCACTTTATGTGTAAATGCGTTTACTTTACGTTTTTCGTGTGTATATTGTGTTTTCTTGTATATTGTAGCGAGCGATTTTGGACGCGGTTCTTAAGCGCTGGTCGCTCTCTGCGGTTTGAGCTTTGACTACAGGTCGATTCATTTTTTATCCTATTGTGAGCTGAATAAGGAAGGGAAATAGATGTCTCCAATTAACCCTGCTTTGCATACTGAGTTTAAACAGCGGTCTGTTAGGTTACGAATGCTATCAATGTGGGGGGGCCTTGTACTGGTTATTTGTATTTTCGCCAATACGGTTTTCTTTCTTTTTATCTAGGCAGATGGTTTCTGGCGGGGAACAAGGATTAGGATGTTAGGACTGATGCTTTTGAATTACTGCTTTTGATTGATGGGGATATGGGATTTGGGTTTTTTGTTGATTGCGCTCGCTAAGATCTTTTCTTTCGATCTTATGCCTACGTATTCCCGTTTACCGAAACAGGGAAATCAGAGCGTTCGTAGTTCCTCCTATTCTATGGGAGGAAATGGGTGTTTTTGGTGTCTTGTTCAAAGCCCAAGACGTGAAGCGAAAGGTGGTTTGTATCTTGTTCAAAGCCCAAGATGTGAAGCTGAAAGGTCTATTTGTGTCTTGTTCAAAGCCCAAGACATGAAGCTGAAAGACCTCGACTTTAGAGAGAATTTGTCATCTCTAAAGAGGGGGAAGGAGAATTACTTTAACTGGGATACGCGGATCCGAGCAATGCCATAATTTCCGAAGAAAGGGTTTTAACCTGAAGGAGAAGACTTTAACTCAGTGTAGAGCAATGCCATCTTTCCATAGGAATTTCTCATGTTAAAAGAGGGACAGTGGCATGGATATAGATAATCCAGAGGCTTGCCGCTTACAGCGATTAGATGAAAGGAAAGGAGTTGTTGATGTTTGTGTACTGTGAACGAGGCACGGTTTTGATGCTAAAAGGTTGATTGGATCAACCAGTGGTTTTCTTATACAAAGCCTAAGAGGAGGCTAATTTCCGTTAGGAAAATCATTATACAAAGCCTAAGAGGAGGCTATTTTATGTCTCGTACAAAGCCCGAGAGAGAGGCTAAAAGTTTTTGACCCGACGATAGAGTCTTTGTGTCTCGTACGAAGCCCGAGATAGAGGCTATTGTTTGTTTGACTCTACGAGGGAGTCTTTGATACTCAACAAGACAGTGTTTTTGTATCTCGTGTGAAGCCCGAAATGGAGGCTAAAGGTTTGTTTCAGTTGAGTGACAGATCCAATATACTGATTTTAAAAGAGAAAAACAGTTCTTATATGAGCAACACTGTACTCAGGGATTTGATTTGAGGATCAGGGATATTTCCTTCTCTTTGAGGAAACGGGAAATCCAAAGGGTATTGAGACTGTCCGAGTCTGCGGGTTTCCTTCCTATTTAACGAAGGGGGTCACTTGAGAATGTCTGTGAGACTCAAGGAAGTTAGATTGTCCAAGTCTAGAGTTTTTGTCTTTTGTACTATGCTATGAGAAACAGTAGTAGACTCTATGAAAGGACTGTTCTATGAGGATGACTAGGTTCTGTTCCTATACCTCTAGGAGGTCGTCGGGATAATTTATACGAAGCCCAAGAGGAGGCTGGAAACTTTTAAGAAGCCGACGGGTCCTTGTACGAAGCCCAAGAGGAGGCTATCATTCCCTAAGGAAGAGATCATTATACGAAGCCTAAGAGGAGGCTGTGAATACTTCTAAGAAGCCGTAGTGTCCTTGAATAATGCCCAAGAGGAGGCCGATGCTTTTAAGAAGCCCGTGGGTCTATCATCTCCTTTCCATTAGGAGAGATAACTCTTTTAAAGATAAAAACCACTGGTAAACGTGCGAGGTTTACTATCCAGCGACTTTTAGCTTTTGAAGAGGGTTCCTTAGTTAAGGTCCAAGATTATGACCGTAGTGGGTACCCAAACCCCGAGACATTCAAGGAAAGCTATCCACAAGGAATAGATCAAGTCAGGAAAGTTCGAGAATTTGGAAGAAACTCAAAGATGCCATTCACGGAGAATACATTCATCTTGGGGAGTAGAGCTCCTTGACGATTCCTAAGGAGGACAGCCGAAGAGAAGACTATATCTGGTGCTCCTATTGGGGATCTAGGCGTCTATTTCTACGAATAAATGAAACGGCGTCACCTAGTTCTAGACGTAGTTGCCGGGGAAACTCGAAATATCTATACTATTATTACACAGTAGATATGAGTTTATGAAAGGAGACTTATAGTGAGCAGCCCCACAATACAGTTTATAATATGAAAGCAGTAAATGAAAGCGATAACCACTTACTCGGTTGTAGTGCTTCCATGCTGTTTGGTTAGTTGTTCAACAAAGAAAGATTGAAAACAACAGTATATTCAAAATCAAAGGAGAAAGTGCTTTGAAAAAGAAAGATTTGGGGCTTACAGCTCAAGGAGAGGCCCAGGGTTTTATCAGTGAGGGCACTGTTTGACTTTGTACAGCGGGACTTATACAAGTGACTGGGGCCCAAAAAGGTTTTTTGTACAAAGGGATGGGTCTTACACTCTCTCAAGAGGCCCAAAAAGGTTTAAAGAAAAAAGAGTGGGGCTTATAACACGAGGGTAGGCCCAAATGATTTTTCGTTTAAAAATGGCGATCGTGCCGAGGTTTTCTTTTAACGCAGAGGGACTTATACAATAAGTGGGGCCCAAAATGTTTTGGTTAAAAGGGGGATTGGGTCTTACACTCTAATAGAGGCCCAAAGTGTTTTAAATGGGTCTTATAGCTCAAGGAGAGGCCCAGATGATTTTTATTTTTAAACGGGCGACGATCGCGCCGTTTACTTGTACAGAGGGACTTATACAATGAGTGAGGCCCAAAATGTTTTTGTACAAGGGGGGATGGGTCTTACACTCTCTCAAGAGGCCCAAAGAGTTTTGAAAGTGATTTATGAGGGTTGAATTAATCCAAAACCCTAATTTGTTTTCAAAATGTATTTAATTGAATAAAAATTCAATTAAAATGATCAAAAATTGTTTAACACATGGAAAACAAATTGTGATCTTGGATTAATGCTTCAAAAATTAAGTATTGACCTACAAAATAATTAGAAAGCATTAAAAGTTGCAAAATCAATGTAGAAAAAAATATTTAAAATGTCAAAAACAATTAAAATATTAATTCTTTGCAAAAATATCAATTATATGAAATAAATAATATTTTTGGGATTTTTTGTGAAAATAAAATATTTTAACATTTTTGTGAATTATTAAAAAAAGAATCAACTCAAAATCATTAAAACTCAGAGAGAAATTAATTTTTGAATCAATTAAACAAAAATCACAAAATTCAAATATTTGAATTTCTAAAAATGGCGCCAAGAACAAGCTGAAGAACACGCGCGTGTTCTTGGTTTCTCAGATTTGCATTTTCTATCCAATCTCCATGAATACGTAATCATATCATGCAATCCACATATCATTATGCTCGTCTCAACCTCACGATCATGTCTATGTACTTTATTTTCATTTAAATTAAACATACAACAAGAAATCACGAAGAGACCTCAAGAACCCTAATTTCTGCATGAAGGCTAGGATTTTTGATACACGGTTCAAACAATGCAATTAATTGAGGGAAAACATTCCATGCATGATTATGAACATATGGCCAAATTATTGTGCGAGGAAATATGTATAGATTGAGAGATGACCAAGTATGTGCTTACCTCCAAGTCGTGACAGCAAGTTCAAAGTGATTTTTGATTTGGAGGTGTTACAGATGAGTGGTGATGATCTGAACAGCTTCCCTACACCCTATGGATTGTGTTTGGATGGTTGGACTTGATTGAAATTGGCTGGATCATTTTGTGGTACCTCAGCTGTACTTTGGTTAAAACCTTGAGCAACCAGCTGGTGATTTTGTGAAATTGATGTTTCAGAAGTAATCTAGTGTTTGATCATCGCATATGTGATGTATGTGAGGTGTGTGAGTGATTGGTTTGATTGGAATTGCTCTCAAACTCAAAACCCGATAGTGACTTGCCTTAGAAGGCAAAATTGGAGTGAAAGAAGAGATTTTGAGGAAAGCATCTGTTAGATGGCTTTGGTGTACTCAAACTGACCACAATTGAGCTCTATTTATAGTAGAGCAAGTTTGTTTTGCAAGGAATAGTGCATGGCAGCTGGTAAGTAGGTTTGGCCAATGTTGGCAAATGAGAATCCAAGTCTCCTCTAGCCATTGACTAGAGGTTAGGGCACAGAGCTTTGGTTTCCTTGGTCTTGGATAAGTCTTGACTGATTTCAGATGAGAATGGCTTAGTCCATGCCACCTTAATGGTGTCATTGAATGCCTCATTCCAAATTTGAAGTCTTGTCCCTATTTTGGCCATTCTAGGTTCAACATGCTATTTCTTATTCCATGGACTTTGGAGGCTTGGCTCAGTGATTGTCCCCTTTAGATTCAATCCTCTGAGGTGTCCAAGTGGATAGGAGCAATTGAATTTGGCTGATTTTGGCAAATCGACCAAAGTTGCAAATTCTGCCTTGCCTTGACAGATTTTAGCAAGGCAACTTGGCAATGTTGTATCTCATGGTGTAGGTTGAATTTGGCAATGTTCTTGGCCATTTTGGAAAGCTCTTACATGATACAACAACTGTTTGAACAAGTTTGGTTTTGATCTCTTTTGATTCCAAGTGAAAAATCCCCCTACATTTGGCAAAAAGTGAGGCAGAATCTGACTTAGTGAAAATTTCACTAAGTGTTGGAAAAAGTGACATTTTCACTTTTCAAACACTTTGATCACTCCATAACTCAAAATCCTTAATGAATTGGAATGACTTGTAGTTGAAGTTTTTGTAGGTGATAATGAGGGTTACAAATCCATCTTTGGATGAGAAAAATGGCCTTGTGGTTTAGGAGTTATGGTCCTCCAAAGTTGGTACCTTTGCCACTTTATTTTTAACTTAGAAAAATTTCTAAGTTTTATGGTTACCCCTTTTACAAGTTATCTCACTTTTCTTGATTTTTCTTGATGAATGATGATTCAAATCATACATTAACATCATTTTAGGGTTAAAAATCCATTTTGGTGAAAAATCTCAAAAAGTCAAAGTTGACTTTTGTGCACAGTTGACTTTTTATCAGATGAATTCCAAACTGTGCAATTCTTCAGGAAATCATGTCCTTGACCTAAATCAAACTTGATGGACATGTTCCATGGGTGTCATAGGGTATATTCAATCATGTATTAGGGTTTGGGAGCATGTCTTGGTCAAAAGTCAAAGTTACAGTTGACTTTTCTCTTAAAACCCTAATTGTGGTGCAGATGAAATTGAGACTTGTTGCTCAAGCTTCTTGGATCAATCCATGGTTCCAAATGGATTAATATGGTATATTAGAGACCCTCAAATCATGTCTTGAGGTCTTGGCTCATGGTTTGTCCCAAAAGTCAACTTAGGGGTGAATTAGGTCAAGAAACCCTAATTCCTGATTTTGATGAATGCATCCCTTGAGGCAAAATTGACTTGATGCATGGGTTCATGAGGTTCCATGAAATATATTAGGTCATGTTTTGGATTATTGCCTTGTGCCCAGATGAAAATTTCCATCTGGAGGCCCTGGTCGACCAAAACCCTAATTTGGTGACACTGTCGATCTTGAGACTTGATCCACCTAGAAGGGAGCAGCCTTGTGCTTAATCCTTGAAGTGGGAGTCCTTTTTGATCCATTGTGGATATTTAAGAGATTAGACAAGTTGAAGATCATGTCATTTCTTGATTGATCCTTTGTCTAAGCACTCAGAGAGGGCTTGAAACCCTAATTTTGATTGTATTGGATGCTCACCCATCTTTGGGGAGACTGATGAAGCATGATGGTTCATCCATATTGTGATGATGATTTTCACAATGATGGGAAATCTAAGTGGTCAAAATTTGGGGTATTACAGATGCCCCTATTTAATCTTCTTGGACCCAAAGGTGTGAATGACGAAGGGATTCAGGCATTCGGGGTGCAAGAGGATTAAATATCGGAATACCCGAAATTTTGATGGCGGTTATGAATGGTAGCTTACGCATTCATCTTCTTTAGCTAAGCAATGGTGCCTATAAAAGGTAAACTTCCCCTCGATCCTGGTCTCCTACCAAGAACTGGTCTCAGTCTCTTTTGAAATAAACTTCCCCTCGATCCTGGTTTCCTACCAAGGAACTGGTCTCAGTTGTGGAAACAAACTTCCCCTCGATCCTGGTTTCCTACCAAGGAACAGGTCTTAGTTTCTGATTTAAACTTCCCCTCGATCCTGGTTTCCTACCGAGGAACTGGTCTTAGTTTCTTTTGTCAATAAACTTTACTGACAAGGGACGCTATTCGTAGCGGCTTTCCTTCAAACTTCTCGCCGAATTTTCCTGGGGAGATGCCATTTGAGTGGATAAAGTTTTGATGTCAGACTTGCTGGGGAACCCATTCGTCTGAGTTGTAGAGGTACACAAACTTCTCTGTTTTGGAGACGCCATTTGTCGATTCTACTGGGGAAAGCGAGTCTCTTGAGAGACTGTTTTCGTTTGGGGTTACATCATACTTTTCTCAGGATCTTCCCGGAGAAATGCCATATGATGGGATCCAATTTTGAGGTGCCAATGACTTTCTCATCAGTGGTTTTTCGGAGCAAAACTGGCGTGCTACCGAATCTCTGATCACGAGGCTTTCTCTGTGGATTTTCCTTAATCCAGGAAAGCAAGGATATCATCTTCAATGGCGAAGAGTGATGCTTATTGAAAGTTTTCTCTGGCTTTTCAGAGGTTCAAGTTATCAAAGTGGTCAAGGACCAACTTCTTTCCAGAATTAAACTGGAAGCGAGGTTGTTCAGACACAGTATTTCCTGACGAGGCAAGAACTGACAACTCGATTGAGAGGACTTCTACCACTAGGGGACAGGACCGACTAGAGTGATAGTGATGCAATATGAAATGTGAATGCAAATAAAAAATGCATGATGTATGTATGTATGTGCTGACAAAACAGACGCAACATACAGACTAAGAGATGAACACAATTGGATACTCGGCCATCGAGGGGCGAAGAAGTACCGTTGATTCAAAATAGCAATTCCACCTTGCTTAGAAGAGATAGTCCCGTTGGGATCTATGTTGATCGGGCTTAGGAGATGAGAACTCGGCCGAGGTGTGTCAGACGAAACAAGGTCTCTGACACAGTTGATCCCTTCATTCAGGCGAACTGGTTTAGAAGGAGTACTTTGATTCTGCATTTTGAAGTCCGCTTACTTCGGGAGAAGCGATCGATGTTCTTCTGATGTTCAACAGTCAAAAGAAATGCCATCTTTAATTTAAAAGCGGAAAAAGTTTAACAAGTAAATTTATTTTTGTTTTATTTCAAGAATCGCTGATTAAGTTTAAACAACGTCGTTCTGTAAAGCTAAAAAAAGTAAAGAATTACAAACAAAAGCACAAGGGCTCAAATTTTATTGATAAGATGGAGATCAGCCAAACGCGTGATTCCAAAGAGTATATACAAAGTTAGAAAATGGTAATTTACAGGGAAAAGGGCTACGTTGAAACATAACGACAACTATCCTTCTACCAACTTTGAGTTCGGGACATCCTGAGCTTCCGTCGAAGATGACCTTTGACTGGAGATTTCCTCCGATAGATGATGCTGTAACTGCTGCTGAGGGACTTGCCTCTGTTGAACATAGTTACTTGCCATTATCCCTAATTTTTACCTGGATTGTACTATGAGATTTCCAATCCATCGGGATGATTTTTTTTCATGTCTCTAACTTTTGCCTGGACCGCCCTTTCGGGTTTTCAATCCACCAAGACGATTTTTTTTAGGCGAAGTATTTCTTGACTACATCAACATTCGTGGGGTACGCAAATTCCTTTCCGTCCATAGTTGCAAGTCTCAAGGTGCCGCCTGAGAAAGCTTTCGTGACCACATAGGGGCCATCATAATTTGGGGTCCATTTACCCCGAGAGTCAGTGAGAAATGATTGTATCTTCTTGAGCACGAGGTCTCCTTTTCTGAAAATACGAGGTCGGACCTTTTTGTCGAACGCCCTTTTCATTCTCTGTTGATATAACTGACCGTGGCATAGTGCCGTGATTTTCTTTTCTTCGATCAGGTTCAGTTCGTCATGTCGACTTTGACACCATTCAGCTTCAGTGAGCTGAGCTTCCATCAATACCCGGATTGATGGGATCTCTAATTCTAAGGGGAGCACTGCTTCCATGCCATATACTAGAGAGAAAGGGGTTGCCCCTGTTGAAGTGCGGATAGATGTTCGATAACCGTGAAGAGCAAAGGGTAGCATTTCGTGCCAATCTTTATAGGTTACAACCATCTTTTGAATGATCTTCTTGATGTTCTTGTTAGCCGCTTCTACCGCTCCGTTCATCTTGGGTCGGTAGGGAGATGAGTTATGGTGTTCGATCTTGAACTCTGCACACAACTCTTTCATCATCTTATTGTTCAAGTTAGATCCATTATCAGTGATGATCTCACTTGGAACACCATAACGGCAGATGATATTGTTTTTGATAAATCGGACCACTACTTGTCGGGTTACATTGGCGAATGACGCTGCTTCGACCCACTTGGTGAAATAGTCAATGGCTACCAGGATGAACCGATGTCCGTTTGAAGCCTTGGGCTCAATCATACCAATCATATCGATTCCCCATATGGAAAATGGCCACGGGGAAGAAAGAACTTTGAGATGTGATGGCGGTACATGAATTTTGTCGGAGTATATCTGACACTTGTGACACCTCCTCATGTACTTGTAGCAGTCGGATTCCATGGTCAACCAATAATACCCGGCCCTGAGAATTTTTCTCGCCATTGTGTGTCCGTTGGCATGAGTGCCAAAGGATCCTTCATGAATTTCTTTCATAAGCATGTCTGCTTCTGGTCTGTTGACACATCGGAGCAAGACCATGTCAAAATTTCTCTTATAAAGAGTGTCACCGCTCAGGAAGAAGTTTCCAGCCAATCTTCTGAGGGTTTTCCTGTCTTTTCTGAGTGCCCCAGATGGGTACTCTTGTTTCTGAAGGAAGCATTTGATATCGTGATACCAAGGTCTGTCGTCTATGACTGCTTCAATCGCGAAGATGTAAGCGGGCCATTCAAGGCGCATGATGTCGATCTTAGGTATGTCATTCCATCGACCTACACTAATCATGGAAGAGAGAGTGGCTAATGCATCAGCCATGTGATTCTCATCACGAGGGATGTGATGAAAGTCGACTCTGTTGAAGAAGGGTAACAACCTTCTTGCATAGTCTTTGTAAGGAATCAATCCTGATTGGTATGTGTTCCAATCTCCTTTTATCTGGTTAATAACCAAGGCTGAATCGCCGTATACGTCCAAGTTTTTGATCCTTAAATCAATCGCTTCTTCGAGACCCATGATACATGCTTCGTATTCGGCCTCGTTGTTCGTACATTTGAACGTAAGTCTAGCAGTGAAAGGAATATGGAAACCCTGAGGGGTAATAATGATTGCCCCAATTCTGTTTCTATAATGATTGACTGCTCCGTCAAAGATAAGTCCCCACTGGGAACCTGGTTCTGGCCCTTCACTGGGTAGCGGTTCATCGCAATCTTTCATCTTTAGATACATGACATGTTCGTCTGGGAAGTCAAACCCGATTGATTCTTGATTGTCAATTGGTTGATGAGCCAAATGATCGACTAAAATACTTCCTTTAACGGCTTTCTGAGCATGGTACTCTATGTCATATTCTGATAGTAACATCTGCCAACGGGCAATCCTTCCCGTGAGAGCAGGTTTTTCGAAAACGTACTTGATTGGATCCATTTCGGAGACCAACCAAGTAGTATGACGAATCATGTACTGGCGAAGATGTTTGGCTGCCTAAGCCAAAGCGCAACAAGTTTTCTTAAGCATTGTGTACCGAGCTTCGCAGTCGGTGAATTTCTTGCTTAGATAGTAAATGGCAGACTCTTTCCTTTTGGCTTCGTCTTGTTGGCCAAGTACACATCCCATTGAGTCCTCTAGGACTGTGAGGTAAATGATCAGTGGTCTTCCTTCCACTGGAGGTGATAGAATCGGAGGATTCAACAGATATTCCTTGATACTGTCGAAGGCGGTTTGGCAATCTTCTGACCAAACGCAATCCTGGTTCTTTTTGAGTAATTTGAAAATCGGCGCACATGTCGCGGTCATAAGGAATATGAATCTGGAGATGTAGTTCAAATGTCCCAAGAATCCTCTGACTTGTTTTTCAGTTTTCGGAGAAGGCATTTCTTGAATGGCCTTGACCTTGTCAGGATCAACTTCAATTCCTTTCTTGCTGATGATGAACCCTAGTAGTTTCCATGAACGGACACCGAAGGTGCACTTGTTAGGATTCAAGCAGAGCTTGAATTTTCTTAGACGTTCGAACAATTTTGACAGATGTTCAACGTGCTCATCCTCTGTTCTTGATTTTGCAATCAAATCATCGACATATACCTCGATTTCTTTGTGTATCATGTCATGAAACAGAGTAGTCATGGCCCTTTGATAGGTTGCCCCGACATTCTTCAAACCGAACGGCATTACCTTGTAACAAAAGGTACCCCATGGGGTAATGAACGAAGTTTTCTCCATGTCTTTCGGCGCCATTTTGATCTGATTATAGCCCGAGAATCCATCCATGAAGGAGAATACTTTGAACTTTGTTGTGCTGTCAACAAGCATGTCAATGTGTGGTAAAGGAAAGTCGTCCTTTGGACTTGCCTTGTTTAGATCTCTGTAATCAACACACATTCTGACCTTCCCATCCTTTTTGGGAACGGGTACGATGTTGGCTAACCATTGAGGATATTCAGATGTAGCGAGGAAACCCGCGTCGATCTGTTTCTGTACCTCCTCTTTGATTTTGATGGCCATGTCCGGGTGAGTCCGTCTCAACCTTTGCTTTACTGACGGACATTCCGATCTTAGCGGTAAGTGATGTTCCACGATGCTGGTATCCAACCCTGGCATATCCTGATAGGACCAAGCGAATACATCGGGGAATTCTTTGAGAAGCTTTATCAAACCCTCTCTGGCAGTTGGACTGAGCAGTGCTCCGATCCTGATTTCTTTTCTCTCTTTTTGTGAACCCAAGTTTACCGTTTCCAACAGCTCTTTGTGAGGTTCAATGGACCTTTCCTCTTGTCTGAGTAGTCGGGAGATCTCTTCTGGAATTTCGTCGTCATTTTCTTCTTCAGCCTCGAATACCGGGAACTCAAAGTTGGGAGAAGGCATCGGATCGTATGTTTCAACGGGGTATAAAACAAGCAATCTGCATGACGTGATGATTCGTGTTTAGAAGAGATAGAGAAAATGCAAGTGTGTGCAGTGTTTTGATTTTACTGCTTGTTTTTATTATTGAATGTTTTTTAGGATTACCATTTTCTGAAAAAACAAAAGAGAAAACAGCAATTAATGCGGAAATTACAGAACGACGTTATTTTATTAACGAACAAGTCGAATCTTGAAACTACAGCCCTATAAAACAAAACTCTGTCGCTTTGGGCAAAGCGAAGAGGGAAATTAACAAAAAGCGAGCCCTATCAAAACATCCGTTTCACCTGGGCAGGGTGAAAGGTTAAAGATGGCAATTACTTTGACTGACGAACGACCTTCGGAACCTCGACGGTAACCCATTGGCGGCGAACTCCTCAGTGAATCACAAAGTCTGGCACCTTCCTTGATTTGTCTTCAGAAATGACGCTGATTTCTGGTGGAGTAGGATCATTGGAATCTGTCTCCCGAGCAGAATTGTCGTAGGAGAATTCCTCTGTTGTATTTTGCATTGTAGTTGTGCTCTCAGCTGTATCTCCCCATCCAGTTGACTGGATATCTTCGAGCCTGATACGAGAGCTTTCGGGAGCAGTGTACTTGACCATAAAGTCGTATTTTCCACTTGGTTGTCCCAAAGTGTCCCAAACTTCTTTGGAACTGGAGAAGTCATTTCTCTCGATGACGTTGACCTCGGGAAAAACATAGTTGATGAATTCTAGTCCTGCAAACATTGCGAATTCATCTTCATGTTGAGTAGTTTCCGAATGACCTGAGTATTGATCCCATGACATGGTGGGGACACAGGTATTCTGTTCAATGACGCTCAGCTGAGTTTCATTACTCGGCTGACTTTCTTGCCCCAAGTTTCCTGGGTAAGGCTGCCGCATTGGCAGACCATCCATTGGGCCATAGTAATTATGATCAAAGTTTTCTTTCATCGGAGTGTCTTCCTCTAATGAATTTGGCGGAGCACGACATCCTTCCGGATCACAATCTCCGTAGATCATTTCGACATCTGATCTTGGTATAAATCTCGGACTTTCTATAGGAAAGCAAAAAGGCATAGGCACCTCTTCCTGAGACATATAGCCGTCCTTGTTAAGGTAGGACTTCCATTCTTCATCTGTGTCAGAGGGATCTTCCTCATTGATAGCATGAACTGTCTGAGACACTGGGTGAAGAAAACCTCCACTGTGGAAGAAGTTTTGAAGGGGATGAAGACTTTCATCGTTGGCGGCTTTCTGGGTACAGGTCGTAGAAAAACCAAGACCCTTCTTTGTTTTATTGTCAATAGGAATGACAAGCCGTCCCCATCCTGTCGTATCGGTACTCTCGATCGCTTTGATAGCATCTTTGTATGAAGAAATTGAAGTTCCTTCTTCGGATTGATCGTTCTTGCCCACCGATAGTGCTTGGAACTGAGTTCCAATAACCTCCTCGGGTTCTACACAAGCAGATGATGATAGGTTACTCACAAGCAAGGCTTGTTCCCCACAAACCATGACAAGTTGATCGTTCTTGACGAACTTTAGCTTTTGGTGGAGGGTTGAAGTAACCGCTCCAGCCTGATGTATCCAAGGTCTTCCTAATAAACAACTGTATATTGCCCGGATGTCCATGACTTGGAAAGTTTTTTGGAAAGTGTGAGGACCAATAGTTATGGGAAGATCAACTTCGCCGATAACTGTTTTTCTGGATCCGTCGAATGCTTTGACGACGACCTCACTGACTCTCATCGGAGGGCCCTTAAATGATAATTGCGTCAAAGCGGACTTCGGCATAACATTCAGGGCTGACCCTGTGTCTACTAGTACATTGGCTAAAGCATCGCCCTGGCAGTTAACTGTAATGTTGAGCGCCATGTTATGACGACAACCCTCTTCAGGTAATTCCTCATCACTAAATCCCAAATTATTGCAGGAAGTGATGTTAGAGACAATGCTATCGAATTGTCTGATTGTTACATCCTGTTCCACAAAGGTTTGCTCCAAGACTTTCTGTAGAGCGTCTCTGTGTGCTTCTGAACTGAGTAACAATGATAATACTGAGATCTTTGAAGGAGTCTGTAACAGTTGATCAACAATGTTATATTCACTCCTTTGGATGAGCTTTAGCATCTCATCCTTGTCTTTTGAAAAGTCGGGATTACCAGATTGACTGACTGGTGGATCAGGAATTTCCGCCTGAAGTTCCTTTTCTTTGTTGGATTCTCCAACCCCTCGGTTGAAGATTCGACCGCTCCGTGTTACACGACTGATGTCTGCAATATTCACGACGGAGGGTAATGGAATTTCCTTTCCATTCTTGATTATTGTTGCACCGTATTTGTAAGGGATTGCCTTAGCTGATTCATACGGTAATGGCCCTGGTAGATAGATGACTATGGGAACCTTCTGATTTTTCTGACCATCATAAGTAATCTCGATCCATTCCTGGTTAGGAACTTTAGATTCGTCAAGTTGAGGAATGATGGCAAAAACATCCCTGGTCATATGATGACTAGAGATTGTGACAACATCCTCAACTTGATCGGCAAGGTAGTTCGGCGTCCAGTTGATGGGTCCAGAACCTGGATATGGAAGAATTTTTCCATGATCGACCTGACCCTGAAGAGCTGCTCTCACAAGGTAACACCCTTGGTTACTTTCCGAACAGACGCTACAACTGTCATAGTTGTGTGGTGGCACCTGGCCACGCCCACTTTGAATACAATGTAACCTCACTAGGTTACCTTCCATTGATCGGACATCCTGACTTTGACGACGAGTAGGATTCCTGTTATTGATACTAATCTACTGAGTATCTTCGTCCATATAGATTGGCATCCACCAGTGATTTAACAAGTGCTGAAGTGCCTCCTGGACAAGGGTACAACCCCGATCGTTTTCGCAACCCGCTTTACAATTTTGATAGTCATGTGATATTAAGAATCCAAGTCTGACCTGCTCAGCATGTAACTCTACCAGGTTGGTATCCATTACGCGAATGTCGAAGATCTGAACCATGTTGATTTGATAGGAGTTCCTGTCATGGTAGTCTTGGATCCATCCAAGATCCATCTGACGCTGGAGGGCCTCTTGTATGAAAGAGCATCCCTGTTTGTTTACCGAGCAAATCAGACAGGAACTGTAATCGTGCCGCGACAGATTATGATATTGGCTTTTCCTTGAGTGCATCGCCACCAAGTTGACATTCATCGCACGGATGTCGTGGTTTTGAATGACGTTGGAATTCGTGTAAACCATGTTAACTCCACGAACTCGGTGCTCTTGGATCCATCCAAGATCCATTTGTTCCTGTAGAGCTGATTGCACTACCGAACATCCTTGGTTATCTTTAGAACAGATATCACACTGGTGATAGTTATGAGGTGGCACATGGCCATATCTACTCTGTCTATAATGCATCTTGACCAGATTGGTCCTCAATAAGAGTACATCGTGAATTTGATAGACGTTGTTAGTCTCTTTCTCAACCAGATTGACTGCAGCTTTCTCGTGTTGAGGCAGCGGGTTCGTCAGAACATTAGGATTCGTATCTTTGAAAGATAAGAGCCCGCTCCTAACAAGCTTTTGCACGTCGGATTTGAAATTGAGACAAGTCTCAATGTTATGCCCTGAACCTCCTTGATGATAAGGGCATGTTTGATCCGCTTTAAACCAAAAAGGCGGATTTTCTGGAACTGAAAGGGGAGACTTAGTCTGAATGTGCCCCTTAGCCAGCAGTAACGGAAACAGCTCTGCGTACGTTACGGGTATAGGATCAAATCCTGGTGGCCGTATTGTACGGTTGTTGTTATATGGAGGACGAGCCTGCTGAAGAGGCTGTTGTGTCCTTTGTTGGTCAGGTTGGCTCTGCACAACCTGAGGTCGATACATAGGAACAGGCGCGGGGCCGATAGCAGGAGTAACAGCTGCTACTGGCTCATAACGACGCCTTTGCTTTTCGAGAGAGATATTCCCAATATCTTGCTCTTTTTTCTTAGGGAGAGCACTACCATATTTTTTAGCACCGCTCGTCGATCCAGTGTCCTTTACCAAACGTCCTTCTCGGACGGCTTCCTCAAGACGTACGCCTATGCCGACCATTTCGGTGAAATCACTGGGCGCACTGACAACCATTCGGTCATAGTAAAATGAGCTTAAGGTCTTTAAGAAGATTTTTGTCATCTCTTTTTCCTCAAGAGGTGGACAAATTTGAGCGGCAATTTCACGCCACCTTTGAGCATATTCCTTAAAGGTTTCCTTTTCCTTTTGCGACATTGATCTGAGTTGATCTCTGTCGGGTGCCATGTCCAAATTGTATTTGTATTGTTGGACGAAGGCAGTACCAAGATCTCTGAATGTACTGATCGTAGTACGGTTTAAACCCATGTACCATTTGAGTGTGGCACCGGTTAAACTATCCTGGAAGTAGTGAATCAGCAGGTCCTGATTCTCCGTCTGAGCTGACATCCGCCGAGCGTACATCACCAGATGGCTCTGAGGGCAAGAGTTACCCTTGTATTTTTCAAAGTCGGGCACTTGGAACTTGTGCGGGACTTTCACATTTGGGACCAAGCAGAGGTCTGCGGCGTCCTTTCCAAATAAATCCTGACCGCGAATGGCTTGCAGCTCTTTCTGCATTTCCAAGAACTGCTCCTGGAATTCATCCATTCTGTCAAACATAGTTTCCTTCTTACCAGAAGGTGTCTGTGGAATCTGTCCTTTCGGGATAGTGTGCACCACAGGGGGTGGTACCGTGACTACGGCAGTAAGTCTTGGTGCATCCCGAGGTTTGTAACCTTCAGGAGTCTTCAGTATGCCCCTAGCATCTTCGCTTTCCCGAAGTTTGTAACCTTCACGCCCAGCGGCTTCTGTTGCGATTCCCTGATCTTCAGTGATCGGCAGAACATATCCTTCCGGGATATAGTTAACAGGCATGCCCCAAGGACGATCTTTCGGCATCTGATACCTAGGATCATACTTTTCTATGATGGGCGTTGAGGTGATCTCTGAGATCACAGTTCTTTGTAGCTGAGCTTCTGCCATGGCTTGCATGTCGTTACGAAGCTTTCTCATATCCTCTCTCAGAGCGTCGATCTCTTCTTTCAACTCTCTGTTTTCTTCCTCAAGACCATCCATCCTTTTCTGACAATTGGCCCGAGTATTGTACGAATGAGACAGTTTGACTCTAGAATCGAGACACAAACGTGAGATTCGTAGGGAAGAAGAATACGCGATGTGAGAATGATGAATGCAATGATTATATTAATTGTTGTTTTTTGGTTTAATCAAAATAAACTTCGACAATTAGATTGCAAATATCAAACAGTGGGGAAACCCTTTTTTATTGAAATTCAAAGGATTACAGAAATGGAAATACAGTAGATTACAAAGTGCAGAAACAGAAACCTAAACTAATGGGTCCCGAGTCCTCTCTGAGGAGAAACCGGGTGCTGATTCTGGTATCTTCCTTTTCTTTGACCGGGGCGCTTGGGCCATTGTCGGGTTGTCATTCCTTTGCCAGGTGAAAGGAGTGAGCAAATTCCTTTGGTCATCTTGATTCTCTACAGCATGCTGCTCCAAAATTTCAATCAGAGCATCTTTCTCTTTTAGTAGTTGTTGTATTTGGATACACTCTACGTCGAGGGTGCGGTACTTGTTCTTCCAAGATCTTCTTTCCTTTTGAACTTTGTTGAGAGTAACCTGAAGCTTTTCAGTTTCCGTCATGAAGTACATGACAGATTCCCTCGGCGGAAGAATTCAGTAACGAGGATAAGGCATCTTTAGCTTGAGAGCTCTGGTTTGTACCCAATGGAGATAAGGCTCCATCGAGACACAGTTCGGTTTTCCCAGAGACTCTCGTCCTTTCTTATGAACCTGTTTCCAAGCTTGCACTATTTCCATCTTTAGTGCTCTGTCACTTTCTCCTTCTTTGAAGAAAAGACCTTCCAGATGAACACCCAGTGGGATGTGTCTCATCGGGTATCCAAATTGACGAAGAACCAATATCGGATGATAGATGATTCCTCCTTTAGTTCCTATGAGGGGTACGCTGGGGAAGTTTCCACAACGGTCAATGATTCTGATTCCCTCATAAATCCTATTACACCAATCTATATCGGAATTGGTGAGAGACATGATCTTCTGCGACCAACGTAAAACACTCTTGCAATCCCAAAAAGTAGCAGACTTGGGCAAGTGAGAGATAAATCATTTGTAAAGCAGAGGTACACAGCATGTGATCTCCCCTCCGCTGTACAAATTTCCCAAGTGTACAGAATGATACGCATCTGCAAGCAAAGTCGGCACAGGGTTTCCAACGAGAAAAACCTTAATAGCGTTGATATCGACGAAGTTATTGATGTTGGGAAACAAAAATAACCCGTAGGTGAGCAAGACAAAGATACTTTCAAAAGCAGTCTCGTTCCCTATACTAGCGAAGTATAGAGCCTTTTTTGTCAAGAATTGGGCTGGCAATCCTTGGATGCCACCCTTAGTAATCATGTGAGTCTTGACCTCAGACTCGTCCAAATGAATTGCTCTTGCAATAGTCTGATTCTTTGGAATTTCTTCCAGTCCAGAAAATGGAGCTCGATCAGTGATATGTAAATCAGCCAGATGAGAATACTCCTCCAGCGTTGGTGATAGCTGGTAATCCGGGAATGTGAAACAGTGATAAACCGGATCGTAGAATTGGATGAACGTATCCATGATTCCCTCAATCACATGGACTCTTAACAGTGGTAGCAAACCACCGTGCTTGGCTCTGAAAGCCTCTGGGTTAACGATCATCCTTGCTAACCTTCTCAAATCCCCTAGTTTTGGAACCTTGAAGGTATACTGGCGAGTTCTCCTTCTACCGAAATCCATTAGCGTAATCTTTTTCTCTGATATTTGCAATCACAGTCTTAGTTTAATTTGAAAAACAGAGAGACTAGAAGAGAAAGTTTTTTTTTTGTGTTTTAATGTTTTATTAAATGGATGCATGAATGCAACACACAAAAACATAGAAAAAACATGGGGTCAAAGGGTCGTTGTCATGAAGTCAAGGCTCTACCCATCCCCAAAGGTTTATACTAGGGTGATTTTTGTACCTGTACTCATTATCATCAGCTCCTCCCAGGAAGGCAGACAACAAGCGGATCGCCAGCAAGTTGTGTGCAATCTTAGAGTAAGTGCTATTCACCGAGAATAGATCACCAGCCTCAAATGAGGGTAGTATCGCGTAACAACTATTTCCGATAGTTTCCGCACTACGAAAGGGTTTGGCTCCTCAGCTTCTCAGACTTAACAACCGGCCCATTGGCTAGAAGAGTGAATGGGTTGCGTTGGTCAGCCTCCACTGAGGTTGATGGTCGACCCCGTCGCCATCACTTATCTTAAGTGTATACTCATTCTCACCACATGCGGCATCACACGCATTCCCATTAGCAGAAAAATAAACACATATAGCAATTAGGAAAAGCAGTATATATATTTCTCATAATCATCCTAGACTTATAAAGCTAAGAATCCTAAGTTCCTGACAGAAAATGGCTCCCCGGCTGAGTTACCACTCTGTAGTTTTTCACACAAGAGGTGAAAAGGAAGACCGTGCCTAGATCTAACTTTGAAAGGCCCCACGGTGGGCACCACTTTTCTGTTGGCGACCACCGCCATGAAAATGACTTATCCAAGGTTTAAATTGTAAGAAAGAAAGAATCGGCCCCACGGTGGGCGCCATTTTTCTGTAGCGAGCGATTTTGGATGCGGTTCTTAAGCGCTGGTCGCTCTCTGCGGTTTGAGCTTTGACTACAGGTCGATTCATTTTTTATCCTATTGTGAGCTGAATAAGGAAGGGAAATAGATGTCTCCAATTAACCCTGCTTTGCATACTGAGTTTAAACAGCGGTCTGTTAGGTTACGAATGCTATCAATGTGGGGGTCCTTGTACTGGTTATTTGTATTTTCGCCAATACGGTTTTCTTTCTTTTTATCTAGGCAGAAGGTTTCTGGCGGGGAACAAGGATTAGGATGTTAGGACTGATGCTTTTGAATTACTGCTTTTGATTGATGGGGATATGGGATTTGGGTTTTTTGTTGATTGCGCTCGCTAAGATCTTTTCTTTCGATCTTATGCCTACGTATTCCCATTTACCGAAACAGGGAAATCAGAGCGTTCGTAGTTCCTCCTATTCTATGGGAGGAAATGGGTGTTTTTGGTGTCTTGTTTAAAGCCCAAGACGTGAAGCGAAAGGTGGTTTGTATCTTGTTTAAAGCCCAAGATGTGAAGCTGAAAGGTCTATTTGTGTCTTGTTCAAAGCCCAAGACATGAAGCTGAAAGACCTCGACTTTAGAGAGAATTTGTCATCTCTAAAGAGGGGGAAGGAGAATTACTTTAACTGGGATACGCGGATCCGAGCAATGCCATAATTTCCGAAGAAAGGGTTTTAACCTGAAGGAGAAGACTTTAACTCAGTGTAGAGCAATGCCATCTTTCCTTAGGAATTTCTCATGCTAAAAGAGGGACAGTGGCATGGATATAGATGATCCAGAGGCTTGCCTCTTACAGCGATTAGATGAAAGGAAAGGATTTGTTGATGTTTGTGTACTGTGAACGAGGCACAGCTTTGATGCTAAAAGGTTGATTGGATCAACCAGTGGTTTTCTTATACAAAGCCTAAGAGGAGGCTAATTTCCGTTAGGAAAATCATTATACAAAGCCTAAGAGGAGGCTATTTTGTGTCTCGTACAAAGCCCGAGAGAGAGGCTAAAAGTTTTTGACCCGACGATAGAGTCTTTGTGTCTCGTACGAAGCCCGAGATAGAGGTTATTGTTTGTTTGACTCAACGAGGGAGTCTTTGATACTCAACAAGAGAGTGTTTTTGTATCTCGTACGAAGCCCGAGATGGAGGCTAAAGGTTTGTTTCAGTTGAGTGACAGATCCAATATACTGATTTTAAAAGAGAAAATCAGTTCTTATATGAGCAACACTGTACTCAGGGATTTGATTTGAGGATCAGGGATATTTCCTTCTCTTTGAGGAAACGGGAAATCCAAAGGGTATTGAGACTGTCCGAGTCTGCGGGTTTCCTTCCTATTTAACGAAGGGGGTCACTTGAGAATGTCTTTGAGACTCAAGGAAGTTAGACTGTCCAAGTCTAGAGTTTTTTTCTTTTGTACTATGCTATGAGAAACAATAGTAGACTCTATGAAAGGACTGTTCTATGAGGATGACTAGGTTCTGTTCCTATACCTCTAGGAGGTCGTCGGGACAATTTGTACGAAGCCCAAGAGGAGGCTGGAAACTTTTAAGAAGCCGACGGGTCCTTGTACGAAGCCCAAGAGGAGGCTATCATTCCCTAAGGAAGAGATCATTATACGAAGCCTAAGAGGAGGCTGTGAATACTTCTAAGAAGCCGTAGTGTCCTTGAATAATGCCCAAGAGGAGGCCGATGCTTTTAAGAAGCCCGTGGGTCTATCATCTCCTTTACATTAGGAGAGATAACTCTTTTAAAGATAAAAACCACTGGTAAACGTGCGAGGTTTACTATCCAACGACTTTCAGCTTTTGAAGAGGGTTCCTTAGTTAAGGTCCAAGATTATGACCGTAGTGGGTACCCAAACCCCGAGACATTCAAGGCAAGCTATCCACAAGGAATAGATCAAGTCAGGAAAGTTCGAGAATTTGGAAGAAACTCAAAGATGCCATTCACGGAGAATACATTCATCTTGGGGAGTAGAGCTCCTTGACGATTCCTAAGGAGGACAGCCGAAGAGAAGACTGTATCTGGTGCTCCTATTGGGGATCTAGGCGTCTATTTTTACGAATAAATGAAACGACATCACCTAGTTCTAGACGTAGTTGTCGGGGAAACTTGAAATATCTATACTATTATTACACAGTAGATATGAGTTTATGAAAGGAGACTTAAAGTGAGCAGCCCCACAATACAGTTTATAATATGAAAGCAGTAAATGAAACCACTTACTCGGTTGTAGTGCTTCCATGCTGTTTGGTTAGTTGTTCAACAAAGAAAGATTGAAAACAACAGTATATTCAAAATAAAAGGAGAAAGTGCTTTTAAAAAGAAAGATTTGGGGCTTACAGCTCAAGGAGAGGCCCAGGGTTTTATCAGTGAGCGCACTGTTTGACTTTGTACAGCGGGACTTATACAAGTGACTGGGGCCCAAAAAGGTTTTCTGTACAAAGGGATGGGTCTTACACTTTCTCAAGAGGCCCAAAAAGGTTTAAAGAAAAAAGAGTGGGGCTTATAACACGAGGGTAGGCCCAAATAATTTTTTGTTTAAAAATGGCGATCGCGCCGAGGTTTTCTTTTAACGCAGAGGGACTTATACAATAAGTGAGGCCCAAAATGTTTTGGTTAAAAGGGGGATTGGGTCTTACACTCTAATAGAGGCCCAAAGTGTTTTGAATGAGTCTTATAGCTCAAGGAGAGGCCCAGATGATTTTTATTTTTAAACGGGCGACGATCGTGCCGTTTACTTGTACAGAGGGACTTATACAATGAGTGAGGCCCAAAATGTTTTTGTACAAGGGGGGATGGGTCTTACACTCTCTCAAGAGGCCCAAAGAGTTTTGAAAGTGATTTATGAGGGTTGAATTAATCCAAAACCTTAATTTGTTTTCAAAATGTATTTAATTGAATAAAAATTCAATTAAAATTATCAAAAATTGTTTAACACATGGAAAACAAATTGTGATCTTGGATTAATGCTTCAAAAATTAAGTATTGACCTACAAAATAATTAGAAAGCATTAAAAGTTGCAAAATCAATGTAGGAAAAAATATTTAAAATGTCAAAAACAATTAAAATATTAATTCTTTGCAAAAATATCAATTATATGAAATAAATAATATTTTTGGGATTTTTTGTGAAAATAAAATATTTTAACATTTTTGTGAATTATTAAAAAAAAAGAATCAACTCAAAATCATTAAAACTCAGAGAGAAATTAATTTTTGAATCAATTAAACAAAAATCACAAAATTCAAATATTTGAATTTCTAAAAATGGCGCCAAGAACAAGCTGAAGAACACGCGCGTGTTCTTGGTTTCTCAGATTTGCATTTTCTATCCAATCTCCATGAATACGTAATCATATCATGCAATCCACATATCATTATGCTCGTCTCAACCTCACGATCATGTCTATGTACTTTAATTTCATTTAAATTAAACATACAACAAGAAATCACGAAGAGACCTCAAGAACCCTAATTTCTGCATGAAGGCTAGGATTTTTGATACACGATTCAAACAACGCAATTAATTGAGGGAAAACATTCCATGCATGATTATGAACATATGGTCAAATTATTGTGCGAGGAAATATCCATAGATTGAGAGATGACCAAGTATGTGCTTACCTCCAAGTCGTGACAGCAAGTTCAAAGTGATTTTTGATTTGGAGGTGTTACAGATGAGTGGTGATGATCTGAACAGCTTCCCTACACCCTATGGATTGTGTTTGGATGGTTGGACTTGATTGAAATTGGCTGGATCATTTTGTGGTACCTCAGCTGTACTTTGGTTAAAACCTTGAGCAACCAGCTGGTGATTTTGTGAAATTGATGTTTCAGAAGTAATCTAAGTGTTTGATCAGCTCATATGTGATGTATGTGAGGTGTGTGAGTGATTGGTTTGATTGGAATTGCTCTCAAACTCAAAACCCGATAGTGACTTGCCTTAGAAGGCAAAATTGGAGTGAAAGAAGAGATTTTGAGGAAAGCATCTGTTAGATGGCTTTGGTGTACTCAAACTGACCATAATTGAGCTCTATTTATAGTAGAGCAAGTTTGTTTTGCAAGGAATAGTGCATGGCAGCTGGTAAGTAGGTTTGGCCAATGTTGGCAAATGAAAATCCAAGTCTCCTCTAGCCATTGACTAGAGGTTAGGGCACAGAGCTTTGGTTCCCTTGGTCTTGGATAAGTCTTGACTGATTTCAGATGAGAATGGCTCAGTCCATGCCACCTTGATGGTTTCATTGAATGCCTCATTCCAAATTTGAAGTTTTGTCCCTATTTTGGCCATTCTAGGTTCAACATGCTATTTCTTGTTCCATGGACTTTGGAGGCTTGGCTCAGTGATTGTCCCCTTTAGATTCAATCCTCTGAGGTGTCCAAGTGGATAGGAGCAATTGAATTTGGCTGATTTTGGCAAATCGACCAAAGTTGCAAATTATGCCTTGCCTTGACAGATTTCAGCAAGGCAACTTGGCAATGTTGTATCTCATGGTGTAGGTTAAATTGGGCAATGTTCTTGGCCATTTTGGAAAGCTCTTACATGATACAACAACTGTTTGAACAAGTTTGGTTTTGATCTCTTTTGATTCCAAGTGAAAAATCCCCCTACATTTGGCAAAAAGTGAGGCAGAATCTGACTTAGTGAAAATTTCACTAAGTGTTGGAAAAAGTGACATTTTCACTTTTCAGCCACTTTGATCACTCCATAACTCAAAATCCTTAATGAATTGGAATGACTTTTAGTTGAAGTTTTTGTAGGTGATAATGAGGGCTACAAATCCATCTTTGGATGAGAAAAATGGCCTTGTGGTTTAGGAGTTATGGTCCTCCAAAGTTGGTACCTTTGCCACTTTATTTTTAACTTAGAAAAATTTCTAAGTTTTATGGTTACCCCTTTTACAAGTTATCTCACTTTTCTTGATTTTTCTTGATGAATGATGATTCAAATCATACATTAACATCATTTTAGGGTTAAAAATCCATTTTGGTGAAAAATCTCAAAAAGTCAAAGTTGACTTTTGTGCACAGTTGACTTTTTATTAGATGAATTCCAAACTGTGCAATTCTTCAGGAAATCATGTCCTTGACCTAAATCAAACTTGATGGACATGTTCCATGGGTGTCATAGGGTATATTCAATCATGTATTAGGGTTTGGGAGCATGTCTTGGTCAAAAGTCAAAGTTACAGTTGACTTTTCTCTTAAAACCCTAATTGTGGTGCAGATGAAATTGAGACTTGTTGCTCAAGCTTCTTGAATCAATCCATGGTTCCAAATGGATCAATATGGTATATTAGAGACCCTCAAATCATGTCTTGAGGTCTTGGCTCATGGTTTGTCCCAAAAGTCAACTTAGGGGTGAATTAGGTCAAGAAACCCTAATTCCTGATTTTTGATGAATGCATCCCTTGAGACAAAATTGACTTGATGCATGGGTTCATGAGGTTCCATGAAGTATATTAGGTCATGTTTTGGATCATTGCCTTGTGCCCAGATGAAAATTTCCATCTGGAGGCCCTGGTCGACCAAAACCCTAATTTGGTGACAATGTCGATCTTGAGACTTGATCCACCTAGAAGGGAGCAGCCTTGTGCTTAATCCTTGAAGTGGGAGTCCTTTTTGATCCATTGTGGATATTTAAGAGATTAGACAAGTTGAAGATCATGTCATTTCTTGATTGATCCTTTGTCTAAGCACTTAGAGAGGGCTTGAAACCCTAATTTTGATTGTATTGGATGCTCACCCATCTTTGGGGAAACTGATGAAGCATGATGGTTCATCCATATTGTGATGATGATTTTCACAATGATGGGAAATCTAAGTGGTCAAAATTTGGGGTATTACATATATATCGTTGAGTTTAATTGCTTTCCATTCATTTTTTTAGGTATTCAATTAATGGGATTTCTCCATTGTTGTATAGAGCATCCAATAAGATTTCCAGCGCTTTCGACCGTGCGTCAATCCGAGTTACAGTTCAGAAGTTGTGGTCGCAATAAGAGGCTATTTTGCTGTCATGTTCGCTTAGCGAGTGTGACAACGAATGTTCGTTTAGCGAATGGCTGGCGAAGGTCCCAGCGAAGGAGTCCAGAATTGGAGAGAGGAGAAAGAGACCAAAGTTTTCTTTGCGAGCTTCCTAGCGAGCATTCTCTAGGCGAATAAATCGTTCGCTTGGCGAACTTCTGAAGACAGCAAGAGGCGGTTTAACTTTTTGTAGGCACTTAAGTGCCATTTTCGTGCATTCGCTTAGCGAATGGAAGGGTTCGCCTAGCGAACCTGCGAAAATTTGATTTGTATATAATAGAATTCTGTAACTTTTTAAGGGATGGTTTTGGGGTTTTGTGATCCCAACTCCATCAAACTTCATTTTTCAGTGAATTAGCTTGAAAACAACATGGAAGCTTGCACACAGATGAATCGGGGTGGATTGATCGTCGACCAACGTTGACAAACCGCGAGGTTTTTGGTTTATCTCTTTTCTTCTTTGTGTTTTTCTTCTATGTTGGGTTGTTGTATATGTATTTGTTCTGAACTCGTGTATATTTGTCGCCCATGGCGTTGTATAAAACTTGCTTTACAAATCTTTATTGGTGATTGTCTCTGATTTTTGCTTTATTCGCGGGGTTTGAGTTGCGTTAGAGATAATCCTCGTAAACTTTGATTAGGGATGATTATCTATTAGTTTCTGGACTCTAGAGATAGATTTAAGAGCTAACAATCTTCAATAGGCGTCAAAGCTTAATGCATCCGTGCCTTGAGCTAGCATGCGAAAGTATCGGCAATGGTAACACGGTTGTTTTCTCAACTTTTCGTTAGACATAACCTTTGTTGTGAGCGATGGTGGGTGATATTGAGGAGTATTGTAGGTTGAGTATAACTGGTCGGTAAGTTTAAGTTTCTGAGGAGTCGGTTATGTGCACGCCTGATAAGTTTCTTGTCTCTGAAGAATGAATTTCTTGTTTTGTTTTGATGTTTATTTTTTTGCATTTACTTGTAAACCATTTTAATCCAAACTCATTAACGCGAGAGATTTTCGAACAAAATTTTTTCCCTCGAACCGATCTCTGTGGACACGATATAAATCCCGAAGGGAATTCTTCCGAAAATAAATATTTTTGCTGCTTGCCCTATTCTGCAACCAACAATGGGGTCAACCACAATTGGACAAGAAAAGTATATTTTAGGACCTCTTATATTAGAAGGATTATTTGTTGCGACATAATCTTGATGTTATGCATATTGAGAATTTTTTTTTGATAATGTATTTAAAACAGTGATGGATGTTCAAGGCAAAACAAAAGATAATGAGAAGGATAGAAGGGACATGGAAATTTTGTGTGATAGAAAATACTTGGAGTTGATGCCTCGACCTAATGGAAAATTATTAAAACCCAAGGCTAACTACACTCAAATATCCCAAGAAGCTAAAGCGGTTTGTCGATGGTTAAATGAATTGAGAATGCCTGATGGTTATGCTTCAAATTTAGCAAGGTGTGCCGACGCCAAAACTGGAAAGTTGCATGGAATGAAAAGTCATGATTTCCATGTTTTCATGGAACGATTGCTTCCAATTGCGTTCGGTTCACTACCCAAACATGTGCTTAATCCACTAACTGAAATAAGTCAATTTTTCAGAGATATTTGTGCGTCAACTTTAATTGTCAATAACATCAATAAGTTGGACCAAAATATTCCAGTAATTCTATGTAAGTTGGAACGAGTTTTTTCACCTGGTTTTTTTAACTCTATGGAACATCTACCTGTGCATCTTGCATATAAAGTTTATCTTGGCGGCGCTGTTCAATATAGGTAGATGTATTCTTTTGAAATATTCATGGGTGATTCAAAGCGATCAGTGAAAAATAAAGCTAAAGTTGAAGGATCAATATGTTCACATTACTTGCATAACATCACATTTTTACAGTCATTATTTCAATCATTTGATGTTAAATCCAAAAAGCATAAGGAATGAATTTAACATTAACCAAAGAAGTCAGTTTACCTTATTAGTCTTCAGTTTACCCGGTCATCCCTCTAGAAAGGAGAATGTGCATTGGCTGACCCAAAAAGAATTGCAATCTGCACAAGTTCATGTCTTGAATAACTACGTTGAAGTTAAACCATATCTTGAGTAAGTATTACCACAACTGGAAATGTGTACGTGGAATGTCATGGAAGCTGATAAAATTAAAAAAATTATAAAAGTAAAACATCTGGACGACTATCTGACATGCTTAGGCGTGCTAGATTACGTTGAGAGATGTAAGGAATTCGTCCTAACTGGATAGGCCAGGAAGTTTTTGAGCAACTCCTTGAGTGGTGGAAGACATAAGATTTTCAGAAAAATATGAACATGCAAAGAAAATAAGAGCATCTGAATCAAGCAGTTTCCTTAATACAGTAGGAAGTATCAGTATCGCTGAACATGCTCGACGAATGGTACTTATAACTATTTTTTTAATGTTATTTTTTGATAATTTATTTGTTATATATATATATATATATGTATTTATTTAATTCAACTCAATAATTTTAATTAGAAAAAGGATTTGGGGAGACATCCACGAATTAGTGAGTTGTTCGTGAAGACCCAAACCAAAAAATCGGGGGAGCTTGTTGACGCCCCTTCTAAAACAACTTTGGTAACTTGTTGTTTATATTTCAATATTTTATTTAATTATTTCATATAACTAAATTGTTTAACCTATATTTAATTTAATTTTTTTATGTATGTGTAGGAGTTGTATCAGAAACTACTTTCCCAATTTCTAATTGATAATCCTCAGTATACTCCGATCGGGAATGAACTGCTTGATCCACGTGTGGATCTTTACATTTAGGGTTTATCAGTTGGAGGAAAGGGAGATAATGGGTGTTTCTTTGGTCTTGGATCTTTTGCTACCGACTACAACAAATGGGATAAAACTTTATTCCGAAGACTTGAAGATGGGGAAGGAACATCTCATCCACCAGAATTGACACCTGAAATGATGGAGATAGTGAGACAACTGACTCTAACTGAAGCGAGATGCGAGACAGCGGCACGCGAGGCAGAGGTGAGACGCAAGACAGAGGCACGTGAGGCGGCACTAAAGGCCGAAATTGAGGAAATGAAGCGTCCTATCCAGGAAGATGAAGACGAAGATATATTTAGTAGTGATGGTGAATAGCTTTTTTTATTACTATTTATATTTGTGGCGTGAATATCCTGTGACTAAATACTTTTATGTTTTTTAATGATTATAATTATGACTTTTTTAATTGAAAATTGTTTTAATTTTTGCATTTCATTATTTTTTGTGACGTGAAAAACTTTTGTATATTTGTAAATTACATTTTTTTATTTATTTTTAAATAATTAACCTGCGACGCGAAAACCATGTCACTAATTAGTGACATAATATTCATGTGGCCAAATGTTGCCACGGATGTTCCAGCGACGCGTTCTGCCCATGTCGCTAATTTCGGTTAGTGATGTGATTTTGGCCTTAGTGACGTGATTTCCACGTGGGTACTTGCAGTATCTTTTGTAGTGTGTGAGAGACTTTAATAGAAATATTTTATTTAAAAGATTGAAATTTCGTCTTTTTTTTAAGTTAAACTATTAAGTGGCAGTTTTAAAGTGATGCAAAAATTATATTTATATTATTTTTAGTTTCAACCATTTAACGTTGGTTTTAAACCGACGCTAAATTTAATTTTTTTTTCTTTGTTTGTTTTCAACATTTTAAAATTGCTGCAAAATGATCACTGAAAATTTTGACAATGTTGCCAAAGTTCACAAAGTTCATGATAGTTGTAGAATGTATATACATGAATAGACATACTCATTATTTGGGGATAGATTTTGGGGTGATGTTCAAGCCTATTTGTAAATTATAATTGCTGTGAAGTTTTATTCACATTCTTGTGATCAAAACACTCTTTGCCTCATCAATAGAATTGCAACTGTTGAATTGGATTATTATTATTATTATTATTATTATTATTATTATTATTATTATTATTATTATTATTATTATTATTATTATCCTTTTGAGATATTGTATCACAAAACTTCTTGTCGTTTTTCTCACGTGTACCTTGGCAAGCATTATCAGTTTTGGACATGTTAAAAAGAATATGAATAATATTTTGGGATTAGGTTCAAAGTTTTGGAATTGTGTTATAAATAATTCAAGCTCTAGCTACGCCATGGCCTTACTGTCTGCTAACCTCATATTCATGATGATTTTTTACATCATATTTATCCAAAACCAATTTAACAACCATATTTGAAATGAAAATATTTATAACTATTTAAGAAGTATTTCAAACTTATATGTTAGTAGCAACTTGAAGAAAAGAAAATCAGATTTACCTGCAGGATTTGTTGTGAATTATTCTGCATATACGCGTCCCCTTTGCACATAACTTGATTTATTTTGTGTACCATTCAACATATCCTAGATTTTTTTTATGAATGGCCGGTGATATTCCTGCAAGTTTGATTGCATGCATAAATTGAATACCTTTACAACCATTGATTAACTTGAGACGTGGAAAGTATGAGAATCGTGTTTCATCTTGTTACACAAAGAGCCCAGATGCTCACGAAAATATCAAAAAAATAGATATGATCATATAAGATGAGCTTACCTTCTTTGACTAAATCAAAGATTCCTCTACTGAGAATTTCTTCAGCAAGACATAAAAGAAGATATGATACAAGATGATCTTGTAACACCCCCACATTCTTCCTTCTTTTAATTAATAATGATATTATTTATGTTTACTATTATTTGAGAATATCATTTAATTGGTAAATTCTTTAGATTTGGATATAGCATAGGATTTAGTGACTTATTTATGAAAATTTTAAAATATTTAAAGTAAGAGCAAGGATAAGGATAGATCAGAGATTAAGCTTATTAGCAAGACCAAATTTAAATTTTTATTTCCATTCTTCTTGAGGCATACAATTTTAGAGAGGGAGAGGCAAAAAGAAGGTTCTCTAAGTTGCATGCAAAGTTAACTTTTAAAAATTCATTAACAAAACTGATGTTTCTTAAGCGAACGTTCATAATTCTTTTTTAGTCATAACCATTGAAGTTGGGAGGAAGTTGATAACAAAATCATAAAAAATTATGCTGTTCAAGTGATTCCGAACACATCAGAGAAGGAGAAAGTGAATAGTATTATTTTAAAAATATTGTCCAATTCTAAATTTATTTTGGTGTGTGTGTGTGTGTGAGAGAGAGAGAGAGAGAGAGAGAGAGAGAGAGAGAGAGAGAGGGGGAGGGAGAGAGAGAGAGAGAGAGAGAGAGAGATTACTCTCTTTATTAAATTACAATGATTCCACAACACAAAAATAATTCTCACAAACATTTTTCACTTTTAAATCACTAGGGCAATTTCAGTGAAGAAATAAAAAGATGAAGTAGAAGAGATTAAAATAAGAAATAATAGTTAAAAGTTATTTTCTGGTGTACTAAAGAAATGAGCAAAATCCCTCTATTTATTGGATACATTTTATCAAAAAGGAAAAATATCTTGATTCCAAAGAGTTTCAAAAAGACGGTAACCCTAATTCTAAAATGGAAACTTTATAAAGATTATGTGAGTTAATCTATTAAGAGTATTTCTAATTAATTGATGAGGCTTTTTCCTTGCTCTAAGTGATTTTACTAAAACCTTGATTGAATAGGTCATGTATAAATGCTTCCCGAATGATTAGGGACAATCTTGATCAATAACACAAGAAACTTGATAGTTTTTATAGAGATTTTAAGGTAATTTAGTAAGTTTAAAAAGGAAAAGCAATGAGATTTTGATGTTACTTGATTGCTTTGTTGTTGCATATGTGTTCCCCATTTGTTCCTCAATGAGAAACATTTTTATACCTATCTCACTTCCTCTAGTTCATTAAGGAGTATCCCCTCAAGTTTAATGATTAAATGATGATCATAATGTTCTTGGTTCTCATTATTATGATGTAATGTCCTCTTTATCACGTTGTGTAACTCCCATGCAACCATAGAACTACCCATAACTGTTACGCCGGTTGTACACATCGTCTGAAAACATGTCTTAAATCACCATACAACCCAGGCTCCGACTTGTCTTGTAATGCCCCAGTTTTAGTATTTTTATTTAATCGAGTCGTTTTGATTATTTTATTATTATATTATTTTATTTTCGACTTTTATTTGGAAATATGTTATTTTTCAATGTTGTGATATTTTATCGGGTTTTGGGAATGTTTGCGAGATATTTGAGTGTAGGGGTATTTTGGGCATTTCACTTTATTTTTTTCTTAAGTTAAGAAAATAGAAATAGAAAGAGAGAAAAATAGAGAGAAAGAAAAAGACAAGAAGGAAAAGGGAAAGAAAAGAGAAGAAGAGAAGAAAAAGAGAGAAAAACTTGGAAATCAAGAAAACAATCTCCCGACTTTTCTAAACACGATTAAATCGGGTAAGGGTGCGAAACTCGATTATTATATGCTTGTGTATGATTATGTATGTATGTTTTTGATTGTTATTGGATTGAAATGGAAATATATAGTAAAAACCATATTATGTAAAAATTGATTAGAAATCGATTAAATTGTGTCGGAAATCATGTTTTCAGGTCCATTATTGTTGATACATGTTAGATACATGTTGTTAGGCATTGTATTGGTAATTTTCTGGTGTATAGGTGAAAATTGGATGATTTTGGGTTGGAAAACGCAGAAGAAATTCTGCAGAAAAATTCTGGTTTTCCACTGCCCATATGCGTATCACTCAAGGCAATACGCGTATTGGTCAAGGAAATACGCTTATGGCATTGAAGAAAACTGGGCAATACGCGTATGGAGCTTCATTTTCTCGGCCATCTGCCCATTTGCGTAATGGTACGCGTAAGACTTTAGATCAATACGCGTAAGATGTAGGGCACTACGCGTATTGGACTTTTAATGGGAATTTTGGGGGAAAATGGGTCTCTGCCCATATGCGTAGGACCTTGGGCAATACGCGTATGGAATGGGCGAGGGAGCAGGGCAATACGCGTATGGCCAGGAGAATTGCAAAATGTGGGTTTTTCGCGATGTCTTTTCTTGTTTAGTCTCTAACTTGTGTTCCGTTTATCCATTTTTAACATTCTTGGTATCGTTGAGTAGCTATTGAACTGTACTTTCTTATTATGATAATTTTGATATTGTTAGCCGATTTAATTATGTCGGGAATTTGGAATAGTGTCGTTTTGTCGACTTTTGTCGTTATAATTGTGTGTAATTGCTGTGTATCGTGCAATGTGCTGTTGATATGGATATGGTATGATTTGTGTGTTATTGTATGGTATAAATGCATTGTTTTGGGCTTGAATTTCAAAGCATGATTAATGTTAAGTGAGATGGTTGCATATATGTCTGCATTTGAATGTCATGAGTCATTGTATGCTGAGCATCATGATGTGCATTCTTGTGATGTCGTGTGCCCTAGTGGGTGTGAGCGACGAATCGATTCCAGAGGGAATCTGCTATAACATCGTGAGCCTTATACCGAGAGGACCGCAAGCGATGGTTATAGACGATCGTGTGCCCGTGTGGGGTGTGAGCGATCGGATCGTGAGCCTTATATAAAGAGGACCGAAAGCGATCCATAAACGTCGTGAGCCTTATACAAAGAGGACCGAAAGCGAAGGGGAACATCGTATGCCCAACGGGGAGTTACACTAAGTAATGAGCGATGGTTCCAATAGTTCCTGAGTAAACTGGTGTTGAGAATTGATGGAAGTCGGTACCGCATGTGCATATGCATAGAGTCGTTGTGTCGGTCTCTTGCATTTGCATAAATCATTAATGGTTTATTTATGTGTGGAATTGTGGATGATATTGATAAATTGATATATGTATATGTGTTGGTGATACTTGTATTGTGCATGGTTGGTATACCTTGGTGATGGAAATATGAAATATACATTGTGTTGTTTTGTGTTTGAATTATGGTATGAGTTGTGGTGAGAACCGTATATATGTGTATTTTTGGTGTTATATATAATTGTATGCAATTCTATTATGATTATGTTTCTCACCCTTCTGCTGTTTTATAATGCTCTATGAGGCATTATAGATTAGATTGCTGGAGGTCTTTTTGGTGAAGCTTAGGTCTTCATTCTTTTGTCGGTTGGCTCTGATATGTGACACCGGGTAGTCGGGGCGATCGAGTGTGAATTATTTTGTATTATGTATATGTATCTTTTGGATTGTACATGTATGTTTGTATATGACACATACACTTTTATGATATATATATATATATATATATGAGATTTCGGTACAGATTTTGCGCTTTTATTCTGTATCTGAATTGTGGGTAGTAGGAACTAAGTTCCTCTGTTAATTGCTACCTGATTGTTGCATATCTTTATGGGCAGGTTTATGTGTATTTGGTTTCAAATTGATGTGACCCCTCGGTCTATGTGATGAATGTTTTAAATATACTCTGATGAAATTTTGTATTTTTATTTATCGCTTTAATAGCTTGGGGGTGTTACATTAAGTGGTATCAGAGCCAGTCTGTGTCAGTTGTGTCAGTCCTTGTTAGTCGTTGTGGTTCGGTGAGCTGTTTGTTTAACCATAGTTGTTGTTATTGGAAATGAACAGAATATGGCTGGTAGGAATGACGCTGCATTATCTACTGCTATGCAAGCTATTGCTCGGGCTGTGTAGGGTGCACCTAATGCTGCAGGTAATGATGAGTTCAGGAAGAACAAACCGCCTGTCTTCAAAGGAAGATATGATCCTGATGGTGCTCAGATATGGCTTAAAGAGATTGAAAGAATCTTCCGAGTGATGGATTGTGCTGAGGATCAGAAGGTGAGACTGGGTACTCACATGTTACTGGAAGAAGCTAATGATTGGTGGGTTAGTACATGTCATGTGTTGGAAGCTGCAGAGGAGGAGATCACTTGGGCTGTGTTTAGCATTGAGTTTCTGAGGAAGTATTTTCCCAAAGATGTAAGAGGAAAGAAGGAAATTGAGTTCTTAGAGTTAAAATAAGGTAATATGTCTGTTGTTGATTATACTGCTAAGTTTGTGGAGCTTGTGCAGTTTTATCCACATTATGCTGAAGCGACCGAGGAATTTTCTAAGTGTGTAAAGTTTGATAACGGATTGCGTCCTGAGATAAAGCAGGCAATTGGTTATCAAAGGATTTGGAGGTTTTCTGATTTGGCGGATTATTGTAGGATTTATGAGGAGGATAGTAAGGCTCGTTCTACTCACTATAAGAGTGTGAGCGAGAGGAAAGGGAAGCAACAGTTCCGTGGTGGTTCGTATGTAACCCCAGCTGATAAGGGTAAACAAAGGGGAAATTTTGAGAGAAGGTCAAGTGGAGGAGGAATGTCTGGTCCTCTGAGATGTTATAGATGTGGTGATGTGGGACATCGTCAGTCCGAATGTAGGAAGGATTTGAGGAAGTGTTCTAATTGTGGAGGTTTAGGACATGTCGCAGCTGATTGTGCAAGGAAGAATGTGGTGAAGTGTTTCAACTGTGGTGAACCAGGTCATATTAGTACGAAGTGTCCGATACCGAAGCAAGCTCCAGATGGTGGGAAAGTTTTTGCCTTGGCAGGAACTCAGACTTCCAGTGCAGACCGTCTGATCAGAGGTACTTGTTTTATTAATAGTACTCCTTTAGATGCTATTATTGATACTGGAGCGACTCATTCGTTTATTTCGTCTGAGTGCGCGAAGCGTTTGAATCTTGTGTTGTCTATGATGGATGGTTAGATGGTTATTGATACTCCACCAATGGGGTCAGTAACTACTTCTTTGGTTTGTCTAAGTTGTCATTTGACCATTTATGGTAAAGACTTTGAGATGGATTCGGTGTGTTTACCGTTGGAGGGTTTAGATGTGGTTCTGGGAATGAATTGGTTGCAGTTTAATCGGGTTCATATTGATTGTTATCATAAGCTGGTAAGGTTTCCTTCTCTTGAGGTAGACGAAGACTCGAGTTTCTTATCTACCAAAGAGTTGAAGAAACTTTTGGCGGATGAAGCTCAGTTGTTTGGGTTGTTTGCATCGTTGGCTGTGGATAGTCAAGTTTCACTTGATGTGTTTCCTGTTGTGTGTGATTTTCCAGAAGTGTTTCCTGAGGATATTTCAGACTTGCCGCCAGAGAGAGAGGTGGAGTTTTCTATAGATCTAGTTCCTGGTACTAGACCTGTTTCTATGGCACCTTATCGAATGTCGGCATCTGAGTTGGTTGAGTGTAAGAAGCAGTTGAACGAATTGTTGGAAAAGAGGTTTGTGAGACCAAGCGTTTCTCCTTGGGGTGCTCCAGTTTTATTGGTGAAAAAGAAAGATGGAAGTATGCGATTGTGTATTGATTATCGCCAGTTGAATAAGGTGACGATTAAGAATAAGTATCCTCTTCCGTGAATTGATGATCTGATGGATCAGTTGGTTGGTGCGTGTGTGTTTAGTAAGATTGACTTGAGGTCAGGGTATCATCAGATTAGGGTGAAAGAGGAAGATATTCAGAAGACGGCTTTTAGGACACGTTACGGTCATTATGAATATTCTGTGATGCCGTTCGGGGTTTCTAATGCGCCAGGTGTGTTTATGGAGTACATGAATCGTATTTTCCACGAGCATTTGGATCGTTTTGTGGTTGTATTTATTGATGACATTTTGATTTATTCTAAGTCTCGGGAGGAGCACGCGGAGCATTTGCGTATTGTTTTGTAGGTTTTGAAAGAAAGAAAGCTTTGTGCCAAATTGTCCAAGTGTGAGTTCTGGTTGTCGGAGGTGAGTTTTCTTGGGCATGTGATTTCAGGCAATGGTATTTCTGTGGATCCATCTAAAGTAGAAGCAGTTCTACAATGGGAGGCTCCGAGATCTGTTACTGAAATTCGAAGCTTTTTGGGTTTGGCCGGATATTATCGAAGGTTCATTGAAGGTTTTTCTAAGCTAGCACTTCCTTTGACCCAGTTGACTTGTAAAAGGCAAGCGTTCATTTGGGATATTCGGTGTGAGGAAAGTTTTAATGAGCTGAAGAAAAGATTGATGACAGCTCCAATTTTGATTTTTCCGAATCCTACTGAACCGTTTGTAGTGTATTGTGATGCGTCTTTGATTGGTCTAGGTGGGGTGTTAATTCAAGACAATAAGGTCGTGGCTTATGCTTCAAGGCAGTTAAGAGTGCATGAGAAAAACTATCCTACTCATGATCTTGAATTAGCGGCTGTGGTTTTTGTGTTGAAGATTTGGAGGCATTATCTCTACGGTGCCAGGTTTGAAGTCTTTAGTGATCATAAAAGTTTGAAATATTTGTTTGATCAGAAAGAATTAAATATGAGGCAGCGGAGATGGTTGGAATTTTTGAAGGACTACGACTTTGGCTTGAATTACCATCCTGGTAAAGCTAATGTGGTAGCCGATGCGTTGAGTCGGAGATCGTTACATATGTCCGCTTTAATGGTTAAGGAGTGGGAGCTTTTAGGGACTTGAGTTTGGTATGTGAGGTGACGTCGGATAGCGTAAGGCTTGGAATGTTGAAGGTTACTAATGATTTTCTGAAGACTGTTAGTGAGAAACAGAAGTTGGATGTGAAATTGGTGGATTTGATGTTGGTTGGAGAAAAAGATGCGAATAGTGATTTTAAAGTGGATATTAATGGTGTTTTGAGATTCCGAGGCCGAATTTGTATTCCTGATGATGCGGAGTTGAAAAGGATGATTTTGGAGGAAGGACTCCGGAGTAATTTGAGTATACATCCGGGAGCGAATAAGATGTACCAAGATTTGAAGAAGATTTTCTGGTGGTCGGGTTTGAAAAGAGATGTGGCTCAGTTTGTTTATGCATTGTTTGACTTGTCAGAAATCAAAGGTAGAACATCTGAAGCCTAGTGGTTTGTTGCAGCCATTGGATATTCCTGAGTGGAAGTGGGACAACATTTCTATGGATTTTGTGACAGGGTTGCCGAATACACAGCGAGGGCATAATGTTATTTGGGTGGTTGTTGATAGGCTGACTAAATCGGCGCATTTCATTCCGATTGACATCAGTTTTACTTTGGAGAGGTTGGCTGAGATTTACATCAGTGTGATTGTGAAGTTGCATGGGGTTCCGTTGAGCATTATTTCTGATCGAGATCCGAGGTTTACCTTGAGATTTTGGGAAAGTTTACAGAAGGCGTTGGGTTCTAAATTAAGGTTGAGTTCGGCTTATCATCCGCAGATGGATGGTCAGACCGAGAGAACGATTCAGTCATTGGACGATTTGTTGAGAGTGTGTGTTCTTGAACAAGGTGGTGCATGGGATAGTTATCTTGCATTGATTGAATTCACGTATAATAACAGTTTCCATTCTAGTATTGGAATGGTACCTTTTGAAGCATTGTATGGACGAAGATGTCGAACGCCGTTGTGTTGGCACGAATCTGGTGAGAGTTCGGTGGTTGGGCCAGAGTTGGTGCAACAGACTACGGAAAAAGTGAAGCTTATTCGTGAGAAAATGAAGACTTCTCAAAGTAGGCAAAAGAGTTATCATGATCGGAGGAGAAAAGATCTTGATTTCCAAGAGGACGATCATGTATTTTTGAGAGTTACACCGGTAACGGGTGTGGGTCGTGCATTAAAATCGAAGAAACTTACTTCTCGGTTTATTGGTCCTTACCAGATATCCGCGAGAGTGGGTGTTGTGGCTTATAGGGTGGCGTTGCTGCCGAATATGTCGAATTTGCATGATGTGCTCCATGTTTCACAGCTTCGGAAGTATGTTTCGGATCCGTCGCATGTGATTCCGATGGATGAGGTTGAGGTAAGGGAGAACCTTACGGTTGAGGCATTGCCCATTAGGATTTTGGATCGCGAGGTGAAGCGGTTGAGAGGCAAGGATATTGCACTTGTGAAAGTGACGTGGGGAGGCGCTGCTGAGGGCAATTTGACTTGGGAGTTAGAGAGTCGGATGCGGGAGTCGTATCCAGAGTTGTTCGTCTCAGGTATATTTTCGAGGACGAAAATTTCTAAGTGGGGGAGAGTTGTAACGCCCCCGTTTTAGTATTTTTATTTAATCGAGTCGTTTTGATTATTTTATTATTATATTATTTTATTTTCGACTTTTATTTGGAAATATGTTATTTTTCAATGTAGTGATATTTTATCGGGTTTAGGGAACGTTTGCGAGATATTTGAGTGTAGGGGTATTTTGGGCATTTCACTTTATTTTTTTCTTAAGTTAAGAAAATATAAATTGAAAGAGAGAAAAATAGAGAGAAAGAAAAAGAGAAGAAGGAAAATGGAAAGAAAAGAGAAGAAGAGAAGAAAAAGAGAGAAAAACATGGAAATCAAGAAAACAATCTCCTGACTTTTCTAAACACGATTAAATCGGGTAAGGGTGCGAAACTCGATTATTATATGCTTGTGTATGATTATGTATGTATGTTTTTTATTGTTATTGGATTGAAATGGAAATATATAGTAAAAGCCATATTATGTAAAAATTGATTAGAAATCGATTAAATTGTGTCGGAAATCATGTTTTCAGGTCCATTATTGTTGATACATGTTAGATACATGTTGTTTGGCATTGTATTGGTAATTTTCTGGTGTATAGGTGAAAATTGGATGATTTTGGGTTGGAAAACACAGAAGAATTTCTGCAGAAAAATTCTGGTTTTCCACTGCCCATATGCGTATCACTCAAGGCAATACGCGTATTGGTCAAGGAAATACGCGTATGGTATTGAAGAAAACTGGGCAATACGCGTATGGAGCTTCATTTTCTCGGCCATCTGCCCATTTGCGTAATGGTACGCGTAAGACTTTAGGGCAATACGCGTATGATGTAGGGCACTACGCGTATTGGAATTTTAATGGGAATTTTGGGGAAAAATGGGTCTCTGCCCATACGCGTACGACCTTGGGCAATACGCGTATGGAATGGGCGAGGGAGCAGGGCAATACGCGTATGGCTCAGGGCAATACGCGTAAGGCCAGGAGAATTGCAAAATGTGGGTTTTTCGCGATGTCTTTTCTTGTTTAGTCCGTAACTTGTGTTCCGTTTATCCGTTTTTAACATTCTTGGTATCGTTGAGTAGCTATTGAACTGTACTTTCTTATTATGATAATTTTGAGATTGTTAGCCGATTTAATTATGTCGGGAATTTGGAATAGTGTCGTTTTGTCGACTTTTGTCGTTATAATTGTGTGTAATTGCCGTGTATCATGCAATGTGCTGTTGATATGGATATGGTATGATTTGCGTGTTGTTGTATGGTATAAATGCATTGTTTTGGGCTTGAATTGCAAAGCATGATTAATGTTAAGTGAGATGGTTGCATATATGTGTGCATTTGAATGTCATGAGTCATTGTATGCTGAGCATCATGATGTGCATTCTTGTGATGTCGTGTGCCCTAGTGGGTGTGAGCGACGAATCGATTCCAGAGGGAATCTGCTATAACATCGTGAGCCTTATACTGAGAGGACCGAAAGCGATGGTTATAAACGATCGTGTGCCCGTGTGAGGTGTGAGCGATCGGATCGTGATCCTTATACAAAGAGGACCGAAAGCGATCCATAAACGTCGTGAGCCTTATACATAGAGGACCGAAAGCAACGGGGAACATCGTATTCCCGACGGGGAGTTACACTAAGTAACGAGTGATGGTTCCAATAGTTCCTGAGTGAAATGGTGTTGAGAATTGATGGAAGTCGATACCGCATGTGCATATGCATAGAGTCGTTGTGTCGGTCTCTTGCATTTGCATAAATCATTAATGGTTTGTTTATGTGTGGAATTGTGGATGAAATTGATAAATTGATATATGTATATGTGTTGGTGATACTTGTATTGTGCATGGTTGGTATACCTTGGTGATGGAAATATGAAATATACATTGTGTTGTTTTGTGTTTGAATAATGGTATGAGTTGTGGTGAGAACCGTATATATGTGTATTTTTTGTGTTATATATAATTGTATGCAATTATATTATGATTGTGTTTCTCACCCTTCTGCTGTTTTATAATGCTCTATGAGGCATTGCAAATTAGATTGCTGGAGGTCTTTTTGGTGAAGCTTAGGTCTTCATTCTTTTGTTGGTCGGCTCTGATATGTGACACCGGGTAGTCGGGGCGATCGAGTGTGAATTATTTTGTATTATGTATATGTATCTTTTGGATTGTACATGTATGGTTGTATATGACACATACACTTTTATGATATATATATATATATATATATATATATATATATATATATATATATATATAGACATATATATACATATGATATTTTAGTACAGATTTTCCGCTTTTATTCTGTATTTGAATTGTGGGTAGTAGGAACTAAGTTCCTCTGTTAATTGCTACCTGATTGTTGCATATCTTTATGGGCAGGTTTATGTGTATTTGGTTTCAAATTGATGTGACCCCTCGGTCTATTCCATGAATGTTTTAAATATACTCTGATGACATTTTGTATTTTTATTTATCGCTTTAATAGCTTGGGGGTATAGATTGGGGGTGTTATATGTCTCATATGTAGCCACCCGACATTCGCTACTTTCTGCAAATAGCTGGTATACCGATTTTCCATGCTTGGACCCATTGATTTATAACTCGACTTATAGATTTCCGAGCTGTACATAAGCCCCCAAATCATGAGGCCCAATGGCATTAAGTATTCAGACAAAGAGTCCTAAAATTCTTTCTCCTTTAATGGGCATACTTCTGCCCGGTATGGGTTTTTAAGAGCAATAATGATGGTCGTCTTGTTATATCTCATCTCCCTCTTTGTTATGAAAACTTTTATGGGGAAGCTAATCGCCATCATGACTCTAGTTCGATAGGGTCTCCTAACCATTTTAAATTTCTTTCCATAAAACCCTAAATTTCTTTGTTTCTTTGTTCATCATTCTCGACCCTTGTTCCCTTTTTTTCAAATTGTTATCCAGATTCTAACGCCCTCTACAATCGCTTTGCAAGCACGAATCTCAGGTATTAGTTCTTTGCCTTACTTATTCTTTCTTAATTCTTTTATCATGGTTATAATATATGAGTGTGATAATTCGAGGAATGTACTGATTCCCGTCAATGTCCAAGAGATAAGAAAACTATGGGATGCATGCATGAAAAAATACGAGGGACATCTGGGGCAAGCAGAATTTGATCAGATCATTAAGGAAGTTTAGGGTGACATTTTTTCATCTTGTAGTGAAACTGATTCAAAATCTTCGTCATTGGGTTTTGTGGACATTTTGTTGGAGATGACAGGGCCTTTTATTGACAAAGAAGATTTAATCTACATCCACAACACAATTGATGACAATGACAATCAAAACTCTGATCTAACAAACATATTTCTTCAACCGAGAATGAAGAAGATGTTGTGTTGGAACCTTGTAGGGTTGGTGAAAGAGTTTGAATCACTCGACCAATGGGAGTATTTGGAAAATATTTTTTATATCTATTCAGGGGTAATTGAGGATTTTAAGATCCGTACCCCCTTTACTAAATTTGAATTTGATTTCCTCAAAACCCTAACTATCGGTCCTTCTTAATTATGCCCAAACAGATGTGGCTTTATTAAATCTTTTGAACTCATTTGCAGGCACTGAACATAATCCCTAATTTATGTTTGTTCTTTTCTTTATTTGAGCTAAAAGGGGATGACAAAGGAGGTTAGGTTTCCCTTAGTGGAATCCCAGGGAAAGTTTTCCTTTAGGTTTATCTACCAACTACAATGGCTTCAAAGATAAGTTTCTTCGTGTAAAAAGTGGGAAAATGTGCCCCCAAGTTATGTATGCGTTAGATGGGGGCCACCATTTCCCGATTTACTAGATGGATAACCCGTTTCCAGTTTGTGGCTTTTAGTATGACAAGTTATATGCTTTGGAGATCTGAGCTTTAGCTATTCTAGATGCCTTCCGGGTAGTAAAGGTCTAGGATTTACTAAACATGGTCGATGATCCGGAAAAAATATTTAACTTCCTACGTAATGCTTGTATGTCTCTTACTATATTCTAGTGATATCTTTATTTCACTCTTATGAACTTATTTGTTCATTCCTTTTCAGCTGAAATGACGAGCCTTAAGCTGACGAAACATAAGAAGCTAATGGCTAAGTGAGGGTGGGGTGGGGAGAATAATCTACCTATAAGACCGACTTATCTGATATTCAAATTCGGACCCTTAAAAGAAAGAAAGCAGAGGATGGGAAAAACAACCCCAGGTGTTTCAGAGCCCCAAAATGCTTCCCTCCCCCTCTTGGAAGCTCAAATCTGACTTCCCCTTAAAGGATGAAAACTTTGATTGGTGATCTTGTAAGTCATGTCGACTTGGTAGTCACCACCCTGATGCAAGATTTTAGCGGCAACCATAAAGCCAACTCGTCCACTGAATTAAAGCTTTGGTCCAATACCTTTAATGGCTTGAATTTTTTCTATGACCATCTGAATGCGATAGAGGACGTCGAGAAAGTGAAAACTATAAGGACTGAACAACTAACCCAAAATATTGGTGCTTACTTGATCAGGTGTGTTATTGTGGCCCGGGGATTGTTTAAAGTCGGTGACGCCTATGAGTAATAGATATTCAAATGCTAATAATTCTTTGATCAAGACTTAACAATTTGTCACATCCATTACTTAAAAATGATGAGAATTATTAACCATGATCTAAAATGTGTTACTCTTGAATATGGTTATGTATGTTCAGGAAAAGACTAAGGAACACATCAGTTGAAGCAAAAAGAGAAGTCATGCCCTGCAAAATTCGCATCGCAAGCGATAGGTCGCTACGCGAAGTAGAAGAAAACAAAGAGAACGTGAGTAGAAGCGAATATGAGACAGAATCAAATCCTCAGAACTTCGCTTGAAGCGAGTGTAGCGAGAGGAAGCGAGACAAGTTTGCGATGCGGACTTCACTTTGCATAGCGAAAGAGAGGCAGAAGCAAAAACACAAAAGTTCGCTTGAAGTGACAGAAGCGAGGAGTGGCGAGGTAAGTTCACAATTCAAACTTTACTTTGCATAGTGAAGTATGACATTTTCCATGGGCGGTTTGAAAAGTCTTCAAGGTGAAGCAAGCCTAATTTACGTCGCGAGCAGCACTTCACATAACGAAGTTACTTCAACTCAGACATTATAAAAAGGGTGAAACATAACACTTTGAAGATCATATTGGAGAAAAATAGAACATAATATTGTGATAGAAAATAAATAGTTTGTAATAGATTGTAAGGGGAGATAATATGAGAATCGAGCTGGATACGCATCAAGAATCGAGAAATCATTGTTGATGCTGATTCATCTCCAATTCTATCTTTTTGTACAAGCTACCATGACAATGGATAGCTAAATTCTTCTCTTGTTGGAATTCAAAATAATCTACCGTAATCGTATGTATCTTTATTAATTATTCCTTTAATGAAATATTGTTATTCATAATTATCGATTATATCTTAGTTTTATCAATCAAACTTTTGGATGAGAATTGTGATTGAGAAATACGTTCGTATAATGCTTTAAGATTATAATCAATTAAAAACTAATTTTTAGACATAAAATTAGGGTTTAGTTTTCATAAACAAACGTTAGTCCTTAATGTGATCGGTTTGTTTAATAGATTGAGAAATCATTGATTAAACTAACCGATTGAAATCTCAACAAACGCATAGACATATGTGTGGTTGTGAGTGATTGGTGAAGGTAAGAAATGAAAATCAAGTTTATATAAGAGTAATAAATTAAGTCATACATGCACGGTAGAAAAATTCCAATCCCGACAAGTTTTCTTATCAATTAAACTTTACTTTATTAAATAACGATTTTACATTCAGTTTACTTTAATCTAACCATTTGACAAACCTAACTTGAAAACGATAACGATTGTCTTAAAAGGTTAGTAATATCGCGTCGGTCTCTGTGAATACGATACTAAATACTTTCTTTTTTGATATACTCAACATCAAAATTGCGCCGTTGCCGGGGTCTGGCATTTAGATATTACAAATGAAATGACTGTTGATATCTTTTTAAGTTTATACATTTGTTAAAAACTATATATATCTTTTCTCTATTCTTTATCTTACCTTCTCCTAACACTTTATTGGTTAGAAATTACGAGCTTTGTGTATGCGAGGTACAATGCCAGAAGATCTATTACCTTTTGATCCCAAGATCGAAAGAACAATTCGGAAAAACAAAATACAAACAAAGAAGCAAAATAAGCTAGCCAAACAGAAATATCAAAAGAAAGGAGCTTCCACATCAACACCTTCAACAAAAGAAACAATGGCCTAAGGTGGACTTGAAGTTGTCAATGGTGTGTAACGCGTTTTGTGTCAGAGACCAAGCTATTGGATTAATTTGACTCGCAAAACAATCGGCAGAAAAAACAGAGTTGCCACTGAACGTTATTTATCTTGACAGGGAAAGGAAACGATCAAAGAAACCTCAAAAGGGAGAAGACATGGTCATCACAACAAAGTCCTGGGTTCGGGAGTCGATTACACAAGAGGAAGGTATTAGCACCCTCTCGCGTCTGTTGTACTCAACTGGATCCATGCTTGTTGTCTAATCAAAGGGTGTGTTATCTAAAGCCCGCTGCTAAACGGAAACGAAAAGGGGGAAAACAAAGGAGACTCGATAGGACTTCACCGTCCTAGGCCTATATATTCTCTCGTGCAATGGAAAATTCAGAGTCAAAATAGTTCCCTGGACTACGGGTGGAAAGGTCTCGATCACACTGGGACGAGAGAAAAGACTCGGTTAACTGGTTGGTTTCGATCGTACGGGGGCGAGAGGAAAGGGAATTAGTTGTTAGTGTGCTCGCCAAGGATAGGGATCCTCGTGCCTACGTATCCTTGTTAAGGAATGAGGAATCAGAGCATCTGTAGTTCACAGGACTACGAGTAAATGTGATATCAATCGTACGGGGGCGAGAGAAAAGGTTCTGGACCTGACTAAAGAAGTGAATTAAATTTTTTTGTGATGCGCACCATGCTAAAGTCTATGACATAGGATCGAGTACTTTGCGTTAACGATCCAAACGTCTCGCGTACAAAGTACCCTAAGATGAGGTTAGAAATGCATTCGCTCATCTTTTCCTACTTGCTTAAGGCTCGTGACGCACTATGCACATCGTATTTATTACGAGTTTTGAAATTGATTCGAAGGAGAGAAGAGAAAGACGCACAAAAGGTCTAAGGGAAACTGAATCCTACATGTTATCATGTATTGCGGCCCCAAGGTTAGGATTAGAAGGGAGATAACCTAATGTTATCATACTTGGATTGAGAGCCAAATGTCAAGCCTCCAAGCTTAATCAGAAATTAAGTCGGACTAGGAGCCTTAAGGGAGCATGTGAATACAGAGGTAAACATTAAATAAGATCAATCTCAACAACATCAAGTATTCAAAACTTATAGGAGAAGAAAGGAGATGAAGAGAAGACAATGTGTAAAAGCGATGCAAGTATAAATTAAGGAAATGAGCCATAAACAACAGCAAGAACAACGCTTCAGCACAACACAACAGTGAATTCAAGCAAGCAAGCAAGAGCAACCTTTAACAACACCTATCTTCAGAACAGAACAGGTGTAAAATCTAGCAGAACAGGATAGATATATTTAATAGCTTGTATGTACAGAACAGTAGTGTATGCAACATAATTTCTACATTCGATCAACTTATACACAAATGAGAATTCAAACATCAACAAGATCAAGCAAGCACAAACCTCTCAAGTGTCAAAGCAATAATCTCATCAAGACTATTTAAGAATCATCATGAAAGATAACCAAAGTTAATCACCAAGATTTTAAAAGAACTCTACAAGAAAAAACAACTAAAGATTCTACAAGGACCAAATATTCAATCAAAACTTATTGAAATTCAAATGGAAAATTAACCCCAATTCAAACAATATTCAAACAATTTGTTCCACTAAAGGAAATCCAAGAGAAATCTATCAAAATTAGCTACATGATTTAATCAACTTGGCAAAAAGATTAACCTAAAAAATTAGTCAAAAGTTCTACCAACAATTATCATCAAGAAAATACTCACAAGTGCACATCAAAGGTTCAACAAAATAAATGCCAAGAATTAGTCAAAATTGATACCAAATAATTAAACACAATTGTATCGAGAAGCTCACGAACATTATCATTAAAAAATCTTATCAAAAATCAACGATGTAGCTAAACAAAATTAATCCAAGAAAGTCATGAAAATTAAATCCAAACAGAAAATTAATCTAAGAAAAAGAGAATCATAAAGAATTAAACTCAACAAAATCAATCACAAACTAACAAGAAATTTTAATCAAACATTTAACAAGAATTAACATATAAAAAATCTAGATTATTAACCAAAATCTAGTTAACAAAAATTCTATATTCAATCAATCAAAGTTCAAATTATAACTAATATTATGGTATAAATCAATATTAAAAAACTAAAAGAAACAAGGGTGCAAAAATGCGGAATCATCATGGGCTTCAAGCCTATTTATCCACAAAAACGGGCGTGCCAAAAAGAACAAGGGTGGTGTAGAAGCAATCCACACCGGCCAAGAAGCCCAAAACCCAAACACCAATAGCAACAAAAAACCTGTTAACAAAAAAACAAAACAAATCCAATCAGATGACATAGTGAAGAATGGCACGGTCAAAGCAAAGAGGAAAATTTTACCTCATACCCCCACACTTATTCCTCTACCACTACATTGAATTTTTTTTCACCAAAATACCCTCATATAAAAAGAATTTGTTTTATTTTTTCACCTTTCCTTCATTTAAGTTTATAAATTCCGATACAGGAAAAAATTATCATACAAAAACACTTTATGAAAGTGTTTCGGTTGAATAATATTCATGTTTCAAAAATTTTCAAATAAAATAAATACCGGAACACTTTATGGAAAAAGTGTTCCGGTTGGTAATCTTTCAAAAATATTAAAAAAAGTCATACCGGAACACTTTTTAAGAGTGCTCCGGTTGAGTATATTATAAAACCCGGACATCGTTATAGAAGTGTTCTAGATAAAAAAATTCTTACTAAATTAGTTTCAGCAACAGGTTAAAACTGATGCCTAAAGTAAATAGACAACGGTTATAAAGCGTTGCTGAAACTCATTTAGCAATTTTTTTAACCAGAACACTTTCAAAAAGTGTTTCGGTATCTTATTAATACATCCAACCGGAACACTTTCAAAAAGTGTTCCGGTATTATAATTTTTCGTTACTTTAGGCAACAGTTTTGAACTTTTGCTGAAACTCATTTAACATTTTTTTAAAACTGAAACACTTTCAAAAATTGTTCCGGTGTATTATTAATACATCCAACCGGAACACTTTTCGAAAGTGTTCCGGTATGATAATTTTTTGGTTACTTTAGGCCACAATTTTGAATTGTTACTGAAACTCATTTAGCAATTTTTTTAACCGAAACACTTTCAAAAAGTGTTTCGGTGTCTTATTAATACATCCAACCTGAACACTTTCAAAAAGTGTTCCGGTATGATAATTTTTTCTATTACTTTAGGCCATGGTTTTGATTTGTTGCAGAAACTCATTTAGCAATTTTTTTAACCGAAACACTTTCAAAAAGTGTTTCGGTGTCTTAATAATATACCTAATAGGAACACTTCTTAGAAGTGTTCCTGTATGATAATTGTTTTAAAAAGGTGAAAAATAAATGATGGAAAGGTGAAAAAATAAATGATGGAAAAGCGAAAAAATAAAACAAATTAACTTTTTATATGAGGGCATTTTGGTAAAAAAATTCAATGTAGGGGTAAAGGGACAAGTGTAGGGGTATGAGGTAAAATTTTCAGCAAAGAGAAGAACTCAACACGTTATATTCCCAACATCAGATTTCAAAAGTATCAACATTTTATTAATTCTTTTTGTAAAACACAAAAGCTAAAGAAAGAAAAAAAACAAAGTAAACAAAACCCAAACGATCAACGAAGTCGCATCCAACCTTTCCCTTTGACTTATCTAAACCATCATGCTTCTCATCATCATTGTGCGCGACATATCAACTATGAGAACAAGATTTGGTTCTGCAATTTTATCTCTAAGTTTTGATGATATCAAATGAGTATTTTTGTATGAACAATTTTTTACAACTAATGGTTGTTATTTGTGAGAATGTAACAAACATGTTATGCTTCCGTATATTGGTGCGAACACAATGCATAAAGTAAAATACTCTGCCTACACACTCTGATTTAAAAGGAAAAGAGAATGGGTTCTAAAGATCTGAAGACATAGGTTCTGATCGAACGAATTCCAGATGCTAAAGTCCTAAGCTCTCTGAATCAAGGTTCTAAAGACCTAAATCAAGTCTCACTCATGCTTCAACTAAATACTATCAGAAGCCTCTGAAGATATGAAGACAATGCACCAAGCGATCGAGGTTCTGAAAACCGAGTACTAAAGACTTTGAAGATTCAAAGACTTGAGAATCTCAAGAACCTAGCTAAGTTTTCCCTTCTTACTCATGCTCGTAAAAAGCCTCTGAAGTTGAAAAGCCAAGAAGACAAAGCTACATAGTACAATTGTACCTTAATTCAAGTGAACATATCTTGGTAACAGTGTAACGGTACAATCAAAGATATTCTGACAAAAACAGGACGCGCAGCACGCAAAAGCTTTTATCTGTCCTCATGCTTCTAGCCGCCAGCCTAGTTAAGCTATCATGATTACATTTCAACGGCTCTTTCTACACGACTATAAAAGGAAGCAAAAAAACTTGAAGAAAGATACACACGAACGCCATTGCAATACTCTTTCTATCTGAAATCTTTCTTAAGTCATTCTGGTCGAAAACGTGTTTACATTTTCAGCTTGTATAGAAGCATTTCTTTGTAAACGAAATTTATTTAAACTTAGGTTTGTGTTCCTTGAGAAAGACCTGTGAGGTTGTATTTATTGAGAAGTCTAAGTCGTGTGTCTTAGAGGTTGTTCCTTGAGTAAGACCCGTGAGGTTGTATTACTTGAGAAGTCTAAAACTTGTGCGTTTTAGAGGTTGTGTTAGTCACCAGCGGATTGGCTCGTGCATTGTACTAATTTGATTAAATAGTGGATTAAGACCTCGTTGAGAGAGGCAAAATCACCTTGGCGGGTGGACTAGACTAACTTGAGGGTTTCTCAAGTGAACTAGTATAAACATAACGTGTTCATCACTTGATTCTCAACAAAGGTCATTACCATTAAAAGGAAGGGTTTTATGAAAAGAATTTATTTTTAAAAAACAAATTTATTTTGAAAAACCTATTCAACCCCCCCCCCCCTTTCTTGTGTTTTTCACACCTTCATTTGACATCAGAGCTCCGGTTCTGAGGTGATAAAAAGATTGAATTTTTATCAAAGCACTTAACAGTGTTCAGTACCGATCCAAGTGTGAAACACAATGTCTATACCAAATGCTGAGACAAGTGTTATTGTAAATGAAAGAGATTCTTATAGTGCAAAACCTCCTATCTTTGATGGAGAAATATTTGACTATTGGTAAGATAGAATTGAAAGTTACTTTTTGTCATTTGACTTAGATCTATGGGATCTGATAGTAAATGGTTACAGTCACCCTGTGGACTCTACAGGTAAGAAGATTGAAAGGAGTGCATTTACAGATGCACAAAAGAAAAATTATAAAAATCATCATAGGGCAAAAACTACTCTGTTAAATGCAATTTCCTATACAGAATATGAAAAAATTACGAATAAAGAAACTGCAAAGTCTATCTTTGACTCTCTTCGTATGACTCACGAAGGCAATGCTCAAGTCAAGGAAATGAAGGCTCTTGCACTAGTTCAAAAATACGAAGCCTTCAAGATGGAAGATGATGAATCTGTGGAAACCATATTCTCAAGATTTCAGATACTTGTTGCAGGACTCATAGTTCTAGACAAAGGCTATTCTACTGCTGATCATGTCAAGAAAATTATCAGAAGCCTACCTGTCAAGTAGAGACCAATGGTGACTGCCTTGAAGCTAGCAAAGGATCTGAACAATATAAGTCTTGAGGAACTAATCAGCTCTTTAAGAAGTCATGAAATAGAGCTCCAAGAAGATGAACCTCAAAAGAAAAGCAAACCCATCGCTCTAAAAGCTAAAAAGAAAAAGGCATATCAAGTAGAGGAGGAACTGGAAGAATCCGAAGAAGAATCAGACGAAGATGATATATCTATCATATCAAGGAAAATCAGTCAACTGGAGATATAGAAGAAACAAGTTCAGAGGACCAAGAAGAAAATCTGAATCTACATATGATCAAAAGAGAACTTATGGAAGAGACGTTACGTGTTTTGAATGCAAAGAACCTGGACATTTCAAAAATGACTGTCCAAGGTTTAAGAAAGATGAAAGACCTAAGAAAGCTAAAAAAGGTCTTATGGGAACTTGGGATGATTCAGAGCTCGAAGATAATTCTAATGAAGAACGTGCTAACGTAGCATTCATGGCTAAAACCAACGACGATCTATTAGAAGGAGAACCTTCAGACTCCGACAACGAAAGAAAGGTACTTTCTTCCCTATCTCACTCTGAACTTGAAATAGGATTATATGAACTTATGGAAAGATATCAAACTCTTCGAAGAAAACACAAAACTCTGAAAAAGACTCTTGTGATTCCTTCAGAAGATCTTACTAAAAGCAAACAAACCATTCTTGAATTAAATGAAAAACTACTTTCTCTAGAAAATTCAAATACTGCATTAAAAACTAAAATCTCTAGGTTAGAAGAAGAAACCATCTCTAACAAAACCAATACTAATGAAGTAGTCAAGTATGATAGAGCTTTCCAACGCTTTCTTGCTAAAAGCATAGACAGAAGCAAAATGGCTTCAATGATATATGGAGTCAGCAGAAATGGTAACAGAGGTCTAGGATATTTAGGACCATCACAACCATATGATGAGACCAAAAGTATCAAGATAATACCTCTGTCCAAACATTTTGTACCCTCCGGCACTATTTTAAAATGTGCTGAACAAAAAGGTTCAAAACCGATCACTACACAAACACAAACACTGAAGAAAACTCCCAAACTTAAACATTATGCACAAGTTCCACACTATTATTCCAATATAAGGAAGTCCAAAGGTGTCAGAACCTCTGGAAAGGCTAATGTGAAAGGACCCACAAAATGGGTACCTAAGAATAAGATAATTTATGTTGCAGACATCCTTAATGGCACCATTGAAACACCAATCATGGTACCTGGACAGTGGATGCTCGCGACACATGACGGGAGAAAGGCATATGTTCCAAGATCTGAAACTTAAACCCGGAGGTGCCGTCGGTTTTGGAGTAAATCAGAAAGGAAGAATCATTGGCTCCGGAACTATTGGAAATGGTAAGCTTCCCTCTATTAATAATGTTCTGTTAGTTGAAGGTCTTATGCATAATCTATTGTCAATCAGTCAACTTAGTGACAATGGTTATGACGTTATCTTTAATCAAACATCCTGTAAAGCTGTAAGTCAAAAGGATGGATTTGTCCTGTTCAACGGAAAGAGGAAGAACAATACTTACAAAATTAAATTATCAGACTTAAAACACCAAAATATAAAATGTCTTCTCTCTATAAATGAAGAGAAATGGGTCTGGCACAGATGCCTTGGTCATGTTAGCTTGAGAAGAATTTCTCAGCTAAACAAGCTTGGTCTTGTCAGAGGCTTGCCAAATCTGAAGTACTCTTCAGATGCTCTTTGTGAAGCATGTCAGAAAGGCAAGTTTTCAAAAACCTCCTTTAAAGCAAAAAATATTGTTTCCACCTCTAGACCGTTAGAACTTCTTCACATTGATCTTTTTGGACCAGGAAAAACTGCTTCGATCAATGGTAAGAAATACGGACTAGTCATCGTTGATGATTACAGTCATTGGACATAGGTGAAATTCTTAAAACACAAGGATGGGTCACATTATGTGTTTGCTTCCTTCTGTACCCAAGTACAAAATGAGAAAAATTGCAAAATCATCAAAGTCAAAAGTGCTCATGGTGGAGAATTTGAAAACAAGGACTTTGAAAACCTTTTTGATTCACATGGGATATCCCATGACTTTTCTTGTCCTAGAACTCCACAACAGAATGGAGTTTTAGAGAGAAAGAACAGAACTTTACAAGAAATGGCTCACACCATGATCCAAGAAACTAACATGGCTAAGTATTTTTGGGCAGAAGCAATTAACAGAGCATGTTGTATTCAAAATAGAATCTCTATTAGACCTATCTTGATTAAAACTCCGTATGAATTATGGAAGAATAAAATTCCCAATATTTCCTATTTTCATCCATTTGGATGTACTTGTTTTATGCTAAATACTAAAGAGAATCTTGGCAAGTTTGATTCCAAAGCACAAAAGTGTCTGTTGTTAGGATACTCGGAACGCTCAAAAGGATACAGAGTTTATAACACAGAATCACGGATTGTGGATGACTCAATCCATGTTAGATTCAATGACAGGCCTGACTCTAAAAATTCAGATCTAGTTGAAAAGCTTGCAGGTTTGGAAATTAGCTTCTCATAACCTAAAGAAAAAGCAGATGAAGTCAAAGACCAACAAGATCCTACATCTGATACCACTGATATGACTCCGAATACTCCACAACAAAAGAAAAGAAGAATGTATACTTCTCACCCTGAGGAACTAATTCTGGGTAGCAAGGGTGCTCCAATCAGAACCAGATCATCTTTCAGACCATCAGAAGAAACATTCTTAGGACTGGTGTCGTTGATCGAACCAGCTACAGTTGAAGAAGCTCTTATGGACAAAGACTGGGTTCTGGCTATGGAAAAAGAACTGAATAAATTCGCAAAGAATGATGTTTGGGATCTAGTTCCAAAACCTAAGAATATTCATGTTATTGGAACCAAGTGGGTATTCAGGAACAAGCTAAATGAGAAAGGCGAAGTTGTCAGAAACAAAGCACGACTTGTTGCTCAAGGATACAGTCAACAAGAAGGAATTGATTACAACAAAACCTTTGCTTCAGTCACCAGACTTGAAGCGATACGGTTATTAATTTCATTCTCAGTAAACCATAACATCACCTTATATCAGATGGATGTTAAGAGTGCATTCTTAAATGGTTATATATCAGAAGAAGTTTATGTCAAACAACCTCCTGGTTTTGTAAATTCAGAAAAATCAAATTTTGTCTTTAAACTCATAAAGCCTCTCTATGGCTTAAAGCAAGCTCCCAGAGCTTGGTATGATAGATTGAGCAAATTTCTTTTAGAAAATTAGTTCACCAGAGGAAAGGTTGACACAACTTTCTTCTGTAAAACATATAAGAATGATATTCTTATAGTTCAAATCTATGTTGATGATATTATTTTTGGTTCTGCTAACTCCTCTTTATGTGATGAATTTTCAAAGTTAATGCAAGCCGAATTCGAAATGAGTCTGATGGGTGAGTTAAGGTACTTCCTGGGAATTCAAATAGATCAGAAACCAGAAGCCACCTACATTCGTCAAAGCAAGTACACAAAAGAACTTCTGAAGAAATTCAACATGATGGACTGTAATACAGCTAAAACACCAATGCATCCAACATGTGTCATGAGAAAAGAAGAAACAGAAGATAAGGTTTGTCAGAAGCTTTATCATGGTATGATAAGCACTCTCTTATATCTAACTGCTTCTAGACCTGATATATTATTCAGTGTACATTTATGTGCTAAATTCTAATCAGATCCAAGAGAATCTCATTTAACTGCAGTTAAACGAATTCTAAGGTATCTGAAAAGTACTACTAACCTGGGCTTGATGTATGAGAAAACATCGGAGTATACTCTTTCTAGTTACTGTGATGCAGATTATGCTGGAGACAGATTGGAAAGAAAGAGCACTTCTGGAAACTGTCAGTTCCTGGGGAACAATCTAATATCATGGTCAAGTAAGAGGCAATCTACAGTTGCTTTCTCTACAGCAGAAGCTGAATACATCTCCGCTTCTCTATGCAGTACACAAATGCTTTGGATGAAAAATCAGCTGGAAGACTATCATATATATGAGAGTAACATTCCTATTTTCTGCGATAATATTGCAGCAATTTGTTTAAGTAAAAATTCAATTCTTCATTCTATGGCTAAACACATTGAAATAAAACACCATTTTATCAGAGACCATGTTCAGAAGGGAACCTTACGCTTAAAATTTATTGATACAGACCATCAATGGTCAGATATTTCTTACAAAACCCTTAGCTGAAGATAGATTTCTAAATATTTTAAAACATCTAAAAATGGTGCACTGCTCAGAATAAGGTTATTTCAGAACCAAATGTGTTAGTCAGAAGAAATAAGAATTTTTAAATCATCATAATCACTTTTGTGAGAAGTATCTCAGTTCTGATTAATTTCTCTTCTGAGTCAGTTCTGACGCGTCACTTAATTAGATAATGACTTTTTGCATGTGATTAGATTACATCTAATTCACTATATTTACCCAAATCAAACTAACAGTAATTTTCTTGGGATTGACCTAAAACCTAATTACATTTATTTACTTATCCCCTGTACGTGTCTATCTCTTCAAGTTTTCAAAAACCATTCATATTCCCTCTTTCACTCAAAAGGAAACCCTAAAACCCTAAATTTCTCTCTATCTCTCTCTCTCTCTCTCTCTCTCTCTCTCTCAAACTCAATCCCTGTTCTCATTCTCTCCGTTCTTAACCATCATCATGACAAACATCGATCAACAAGAATCTTTTCTCCTCTCCAAGGAAGTTGAAACGTCACTGAATGTCTCCCAAGAGCTTCCGTCTTCATCTATCACACCTTCTACCACCTCCACAACCACCGCGACGATCGCCTCGACTCCATTATTTCTTCCCACGATCGATGCAACCCATGTCACACAGATAAATTCCTCTGTTACTTGTGTTATGCATGCAAATGAACTTATTATTCTGAAAGAGCTGCTTGTCGACTTCGACAACCTTTGCGATAATGGGTTTAACCTAATTGATCAACTTAATACTCAAGGATGGAAAAGTTACTTTGAAAGACTTAGAGGTTCAACCTTTGATGACCTAGTAAAGGAATTCTGGAGACACGCTGAAACATACGATCTTCAGGTTGTATCTTTTGTTATGGATCAAAAGATCATTATCACTGAAAAATCTATTTCAGACCTACTAGGCATGCAACTCTTGGAAGGAAAAAGAGTTTATGGAAAAACTAAAATATCTGACTCTGTCATCAACAGAGCAATCTTCAAAAATTGTCAAGCTGGGAGTACAGAATACAAAAGCAAGAATCTGCATTTTGAGAATCTGGAATAAAATCATTCTTGGGTGTATAAATCCAAGACCTCCAAAGAGTGCTGCAGATTTCTTCAACACAAATCAAAAGTACATGTTGTACTACTTGCACAAAAATGAGAAAATATGTCTTCCATCCATTCTTTTCTACTACCTGAGAGACATGGTGCGCAAGACGAGAATAACAGCTTTACTAGATAGGAAGATTGTAAATTACATTCCGTTTGGAAGACTTCTCTCTAACATCTTTGTTGAAAGTGGCCTAGTGGAGTATCTAGTCAAAGAAGCCAAGTACACAGACTATCTGACTAGCAAAGTAGGAGAAGATTTCAATGCTGTGAACCTTAAGCATATAAAAATGATCACTAATGTTGATGTGAAACCCATATCTATCCCTCACGACACTACGATCAAACGATCAGTACCGAACTACCCCTGCTATCGCATAGAAGATAATCCAACAACAATTGCTTCATTTGTGGCTATAATGAAAGAAGAAGGGCATGACATGCCAAAATCCAGAGTTGAAGAGATTTCTCCCAAATCTAAATACATCACGAGGAGTAAGAGGAAGCAAACTGAAGAGGATGCTGAGCCTAAGAAGAAGAAAAAGGATGAAACTAAAACCTCCAAAGCTTATAGACCGGAAACTCTTCTTCTTGATAAAATCAATAAATCGACTGTCAATTCTTCTGGATCTATGAATGTCACTGATACTGTTACTGCACCATCTTCATCTCAAACCACCGTCATTCCTACCTCCAATCCACAAGTGAAGTTTAAACCACCATCTTTCTCAATTCCTCCTTCAACTATCACTATCCAATCTTCACCCAACTCATCAATTAGTACCTATATCTCGACTAAAGCCATTCCTACTTACACCTCGTTAATAACCTCGTCAATCATTCTGCCAAATGAACAAAGTTCCATGAACCTAATCTTTGAATCTCAAGTCCTTAGTAGTGAGTCTGTCTCTGAGGATACAACCTCTGAATCTCTAGAGATCGTCACCCCTGAATCACTCATAGATTCAGACACTGTAGAAGTATCATCTCCTGATGAGCAACCAACCAATCAACATCCATCTACTGAGATTGCTTCATCTTAGCAAGTACCACCTGAAACAAATTCTGCCAAGCCTGACCTTGCTTTGGTTATCTATAATGTACCACCTCCAAAATCTTTTGAAGAAAGCATAAGTCAATTCAGTGAAAAGGCATTAAACAAGTTTGCTAACTTGAGAAAAGAATTTAGCACAAGTACCAAGCCTTTGGAACTTGAAAGATCTTGTCAAAACTTCCAGAAATGGTTGAGCAATGAGCTTGCAAGAATTATAAGCTTCTCAGATGCAACCATCACTGATGGAATTCAACGGGCAAAGGAGAGAGCAGAAGTTAAATAACAGATCAGGATACTTAAGTTTTTGGCTACAAAGCAGAAAGAAGTTGAAGAAAAGGCTACTGAGGAAGCAAGACTTCTTGCAAAAAAGGCTGCTGAAGAAGCCAGAATAGCACAAGAAGCTGAAGCCATGGAAAAGGCCAAGCAAGATGCTGCAGTTGCTTCTACATCTGATCCTGCTGTCAAGCGTTTGGAAAACGCAATTGGAGAAATCTGACAAGAACAATAGAAGTTCAAAGAAAGCTTTGAGGAACAAAATACTGTCAATGCTAATCTTCAGGGCATGCTTCATAAAATATGGGACAAGATGTCCTTTGGAAGCACCTAATTCTTATGTCTTTGTTGTCCTTAACACTTTAGATCTTTGTTTTTCACCCTTGCACCTAATCTTTTTGATCAATGACAAAAAGGGGGAGAAGTAATATATGAATGTGATATTTTGATTTCATAGTCAAATCTCTGAAAAACGATGTTTACATGCTAACAGATAAAACTGTCATTTCTATTAGAGTGTTTTTCTTTTTCAGGTATTCTGATCCAAATCAAGCTTTATTAAGAAAAGAAAATCAGAACTCTGCTGAAAAAAGAATCAAGACTAAGAGCTCATGATCTAGTAAAATCAGGGGGAACCCCAAGCTCAGAAATTCATCAAGTCTAAGACTCAGAGGGAGCACTTCACACAAAGGATAATGTAGCGAGCGATTTTGGACGCGGTTCTTAAGCGTTGGTCGCTCTCTGCGGTTTGAGCTTAAAACTACAGGTCGATTCAATTTTTATCCTATTGTGAGCTGACTAAGGAAGGGAAATAGATGTCTCCAATTAACCATGCTTGCATACTGAGTTTAAACAGCGGTCTGTTAGGTTACGAATGCTATCAATGTGGGGGGGGCCTTGTACTGGTTATTTGTATTTTTCGCCAATACGGTTTTCTTTCTTTTTATCTAGGTAGAAGGTTTCTGGCGGGGAACAAGGATTAGGATGTTAGGACTGATGCTTTTGAATTACTGCTTTTGATTGATGGGGATATGGGATTTGGGTTTTTTGTTGATTGCGCTCGCTAAGATTTTTCTTTCAATCTTATGCCTACGTATTCCCGTTTACCGAAACAGGGAAATCAGAGCGTTCGTAGTTCCTCCTATTCTATGGGAGGAAATGGGTGTTTTTGGTGTCTTGTTTAAAGCCCAAGACGTGAAGCGAAAGGTGGTTTGTATCTTGTTCAAAGCCCAAGATGTGAAGCTGAAAGGTCTATTTGTGTCTTGTTCAAAGCCCAAGACGTGAAGCTGAAAGACCTCGACTTTAGAGAGAATTTGTCATCTCTAAAGAGGGGGAAGGAGAATTACTTTAACTGGGATACGCGGATCCGAGCAATGCCATAATTTCCGAAGAAAGGGTTTTAACCTGAAGGAGAAGACTTTAACTCAGTGTAGAGCAATGCCATCTTTCCTTAGGAATTTCTCATGCTAAAAGAGGGACAGTGGCATGGATATAGATGATCCAGAGGCTTTCCGCTTACAGCGATTAGATGAAAGGAAAGGAGTTGTTGATGTTTGTGTACTGTGAACGAGGCACAGCTTTGATGCTAAAAGGTTGATTGGATCAACCAGTGGTTTTCTTATACAAAGCCTAAGAGGAGGCTAATTTCCGCTAGGAAAATCATTATACAAAGCCTAAGAGGAGGCTATTTTGTGTCTCGTACAAAGCCCGAGAGAGAGGCTAAAAGTTTTTGACCCGACGATAGAGTCTTTGTGTCTCGTACGAAGCCTGAGATAGAGGCTATTGTTTGTTTGACTCTACGAGGGAGTCTTTGTGTCTCGTACGAAGCCCGAGATAGAGGCTAAAATTTTGACTCAACAAGAGAGTCTTTGATACTCAACAAGATAGTGTTTTTGTATCTCGTACGAAGCCCGAGATGGAGGCTAAAGGTTTGTTTCAGTTGAGTGACAGATCCAATATACTGATTTTAAAAGAGAAAATCAGTTCTTATATGAGCAACACTGTACTCAGGGATTTGATTTGAGGATCAGGGATATTTCCTTCTCTTTGAAGAAACGGGAAATCCAAAGGGTATTGAGACTGTCCGAGTCTGCGGGTTTCCTTCCTATTTAACGAAGGGGGTCACTTGAGAATGTCTTTGAGACTCAAGGAAGTTAGACTGTCCAAGTCTAGAGTTTTTTCTTTTGTACTATGATTTAAGAAATAGTAGTAGACTCTATGAAAGGACTGTTCTATGAGGATGACTAGGTTCTGTTCCTATACCTCTAGGAGGTCGTCGGGACAATTTGTACGAAGCCCAAAAGGAGGCTGGAAACTTTTAAGAAGCCGACGGGTCCTTGTACGAAGCCCAAGAGGAGGCTATCATTCCCGAAGGAAGAGATCATTATACGAAGCCTAAGAGGAGGCTGTGAATACTTCTAAGAAGCCGTAGTGTCCTTGAATAATGCCCAAGAGGAGGCCGATGCTTTTAAGAAGCCCGTGGGTCTATCATCTCCTTTCCATTAGGAGAGATAACTCTTTTAAAGATAAAAACCACTGGTAAACGTGCGAGGTTTACTATCCAGCGACTTTTAGCTTTTGAAGAGGGTTCCTTAGTTAAGGTCCAAGATTATGACCGTAGTGGGTACCCAAACCCCGAGACATTCAAGGCAAGCTATCCACAAGGAATAGATCAAGTCAGGAAAGTTCGAGAATTTGGAAGAAACTCAAAGATGCCATTCACGGAGAATACATTCATCTTGGGGAGTAGAGCTTCTTGACGATTCCTAAGGAGGACAGCCGAAGAGAAGACTGTATCTGGTGCTCCTATTGGGGATCTAGGCGTTTATTTCTACGAATAAATGAAACGGCGTCACCTAGTTCTAGACGTAGTTGCCGGGGAAACTCGAAATATCTATACTATTATTACACAGTAGATATGAGTTTATGAAAGGAGACTTACAGTGAGCAGCCCCACAATACAGTTTATAATATGAAAGCAGTAAATGAAAGCGATAACCACTTACTCGGTTGTAGTGCTTCCATGCTGTTTGGTTAGTTGTTCAACAAAGAAAGATTGAAAACAACAGTATATTCAAAATCAAAGGAGAAAGTGCTTTGAAAAAGAAAGATTTGGGGCTTACAGCTCAAGGAGAGGCCCAGGGTTTTATCAGTGAGCACACTATTTGACTTTATACAGCGGGACTTATACAAGTGACTGGGGCCCAAAAAGGTTTTCTGTACAAAGGGATGGGTCTTACACTCTCTCAAGAGGCCTAAAAAAGGTTTAAAGAAAAAAAGAGTGGGGCTTATAACACGAGGGTAGGCCCAAATGATTTTTCGTTTAAAAATGGCGATCGCGCCGAGGTTTTCTTTTAACGCAGAGGGACTTATGCAATAAGTGAGGCCCAAAATGTTTTGGTTAAAAGGGGGATTGGGTCTTACACTCTAATAGAGGCCCAAAGTGTTTTGAATGGGTCTTATAGCTCAAGGAGAGGCCCAGATGATTTTTATTTTTAAACGGGCGACGATCGCGCCGTTTACTTGTACAGAGGGACTTATACAATGAGTGAGGCCCAAAAGTTTTTGTACAATGGGGGATGGGTCTTACACTCTCTCAAGAGGCCCAAAAAAGTTTTGAAAGTGATTTATGAGGGTTGAATTAATCCAAAACCCTAATTTGTTTTCAAAATGTATTTAATTGAATAAAAATTCAATTAAAATGATCAAAATTGTTTAACATGTGAAAAACAAATTGTGATCTTGGATTAATGCTTCAAAAATTAAGTATTGACCTCCAAGTCGTGACAGCAAGTTCAAAGTGATTTTTGATTTGGAGGTGTTACAAATGAGTGGTGATGATCTGAACAGCTTCCCTACACCCTATGGATTGTGTTTGGATGGTTGGACTTGATTGAAATTGGCTGGATCATTTTGTGGTACCTCGGCTGCACTTTGGTTAAAACCTTGAGCAACCAGCTGGTGATTTTATGAAATTGATGTTTCAGGAGTAATCTAAGTGTTTGATCAGCTCATATGTGATGTATGTGAGGTGTGTGAGTGATTGGTTTGAGTGGAATTGCTCTCAAACTCAAAACCCGATAGTGACTTGCCTTAGAAGGCAAAATTAGAGTGAAAGAAGAGATTTTGAGGAAAGCGTCTGTTAGATGGCTTTGGTGTACTCAAACTGACCACAATTGAGCTCTATTTATAGTAGAGCAAGTTTGTTTTGCAAGGAATAGTGCATGGCAGCTGGTAAGTAGGTTTGGCCAATGTTGGCAAATGAAAATCCAAGTCTCCTCTAGCCATTGACTAGAGGTTAGAGCACAGAGCTTTGGTCCCCTTGGTCTCGGATAAGTCTTGACTGATTTCAGATGAGAATGGCTCAGTCCATGCCACCTTGATGGTTCCATTGAATGCCTCATTCCAAATTTGAAGTCTTGTCCCTATTTTGGCCATTCTAGGTTCAACATGCTATTTCTTGTTCCATGGACTTTGGAGGCTTGGCTCAGTGATTGTCCCCTTTAGATTCAATCCTCTGAGGTGTCCAAGTGGATAGGAGCAATTGAATTTGGCTGATTTTGGCAAATCGACCAAAGTTGCAAATTCTGCCTTGCCTTGACAGATTTCAGCAAGGCAACTTGGCAAGGTTGTATCTCATGGTGTAGGTTGAATTTGGCAATGTTCTTGGCCATTTTGGAAAGCTCTTACATGATACAACAACTGTTTCAACAAGTTTGGTTTTGATCTCTTTTGATTCCAAGTGAAAAATCCCCCTACATTTGGCAAAAAGTGAGGCAGAATCTGACTTAGTGAAAATTTCACTAAGTGTTGGAAAAAGTGACATTTTCACTTTTCAGCCACTTTGATCACTCCATAACTCAAAATAGTTAATGAATTGGAATGACCTGTAGTTGAAGTTTTTGTAGGTGATAATGAGGGCTACAAATCCATCTTTGGATGAGAAAAAATGGCCTTGTGGTTTAGGAGTTATGGTCCTCCAAAGTTGGTACCTTTGCCACTTTATTTTTAACTTAGAAAAATTTCTAAGTTTTATGGTTACCCCTTTTACAAGTTATCTCACTTTTCTTGATTTTTCTTGATGAATGATGATTCAAATCATACATTAACATCATTTTAGGGTTAAAAATCCATTTTGGTGAAAAATCTCAAAAAGTCAAAGTTGACTTTTGTGCACAGTTGACTTTTTATCAGATGAATTCCAAACTGTGCAATTCTTCAGGAAATCATGTCCTTGACCTAAATCAGACTTGATGGACATGTTCCATGGGTGTCATAGGGTATATTCAATCATGTATTAGGGTTTGGGAGCATGTCTTGGTCAAAAGTCAAAGTTACAGTTGACTTTTCTCTTAAAACCCTAATTGTGGTGCAGATGAAATTGAGACTTGTTGCTCAAGCTTCTTGGATCAATCCATGGTTCCAAATGGATCAATATGGTATATTAGAGACCCTCAAATCATCTCTTGAGGTCTTGGCTCATGGTTTGTCCCAAAAGTCAACTTAGGGGTGAATTAGGTCAAGAAACCCTAATTCCTGATTTTTGATGAATGCATCCCCTGAGGCAAAATTGACTTGATGCATGGGTTCATGAGGTTCCATGAAGTATATTAGGTCATGTTTTGGATCATTGCCTTGTGCCCAGATGAAAATTTCCATCTGGAGGCCCTGGTCGACCAAACCCCTAATTTGGTGACACTGTTGATCTTGAGACTTGATCCACCTAGAAGGGAGCAGCCTTGTGCTTAATCCTTGAAGTGGGAGTCCTTTTTGATCCATTGTGGATATTTAAGAGATTAGACAAGTTGAAGATCATGTCATTTCTTGATTGATCCTTTGTCTAAGCACTCAGAGAGGGCTTGAAACCCTAATTTTGATTGTATTGGATGCTCACCCATCTTTGGGGAGACTGATGAAGCATGATGGTTCATCCATATTGTGATGATGATCTTCACAATGATGGGGAAACTAAGTGGTCAAAATTTGGGGTATTACAGATAAGCTATCTTTAGAATATGCACTATATATATCAAAATTGTGTCATCAAAATATATAGTTTTGTCATCATCAAAAAGGGGGAGATTGTGAGAACAAGATTTGGTTCTGCAATTTTATCTCTAAGTTTTGATGATACCAAATGAGTATTTTTGTATGAACAATTTTGTACAACTAATGGCTGTTATTTGTGAGAATGTAACAAACAGGTTATGCTTCCGTATATTGGCGCAAACACAATGCTTAAAGTAAAATACTCCGCCTACACACTCTGATTTAAAAGGAAAAGAGAACGGGTTCTGAAGATCTGAAGTCATAGGTTCTGATCGAACGGAGTCCAGATGCGAAAGTCCTAAGCTCTCTGAATCAAGGTTCTGAAGACCTAAATCAAGTCTCTACGCATGCTTCAACCAAATACTATCAGAAGCCTCTGAAGATATGAAGACAATGCACCAAGCGATCGAGGTTCTGAAAACCAAGTACTAAAGACTCTGAAGATTCAAAGACTTGATAATCTCAAGAACCTAGCTAAGTTTTCCCTCTTACTCATGCTCGTAAAAAGCCTCTGAAGTTGAGAAGCCAAGAAGACAAAGCTACATAGTACAGTTGTACCTTAATTCAAGTGAAAATATATTGGTAACAGTGCAACGGTACAATCACAGATATTCTGACAAAAACAGGACGCGCAGCACACAAAAGCTATTATCTGTCCTCACACTTCTAGCCGTCAGCCTAGTTAAGCTATCATGATTAGATTTCAACGGCTCTTTCTACACGGCTATAAAATGAAGTAAAAGACTTGAAGAAAGATACACACGAACGCCATTGCAATACTCTTTCTATCTGAAATCTTTCTTAAGCCATTATGGTCGAAAACGTGTTTACATTTTCAGCTTGTATAGAAGCATTTCTTTGTAAACGAAATTTATTCAAACTTAGGTTTGTGTTCCTTGAGAAAGACCTATGAGGTTGTATTTCTTGAGAAGTCTAAGTCGTGTATCTTAGAGGTTGTTCCTTGAGTAAGACCTGTGAGGTTGTATTACTTGAGAAGTCTAAAACTTGTGAGTTTTAGAGGTTGTGTTAGTCACCAGCGGATTGGCTCGTGCATTGTACTGATTTGATTGAATAGTGGATTAAAACCTCGTTGAGAGAGGCAAAATCACCTTGGTGGGTGAACTAGACTAACTTGAGGGTTTCTCTAGTGAACTAGTATAAACATAACGTGTTCATCACTTGATTCTCAACAAAGGTCATTACCATTAAAAGGAAGGGTTTTATGAAAAGAATTTATTTTTAAAAACAATGTTATTTCGAAAAATCAATTCAAACCCCCTTTTCTTGTGTTTTTCACACCTTCAACAACAACGACAACGTCAAAGGCTCGGTTTAACCCAACAAACATCAGCAACAGCGTCACAGTTTTCTTCTCCTCTTCGGTCACACGATTGCTTGGATCTTCTTCTTCTTTCTCTCAGCGTTTGCTTAACATCCGATTTCAGGTTTAGTTTTGTCTCGATTTCGGTTTCATTCCAATCTCTTCTCCTTCTACTAATTCTAATCTGTTTATGAGTTTATTGATTTTGGTTGGAGTTTTGAAGCGATGTTGAGGGGTGATTTTAGGTTGTTGAATGATGGGGCTAATGTTTGGGGAAGAGTTGTTAAAGGGGATTTGTGAGTGAGCAGCCATGAAGGTTGAAGGAGATGTTTATTTTTGAAGAAGGTTTAAAAGGTTTTTAGAAAGAAAGTTTGCCAAGAGAATTGTGGAAAGATGAGAGGATATGGGTTGTATGGTGCTTTTGTGAATTGAGGAACGAAAAGGAGAGGTTAAGAATTTTTTCGTTTCTGTTGTTGTGTTAGCAAGGTTTTTGTGTTACAAATTGAGTTGAAATTATGAATAAGGAATCATGGTTGTGCGTGTAATTGGTTTGCTTTACTATGTGTGATGGAATTTATGCAGGTACAGGTTTGGTTTATGCGTGTGAATGCGTAATGTGTTTGAGGAAGGTTTGTGCGAGTGTTCACCGCTTTTGATGTTCGTGTAGCGCGTTTTGGAAGTTGTTGATGCAGCTGTGAATTGGTCATGGTTTTTTCGTGTGGTGAACGAGGTTTACACATGCGTGATTCTTGTGGGGTCAAGAGGTATTGGCTGCAGGTCTTATTACGACGTGTGTGAGTCATACGGTTGTGACGCGGGACACGGTTTGGAAAGGAAAAAGTAACATTGAGGTTGCATTAAGTTTTTTTGTGGAATGGATGTAGGTAGTGGACAGGTTTGGCAGTGGTATTGTGCTGTGAGTCTGTAATGATGGTATGGTTTGTTTGCATGAGTGTGACATGTCGCACAGAGTTGATCATTTGGTTGAAGGAATTGTGTACTGGAGCAGAATTTTTCTGTTTGGGAATGTCATGCAACATGCATTTTTAATCTTTCATTTGCCAATGGTGTGTGTAGTGTGTAGCACATGAAATATAGCATGGTCCGTGTTTGAGTGATACCACTTGTTCCTCACTATTTTTACTATAATTTTGTGAATCAAGTCATGGGCTTTGTAAGAAAACAATGGAAATGGGCTTGGTTGTAAGTGGACTTGAATATTTTTTGCAGGATTTAAAAACATGAGTAATATATATAAAAAGAAATGAATGTGGATAATGAAATGGATATGAAAATGGTTTTGAATTAAATTTGAGTATGAAAAGGTTAATGGATAGAAAATGAATGGGTTTAGAAAGAAAATGGTTGTCCAAATGGATAAGTGGATCAAAACTTGGATGGATTTAAAATGGATATTAAAAAAATGAAATGGATATGGACTAAAAAATGTGGTTTTGGATATTTAAATATGGATTTGGATGGTGGACATGGATCGAGAAAATGGATATCTAAACGTGGTTCATAAACTCAATCTAGTAATGGGTATGAATTAGACAATTGGACGTTTGAACTTGACTTTGAATGATGATGAACTAGAAACGAAACACTTTAACCATGATGTACGACATAAATCTTGAATGATCTTGAGGTCGTATTGGACATGTTTTTCAACCCTTGCACTTGTGACTTGTACCTTAGCTTCCAAGAAATCAAATGCTTAAGAAATTTGAACTAATCTACTTGAATAATGGGAGCTCAAAAACCTCAAATAACCACTTGAGTGGACATTCCACCAAAATCCTCAATTCTCAATGAAAACTATCTTGCATTCTCAATGAAAATTCCTACTTTAATCTTCAAATCACAAGTGACTTGTATCATAAGCAAGAACACTTGGAAGAATAGTAACGCCTAAGGAAACTTTGAATATGGGGATAAGATGTGAAGTGTAGAAAGAAACATGACCACCAAGACGTCCTTGCCATGAAAACCTCAATCCAACGAACCTCAACTAATAAAAAGTTCACAAGCTCAACCATGAATGAGAAACCCTAATTCACCTTGATGTACACTGATAAATCTTGAAGAAGATGACTTGAACTGAGAAGGAGTCAAACCCTGATTTACACACATGAAATCCTGACCCAATGCTTTTGATGAATTCTCTGAATAGGAAAATATTCCTGATAATGTGAATTCAACCTTTGCTTCAACTTAATTGAAGTAGGAACCAACTAAATCACCTCTGAAAAGGGCAAACCCACATCACATGAAATCTCCTGATCCCAAGTATTAGGAGCTCAATGAAATGCATGATTATGAATTTATGACCTAATGGAAGATGCAGATGGATGAGAAACAAAATCCGGTTAGAAAATGGGAGTGCAAATTTTGGGGTGCAACAGCTAGGATCTCTCAATCCTATGCCTACATATCCTTAAGACGAAGTCAGAGCAATTGTAGTTCAGAGACTACTTGTATAAAAAGAAAATGGTGAAAAAGAAAAAGAGTGTGAAAAAGAAAAAGAGTGTGAAAAAAGAAAAAGAGTGCTCGCCAAGGATTGTGACCTTGTGCCTACGTATTCTCAAAAGGAACTTGAAAAATCAGAGCATTCTTAGTTCGTGGAACTATGGGTTGTTAGGGTTCTAAGAACCTAGACAAAAAAGGAGAAAATCTTGAAAGCAAAGTTTGTGAGGATTGATTATAAAGGTTAAGAGATTAATGGTCATCTCTTATGAAAGGTTTGAATGAAGAGTTAAAGGTTTGTAAAGGGAGGAGGGGTTAATGGCTATCTCTATGACAAGTTTGATTGTAAATGTAAAGCCAAGGGTGGCAAAGGGAGAAGAGATTGATAGCTATCTCTATGGCATGGTTTGAAGGAAAGGTTAAAAAGTACAAGATATTAATGGCTATCTCTTGGGAAGGTTAAATGTTTGTAGATAAAAATGGTTTAAAAGTCCTTAGGGTGAATTAGGGTTTAGATAATGGGAGAGTAAGGAATGCAAAAGTTATGTACAAATGCATATGAATGACTAACAAGTCAACAATAGATTCGTTCGCTTGGATTATGTACAATGAAATAAGATGGACATGGATTCACAAATATATGAACATATGAGATTAAAGGCATGATAAGATTATTAACATGTGAATAGGCAAGGAATAAATACAATGAAAGGTATACATAAATATGGTTCAAGCATGAGCAAAAATAAACAATCAATAGGCACAAACATTGAGAAGGACTAAGTCAAAGAAATGCACAAGAGTATATACGCTAAAATACAATGTTTTAAAAAATAAACAAAGTGTAATTTAAAAGGAATTCTTGAATTAAAATGAATACAAAGTAATAAACATTTGGTCTTTTTCTATGATTAAAAGTGTAAAATAAACAATAAAAAATAAGTGATTTTAAACAAAGTAATAAATAAAGTTTAAGAAAAATGAATAAACAAATAAAAGATAATATATATATATATATATATATATATATATATATATATATTAAATAAATGATAAAATAAATATATTAAAAGGAAATAAAATAAAAGAATAAAATAATTAAAAGGAAATTTTAAATAAAAATATAAATAAATAAGGAAGTTAAAATAAATAATAAAAGATAATAAAAAATTAAAATAAAAAATAAAATAAAATAAAAGTTTGATTTAAAATAATAAAAGAAGAAAAAGAAATTAAATTAAATAAATAAAAATTGAAAAGAAAATAAAAAGAAAATGGAAAGAGAGAATCTCACTCTTTAAATAACAAATGTCCTCACCACATGTCACGATATCATGTTGATCATGATGTCTGACCAACCTGTCAAAACATTTGACTCGACATCTTGTTGTGAAATTGTTTTAACAAAGAGTGAAATAGCACTTACAGATGCAATGTAGTGATCCCTACAGCTCCACTGACCTCCCAGAAATGTGATGGAGTGGTTGAATTGAGCTGAGACCTTCTAAAACTCATTGACTAAATCAATATGCAGTTTGTAGCAAGTGAGATATGGTGGAAGTGTTCATGTTGTTACAGAAGTGTTAAAATGATTTGGGTCACTTCTATTAAGTGTATAGAAGGTGTTTGGATGGATGAATGGAGTGGAAAGTGACTGCAATGAAGAATTTGAAAGTTCTTGCAAGTTGTGCAACAATAGTGATATGAAAATGCAAATTCTGGTTATGGGTGGTTTGGTGATGGTACAGAAGTGTTATAATGGTTTGTAACACTTCTATGATGCTTATGGAAGGTGTTTGTGGTGTTGGAATGAAGTTTGGTTAAGAGAGATGAGAAATCACAAGTTTTGGTTTTTTTTGACAACTTGAAATTTCAAGAAAATAGAGCAATGGTGATTATGAGGTTATGAGATGTTTTTGTGTTTTGGTGTGATTTTAATGATGCAAACCGATATCTATTTATAGAGAAATGTTTCAGATATTTGGAGAAAGGTTTGGATTAGGTAACAATCTATTATCCAATGAATGATGTCATACTACGTGTCATGACTTGGATCCCAAGGTATACATAGTCTATTCTTCACATGGCAATAATTCTGATCTTTTGAGATTAAACTTGCCATATTGCATCTCATCACTTGGTGTTTTGATTATTCTTGGACAGATTGGGAGGTTTTTGATCAAATTCACTATTTCACTTTAATTCTAGAGGACAAAACCCCACTTCATGGTTTTGAAATGATTTTTATCAAATGCCAAGTATAGAATCTTGAAAATTCTGTTATTCTCTTGCAGAACACATGGTGCATGATGATTTTGGTGTTGATCTTGTGCAGAGATAAGGCTTGCAAAGTGATCAAAATTCTTGAACTTGTGTGATTAAGATTGTCTTGAATTCAACTTTATCAATGCTTCTTGAAAAACTCATAACTTTCAGGTCAAGTAAGATAAATCTTTGTTCTTGGACTCTGTGGAAAGGTGGAAACATCCTCGGCAACTTTCATGTTGACAACTTTTCTTGATTCAATTGGGATCATGGGGTAAAATGGCCACCAAAATTGGAACCTTCAACTTTTTGAGACTAGAAATTTTTTTGGATGTTTTGACATTTTTGGCAATTAAGAAATCCAAACTTTGGCACTTCATAACTTCCAATCCTTATGAGCTTTTGATCCAATCTTTGTAATAAATTAAAGTATGAATTGTTATCTTTAAATACATCCCTTGGGCTTGAATAGTGGGGGCTTGAATTGATCACAAAGTGTCCATAAAGTCATGCACATGGAAAGGTGAAAAACTTAGAAAAATTTCTAAGTGTTTTGGATTTTCAAACAACTTGAAACTCCAACTTTAAACATCAATAACTACCACTTCAAGAAAGCTTTTGCCTTGTAATTTTTATAAACTTATAGTATCAAATGCCATATTTCAAAGAAGTCTTCAAGTGTTTTCAATGGATGCTTGAGGAAGAAGTTACACCTTTGGAAAGTTGGTCACTTGATCATGCATATTAACTTAGAAAAATTTCAAGTTTTCTTCAATTTGGAAAATTTGTATCTTTGAATGATTTCTTGATTATAACTTGATAAAATGTAATAATCCATCATATTTTCTTGAATAATAACTTGTGAATCTCAAAGTTGACCAAAAGTCAAACTTTGACTTTGTGAACTAGTTGACTTTGTATCAGATGAATCCAAATTTGCAATCTTCAAATGATCAAACTTCTTGGGCAATTTAAATCATATGAATGGACTTCAAAGATGTATTTGAGACCCTTGAATCATGTCCTGAAGTATGGGATCATGCTTAGATGAAAAAGTCAACTGCAAGCCACTTTTGGTCAAAACCCTAATTGGTGCATTAGATGAACTTGAGGCTTGATGAGTTTGAAATGATGCAATCTTGAACTTGGTTGTTGATAAAGGGAAACTCTTAATCTTCATGAATGAATGAGAGACTTGAGAAGTTGAAGATCACACCAATCCCTGGCTAATCATCAGTTTGAGCATCTTGAGGCACAACCTAACTTGTAAAGCAAGCAAGCACATATTTTTGTATTTTCAATTGGTTAGTGATGCACAAACACACACACACACACACACACACACACATACACACATGCAATGCTAAATGTTATGCAAATGATGCAAATGAGGTGAAATATTAGGGGTAAAAATTAGGGTATGACACGGTGGACCTTGTCAGAGCAGTCCAAGGCGATTAACTCGTCTCACAAACACTCCAAATAACATATAAGCTGAGATGAAGATAGGGTTGTCATCGATTATCTATGCAAACCCTTTTGCAGGTGTGGATCATGAAGATGCCTACACTTATCTCACGAAATTCTACGAGCTGGCCGGTACACTTGGAGCACCAGAAGCTGAAGAAAAAGTAGTCTTTATGAGGTTGTTTCCACATTTCTTGATCAGAAAAGCAAAGGATTAATATCTGGACCAACCAACTGAAATCATGGCCAACTGGAATGTTCTGGAAGAGCACTTTCTGAACAGGTTCTTTCCACATAACATATTTATGGATGCCAAGACAATAATCGCCGCATTCGTCCAAAATACAACTGAAACTATCTGTGAAGCATGGGAACGATACAAATACGTGTTGTGGAAATGTCCTAATCATGAATTTGATAAGCCCACACAAATCCATATCTTTCAAAATGGACTTCTACCTCAACCAAAGCTTTTACTTGATGCAACTGCTGGTGGTTCCTTGTTATCTAAAAGCGCAAAAGATGTTGTGTCTCTCATCAATCGTATGACTCTAAATGACCAACAGGTGCAGTACAACTGAGGTACGACGCCAAGAAAACCTAGAATCTTGGAGTTAGGTACAAATGACACAATATTGGCGCAAAACAAGATTCTTACTCAAAGAGTGGAAGAATTAACTAAGCAACTCTCCAAACTTCCACAACAGCTCAAAGAAATGCACGAAACATCAAACAAATCGCAACAAGTAGATGTCTGTGAGCTGTGTACGGGCGATCATCCAACGGGTTTTTTTCCTCCAATTAATGAAGAAGTCAATTATATGGGGAATCAACAAAGGCCAGCACCATATCAAGGAAATCAAAAGTATCAGCGCGAAAACAACACCAATTATGGTCAAGGATGGAGGCAAGAAGCTGGAACCTCAAGTAGGCCCAATCAATATCAGAATTTTCATCAACAATTGCAGAACCCGACTCAACCAGACAGAACATCCAAGCTAGAGGACACCTTGAACCAATTCATGCAAATGTCTATTGCAAATCAGAAAAACACTGATGCTTCAATTAAGAACCTCGAAACGCAAGTTGGACAAATTGTAAAACAATTGGAAGATCAACAAGGAGGAACTTTTTCACAACAAATTGTAATACAAAGTGTACCCTTGGTATTTGAGTCTTGTATTCACTTTGAAAACAACCTTGAGTTTAACACTAATTTGCAAATATCAAGCAAAATGACAATGCTAGCTTCTAAACAATAATAATGGACACCCAATTTGTACTTGAATCCTTTCATCAACCAACAAGTAATCAACCATGTGAAGATCTTGAGTGAAGCCACACATAGAAAGACAATAAAGAAAGACTTAATCAAAACTTGTTAGAGATATTTATTGAAAAACAATAAAGAAAGACTTATAATCAAAACAGGCACAAACAAACCTTTATGACCTAACTCTTAGAGAATCATGGACTAAGGTTGGATGATCATCTAAAGAAAGATCATTAAGAAACACAAGTGCTTGGTATATAAAATACAAGGGTAGGACAAATTTGGGGTATATGACACATACTCGGCCAATAGTACCCGTCCCTGAGTATTTTCCCAGTTAGCGTTCTTCCCCTAATATGACTTCCACACACTCCTTAATGCACTTATTTCATTATAAGTCCTACGCCTTCTTCAGCAACACACCTCAACATCGGAGAGGATCTTCTCATTTTGTTGAGTTGGTCGGCTACCATGAGGTATCGAGAAGAAAACCTCTTGATGCGTCGGGCTTCAGTCTCCTTATCTGGAAGCTTGTCTTGAGTAAGATATTGAATGATAGGTGTCATATAGCCCCGTGCATTTTCTAACACCAAGATTTCTTATGTTTTTGTGCTCTATGCTTCCAAGGTTTCCTGGATCACTGTTCTGTTTAACCCGAGGCCTTTAGTGCTGGCTAGACAGGCTAGTATATCAGCTCTAACATTTTCTTCCCGGAGGATATGTGATACTTCAAATTTTGTGAACCCCTTAGCTAATTACAAAGCCTTTTGTAGATATTTGAGTAATAGTGGATCCTTTGTCTGATAGTCTCATTTGATTTGACTAGTAATCAATTGTGAATCGGTGCGAATCAGCAATTGGGTAGCTCCGACTTCTTTAGCCAATATCAAACCGCCAATCACGACTTCATATTCTGCCTAATTATTATTGGCATGGAAATTAAAGCAGATAGACTATTCTAACACCAACTCCCCCGGTCCCTCTATTACTATTCTTGCTCCACTATCTTTGAGATTGGATGAACCGTCCACTGACAGAATCCACTGCTCGGATGATTCTTCTGGAGTGGAGGAACTCAACTTTATTAGAAAATCTCCAGTACTTGTAATTTGATGTTATTCCCATGGTGTGAATGTGATGTCGTACTCTGACAATTCTACAGCCCAAGCCACCATCCTACCTGCCATGTCCGGGTTTTTCAAAATTCATTTTATGGGATATTTCATCTTGAAAATAATAGGGTTGCCTTTTTTAGCGGTAATCACTACTGACAGAGCTAGTCGTTCAATCTTTTGATAATGGATCTCTACTTCTTTAAGAACCTTGTTGACAAAATAAACCAGCCTTTGACCTTTATCACGGTCTTGAACTAATAAAAAACTGATAGCTTTGTCTGAGACTGCTAAATATAATGTAAGGGGCGAGTTTTCCTTCGGATGAACCATGATAGGTGGGATGGATAAGAACTGTTTCAACTCCATAAAAGCCTTCTCACATTCTTTTGTCCACTAAAAAACATGTCAATTTTTTGACAGCTACGAAGAAGTGTATGTACTTGTCGCCTTCATAGGACAGAAATTGGAGCAGGGCGACCATCCTCCTAGTCAAGTTCTAAACTTCTTTTATTGATTCCAAGCTTCTCGTGTAACACCCTTCTAAACCCCGTGGAAAATATATAAATAAATCAGAGTAAATGTCATGCCTTTCACAAAAAGGGTGTCACACTTATTTTCAAATAATCATACCACACCTGTCATGCTCATTAACACTTAAATAATTTAATGCTTTTCAAAAACTTCACTTAGCATGTAGCAGCGGATTCAAATTAATCGTAATTGACAAAAGAGAGTTTCATGCTCCACACCTTAATAAACGATACTTGGGCAAAAAAGCCAACTTCATACAAACCAAGTAAACATAAAGCATAAAGTAGAGTACATAGTGTATCTCTAAAACATAACCCAAATGATCCCAGTGTTACATGATCAGAGCACGACTCGACCCAATATAAATAAAGACACTAAACAGATGCATCAATGGCTACTTCACGCTACGAGCAAGTCTACTCCTCGGTACCTGAGCGATGTCATATAAAACATCATTCCAACAGAAGGGTGAGAATTCACATCAATATTGAAATTATAAGATGATGATTATTGTATAACATATAAACACAAGTATAAATAATCTCACACTTCAATATTCATCAACAAGTATCACTCAAGTATCCACACAATTCATATCAAATTCCAATATTCAACAAGTCACACTTACACACATACTTTCATATAACAATCATATATGTAATGCGACTCGATGCAAACTCAATGCAACTCATGCCATGTGGTACCAACACTTGTTATTTTTTTCGGTTTTTACATTTAAATCGGGTCCGTTCTTTAGACCAATAACACCCAAAGCCCGTTCTTTAAGCTTTCAAACCCCTCTCTAGGTTTGGGACAAGTCACTAGCTCCCACGGAACTAGCAAGCATTGCCTCTTGACACAAATGATGCGCATGCAATCAACAACCATATGCAATTAAGACCATTCTCTAATCTTAATATCATGCATATCTCAAATAATTCATCACACTTGAATTATCATACAATTGCACACACAATCACATTTCCATAATCAAGGTACTCATACTTTAAACATTATCACTACAATTAGCAAATAATGCACAAGGATCGACTCGATCCAATCACAACTCACAAAACACAAATTACCGATTAAATATAGCATAATTAATCAATCACCAATAATTGAATCCAATAATCAATAAAACTTCACTACTCAATAAATAATCAATATTTAAATAAATAGTCCAGATTTAATAAATATTTAATTTTTAATATTTAATAATTAATCACTACTTAACTTAACCTTGAGTTAATTAAGTAACATTTTGTAAACTAATTAGTTTTGAATAAAATAATAATACTAACAATCCATATATATATATATATCAGCACAACATTTGAAAGAAAAAAGGGGTGCAACTTCTAATTACTGTTTGTCAGAATGTATCTACTGATATATGAATTCTTAAGCTCATATTGAAGTCAAATTTGTATGATTCATATAGGCCATAGCAAAACAAATATGTACAATCGGTTATACTACTTTATCTTCCATATAAGAAAGTTAATGCCTAGCAAAATTACTACACTGTCCTTCTGCTTCGCAGCCTTCCACGTGGTCGTCTGCTTCTCCTCCATCTGGCATTTGTGGACGTGGCCGATGCTAAGACTGGTTTTGGAAATCCTTTGTTTGCTTTTCTTTATTCCTTCCCTTTCTTCTTTCACTTTATGTTCCTCTCTTTCTCTCTCTGTCTTCTTCTAAAAAAATTGCAGAACTACTGTTGATTGCATCGCGACATCAGCTCGGAAATCGTTTTTCATGCTTTCACGGGATTACCAAAAAATCTACATATCTATAATTGATTGTTAGGGTTTTTATCGATTTTGTTATTGTTGTAGGGTTTGGGGGGAAAAACTAGGGTTTGGTTGAAGACGGATTTCAGGAAGCCAAAGATGAGAAACGGTATGATCGGTGGTGGCTCAGACTCTGCTATTATACCAATAGGTGTTATTATTTTACATTTTCTTGCTTGGTGTGAATTTTGTTTTTGGATCAAATGGAAATATTTGTGTGGATTTATATTCGTCAAAATAAAGCATACTGTAAGTATAACTTTGTTTCAGGTTTAGCTTGCTTTGGCTTATACAATTCCTGTAACTTTGTTTTAGATTTTAGATTTTGTTTCACATTTCAAGATAACCCTAAAAGTATTGAATCGGGTTTCAACAGATAAGTCGTGTTTCAATGTTTGTTTATTCTAATGGTTTTGTTTAGGCCGAGAAAGATTTTAATTTTGATTACATTTCTGATTTTAATATGATTGTTTACATTTCTGATGCCAAATGATCTGCCCTGCTTTTGTAGAAGGAGAATAACCAATTCTGCAAACTGATGCGGTAATGGCTTGAATTTGGTGTTGTTTTGCAAGAAAATTGGTTGGTGTGCGCTGCTTATTGATTTGTGTCAGCTATTCAACTCACTGCTGTTCAATCACTGGTTGACGATTAGGTTCGAACAAAGCTGTTCCAGATGCTGCCGCTGTCATGGAGTTGAAAGCAAGAACCTGTCTGTATTGAAATGTGGTCCAATTACACAATTTCGGTAACGATTTCGAGCTTCTTTTAAGCATATATGTAGTGTTGTTGTTACAATGTTTTAGTTTTGGTTCATAAGTCATGTAGCTGTTAGGAATGCTTTATAGTAAACTGTTACAATTTGGTCTTTTGTATATGATTTACATCCCCTACATTGCTGGAAACTGTTATACTTCTGTTTTGATTACGGCGAATTTGGATAACAGGATAACAGCTTATGTTCCTTTCATCAGATGACAAAGATAACAGGCTGAGCAATTTTGCTGAAAATGTTGAGGTTCACTTTGCATTTAAGAAAAAGACAGATCTTGCTAAAGATGGAATTCTACTCAGGTAAATGATTGGCACACAAGCTTATTAATATCGCTGTTCCTGGGACCATAGATGAGCGAGCTATTAATACAAACCGGGATCTTAATCCATGGGAGAGAAATGAAAATCACACCCTTGGCCTCAATTCTGCAAAGGCTATTGGGTGCACAGTGGTTAATATTGGTACTCAGGATATGGTTGAAGGAAGAGTAGGTTCAATCTTCTTTTTGTCCCTATCCCCCTTTTTTGCGATTTTAATTGTCTGAATTTTGAAAACTATAACACTTCAATTATGAACATTTTCTTGTTTGTTTATTTGTAGCCTTATTTGATACTTGGTCTGATTTCACAAATAATCAAGGTATGCTACTGAAATCTACTCCCTTTCTAATTCATCTAATTAACAGAGTTACGTTGATAGAAATGCCGTTATCATGTTTGGTGTTTATATTATGTTTGGTGTTTATGTCGAAGCTGCTTGCTGAGACATCGATTTTTAAGGAATTTATTTAGATGATCATGTGCAGACATCAAATTTTAATGTATTTTGCACTATTAGTGTTGGCTGTTGGCCATTGTTGCTGTTGGCGTATATTTTAATGAATTTTCTGGTGTAAGGTTTGTTTTCTGGTATGCTTTGATGAAAGTTTCTGGTGAATTGGTTTGATGATTTGAAATGGTTGTTTGATGATTAGTGTTGTTATGGATTTCTTGGGGTGCTGGTATGCGATTGGATTGGGAGGTTGTTTGGTGTGGATTTGCTGGTTTATGGTTTACTGACATGGACTGGCTGTTTCATTTTCTGAATGGTTTGTACTGGTTTTAAATCTTTGTATGTTTTTGGAAATCGTTTTTTTTTTACCTCCCCCTTCTTTAGCGTATAAGCATTTGATTCAAATTATTCCATTTTAAATTATTCCATCACGTTTTGCAGGGTAAGACCGCGAAGGACATTGTTGGTCCAACATAACACCATGTTGCGTATTATGAGGAAGGTGCCTATCGAGCTTACATTGAACCCGACGGTACAAGTTCAGATTGCATGGCGGAAAGAATTCCTTGAGGTATTCTACTCTTATTGTCAGACCACTTTAAATTCTTCTTCCTTTTTCCTGTAACATCTTTGATTCTCATCTCTTTCAAAATTTCGAAACCGACGAAACATGTGGTTGATCCTTAATTATTTCTTTGTATGTGTTGATGAAGAAGTTTGGAAGATATGGCGCAAGGCGTGAATGATGGCTTGGAAAGCGTAGTTTCTCCAAGGAAATTGAATGGTATGGATTTCTCATGATCTTCTTTTTTTTACCCTGTCATGTTTTACTTTTTCTTTTTGGAAGGAACTTAATGCTTGGCTTTGTCCATTAACTCATGGCTGCTTCATTTTTGCCTTGACAGAATCATGTTCACTGCAAGGACCCTTGGTTGCCTCATGGAAATCAAGTCTTGTACAAATTTCTGAACAGGGGCTGCAATAAAGTATCTGGTAATGGCATGGATTCTTGCTCATCATTTGATAGATTTTGATGATAGCCATCTTTCGTGAGCGTTTGGATAAACTTGCTTTGAATCTTGCACTTGACTGTTCGTTTCCAAGAATAATTCATAACTTATCATAGTTTTCAATGGACCATGGTGTGGTAACAAAGTCACTAGGAGGAACCAAAGTGCAAATGACCGAGCTCTGCTACAGACGGCAGTGCAATACGGCAAGGCGGAAAGCCTGTGGCAAAAGAATTGCGCCTCAAGTCGTTCTGATAATCTTCTACAAGGTTTTTTGTTTTGCTTTCTAATTCTCTTTTTCACATTTAATTGTATATGACATGTTCTGCTCTTAATCCTTAGGACTCATGGTGTATTAACGATTACGTGACGGATTAGCGATCTGAACAAGAATTGGCATTATTCTCTGAAGGAATGTGTGAGACTCACTCCTGATAATGCTTCGAGGAAAGGTGGTCTAAAGTCGTATTTACCGTCATGAGATAAGATAAGATTTGGCATAGAGTATGGAACTGATGTTATTGAAGACAACGCATGACTTTGTAAAACCTGCCCATATGATTCCGAGTCTATTGTTTGTAGCTCTTGACTTTGAAATTTTCTCTCTCAGGATGATACTGCATTCGAAAAGCAGAGTGCTCTGTTTGCTCTTGCTGTCTCAGATATAGTGTTAATAAACATGTGAGTTTTCCCCCTCTTATTCATTGAGACATCTTCTGTACCGGCTAATTTCAAAATGTTTGAATTCTATTTAGCGGCATGTACTTCTTGTTTTGATGTTTTTCCAGTTTATTATTCTTTCCACAAATAATTTTCTCTTTCTTCAATGCTTGTAAAGGTGGTGCCATGACATTGGCCGTGAGCAACCTGTGAGCAACCTGCAAATAAGCCTCTCTTGAAAACTGTCTTTCAGGTATCTTTTGTCAGCAGCCTATTGACTGCAAGCGGTTATATTGAATTCAAAACTTGTCATTTATCTGATTGTGTATGCTTTCAGGTTATGATGAGACTGTTTAGTCCGCGCAAAACAACAATGCTGTTTGTCATACGTGATAAAACAAGGGTATTTAAGCAAAAAGCTTTCATTTTATTTTAAAGTTTTTACTGTGTAATTCTACAGTTTCATCTGTTGATGCAATTAATCTTTTCCTTTTATAGACACCGCTTGAAAATTTAGAACCTGTTTTGCGAGAAGATATTTCAAAGGTAGTGCAATGCTTTCACCTTTATATGATATTTTTTAAATTGTTATTATTTTTTCTGACCTTTCTTGCTTTATTTTTGTACTCTGCAGATATGGGATTCTGTTCCTAAACCACAGGCCCACATGGAAACCCCACTAAGTGAATTTTTCAATGTACAACTACATGCCTTTTTTTCTTTCACATTGCTAATCTTATTGATGTTCTCTTATGTGTCTAACTTTTTCTTTATAATCTCTCGCAGAGTCCAAAATATATATTTAGCCATAGTTGCTCTTGAGAAAGCTTCCAATGAGGCCCTTCCAACAGATTTTCAAAAGTACAACCAAAAGCTACGGCAATTGGATTTTAATCTCAAGGTCAGAAGCTGGCATTCTGCATATATAAAACATACTATTGGAATAATTGTTAGTGTTATATTTGAGTCATTGAAAAAATTGCATATTATTACTACATTTTAAAGTGGGACTTAAACTTTTAATCTTGTATTGTTTTTTGTTCATATTATCTTACAAATAGTTAATGTCTAGGAGGTTAAGAGTTCGTAATAAAATTTTTGTCTTTCTATTCATAATGAAGAAACAATAAATTGGATTGTTGAATGATCACGCTATTGCTTACTTATTAATTGTATGTCTACAAAGCATACTATAATGTTATGTGCTGTATCTCTTAATGTCCTTTGAAAAGAAAGGGAAAAAGGAGCAAGCTGTAAATTTTCTCAATCTCTTATTTTTATGTTTATCGTCGCTACAACCAATCCTCTTGCAGTGTTTTGGCCTGTAAATTCAATGTGGCAGCACGCTGGTTATAACGATAAATGTTTTTGGCTCAAGAAATCAATACTTTTGTCGTTTACATGTCATCTCTTTGTATGTCTCTCTGCAGTAATAATGATGACCTGAATATATGATAATGTTTATGGCTCAAGAAATCAATACTTTGGTCGTTTACATGTCATCTCTTTGTATATCTCTCTGCAGTAATAATGAGGACCTGAATATATTATTCCATTTTTATGTTCTATGCAGAACAATGCATTACTAGCACGCCGTCTGCTAAACGGAGAGTTGGAACCTTCTAAAATTTTGAATATGACGCCCATTGAATTAAAGGTACAAGATCTGTCTAGATATAGTACTTTCTTAAATATTCAATGGAACTTATGACTTGCCTACTGGATGAAATGAAGTTGTTTAGTAGATTTTCCACTACTGTTTTCCAATTTATGATAGCAGCATCTGGTTTTTATTCTGAATTCCTATTGATCAACCTTCTACAAGTTGTAACAAACTTTGAGATGAACAGATATGATGTTGAAGCTATCATGAAGAGTTATCTTGCAGTTTCTATATGTAATTGTATCTTTCTATCTCCCTACCTTTTACCAATGATTTTTGCTCATATAGTTTCCTATTCCCTTGCAATTCACTAAAAAAATTATAACTTGGAATTTTGTGATAAAATATTTTGGCTAGGAATTTTTGTAAGTAACTTTGTACTTATGTTTCTGATCATTCTAATCTGAAAATTTAACATCACAGTTTTTAAAATGAAATGCAAATTGTCACTTTTGTAAATTTAATAGACTAAATTAATAGATTTCAAGTTTCTAAAAATGGTGATCAACTTCTTTTGAGATTCTTTAAATTTAAATACTATTTTCAACCTTTGTCAAAAGAAAGAAACCTGTTTTTTAACATGAAAGAATGCTTCTGGACTGGGACTGTTTTATAGTGTCATGGTTTTGTACTGTCAGTCTCAGAAGTAAATTCCAGGTTAGTGTGTAGCCTTGAATTGGACTGCTATTGAAGTGTACGTTTCTGATAGCAATTAGTTGATGCAACAGTTTGGTTATGTGTGCACTGGTTTTGTAATTGTTGTGGCAGGTTTATGAAGGTTTGGACGATGTATATGATGATTCCCTCGATAGGATTGTCGCTTTTCTTCGTCTAGATGATTTGCAGACTGATGTAGTGGAGAAGCTTCTGTGAGGTAGTTCTGATATAGCAGTTGCAATAGTAGATGGAAATTTCTCTTGGGATTTATCTTCTGTCAATACAACTTTGAAAAACATAAACCTTAGAGTTTGTCATGGTATGAGGGTTGCTATTTGTGGTACTGTTGGATCAGGCAAGTCGAGTTTACTTTCTTGTATAATAGGTGAAATACCAAAGATATCTGGTAACTTGAAGGTGTGTGGAACAAAGGCTTATGTTGCTCAATCACCATGGATTCAAAGTGGAAAGATTGAAGATAACATACTATTTGGGAGGGAGATGGATAGGGAAAAGTATGAGAGGGTGCTAGAAGCATGCTCATTGAAGAAAGATTTAGAGGTTCTACCGTTTGGTGATCAGACCATTATTGGAGAAAAAGGAATCAATTTGAGTGGTGGACAGAAGCAAAGAGTACAAATAGCGCGTGCTCTTTATCAAGATGCCGATATATATCTTCTCGATGATCCCTTTAGTGCTGTTGATGCTCATACAGGATCCCATATCTTTAAGGTACTATTTTTTTAACTCTACTGTTTTCAGTACATTCTCATGTTGTCTTTTTGATGAAAACTTAATTTGAGAATGCTAAATTTCTTAGAACTTTATGTTTCTGACCTCTATAAATTCCAATAGCATATTTTGCACACAGTTTTTCTCATAAATAGAGAGGTAGCTTGAGCGGTTCAAAAGTAATGAACCAGACTGTAGTATCTAAACACGAGTTGCAAACCCTAAGCTTGAATAATAGAAACGTGCTGCAGCTGCTCTTCTGTCGAAGAAACAGGCACACCATTGGCTGAAATCGGTGATCAAATATCATGTGTTCTTTGTATCTGTTTTCTTTTTAGCTGTGGTTGCTGTTATAACATATACATTAATAACATCAAGGATTTGGATTGTTCCTATTCCTGTGATGTATGATATACTTCAATCTTCAACAGAATTCACCGGTTTGATTATGCATTTTGATGGAAAGGTTTGTATCTAACTGTACATTTACTACTACTGTAATGCTTCAGGAGTGTTTGCTAGACTTGCCATTTTCAATTTGGAACACGTTTTGGATTCTTTCCCTTTCCAGCTCAACAGCTCTGATTCTGTTCCTTAAATTGTTATGTTTAAGATTGTTTTGGAAGCGTTTGATGACAACACATCTGGCCATTTATGATACAGCATATACTCACTTGGCTTGATTTTGTTTCAGTGGATATTGGTGAAGATTAAGGCTTCTAGCCGGTGATAATAATTCCACACTTATATTGGCACAAAAGGAGTACGATGGACCTCGAATAATCATCCTTGATTATGGTCTTGCAGCTCCAAAGCCATTAAAAACACAAATGTACCAAGCACTTGAAGTTCAGGTCATTAGTTATTTCAGATTACAATTGACAGAGAGTGTAGTTCCAGGTAGTGAATAGGTTGCTATGAGGGATTTTCTCAAGAGTTGGAGTCTGACAGCAGGTTGCAAGGATTGATTCCATGAACTTCATTGTCTGCATATTCAAAGAAGGGAAGATAATCCATGTATAAATGAATTAATGAATATTAATTTATATAGTATTATGAACTCCTCTATTCCAAATTATAAATTATTTTGTAAAAAAAATTATCCCAAATTTTGCGATTCCAATACACCAATAATAATGTGTGAAACATTTAAAACATCTTATAATTTTGAACTGAGATAGTATTATATTTAATTTAATGATATTTCTATTATTAATAGGTATATTAGTTTAAAAATAGACTTAGTCGAATTTTATAATATTTATTAATTATTTGATTCTTTTTCTTTATCATTCTTCCATTTTTCTAATTCTATTTTGGACTTTGCATCCCTGTCTTTACTTAATAAAATATTTCTCTTAAACTTTCAAACAGACTATAAAATTAAAAAAAAAAAAAATTATCAGTGAGTGAAATGTAAAAAAAAAAAAAATTATCCCTGTATTGACTTGCTCGATTTTTTTTTCCTTTTGTAGTTATTGGTGTAATTGTACTTAGTCATTAAAAAGGAGAATGAATCTCATTTTTAAGAATTCGATTAAATATAAAAAGTATAAAGTATTTATTGTTTTAATGAATGAATCTCTATTTTGTAATGGGATTTTATAAAATATTTACTATTGTCTATTTTCTAATTTTTAAATAATTTTTAATATCACTAATTATACATTATATTTTAATGAACGAATCAAAATTATGAATTCTATTTTTAATGGGCATAATTACGAATTTAAATATTTTAAATGTATTGATATTCATTTATTTTTAATGTGTTAATGAACCAAAACTTGGATAGTTTATATTCTTTTAACGTAGTTAATGAAGATCTACCCATTAATTTAATCTATTATTATTATTCAATTATTTATCATCAAATATCAACTAATTTTGAATATGAATTTCTAGACACAATTGAGATAATGGTCATAATGTGTATCTAAAAAATGATTATATTTTAAATGACAACTAAGTTATATTTATGAATATAATTAATAAAATAAACAATTTAAATTCACATTAATGAAAATAATAAATAATAATAATAATAATTAATATATAATTACAAAAAATAAAAATATTTAAGATAATTATGCTGTAAGATAAAAATTAAAGTTTAGTATAAAATAAATATTCTATACAATAGAAAATAATATAATGTAAAAGTACACGTTACTTTTTATAGATAGGATTATAAAAATCACTTTTTTATTATATTATATTTGCATGATTCAAATATTTAAAATAATGTAACTTATATCTATAATAAATTTTAAATATATTTTAATTATTAGTATATAAGTATTTGTTACAATATACTAATTACATGGAAACTAATAATTATAAATTTTAACTTTATTACAATATACTAATTGTATAGAAACTATAAATGGTAAGTAAATTATATTTGTGAAATAATAAAAAATTTATATCATTTTAAATGCATATTTATGAATGAATGATATTCAAAGCATGAATGGGTTGAAATGACATTTATTTTTGTTTGCATACTATTGATCCAAATATTTTTATGACTTTATATAAATAAACAATAATCATGCAATTTTTATTAATACAAAATAATCATGCAATATTAATGAATTAAATGAACTTCAATATAAATATTAATAGAACGAGACATAAAATAAGACAAATGAAATGTATTTAAAATTAAAGATTACTAAATATAATGAATTATAATATAAAAATTAATAATATTATAAATTATAGTATCGCGATCTACAATAATTACATTAGTAATGTATGAATTAAATAATATCAAAATTGTATAATAATATGAAATATCCTTAATTATTTTTGAAAAAATATGCAGTTTTTATTATGCTAAAGTGGTTTACAATAATTATTCAAGTCACTAAATTTTAATTTTTTTTATCAATAATATGAACTAATACTCTTAATTTCATATAACATTATTTACAATTTATCAATAATACTCTTAATTAAATATTTTATATGATCTAACAAAGAAAAGAAAAACATGGGAACATCGGGGAAAACCATTTTTTATGGTTGATTAATACCATTTAATGTGGACACCAATGAAAAACTCGGTTGGCTAATCGTTGTCAGCTTTCAATTTGTTTTCTTTCTTTTTTCCAAATTCTAAACATGTATTTTAACTTGCCATTTACAAAACATATTAAATTAAAATAAATCATATATAAGAAAATCGTGCATTATGACACAATACAAGTTATTAGAATATTTAAAGCCAATAACAATAACAATCGTATTAAAGACTTTAATTAGATTGATATAAAAATTTAAAATGTAATTATTTGTCAATTGATATCATTTTTATTCAAATTTTATGAATTCAAACCCTCACTTTTTCATGTATTGATTCTATCTTTTTTTTTATAAATATAAATAATATTTTTTATTTACTAATTTTTATTAATCATATTTAATTTTTTTTTCAAATTTTAAATAATATATAAATTCAAACACGAGCAAAATGTATTTATTTTTGTTACTGATATTTATTTAGAGAATTAAAATAATATTTTCAAATACTATGTTATTAGTTGATATTTATAAAACTAAATGATTGTATAAATACTTTTATAAATAATGTCAAAACAAATTGAATAGTTAAGAAAATATACGGTTGATTCAAATATTTGTATATATATATTTATGCACCAAATATAGGGCATGGGTACGGGTACTGGTTTGTTACAAGCCCCTCTTATGTTCCTAATAAAAAAAATATATGTTTTTCTTTTATAACAAATACCAAACGATTCTCGCGGGTATTGATTCTATCATAAAAATCATGACAAATAAAAATCAATACGAAAAGTATAATTATAATATTTACAACACTTAATTTATATATATGATTGTTGATAAGTGTATATTTAATTTATATTTTAAGAAAATCAAAATAATTTTAAAGTCGTATATTTGATTTTTTATGTGTTTCATTATTTTTTAAAATAGATTAATCTAAATCCAAAATATGTATTTAATATTGATTCAAATATTTGATAACTAATTTCAAATAATAAATAATATTAATAGACGGGAAAAAATATATGGCTGATTAAAATATTTATATACGGGCGCACGAAAAATTCTAATTATCAAATAAAATATCAATATTAAATACATATTTTAATAATATACCGAAACGAAAAAATAAAGTCATTGATAATATAGTAAAGTATACGAGACACATATTTTTATACAAAGAGAAAATTTAAATACTTTAGATTAAACTTTATTTTTATATATGAAATAGTGTATGGATGATCCAAATACTTTTTTATTCTTGAGAACAAGTTTTTTATTCATCAAAATATTTATATTAATTACTAAAAGATTAAGGTTTTATAATTTTTAATATGTACTGTTTATAGAGTTAGAAATTGAATGGATGAATAATCATTTATAATTAATAGGAGATATTCTTAAACTTTGAGAGAAAAAACAAGTTTTTTTTTGATAAATTAGGACGGTAGTGTTGTAGGTTAATCAATACTAAATGAACACACGGTACTGATATGAGTATCCCACAAAATAGATATTTATTTATTAAATTAAACAAATATTTACAAATGTTATGATATTAATTGATATTTATAAAAGTAAATCATTGCATAAATATTTTAATAAAAATAACAAATTAAACAAATATTTACAAATATTATGATATTAATTGATATTTATTTATTAATTTTTATTAATTCTAATTTAAAAATAATAAAAACAAATCTACATAACACACATTGGTATCGGGCACAAAATAAATATTTCTAATAATACTTACATAAAATATATTTATTTATATTAATAATATTTATTTCTAAAATGAAAGGTTTATTTAATGAAACATTAAATATTTTGTATTTTTCAATTTGAAATGTCATTTGTATAATTTTGGATTTAATATATTTTATTATGTATCAAAGATAAATAAATATGAATTTGACAAAAATATATAAATAATAACTTATATTAAATTTTAAACTTTTGATATATTGTTAGTATTATTTTGCATCATTTGTAGTATACGATTATTATCACAATAATTATTACTATTTTGTGCTATTATATAAAATAAAAATAGATCTTTTTAAAACAATGTATGAAATGCTAATAGAATGAGACATAAAATAAGACGAGTGAAATGCATTCCAATTTTTTAGAATACAAATTAGTAACATTATAAAGTCTAATATTGTCATTTAGAATAAATACATAAGTAATGTATGAATTAAATAGTATAAAAATTGTATGATAATATGAAATATTTTTAATTATTTTATGATAACAAAAATAAAACTAATATATAATTATTGATTCAAATATGAAAATTATATTTATTTAAAATTTTAGTAAATTCTATTTTCTCATGATATAAAACAAATGTGTGTAACACTTGTACTCGGCCGGACACAAGGTTACTAATATGGGTATCGCACGAAATAGATATTCGTAATAATACTTACCTAAAATCTATTTATTTATGTTAATAATATTTATTTATACAATTAAAATATTATTTACAAATACTATAATATTATTTGATATTTATAAAACTTAATCATTGCGTAAATATTTTTATAAAAATATACCAACCGATGTCTGCGGGTATTTATTATATATTTTTTTTAAATATAAATTATATTTGATTTAATTTAAATATAAATTATATTTGATTTAATTTAAATATCAAATAATAAAAAAATAAATAGGGTAAATCTATATAATTAATAAAATAATAAGTTAAGATATATTTGATTTAATTGATATATCTTAGATGAAAACTTATACTTAAAACAGGAAATATCCATCTTTAGTCACCAAATATTTTTCTAGCTTCATATGGTAAATCACCAAATAGAGAAAGATAGATTATTTAATTAATTAATTAAAATTACTTAACATAATATATATATATATATATATATATATATATATATATATAGAGAGAGAGAGAGAGAGAGAGAGAGAGAGACAAAAAAGCAATTATATGATTATTTATAATTAATATATATAAGAAAGTTTTAATATTTTAATGTTATAGAAAGTTTTAATGTTTTAATATATAAGAAAGTTTTAATATTTTAATGTTATAGCAAGTTTTAATGTTTTAATGTCATACTCATAGAAAGTTTTCATTTATTGTTTTAAAAATAAAATAAAGAAATAGAGAGAATAAATATGTTATTGAAAGATTTTTTATCAGACATGTCTACTTAAATTAGTATTTTAATATGAAAGATTTTACAATTTTGTATAAAATATAAATTCCAAAAGAGTGTCACACCAGTACACGGACAAACACACGGGTGCTGATATGGTACAACATTAATGACTCAAATTTTTATTTATTATAAACTATTTTGGTAAAACAATTTTATTTTTCTTATTTATATTTTTTATTACGTTTTAAAAACAAAAGTGTCCGAACCACACAAGTACGCGGACAAACACACGGGTACTGATATGGTACATGCGTATTATAATGATATTAAGTTAATTATTTAAATATTAAATAACAATGGGAACAACTTAATTTATTATTGATTTGAATATTTTATTTATTTCTGTTACTAATATTTATTTATACAATTAAAATAATATTTTCAAATACTATGTTATTAGTTGATATTTATAAAACTAAATGATTGAATATATTTGAAATTATTTTTAATTTGACATATAATTTTTTGAAACATAATGTATGGAAAATTGAAATATATATTACAAATACTATAATATTATATGATATTTATAAAACTAAATCATTGCATACATATTTTTAAAAATAAATCAAATGCGCTTAACACACCATAATAGGGCAATCACACGTGTAGTGATATGGCTATCGCACGAAATAGATATTTGTAATAATACTTACATAAAATATATGTATTTATGTTAATAATATTTATTTATACAATTAAAATAATATTTACAAATACTATAATATTATTTGATATTTATAAAACTAAATTATTACATAAATATTTTTATAAAAGATACCAACTGATGTTTGCGGGTATTGATTCTATTTTTTTAAAATATATATTATATTTTTTTATATTTACTGTTTTTTATTAATTCTATTTTTTCTCCAAACTTTAAATGAAAATAAATACGCGTCACCGACGGGTATCCGTGCAAACGCACGGGTATCATACTAATATTTAGTAAATTATAAATTTACTAATTTGTATTAATTATATTTTGTTTTCTTTTAATTTTAAATGTAAACAAATATATTCTGAAAAAATACATTATAAGAACAAATACATTCTGAGAACAAATGCGCGTCACAGACGTGTACCCGTGCGAACGCACGGGTATCATACTAGTTAATATATAATAATATTAACCACTTGAAAGATATTGATTGATTCTATCAATTCCAATATAGTGTACCTATATATTACAACCATGTGCATATTTAATAAAAAGAAGGTGGGTCATACTACTACAATCATGCGCTGGAGATGTTTATGGCTAGTTCGCTACAGCAAGTTTCTAAAGGCAAGGAGTCAAATGGTCCAATAATAATGATTAACTAATGCTGCATGGTGCACACTCCCTCAGCTCCTGCGCCTCAATCAAAAAGGGTGGGCTATTTACAGACTACCGTTTTATCTCTCATTACATATACTTCACTCCTAACTAATTCTATCAAAATAAACATATAGAGTACACCATTTTCCGAAGCATGTACATCTTTTATAACAACAAAAGCTAAAGGATATATTACATATATATTCACTTCATTGCTATCAATCAAAGGCTACATGATATATATGCACACTTATTTTCATGCGCCTGAGCTAATAAGAGAGGGTGGTTGGTACTATTTTCTCTCTGTCTTGTTTTTAATTAATGAGCCACTATAATTCAACAAATACTACTACCCCTATTCAATATATATATATATATATATATATATATATATATATATATATATATATATATAAAAGCTTTAATTAATTGCTAGCAAGAAAACAAGGTTCCTGCGCACACCTCCATGGAAACAGGGGTCGGTTCATTCACTACTTCCAGATTTTACAACTCCAAAGGGTACTCCAAATGTTAAATGGATCTCTAAATTATCACCAAAAATCAATTTTCAAACATCAAAAATTAATAATTTCAGAAATAATCGTTAACCTAATTAATTCCAATTTCATAGAAAAATTTTGGGGATTTTTCACTAACCTCATTTCTACCCATTAATCAACACCTAATAATCACAATAATGAGAAAAAAACTCACCCTTACTTTGAATTTCTTGATGAATTTGTTCTTCATTTCTTTAGATTTTTTTTCTCCTCTTCTACTCTTCCTCTTTTCTCTTCTCCTCTTCTACACTTTCTCTTCTTTTTAATTTTTCTGATTTTCACTCTTACTAACTCTTTCTTTTAAACCCTACTATTCACAACTGATCGTACCTGGATCAGACAGTTGATAGTGGCCAACGGCGTCTGGAACGACAGCTCCGGTGATGGAGAGAGACGGGGGGGGGGGGGGGGGGGGGGGGGGGGGGGGGGAGAGTGTACAGAATAACCGCAAATACAGAAAGAGTAAAGTGGTAGAAGAATGTGTCTAACCTGACCCTCTCAAATGAGAGGGTAGTTATAGAGAGCCCCCAGCGCGGGGCCAACGGTTACCTGCAATAGGTTGGATCAACTAGGCCCACTCCAAGTAACTGCTAGGGCTTACGTGTAGTAGTGAAGACCAGCACGTGGTCTTCGCCCTAGAGTAACTGCTCCTAGATTTTCGGAAGTAGGGCAGACCGAATCTTTCGGACGTGGGAGGTTACTTGGAACGTGTCCACGCGGGGTGGACCGTTGGGTGCTCCTCGCGGGGGAGGAGCCTTCTGTGGTCGAGGAGATGTGAATCCTGTATACTCCTCGCGGGGAGGAGCCTTATGCGTCGAGGAGAGATGATGCCCGTGGAACGGACATGGCCTCGCGGGGGAGGAGCCATGTTCGTCGAGGAGTGATGTGTAGCATTCTCGCGAGGAAAAGCTAATCTGTCGGGGAGATACATCTCAGCAGGGTGCGATGTCCTCCTCCCCTATTGTCCTAAATGCCCGACACTGCCTGAGTGCCCGGCGAAACTGTGGCTAGCACGTGGCAGTCGCGTGTCCTGCAGAAGGACCTTACTGGGCCTCCCCAGACTGTATGGGTTGGGCCTGCTCGACTGTTGGGCAGCCTCGGCCCAGTCCAGAACAGGAGCCCCCCAAGTCGTTGCTCTGAGATGTCAGACCAATGACTTAAGGGTTATTGGCATGTCGGGGATACGCCAAGAGAGGATCCGAGGAGGTCATTCTCGTGCTCGACGTTCCTACAGTCGCACATAAGTCGGGCATCGATCAGCTGTGTCTGGTCGCAACGCCGGGGAGATGAGGGGTTTCAGATTCGAAATGTTGGGGAAGACTGAAACGACACGCGTGGGAGGATGAACGGCTGCATGTGTGCCACGTGTCGTCTGTCATTATTTCCTAGGGAGGCTAGGGCGGCTGGCTAGGGTAGCGCACTCAAGTGCCCTATGTCCCTCGAGTCCCGTGAGAGCCACTATAAAAACCCTCCCCTCGTTCATTTTGCACTTTTTTCGCTTCTCTCTCAACGATCTCTCTCCTTCTCTCCCTATTGTCTACAGCAGTCGTTCGCCACCGTCAACCGCCGGAACTCCGTGTCGGAAACCTACATCGCCGCCTATAAGGTATTTGTTCAAAAACTAGCTTTTTTCTTGCGTTTCCTCTTGATTTTGACTAGCGTACAACACTTCCTTGGTGAACTGATGAAGTTCCCATGAGAAATGAAAGGGTTCCTGGCGAATACGGGGGGAATCTTTCGTTGTTGAGAGAGGGAGTGTTAAGAATTTCTCTTGTTTTTGTTGAATGTCTCGGGGACAAGGGATGAATATCTCGGGGACGCGATGAACGTCCCGGGGTCCCCAAGGGTCACTCTTTTCGTCAACGCTATGGGAAAAAGGGGCAGAATTTTCCGGGGAGGCGATGAGTTCCCCGGTGATCATGTTGTTCCTCGGCCCGATATGTCGGGGAAACGAGAAAGCCTTGCCCCTTCCTCGCCCGTTCGCTTGAACAGCGGTGGAGGGGTGAATTTGATATGGCCCATCGAATTCACCGTTTCCTTCTGCTTTTCAGGTAAATGGACGGTTTGGCTGCGAAGGTGGCCGTAGGATCCTTCGAAGAAGACGGCCACCCAGAGTCTCCAATAGCCCACATGGCTTTCGCACAAGAGCGCCCGCTCGAGGAGTGGGTCTGCGACGAAGCCCTAGAGATGTCGTCCATCTTTGTCTACCGGGACGTGGAAGACGCGTTCTGTACCGTCGAGCATCGGCTAATCGGGTCCGATAAATCATGGAAGGTTTTCCGACCGGAAGAACATCACCGAATATGCTCGCCCTACCGAGGAATGCGCATCCCGTTATACGAGTTCATGTTCGACGAAGCGGGGTGGAGGCTGCCCTTCACGGACTTCCAAGAGGGGGTCTTCGCCTGGTTGAAGTTGGCGCCCTCGCAGATTCACCCGAACTCGTTGGCCTTTATTCGGGCTTTCGAGCTCGTTTGTAAACACTTGAAAATCGTGCCGACAGTGTCCCTCTTCTTTCGTATATTCCATCTTCAAAGGTCGTTGGCCGGTGGACGACACGGCTGGGTGTCCTTTAAGCAAAGCAAAGCTCTGTTCCACACGTACTTGGATTCCGTCTGGGATTTCAAGTTCTGCTACTATTTCATGAAGCCGGTTACCCTTGAGGCTATCAACTCGCTGTACCGGAGAGTCACCCGTAAAGTCGACGGTCGTTCCGAGGAGGTTCTGGAGCCGAAGTTCCCCCTGTACTGGACGGAGGAACACTTCAAAAAGGGGGTTGATAAATACAAGGTGAAACATAATCAGTTGGACGTCGACGACCGGGCAGCTTATGATAAGATCGTCGCGTTCGTTGAAAGCTTCAATGAAGCTCAGTACGAAACACTGGACGGCGAGCCTATAACGGGAGCAGACGGGCAGGAGAGGAAGCAACGTCGCCTGATCAATACCTGTGTTCTGCTCGAGACCTTCTCCGACGAAGAAGCAGACGAGCTGTTAGGTGGTGAAAACATCCTCGATCTAAGCCTTCCTCGTGTCTGAATGCCTTGCCTTACTAATGTTTTCTTTCTTTTTGCAGGGAAAATGGCCGGAGCTGAGGAGAGGCTCAAGAAGTTGAAGGCGAAGAGGGCTCGGGAAGAACAGGCTCGGGGAGAGTCGTCTCGCTCAAAGGGTCAAGGTGTTGCTTCTTCTGGGGCCATGCCCGAGGGTGTTTCCTCCGCTAGGATGCCCGAAGGTTCCAGCCAATCCCAGCCTACTGTGACTGTGTCGGGGATTTCAGGTGGGCGCACACCTCCTGCTGGGAGCCAGTCTCTGGGCACTCAAGAGACACTGAAACGGCAAAGGGTTTCGAACGCGGAGATTGTCGACCTGGCCCACGAAGAAAGTTCCCCACCTCCTTCAAGCTTCGAGCTCCCACCATGCCATCTCAAGCCCCGCTTCTTCTTCGAAGTCACCTATCCTCGCGTCCCTCCCTCTGAAATCCAAGTTGTGCTAGGGACCGTTGCGGAAGCGAGAAGGAGGTCGATCTTTGAGGACATGTCTGCCGTTATACGGCTCTGTTCGACCGCTATTGTCCTGAACGATGAGACCCACCCCGCTGCCGAACTTTCTCGACTGCAAGAAAAGCTCGAGACCTTGGATACTGAGCTGCTAGACCTGCGCAAGAGTTGAAGGAATGCAGGGACCTGAATAAAGAACAGAGCGAGCAGCAGCAGCGGGCGGAGGCAAAGCTGAAGGAAGCTGAGGAAGCGGAGAAAGGTCATCTTGCCCGGATCACCGAGTTGGAGGCAGAGGAGAAGCGGCTCAAGGAGAGGGTTGCCGAGTTAGAGGATGCTGTTCGGCCAGCTGAAGGCGAAACTGAAGAGGATAAGCTCCTAACCACTCGAGCGGCGCTGGTGGCCCAACTCAGGAGACTCGAGCAGGATCTCCGGCTAGCCGAGGACGATGCTCTTGAAACTGCGGGCATAGGGTTCCGAAATGCAGTGGCGCAGCTTCGGATCCTAAATCCCGACCTGGTGACCGAGGGGGCGGACGCTGACTGCGAGGTGGTCGACAGCCGGAAAGTGCTGCCTGGGCAGGAAGGAAATGCCAACGAGGGAGGTGGGCCAGACGCCGCTGAGACTGCCGCAGAGTAGGAATATAGTTTGCTTGACCTACGTGCCATTTTGTTGTTTTTGCCCGGCTTGTGGGCTTACTTGATGTAATACTCGTACAATGGTTGTTTTTGCCCGGCTTGTGGGCTTATTGATGTAATATTCGTACAATGGGCTTTGCCCGATTCTTATACTTCGCTTTGCCTCTTTATTTATTTTGCTTGTGTGTGATACTTTATACATTACTTATTTTTGCCTAAGTAGTTGAGATCACTAGCGCCTTGGGAGTTTGCTCGACTCTGATGATCCTCGACTGCGGAGAGAGCTAGTCGATTGGTCGGGGGCTGTACCCCGACCTTCAACGAGGCTAAGACGTCGATCGAGGTCTTAGCTTCGTGGCGTGAACTTCCCATCGCGAGCTGGGTGTTCTGCCTATTTGGTACGTCGACGATGGAGCTCGGTTGAGGCCTCCCCGTCTGGCCAAAAAGTCTCATGCACACACTTCGTGGTTTTTGGCCGCCGTGTGTTATATAGAGGTGTCGCACATGTACCGTTGCACGCCCCCGTGGTCGCGACGTTGTACTGTCCCGGGCAGTGTCTAACTGTAATATTGTTTGAGCTTCTCAGCATTCCAGGTCGAGCAAGTTGTTCACCGTGGAGGTTTTCGAGATAATAGGCACCTATCCCCGTCTTTGCAATGACGCGGTATAGGCCCTCCCAGTTTGCGGCCAGTTTTCCTTCGCGTGAATCTTTCTAATTTCTCCGTAGGACAAGACTGCCTACTTGGAAGTCTCGTTTGATAACTTTGTCATTATAACACAACGTTATTTTTTGTTTTAAAGAGGCTTCTTGGAGGGAAGCGCCGGTCCTTATCTCTTCGACAAGGTCGAGTTCCTCTCGCAGGGCTTTGTTGTTTGTTTCTTCGTCGAGGGGAGCTTCTGTCCTCCTCGAGGGTTCCCTGATCTCCACGGGGATAACTGCCTTGGTCCCGTACGTTAGGCGAAACGGGGTCTCCCCGGTCGTGGAGTGTGGGGTTGTTCGATACGCCCAGAGGACGCTGTGCAACTCCTCGACCCACCGTTGTTTGGCCTCGCCGAGTCGTCGCTTCAATCCCCGGAGTATCACTCTGTTCACTGCTTCGGCCTGCCCGTAGGTTTGAGGGTGTTCGACCGACGTGAAGTGTTGTTTTGTGCCCAGTTTGGCGATGAAGTCTTGGAAGTTCCTGTCGGTGAACTGTGTCCCGTTGTCGGTGACGATGGCTTGGGGCACACCGAATCGGGCAAAGATGTTTCTCTTGTAGAAATGGAGTATGTTGAAAGCAGTGATTTTGGCCAGCGCCTCGGCCTCAATCCACTTCGTGAAGTAATCTACCCCGACGATGAGGTACTTGTTTTGGTACGACCCTATGACGAAAGGTCCGGGGATATCCATTCCCCACCACGCAAACGGCCACGGGGATGACAATGACTTAAGCTCGTTTGGAGGAGCGAGGTGCATGTCCCCGTGTCTTTGGCAACGGTCACATTTCTTGACGTGTTCCTTTGCATCATGTTGCATAGTGGGCCAATAATACCCCGCTCGGAGTGCTTTTCAGACTAGGGATCTTCCACCGAGGTGCTGGGCGTTGATCCCTTCATGGATTTCTTGGAGGATCCCCGAGACTTTGCTTTCTTCGATATACCGGAGTAAGGGAATGGAGAATCCTCGACGGTATAGCTTACCTTCGATGACGGTATACGTACATGCCCGCCTCTTGACTATCCCCGCTTCTTTAGGATCGTCGGGCAGTTTGCCCGTCATCAAGTATTCGTAAACTGGGGCCATCCAACAGTTTGCGTCCCCGATTGCGTTGACCTCTGTGGTCGGTGCGGGTTTGTTTATGCTCGGCTGGGTCAGTATCTCCTGGATAACCGATTTGTTCCCTCCTTTTATCTTAGTGCTTGCAAGCTTGGAGAGCACGTCCGCTCGAGTGTTGTGCGCGCGCGGGATGTGAGACACCTCCGCGGAGACAAATTTCCTCAACTTTTCTTGCACCAAGGTTAGGTACTCGATGAGACTATCGTTTTTGGCCTGGAATTCTCCCCGAACCTGTGATGCCACGAGCTGGGAGTCTGTAAAGATTTTGACTTCTTTTGCGCCAAGGTCTTCTGCAAGTCGAAGTCCCGCGAGGAAGGCCTCCTATTCTGCTTGGTTATTTGATGTCTTGAAGGACAGTTCGAGGGAGACCTCTATCAAGATGCCCTGCTCGTTTTCGAGGATAATGCCCGCTCCGCTACCTTTTGCATTGGAGGCTCCATCGACGTAAATCGTCCATTTCTGGGAGCCATCGGTCGAGGATTCTGGGACGGTCATTTCCGCTACGAAGTCGGCCAGTACCTAGGCTTTCAAGGCTTTTATTCCTTCGTATCGAAGGTCGAACTCGGAGAGCTTGAGAGACCACTGGAGCATTCTCCCCACCATATCTGGCCGACTGAGGAGCTGTCTGATAGGCTGCTCTGTCCTTACCACGATTGTGTGGGCCAGGAAGTAATGACGTAATCTTCTGGCTGCAGATACGAGGGCCAAGGCGACCTTTTCAATCTGTAGGTATCTGAGCTCGGGACCCTGAAGAGCTCTGCTCGTGAAATAAATTGGTTTTTGTCCGTCGGGGGTCTCCCGTATGAGGACAGCACTCACCGCTTCGCCGGTAACGGCCAGGTACAAGAAAAGTGTTTCCCCGCTATCTGGTCGGGACAAGACCGGGGGTTGTGACAAGACTTGTTTTAGATGGAGGAGGGCTTGTTCGCATTCTTCACTCCATTCGAAAGTCGCCTTCTGTCGGAGAAGCTTAAAAAAGGGGAGTGCGTACTGAGCAGATTTGGCCACAAAACGGAGAGAGCAGTCAGCATTCCGTTAAGTGACTGGATCGACTTCTTCGATTTAGGCGTAGGGATTTTGGAGAATTCCCTACATTTGTCGGGGTTCGCCTCGATTCCCCTCTCCGTGAAGTAGAAGCCGAGGAACTTCCCTGCCCGAACACCGAAGGTGCATTTGTCGGGGTTGAACCTCATGCGACATTTTCTCGCCGTGTCGAACACTTTCTTGAGATGAGCGGCATGGTCGACTTCTTCTGCAGATTTGACGATCATGTCGTCCATGTAAACCTCGAGCACGTTGCCGATGTCTGCCCGGAAGACTTTGTTCATCATCCGTTGGTAGGTGGCGCCAGCATTTTTCAAGCCGAAAGGCATTACATTATAGTAGTAATTGCCCGACTCGGTCATGAAGGCGGTGTGCTGCTTGTCGGCCTCGTCCATGGGGATTTGGTTGTACCCCGAGTAGGCATCCATGAAGGATAGTAATTTGAATCCTGTAGAATTATCGACCAGCTGGTCGATGTTAGGTAAGGGGTAAGAGTCTTTCGGGCATGCCCGGTTAAGATCCGTGTAGTCAACGCACATCCTCCATTTTCCATTATTTTTATTAACGAGTACAACATTTGAGAGCCAAGTTGTGTACTTAGCCTCGGAAATAAAGTTTGCCTCTAGGAGGTCTTTTACAGCTTTTTCAGCGGCCTCCATTTTTTCCTGAGACTGCCTACGCCTACGTTGAGCTACAGCCCTAGCGGCCGGATCTATAGTCAGCTGATGACAAGCTACTTCAGGGTCCAGTCTAGGCATCTCTGCAGCACTCCAGGCGAACAAATCTGCATTTTCTCGGAGACACGCCTTCAGTTGCCTCTTCGCCAGGTCGGGGAGTCCATAGCCAATCTTCACGCTTCAGTCTGGGTTGTCGCCGAGAGGAACCAGCTCGAAATCTCAATCTGGGACGGGGCGCGTTGGGTGGAGAGGCTGCCCGTTGATTTCAACTGGGAGGTCCTTGCCTGCAGCTTCTTCTTGCTCCCCGGGAAACCTGCTGTCAAGGTCGACCGCGCTGATCGGCGGGAGTGGAACCTGCACGACGTCTGGAGGTGTCTCAGCCTGAGTCTTGGGTTTGACGCCACCAACGACACTCAGACCCTTGATTTCTGCGTCGAAACATCTTCTGGCCGCGTTGATGTCCCCACTTCGTGTAGTATTTCATCTTCAGGTGGACTGTTGATGGCACGACCGTCAGTTCCGCCAACGTGGTCCTCCCCATGATGCAGTTATAGAGGGGCAGGCAGTCCACCACCAAGAAACGCGTCTTCACCTATCGGGCAGTTTCCTCAATCCCGAAGGTGACCATCAACTCCACGAAGCCCCATGGTCTGGTGGTCGCACCATTGAAGCCTTGTAGGTCAGACCATACGTACGGGGACAAGTGTTGCTTGGTCAGCTGGAGGGTCTCAAAGAGGTGGACGTACATGATGTCCACCGAGCTGCCCTGGTCGACCAGAATTCTGTGGACATCAAAATTGGCCATCTGTGCCCGGATCAGGAGGGGGATGTTGGCGTTCGGTGCCACACCGGGAAGTTCCTCGAGGTAGAAGGTAATCGGATTTGATCTTCCCTTAACTCTCTCGAGGGTAGGGGCTCGAGGAGTTGTTGCTTTCAGTTCGTCGAATTTCCTCTTTATTGACCCCACGGTCAAACTGTCAGGGGCTCCACCAGATATGACCAGGGCTTGGGGGAAAGACTCCCAGGTACTGCGGGCACTTATCGAGTCTTCTGCTGGGAAGTTCTTCCACATGTTTCCGACAGCTTCAGGGTTGCCGAGTTCTCCCGAAAAACCAAAGTCTTCAGGCCGCGTGATGCTCAACGCGACTTGCAGAGATCCGTTGTTGGGGGAGGGAGTTGACTCCTCGACATTCTGGGCCTCCTGGCCGCTGGGGCGGGGGGCCTCTTGCTGGTTGGTGTATTTCTTCAGGTACCCTTCTTTAATCAGCGTCTCGATTGCGTCCTTAAGGTGGACGCAATCTTCAGTAACGTGTCCATGGCTGGGATGGAACCGGCAGTACTTGGACTTGTCAGCATTTGGTTTGGAAGCCGCCGGTTTCGGGAAGCGGATTCCCCCTTTGACGAACTCCGAATTGGCACAGTCGCTAAAAATGTGCGCGCGGGACGCGTTCAGCGGTGTGTAGTCTTTGAAAAGGCCAGACGGTCCCCGTGATTCGCGGGGCTCTTTGGTTCGGGCTTCTTTTTTTCTTTCCCCGCCTCGCCTAGGTGGAGGGGAGTCTTCTCTTCTCATGTCTCCACCTCGCCTGGGTGGAGGGGAGTCTTCTTCCTTGTTACCGCGGGGGCCTTCTCTACGCCTCGAATCGAGGCAATTTGTGCAGCTTCAGCTTCCTCAAACTCAATATGCGACTGAGCCCTCTCGAGGAGGCCTTAAAAGCTGCGGGGACGATGTAGTCCGACGGATTCTGCGAACTTGGATCCTATCCGCAAACCCTTGATGATGAGATACATTTTGATGTGATCGGTCACGTGGATTTCGACTGTTTCTTTGTTGAACCTTTCTATGTAGCTCCGGAGAGGTTCATCCTTCCCCTGAAAGATGGCTTCCAGGGAGGCTATCGTCTTCGGATGTCGACGAGAGGCCGTAAAATGTTTTCTGAAGCGCTCCCTCAGGACCCTCCACGACGTGATTGATTCAGATGCTAGGTTTTTGTACCAAGCCATGGCCCCTTTCCGAAGAGTCGTAGGGAATAGTCGGCATTTGATGGCACCAGAGACATTCCTGAAATCGAGCAGAGCTTCGAAACTCTTGACATGGTCATCAGGATCAGATGTCCCGTCATATATTCCCAAGGATTGAGGCCTCTCCAGGCCCTTAGGAATAGGGGCGTCCATGATGTGCCTGGCCAGAGGGGTCCGGTAATCGTCATCCTCGCTGGCTCCCGGAGACACGGAGGGGGAGTGTTGTCCATGAACATAGTGACGTCTCGGGGAGTGGTCCTTCGGGTGGCCTCTGGGCTCCTCGACGTCCGGCCTGCTCCTTTTATTTTTCGAGGAGCGAACTGGTCCCTTTGGTGGCGGGGACCGGTGGCGTTTCTGAGGATGTTCCGGCTGAGTACGCTCCAAGCGCGGTCTGCGACCCCTGGGAACCGGGGAGGGGCTGCGAGATGCCTCCGGGGACTGCGAATGTCTTGGAAATGGTGGTGGTCGGTGCCTTTGCGGGGAAGACTGACCACGACTTTTCTCCAGCGCCTCGATCCGGATGTTCTGGTTGAAGATCATCTGGTTGGTCTAATTGACCAAAGAAAATAGGGCAGCAGTGCTCGGGTCCGCATTGGGCGGCAGGTCCACGGGCTGGAAAACGGGCTGGAGGACTGTTTCCTGTCCGTCTTGGTGAGCTGTCTCGTACTCCACTTCCTCGGAAAATGGTGAGGCGGTGAGTCCGTCTCTGATGTCGTTCTCCGCGACAGGCTGGGCAGCGTTGTTGTCAACGCGGTTGCCATTGCTGAGTTGTGCGAGGACGTTGTCTAGAGCTTGATTCACCGACGGGTTGGCCATGATGGTTATTGAATGGAGAAAGCTTTGGTTTATCGAGCAGAAAAACGGGGAAGCTTATAAGTTCCCACAGACGGCGCCACTGATCGTACCTGGATCAGACAGTTGATAGTGGCCAACGGCGTCTGGAACGGTAGCTCCGGTGATGGAGAAAGACGGCCGGGGTAGGGGGGTGTACCTGCAAGGTACTCCGACGCTCAAGTGAGAGAGTGTACATAATAACCGCAAATACAGAAAGAGTAAAGTGGTAGAAGAATGTGTCTAACCTGACCCTCTCAAATGAGAGGGTATTTATAGAGAGCCCCCAACACGGGGCCAACGGTTACCTGCAATGGGCTGGATCAACTAGGCCCACTCTAAGTAACTGCTACGGCTTACGTGTAGTAGTGAAGACTAGCACGTGGTCTTCACCCTAGAGTAATTACTCCTAGATTTCCGGAAGTAGGGCAGACCGAATCTTTCGGACGTGGGAGGTTACTTGGAACGTGTCCACGCGGGATGGACCGTTGGGTGCTCCTCGCGGGGGAGGAGCCTTCTGTGGTCGAGGAGATGTGAATCCAGTATACTCCTCGCGGGGAGGAGCCTTATGCGTCGAGGAGAGATGATGCGTGTGGAATGGACATGGCCTCACATAGAGGAGCCATGTTCGTCGAGGAGTGATGTGTAGCATTCTCGCGGGGAGAAGCTAGTCTGTCGGGGAGATACCTCTCAGCAGGGTGCGATGTCCTCCTCCCCTATTGTCCCAAGTGCCCGACACAGCCTGAGTGCCCGGCGAAACTGTGGCTAGCACGTGGCAGTCGCGTGTCCTGCAGAAGGACCTTACTGGGCCTCCCCAGGCTGTATGGGTTGGGCCTGCTCGACTGTTGGGCAGCCTCGGCCCAGTCCAGAACAACAACCAAAATTGGCCTAACTCACTTATCATACTTAATATCAACACCTCCCCTTAAGCCCAACAATTTCTAGCAACTATAAAATCATATTAAATTGAATAAATTGAATAGCTCACTAAATACCAATAACCCAATTAAATAATTAATTAGATAAATTCAACAATTTAATTTGTTTTCAAATAATAAATTAAATCACACATTGCAATTTAATCAATTAAATTAATTAATTCACATAAATTAAATAAACTAACTAATTTATATAAACTCAATAAATTATATAAATTAATTAATTCATATAAATTCACTAAATCAAGTAATTCATTTAAATCCAATAATTCAAATAAATTAGATAAATCACATAAATCAATATTTAATAAAATCACTCAATAATTAATATAAATAATTAATTACTAAAATTGAGGTGTTACATCTCGTATTAATGATTTCCTATCATTTGTCTGGATTCGCCTCTATTCCCCGGTGTGTTAGCATGAAGCCCAAAACCTTGTCATCTTGCACCCGAAAATGTACTTGTCTGGATTAATCCTCATGTCAAACTTCCTTATTGACCCAAATGTCTCTTATAGGTATTTTACATGATCCTTCTTCTCCAGGTTCTTGATCAACATGTTGTAAACATATACTTCTAAGTTTCTCTCTATCTGTGATGAGAATATCATATCCATCAACCTTTGATAAGTAACATCGACATTTTCAAGACTGAATGACATTACTTCATAGCAATAGTTGCTTCTATTTTTCATGAATACCGTTTTGGGAGATCCACTACGTCCATTCGTATTTGGTTGTAGCCTGAATAGGCATCCATGAATAGGCATCCTTCTTCTCTTCTCTGTTTTCCGCTTCCTATATGCTACGACTTTCGATGATGAATCAAGAGAAAGCTGATGACATATGATATTCTGATCGATCTCGGGCATGTCTGAGGGCTTCCAAGAAAATAGGACGACGTTGTCACTTAATTCCTTGATGATGTCTGTCTCCTCTTCCTGAGATAGTCATGAACATATCTGCGTGTTCTAAAAAACCTCAACACCAATTTACACCTTTTTCAATTCTCCAATAGGGGTTAACCTATCATCAGTCAGGTCCTCCCGAGAGTCGAGGTCAACCAGATTCACCTTTAAAGGATTTTTCTGTCATAGGATGATCCTGTTGGATATTCTTCTTCAGTTTTAGGCTATCCTTGTGGCATTTCCTAGCCAACCCCTGATCGCCTTTAATTACCCCTACCCATCCATCATCTAGAGGATACTTCATGGTCAGATAAAGAGTGGACAATGTAGCCTTCAAAGCGTTGAATGTCGACCTTCCGATGATGATGTTATATGGTGAGGATGCATTTACTATCATATATCTCACTTTGATGCCTTTGGCATTGTCCCCACTTAAAAAAAAGTCATGATAGGTAAATTCCCTAGTAAGTGGACATCTTCCCTAGAGAAACCGACCAAGGTGCCTTTGAAAGGCATCAGCTCGGATGTATCCCTGTTCATGCCTTTCAAAGCATCCCATTACAATATGTTGACATAACTACCTTGGTCGATTAACACCTGCCTGACACTCTAATCATGAATTTGTACTTTTATGACCATTAGATCATTCTCATGCGCTAGCATACCTTCCGAATCCCGTCTTAAAAAACTGAAAGCAACATGCCTTTATTCTTTTTCTGAAATTAGATTTTGTGACACATGCATCACCGATCGGGCGTATCTCTTTCTCGTCGAGCTTGTTTCACTTCCACCAGCAAAACCTCCCAAGATGGTGTTGAGTGTGTGACGTGCTACCTGAGTTTGACGCACCTCCTTTGTACTTTTTCCTTTCTTGGCGGAGACGTTTTCCATGTTTGGCTCTCTCCGAGAAGGAGATCTCTTTCTTGCTAATCCTTCGACATCTTTCATATATGACAACAACTAGTCTCTTTGGATCAAGATCTCAGTTTCTCTTTTTAACTGAAGACAATCTTTAGTACGGTGGCCTCTCAGACGATGATAAACACACCACACATCCTTGTCTTTTCCTAGTATAGAGTTGGCTCTCTTAGAGAAAATGAGTTCTGGTAATAGATTTAGATGATACACTTCACGCAGGATATTAACGCGCTTTGAATTGAGTGGGGTAAATTTCTCGGCGAAATTGTCATATGGCCTTCGGGAAGGCTTTATCGATGACTTGCCCCTCAACCTGTGCTTGTGGTGCTCTTTTCCGAGCTCGGATCTGTCATGCATAGGTTTTATCTTCTCTTTAGCATCTCAGAATTTCTTCTCCATACACTACTACAAAACGTGCAAACAACAATGCCCAAGTCACCACGGTTCTTCCAAAAACCGTGGCGACATCTCTAAACTCATGCGCTAACATTTTATTTTAATTTTTTAATTATAAATTTTTATCGTATAATAACAGTTGACGTTATTACCGATATGATACAATCTATCTTTCATGGGTTCGAACCTCAGCGCTCTCAAAAAGTTTATTCATTTAACGTTAAGGCGATCCTTTCTGTTTTATTCATTTTTAAATAAAATAATAAAAGGGATATCACTACGGCTATTATGAGTAACCGTTGTGATATTAAATTTTATTCATTTAACGTTAAGGCGCTCCTTTCTTTTTTATTTACTTTTAAATAAATAATAAAAGGCATATCGCTACAGTTATTATGAGTAACCGTTGTGATATTTTTTAATATGTAAAAGAAAGTATATGTTGCCCAGTTCATAAGAGTCGTTTCTCTCTAAAGAAAACCCTAACACAACCCTCTCCTCTCATGAAGCTTAAAGGATATCTGTTCTGGACTGGACCAATGGCTAGACATGGCCCAATCCACCTCTGCTCCCAGAACGGCCCAATTGCCTAAGTCCAATCCACAAAGGGGAAAAAGTACCTTTCTGCCCCTCAAACCAAGTAAGAACTGCATCGCTCCTCCACTAAAATGTTGCCCGTTCCGCACGGCTTCTTCACTGCCCGAACAGCTAAGGGCATGTGCCTGATACTATGCCTATGCCTGACATAACAGCTAGTTTTGGGCACCCTACCCGACATAACGACTAGTTTTAGGTAGTTACTTATTCTTTGGGAAAACGGTTATTTCGCCCCGAAAATAGGACCGTTAGCCACGCGCTGGGGGCACTATATAAAACCTCTCACTTGAGAGGATCAGGTATCAAATAATCACCCTTGAAATTCACATTTTGTACTTGCCCCTTTTCTCTGACCCTTTCTTACATGAGCGTCGGAGTGCCTTGCAGGTACATCCCCTCGTCCTCTCCATACGCCCAACATCTCAGACGTATGGTGGCCCACTTCAAAAGGATCTGATCCAGCCTTCACGATCAGTGGCGCCGTCTATGGGAATCTTGTTCTCCCCTTCTTTCTTTCCCCGGAAACTAAATATCAAAGCGAATTTCCAAAATCATCATCATTGCCTCTAAAGATCACGTCAAAGGTGCTCACCAATCCTCCGTCCTCCCCGTCAACAAGTCTGACGTTGATGGTCCATCTTTTCTCCTCGGAGATCCCCATTTTCTGAGAGACGGGGCCACAACCTCTCTCTCCCCAACTCTTGTTGATCGCGAAGACGACCAGCCCTCGCTGGCCATCCAGCCCGTTCCTGCTCCACCCAACGCCGACCCGGCTGTGGTGGCCCTCCTGGAGGCGATCAACAAAACCAACCTCCTGATCCTTCAGTAAAACAAAAGGATAGGGGCGTTGGAAGAATCTGCTTGCCCAAGATCCTCCCCTCCTCCGAGGAAGAACCATCGGCGATCCAAGAGCCCGCAGCCTCGGCGAGAAGTCGACCGAAGGCCGCGCCAAGAGCCAGAATCTTGCGCTGTTTGGAAACGCGACCAGGTTTCCCCGCGGAACCAGCACTCTCCCAGCCACAAGAAGACCCGAAGAGACAAGCAGTCACCTTCGGACAGGTCGAAGGGTTGGGCCCGTTCACTTTCTCCTCGAAGAAGTCGACGACACAAGCGAGTTATCTGGTCCCCGTCACCATCTAGTTCCAGCAGCGATGATGAGCCGCACGACCCATTATCCCATGAAATCTTGGCAACACGCCTCCCCAAGGGCCTGGAGAAGGCCGCAGCGCTAGGCACGTACGACGGCACGACTGACCCTGACAAGCACATTGAAAACATCGATACGCTGTTGGATTACCGCAGTGTCCGGGGCGCCATAAAGTGCCGAATGTTTCCAACCATACTCTGAAAAGGAGCAATGGCTTGGTACAAGCGGCTGCCCGAATAGTCTATTACGTCGTGGAAGCAACTGGGCAGAATGTTCTCCTGGCACTTCATAGCATCGCGCCGCCACCCCAAGACTGAAGCCTCCCTTTGGGTCATAATCCAAGGGAAGGACGAACCTCTCCAGACATACATCGAGAGGTTCAACAAAGAAGCAGTGCAGGTCCCTACAACGGACGAAATGAAAAAGTTTCTCCTTAGGCAAGGACTCCACCCTGGCTCAGAATTTTCTAAATTCGTCGGTCTAGCACCTCCGAGGAATCTGGATGCCCTCCCCTTAAAGGCACAGTCGCACATCCAGTACGAGGAGAAGGAAGCAGCCAACTCCGTCCAAGCTTCTCGTTACCAGGAGAACGCCGGGCCTCCATAGGCGAGGAAGGCTCCACATCCCGTCGAGGAGAAAGAAAACGCGAAGACCGTCCTCGGGACTCCCGCGACTTCAAAGGACCCTCCGGACGATTCCACGGCTACACCCCGTAACCGTCTCCAGGGAGAAGATACTGTCCGAATACGCGAATTCGGAATTCAAGCAAGCAGGGGTCCGCTTCCCCAAACAAATACCGGCCAAACCCAACACTGACAAATCGAAGTACTGTCATTTCCATAAGAGTCACAGCCATACTACCGAAGACTGCATCCATTTGAAGGATGCTATCGAGATACTGATTAGGGACGACCACCTGAAACAGTTTACTAAGAAGAAAGACGTTCCCCAGCAAGACGCCCAGGAATTTAAAAAGGTAGAGAAAGAGGTGCATTCCTCAGAAGAGACCAACATCCAGGTCACCATGTCCGTATCGCGGCCAGAGGACTTCTACGTCCCAGACGAGCTCAGCGCCCCTGCCTACTTCGCGGTCCACAGCCCGTGGGAGACGTTCCCATCCGCCATGGTCATCTCGGGCGGAGGTTTCAATAAAGTCACTGTGGGCTCCGTGAAAATAAAATTCGAGCACCTAATCAACACGAGCTCCAATAAGGTGACCATGCTCGACCAAGCCCATAAGGGCTTTGTCCCTATCTCCTTCTACCGGGAAGAGTTCCTCAAAGGATCTTCGAACTCTAGCATACCTTTGCTCGTCAGAGCTTGAATGGCGAACTTCGACGTTCGTAGAATCCTCGTCGACCAGGGCAGCTCAGTCGACATTATGTACTACCAGCTGTTCTCAACACTTCAGTTGGACGAATCACACCTCACCCCCTATGTGGGGTCTGATTTATAAGGATTCAACGGATCACTGACCAAACCCTGGGGATACGTCGAACTGATCATCACTTTTGGATCAACCGAGACAGCCATATCTGTCAAAATGCAGGTTTTGGTGATCGATTGCCCGTCACTGTACTAGTGTATCTTAGGAAGACCAACGTTAGCTGAGTTGGTAGTTCTGCCCTCAACCGTCCACCTGAAGATGAAGTATTACACTTCAAAGGAGATGGTCGCCACCCTCCACGGCGACATCTAAGCAGCACGACGATGTTTTGAAGTAGCTACAAAGGGACTCAACGCCATTTCATCCAAGCCAAAGGTTTCGAACAAACCCGCCTTTCCCAGCAGTTCCAAGGAAGCCAAAACTCTGACTCAGGTCGACTCTATCGACCTCGACAGCGGCTTCCCCAAAGAAGACCAGCAGAAGGACCAAGCAGGTTCAACTAGCTCGTCTACCTTGTCCGGCGGCAGCTCCTATCCGATGCGCCCAATCACGGATGGCAACTTCGAGCTCGTCTTGTTCGGCGACGACCCAAAGTGGGGAGTGAAGATTGGAGCGGACCTCCCCGACATCGCAAGGAAGCAACTCAAAGCCTGCCTCCGTGAGAACGCCGACCTCTTCGCCTGGAGCACCGCCAAGATGCCCGGCTTGGACCCGTCCATCGCCTGCCATCAACTCACGATTAACCCGGCCGTCAAAGCGGTAGCACAACGTAGGAGAAAGCAGTCTCCAGAGAAAACGGAGGCTGAGAAAAAGCTGTAAAGGACCTCCTCGAGGCCAAATTTATTTCGGAGGCCAAGTACACCTCTTGGCTGTCCAATGTTGTACTTGTGAAAAAATCTAATGGCAAATGGCGAATGTGTGTTGACTACACTGATCTTAATAAGGCATGCCCGAAGGATGCCTACCCCCACCATAATATTGATAAACTTATTGATAATTCTGCCAGTTTTAAACTTTTATCATTCATGGACGCCTACTCAGGCTATAATCAAATTCTAATGGCAATGAGCGATAAAAAATACACGACCTTCATGACCGAATCGGGCAACTATTACTACAACGTAATGCCCTTCAGCCTAAAGAACACCGGCGCCACCTATCAAAGAATGATGAACAAGGTCTTCCAAGGAGAGATAGGCGACATGCTCGAAGTCTACATAGAAGACATGATCGTAAACTCCCACGAGGAAACCGATCACACTGCCCATCTAAGGAAGGTCTTCGAACAGGCCAGGAAATACAAAATGCGTTCAACCCGGAGAAGTACACGTTCGGTGTTCGGGCAGGCAAGTTCCTCGGCTTCTACTTAACGGAACGAGGAATCGAAGCCAACCCCGATAAGTTCCGAGCATTCTCTGAGTTTCTGACGCCCAGGTCAAAGAAATCCATTCAATCCCTCAATGGGATGCTCGCGTCATTGTCCCGTTTCGTGGCCAAGTCTGCCCAACACGCCTTACCATTCTTTAAACTCATCTGCAAGGAGGCAGCGTTTGAATGGACCAAGGAATGTGACAAGGCTCTTCTCCACCTGAAACGAACACTCTCATAATCGCCCGTTCTCTCTCGCCCGGACAACGGCGAAACATTGTACCTGTATCTCGCTGTGGCGACCGAGGCAGTGAGCACCGCTCTTATTTGCAAAACACCTGACGGGCAGAAGCCCATATACTTCACGAGCAAAGCACTGCAAGGGCCAGAGCTGAGATACCAACAAATTGAAAAAGTGGCGCTGGCTCTCATCAACGCAGCTAGAAGACTTAGACACTACTTCCTAGCCCACACGATCGTGGTTCAAACAGATCAACCCGTAAAGCAGCTATTGGGACAAACAGATATGGCCGATAGAATGCTCAAGTGGACGCTCGAGCTGTCCAAATTCGACATCCAGTATGAGAGCAGGAAAGCCCTCAAAGCCCAGACCCTGGCCGACTTCGTCGCAGAAATGACATCCGCAGGACTGGACCATTTTCGTGGACGGGGCCTCCAGTCCGGCGGGGAGCGGGGCAGGCATCATACTGGAAAGCAATGAGGGAATCATCGTTGAAGTTTCACTCACCCTGTCCTTCCCCACCTCTAACAACTAGGCTGAGTATGAAGCCTTCCTCGCCGGGCTACGCTTGGCCGAAGACCTTGGCGCGGAAGAAGTCGTTATTTGCAAAGATTCACAACTCGTGGCCCTTCAAGTCCGAGGGGAATATCAAGCTAAAAACGACAACCTAACCGAATACTTAGCCCTGGGTAAGAAAAAGATGACGAAGTTCGCATTGGTGGAAGTAAAACATGTTCCCCGCGAACACAATGTTCGGGCAGACATTTTGTCCAAACTAGCCAGCATGAAGAAGAAAGGCGAAAACAAGTCCGCCATACAAGAACTACTTCCTCGACCCAGCATTGAGAAAGCTTCCCCGACTCTCGATGTACAAGTGATCGGTGACAGCAATTGCTGGATGACCCCCGTTTACAACTATCTCGCTAGAGACGAACTCTCGTCCGACCCCAAAGAAGCCAGTGTAGTTAGACGAAGAGGTTGCTCCTACATTCTGGTCGAAGATAAATTCTACAGACGAGGATTCTCCATCCCACTACTCAAGTGTGTCAAGGAAGAAATGGTCGCCCATATCTTGCGTGAAATCAACAAGGGAATCAACGCCCAACATCTCGGACGAAGGTCCCTTTCCCGTAAGGCCCTCCGAGCAGGATATTATTGGCCAACCATGCAACATGACGCCAAAGAGCACGTGAAGAGATGCGATAAATGCCAACGGCACGGGGACATGCACCTAGCTCCACCTAACGAGCTCAAATCTATGTCCTCCTCGTGGTCGTTCGCCTGGTGGGGCCGGACATCCTGGGACCATTTGTGGTAGGATCAAGTCATAATAAATACTTAATAGTAGGCATGGACTACTTCACAAAATGGATAGAAGCGGAGGGCCTGGCCAAGATAACTGCCCTTAACATACTACGGTTCTACAAATGAAACATCCTCACACATTTTGGCATCCCCCAAGCGATAGTCATGGACAATGGGACACAGTTCACAGATAGGAAGTTCCAAGACTTCGTCGCCCAACTGGGCACGAAGCAACACTTCGATCCGTCGAACATCCCCAGACAAACGGGCAAGCTGAACCGGTGAACCGAGTCATTCTTCGGGGCCTCAAACGAAGGCTGGACGAAACGAAGAAAGCTTGGGCCGAGGAGTTGCACAGTGTCTTATGGGCATATCGCACAACTCCACACTCTTCAACCGGGGAGACACCCTTCCACCTGGCTTACGGGACCGACGCTGTGATGCCCATCGAAGTTCACGTACCCTCCAGGTGGACAGAGTCGCCCTTAGAGGAGGAGATGAACGACGAATCATTAAGAGAGGAACTCGACCTCGTCAAGGAAGTCCGATCTGGGGCAGCCTCGCGAAGCCTCGTTAAAATAAAAAATTACCATCAGGCATAAGGCCAAGGTGATACGACGAGAGTTCGACGTAGGAAGCCTTGTCCAAAGAAGAAACCATAAAGACTCTCGCGAAGGAAAATTAGCCGTTAACTGGTAATGACCCTATCATGTCCGCGTAAAAACGGAGAATGGGGTCTATTACCTAGAACAACTCAACGGGGAAGAACTTGCGTGACCATGGAACGCCAAAAAGCTGAAACAATACTACAACTAAGGCCTTAACTATCGGTTCGACCCGTCACGACGATGAGCATCACCTACCGACCATGATGCACGCCTATGTACAATCGTCGCATGCAAGTGAAGCAGAATCCCGCTCAAGAACGAGTCGGGTCTCTGCTCGACAGCGGTCCCTCAATCGAGCACCGCCGTCGTCAAAGTATCACGACAGGCAGAACACCCAGCTCGCGATGGGAGGTTCACGCCGCGAACTCAGGCCTCAAATGCGACCTGAGCTCCGCGTCCTCGCCCGGATATTCTCCGACCGTTCGTCCAGTTCCCCTCATTGGCGAACACATCTACAACAAGCAACCCCCAAAACTTAAAGCAAATCAAAATAATCCCTAGTGCGGGCATACATACATAAACGAGCATAAGTAACAACACTTAGCGAAATTTAAAGCAGATAAAGCCATGCAAATCACAAAAGTGGCCACAAGGACCAGACACATAATTTAAAATAATAAGTGGCCGCGAGGACCACAATTGTACTTGGTTACATAAACCGGGGGGCATGCCCCAATTCAAAATAAATTACAACAAATTACTCGGCACGCAGGCCGGAAAAAATTACAACAACAAGAAAATCCTTCACTCATCTATCCGGTCAACCTGCTCAGAGTTCGGCTGAGGCTCCTGGTTATCCGTGGGCAGACCCTCGGCATGCTCTTCAAGGAGGGAGACGGGCATACTGATTTGGCCATCTTCAACGTTCGCCAGATAGTGGGTGCCCTCAGTGGAGAAGTCGAGTTCGGGGTTCACCACCTGCAATTGAGACACAGCGTTCCTGAAGGATTTGTCCGCAATGACAATGTTGTCATCCTCGGCTGCCAACATACGGGCAACCAGCTCAAACCTCGTCTTTAACTCCTTCACGTCCTCGGGTTCATCTTCACCTGGAGCATTGATCACCCTCAGCTGCTGGACCACCTCCTCAGCCTCCTTCTTCTCCGCAGCCAGCGTAAAATTCTCCTTCTTCAGCCTGGCCACCTCCTCGCCAGCCTTCTTTCGGGCATCCTCAGCACTCTTAACCTCTTCCTTAAGAGACGCCATGGTAGCCCGAGCAGCCTTAAGTTCAGACTCAGTCATAGAATCCCCTTCGGCGTAGATGGCCGCCATCTACAAAAATATGACCAGCGCAGAAGCATCTTGGGCCACCAACGCCCTCTTGATCGGGCGATCCATGCTTTCCAGCCGAAGAGATTCCACCCGCGGCACAACCAAGGATGTCCCCTCAAAGAATATCCTGTCGAGTATGCAAGGAGGAAGCTCGAACTTCCCTTTCTATGAGGTCCGGCCGAGATCCACAGCGTCAGTGGCCCTCAGCCACTTAGTTCGTGCGGTCAACAGCAGAGGAGATCCCCAGGGAGCTGGAGTGGGAGAAGAGGTCCCCGCAGCAGGCTTGGGGGAGTGGGAGCACGCGCAATGGCGAATCGAGACTTGGGAGGAGCCGTCCCGGGCTTGTTCCTCGCAAGAGCATTCTTCACCATCCTTTCATGAGCCTGAGGCATCTCACCTGCAAACTGAACAAGAACGTTAGACGACGATGTGAAAATATGTCGGACAAGTTAAAATAAATAAGACTACCGAGCATTTTATAAGCCTCAGCGAGAGTCTTGCACTCCAAAAGCGCCTTGACATTAATGAAATGGTACTCCACCCTCTGTCTTCCATCCTCCTCAAAGATGGGGTCACCCTTCTTCGTCCAGTATTCAGCAAGCCAGAAGGAGTTAACGTATTTCACCAGCATCTCGTAAGCAGCAGCATCATGCCCGTCTAGGTTGTTCGGCTGGAGGACGTACTCATTGGGATCCTTGGTGAAATGGCCAGGTCCCTAGTGGATGGGGAACTTATATACTCTCTCCCCGATGAACCTCCCTGCCTCGTCGCGCAGCTCGTTGCCCTCCATGTCAACCTCAATCTCCCAGGCATAAGTGTTATCCTGGGCAACCTCATACACAAGCTCTATGATGTAGAACCTTTCCTTGAACATCCGGATTGACTCTAAGAAGGGCTTGAACAGCTTGCGGGGCTGTTTCAACGAGACCCAACCATACTTCCTCCCCGCCAGCTGCCGCTGAAGATGAAAGACAGTGAAGAACAGAGGAAGAGTAGCCCCTATCATCAAATGCTTGCACGCCAACTCAAAGACACAAATGAATGCCAGTGAATTGGGATACAACTGCGACGGAGCAAGGTCTAAGTGCACGAAGATCGACCACTGAAAATCGGTGAAGGGCTGGCTCAACCCTAACTCCTTAAAGGCATATTCATACATAGCAAATCTCTCCCCAAAGTCTGAACAGATCCGATCATCTTGGGAGGGGAAATGCACCTTTCATTCTCCCTCCGGTCCAACATCCGTAAAGACATCCCCGGTGAAAGTAGCAAAGATTGATTCGTGCTCGGCAGGTTCAGCCACCGACCATTCCTCAGCAGGGTTCTCTTCAAGCTCCTCCCCGACTTCGCTGGGGATGGTTGAAGCATCAGTACTACTGCTCTCCGAGGAGCTCCCCTAGGAGCTCTCCTCAGACGAATCTATTATTATCTCCCCATCTAGCCCTGTCGCCATGTCGATCACCTGAAAAACAGAGAAAAAAGTGAATTTAACGAAAAATCAAATCCACCCTTCCACCGCTAGTCAAGTGAAAGGGCGCGCAAAGGGCTGAGGACCACGTCCCCGGCCTAAGCCCTAAAATCAAACAAAAAATCTAAGAATATCCCACGAGGGGATGCCCGGAGTAAGCTACTCTCATTCGAAGAGCCTCCCCGAACCACTTACCAGTTTCCGTTTGAAGTTTCACCGGAAACTGCAAAGCTTCACCGAAAACTCCAAAGGCTCGCCGGTAACTTCATCGTTACTCTGGAATCTGAGCAATAACGGCAGTTACGCATGCATCATCCTCTCAATGACGTCGGAAACTGCCTGATTCACAAGCATATCCTAAAACCTAGCGGCCCCGTCGGCGGCGGAAAATGGCACGACCACCGTCCACCACCAATAATCGCCGAAAATTAACTTATTTCACCTTCTAAACCTAAGCCTAACCACATGCAATCTATGAACTACCATCAAAAGGGATAAAAGAGTGCAAAATTAGCAAACTTACTTGGTTAAGAAGATGAAAAGCGGTTGCTCGAAAGTTGATGCGGTGGCCGAAATATCAAACGGCGGTGACGGGCAAGAGCTCTGAAGAAGAAGAGAAACAAGAGCAAAAAGTTCAGAAGGGAATGGGCCTTCCCCTTTTATACAGAGAGGCACGTGCACTGGCACGACCTCGTAGGTCATGACGGCTACTAACTTGCCATCATTGCCTAGTAACTGCTACACAGGGCTCTAGGCACACATGGCGCCCGAACGTTTCCAATTCTGACTAACCGTTAGTCTCCCCGTACGACGGGCAACCCGATCACGGTCATGAATGGCATGGACACCAGTGGTCACAGGCACCACGAGACAACTTTCCTCGTCACCAAACAAAGACTCCACGCTAGCTCCCCGGAGCCACGAGCTGTCCTTAAGTCATTTCTCCCATGCTCGGGAGCAACGACTTGGGGGGCTCCTGTTCTGGACTGGACCAATGGCTAGACATGGCCCAATCCACCTCTGCTCCCAGAATGCCCCAATTGCCTAAGTCCAATCCACAAAGGGGCAAAAGTACCTTTCTGCCCCTCCAACCGGGCAAGGACTGCATCGCACCTCCCCGGAAATGCTGCCCATTCCGCACGACTTCTTCACTGCCCAAACAGTTAAGGGCATGTGCCCGGCACTATGCCTATGCCCGACATAACGGCTAGTTTTGGGCACCCTGCCCGACATAACGGCTAGTTTTAGATAATTACCTATTCTTTGGGAAAACTGTTATTTCGCCCAGAAAATAGGACCGTTAGCCACGCGCTGGGGGCACTATATAAAACCTCTCACTTGAGAGGATCAGGTATCAAATAATCACCCTTGAAATTCACATTTTGTACTTGCTCCTTTTCTCTGACCCTTTCTTACTTGAGCGTCGGAGTGCCTTACAGGTACACCCCCTCCTCCTCTCCATACGCCCAGCATCTTAGACGTACTTGGTGGCCCACTTCAACATGATCTGATCCAACCTTCACGATCAATATCTAACGGGAGCAACCTTCGACCCAAACTCCTACGACGTCAAAGATTGTATGTTCTCTTGCTCTCTTCTTTCTACTATTCTTCTGGATTATATTGTTGATGTTTTAGGGCTAAGTTTGAAGTTTATTGTGTTTCCTTGTAGATACATGGTTATGATGGTGGTAGCAAGCGTATGGTGGTAGCAAGTGTATAGTATGGTAATGTTTCATATGGTTTTTCTTGCCATGAAGAAAAATATAAGTATGAAGTTATTGTATAAACTTCATCCACCTTATATTTTTTCTTCATGGCAGTACAAACTAGATGAACTTGATATATCTTGATTTGTTACAGTTCCATGTTTATTTTCAATAAGAGGTGCGTTATTGACTCAATGTATATTGATTTGTTATAGTCCCACTTAGGGTTTTGTTTCAACTATAGCTGAATTTTTTTTAATACTAACAATTTTATTTTATTTGAAATAGCTGAAGCTGTATAGTAAAGATGATACATGGTGATGATGATGATGGTAGCAAGCGTATAGAATAAGTTGATATGGTACATATGGTTTGTGCTAATATAATGTATGTTTTTTTTATTGTGTTGCATGGATTTGTTGTGTTGTTGTTGTTGAAAAATGTTCTCAAAACAAGGACAAAGCATTGCTAAGTCACAAGAAAAAGGCTTATTGTGACTTAGCAATGTTTTGTTCTTTATATTCTTATACCGGTTGACAGGGGATGAAGTTTAATTTATTATATACTATGTATATTGTTTGTTTCACTAACCTTTTAATGAAAATGCAATCATTTAAATTGACATAGAACTTATAATCTGAATATTAAGATGTATTTGAAAACCAACCTATATCAATCAATGTTTTCCGAATTGCATGCATCTCATTATGCACATTTTATGTTCCTTAACACATAATATATCGTTCAATGGTTTGGTTCCTTCAATGTATCGATATCTACTATTCTACTTTACCTCGTCGTTATCGCTTATCACCGTGATTGTTAAAATTGTGCTTGTTATGATGATAAGTCATCATAACAATTGCGATGATAAATGACGATAATAAAAGATATCGATGCATTAAAAGATTCAAACCATTGAACCATATATGTGTTAAAGAACATAAATTGTGCACTATGAGATGCATGCAATTTGGAAACCAGTGGTGTGTTTAAGTTGGTTTTCAAGAATAGTTTAATTTTCAAATTATATAGTTATTCACCAATTTTAATGGTTGTATTTCTTTAATGAGGTGTATGGTAAAACAAGCAATATACGTTGGTATATAATAAACTATGGGTACGTTTCACAACAGTTTTCTACATTAACCGTGATCTAATATAATTTATTTGGTGGATTTCGAACCCAGTACTGTATATATCACAACGGTTGTTAAGAATAATTGTTGTGATATACCGCTCGCTTTTCAGAATACAGCAACGGTACCAGGACTGTGATTATAAGTAGCGCATTTATGATAACACTCTACATAACAACGCCTTGATATGCGTGATTATATGTATTTTCCAACCGTTGTTAAATGTGTTTTTCGTAGTAGTGATATTTCTTTCTTCCCCCTTGATATAACATTCCACTATATTCATTACTTCATCCATGTTGGTGGCTGGTTTTTACGCCAAAGATTCATTAAAAAGATCGACCTTCAGGCCATTCTAGAAGGCTTCCACAAACATTTCCTGATTCAGATAAGAAACTTGTATTTCTTCTTCATTAAATCGCTCCATATATTCATTGAGAGATTAAGAAGGTCCTTGGGGCATGTTGAACAGACTGGTGGTAGACGCCTTTCTATGCTTGCTAGCGGAAAAGTGATGCACCATCTTCTTGGTTAGATCCTGGTAACCGATGATTGAGAATCTAGGCAGGCTCGTGTACCACCGTAAGGCTACATTCTTGAACGTTCTCGCTATAAGCTTGCACTTTGGACATTCGAAAGCATCGACTATCACCATTTGATTGTTAATTGAAATTATTGCTCTTGTGTATCACTTTTGCCTTCAAATGAGGGAAAAGGAGGTGGTTTGAAATTATCTGGGACTTGATCGCCCTAGATTGCTTCAGAAAGAGGTTGAGGATCCAGAAGTTCCTCTTCTACTACCTCCTCCCTAATGATTTATGTTTGTTGAAGTGTGTGAACACTCTCTTGGCGCATATTCTCCATAGTTTTCAAAAGTTGTGTCATGTATGGTGGAGTGTGAGGTTCGCTCCTGCTGGGAGACAACCAGACATCGTGTTATTACGGTATAGATTATGTTTTTGTGTGGCCTAGAAACGTTTTGCCAAGGTCCCACGATGGGTGCCAAATGTTCCTGATAAACACTTTTGGATAATTTCTTCGAAGCGAATCACGTGGGATAACAACCGCAATGACATTTTGATGTTACTTGAATGCTTTGTTGTTGCATATGCGCTCCCCCTTTGTTCCTCGATGGGAAACCTTTTTATACCTATCTCACTTCCTCTAGATCATTAAGGAGTGTTCCCTCAAGTTTTATGATTAAATGATGATCATAACGTCCGACCGACGTTCTCATTATTATAATGTAACATCCTCTTTATCACTTTTTGTAACTCCCATATAACCACGGAACAACCCTATAGCTATTACGTCGATTGTACACATCATCCGAGAACATCAATCACCATACAACTTGGGCTTCAGCTTGTCTCAAATGTAGCAACCTGACACTCGTTACTTTTTACAAATACCCGTGATACCGACTTATCATGCGCTGCCCCATTGATGTATAACTCGATTTTGAGAATTTCGATATATATATATATATATAATAATAATTAAATTTAATTAAATATTCTCCTTGGCTCCGCATGTTCAAGTGCAGTGTAGATGAAGAAGCAAGGGAATCTTTGTGCTTTTCATTTCTATAAAAGGGAATGTTGCTCTCTCCTCTCTTAAAGCAAGAAACTAACATCAATAATTACACACACATAGCTTAGAAACATATTATCTCCAGCTCCAACCTTTAGCATCAATGGCACCTCCTTCATCAGACTTAAGAAAGATTGGCTTAGAAGGTTTTGATTTAATAGAAAAATTCTATGGTCCAACAAGAAGGAGCAGCATGGAAGACTTTGCTTCTGGAGCAACCAAGGATTCAACTGTTTACTTTGTTGGATTATCGAATGCAAGTTACCCTAAGGGAAAGTTACCACTTAATCGTTGGGGTAGGCCTATTAAATTTTAAGCACTAATTTGTCTAAATTTTTATGTGGGTCTCTGTATTATTATATTATGTGCATGTGATAAACCAAATTTTGCTCACCTCAGCTTTGAAGTTAGTAAGGAAGATGTTGAAAGGTTTGAACAAGCGTTTACTGGGGTTTTGGAATTACCGGGATCTGCAGTTGAAGTATCCGAGGCTTTTCAAATGGAAGGATTTTTAAACATCAGAATTACCCCTTTGGGGGCGAATCTCTGTTTACTTGAAGAGGATAACCCAGGTGATATCAAGAGGTTGATTGTAGAAGACCCTAAGTGGATATCTAAATGGTTCTCTGAGGTTCACCCGTGGACTCCCGATGATGTTGATCAGGAACGACTTACCTGGATCAAGATTTTTGGTCTGCCTTGTCACGTTTGGGGAGAAAATTTTTTCAAATTCCTTGCAGCTACCATTGGTGCTTTTGTTAAGATGGATGAAGACACTAGAAAACAATCTCGCTTAGATGTTGCTATAATTCTAGTTCGTACTAAATTCGCTATGAATCTTAATGAAGTTATCAATGTGGAAGTGAACGAAAGCACATATAGGATCAAGATAGTGGAAGATTCCTTTGGTACATTTGTGTCTGAGAGTGCCAGAAACAAGTGTTCCCATTTCGAAGAAGATAGTTCAGAGTTCGTTGCTTCCGATTCTGAATCTGAAATTGATTCAGAACAAGTGTTGGGTGGGGATGGTTGGGACGATCCACTTAAGTTTATTAGCTCGCAGTCCAATTCCTCTGCTTCTGTGTCTCAAGAGTTGGGTGATAGTAGTATTAGGAGGTCTCCCAAAGATGATAAGTCTCAATCTGAAGGTGTGAGGGAGGCTGGCCAGTTGATTTCATCTGTAGTAGAGGTAAGGGGATGTCAAAATGATGCTGATAAGGAGTTAATTAATCTGCCACAGTCACTTGCGCTAGCTTCAAAGAAGAGTACTGATTGCCTTCAATCCGATGTGTGTGTTGGTGGTGCTGCTGATAAGTCTTCTGAATTGGAAACTTCTCCGGATCATGTCAGCTATTCAATAGATGGAGTGAGATTAGATGCAGAGAAAGTGCTATGTGTTGGGAGCCCGTCGGTTGTTACTAAGAAGAAGAAAAAGAAAGTCATCGATGATATTTATCAGAAAATGAAGATCCTGTTTTGTCCTTCATATTATTCCACATTATTACGCGCAGAGAGTATATATTCCAAATCCACTAGGACTGGTATTCAGGTTGAAGATACCTTGTGTGACACCGAGTCTCATTTAGGAGCGAATGAGTCTTTAGACAATTCCATTTCAGAATCTGGGTTTATCCAAAATAACTCGAGAATTAAGAAGAAGTTGGAGAATTTACCTGCGAGAGTCTGGGATTCCATTAAGTCTTTAGGCATTGAAGCTGAGGAAGACGATGAAGTTTTTGAAGATATCTTGAGAAAGCTAGAAGCAGATGACAGAAAATCCAGAAAATATAAGAAGGAAGCAGCAGTTGGTTTAACATGAATATTGTTACATACAATATCCGTGGGTGTGGGGGGCTTGTTAAGAGGAAGAAAATCAGCGATACGTTTCGTAAGGCTGGAGTTGATCTCTGTTTCATTCAGGAAACGAAATGTAGTTCTATGACAGATGCATTAGTTTATAGTCTTTGGGGAGATTCATCTTGCGGTTGGTCGGCCAGCAACTCTAATGGTTTATCTGGTGGCATGTTAACAATTTGGAAGGTGGGCAGTGTGGTTCCAATTTGCAGTTTTAAGGGTTTAGGTTTTCTGGGAATGCAAGCTCTGTGGAGAGGTCGAACGTATTATTTATTTAACGTCTATTCTCCTTGCTCCATTACTGAAAAAAGAAAGCTATGGTCATCTCTTATCAGTTTGAAAAACTCTCTAGAGCCGGGAGAGTGGATTTTGGGGGTGATTTTAATTCTCTAAAGTCTGCTAACGAGCAAATAGGTTACATAAGCCTCAACAGAAGATATATGTCTGAGTTTACTGAGTTCATAAATTCGATGGGGTGCGTGGATCCTCCGCTGGGAGGGCTCAAATTCTCTTGGTTCAAGACTAAAGGAAAAATTTGCAGCAGGCTTGATAGGTTCATTATTTCTCCTGGTATTTTCAATGATTGGAACACAATAACTCAGAAGATTGGAGATATGGACATTTCTGACCATAGGCCAGTCTGTATCACCGCCAAAAACACAGAATGGGGGCCTAAACCTTTCAAAATTATGTCTTGCTAGTTCGACCACCCTGAGTTCATACCTTTCATTAGAAAAGAGTGGGAAGATTTCAAAGTGGAAGGCAAAGCATCATTCATTCTTGCTAGTAAGTTGCAAAACCTCAGAATTAGACTCCGCTGCTGGAACAACAATGTATTCGGTTGGGTTGACACAAAAATAAAAAATGATTCTAGCACCATCAGCGATACTGAACAGATGTTTGAAAATAATAGGGGGTTATGTCATCTGACTGCCTAGAGGTAAGGAATGCCGCGGAAGTGGAATTGTGGAAAAATATGAGGTTTAAGGAAAGTATCCTAAAACAAAAATCTAGATTGAAATGGAGTTTGGAGGGCGATGGCAATACGAAATTCTTTCATGCAGCTTTGCGTAACAGGTTGAATAGAAATAGCATCACCTGTGTAAGAGTTGAGGACTCTAATGTTGAGGATGTGCAGGAAATAAAAAATGTGGTTAGGGCGCATTTTTCCAAGAGATTCAGCAGGGTTCAGAGGAGTTTTCCGTTTGTTGGAGAAGCAGGTTTCAAGAAGTTGTCCGCATCAGATAGTGCAGAATTAGAAGCTACAGTTGAAGCGGAAGAAGTTAAAAGAGTGGTGTTTGAGTGTGTTGGTGACCGCAGCCCTGGTCCTGACGGTTTCAGCTTTGATTTCTTTAAAAGGTGTTGGAATATTGTAGGGGAAGATTTCACAAAATGCGTTCTGGAATTCTTTAATGGAGAGAAACTTCACAAGGTCTTCGCCTCATCTTTCGTGGTTCTTATTCCTAAACAAGATGCTCCTAATTGCCTCGACGACTATAGACCGATATCTCTTATCAGCTCCGTCTACAAAGTGCTGTCCAAGATTATGTCGAATAGACTTAAAGGGAAGATTGGTGGTATCATTTCCAAAATGCAGACTGCCTTTATTAAAGACAGAAGTTTGGTTGACGGCATACTTGTTTTAAATGAGATAATGGATTTTCCAAAACGTTCTAAGAAAGAGCTTATGTTACTCAAGGTGGACTTTGCTAAGGCTTATGATTGCGTCAAGTGGAATTATCTCCGAGATGTAATGAAGATCATTGGATTCGGGAATAGGTGGCTTTCTTGGATGGAGAAAGGTATTTTTAACAGCTTTGCATCTGTCTTGATCAATGGAAGTCCGACTCGGGACTTTCGTGTCTCTAGGGGCCTTAAACAAGGTGACCCTCTTGCATCCCTTCTATTCACAATTGCAGCTAAAGGTCTGGCCGTATTTATGAGCAGGGCAATTGATATTGGTAGTTTCTCAGGATTTAAAGTGAGTGATGAAATATCCTTCCACTTGTTACAATACGCAGACGATTCGATATTAATTGGCGATGGCTCATGGAGGAATATCTTGGCTATGAAAAATGTTCTGAAGGGTTTCCATTTGATTTCTGGTCTTGACATAAATTTTAATAAAAGTTCGTTTTTTAGTTTTGGTATGGAAGAACCAACGCTCCTGGTTGCAGAGAACTACTTGGCGTGTAAGCTTGCTGTACCTCCTTTTAAATTTCTTGGCGTCCCTATTGGTGGTAATCATAGATTGATTGCTTTTTGGAAACCGTTGGTAGAGAGGTTTCGGTCTAGATTGACTTCGTGGAAAAGTCGTTTTCTTTCGATGGGTGGTAGAATTACTTTGATAAACCCGGTCCTAACCAACCTCCCCATTCATTTCATGTCCTTTTATAAGGTCCCTAGAAAGGTTATCAAGATACTTGTGTCCATTCAAAAATCATTCTTATGGAACGGTCTAGTTTCTAAACGAGGTGTATCGTGGGTGTCGTGGCATACTGTTTGCAAAAAGAGGGAGGCTGGAGGTTTAGCAGTAAAAGACATCAAATTATTTAACAAATCTCTTATGTTCAAATGGATTTGGAAGGTCTTGGTCAAGAAGGATACACTTTGGAAGGATTACATTGATTTTCGGTATTCGGAACATATGATTGAATTTCAGTTAGGCTGCCCTAAAAAATACAACATGTCCTCTTCTTTATGGTGGCACGATCTCGTGCAATTAGCGTGGTTCTGTGGTAAAGACATCATCTCAGAATGTATTTCCTTCTCCTTAGGTAAAGGAAGCTCAATTTTGTTTTGGCTATCTAGATGGGCCAGTACGTCAACATTGAAACAATAGTTTCCTGTACTGTTTTCGGTGGCTGCAAATAAGAACAGCTATGTTTCACAAAATGGATCTTGGATAGGTGGCTCTTGGGTATGGAATAACACTATTTTTACACAAGATTTGGTCCAGGATTCTCGTCAGAGTCATCTGCAGATGCTACAACAGAAGCTGTCCGAGTTCAGTCCTAATGTTACGTTTGACGATCTTCCATGCTGGCTCCTTAATAATACCAAATCGTTTTCTGTTTCGTCTCTATATAATTTTTTGCAGGTTTCAAGTGTTGGCGCCAATGATAATTTTCATGAAGATGTTATTACGGTGTTCAAACTCATTTGGTTAGCTGAGGCTCCGCCTAAGGTGAAGGTTTTCGGCTGGCGGCTTGTTCATAACAGACTTCCTACGAGAGACAATCTAATCAGAAGAAGTATCATCACTAACCGTCATGAAGAGTCGTGCCCGTTTTGCTTCCAGGAAGTAGAATCTGCTGATCATGTTTTCTTCCGTTGTTATAAATCTGGTCTTATTTGGAAATTCGTTTGCAACTGGTTAGGCATTCCGGATATCGCGGTTAGTTGTTTGTTAAATCATTTTTCATGTTGGGTGTCTGGGTGTGTAGGCAGGAAGTTCTCAATTAGTAACTCGGTTGGATTGTGGTTGATTATTTGTTGGTCCATTTGGACTTCCCGAAACTACATCATTTTTAAGGATCAATTTTGGGATTTCAATACGATTACAAATCGTATTCTGTTTTTCTCATGGAGTTGGATAGGTAGGGTGCATAATAGATTTCATACATGTAATTATTACACTTTGGTTAAATGCCCTAGTAATTTTTTGTAGATCCTGATATTGTGGTAGGAGCTTTTTGTACATGGGTTGGGGTCCCTTTATTGAACCCCTAATATTATATAAATCTTAGCTTATAAAAAAAAATCGTTGGGGTAGGCCTATTAAATTTTAAGCACTAATTTGTCTAAAGTTTTATGTGGGTCTCTGTATTATTATATTATGTAGAAAAAAAGCTCGAAGGCATGTGATTATTTTAGAATCAAAGTCTTCTGTAGCTAAGGGAGGGTACAAATTAAATAAAGTACTTTTTAATTTGAGTACCTAAAAATATGTACTCTCTATAGTTTGTGTATAATAATATGAAGTATAGCTTATAATATCTCTGAGAAAAATAATACAACCAAAAAGTAATCAAATGTTTCTAGTATTTTCTTTATTTAGAATTATATGTTTAACATGATAAAATGATAATAGATACAAATAATCATTTTTCTTTTTTTATATTATCAGTGAAGTATACCCAAATATGATCCACTTGTATGTGTTTAAGATGTTGATGGAATTATCATCCATCAATACATGGTTTCCTTTTCCTTTGCAGTTATATTGTGAAACCAAAATCATTAGATATTTTAGCTGTGATGATGATAATTTATCTGTGCATCTTTATTCTTTAACAATCACGTGTTGCACGTAAAGGCTCAATCACACACAGTCCCAAGTGGAAATTGGAGCACTCAAGTGGTTGTTCCATATCCGTTGATGATATATTCCTGAAGAGAGTCTCTTTAAATTACAAAATAAAAGAAAAAAAGCTAAATTAATCTGATACTTGATCTTTTATTTAATACAGAGAAATCAATAGTAATGATTTTGATTAAAAGTAGAGATTCAATAAAATGTGTCACTAGAAAAATTATCCCCAGAAAAGTGTATCACCTAAATGTATCGTGTGTAAAAATAAACTAGTAACAAATCCGTATGTACGCAAGAGATATGTTTTTGGACGAGATATTGTTTTGGATGCGATTTGTTTTTGTTTTAAATTATTGATATAATTAGAGTCAATTCTGCCTTTGTAGAGGCCCGAAACAAATAATAAAAATAATATCCTACTCAAATTAAAAAAAAAAAACATCATCTATTTAAATTATAAAGGGTTAATAGCATTTTACCCCCTGCCATATGAGCGTACCCCCCCACCGTTGCCAAAGACAGGTTTTGGCAACGGTTTGCTTGAAAAAACCGTTGCCAAAAGTCAGGGAGGGGGGAAAAGTAAAATTCGCTAACATTACAGGGATAAAAATCACTATTAACCCAATTATAAATAAATAGCATCAACAATATCAATAGTAATCATTTATCCATATAATTAATATAAAAATAAAAATAAAAAAAAAGACATATTCTATACAATATAATCAAAGTACTTTCTAACTACTTAAAAAAAGTCTTCCTTCTATTAAATTTTAAAGCATATTCTTCAATCAAGTCTTCATTAATGTATATTTTCTAATAAATAAGAAACCAAACACACTTTCATATTGTTGGTATTACTCAAATCTCTTATTAAGAGATACAATAGCTTGATCAACAAGGTAAAGAAAATAATAAACTCTAAAAGTTTCCTCTTCAGATAACTCAATTGGTGGAGATATTCAAATTCTCATCAAACCATCTTTTTTTTTTAATTATACGCCTTTGAGAAAATACTAGATAAATATTCAATTCAAAGGAAATTTCTAAAGCATAATTCAAGGCATTCTTAAAACTGTTTCTCTATATACCTTAAAAAATGAAATCAACCCCATTATTTTTTCCATAGTAACATTAATCACTACTACAAAATATATCTTCAGTAAGGCGATGATTATTCTTAAAATAAACCATTCACAAAACTATACATTCACATAATCTCATAATCCTATTCCTTATAGGATTCTTTTTTCAATAAGGTATTCGCACAATTCCTCCTTAATTTCTTGCAATTTATCCTTCGTGTAATGAGAACACGCGTATTCATCAAAGTACTACATAACAAAACAAAATATGCATGATTTAGTTAAAAATAATAAATTATATGACATATCCGATAAATATTAAAATAAATCCTAAGTTATAAATCCATGCATACCGTAATAAGAATCTCTAATCGATCCATTTGAAGGATTTCTCTCATAAACCTCAAAACGAAATACCCGCAGTTTATGCCATTACACTGACGAGAGCACTACACATAGACAAACAAATAAGAATTAATATATAGTTGTTTTGTGTTATCAAGTAGCATCACTAATAAGCAATATCATGTACTTACGCTTCATACATAGCCATGGAGGTAGGTTATAAATCATTATGATCACAGGCCAAGTGCTATGTGAGATACTTTGAAGACCGTGTGGGTTCATTCCATCAGTAGATAATGCCAAGCGAAGGTTTCTTGCTTCTTTTCCAAATTCAGGATAATCATCATCAATTTTCATCCACTGTGGTGAATCTGTCGGATGTCGAAACTTTCCATCAATAATTCTTTCATCTGCATGCCAAGTCAAGTGTCTTGAATCGGTCTCACTACGAAACATGCGTCTAAATCTCAGAATTATAGGAAAATACCATAAGACTTTTGCTGGAGACAACTTTTTCTTATATCGAGAGACACTGAATTTAGGACACTCATTTAACGATGCATACTCATTTCGAAACAAAACGCAATAGTTTGGACAGACATGTATCTTATCATAGCTCATGACAGTAGAGCACAACATCTTTTTGGCCTCATATGTTCGATTGGGAAGAACATTATCCTCTGGAAGCATATAAGGGCCAATAACTCTGTGAAACTTTTATCCGACCATCCATTGCCCGCCTTTAAGTTGTACAACTTTAATACCGCAGACAATCTTGTGAATTTGGTGCAACCATTATATAACGGTTTCTCTGCATCGCTTACCAACCTCTCAAACAGTTTGGGACAATCCTTAAGATCTTCTTCAAGTGCTTCTGCAATCTCTTCGACTCGATCAGAATCGTATGTATCTGTGCCATTGTCGTTTAAAGCATAGGTCGTATTATCCCCCGGTTCAACATTCCCGTTAATTTTCTCACCATGCAAATTCCAACATGTATAACTTCTATCAATTCCACTCCTCATTGAATGCGATGCCAACTGAATCGCGTCAACCCGACTCCCAAAACAACAACCCAAGCAAGGACATCTCATTCGACTGGGGTCTTTGGCGTACGCAACAGCAAACTTAACGAATTCCGATACCCCATTCTCGTACTCTTTCGACAATCAACTTGAAGACATTCATTTCTTATCCATAGTTATACTAATTAAACTAAACAAAAACAAAAATAAAAAATATTTACCTGTAGGGAAACGATCCGACTTTCACACTTTGATCACAAGTAACCCCTATATATAGCAAATTCAATAAGTTAATAACTCCATCATATCAGTTCATTCAAAGCACTACTAATTACAGTGGCGAGAGAGAACAACTAATTACCTTTAGAGATGTAAACAACTTCTAGACCCATACAGTGTCCAGATAGGTTAGAATTACCAAGATCCCCCTGTACACGTATCATAAAATGAAATATCATTAATTGACCAATTATGAGTCATAACTTGATAAGTAGCAACATGTAATCACAAACAAGCAACAATTAGAGGTAAACACCTACATAGTGGCCTCAAAAGTAAATACTCTTTCTCAATATATATAGTTAGTCACTATATAATAGCAATGTTGTGATTGGTTATGACCATATATTTATGTTACAAGAACTTAACTTGGATGGTTTCATATACCTTAACTAATTCACCATTTATTCTTTTTTCTATATAACCTACTAACTTCTAATTTCAAGCTAATGTCATAACAGTCCAATTGATCAACATCAAACTCTTTAGTGTTTTATCAAACTAACTATAACTAGTTTCACAATAAAAGAAAATTTTAACATAACAAATTTCTAAAAGAAACTAACTATAACAAATTTTAACATAACAAACTTCTATAACTATAACTACTAACTTCTATAACTATAACTATAACTACTAACTTCTATAAGAAAATTTTAACATAACAAATTTCTAAAAGAAACTAACTATAGAAAATTTTAACATAACAAATTTCTATAACTATAACTACTAACTTCTAAAAGAAACTTTTAACTAATTTCTAACAATTCAACATCAAACTAACTTTCACAATAATACATTAACATAACAATTAGCTTACTAATCATCTCAAATTTCACTAGTAGCTCTAACATCAGTCCATAACAGTTTGGCCTACTCATTGAAATTCCCCAACTCTCACAATTCAACTAACCTACACCATTTATGATATACATAAATAATAAAGTTTTTATTTCACAAACAATATATCAGAAGATAACAGAAGCAACAGAAGCAACAACAACAACATCCTGATACATTTATGCTAACATTCATTCTAAACGGCAACAACAACAGCAACAGAACGATAAAAAAACTGAACGGCAACATTTATGCTAACATTTATGCTATTTCATCTTGATACATTTATATAAAACATTCATTCTAATAAAAAAATAACAGAAGCAACAACAACAGCAACAGAACGACAACAACAACAACAGAACGACGATAATGCTGACGGCAAGCTAGAATGAACGGCAACAACAACAACGACGGCAAGAATAATGTATGAAGCAAGAATAACAACAACAACGTACCTCTTCTTTTCGTTTTTGTCTTCTCCTTCACGAATGCAAGAATGAACGATGGCAACGGTGACGACAACGGTTTCAAAACGACGGCAATGGTGACGGCAAAGGTTTCAGAACGACGGCAATGAAAGCAAGGGTTTTAGAAAGCATGCAAGAACGATTGAACGCAAGGGTTTCAGCAGAAAGAAACAGTCGAGAGCAGAAAATGAAAAGAAGTTTCTGAAAATGATATGAAATGTGTTTTATATTTTAATTCAAAAATAACCTTAGAGGGCGCTTTTCAAAAAGCGCTTTCTTAAGTGCTACCTATGAGAGCGCTTTTCAAAAAGCGCTTTCTAAGGTGGCTTCCATTTAGGGCATTTAACAGCGCTTTTAAAAAGCGCTTTCTAAAGGCTGTCTTTTACAGCGATTTTTTTTAGCGAAATTTTTTAAAGACCTATAGCAGCGCTTTGTCCAAAAAGCACTGTCTTTGGTGCGATGTGAAAAGCCAATTTTGGCGTAGTGACTTATCTTGGCTTTTGGGATGGCAAGACTTCCGTTGTGGAGATTATTTTGAGATGATTGTGTTGATCTAGTTCTTAGTGTCTTGGAACATCTTGTATACATTATGCCATAGTTTTTTTTTGTATTAAGTATTTTGGGCATGTAATATATATAATGTGTTAACTAGGAACTTGTGGTATTTCAGTACCAAACACTTGGATTCATGTATAGTATTTGTGCTTTGATGAATGATATTATATGTGGGTGTTACACAACCGTTGTTAACTGTGTTTTCCGTAGTAGTGATATTTCTTTCTTCCCCCTTGATATAACATTCCACTATATTCATTACTTCATCCATGTTGATTGCCAGTTTTTACGCCAAAGATTCATTAAAAAGATCGACCTTCAGGCCGTTCTAGAAGGCTCCCACAAACATTTCCTGATTCATATAAGAAACTTGTATTTCTTCTTCATTAAATCGCTCCATATATTCATTGAGAGATTAAGAAGGTCCTTGGGGTATGTTGAACAGACTGGTGGTAGACACCTTTCTATGCTTGCTAGCGGAAAAGTGATGCAACATCTTCTTGGTTAGATCCTGGTAACCGATGATTGAGAATCTAGGCAGGCTCGTGTACCACCGTAAGGCCACATTCTTGAACGTTCTCGCTATAAGCTTGCACTTTAAAGAGCCGAAAGCGTCGACTATCACCATTTGATTGTTAATTGAAATTATTGCTCTTGTGGATCACTTTTTCCTTCAAATGAGGGAAAAGGTGGTGGTTTGAAATTATCTGGGACTTGATCGCCCTAGATTGCTTCGGAAAGAGGTTAAGGATCCAGAAGTTCCTCTTCTGCTTCCTCCTCCCTAATGATTTGTGTTTGTTGAAGTGTGTGAACACTCTCTTGGCGCAGATTCTCCATAGTTTTCAAAAGTTGTGTCATGTATGGTGGAGTGCGAGGTTCGCTCCTGCTGGGAGACAACCAGACATCGTGTTATTACAGTATAGATTATGTTTTTGTTCGGCCTAGAAAAGTTTTACCAAGGTCCCACGATGGGTGGCAAATGTTCCTGATAAACACTTTTGGATAATTTCTTCGAAGCGAATCACGTGGGACAACAACCGCAATGAGATTTTGATGTTACTTGATTGCTTTGTTGTTGCATATGCGCTCCCCCTATGTTCCTCGATGGGAAACCTTTTTATACCTATCTCACTTCCTCTAGATCATTAAGGAGTGTTCCCTCAAGTTTCATGATTAAATGATGATCATCACGTCCGACCGACGTTCTCATTATTATAATGTAACATCCTCTTTATCACTTTTTGTAACTCCCATACAACCACGGAACAACCCTATAGCTATTACGTCGATTGTACACATCATCCGAGAACATCAATCACCATACAACTTGGGCTTCAGCTTGTCTCAAATGTAGCAACCTGACACTCGTTACTTTTTACAAATACCCGTGATACCGACTTATCATGCACTGCCCCATTGATGTATAACTCGATTTTGAGAATTTCGATATATATATATATATATATATATATATATATATATATATATATATATATATATATAAAATAATAATAATTAAATTTAATTAAATATTCTCCTTGGCTCCGCATGTTCAAGTGCAGTGTAGATGAAGAAGCAAGGGAATCTTTGTGCTTTTCATTTCTATAAAAGGGAATGTTGCTCTTTCCTCTCTTAAAGCAAGAAACTAACATCAATAATTACACACACATAGCTTAGAAACATATTATCTCCAGCTCCAACCTTTAGCATCAATGGCACCTCCTTCATCAGACTTAAGAAAGATTGGCTTAGAAGGTTTTGATTTAATAGAAAAATTCTATGGTCCAACAAGAAGGAGCAGCATGGAAGACTTTGCTTCTGGAGCAACCAAGGATTCAACTGTTTACTTTGTTGGAATATCGAATGTAAGTTACCCTAAGGGAAAGTTACCACTTAATCGTTGGGGTAGGCCTATTAAATTTTAAGCACTAATTTGTCTAAAGTTTTATGTGGGTCTCTGAATTATTATATTATGTAGAAAAAAAGCTCGAAGGCATGTGATTATTTTAGAATCAAAGTCTTCTGTAGCTAAGGGAGGGTACAAATTAAATAAAGTACTTTTTAATTTGAGTACCTAAAAATATGTACTCTCTATAGTTTGTGTATAATAATATGAAGTATAGCTTATAATATCTCTGAGAAAAATAATACAACCAAAAAGTAATAAAATGTTTCTAGTATTTTCTTTATTTAGAATTATATGTTTAACATGATAAAATGATAATAGATACAAATAATCATTTTTCTTTTTTTATATTATCAGTGAAGTATACCCAAATATGATCCACTTGTATGTGTTTAAGATGTTGATGGAATTATCATCCATCAATACATGGTTTCCTTTTCCTTTGCAGTTATATTGTGAAACCAAAATCATTAGATATTTTAGCTGTGATGATGATAATTTATCTGTGCATCTTTATTGTTTAACAATCACGTGTTGCACGTAAAGGCTCAATCACACACAGTCCCAAGTGGAAATTGGAGCACTCAAGTGGTTGTTCCATATCCGTTGATGATATATTCCTGAAGAGAGTCTCTTTAAATTACAAAATAAAAGAAAAAAAGCTAAATTAATCTGATACTTGATCTTTTATTTAATACAGAGAAATCAATAGTAATGATTTTGATTAAAAGTAGAGATTCAATAAAATGTGTCACTAGAAAAATCATCCCCCGAAAAGTGTATCACCTAAATGTATCGTGTGTAAAAATAAACTAGTAACAAATCCGTATGTACGCAAGAGATATGTTTTTGGACGAGATATTGTTTTGGATGCGATTTGTTTTTGTTTTAAATTATTGATATAATTAGAGTCAATTCTGACATTTTATAGGCCCGAAAAAATTAATAAAAATAATCTCCTACTCAAATTAAAAAAAAAAACATCATCTATTTAAATTATAAAGGGTTAATAGCATTTTACCCCCCTGCCATATAAGCGTACCCCCCACCGTTGCCAAAGGCAGGTTTTAGCAACGGTTTGCTTGAAAAAACCGTTGTCAAAAGTCAGGGAGGGGGGAAAAGTAAAATTCGCTAACATTACAGGGGTAAAAATCACTATTAACCCAATTATAAATAAATAGCATCAACAATATCAATAGTAATCATTTATCCATATAACTAATATAAAAATAAAAATAAAAAAAAGACATATTCTATACAATATAATCAAAGTACTTTCTAACTACTTAAAAAAAGTCTTCCTTCTATTAAATTTTAAAGCATATTCTTCAATCAAGTCTTCATTAATGTATATTTTCTAATAAATAAGAAACCAAACACACTTTCATATTGTTGGTATTACTCAAATCTCTTATTAAGAGATACAATAGCTTGATCAACAAGGTAAAGAAAATAATAAACTCTAAAAGTTTCCTCTTCAGATAACTCAATTGGTGGAGATATTCAAATTCTCATCAAACCATCTTTTTTTTTAATTATACGCCTTTGAGAAAATACTAGATAAATATTCAATTCAAAGGAAATTTCTAAAGCATAATTCAAGGCATTCTTAAAACCGTTTCTCTATATACCTTAAAAAATGAAATCAACCCCATTATTTTTTCCATAGTAACATTAATCACTACTACAAAATATATCTTCAGTAAAATCAAAATCACCGTAGTAATAACTGAAATTCTCTCGCCTTAATTTTTAAATATTTTTTTAAAATACATTTAATCACGGTCCTTCAACACTACCGTTGTGATATATTAAAGGTTACTTGCTTTGATTCCCAACACCAACAATTTTTTCTTGTTTTCACTACCAAAAGGGGTTGTCATTATACTCTTATAAACATATTAAAATAAAAATACTTATCATCACGGTTAATACCAGAAACCATTATGAATATTATTTTCATATTATCATGTTATATCTTAACAGTCGTGCACTACTAAAAAAATCGCTTTTTACCTCAGACGCAAAAAACATAATACCTCGGTTAAAGAAGCGAGGTAACGAAGGGCGATATGAAAAATTGGCACTTATCACCTCGGTGGAATTAAAACTGAGAGATAATGAACATGGGTTCGAGGCCCAACAACTCTATTTTTATTATTTTCAAAATTAACTTATCTTACCTTTCAATTTACAAATAAAACTGAGGGGTAAAATTATTTATTTTTTTTAAAAGAAAATCGTTATATGGTTTAACCAAACTATTACATCGTTTATCCAGAATATTATATTGTTTACACAAAATATTAAAATAAAAAACAAAATTCCTAAGTGGGTGACGATCAATGTTGGTGCAAATATATTCTCCAAGGTTTTGCATGCATTTAATTCTGAAGCAAAACAAAATAAGGGTTAGATAAATAAAATCAATATTCAAATATATGATTTTGTGCTCAAATAAATATTTAAGAAAACAAACCTTAACCCCAAGTAATTTTCTGCTCTTGCAATCCATCTTAGAGAACTTTTCCAAACCTCTTTATGTTTCAAGAGATTCATATTCCATATAGGTTAGATTTTCTGTGAGATATTGGATTGAACTCTAGTATGATCGAAGGGTAGCTTCTTGGTTCAACAATTCGAAAGAATCTTAGCATGTCATCGAAGTCTGTTCACATGCTATAGTCGAAGTATGCTAGGAGTGTTAGCATGTCGAAATGGGCCTTGGTTGTAAGCCCAATTGTTTAAGTTAGCTTGTTCCCTAAGTTACCTTGTGTAATGGGTCTGTGTGTAAAAGCTTATTAGGTTAGTATGTTAGTTTTCTTATAAATAGCATGCTAGTCTTTCATCTTTGGTGTGTGGTGAAAATTCTAATTATCGTGAGAGAGGTTAATTGTTGGTATTCACTTATAATCTTTAAACCCTTATTGAGTAAGTGAATAGTAAAATAGATTTAACCAATTCTCCATTCTTCTTCTTCCTTCTTCTTTCCCTTTTGTAAAACCTAATAGGGTTTCTTGTGTTTGTTCAAGAAACTCAATCTTTTCCTCATAAATTTGTTCTGTTATCGACGACATCGTTTCACAATAAACTAGTGCGGTGAGCATGGAAAAGAAGATGTCTTCAAAAAAGTATGAGATTGATAAATTCACCAGTGTGAATGATTTCGGTTAGTGGCTCTTGAAGATGCATGCCCTTCTTCTTCAACAAGGTTTTCTAGAAGCGTTGAAAGGATCAGAGAAGATGAATGCTGCCTCATCGGAGAAGGAGAAGACATTGCCGAGTAGCAAGTTCTTCCACTGTATGCAGCTGATAAAGCTGCATGAGGAAATCTAGTTTGTTCCCTTGATGTTCTTGAGTTTGTTCCAAGGTGGAGATTTGTGAGATATTGGATCAGACTCTAGTATGATCGAAGGGTAGCTTCTTGGTTCGACAATTCGAAAGAATCTTGGCATGTCGTCGAAGTATGTTCACATGTTGTAGTCGAAGTATGCTAGGAGTGTTAACATGTCGAATTGGGCCTTGGTTGTAAGCCCAATTGTTTAAGTTAGCTTGTTCCCTAACTTATCCTATGTAATAGGCCTGTGTGTAAAAGCCCATTAGGTTAGTATGTTAGTTTTCTTATAAATAACGCGTTAGTCTCTCATCTTTGGGGTGTGATGCAAATCTTAATTAGGGTGAGAGAGGTTATTTGCTATTCTGTAACACTTGTAATCTTGTCTTAAAGAGAAAGTAAAGAATTGCAATTTATAAGTCTATAAATAGACTAGTTCTCTCAGGTTGTTGAGAGAGGTTAATTGTTGGTATTAACTTGTAATCTTTGAACCCTTATTATGAAAGTGAATAAAATAACAGATTTAACAAATTCTTTATTCTTCTTCTTCCTTATTCTCTCCCTTTTTTAAAAAACCTAATAGGTTTTCTTGTGTTTGTTCAAGAAACTCAATCTTTTCTCATATTTTGGGTTGTTCTTGACGACGTCGTTTCACAACATTTTCAATGTCCAACATGCTTTTATACTGAATGTCCCTTAGGTTTCACGTGGATCAGTAATGATAGATTCTTGAGTGTTGATAAACATTAAATGGACGTCAAAAGAATTGTTTAAGCATGTTGAATATAGTTAAAAAAAGTTTAACTATCCCCTCGGTCACAAAGAAAACCAAGATGAATAAGCTATTTTTTTAAAATTACATTGTTTACACAAAATATTAAAAATACATTGCAAAATTTGTTTCCTAATGAGAATTTTTAATTTCCATGTCTAGGTCCCATGCAAGATGCTATAGATATGTTTCCCAATGAGAATTTTTATTTTCTGCACTTGCAATCCATCCTAGTGATCTATAGTGGCAACTCATGATCAAATGGATGATGGTGAATATTTCCTCTATTTGGGGCGACTACATATAAGTTAGTCTTAGGGTAAAATTTGTTTAACGACTGTTTTTTAGTAAAATATTGATAGTTCCTGGATTGGCTGGAATTTTGGTAAAACAAAGGTTATTCAATGTTGATGTCAAGGTGCTGATGTTGTAACATTGAAGTCTTAACACTGGGTTGTGTTAAGTAGTTAAGTGCTGAAGTTGGATGTCTGATGTCACACAGGTGATGTTGTAACATCAGACCTGCAGAATTAATAACAGCAGCAGGTTGTTAGGGCACGCGTATTAGCTGGAATTGTGGAGAGTGGTTGACTCATTGGATGAGAATATCTTGGGATAGATATTTTCTGTTACATGGGAGATTTGATTGCAGGTCTGTTGGAGAATTAAAAGGTTGAAGATTTAAAAAGATTTTAGGGATAAAATCTGTTTTGAAGATTCAGTTTTAATTAACAAATCTGATCAAATATTGTGACAAGTCCAAGCCCAATTCAAGGAGCTATATAAAGCGCACAAGACCAAAGGAAAAGGTACATAAAACATTCAGAAGATCAAGAGCAGGAGGCTTAGTGTCTAGAGTTTGTTTAAAGTGCTTGTATTTACACTATTCTAGGGTTTGAATAGGTGTTGAGTTTCTGTCCTCTCTAAAGCTGTGAAGCAAAGAGAGTTGTGTGATTTGATCGAAACTGTGAAGTAAGATCAAGGGTACTCAAAGTGGTCTCTTTGAGTGTTTGTAAGGGATTGAGTGGTGTTCTCATACCTAAGTGGTTTCTTAGGTAGGAAGTCATTAATAGAGTATAAGTTTAGGAGATTGTCAACGGGTTGTTGAGTCTGTAAATTATATCTACAAGTAGTGAATTCCATCCCTGGCTTGGTAGCCCCCAGAGTAGGTTGGTTGTAACCGAACTGGGTCAACATTTATTGGTGTTATTTTACTGTTATTGCTGTCCATTGTGCAGAGTGTGTTGTTGTGACATCACACCTTAACATCACACGTCTGATACCAGAATTTCAATTGGTATCAGAGTGGGCATCCTGTCTGTCTCTGGGTGAGATCTAGGGAAGTTACTTTCTGGTGTAAAGTTGGACAAAGAAGTTGGAGGATTCGTCAACAGACCCCCTATTTTTGATGGATCCAATTATGACTATTGGAAGCCAAGGATGACCACCTTCTTAAAATCGTTGGACAGTAGGGCTTGGAAAGCTATTATTAAAGAGTGGAAAGCACCTGTCATGTGTGAGAAGGATGATGCTGGCAAAGATAAAGAAGGCACCTCTAAGCTAAAGCCTGAAGAAGACTGGACCAAAGAGGAAGATGAGCTCGCCCTTGGAAATTCCAAAGCTCTAAATGCTATCTTCAATGGAGTGGATAAGAATATCTTCAGGTTAATCAATACCTGTGAAGTTGCTAAAGAAGCATGGGATATCTTGCAGGTTACTCATGAAGGAACATCTAGAGTCAAGATGTCACGACTTCAGATTTTAACATCAAAATTTGAAAGCCTGAAGATGAAGGATGATGAGACCATCCATGACTTCCACATGAATGTTCTGGAGCTGGCTAATGCATCCAGTGCTCTTGGTGAGAAGATGTCAAAAGAAAAGCTCGCGAGGAAGATCCTTAGGTCCCTACCTAAGAGGTACAAGATGAAAGTGACTGCTATTGAAGAAGCTCTAGACATCAGCAAGATGAGAGTAGATGAGCTCATTGGATCTTTTCAGACTTTTGAACTTGGTTTAAATGAAGAAGAACCAGAAAAGAAGCCCAAGGGTATTGCTTTGGTCTCCACTCCTGCAGAAGATAAGGTAGTCAAAGATTCTCAGGAAGATTTGTCACAAGCCATTGCAATGTTGGGAAAGCAGTTCAACAAAGTGTTAAAAAGATGGAACAATAACTACAAGCCTAGTGTCAAGAACAGTTCCTCTGACATCACAAATTCAAAAGAGAAAGATGAAGAGAAGACTGCTCAGGATAAAGGTGTTCAGTGCTTTGAATGTGAAGGGTATGGACATGTCAAGAAAGAATGTCCCACATTCTTGAAAAAGCAGAAGAAGGGCATGTCAGTTTCCTGGTCTGAATCTGATAGTGAAAGTGATGGTGAGTCAGCAAAGCATGCCAGAGCCTTAACAGGAACTGTTGTGGCTGATGATGATAGTGATGAAGAAATAACTTATGAGGAGCTAGCTTCTACTTATCGGGAGCTATGTTTGAAAAGTGCTGAGATCTGTCAAGAAAATAAGTATCATAAGCAACTAATTGCTCAGCTTGAAAATGAAAAAGCTGATCGGGAAAACGAAGTTGTGCTAGTTAAGTCCCAACTGGATCAGATGACTAAATTCATTAGGATGATGAACAGTGGTACGGCTGATCTTGATAAGATTCTTCAGTTAGAGAAATCTGCTGGAGATAAATCAGGCATAGGATATGTGGCTAGCGCTTCAGGAACAAAAAGGGAGATGTCTCAACCATTGTCTCAACATCAATCTACGAAACAGAACCCTTCCCCAAAGAAGGTTATTCAGCCCCAGAATGCTGAGAAGAAGAATGGTCCTCATCAGAGGAAGATACAGCCCCAAGGAGCTAGTCAGTATATGCCTCCCCAATATCACCAGAATATGCAAGCTGTCAAGTTCAAGCAGAACATATCTCAGTAGAGGTTTCGTCATCAGGAAAAATGGTATGGTTATGCATACAACAATGCTGTGACTTATGGAAGAAGGAAACCTCATCACCATAGAAGACAGCCTAAGAGACAACATCATCAATACAGGAAAAGACAATTCAACTATGGAATAAGGAGACAACAGTATGGGTGGCAGTCTCAGAATTATCAAAGTGGGAGAAGATTCAACCACTTCAGAAACAGTGGAGTCAGATGCTTCTATTGTGGCAGGATTGGTCACATGCAGTCCTCGTGCTTCAAGCTTCATGGATATCCTAATTCTGCTCCTCAACCCAAACAGCAAGAGGTTAGGCCTAAGGTGATGAAGAAATGGATACCTAAAGTTACCTGCTTGATAGCTCACACTTCCTTGAGGGTTTCTACCAAAGATGACTGGTATTTTGACAGTGGGTGTTCAAGACACATGACTGGAGTAAAGAATCTTCTTGTTGATGTGAAACCTCAGTCTTCTGGCTATGTTACATTTGGTGATGGGATCAAAGGAGAGATAAAGGGGATTGGAAGACTAAACTGTGACAGTACTCCCAAGCTGGAGAATGTTCTTCTTGTTAAAGGACTAACAGCTAATTTGATTAGTATTAGTCAACTTTGTGATCAAGGATTCAGAGTAGACTTCACCAAGTCCTAATGTAATGTGAAAGATGACAAAGGAGAAGTCATTATGACGGGAGCCAGATCTAAGGATAATTGTTATCTTTGGGTGCCGCAAAATTCAAATTCTTCCACGTGTGTGCTTGCTAAAGAAGATGATGTCAAAATCTGGCATCAGAAGCTGGGGCATCTTTACCTAAAGGGAATGAAGAGAATTATCTCCTCAGAAGCAGTCAGAGGGATTCCCAAACTTAGTATTGAGGAAGGAAAGGTGTGTGGAGACTGTCAAAAAGGAAAGCAGATAAAGATGTCTCATCCGAAGCTTCAACATGACACCACCTCCAAGGTATTTGAACTTCTTCATATGGATTTGATGGGACCTATGCAGGTTGAAAGTCTGGGTGGAAAGAAATATGCTTATGTAGTTGTGGATGACTACTCAAGATACACCTGGGTGAATTTCATCAAAGACAAATCTGAGGTATTTGATGTCTTTAAAGAGCTCTGTCATAAACTCCAAAGAGAAAAGGAGAGTAAGGTCATCAGAATTAGAAGTGATCATGGAAGAGAGTTTGAAAATAACAAGTTTGAAGAATTTTGCTCGTCTGAAGGTATAAGTCATGAGTTTTCATCTCCTATCACCCCTCAGCAAAATGGAGTTGTTGAGAGGAAGAACAGAACTATACAAGAGTTGGCCAGGGCAATGATTCATGCCAAGAAACTACCTTATCACTTCTAGACTGAAGCCATGAACACTGCCTGCTACATTCACAACAGAGTTACCCTAAGAAGAGGCACTTCATCCACTCTATATGAACTATGGAAGGGAAGAAAACCTACTGTTAAGTACTTCCATGTGTTTGGTAGTAAATGTTACATCCTGGCAGATAGAGAGCAGAGAAGGAAATTAGATTCCAAAAGCGATGAAGGGATATTTTTGGGGTACTCCATCAACAGCAGAGCTTATCGGGTCTTCAACTCCAGGACCAAAGTGATGATGGAGTCAATCAATGTTGTGATTGATGATGAAGAAAAGCATGAAGTTGAGGATGTCATAGAAGATGTTGGAACATTAACTGATGAGGTAGCTGTTGAAGTTGAAGAAAGAAATCCATCCCCTAGTACTGCTGACACTGAGCCTGAGCAACCTCAGAAAGATCCTTCTATCAAAATTCAGAAGGATCATCCTAAGGAGCTGATCATAGGTGATCCAAATTCTGGAGTAAGAACTAGGTCCAGAGAAATCATAGCTAGCTCGTGCTTTGTATCCAAAGTTGAGCCAAAAAATGTCAAGGAAGCTCTGACAGATGAATTTTGGATAAATGCCATGCAAGAAGAACTGGAACAGTTCAAGAGAAATGAAGTATGGGATCTTGTGCCAAGACCAGAAGGGGTGAATGTTATTGGAACAAAGTGGATCTACAAAAATAAGTCAGATGAGCTTGGAGTGGTTACAAGAAACAAAGCGAGACTTGTTGCACAAGGTTATACTCAAGTGGAGGGAATCGACTTTGATGAGACGTTTGCTCCAGTGGCGAGACTAGAATCCATCAGACTACTTTTGGGTATGACTTGTAACCTAAGATTCAAGCTGTTCCAAATGGATGTGAAGAGTGCATTTCTAAATGGCTATCTGAATGAAGAAGTCTATGTAGATCAACCTAAAGGATTCACTGATCCAATCTTCCCCAATCATGTGTTCAAACTGAGGAAGGCACTGTATGGCTTAAAACAAGCTCCAAGGGCCTGGTATGAGCGGTTGACGGAATTCTTAGTAGGAAATGGGTATAGAAAAGGAGGCATTGACAAAACCTTGTTTGTCAAGGAAGAAGGAGGAAAATTAATGATAGCCCAAATTTATGTTGATGACATTGTATTTGGGGGGATGTCAGATGCTATGGTAAAACAGTTTGTACAACAAATGCAATCAGAATTTGAAATGAGTTTGGTTGGAGAACTTAGCTACTTTCTTGGATTGCAAGTCAGACAAATGGAGGATTCTATCTTTATTTCTCAAAGAAAATATGCTAAGAGCATAGTAAAGAAGTTTGGCCTAGATAAAGCAAATCACAAAAGGACACTTACTCTCACCCATTTGAAGCTGTCCAAGGATGAAAATGGAGTGAGTGTGGATCACAGCTTGTACAGAAGTATGATTGGGAGTTTACTATATCTCACAGCAAGCAGACCTGATATTTCCTTTGCTGTTGGAGTTTGTGCTAGATATCAGTCTGATCCAAAGGTAAGTCACTTGAATCAAGTGAAGAGGATTCTGAAATATGTAAATGGCACAAGTGACTATGGAATGTTATATAGGCGTGATTCTGGGACTATTTTAAAAGGATATTGTGATGCTGATTGGGCTGGAAGTGCAGATGATAGAAAAAGCACCTCAGGAGGATGTTTCTTTCTAGGGAACAATCTGATTTCTTCGTTCAGCAAGAAGCAGAATTGTGTATCTCTCTCTCAACTGCTGAAGCTGAGTATATAGCAGCAGGAAGTAGTTGCTCTCAACTGGTCTGGATGAAGCAGATGTTGAGTGAATACAATGTTAAACTAGATGTTATGACTTTGTACTGCGATAATCTGAGTGCAATTAATATATCTAAAAATCCTATACAACACAGTAGGACAAAACACATAGACATAAGGCATCATTTCATAAGGGATCTGGTAGAAGAAAAAGTTGTTACCTTGGAACATGTAGCCACAGAGAACCAGCTGGCTGACGTATTCACTAAAGCCTTGGATGCAAACCAATTTGAAAGATTAAGGAGCAAATTGGGAATCTGCATTTATGAAGACTGAATCTGCTAGAGAGGTTGTGGGCAGTTGGGGTGGTTCTGAAAATGTATAGTCAACTGCCAGGTGAAGGTTGCTTAATTATGGCTAAAAAGGGGGAGAAGATAGCCAAGATAGCCAAGATAGTCAAGAGGATTATTGCCATATGCTGCTGATGTGATGCAGTCATTGAGGGGGAGTATTGAAGATATCATGACATGAGGAGAGTGCAGCCAAGCAGACATCTAGGGGGAGTAATGTGCTGCACATTATGAGCTACTGAACAGCTGTGATGCTGGTTCATGTTTTTGAGGGGGGAGCACCAATTGGCTGTTGTCAAAATGAAGATGGTGCTGCAGCAGATCAAGTGATGAAGACTTTGAAGATTATTAAACTGCTGCTGATTTATGAGTTTCAAATTGATTGAAGATTATTCCGCTGCTGAAATCTCTGAAGGTGCAGAGTGCAGAAGTTGTTTGCAGAGTGCAGAGATTGTTTTAGCCTAAATTAGCCAAAGGGGGAGATTGATAGTTCCTGGATTGGCTGGAATTTTGGTAAAACAAAGGTTATTCAATGTTGATGTCAAGGTGCTGATGTTGTAACATTGAAGTCTTAACACTGGGCTGTGTTAAGTAGTTAAGTGCTGAAGTTGGATGTCTGATGTCACACAGGTGATGTTGTAACATCAGACCTGCAGAATTAATAACAACAGCAGGTTGTTAGGGCACGCGTATTAGCTGGAATTGTGGAGAGTGGTTGACTCATTGGATGAGAATATCTTGGGATAGATATTTTCTGTTACATGGGAGATTTGATTGCAGGTTTGTTGGAGAATTAAAAGGTTGAAGATTTAAAAAGATTTTGGGGATAAAATCTATTTTGAAGATTCAGTTTTAATTAACAAATCTGATCAAATATTGTGACAAGTCCAAGCCCAATTCAAGGAGCTATATAAAGCGCACAAGACCAAAGGAAAAGGTACAGAAAACATTCAGAAGATCAAGAGCAGGAGGCTTAGTGTCTAGAGTTTGTTTAAAGTGCTTGTATTTACACTATTCTAGGGTTTGAATAGGTGTTGAGTTTCTGTCATCTCTAAAGCTGTGAAGCAAAGAGAGTTGTGTGATTTGATCGAAACTGTGAAGTAAGATCAAGGGTACTCAAAGTGGTCTCTTTGAGTGTTTGTAAGGGATTGAGTGGTGTTCTCATACCTAAGTGGTTTCTTAGGTAGGAAGTCATTAGTAGAGTATAAGTTTAGGAGATTGTCAACGGGTTGTTGAGTCTGTAAATTATATCTACAAGTAGTGAATTCCATCCCTGGCTTGGTAGCCCCCAGAGTAGGTTGGTTGTAACCGAACTGAGTCAACATTTCTTGGTGTTATTTTACTGTTATTGTTGTCCATTGTGCAGAGTGTGTTGTTGTGACATCACACCTTAACATCACACGTCTGATACTAGAATTTCAAATATGATTATTAAACACCTCAGTTTTATTATAAAAACTGGGGTTTTTTTATCTTCTCCTTTTAACTATCACCTCGGTGATGACGAAAACCCAGGTGAATAATTCTTTTTTTTAAAATTATATTGTTTACACAGTATAATAAAATAAATTATTTACAACAAATCTTTGATCTTATTACTGAATATCTTCATTGATATCCAGATTTAGTTGTATTCTCTTCTTTGTTCAAAGGTTAAGCTCTCTTCCTTGTTGGTTAAGCTCCATTCTTTATTGGTTAAGCTCCCTTCTTTGTGTAACTTGAGGCAAGAATGATTTTCTGCACTTGTAATCTATCAACTGAGTACTCTTCAAAGGCTAAGCTCCCATCATTAACTGAGTGTTATTCCAATAATACAACAACGACAACATCAACACCATTATGTGAGATATATTGCAATGGTTGAAAAATATTTTGTTCAAGATAGAAGAACATTGAAGATTTTTTTTTGTCTTACAATCCATCTCAAAGAATAATGCTTGCAAGTTTGGGGCGACTTCATATTTTTAAGGATTAGGGTAAATTCTTTTTAACGAGTGTTTTTATAGTAAAATCTTATTATTTTATGCTTCGGTTAAATAGAAAACCGAAGGGCTTGAATATTTTGTTTACACTTATAAACAAATAAAATTATAAATTGCGATAGTTGGGAATCGAAGCATGTATTGAGTTGTTTTTTCACCTCGGTGTTATGAAAAACTGAGGAAATGTATGGTTTTTTAATTTTTTAAATAATAAAAAATAGCATGCATTGCATTTATACCTCAGTTTTCTATTTTTATAAGTGAAGTTATCAACCTTTCTCTCAGAATAGTTGTCACTCTCTTAACAAAACCCTTACAACGCTCTCTTCCACATGCAGCGAACTTGTCCTCATTAGCATCTTCAAACTTAAAAGTAGTCTAGTTCATCCACTTTCTCTTTCGTCTTCTTCTTCATATGCTTTCTTCCATGCTATTGATACTTTTTTTCTCAAAACAAAGCCATAACATTTCTCTCTTCTAATGCAGCGAACTCGTCCTGATAACCTTCTTCAAACTAAAATATAATCTTTTCCATTAACTAATCTTCTTAAAATATGTTTTTTTATTTGACATGATTTACTTCCTTTTTGGGTCATGTTTCCGTTTATGTTAATGCTAGTTTATGTTTTCAAAATAGGTTAACATTCTGAAAGGTGTTTATATTGGAAAATATGGTTCAAAAGAACTCATACTATAGGTGTGGTTCATAAATGATTTGTATTGCTATGGAGAAACAATATAAGAAGTATGAATCTATTTTGGAAGCTTCATATGCCTTGTATTTTTTCTTCATGGCAACACAAAGTAGATCAACTTCAGATCATTCCACGAATCTTTTCAATAAAAGGCATGTTGTTGTCGTTTTGTTGATAAATGGTGATGTATTTTGTTGTTGTTTTTGTGGTTGTTGTTCATAAATGGTTTGTGTTGTTGTTGTTGATAAGTGTATGTTATTGATGATGTTGTTGATAAATGTTGTTATTAATGATGTATGTTGTTGTTAAGTTTATTATAATGTATGTAGATTTTTCATTTCACTAACTCTTTATTGAACATGCATTCATTTAAAGTAAGTTAGAAAATAATGATATGAAATTTAAGTTATATTTGAAATGCAACTTAGATCAAACATGTTTTTCAAATTGCATGCATCTCGTACTTCGTATATATCTCTCTTTAACACATAGAACTTCGTTTATTTCCCCAGGTTCTTCAAAGCAACGGTTCATTCTCTATTAATTTATATTACAAAACATTAAATTTGTTGAGAAATTGAATCATCTTCATCGTTGTCATCATAATCTTCACCATTGATTAAAATAATGATGATGAAAGCGATGATGATGATTCCGAATTAGTCAACATATTGATGCTTTAAAAAATAAACTAGGAATGAATCGTTGATCTGAATAACTCGGAGCATTAAATTAAATATTATGTGTTAAGTAGCAAGAGAAGAATTACGATATGAATGCAATTTGAAAAACAGTGCTTCGTTTAAGTTGTTTTTCAAGAATAATTTAATTTTTCAAATTATTATCTTCTACATAAATTTTAATTGTTGTATATGTTTAGTGAGGTGTAGTGAAAAACAAGCAATCTATTTTATAATAAATTCAGGGTACTTTACACAACGGTTATCTTCTATAACCGTGGTGAAATGTTAATTATATTACAAATAAATTGTTGTTGTTGGGTTTCGAACCCATAACCTAAATATATATAATAACTAGAATAGGACCCGCGCAATGCGCGGGTGGTAAAGAAGATCGTGTGAGTAGTAAATAGAAGTTGTTAAAATAAAATAAGAATTTATTTATGTTAGATATTATTTATTATGAAAACTCTATAACATAGACAATACGATTAACATAACAAGGAAATAGTCTAATTTTAATTGAAAAGTAATACATTTATAAATAATGGAAATGCAAAGTGAGAAGTGACTCGTCATCAGAGGATAATATCTCAAGTTCATTGTTGCTACTATTATTTTTTGAATTCTCTTTGATATGTGTTTCATCATCTGATGATGTTATGGTTAGCCTTCGTTTAGCACTGCGAGTTTTGTTTTTTTTTTGTTTTATGGTTTACCATTGATGTTGTTTGTCATTAATTCCTCTTCCATGTTCTTCTTCTTCTTCTTATTCTTTTTCTTCTTCTTTTTCTTTTTCTTTTTCTTCTTCTTCTTCTTCTTGTTCTTTTTCTTCTTCTTGGTGACCTTCTTTATTTTGAATCATTGGAGCTGTTATGGACTCCTATATGTAATAAGTATATTGTTAGTATTGATAAAGTTAGTAGTATATTTGTATAATTGTAATACAAATTTAATTACCAGTTTAATAGGTGTTTTTAGAATTGGTTCTTGTAGAATAGTGGTTGGTACAAAAGTTCGTGACTTTAACAATTTTATTCCTATGAATAAATTATGTTTAGAATGTTTAGATTAATTTTAATTTCATATACTTAATTTCTATATGAATATATGAATAAGCAAATATGCATAGTTGAAATCTTACTCTTGTAGCCTCAACTAAAGTCTGAGAATTTTTGTAGGTTTTCCTTATACGTATATGTGTTCTTTATGTCCAATAGCATAAACCACTCAAACTATGTCTGAAAAGAAACATGAAAATAGTTGTATAATATAATTCATATTATTGTAGGGTAACTTAAGTATAACACTACCAGAGAGAACATTGTTGTCTCTGTAATGCCCTGTATAATATTTATCTAGAATAATACCATACAAGTGTTTTATTGGGTACTGACACCATCATAAGTGTCTATTGGCATAATTCACATACTTGACCATTTTAAAAACATAAAACAATCTATGATACAAGACATGGAAATTAGCCAAAATAATAAAATTTAAGAATAAGGTACAATATTCCTCATTGTACAAGAAATAATATACAGCGGAATAAGGTCAACTAAGCCTCTCATAAAACATCCAAGCATAGCCCCACTTGTAAACCAAACCTGCAAATACCTCCTGAAAATAATCAACAATAGTGGGGTGAGATACATCAAATCTCAGTCAAGGGGAAGGAAAATGACCTTGAGTATATATTCTCATAATTTCACAATCTCACACTATATGGAAACATGTCATGAGTTCACCAACTAAAAATATATATATATATCACTAATCGATAACCTTACCAAGGCATCCTCTTTTCTCGTCCGCTTCTACCTCTAGAAGTCGACCCGAGTCATGGATCCTTGTAGTTACTTGACATACGAAATGGATTCGGAAATAAGGGACATATTATCACCTTAAATCGTCACTTCACACGGCCCATACACCGTCACAAGTCTCTTTACCCGTAGGCTCCATTCGTACTCACACGCGGGAATCAAACATGCAGAGTAATTATGCATACATTTCAGAGGAGGAGCTCGAGACTCACGAAACTACACCTCAGGGAAAACGGTTACGATTACGTGATCATATACACAACGTGATTGTATTCAACAATCACAAGGCCATATTCGCCTTAAGGCCTCTTTTGCCTTTTCACAAAACCACAAAGGTTTACATACATGTTCCATACTAGTGTTTCATTCTTTATATATCAATCTGTATTGGACACACGTCTCGGCCTCTTCTGCACGAGCGTTGTCATTAAGTTATCTACTATAGACCATTACTCGTCAAGGATGCACCTTTCTACATCAATTTCCCGAGCATAGCCATCTAGAGTTTCTATCACAATCCTAGTCACATCATAGAATTATACCATTTTGTTTTGGGGTAAAATTTCCTCACTATCCCTAATTCATTTTAAGCACGCATATTCTCTTATCATGTTAACATTAATATTAGCCAAAGCATATCACAAATTGCATAATAGAATCACATAAACACGCATGATAGCATAACATGTCAAACATAATCCACATAGTAGTTCACACACATTTTTAAGGCATACAAGCCACTACTATCCTCTACCAAGCATCCTTGGTTAAAATCATGGTCTCACACTAACATTTAATAGCACATCACTTCCGGGTTCCCTCTGATTCATTTAATCGGGTATCAAAATCAATACTTTTCACTTTGATCCCGTAGGATATTTTCACAGCTTTACATCGGCTATAATTATGCCTCGATCAAATTTACGATCCAAAAGATATGGATTTCAACATACCACATAACATTGTTATCATTCAAATGCCACTAATTAATTAATCCCACATCATACTAAATATTGGGAAGAGGGTCGTTGTGGCTTTCTAACGGTACCAAGAACGTCTCGATCCGAGTTACGGATCAAAAGTTATGAAGGAAACAAAACGGGACAATCTGTCATGTTCACTAGGCGAATCCCCAGCGAACGTTCGCTTTCGCCTTCGCCTTGCAAATCTCTAGCGAACCAAGACAGAGCCAAAAGGGCACAAAGTTCGCTTTGTGAACACCAGGCGAACATTCGCCTTCCCTTCGCTTCTAGAACCCCCGAGAACCATTCGCTTTGCCCTTCGCCAGGGGTTCGCTAGGCGAACCCTGCAAAACCCAAAATTCTCAGCAACGTAACAGCATGTCCTTAGGGCCAACAATCTCATCCACAACACTACCAATTCATACTAAAACAATCAAAACATGTATCAATCGTAACAACAAGTATTCTACACATTTTATATCGCATTTCATCCGTTAGATTTCATTGATTTATCTGTTTAATCATTTTCTCTCAAATCTAACCTAAGTTCTAAATCCTTAATTCAAGAACTTAGAGTGTCTAACTAGAACCCACCAGATAATCGAAGAGGAGGTTGAAGAAGATGATGACGATCCATGAGCTTCTTCAAAAGCTTTCCCTCTTTCTCTTCTTCTTTCTCTCCTCCTTCTCTTCTTTACTATCTTTTTCCTTTTCTTTTTCTTATAATATATATATATATATATATATATATAAACTCAACAAGGTATAATATCTCCAATTGATATTTTATCGTCTCACACCAATTGATCAATTATTAGAGTTACCATAAAATACTTTCTTGAACAAACAAATAGTAATTTATCCCTTTCATAAATAATTGATCTCTTCAGAGTTCATTAGTTGCTCTATTGATCCCAATTGACAATACTTAGAGTACTTAGAGGATTCCATAAATCTAATGAACCAAAGATAGAGCACATAGATACTCATCTGATCTCATCTGATATCCAATTGAGCATTTAGATAATATGGGGTATTATAGTCTCCAACTTTTTATGAAATAGTTTCTAGGGTAACAAATTCAAAATAATGGCGTGGAATTATGGGTTCTGAGTCTTGAATATTTGTTACTGCAACACTTCGCTAAAATCATATCTTTTTTAAGCCTTTGACTGATTTGTATGTTTCATTTGTCAGAACTATTTTTATATTTTTTATGGTATATAAATTTCCCTCTTCTATCAATTCTCTAAATTGTGGTATAAGATATTTGTTTATCGTTACATGTAAAGGAAAAAAATATAGCAATAAAATATCGAAATCAATAATTTTATAAAGAAAAAATAATAATGTTAAATATCAAGAATATAAAAGTATATTTTGTTAACAACTAATACAATATTTTGGAAAAAGAGCTAATAACTTCTCATCTAACAAAATCATTTCTGGAAATGTTGGTTCTTCGTCGTTTCGAAGATTATAAACGTCTCACAATCGAACGACTTTGACTCGAAGTAACAAATCATCACGATCGGTGTTAAGATCTAAGATAAAATTTTCCAATGCTGATTGTTTGGTAATATGGATATATAGTGAATATGATCGTTGTTATGGTGTGGTATTAAAAAATTTAACAGATTGTTGTTTATTTAGGACAATGTGTTCCTATGATAGTTTATAAAAGACTCTTGGATTTATGTCTAAAAAATTATTTTGTACACCTTGATGTTTTTCTTTCATATTTTACCCATTATCATAACCTTGTCCCCGCACATCAAATATGTCAAGATCAAGATTTTTCAATTCATCTTGTAAAACATAAAAAATCCCTTGACCAGTTGTATTATTCACATTCAAAAATTCTAAACAAATAATCTTCAACACTAACAGACATTTGTTCTTGGTGACTAACATCAGAAGTACAATCAAGTGTCACTGAGAAATACTTCGCTTGTTTAACCTTTCTAATGATTTCATATTTACTTGCAGAAGCAAGCAAAAGTATTAACTCAATTTGAATTTTATGCCTAAAAAAGTGAACATGAACATTATCATATATAGTACGTCTAACATGTTCTTGGACAATCGGGTCAAATTCACCTAACATTTCTATTAAGCCTAAAAAATTCTCATTGTTATTTGGTACAATCTCCCATTAGAATCACGAAAGGCCAAATTATATTTAGCAAGAAATTTCACTACTGAAATAATTCTTTTTAAAACTTTTTTCAGTGTTCATTTTCTTTCTCAATCAACCTTTGAGTTGTTATATCAGTAGCTTAAAATTTTTGCATTCTTTTACGCAACTCATACCAAGTAGTCACATTATGAATGTGTATCATGCTCTTTAATCTCTATCGTATTTCTCTCCATTTAGTAAAACTATAGTATACAAATTATTCATAAAACGTCTAGATGATTTATCTTTAGGACCCTTCACAATAGACAAATCTCTTTTAGGACCTTTTGTTGCTAATAAATCAATCATTCTAGACTCAAGAGAATCCCATATTGCTGGATCAAATATATCTATATCCTCACCATTGTCATTAGCATTATCAACATTTTTTCAGCATCAACATTTCTAGAATCTAAATTATCATTTTCGGTAGCATTAATATTAGCATTTTCCTTCATATTTCAATAATTCCAACATCAACATTTTGATTTTCAACAAAAATTTGTGGTTCTTTTATAATAAATTTATCAAGAGCTCTTGATTGAGATAAAGTTAACTTATCAAATCTTTTCTTTTTGTTATGCTTCTCACGTTCAGAATCAAATTTTATAATCTTAGGAGACAATTTAGGAAGTATAGAGAGAAATAATGAAAAAAATTGAGAACCTAAAATTGAAGTTAATCAATCCTGCAATGTTGAAGTTAAATTGATACATTCTACAACTTTAAAATTGAACCATTATTTTTCACAGGGTTGAAGTTGAACAGATAAATAAAAAAGTTAGTTTTTCCACTTTACTAAAAAAATAGAATTTCACAAAAGTTTAACCTAGAAATTGCCCTTATAAAAAATAAAATAAAAAAGTTCAAAATAAAAAACAAGGCAGCTCCCTTTTCTATAAATAAAATAAAATAAAATTTAAAATAAAAAACAAATGAACACGTTTCACTTTTCACTCTCTATTATCTTTTTATATTTTTCTTTCTCAATCTTCACTTTCTCTCTCATAGCCTGACTCTAAAAAACAACAACACCATATTCACTTTCTCTTTCACTTTTAGTCAAAACGTACAACAGCCCCCACTCAAAAAGAAAAATAAAAAAACTCTAACTTCTTCCCTCTCATTTCTCAATCTCGTGAATAAAAAACTAACAACAATAATTATGGCTCATACAAGCATCAAGATTTTTTGCAACACTTTCAGTTACAAAAACAAAGAAATAAAATGAAACAAAGTTATGAATCAGTTATCAGTCGAAGAAAAACGCGAAGATGAAAAGTTGAGGACTACTTCAAAGTCGGATGTGGTAGTGGATCCAGTGGTTTTAGCGTGGTGGCGATGGTGCAGATGAAGCAGTGACTGAAAGCTGGAGCAATGAACAGTCGAAGCGGTCGACGGAGAACAATGAAAAGTTGTGGAGCACTAAAGCCTAAAAGGGAAATACAAAAGGAAGAAAACGTGAAAAAAGAAAATTCTATTTTTTTGTTAGGTTACTTTTGTTTTTGTCGGGCCTATTATTGATTAGGCATGTTATTTATAGTGTCTGAATTGACTTATACAACTACTTAAATAAAAAGAGAATTTCTTACTGTACCCCTTGGGCTTCTTAGGCACCATGCTCGCTGACTAAAATGATCCCTGATTTCGGAGCTGTATCTTCGGACGCACATTTTTTCATTGTTTTTATTTAATTCCGTAGATACATCTATGGAATACTTCCGTATGCATATTTACGGAAAATAAAACCTTGAAACAGAATCCTAGAAAATCAACATTGCAACAATAAAATCAACATTCATAAAATAAAATCGGCGTTACATTGATAATTTTGATAGAAATTTAAATACTACATTTCAATAGCCTGGTGGACGCTTGCACATCTCTAAGATGTCATCGACCGTTCTTCGGATCGTCGTCTCCAACTCGAGCGGAATTTTCTCTTTGAAACCGAAATATGTTCTCCACATCGCTCTAACATCGTCTTGATTCTTGAGCTCAAGCTTGATGTAAACAATGTTCCCGTCGTTGTAAACTTAAGGTGAATGATACTCAAGCTTCACAACCTTTCGTTTGTCATTGTAAGGTAGGCGATAATGGATCTCGTCTATGATATCGGCGAGGGGGTGAGATCCATGAGCTTGAACGTCCTCTCGGATGTGTTGCCGTCGGAAAAGGAGACACTTGCGACATACCAACGTATATTGATTTCAAACAATCGAGACATTTTTGCATTTGTGTGAAAGATAACAAATTAAACCCCAAATTTATAGAAAACCTCTCCTTTAACAATCGACACAAATGCATGGCTATCCTCTCCTTTACCAAGCAAAGCCGAAACGACTCGGTAACCACAATTACCATCCCCTTCAACATTAGCGATACGGTCGATGTATTTGTGCATAAAAATCGGCATCTCGTCGATGAATGGAATTTTTGGTGGAATCAAGGCCAGAGGCGGTTTGCTTATGCGGGCTCTTATCAAGGCACTTTTTTGAGATTTAGGAGTCGGTGATTCGGGATAAAGTTTGTCAACGTGCTCACAATAAGAAGGAGACCGTGTATTCGAGTTGTCATTCGGTGTAGGCTTCAATTTCTTCGGAGCACCTTTTGTCTTTACCGATTGAGACGGCGGTTTCATATAGGTTGTTTCGGGATAGGCAATCTTGCTCAATTGTTCTTCGATGTGGAATTTCATGTTGTCATCGGCCTTTGAGAATCTCTCTTGTATCGCTTCCCATTCAGTTAAAATAGAGATATTCAGTTTATCTCCTTCCATGCAACCATCATCATCAAAACTAAGTCGTATCCAATGAGGGCAAACTTCGTCCCTTCTTATTGGCTCACCTAGTTTCAAATTTTTAGCAAAAACACAAGCACATGGAAGACCATCGGTTTTCACAATAGTGCAACCACACTTTGCGCTATCGGAACCTACAGTTTCAGCTCGTTTGGCCTCGTGAAAAAGATAGTTCACCCCGGCCGAGACATATTGCCGATCAATTGAGAATAAAGAATGTTGTCTTTAAATCGATGTTCCAATATCGTTATACTCCGGCTGAATGTTGTTTGTATCTCATTATGTTGGTTTTTAATTATGAGATTTACGGAGTCCTAATCTCGACACAAATCCCTCTTGCTATTACCCAACCAATTTTTCAAACTAGCATGGGTCGACTCAACTCTGTTGGTGGTTGTATTTCCAAGGTGTCAGACATTATCAGTCCATGCATAAATTATCTTCTCCTTCACCTGATCAAGAATGGTGCTTTTAACGTATTTCAATAAAGCAGGATACTTTTCACACACTTTCCATAATTGAATGACGAAATCGGCATATAATTCTTTTATGGCAGAATTTAGTATACGATTCTACGCATCCATTATTTTTTCAACAATCACACCGACCATCACCAGTTTTTCACCTTCGGACTCTACTTGTTTAGACCCCACCGCGGGTTTAACCCGATTTCTCACATTCTATGTTATATGATATTGACAAAGTAATGCATTAGAAGAAGGAAATACCTTTGCAACCGTATTCATCAACGTGGTATCGCAGTCGGTAACAATCGCTTTAGGCATCTCAACTTGGTCCTTCAAAAGTGACTGACACACCTCTAATGCTCAAGTAAAATTGTCCTCTTTTTCACACTCGAAGACGTAACACCAACCATCTCAAATAAAGGAAGTCTATACTTGTTGGTCTTGTAGGTATAATCAAGAATGAGCATTTTCGAGAACGTATTGAACAACTTTATCGAATCCGGATGACTCCAAAAAATATCTTGGACCGTAACTTCATCGTCGCAAGTTCTGTACTGGGGCATGTAACTGTTATCATCCAACAATTTGAATATTTGTTGCATATCACTTCTATCTCCCTTAATCACCTTGTTGTTGCGGTACCGAATGTTATACACTTGCCTTATATTTGATATATTGTCGGGTTCCTTCTGTTTCAATGTGGCAAGTATATTTTTCGGTTGGACAAGGTTCAAGGCCATGTCACTAATACATGTCTTCTCTTCCGGCTTGAGCCGACATACACTAGGATGGCCTTGTAACTTTAGCATAAATCATGGTTATGCAAACCACAAATAACACTAAATTTCCACTTTTGTTACTCAACATGTAACCACAAATCTTAAAAGGACATTCTCATTTTCTACTACCAATGTTGTCTCTTTTAAACTTCCGTAGAGGAGTCTGATATTCCCGTTTTTTTTGCATAACAAAGTTACAAAAGTGTTTCTTCTTTCCGAACCATTATCCGATCTTCCTATAACCACACCAAAACCAAGTCTTGTTGCAGTCTTAGGAATCCATGTGAGCATGCTTTCACGATCATCAAACTCTTACTTGTTATTAAAGTCAACGCCGACATCTTCCGACTTTACGACAACCCCTTAAACATTCGGAGAAACATCATTTCAAGGAACTAATTCTTTTGAGATATTATTGGGGTGCACCATATCTATTTGTAAACAATAAGAAAATTAAGCAAAAATTACAAAGCTGCTGTAAAAATAACAGACTAATACGTTCTAGAGATGTACATCCGGAAGTGTTCATCTTCAACACCTTCCGGAGATACAGCTCCAGAAGCAACGTCATTTTTTTTCAAAAGTTTGATGATTAATTTGAGCAATGTAGTGGACAAAGTGCAATCTTTACTTGAAATTCGATCTTCTCTTGCTCCCTGTGATTTGTTGCACGAAAAAGTTGGAGTTTTGGAGTGAAAATGATATTGATAGTATATGAGTTTTTAGGTTGGTGAAGTGAGCATGGAAGAAGAAAAGACAACAATGGAGGAGTGATCATGCAGGTTTAAAATATAGCTGAAACTTCTGGAGTTGTATCTACGGAACATTCTGGTGCTTAGATGTTCCGGAGGTGCATCTCCGGAAGATTCCCTGAACTGAATTATTTTGAAGTTTCCTCAGCGTATACCAGAAAATGATTTTGTATATATAGCTCCGGAAACAACCAAATTTTAGAAAAAAAAAGGTGCGTCCGGATGTGTATCTCCGGAAGCAGGGGGCACAAAAGGAATTTCGCTAGGTTCTTAAGAGTATCAAGTGGTGGATTAAAAAATTACCAATAAAAAAATTTGAGGCCTCTATTTTTTATAGGCCCTAAGTTATGGGCCTGGTTGCCATGGCCTAGGAACGGCCCTGAGTATAACTTATTGAAAAAAAAACAAAATTTAAGAATAATATTTGAAGAATCATATTTGAAAATAAATTAATATGTAATAATTATAGAAGTTAAAAATCAATAAATTTAGAAGAAAAGCATTTGGATATGTAATATGCTATATATCTTATAGTATGTAACATATATGTAATATTTGTAATGTGTAACATATGTACCCCTTAGGCAACATTTAAAATAGTTGTTAGCTTATGCAGATTGATCATTATCCTTCAATTCCATATACAATGTTTATTATGATAATATAAATTATGCTATGTTTTGTTACATTTGGAGTTTTATAGTAGTTTGACAAAAATTCAGTCATTGTTATGCAAATCATTATAGAGGAAAATAAACATTTCTTAGATGTGCTGTTTACATTAACATTGTAAATAAGATTGAAAGCATATTCAATGAAAAATACAACATTTGAAAACAATATTAAAAAAATGTAGAAGATGAAATTGAAACAAAACTTTATTAAGATCAGATTTTTACTTGGGGTTAAATAATAACCAAAATATGATGTGGTTGAAAGATGTTTTAAATGTGATAATGAGAGATGAATATAAATGTAATATAATGGGAAATAAAAAATTATAATTTCAAAAATGTTGGTTGTTTGTTGGTGGTCGTTCAGAAAATCTTCATCTTCACTCTCTATATCACAGTTAGAATTATCAATGGTTTGTATTATGAGAACAAGAATCCTAGTAATTATCTTGCACACCAAAATTGGCATCATGGTTACTTGTTTGTTGTGGTTTAGTGTTTTCAATTAATGAGATATTAGTTCCTAGTTATCCATCAATAACATTTATTATTGCATCTGATTAAAACCTTTTCTCTGATTAAAACCTTTTACAACAAATATTGCTTTGTATCTTGGTTGAGATTTATTATCTTTAGACTTTATCTTGTATACCCATTTATTCTTGAGTTCTCTTCTATCCTTAGGCAATTTCCACAACACAAATGTGTGATTCTCATTCAAGAAATTCACCTCTTCTTGCATGACCTTCAACCTTTTTTGTATATCAACATTTGAATTAATGGCCTCTTGGTAGTATTTTGGATCTCCATTATTAGTGATCATGACATACTCATGTGGAGGATATTTTTGAGAAACTCGACGCTCTATAGTAGATCTTCTCAACTCAGGTTCAACCGGTGGCTCAGATGGAGCCTCTTCAACCTGCTCGTCATGATAAGGTTCTTGGTTTTTCTTGCCAACTGGATCCCACAATCTACAACCAAACTCTTCATAACCATAATAATCTACAAACACACATTGTTTAGATCTTTTATCAAGCTTAGATCTCCCATATCTTTGAATATGAACAAAAGCCTTGCAACCAAACATTCTTAAGTAACCATAATAGACATCTTTTCTCATCTATACTTTATTTCAAACATCAACAGCAAGTGGAATAGAAGGAGAAAAATAGATCAAATCCACTGCAGTTTTAAATGTTTCACCCAAAAAGGCTTTTGATAACTTTGAATGAGAGAGCATACACATGATTATATCATTGATCGTATGATTCATTCTCTTTGAAACTCCATTATGTTGAGGAGTCTTTGGAAAATTCTTATCAATCTTGATTCCATGATCTTTACAATACTCTTCAAATGGGCCTCTATATTCACCTCTTTTATCAGCTCTGACACATTTTAGCTTCCTTCCTTTTTCTCTTTCAATACTTACATGAAAGTTCTTGAAAACACTGAGTACATGTTCTTTAAATTACAAAACAAAAATCCACACTATTTTAGAGTGGTCGTCAATAAAAGTAACAAAATATGAGGCACCACCTAGAGATTTACCATCCCCATGAAAACATCGGTGTGAACTAAATCTAGAATATTTGGCCTCCTATGAGTAACATTACTATTAAAAGAAACTCTATGTTTCTTACTAGAAAAACAACGAAGGTGCATGTTGTTATAGGAATACCTTTCACTTGAAGAAAAAATTTCTTTGCAAGAATATTGAAACCTTTCTCACTCAAGGGTCCAAGGCATGTATGATATAAATCACTAGATGTGTCTTTAACTGCATTCACTTCCTCTTTGCATAGCTTTACAGGCACCCTATAAAGAGTTAAGGGACTTTGCTCATTTGTTACCACTAGTGATCCTTTGGTGATTTTACATATGCCACCACTACCAAAGTAAGTGTGATAACCTTCTATATCCAAGGATTTGATAGAAATCAAGTTGAAACGAATATCATAAACATGTCTCACATTTTTAAATGTAAGCTTTCATTTAACACCAATTTCAACCTAAACATCTCATATACCAACAATTTCACAAACTCTCTCATTTCCCATTTTTACCGTTCCAAAATCACCAACAGTATAAGATGAGAAGAAATCACCCCTAGGTGTAACATGTTACGAGGAACCTGAATCAGTAATCCAAGTTGAATCTTGATATGCAAGGTTTATGGAATTATCATCATAAACAATGTACACATCACTATCATGTGTGATCAGAGGTGATCAGACTGGATCGTCGTGGCCTTCGTGTAGGGCAGATGATGATGCTTGTAGGGGAGGAGGGGGTGTACCTGCAAGGCACTCCGACGCTCAAGTAAGAAAAGGTCAGAGAAAAGGGGCAAGTACAAAGTATGTTCTTAGGATGATTATTGGATATTTGACCCTCTCGAGTGATAGGGTATTTATAGAAGCACCCCCAACGCGGGGCCAAGGTCTCTCATGTGGCCAAAGCCCTGGTCGACCAATGAGAGACTGCCAGGTGAAGGGCAAGGCGCGTGGCCCTTTTACCTGGTCCAACTGTCTCCGTGAGATCCGGGGAGACAGTTGGTCGTGCAAACTGTTAAGCGAGTTAGGGGGACATGCCCAATGACTAGTTTATACCCAACGACTAGTTTCTGCCCAATGGCTAGTTCCTGGTTATTGGGCCTGGCCAATGGCTGTATTGGAGAGGGCCTTGCCCTTCTGCGGGCAAAGCGCCTGCCCATTCCAGAACAGGAGCCCCCTAAGTCCTTGCTCTAGTGAAGAGTGAGGACTTAAGGTAGCCATGCAAACAGTTACCTTTGGAGTGATAGTGTTCGGGGACAAGTCCTTCGCCTTTGCCAGTATAGAGGTGGTCGGTGTTTTGACCTGCCCGACCAGCCGCTGGGGCTCGGGGAGCATATTTGTGAAAAGGTTGTTTTCTGTTGTTCAGACTTTTGGGAAGATGCCCACCGGAGTGACGTTTTTTATGTCGGGGAGCTTTGACGAAGACGAGAGGTGCGTGCATTGTCGAGGAGATGTGCTCGCGGGATAGTAAGAGACTTGGTGCGTGTAACGTCTACCCTTGGGAATGCCAAACCTAGATTCCTTTTGACACGTGGTGGGCATGCAGCCCCTGTCAGACCTAGAGCCGCCTAGGCTATGTTGGCCTTTGCACTTCCCAACGAGCAAATGCTTATAAAAGGGGGGAGAGGGTATTCATTTGTACATTTCATACAAATTTCTCTTCTGAACCCTTTTGCTCTGCAACTCGTCTTCCCGCCGGAGCTCCTCTCCGCCGCTGTTGATCTTCATCGTCTTCGTCCCAACCTTCATCTTCAACCCAAGTAAGTTGTTCATCTTTTCCTATAACTCATGTGGTGTTCTTCATTTGTATGAAATTTCTGGCGACCCATGAATTTTCCGGTTGAAGATTCATGTGTTCTTTGATGAACACATGAATTTCTGGGAAATTCATGAAGATCATGAAGTACACGAAGAACATGGATTGAGTTTCGTATATTTTGGTGTTGATTCTCCTAGGTTCTGGTTAGGATTATTTTTAGGTTTGTAGTCGGGCATTAGGCCTGGTCGTCGTGAAGCTCTGGCTTTTGCGTGACGAGCTCACTTTGTCGAGGGCTTAAGTCCTTTTGTTAAGTCGTGGAGACTTGTCCCCGGCGTAGGTGGACAGCGTAGTCATCGTATTTTGTCACGGTAAAAGCGGGCTCGAGGTTGTCCTCGACTTCTTCCTCGCCCTTTCACTTGACTAGTGGTGGAAGGGTGGATTTGAACTTAGTCATCGAATTCACTTTTTCTTCTGCCTTTTAGGTGAAAATGGCTCATCCTCGTGAAGAAGTCGTGCCCGACGCCTAGGCCGCGCAAGAGGAGGCAGAGCAGGCCGTCGAATATGGTAAAATCTAGGTTGCGAGAGGGAACCTTAAATGGATTGCCCACAAACCCTTGTCGACCAAGTCGACGTTTACTGAGGAAGAGATTCGAGAGTTCCCTTATCTGGAAGATCGGGTCGGGGATGCACCAGTGTAGTGGAGGGCTATATGCCCGACGGAAAATGACAGGATTTGCTCGATCTACCCGGGGATGCGGTTCCCCATGTATGAGTTCGCCTTCGTGGAGGCTAAGTTTCGTTTACCTTTCACTGACTTCCAGGAGGCCCTCTTTCGCCACTTGGAGTTGTGCCCCGCCCAGCTTCATCTGAAGGCACTGGCCTTCATACGTGCTTTCAATCTAGTGCATCATTTCTTACACGTCGGGGCGACCGTTGATCTCTTCTTCTGCATCTTCCAACTCCAACGAAGCACTAAGGGCTCGAAGCAAAGTTTGGTGTCCTTTAAAAAGTAGAGCAGGCTCTTCTGGCCATACTCAGAGTCTGTTCGACATTTCAAGGACAGGTTCCTAGTCGTGAAGCCTGTCTCTGAAGGGGCCAAAAGGTCTATCTCTACACTCGAGACTGTGACCATTGACGGTCGGCAAGTTGAGAAACCCGTATCTAAGTTCCCTTTGGAGTGGGTGTACGCCCATTTCAGATATAGAACCAACCACTTCCTTGTAAAGCACGAGCAGGTCAGTGAGGGGGACAAGGAGTCCTACCGGGTGCTCCATGCCTACGTGGAGAGTTTCAGTCCGGCCTTTGTGGTGGACAGAGATGGCAAAGAGCTGCTCGGGGACGATGGGGAGTCTGTTCAAGCAGGCCGCTATATCAACACTAAGGCTCTCCTTAAGTGTGAAAATGATGACGTTGCGTTCCAGCTTCTCGGTAAAACCCGCTCTTGTGCCCGCATTTATTAAGTTTCTTCTAACTGGTGACTTTTGTCTTTTTATGTTCGCAGAGAGAATGGCCAACATGCGGGAACTCTTGATGAGGTCCTAGGCAGCCAAAGTCCAGAAGAAGGTGCCTCCGATGCCCAAAGCCGGAGCGACCAAGCAGCAGGCAACGCTGGAGAAGTTTGTGTCCGGCGCTGGTTCTATTCCGGGGATGACTTCAACACCACCATCTCCGGAAACATCCCATAAAAGGAAGCGGGATGATATTGGAGCCTCTCCCGTGGGCTGCTTGGGTGGTTCTCCTGAAGGGAAGTTTGTGCTGCCCACGTGCTATCTATAGGGGAAGATGTTTGAAGATGAGAGCTCTATTGTCGTCCCGGAACTGGACGCTTTGGCTATCCTGTCCGCTGATCCTCAGGTACGGAGGAAGCTCCTCTGCCAGGACGCGGCGGGAATGATTAGGATATTGGAGGCGGCGCTGACTCTTGGGGATGCAGACATGGTTCATCGCTCCAACCTCAAGGAGGCTAAGACTAGGATCAATGACATGGAGTGTGAGAACGTAGAAATATATAATGAGCTGAAGAAGCTGCAAGGGCACCAAGAGGCTAAGATATTACTTCAAAAGGAGGTGACCCAGATGAAGGAGAAGGTGGCCAAGGTTGACGAGGAAAATTCCCGCTTGAAGGTGAAGATATCTGAGCTGGAGGGGTTGTTGGTAGTGGGTGAGGACGAGACTGACGATGAGAAGACCTTGAAGATGAGGAATGACCTGATCGAGAGGATCCGTCTCCTCGGGGAGGATAATTTGAGGGCGTCCGAGTTTGGTTTTAACGCTGCTTTGGAGTAGTTGAAGGCCCTCAACTCTGACAACAAGCTGGTGACCGATGGAATGAGTTTACTTAACGTGGTCTTCAATGGCGAGGTGGTCCCCCCGGATTTTGCCAACAAGGCCATTTAGTTTGTCTTTTTAAATGTACATGTATTTTGTGGGTCTGTGTGCCTTTTTGATGTAATGTTTTGTTGGACACATCCCCTCTAATGTACACCTGACTTATTCCGACCTTGTAGTCGATGTTATTAATATTTTTTATTCGGGATTTTCTTGTCGCCTTTATTTATGTATGCTTGTTTGAATGGACGTTTGCTCGACTTGCTCTTGTTGTGCCCGACAGTCTAGGAAACTTATCGGGGGGTTAAGTGGTTTCACCGGTGATGAGACTAGGATCTCGGTTGAGGTACTAATCCCATAGGCTTGGACTGTTCCCATCACAAGCTGGGTGTCCTGCCTAATTGGTGTGGCAACGACGGAGCTCAATTGAGGTATCCTCATTGTGCTCAGAGTCTGCTCGTCCCATAAGCAGAAACTGGCTGGCGTTGTAAAATGGGTCGTGCATACACCGGGGTACGGTCTTATGGACGAGCCGTCTCCCCGTTGGGGGTGACCTCATCGGCAGTTGGTCCAACCTCGTGGATGGTCCTAACTATAGTATTGTTTGAGCTTTTCAGCGTTCCATGGTCAAGCAAATGATTCTCCGTCCAGAGTTTCTAAGTAGTAGGCTCTAGTGCCCGTTTTGGACTTGACCCTGTATGGTTCTTCCCAGTTCGCGGCCAGCTTTCCTTTGCGTGAATCTTTCTGGTTTCTGCGTAGAACTAAGCTGCCAATGGGGAAGTCGTGGTTTACGACCTTAGTGTCGTGGCGCAAGGTTATTTGTTGTTTCAGCGAGGCCTCACGAAGGGCTGCTCCTGACCGTATCTCTTCGACCAGATCGAGCTTTTCTCTTAAGGCTTCATCGTTCATCTCCTCGTCGAGGGGAGCTTCCCTTCGTATGGAAGGTTCTCTGATCTTCACCTGTATCTCCGCCTCAATTCCGTAGGTTAATCGGAAAGGGGTTTCCCCGGTGGTGGAATGTGGTGTTGTTCTATAGGCCCAGAACACGCTATGTAGCTCCTCGACCCATCTCATCTTGGCTTCGCCTAACCTTCGCTTTAGACCATGAAGGATCACCTTGTTTGTGGCCTCTGCTTGCCCGTTGATTTGGGGATGCTCGACCGAAGTGAAGTGCTGCTTCGTGCTTAATTTAGCGACGAAGTCCTGGAACTTCCTGTCTGTGAATTGTGTTTCATTGTCGGTCACGAGGGCTTGGGGTATTCTGAAACGTTCAAGGACGTTCCTTTTGTAGAAGCGGAGTATGTTGAAAGCTGTGATCTTGGCGAGGGCTTCGGCTTCAATCCACTTAGTGAAGTAGTCGACGACCATGATCAGAAATTTGTTTTGATAAGACCCCATTGTGAAGAAGCCGAGTATGTCCGTCCCCCACCATGCGAAAGGCCAAGGCAAGGATGGAGTCTTCAATTTGTTGGGGGTGCTAAGTGCATGTCCCCGTGGCGCTGGCACCGGTCACATTTTTGGACATGCTCCCTGGCATTGTGCTGCATGGTCGGCCAGTAATATCCTGCTTGCAGGGCTTTCCGTGCCAGTGATCTCCCTCCCAAGTGTTGTATGTTGATGCCCTCATGGATATCTTGGAGGATTTCAGGGACTTTGCTCTCCTCGACACATTTTAGGAGGGGGATAGAGAATCCTCGTCGGTAAAGTTTGTCATCAATCAGCACGTATGAGCAAGCCCGTCGTTTAGTCACGCTGGCCTCCTTACTGTCCTCGGGCAGTTCCCCCTTGGAGAGGTAATTGTACACACGGGTCATCCAGCAGTGGTTGTCTCTGATGGCGTTGACGTCGAGCAACTTTGATGGTTTCTCGATGCTGGATCATGCGAGTATATCTTGTACGACGGATTTGTTTCCGCCTTTCTTTCTGGTGCTAGCCAGTTTGGACAAGAGATTTGCCCGCGTGTTTTGCTCCCGAGGGATGTGCTGGACTTCCCATGCGTCAAACTTGGTAATTCTTTCCATCACAAGTGTCAGATATTCGACCAGCTGGTCGTTCTTTGCCTGAAACTCTCCCTGTACCTGAGATGCTACGAGCTAGGAATCGGTGTAAATTTTTACCTCCTTGGCGCCCAAGTCTTTGGCCAGCCGTAGTCCTGCGAGGAAGGCCTCGTATTCGGCTTGGTTGTTGGATGTAGGGAAGGATAGGACTAGTGATACTTCAATTAGTATTCCTTCCTCGTTTTCGAGGATAATACCTGCGCTGCTACCCGAGGGGCTGGATGCCCCGTCCACGTAGATGGTCAAGCTCTGTGTTCCACTTGGCGGGGACGATGGAGGCATCATCTCTACCACGAAGTCGGCCAGGACTTGTGCCTTAAGGGCCTTTCTGCCCTCGTATTGAATGTCGAATTTTGACAACTCCAGGGACCATTTGAGCATTCTATCGGCCATATTTGGTCGGCGAAGCAACTGTCTAATGGGCTGGTCCGTGCGCACTACTATGGTGTAGGCTAGGAAATAGTGTCCGAGTCTTCTCGCGGTGATAACGAGGGCAAGAGGGACTTTCTCTATCTGCGCGTACCTGATTTTTGGCCCTTGCAGGGCCTTGTTGGTGAAATAGATGGGCTTTTGCCCGTCCGTTGTCTCGCGAATGAGTGCAGCGCTAATGGCTTCGCTAGTAACGGAGAGATATAGATACAAGGTTTCCTCGCACTCTGGTTGGGATAGCACATGAGGCTCGGATAGGGCATGCTTGATATGGGTCAGGGCCTGCTCGCACTCGTCCGTCCATTCGAGTGTGGGCTCATTTCTGAGGAGTTTAAAGAAGGGCAGGGCATGCTGAGCAGACTTGGCCACGAAACGAGAAAGTGACACGATCACCCTGTTGAGAGATTGGATGGATTTCTTCGACCTGGGCGTGTGAAATCCACGAATGCTCGGCACTTGTCTGGATTCGCCTCTATTCCCCTCTCGATGAGGTAGAATCCGAGGAACTTCCCCGCCCGCACGCCGAAGGTGCATTTTTCTGGATTAAAGCGCATTTTGAACTTTCTGGCCTGGTCGAAGACCTTTTTCAAGTGGGCCGTATAGTCGGATTCCTCTTGGGATTTCACGATCATATCGTCCATGTAAACTTCGAGCATGTCTCTGATTTCTGATTGAAAGACCTTGTTCATCATGCGCTGGTATGTGGCCCCGACATTTTCAGACCGAAGGGCATTACATTGTAGCAATACTTCCCCGACGAGGTCATGAACGCGGTGTACCTCTTGTCCTTTTCGGCCATGGGGATTTGGTTGTATCCCGAATACGCGTCCATGAAGGACAAAGTTTGAAACCTACAGAATTATCTACGAGCTTATCTATGCTCGGTAAGGGATAAACATCTTCCAGGCAAGCCCGGTAGAGATCGGTATAGTCAATGCACATGCGCCATTTTCCACTATGTTTCTTGACAAGTACAATATTGGACAGCCAGGTTGTATACCTGGCCTCCAAAATGAATTTTGCCTCTAAGAGGTCTTGTACAAGTTTTTCGGCAGCCTGTGCCTTCTCATCAGATTGTTTTCGCCTGCGTTGCGCGATGGTACAGGCAGCTGGGTCGATGGTCAAATGGTGGCATGCGGTCTCAGGGTCCAGGTCGAGCATGTCTGCGGCACTCCAATTAAAAATATCAGTGTTGTCTTCCAAGCATTTCTTCAGTTGTTGCCTGACCTCGTCGGGCAGTCCAGCACCAATCTTCACTCCTCTGTTGGGGTTATTACTGAAGGCGATGACTTCAAACTCCTCGTCTGGAACTGGGGGCGTGAAGGCTGATGTGGAGGAGCTGGTCGTCCCCTTCGACGCGTCTTCAGTGCTATCTTTCTCGCCTACATCTGAAATTTGGCTGTCAAGGTCGATGGTGTGTACAGGGAGTGCAGGTTTCTTATCCGGTTGGCCGTCTTCGGATGGATGATCTTCCTCCCTTTCCTACTTAGCTGCTTTTGGTGCTACATAGATCTGGTTTTGTCCTCGGGTTGCTACTTCAAAACATCTACGTGCAGCCTCTATGTCCCCGTGCAATGTCGCAACGAGACCCTTTTCCGTATAATACTTCAACTTGAGGTGGACAGTTGAAGGGACAATAATTAGCTCCACGAGGGCTGGTTTCCCCAAGATGCATTGGTACAGTGACGAGCAATCAATCACTAGGAAATGGGTTTTGATTGACCTGGACACCTCTTCTTCCCCGAACGTGACCAGTAGCTCCACATACCCCCAGGGTCTGGTCGTGGCTCCGTTGAATCCCTGCAAATCAGACCCCACGTATGGTGAGAGGCTTTTCTGGTCCAGCTTGAGGGCACGAAACAGGCCGACGTACATTATGTCCACCGAACTACCCTAGTTGACCAGGATCCTTCTGACGTCAGTGCTTGCCAATCTTGCCCTGATGAGCAAGGGGATGTGTGAGTTCGGAGAGCCCCCAGGCAGCTCTTCACGGTAAAAGGTGATCGATTGGAAGCGCCCTTTGATCTTCTCAAGTGTGGATAGTCGGTCAGGACTGCAATCAATGAGCTGATCAAACTTTCTCTTGACAGATCCCACCGTCAGCTAATTGTACCCCCCGCATGAGATAACCATGGAAGCAGGGAATGCTTCTCATGTGTGTATGCGGATATCCGGGAAGGTTCCTCGAGATATTCAGGGACGGCAAAGTCCTCTGGTCGCGTGATGGACATAGCAACCTGCGGGGGAGGACTGGGCAGAGATGATTCTGCTTCCTTCTTCGAGTCTGAAGCCTCTCGCCGGGAAGACTCGCCCTTCTTTATATACTGCTTCAAGTGACCCTCCTTGATGAGGATATCAATAGCATCTTTAAGGTTCACGCAGTCCTCGGTCGTATGGCCATGGCTGCGGTGGAAACGACAATACTTACCTTTGTCCACATTGCCTTTGGACGTCGTCGGTTTGGGGAACCTGACACCTCCCTGCTTGAATTCAGTATTGACGTATTTGGAGAGAATACGCTTGCGAGGATTGGTGAGCAGAGTATACTCTGTGAATCGGCCAGTATGCCCTTTACCTTCCCGGGGGCGATCCTCTCGTCGCCTCTTTTTCCCTTGTCGGGATGTCTCCAGCTCGTCTTTTTTTGGTGCCTGGGTGTTTTCTCGATCTCTTGCGTCCCGGACATGAAATGCGGTTTCCTTCTCTTCGTACTGTATATACACTTCAGCTTTCCGGAGAAGTTCCGTCAACGTTCGGGTGGTCTCGATTCCGATGGCTTTGCGAAACTGGCTTTTTGGTCTCAAGCCTTTCTCGAGGAGATACTTTTTCATATGGTTCGTCGTGCGGACCTCCACGGCCTCTTTGTTAAATCGTTCAATATATGCCCGTAGGGACTCGTCCATACCCTGTACAATAGCTTCTAAGGTGGCCTCCGACTTGGGATGTCGTCGGGAGGCCTTAAAATGCTGGGTGAACCGGAGTCTTCAATTCTCTCCAAGATGTGACCGCCCCCCGGGGAAGGCGCTTGAACCAAGCCATAGCCTATTTCCTGAGGGTGATTGGGAACAATCAGTACTTTATGGCTCCACTCACATTGTGGTAGTAGAGCATTGCCTCTATGTTTTCTATGTGTTCGCTGGGGTCGGTGGTCCCGTCGTATGTTGCTAGAGTAGAGGGCTTCTCCAACCCGCGAGGAATTCTAGTGTCCATGATATCCTGTGAGAGGGGACCATGGACGTCATCGTCACTGCTTGTGTTCGGAGAACGGGAAAAAGAATAGCTACGACCACGACTTCTGCTTCACCGTGGAGAATGCCTGTGCGAACGGCAATGCTCGGGCTTTTCTTTGGGCCTGGATCTCTTAGATGCGGGGGAACGTCTTGACCTCTGCAGGGGAGAACGGTGTCGCCTTCTTGCAAGGCCGGATGCGGGCTCTTCTGATCTTGATCGTCTTCTCTCCGGGGAGAGGCTTCTGGACCTGTCCCGCCTCCATTTCTGAGGGGGAGACCGAAGACATGGAGAACGGCTGCGAGGTTTCTCCGAGGACAAGCGCTCCTGGAGGACGTGCTAGAGAGCGTTGATCTTTTCACCTTGTTGGAAGATCAAGAGGTTTGGCCTGTTGAGGGAGGCTGTGAGAGCAGTTGTGCTAGGGTCAACATTTTATGGAACTGGAATAGGCTCAAAAAAGCGGTCAGCAGCCTGTGCCCGAGGTTTCACGTCATCGAGAGTAGGGAAGGCGGTTTTCCCGTCACGATGGTTTGTCTCCTAGAAAGCAGCTCTGGAGAGGATGTGGTCGGCGTTATCAGCGATAACGGCGACAGTAGGTTCTTGACGAACATCATCATTCTTGGTAGAGGCCATGATGATCGGAAGGAGTTTGAAGAGAGCTTTGGTCTTTGAGGTGAAAAAGAGAGGATTTTGAATCAAAATACGAGGAACCTTTTCCCACAGACGGCGCCACTGATCGGAGGTGATTAGACTGGATCGTCGTGGCCTTCGCGTAGGGCAGATGATGATGCTTGTAGGAGAAGAGGGGGTGTACCTGCAAGGCACTCCGACGCTCAAGTAAGAAAAGGTCAAAGAAAAGGGGCAAGTATAAAGTATGTTCTTAGGATGATTATTGGATACCTGACCATCTCGAGTGATAGGGTATTTATAGAAGCACCCCCAGCGCGAGGCCAAGGTCTCTCATGTGGCCAAAGCACCTGGTCGACCAATGAGATACTGCCAGGTGGGGGGCAAGGCGCGTGGCGCTTTGATTTGGTCCAACTGTCTCCGTGAGATCCGGGGAGACAGTTGGTCGCGCGAACTATTAAGCGAGTGAAGGGGACATGCCCAACGGCTAGTTTCTGTCCAATGGTTTGTTTCTACCCAACGGCTAGTTCCTGCCCAACGGCTAGTTCCTGGCTATTGGGCCTGGCCAATGGCTGGATTAGATTAGGCCTTGCCCTTCTGGGGGCAAAGCGCCTGCCCAGTCCAGAACAATGTGCAACTGTTGTCGTGTTTTTATCATTTTTCTTTTTATTGCCTTCATCATTTTCCCTTGAATATTCTCTTTTGATAAATTTGTAATTCATTTTTATGTGTCCCACCTTGCCACAATTGTAGCATATAATTTCGTTTCTAGTTCTTGACTTGCCACAACTTTCAGATTTGTCATGCTTATGAAAATGTCTAGTTTTGCTTCTCCACCTTAACACAGAAACTAGAGTTTCAAACTGATTAAAAGTAACAATTAAACCACATTACTTTCTTCTAGCTTCTTTATTAAGCATGCTATCTTTGACGGTTGACATTAACAATTTTCCATTCGAAGCTGAATTAGTAAGTAACAGGTAAGGAGCTAAGCAATAATAAGACTTGCAATTCATCATCCAACTTAATATCAATAGTCTCCAACTGATTCATAATATTCTAAAACACACTCATTTGCTTTACCATTGAGTCACAATCTTTGTATTTCATATTAACCAGCTTCCTGATCAAACATGTTTTATTTTGCACGTTCTTGCACTCATACAACTCTTTTAATTTATTCCACGTTCTAAGAGAAGGTAAAATGCTGCCATAGATGGTAAAATGCATCCAACTTATGCACAAAATATAAGTATACCAAAACATCTCTAAGAGAAGGTAAAACTACTCAAAAAAATATAAATAGAATTAACTAAGTAATAGGAACAACATACTGAATTTGCAACTCAAACTGATAAAATTTACTACACCCATATATCACTCGTGCATTTTCTCTATTGAAACTCTTATTAAGTTGTTTACTTATTGTACTTGTTGTGTCTCTTTAGAGATTAAAAAATCTCTTTTAAAAAATTCTCAATACAATTCACATTAAACTCTTTATTTTTCTCTATTATTCTTTTTCTTTATTTTTCCCTTTTTTTCTAAATAAATAGTGGGAACAACTTTAAAAATGAACCTACCTAGAGTTAGAGTTAGTAGCTACTTGCGGAAAAGAATATCAGATTTACCTGCAGGATTTGTTGTAAATTTTTCTGCATGAAAATATATGGGAAACTTTTCTTAGAAAATAAAGATACATAAGTTGATTTATTTTTTGTACCATTCAACATATTCTTGATTCTTTTTATGACTGGCCAGTGATATTCCTACAAGTTTGATGGCATACAAAAACTGAATAGCTTTACAACCGTTGATTAATTTGAGATGTGGAAAGTATGAGAATTGTGTTTCATTTAGACATCAAGATAAAGTGTGCCAAGTCACTTACCACACGTATGACCCAGTGCCACGTCAGATGCCACCCAAGCAAAAGTTGACGCCGTTTGAACAAAATGGACGGAAAGGACTAACTTGGATCTTTTTGAACAATTAAAGGACCACTTTGGAACTTTTTAAAGATAAGGGACCAGAATGAACCCCGAGGTAAACTTAAGGGACCAAAAAGGGTATTTTTCCTATTTTGTATTGAGATTTTTAGATTTAGGCATATCAAAATCATTATACTTTCTCCCCATTTGTCAGAAATAAAAAAGGTAACTAAGAATAGATATTAACAAAGATATATAAAGACGATCATAATGACAAAAAAAATATCATTCATCAGATTGAAAGAACAAAATAGAACATAAAGCAAAAGGTATCCTATAGTGCCTAAGGTTTGGGAGTAGAAAAGGTTCTTTGAAATAGCTGAGTGACCATATCCAAAATACTCTTGTTGACTTCTTCTCGCTCATCAATTTTTGCTTTGAGTATCTTCTGTTCTTTTTGCACATCTATTATTCAATACTTGAGAAAACAAATTTTTTTCAAATGAATGTGGCTCATCAGATTGAGCTGCTTGATTCAAGGAGGTTTCTGCAAAATTCTTTTCAATGACAACCTCTTCAGCCACTTTTTTCTCCTTAGTCGAACTGTTTTCACCAACTGCTCTCTTCCTTTTTTTGTTTGAGCCTGTTTTTGGATTACGCACTGCATATGTCCTGACTAATCCCAACTTCAACAAATCTCCACTATGGAAGTATTTTCCATTTTTAATTTCTGGTGCTACTGGAGGGTTTATCAATTCTATAATATTGTTATCAGTGAGAATAACAACGATTAATCTTCCTCAAGGAATCCAGGTTCTTTGAGCTGATAGTATTTTCTTTGAACAATTGATAGAATCACGTAAAAAGTTGAAGAGAAATGCCGGTAGATTTATCTTCTTTCTTCTAGCCAGATAGAATAGCATGTACTTTAGATCAAAATCCTATTTTGTTGGATTTTCCTTTGGTGAATGATAAATGCTGCCATAGATGATATTGAGCCAGACATTTAGGTTATCATATAGTTTTGAGGCTAAGTTAGAATCTTTACCATCTTTGAATATGGTAGGAGTGATCACTCAAATCTGCTAAAAAAAAAAACTTAGCCTGTTACTCAGCATAGCTTCCCTTCTGTTGTGGCATTGAAATCCAGTGTTGTCATGAGAGAGAAGTTTAGCAATGTCATCCAACTAAATGTTTATGCCATGGCCTTTAATATTTGAGCATACCATAGTGTTATTCATAACATAGGCGTTTTCCCAAAATTCCATGACAAGTTCTGGATAGGTTGGTCCTTTAATAAGATCAAAGTATGTATTCCAACCTTGAATTTCAAGCGGTTAATAGAAGTCAAAACCATGTGCGGTGAGATTTCCAAAATCCACATTACGTTCAGAGATAACAGATAGTAGTTCAACTGGCAGAGCCACTGTGATTTTTGGATCATCATTCAGATGATTTTCCAAACGCTGTTTTTAGAGATCCAAGCTTTGATCCACAGACATGTAGGTTTCCATTTGAAGAGGATGAAGGCACACACAATTTAGGGTTGAGAGAAAAAGAAGGTTTAAAAGATAAAAGTGTGATAAAATGTAGCGTAGGTGTGTGATTTGATGTGATGTGAATATAAATAGAGATAATTGTGATGATTATGAATATTAGGGAAAAGAAACGATTAGACATAGATGAAGGTAAAATCAGATTTAACATATAATCCCAAGACACGTCTAGTCATTTAGGGTAATAATTATTGAGCATGGATTGCAAAAAGAAAAATGTCTTAAAACGAGGCATAACCTCTTCACATACCTGGCAACGTGTTGAAAGGGTTAACTTCTCAGTTCCCAACGGTTACAAAGATCTCAACCGTTTACAAGATCTTTAACACTCAAGATATATTTCTTAAAGAAATAATTTTCAATTCTAAAGAACCATAATTTAAAAAAAAAGACTTCCTTCTAAACTCTAAAATATTATAGTTCTAGAATATAAAAATAGATTTCTAAACCATTTAATTAAACAGAAAGGTTAGAAATATATTGCTCAATACTTCTTGTAGAATCCCAGCTACGACTGTAGATGCTTCTTCAGAATCATCACATAATTTGCTTATGCAATTGATAACTTTGTTGATGAGCACATCTAGTTGGACCACTAGAACCGTTTCTTCTCATAACTGGATTTATAGAGCTTTCTTCCTTTTGCAGTCTTTATGAGAATCCTTGAACCTTGTGTAGGATCTCTCGATCTTCCTTTTAGATAGATGAAAAACATTTCATCTAATGTTTATTTCATTGATCATTAGAGAAGAATCAAATCTTTCTCTAGTCTCCATCTTAGAATTATCCGTCTTCTATCTTCATGAAGGATCAAAAAACGTCTTCTTCAATAAAGCTCATTTCTAGATGGCCAAAAGTTTCTCAGCTTAAACATAAACTTTTGAGCAGTTATGTGCTAAAGAAACTTGTTGAATTTCTTCTTGCATCATTAGAGTTCAATCTTTAAACATATGCTAATCTTCACCAGATGCATATATCATCATGATCATCAAACCAAGACATATTTCTTAGAGGGTTTGAATGATAATCTTGTTCTTACTAGCTGCACCTTTTCATCCAGAATCAGTTCATCAAAAGGTGAAAACTTCCGTTCTTTCCTTTCTTAGGGAGTAAATAAACTGTGATGGTTTCTGATTGAGCATCTTCTGATTTCTTTATTCTGATCTTCATCAATAACTTTATTCAAAGAAGATAGCTTCTAGTTTTGTATTCTTCCACTAAGCTTTAGTTTCTGACTTCCAAGCTCATTATCAAATCCGAGCAATCTAACCAATATGCATTAGAATAGATTCGAATCATATTTTATTCTGAATAAACATGCTAGCTGCTTCCTAGAAATGCTTTATCATGATGATTTCTCATATATCATGATTTAAGCCATTTCTTTTCCAAGCTTGTTCTATGTTCAATCATCTGTATCTGATAGTGAAGAACTAGAACATCCGAATCTTCTTTTCACCAGATAGCTTCTTAAGCTCGTACTTTCACTCAGTCACATGAGTCCAGAAAGTAGTGAACACAGAAGGATACATTCATGTATCAGGAGCTCCTGAAAAGAAACTTTGGATAACATTCTGACAAACTTAAGTTTGTTCAACTGAGATACCTTTCTTAAGCTAAAATGACTTAATTTGTCTTATGCTTCAGCCAATTCTCTTAATAGACACACATACGACAATAATCAGAAAATCGTAAGTCACTCTTTCTTAAATGCACTCTTGACAACTGAAGAACTTCCCTTCTAATCTCTTCAGAATTCTACGAAGTTTCTAGAGCAGGCAGCCAGAGTCCTAATGGCCATATCCAATGCTTATCTGCAGTAGAATTAGTCTATTTTGAATAACAAACTGCTTTATCTTCTCGAGAGATCTTCTGTAGCAAAATTTCTAACCATAGCTATCTACGTTATGTTAGTTAGCTCTTCTTCTCAGCCTTTTTCTCATAAGCATTTCATGCTTTCTTCTTAGGATTTTCTTCCTTAGAAAGAGAGAGAGACCTTCTTTGTCTTCTAGCTAGAAGTAGCATTCTGTTTTTCTCTTATGATTTTTAGCTTCTGACTGATTGAAGCATAACAGTTTTCTTCTTTTCTGAGTTATACTGTTTAGCTCATATCTTCAGTTCTTCAAGAGAAGCTTTACTCCATATCTCATGCATGCTTGATCAGTTTCCATAAGCTTCTATTCAAATAGCAAGCTTCTGATCATCTTCTTCAAGAATCCTGACTAAGAAATTATCATTCAGAATCTTAAGTTCTGTAGTCATGATTTAAAATATTGATGACAGTATTTCTAACATCTTCAGCATACTTCCATGCTTTAGAATCATGACACAAACATTCTCTCTTCTTCACATGAAAGAGTTCCTAATGAGCAATACTGAGAAAGTTAACGGTAGACCAAGTCTGTTTGTTGAAAACATCCCATACTCATAAAGAATTAACCTTCAGCAAACAAGATTTCATGATTTCTAATGATTCTTGTTGATCTCTTCTAGATCATTCTTCTTAAGCCTTGTCTAGGCATCACCTTGATAAGATACGTAGCTCTCAACTAACGTATTCCAAGGATAACATTCATCAGATTCTTCTAATTATCTGATGAGTCCATTATCCTTTTACCAGCTGATTCTTCATCTTGCTTTCAATCTTCTTGCAAGCGCCATAAGATAAAATTATGTTGTCAATGACAACCAACTCCAAGAATCAGTGACACAATCCAGAATGAACCTTTCTGGTTTTTCATTTCAGTACTCAATCTTTTCATCGTCGTATGAGACTGAAACTGTAGATGGTGAAGGAGATTAGCCAGGGCGTTTCTCAAAGCTCGTCTGGATTTTTACATAACACGGTTAAGTGTTTGATAAACATAAATAACAGAACCGGAACTCCGATACCAATTGAAGGTTGAGAAACACAAGAAAGGGGGGGTTTGAATTGGGTTTCACATTTCATCCCCTTTTGCGGAATTAAACTAATGACATTAACAAATAAATAAAAATAAATGAATACAATTATTTTTATCCTGGTTCACTTTTAAAGAAGCTACTCCAGTCCACCAACCTTGGTGATTTCTCCTTAGACAAGGACTTAATCCAATAATCATCAAATTGATTACAACCTCTAAGCCATTAAACAACACACTTAGCCTTCTCAAGCATCCTGGCTTTCACTTAGCCGCTCAAGGAATCAACATCCAAGTCGTTAGAAAATGATCTGGCCCTCTCAAGCAGCCTGGCTAACCACTTAGCCGCTCAAGGAAATCATTACCTTATAAGGAGTTTCATGCTACCTTCAACAAGGATTTACGCCACCTTAGATAGAATTTCTCTAGCTACCTTCAACAAGGATTTACGCCACCTTTAGACAAAGGATTTCTCAAGCTACCTTCAACAAGGATTTATGTCACCTTTAGAAAAAAGGATTTACATGTGTACACTTAATGCTTCTTTCTGATGTACTCCTTTCTTGAGCAGGTAATGTTTCTTCCAACTTAACCATCAAGATCAACTAAGTTACTATGCTTCACTTATTGATGCTTCACATGGCTTTAGCATGTTGCATCGTTGTACACACTTCAACAATTTGCTTTGACTTTTTCTTTGAGCATTCTTCATTTAAGTTTCAGCTTGTTGCATTTTCTTCAGCGCTTTGGCTTGTGCTTTTCTTTAGCACTTTTGCTTCCAGCAACTAGCAATTTTTCAAGCTTCTTAATCTTCAATTTATAGAGCTTGAGATAATAGATCTGTTGAGGGGAATTCTTGGAAACATATTCCAACAACAATATCCCAACATTCATATTAAGGAATGGTCAACATCATTGTACAAAAACCTGCTCTTGTGCCACATTATCGAGGTAGAGGTTACAGTCTTTGTATTCTTGTGTTCAGCTCAAAACTATTCTTATCTTCTGTCTTTCTAATGTCTTCAGTGGATTTAAATAAAATGTTGATGAAGCATGTTGTAGAAGAGTCAATTTTGTGCAACTTCAGAAACCCAGTCTTCAGAATTCCAAGATCTTTGTTCAGCAGAAATATCTTGAGAATCTTCAGCACTCGTTCTTTTAGAAGTAAAATATCTTCAGAGTCTTCAGAACCTCTTCCTTCAGAACCTTGTCTTCAGAGTCTTCAGAATTTATTAAGCACATTATTGTCTTCAGAGTCTTCAGTACTTCATTCATCTGAACCTTGTCTTCAGAAACTCTTTAGAACTTGACCTTCAGATATTGTGTCTTCAGAATCTTCAGAACCATGTTCACCTGAACCACGTCTTCAAAATCTTTAAAATTTGTAACATTAGAAGCGCATCACATTAGAAAGCCTTATAGGCCTTTCTCATAAAGTCTCAATTAGAATGTCTAGAACTAACTTTCATTAGAACCGTTGTATTAGAAACATTCATGAATCTTGACTTTATCTTGTACACACATATGTTTTCTTCCAGAGTGTTGATGACAGAGTCCGATGACATCACACGTCTTCTTATCAAAGTCAGAATCTTATTGACAACAATCACACACTAGGCAGAAATAATATCATACAGAATTGTTCTCTTAGATAACATGTACAGTTATCATCAAAACTCAAAGGCCAGATGTAAAACCAAATCTAGTTCTTACATGAAGTCCATGTTTTATTTGCCGATAATACCAAGGTTAAAAAGAATGTTTGCTTTAATGCACAATTCAAGTCAAATGACATGACATCATACAAACAAAATAAATTCAGGAAATATGTGACATCCATCTGCTGGTGAGGCATGGAAGCATTTTGATCGGGTACATTCTGATTTTGCTTCAAAACCTAAAAATGTCAGGCTCGGATTATGTTCTGATGGTTTTACTCCATATGTCCAAGCGTCCGCAATTAAATATTCTTGTTGGCCAGTTATCGTAACCTTTTACAACCTCCCTCCAGAGATGTGAATGACAAAACCATATATGTTTTTGACTTGCCTAATTCCAGGACAGTCAAGTCCAAAATCCGAAATCGATGTGTATTTACAACCTTTAATTGATGATTCGAAGAGGTTGTGGATTGGAGAAGGAACTTACGATATATCTCGCAAATAAAACTTTACTTTACGAGTTGCCTTAATGTGGACTATTAATGACTTTCCTGTGTATGGAATGTTATCTGGTTGGGGTACGCATGACAAAATGGGATGCCCGCATTGCATGGACTTTACAAAGGCTTTTATGTTGCAATTTGGTGGGAAATGTTCATGGTTTGACTGTCACCGCAATTTCCTACCACAAGACCTTGTCTTTAGAAGAAACAAGACTGATTTCAAAAAAGACGAACGAGTAAAAGATTTGCTTCCCCCTCGATTGTCACCAGATGAAATATGGAACCGAGTTTGTAAACTGCCAAAATTCACAGATTATGGTGAGGCATGCAGAATTCCAGGATATGGGGTCAACCACAATTGGACAAAAAAGTATATTTTGGGACCTCCTATATTAGACGGATAATTTGTTGCGACATAATCTTGATGTTATGCATATTGAGTATTTTTTTTTATAATGTATTTAACACAGTGATGGATGTTCAAGGCAAAACAAAAGATAATGAGAAGGATAGAAGGGACATGGAAATTTTGTGTGATAGAAAATACTTGGAGTTGATGCCTCGTACTAATGGAAAACTATTAAAACCCAAGGCTAACTACACTCTAATATCCCAAGAAACTAAAGCGGTTTGTCGATGGTTAAATGAATTGAGAATGCCTGATGGTTATGCTTCAAATTTAGCAAGGTGTGCCGACGCCAAAACTGGAAAGTTGCATGGAATGAAAAGTCATGATTGCCATGTTTTCATGGAACGGTTGCTTCCAATTGCGTTCGGTTCACTACTCAAACATGTGCTTAATACACTAACTAAAATAAGTCAATTTTTCAAAGATATTTATGCGTCAACTTTAAGAGTCAATAACATCAATAAGTTAGACCAAAATATTCCAGTAATTCTATGTAAGTTGAAACAAATTTTTTCACCTGGTTTTTTTTACTCTATGGAACATCTACCTGTGCATCTTGCATATAAAGCTTATCTCGGCGGCCCTGTTCAATATAGGTAGATGTATTCTTTTGAAATATTCATGGGTGATTCAAAGCGATCAGTGAAAAATAAAGCTAAAGTTGAAGGATCAATATGTGCACATTACTTGCATCAGGAAACATCACATTTTTACAGTCATTATTTCAATAATTTGATGTTAAATCCAAAAAGCATAAGGAATGAATTTAGCATTAACCAAAGAAGTCAGTTTACCTTATTAGTCTTCGGTTTACCCGGTCATCCCTCTGGAAAGGAGAATGTACATTGGCTAACCCAAAAAGAATTGCAATCTGCATATGTTCATGTCTTGATTAACTGCGTTGAAGTTAAACCATTTCTTGAGTAAGTATTACCCCAACTGGAAATGTGTACGTCGAATGTCATGGACGCTGATAAAATTAAAAAAATTATAAAAGTAAAACATCTGGACGACTATCTGACATGCTTAAGCGTGCTAGATTACGTTGGGAGATGTAAGGAATTCGTCCTAACTGGATAGGCCAGGAAGTTTTTTAGCAACTCCTTGAGTGGTGGAAGACAGAAGATTTTCAGAAAAAATCTGAACATGCAAAGAAAATAAGAGCATCTGAATCAAGCGGTTTCCTTAATACAGTAGGAAGTATCAGTATTGCCGAACATGCTCGACGAATGGTACTTATAACTATTTTTGTAATGTTGTTTTTTGATAATTTATTTGTTATATATATATGTATTTATTTAATTCAACTCAATAATTTTAATTAGAAAAAGGATTTGGGGAGACACCCACGAATTAGTGAGTTGTTCGTGAAGACCCGAACCAAAAAATCGGAGGAGCTTGTTGACGCCCGTTCTAAAATAACTTTGGTAACTTGTTGTTTATATTTCAATATTTTATTTAATTATTTTATATAACTAAATTGTTTAACCTATATTTAATTTAATTTTTTTATGTATGTGTAGGAGTTGTATCAGAAACTACTTCCCCAATTTCTAATTGATAATCCTCAATATACTCGATCGGGAATGAACCGCTTGATCCACGTGTGATCTTTATATTTGGGGTTTATCAGTTGGAGGAAAGGGAGATAATGGGTGTTTCTTTGGTCTTGGATCTTTTGCTATCGACTACAAAAAATGGGATAGAACTTTATTCCGAAAACTTGAAGATGGGGAAGGAACATCTCATCCACCAGAATTGACACCTGAAATGATGGAGATAGTGAGACAACTGACTCTAACTGAAGCGAGATGCAAGACAGCGGCACGCGAGGCGGAGGTGAGACGCGAGAAGGAGGCATGTGAGGCGGCGCTAAAGGCCGAAATTGTGGAAATGAAGAAGAGGCAATCTGAGATGGAGGAACAAATGCGACAATTTTTTGCCTCACAATCGAAGCGTCCTATCCAAGAAGATGAAGACAAAGACGAAGTATATTTAGTAGTGATGGTGAATAGCTTTTTTTTAATTACTATTTATATTTGTGGCGTGAATATCCTGTGACTAAATACTTTTATATTTTTTAATGATTATAATTATGACTTTTTTAATTGAAAATTGTTTTAATTTTTGCATTTTATTATTTTTTGTGACGTGAATAACTTTTGTATATTTTTAAATTACATATTTTTATTTATTTTTAAAAAATTAACCTGCGACGCGAAAAACCATGTCATTAATTAATGACATAATATTCATGTGGCCAAATGTTGCCACGGATGTTCCAGCGATGTGTTCTGTCCATGTCGCTAATTTCGGTTAGTGATGTGATTTTGGCCGTAGTGACGTGATTTCCACGTGAGTACTTGCAGTATTTTTTGTAGTGTGTGAGAGACTTTAATAGAGATATTTTATTTAAAAGATTGGAATTTCACCTTTTTTTTTAAGTTACTATTAAGTGGCTGTTTTAAACTGACGCAATAATTATATTTATATTTTTTTTAGTTTCAACCATTTAACGTTGGTTTTAAACCGACGCTAAATTTCATTTTTTTTTCTTTGTTTGTTTTCAACATTTTAAAATTGCTGCTAAATAATCACTGAAAATTTTGACAATGTTGCCAAAGTTCATAATAGTTGTAGAATGTATATACATGAATAGACATACTCATTATTTGGGGATAGATTTTGAGGGTGATGTTCAAGCCTATTTATAAATTATAATTGCTGTGAAGTTTTATTCACATTCTTGTGATCAAAACACTCTTTGATGATACAAAGTTCCACTTCCTTTTTGGGGAGAGTGTGTAGATAATGCTCTTTGCCTCATCAATAGAATTGCAACTGTTGAATTGGATTATTATTATTATTATTATCCTTTTGAGGTATTGTATCACAAAACTTCTTGTCGTTTTTCTCACGTGTACCTTGGCAAGCATTATCAGTTTTGGACATGTTAAGAATATGAATAATATTTTGGGAAAAGGTATATGGAATTAGGTTCAAAGTTTTGGAATTGTGTTATAAATAATTCAAGCTCTAGCTACGCCATGGCCTTACTGTCTGCTAACGTCATATTCATGATGATTTTTTACATCATATTTATCCAAAACCAATTTAACAACCATATTTGAAATGAAAATATTTATAACTATTTAAGAAGTATTTCAAACTTATATGTTAGTAGCAACTTGAAGAAAAGAAAATCAGATTTACCTGCAGGATTTGTTGTGAATTATTCTGCATATACGCGTCCCCTTTGCACATAACCTAGATTTTTTTTATGAATGGCCGGTGATATTCCTGCAAGTTTGATTGCATGCATAAATTGAATAGCTTTACAAAGAGCCCAGATGCTCACGAAAATATAAAAAACTAGACATGATAATATAAGATGAGCTTACCTTCTTTGACTAAATCAAAGATTCCTCTACTAAGAATCTCTTCAGCAACACATAAAAGAAGATATGATACCAGATGATCTTGTAACACCCCCACATTCTTCCTTCTTTTAATTAATAATGATATTATTTATATTTACTATTATTTGAGAATATCATTTAATTGGTAAATTCTTTAGATTTGGATATAGCATAGGATTTAGTGAATATTATTTATATTTACTTTTAGTCATAACTATTGAAGTTGGGAGGAAGTTGATAACAAAATCATAAGAGAAATTTATGTTGTTCAAGTGATTCCGAACACATTAGGGAAGGAGAAAGTGAATAGTATTATTTTAAAAATATTGTCCGATTTATAAGAGAGAGAGAGAGAGAGAGAGAGAGAGAGAGAGAGAGAGAGTTAACCATTTGACCTATTTTTGTTCCTAAGTGTTTCTTCTTGAGAGTTCCACGAAAGAAGAGGGAGGGCTAACCATTTTACCTACTTTTGTACCCAAGTGTTTCTTCTTGAGAGTTCCACGAAAGATGCGAGTTTTTCATAAGTTATGCCCATGAACCTTCTTACAATCAAATGAAGAATTTAATTTGCTAATCTCATAAATCAAACAAGAGATTTTAGTAGATTAACCTATAAATCAAACAGAACTTTTTAATAAGTTGAACTCATGAATCAAGGAAAGATTTTAAGCGCATGATCTAAAGAGTCAAGTAGAGATTTTCATTGATTAATCTCAAGAACCAAACAAAAATTTTATTTAATGATATTACAAAAGAGACAATACTCTCTTTATTAAATTACAATGATTCCACAACACCAAAATAATTCTCACAAACATTTTTCACTCTTAACTGACTAGGGCAATTTCAGTGAAGAAATTGAAAGATGAAGTATAAGAGACTAAAATGGGAAATAATAGTTAAAAGTTATTTTCTGGTGTACTAAAGAAATGAGCAAAATCCCTCTATTTATAGGATACATTTTATCAAAAAGGAAAAATATCTTAATTCCAAAGAGTTTCAAAAAGATGGTAACCCTAATTCGAAAATGGAAACTTTATAAAGATTATGTGACTTAATCGATTAAGAGTATTTCTAATTAATTGATGAGGCTTTTTCCTTGCTTTAAGTGATTTTACTAAAACCTTGATTGAATAGGTCAATGCTACCCAAATGATTAGGGACAATCTTGATCAATCACACAAGAAACTTGATAGTTTTTATAGAGATTTTAAGGTAATTTAGTAAGTTTAGAAAGGAAACACAATGAAATTTTGATGTTACTTAATTGCTTTGTTGTTGCATATGTGTTCCCCATTTGTTCCTCAATGAGAAACATTTTTATACCTATCTCACTTCCTCAAGATCATTAAGGAGTATCCCCTCAAGTTTAATGATTAAATGATGATCATAATATTCTCCGTTCTCATTATTATGATGTAATGTCCTCTTTATCACGTTTTGTAACTCCCATGCAACCATAGAACTACCCATAGCTGTTACGCCGATTGTACACATCGTCTAAAAACATGTCTTTAATCACCATACAACCTGGGCTCCGACTTGTCTCATATGTAGCCACCCGACATTCGTTACTTTCTGCAAATAGCTGGCATACCGACTTTCCATGCTTGGCCCCAGTGATTTATAACTCGACTTTGAGAATTCCGAGCTATACATAAGCCCCCAAATCATGAGGCCCAATGGCATTAAGTATTCAGACAAATAGTCCTAAAATTCTTTCTCCTTTAATGGGTCATACTTCTGCCCGGTATGGGTTTTTAAGAGTAATGATGATGGTCGTCTTATTATATCCTATCTCCCTATTTGTTATGAATACTTTTATGGGGAAGCTAATCGCCATCATGACTCTAGTTCGATAGGGTCTCTTAACCATTTTAGATTTCTTTCCATAAAACCCCAAATTTCTTTGTTTCTTTGTTCATCAATCTCGACCCTTGTTCCCTTTTTTCAAATTGTTATCCAGATTCTAACGCCCTCTACAGTCGCTTTGCATGCACGAATCTCATGTATTACTTCTTTGCCTTACTTATTCTTACTTAATTCTTTTATCATGGTTATAATATGTGAGTGTGATAATTCGAGGAATGTACTGATTCCCGTCAATGCCCAAGAGATAAGAAAACTATGGGATGCATGCATGAAAAAATGCGAGGGACATTTAGGGCAAGCAGAATTTGATCAGATCATTAAGGAAGTAAATGGTGACATTTCTTCATCTTGTAGTGAAACTGATTCAAAATCTTCGTCATTGGGTTTTGTGGACATTTTGATGGAGATGACAGGGCCTTTTATTGACAAAGAAGACTTAATCTACATCCACAACACAATTGATGACAATGACAATCAAAACTCCGATCTAACATACATATTTCTTCAACACAATTGATGACAGGGCCTTTTATTGGAACCTTGTATGGTTCGTGAAAGAGTTTGAATCACTCGACCAATGGGAGTATTTGACAAATATTTTTTATATCTATTCAGGGGTAATTGAGGATTTTAAGATCCGTACCCCCTTTACTGAATTTGAATCTGATCTCCTCAAAACCCTAACTATCGGTCCTTCTTAATTATGCCCAAACAGATGGGGCTTTATTAAATCTTTTGTGTAGGCACTAAACATAATCCCTAATTTAGGTTTGTTCTTTTCTTTCTTTGAGCTAAAAGGGGATGACAAAGGAGGTTAGGTTTCCCTTAGTGGAATCCCAGGGAAAGTTTTCCTTTAGGTTTATCTACCAACTACAAAGGCTTCAAAGATAAGTTTCTTCGTGTAAAAAGTGGGAAAATGTGCCCCAAAGTTATGTATGCATTAGATGAGGGCCACCATTTCCCGATTTACTGGATGGATAACCCGTTTCTAGTGTGTGGCTTTGACTATGACAAGTTATATGCTTTGGAGATCTGAGCTTTAGCTACTCTAGATGCCTTCCGGGTAGTAAAGGTCTAGGATTTACTAAACATGGTCGATGATCCGGAAATAATATTTAACTTCCAAGGTAATGCTTGTATGTCTCTTACTATACTCTAGTGATATCTTTATTTCACTCTTATGAACTTATTTGTTCATTAATTTTTAGCTGAAATGACGAGCCTTAAGCTGACGAAACATAAGAAGCTAATGGCTGAAGTGAGGGCGAGGTGGGGAGAACAATCTACCTATAAGACCCACTTGTCTGATATTCAAACTCGGGCCCTTAAAAGAAAGAAAGCAGAGGATGGGAAAACAACCTCAGGTGTTTCAGAGCCCCAAAATGCTTCCCTCCTCCTCTTAGAAGCTCAAAGCTGACTTCCTCTAAAAGGATGAAAACTTTGATTGGTGATCCTGTAAGTCATGTCGACTTGGTAGTCACCACCCTGATGCAAGATTTTGGCGGCAACCATAAAGCCAACTCATCCACTGAATTAAAGTTTTGGTCCAATACCTTTAATGGCTTGAATTTTCTCTATGACCATCTGAATGCAATAGAGGACGTCGAGAAAGTGAAAACTATAGGGACTGAACAACTAACCCAAAATATTGGTGCTTACTTGATCAGGTGTGTTATTGTGACCCGGGGATTGTTTAAAGTCGGTGACGCCTATGAGTGATAGAGATTCAAATGCTAATAGTTCTTTGATCAAAACTTAACAATTTGTCACATCCATTACTTAAAAATGATGAGAATTTATTAACCATGATCCAAAATGTAATACTCTTGAATATGGTTATGTATGTGCAGGAAAAGACTAAGGAACACATTAGCTGAGCAAAAAGAGAAGTCATGCCCAGCAAAATTCGCATCGCAAGCGATAGGTCGCTACGCGAAGTAGAAGAAAATAAAGAGAACGTGAGTAGCAGCGAAGATGAGACAGAATCAAATCCTCATAACTTCGCTTGAAGCGAGTGTAGCGAGAGGAAGCGAGACAAGTTCGCGATGCGAACTTCACTTTGCATAGCGAAAGAGAGGCAGAAGCAAAAACACAAAAGTTTGCTTGCAGTGACAAAAGCGAGGAGTGATGAGGTAAGTTCGCAATTCGAACTTTACTTTGCATAGTGAAGTATGACAGTTTCCATGGGCGGTTTGAAAAGTCTTCAAGGTGAAGCAAGCCTAATTTGCGTCGCGAGCAGCACTTCGCATAGCGAAGTTACTTCAACTCAGACAGTATAAAAAGGGTGCAACATAATAACACTTGAAGATCATATTACAGAAAAATAGAAAATAATATTGTGATAGAAAATAGATAGTTTGTAATAGATTATAAGGGAAGAGAATATGAGAATCGAGCTGGATACGCATCAAGAATCAAGAAATCATTGTTAATGCTGATTCATCTCCAATTCTATCTTTTTGTATAAGCTACCATGACATTGGATAGCTAAACTCTTCTCTTGCTGGGATTCGAAAGAATCTACCATAATCGTATGTATCTTTATTAATTATTCCTTTAATGAAATCTTGTTATTCATAATTATCGATTATATCTTAGTTTTATCAATCAAACATTTGGATGGGAATTGTGATTGAGAAATACGTTCGTATAATGCTTTAAGATTATAATCAGTTAAACACTAATTGCTAGACATAGAATTAAGGTATAATTTTCGTAAACAAACGTCAGTCTTTAATGTGATCGATTTGTTTAATAGATTGAGAAATCATCAATTAAACTAACTGTCACACCCTAATTTTTGACCCTAAGATCCCCGCTTTGTTCCTTGCATAACATATTAGGTCATTATTCATACATAACTAACCACTTTATCTAGTTTTTGTATGTTTGTTTTATTTGTAAAAGTAGGTGCTGATGTATAAGGTTCTGTGTGTGTGTGCTTGTGAAGATACTGGTCCTTGCAAGGTTATGTCGAGTTCCTGTGAGAATATACCCTCAATCCATTCTCGGTCGTATCCCAAATCTCGAAGTCATATTTGGGCCATTGGTGATTTCAAGATGTTTCAAGATCACCCAAGTTACTTAAGAAGTTTTTAAGGGCCTCGAAGCATGTTCTTCATTTCCAATTTTTGTCAGGGATCATTGGAAGAGAGATAGCTAAAAGGAATCAAATTCAAAATTCTGCAAACTCAAGAATTAAAGTTCACAAGATTCATGAGAGGAGCAATTGGATTGGCAAATCGAAATATGGAGATCATTGATAGTGGTGACAAGACATAATATCATTCAAAGTTATTCATTGGATTTATGCATCAAAATTCATCAAAGTACGAAGGTTCATGTTCATTCAATGATATAAGCCAAGTTCACTTGACCTTGTTCATGGTTCATTCATTCATGTTCGTTCAAAGTCAAGCCTTCATTTTAAGTGGTCGCCATAAAGTGTACTCCAAAAGAACAATGAAGAAAATGCATTTTGTTGACAGTTGACTTCTTGGTCAACTATGACCAAAGTCAATTCGAGATACTTAGACCAAGCCTTGAAGCCATACCCTTCTAGTAGTAAATATCTTGAGTTAATATAAAAGGCTTGTATTTACAATTGGATCCTTAGAATACATGTGAGATTTATTAAGGTTATGCTGTATACATTACGACGGGAGTTTCATTACAGCAAGCCTTAATTCGTAATATTTACAAAAGAGTGAGTACAATTAATACAATCACACAAGCACAAGGGATTGTTGACATTGCCAAGCGGATCTACCAAGTAAGCGTTTGAAGACTTAAAATGCTATACTTGAAGCTGAACGTTTGGAGGAGAATACTTGACAAATGGAGCTTATTACCAATACTGATGTGATCCGAAAGCTCTGTAAAACGCTGATAATAATTTCTAATGGCACTGATATCTAAAAGAAGTGCATCTCTGAATCCAAAAGAAGACTTCATTTTTTATAAGAGAACGAGTTTGAGAAGTCGGTAGTGACCAACGAAGCTCAGGAGTGTTCGTTTATCGGTGAACCTGTTAAAGAAAAGAAGCCTCTTCGTGGTGTTAACAAAAACACCTCGGCACTCCTCAAGATCTTGTCGCCAAATGAAAAGGGTCTCAAGCCACCTATTGAATTCGAGACACAATTAATAGAAAATCTCAATGATTCATTCAACAAAGGAATCGCACGTTTAAGGCTAATGAGAGCATTATTATTACAAGGATATCAATAGTAGCAGGTGAAGAATTAGACTTACCAAGAAGTGCTACAAAATCAATCATCAAGAACAGTCTGAAATTGTATGAAATTATCCATCAAGGATTCATAATCGTTACCAAGAAATCATGAACAGACTGAAGTGCTATGAAACCTAAATAATCATTAATAGCCACAAGTCAAAGGCAATATGAAATGGTTGACCACATATTAAGAATCACAACATGCTTAGGAAAGAAATACACATAACTTTCCAATTAACATCATCCAAAAGTTTCAAATTGAAAAAGAGCGATAGTTGAATATTTAAGCTACGGGAGGACCAAATGGATGAATGGTGATTAAATTGTTCTTTGTTTTTAAGAAATGGCAGAGGAAGGCTTCTAACCGTGATTAGCGACGTTGGGGAACCTTGTGTTAGCACACTATTAAATTGCTAAAGGTGGATTTGACAAAGATGTTGTTGTGGTCACTTCGCTGGCTTTCACATATACGGCAAAACGGCTACACGAATCCTACCCACGATAAGCTAGCTGCACTGAAGAGAACGATATTAGAATCCATAGTTAAATTCAGACAATGAAGATAGAAATAAGACCAGGTGATTACCTTGATCTTCCTGGAAGTACATGTTCCTCACTTCTTTCTATTAGACATATTCTCCACTGCTGTTGATCCCTACAAGAAATAAGGTGGCGTGTTAATTTATTTGGCAAGAAGTGAAATCAGTTGTTAGGATTCTGAATACCACCAGATCAAGAACCATCGAGTTCAAAACATAATTACACGTGATCAAGTTGATGGTCACAATTGAAGAAAACCAAGTGTTCCAAATTAGAAGTCCTCAATATGGTTGTTCGCATTCAAATTTGTCAAAGAAAGAGTCAAGAACCTGTCCAAAGACCAGAGCCAAACCATCAACAAAATCATTAAACACAATTAAGCCATCAAATTTAACCAATTCAACTCGCAGCTAAGCATCCTGTATTTGAAGGGAAATCATAAGTCAAAAGCAGAAGAGTCAAAATTTCCAAGTGAGCAAATAAAGAATAGAAAGTGTTTAATATTTTTCTAGTTACGTAACGCACCAAAAGCTCATTAGCACATATGGAGGCCTGCATTTTGACGCGCATAAAAAAAGGAGTTATAGCACCAAACCCATTATGCACTTGTGCTTATACAAAAGGGACAATAGACAATATCAATGGACCATTTTCTGCACTGATCCGCAAAGTAGGACTAGAATTACCTCAAGCAAGTGCAGCCAACTTTTTCTTCAATACTTCTGATGAGAATACGTTGAATTCCAAGCCCAATTTGCTACTGAATATTGGTCCATTCATCTTGACAACACCACAACGTATGATCCACTGTGAACATGGTTGTTTATTATGGTTGAACAAGAACCAATCAAAATGTTCATGACAGTTATCAGATTTCCAAGCACGATCAAACATGTCAAGAGAAAATAGATTCGTTTCCAAGCACAATCAACCATGGTCAGGCCAAATTGGAAAGCCATCAAATGTGATTAAATCGTGATAAAAAACAATTCAAGACAAATTCGAAAACTTTCCAAAGTTGTACAGACATGTCTACCTACAGATGGAAAGCATTTATCGCAGCATTCAACACAAAATAAACAGCTTTTGTTTCACATTAATTTCAAAAATCAAAATTTTTATAAGTTCCCACAGAGAAAAATTAAAAAAAAAACACATCCACACGCATCCAAATTGAAAAACATTAACACAAACCACTGCACCGATGCACCCATTACATCAACAACACATCGCAGCACAAAAAATCAACACCAATAACATCAAGAATTCACAGCGGCACCCTTCGAAAAGAGCATTGGAGATGAAATGATGAAGTCGAAATATCACAAACACACACATCTCAAGGAATTGATCTACACACAACAGAAGGGAAGGAGTATCCAAAGATATCAAAAATAGTGAGCACCTGGTTGAAGAGCAGATCAAGGATTGACAGCCTTTTTACCTTTTTCACACTTTGATCTCAAAAATGTATATTGTAAACATCTCAAAAATTAGTGAATTGGGGTATCGGGCTTGCCGGGGTTGGGGTTTTGATTTGTTTGTTTGATCGATCGAGAGAGATAGAGAGGATGGAGGGGAGACGAGAGCGGCGGTGCCGCTAGGGTTTCGAAACCCAATTTGTCTTTTCGTGAGAGAGAAAGAACGAGAAAGTCGAGAGAGTGAGAGTGAGAGTCCATCGTATGGCTGCCTTTTCTCTTTCTTTGCTTGTGACTTTGTTCCTGTACACGTACACCCACGATATCACCATGCACCCTCACCTTTTAGCACACTGATCATACCCTGCTCACATCTAACGGTTGAGACCTGAGGGTCCGCGATGGACCCTCCCTCACCTGACACACCAGACCACTCCGTTAATTAATTTAAAATCTTTTTAATTAATTTGACCTTTTTTAATAAGTAAACCATTTTTTTAAATAATTAAATTTTATTTTACATAACTAAAAGAATAAATGTAGAACTTTTTGTAAAACAATAACTTCCTTTTATTTTCTAAAATATCACTTTTTAGTGAAATATAACTAATTATTTAAAAACTTTTGTTAAAACACTTTCTCAAGTTAGTAAAATCTTTTAAAAAATAATATAACTTTTACTAAAATATTAATTTTGAAACCTTTTCTAATTAATAATAAAAAACTCTTTTAACCTTTTATAATACAACTTCAAATAATAACAAAACTCCTTTTAATAAAATTAAAATCCATTTAACAATATAAAACCGTTAACTTTTATTAATACTAATCTTTAATATAATTCTAAAATAAAAAATAAACCTTTTGTTAGTCTCCCTTAAAAGACAAAACTTTTTTCTTAATAAACCGTTCCACATTAGAATCCATCGCGCTTATTAGTACGCTTGTGTGCGAATAGTTTAAGTCTTGTTTGATACCATGCTTTACTTATGAGTTTGTATATGTGAATGTATGTTTTTTTATTGTTTTAAACCCTTTCAAAACTTAAAACTCTCGATCCAACGTCGAGCCCATTTTCTACCCATGTAAGTCGATTGCCTTTATGCATCGCATTCAACCTTCTGGTCACTAGACACAAGACTAGCACCATTTGCTAGCACGTTCGCTTGAATCCAATAATTAATTGTATTAATATCCAAGGGAAAATCACATGCATGATAATCAAATTAATGTGCATGGTGCATTTCATTTGCATCATATCTTCACATAGGTTTTACACCCTTAAGATAAGTTTATTAGACAACTTTAGGATAGACTTCCAAAGTTAGTCCCCCCTGATTTTGATTTCGATCAATCTTTAGCTCACCTAATTCTCCACACAAGAGAATTAGATGTGAATCATCTCAAAGAAGGGACATACAATCCCATACCCCACAAAATACAAACAATTTTCAAAAACTGTGGTGGTTTTCTTAAGATGATGTCTCATCTTTTATCCTAAAACTTTTAAACAACTTTAGTATCCTCAGAATGGAACTACAAGTTCTCTGATTCCCTCCTGACAGGATATGTAGGCACAAGATGCGATATCTTGTCGAGCACACTTAGGAATAAAAATAATAAATCACCTACCCTTAAACCCTTAGTAAAACAGATAACAAATAACAAAAATAAATCAAGAGGTTCCTGTAGAGTACTATAGATATCTAGGATACTAACACCTTCCCTAGGTATAACCAACCCCCGAACTTATAATCTTAGTGCATTTGCATTGCATTGTGGGAATTCGGTTTTTCTCCCTTCCCTTGGATAAAATCAAAGACCGGTGGTGACATTAAAATGCGATCCTAGTTAACAAATAACTATGGTATCCAATTTTCACCGCGACAGAAATGGTGACTTCACTGGGGATAACTCATAAGAGGGTTCCCCCTAACTTGTTTAATTATGTTATTTGTTATATAATTATATCTATTACGCTTGCTTGGGCTATTACTTGTGTGGTGAGACAAAGTCCTACACCCGGACTAGAGTGAAAATTATGATAGGAACGGTGAGAATTCAAGGATACTTTGAGGGATTCGATTCCTGAAGAAGTTGAATTGAGACTTCACCACTCAGTCTAGGCCCTCTCGAATTTAATTTTGTCCAATGAGTCTATTCGTGAAGACGTTATTATTTTGTACTAAAGGCCATCGAGACTAGGGACCGTAGTTACCTTTAACCCAACTTGGCCCATTAGGATGTAGTGCGGGGACTATGCAGGAGTCTATTTCTGCAATAATCGCTACGCGATACTACACTCAGACGAGATTCTCTTGAGAATATTATTGACCACCAAGTGATTTGGAAAATCGATAATATCCAAAAGATGGATTGTAGACTCTGGGAACTTTGTAGAACCCGTTCGGCAGGTACATTTGAAACTATAGTACACTCCTATTGGGATGGTTAGACCTTGGCTCCATATTGTGACCTTTCAAACCTAGGACTTTTTGTCTATTTGATTACTTGTGTGTGCTTTGTGTTCTGTGTGTTTGCATCCCTTCATAAAGATTCATGGAACTTAGTATTGTTTGTAAATATCATAAGGATATCATGGACTCTAAAAAAAATAATAAAAAAATAAAAAAAAAACGTTGAAGTACACCTACAATAGTCATAACTTGGACGGTCTAAGGAGACTCAAGACTTTGCGGGCAAATAAAGAAAGGTTCAAGACCAGATATGGGAAGTTATCATCTTCGTTCTACTAATCTTTCTCAACTAATGGAGTTACTAATTTAGGACAAGTATCCATTTCTCAATTTCGATTGATATGCGAGCTAAGATAACTACAAAAAGAGGATTTGTTGGAAAGAGGTTACTTCTTGCATAAACGTAAAGCTCAAAAGACGCCTTATCCAATTCTAATCTTCAGTCAACACTTCTAGAAGATGCTCAATTGGAAGAAGCCAAAGGACTCAAAGAAGACTGTTGGAAGAGTCTCCTTAGATCCATCATTATTAGCTTTTATTTAGCTTTACGTTATGACTGTTGTAAGGTGTACATACGCGTTTTAATTTTTGTATTAAACCAATCATTTAGTATTCTGGTACTAATGACTATAACCGTTTTTATGATTATTAAGACCCGTCTTTTGATATTTCTTGATGATTATAAATAGTTGAGTTCCAGGAATCTTGTTGCATCATACGCATCATTTGCATTTGCATTCCTTTGCATTCCAGGTTCTCATTTGTGTTTCTCTTCTCAGTTAAGCTGAATCATCGATACGATACTCTAGTCGGTCGCAAGAAAAGGATGGATCATTTGGAACAGGAAAATTGAGCACTCCGAGCGGAGATTGCCACTCTAAAGGCCAACATGGAAACTTTTTCTACTACTATGAAGAATCTTATGGACATTCAAGAGCATGAAAAGCAAGAACTTCGCGACGAGGTTGCAGACTTAAAGATTACTAAGATGAGCCTGATGGATTTGGTCAAAGAGTTGGCCATATCCCAACGCCCGGATGGATTTTCTGCCTCCTCAGCCAACCAGCCAGTTGAACGAAGTGGTGAATTTTTGGATATCCCTGTGCTCTACGCTAATATGTTCCCTACCCTCTTACAATATGGTTTAATCAAGAAGGAAACTCCACTATCCGTCCCGGTGACCGATGGGAGTTATTTCAAAGCTGATACCTTCTGTGCCTTCCATCAAGGGGCACCCAGCCATGACATCGAGGAATGTCATGTTTCGAAGAAGAAAGTGAAAGAGATGGTTCAGAAGGGAGTCTTGTCTTTCGAATTGTGTGAACCCCAAGTTGAGATCCATATCTTACTTAAACAAGAAGCAATCCCACCTTGCACATGGTGGATTGATACCAAGGACGATTTCTTTAAGGCTACGTCTCGTCATATTTTATGCTTATTTGTTGTTTTCATATGCAACTTTCTACGATTGTTAATGCATTTGTTTTGGTGTGTAAGAACTTGTTTGTTTTGAATAATTAATGCAATGATAATGTTTGTCTTGAAGAAATCCATTCGCTTCACTCATTTTTAAAACGCTATTTCTATTTTATAATGCCAATGTTGCCCAATCTCTTGCCTCGGCCGAGAATTGAATGGAGGATGATGAAACCAAACGCAAGATCTCTTGTTGTATGCTTTTGAATAAAACTCTGCTTGTGATATAAGGCATTATTTCAAAAAAATCCTAAACACCGGAGATATAAGGAGATAAACCCTCGTTAACCCTTTTGAGCCTTTTAAGCAGGAGTTTTCTTCTTCCAAATCAAAAAACCCTCATTCTTAACCTGGGGCAGGGTAATGTTAAAAAAAAAATGGAGTAAAATATCACAAAGATTGGGTGGGCACAAACAAACTTTGAGCCTTACATCATTTGTTTCTTAAACCGTGAACCAAACCTAGATACAATCCTTAAAAGACCAAATTGAAGCACGGTTTATTTCAAAAGCATACTCATTGAGATATCGTTTCCTGACTCCCATGAGCTATGCTCAAATTCGTGTTGGCATTATAAAATCGGTAATTCAACCACAAATATTAAAAAAAAAACTTCAATACAAACATGTGTTGCATTAGCAATTTCAGAATTAACATTTTCTACTTGCTAACATTGCTTGACATCATGGAAATTAACATACGTGTGGCAATGATGAGCTAAAATTCAGTACTGTTTCAAGGAGATGACAGTATCCAGGGGCACGTCACCTGAAGACCTTGCTGAGCAGGGGCAAGTTGTTGCCCAGCTGCTTCTTTCGCCGTCTGACCTCAAGGAACAAAGTTTGAAGACTCAGAACACCGTCAATCTGGGGCGGTTATGTCGAGATTTGGTAAATATCTCAAAGAATTTGAAGACTCGGTTACCGAACACAGTCAATCCGGGCCAGTTACATCGAGATTCGACAATCTCTCCAAGAGTTTGAAAACATTGGGACAGTTGGACGCCAAGTTTTCTGTAAAATCCTCTTGAGATGACTCCTCCTCATAAACCATGTGATCTGGGGCATTTTAAGAAGTGAAGATTACTTTTATCCATTCACAACAACTGTTAATCAAAATGGCGACTACCATGCAAGTCATCAATGCAGAACTATCCTGTTCTCACAACATTCTTTACCCACCTTCAAAGAGTTTCTATCCCAGGTAATGTGACGACTCCCCAGTAAGTATTTGCTACAAATAGTCATGACTATTCCCCTGTGAACCTCTACTTCAAGAAGTTATGGCACGTTTGACGCAATATTTCCGCAGTCGACAACCTAAGAATCCTCAGTGAACTTCTTTGGTTTCAACCTTCCCCAGCGAAGCAAGTGTTTATTTCACTCCTCAATGGATTTTCTCACTATCTCAATCTTCTCCAGTGAAAGCGGGTGTTTATTTCATCCCCTCAAAGTTTTTATCTCCGACATTTCCAACTACTATTGATCCGAGCTTCCCCGATGAAGTGGATAATTATTTTATCCAGTTACAACTCTCATTTAGACTACTTCAGTTCGCAGTGGATATTTATTTTATCCCCATGAAGTCTTTTCGATCATGAGTTTGATTCGTTCCCAGTGAATCTTTCTCATCCCCCAACGGAATCACAAGGTTCATCCTGACAATCCTAAATGAAGTCACGATGTTCATCCCTAAGTGGAGTGCTCTCTTTTCCCCAAAGAAGTTTGAAGCTTTGAAATGGGATTTGTTTCTATACAGGACTTTTTTCCATTCATCCCCAGTGATGCTTCCTATATTGTGAAGATCGGCCGAGTATCCTTATCGAGATGCTTGTTTCATCTCTAGTTTGCTTCTTCTTTGTTGTTTTGTAAGCATAAGCATTAGCATTCATTCATATAGATTCATGGCATGTGCGCATTTAACATTCGCATTTTTGTGTTGTTTGTTCTTTCACTTTGGCTGTGTTTATCCCCAAGTGACTGGGTTTGTCTTCTCCCTCCAAATAGAGTTGTCAGCCCTAGGCAGAAAGAGCACATCCTTTCTAATTCCCCACTGAGTTCGATCCTCGTGGAAGATGGTTGGTTTAGTTTTCTTTTCCATATTTGGATAAAGATAAACCCCAGTTGGGTTCATTCCTCACTGGATTGAGTCTTGTTTGACCGTTTCTTTTCAGTTATTTCCTGAATTGAACTTTAGTCCCTGATAATCACAATTTTGAATCTCTATAGGCTGTTGAACCTAGATTAAGCGTGCATTTATTTTGCACTTTGTCTCCCCAGGAAGAATTAATTCAAAGATCTCTATGGAAGACAGAAGTTATTCCTTCAGCAGTATTATGGGATTTAAACCTGTATAACAAGTGGTAGCTCTTTATTTGGGCTATGTTTTCTATCCGGATGACAAATGGCAGTCTCCTCAAGACAGTTCGTCTATCCTCGGTGAAGTTATCAAGGTTATTAACTATTCTCCATCAGATGTTATCCCGCCGGAAATCCATCAGAAAGGATCATTGAAGACTTTCCAAGTATTCTCTTTATTTGAGAATCCCTATTACAAAATTTTACTAGCATCAACACAGTGTTCAGCTACAGCAATATTACTTCTCAGCGGTATTCTCCCCAGTAAGTCCACAATTCAATTTGCTTCCATCTAACGGCTTCTCTTCAAGAAGTTTGGTGAAGATTCAGATGATCTTTCTATTTATTTGAGAAGACATATTTTACAAGTCAGCCGACCCGCATCTCTTTTGAAGATCCCCGGTGAAACTTCCAAATCTCCAACAAGTTATGGATTCCAGCTGAAGTCACAAGATCTCCAGTGAAATCCCAACCCACTGTGAAGTAACTTTCCAACAAGTATTCACCTTTCCAGGAGGAGTTCAAGGCTTTGCGAGGCAGACAACCTTGTAGCAATTTATTTCAAGATGTATGCAAGGTAGACAACCTCGTAGCAGTTTATTTCAATATATATACGAGGCAGACAACCTCGTAGCAGTTTATTTCAAGACTCGTGTTCGAGGCAGACAACCATGCAACAATGATTTGTTTTCTACCCTTTTCAAGTGGAATACTTGATCAAAGACCTCGACAGTAGGTATTTCCCTGGTTATTCTCGGCAGTAGATTTCCAGAAGACCTCGACAGTAGGTATTTCCCTGGTTATTCTCAGAAGAAGATTTCCAGAAGACCTCGGCAGTAGGTATTTCCTTGGTTATTCTCGGCAGTAGATTTCCAGAAGACCTCGGCACTAGGTATTTCCCTGGTTATTCTCGGCAGTAGATTTTCAGAAGACCTCGGCAGTAGGTATTTCCCTGGTTATTCTCGGCAGTAGATTTCCAGAGGACCTCAGCCGTTTATTTCCCTGGTTATCCTCGGCGGTAGATTTCCAGAAGACCTCGACAGTAGGTATTTCCCTGGTTATTCTCGGCAGTAGATTTCCAGAAGACCTCGACAGTAGGTATTTCCCTGGTTATTCTCGGCAGAAGATTTCCAGAAGACCTCGGCAGTAGGTATTTCATATTAAATTCTCTGGTTATTCTCGGCAGTAGATCTCCAGCAGACTTCGACAAACATTCGTTTCTTTCCAGGATCTCGGCAGTAGATTCCCTAGTTAATTTCAAGCTTCGACAAATAGTCATTTCTTTCCAGGATCTCGGTAGTAGATTCCCTGGTTAACTTTAAACTTTGATAAACAGTCATTTCTTTTCTCCGCAGATCCTCCAGTTGACACCTTTTCAATAAGACCTTGGCAGAAAGTATTCTCAAATGAAGTTCTAAGTCTCAATAGACTCATCCAGTTGATATCTCGTGAAATTCCTCCGGTTGACCATTATAGCAGGATCCTCAAGTGGATTTTGTTAGAAGATTAATATCGCAAGTTCATCACCTTGATTCTCAAGACACCTTGTGATTGTCAGTTAGTAGTCTCTTTCCTCCAGTGGAGTAAGATCTTTCCCCGTGGAGTCTTGTTGTGCTAAGTTGTTCCTCGTCGGGTCTTCCTTTCTTTAGCTATGTTTCAGCGTTTTAACTTCGGTTATCCCCTGTGCCATCTTTCCTCACAGGATCTCTGTCTTGCATATCTTAACATTTCATACCATAGCATGTGCCTCTTGTGGCATCTTAGGGCCAAAAATTGTGCATGTTTGTATTTAAGTCCCTCCTATCTCGTCGAGACAAAGATCTCAAACTCTATATCTCCGAATAGGAGAAACTTAAATATGGGCATCTGTCACACCCTAATTTTTGACCCTAAGATCCCCGCTTTGTTCCTTGTAGAACATATTAGGTCATTATTCGTACATAACTAACCACTTTATCTAGTTTTTGTCTGTTTGTTTCATTTGTAAAAGTAGGTGCTGATGTATAAGGTTCTGTGTGTGTGTGCTTGTGAAGATACTGGTCCTTGCAAGGTTATGTCGAGTTCCTGTGAGAATATACCCTCAATCCATTCTTGGTCGTATCCCAAATCTCGAAGTCATATTTGGGCCATTGGTGATTTCAAGATGTTTCAAGATCACCCAAGTTACTTAAGAAGTTTTTAAGGGCCTCGAAGCATGTTCTTCATTTCCAATTTTTATCAGGGATCATTGGAAGAGAGATAGCTAAAAGGAATCAAATTCAAAATTCTGCAAACTCAATAATTAAAGTTCTCAAGATTCATGAGAGGAGCAATTGGAGTGGCAAATCGAAATATGGAGATCATTGATAGTGGTGACAAGACATAATATCATTCAAAGTTATTCATTGCATTTATGCATCAAAATTCATCAAAGTCCGAAGGTTCATGTTCATTTAATGATATAAGCCAAGTTCACTTGATCTTGTTCATGGTTCATTCATTCATAGTCAAGCCTTCATTTTAAGTGGTCGTCATAAAGTGTACTCCAAAAGAACAATGAAGAAAATGCATTTTGTTGACAGTTGACTTCTTGGTCAACTATGAGCAAAGTCAATTCGAGATACTTAGACCAAGCCTTGAAGCCATACCCTTCTAGTAGTAAATATCTTGAGTTAATATAAAAGGCTTGTATTTACAATTGGATCCTTAGAATACATGTGAGATTTATTAAGATTATGCTATATACATTACGATGGGAGTTTCATTACAGCAAGCCTTAATTCGTAATATTTACAAAAGAGTGAGTACAATTAATACAATCACACAAGCACAAGGGATTGTTGACATTGCCAAGCGGATCTACCAAGTAAGCATTTGAAGACTTAAAATGCTATACTTGAAGCTGAACGTTTGGAGGAGAATACTTGACAAATGGAGCTTATTACCAATACTGATGGGATCCGAAAGCTCTGCAAAACGCTGATAATAATTTCTAATGGCACTGATATCTAAAAGAAGTGCATCTCTGAATCCAAAAGAAGACTTCATTTTTTATAAGAGAACGAGTTTGAGAAGTCGGTAGTGACCAACGAAGCTCAGGAGTGTTCGTTTATTGGCCAACCTGTTAAAGAAAAGAAGCCTCTTCATGGTGTTAACAAAAACACCTCGGCACCTATTGAATTCGAGACACAATTAATACAAAATCTCAATGATTCATTCAAAAAAGGAATCGCACGTTTAAGGCTAATGAGAGCATTATTATTACATGGATATCAATAGTTGCAGGTGAAGATTTAGACTTACCAAGAAGTGCTAAAAAAATCAATCATCAAGAACAGTCTAAAATTGTATGAAATTATCCATCAAGCATTCATAATCGTTACCAAGAAATCATGAACAGACTGAAGTGCTATGAACCCTAAATAATCATTAATAGCCACAAGTCAAAGGCAGTATGAAATGGTTGACCACGTATTAAGAATCACAACATGCTTAGGAAAGAAATACACATAACTTTCCAATTAACATCATCTAAAAGTTTCAAATTGAAAAAGAGCGATAGTTGAATATTTAAGCTACGGGAGGACCAAATGGATGAATGGTGATTAAATTGTTTTTTGTTTTTAAGAAATGGCAGAGGAAGGCTTCTAAGCGTGATTAGCGACGTTGGGGAACCTTGTGTTAGCACACTATTAAATTGCTAAAGGTGGATTTGACAAAGATGTTGTTGTGGTCACTTCGCTGGCTTTCACATATACGGCAAAACGGCTACACGAATCCTACCCACGATAAGCTAGCTGCACTGAAGAGAACGATATTAGAATCCATAGTTAAATTCAGACAATAAAGATCGAAATAAGACCAGGTATTACCTTGATCTTCCTGGAAGTACATGTTCCTCACTTCTTTCTATTAGACATATTCTCCACTGTTGTTGATCCCTACAAGAAATAAGGTGGCATGTTAATTTATTTGGCAAGAAGTGAAATCAGTTGTTAAGATTCAGAATACCACCAGATCAAGAACCATCAAGTTCAAAACATAATTACACGTGATCAAGTTGATGGTCACAATTGAAGAAAACCAAGTGTTCCAAATTAGATGTCCTCAATATGGTTGTTCGCATTCAAATTTGTCAAAGAAAGAGTTAAGAACCTGTCCAAAAACCAGAGCCAAACCGTCAACAAAAACTTTAAACACAATTAAGCCATCAAATTTAACCAAATCAACTCACAGCCAAGCATCCTATATTTGAAGGGAAATCATAAGTCAAAAGCAGAAGAGTCAAAATTTCCAAGTGAGCAAATAAAGAATAGAAAGTGTTTGATATTTTTCTAGTTACGTAACGCACCAAAAGCTCATTAGCACATATGGAGGCCTGCATTTTGACGCGCATAAAAAAAGGAGTTATAGCACCAAACCCATTAAGCACTTGTGCCTATACAAAAGGGACAATAGACAATATCAATGGACCATTTTCTGCACTGATACGCAAAGTAGGACTAGAATTACCTCAAGCAAGTGCAGCCAACTTTTTCTTCAATACTTCTGATGAGAATACGTTGAATTCCAAGCCCAATTTGCTACTGAATATTGGCACATTCATCTTGACAACACCACAACGTATGATCCCCTGTGAACATGGTTGTTTATCATGGTTGAACAAGAACCAATCAAAATGTTCATGACAGTTATCAGATTTCCAAGCACGATCAAACATGTCAAGAGAAAATAGATTTGTTTCCAAGCACAATCAAGCATGGTCAGGCCAAATTGAAAAGCCATCAATTGTGATTAAATCGTGATAAAAAACAATTCAAGACAAATTCGAAAACTTTCCAAAGTTGTACAGACATGTCTACCTACAGATGGAAAGCATTTATCGCAGCATTCAACACAAAATCAACAGCTTTTGTTTCACATTAATTTCAAAAATAAAATTTTGTAGCTTATAAAAAGGACCCACCGTAGAAATTCAGCAGGGAGGAAACAGAGGTTCACACCAGTTCAATACACCAAATTAGCAGGTTATCAGATAACAAAAGTTCCCACAGAGAAAAATTAAACAAAAACACATCCACACACATCAAAATTGAAAAACATTAACACAAACCACTGCACCGATGCACCCAGAACATCAACAACACATCGCAGCACAAAAAATCAACACCAATAACATCAAGAATTCACAGCGGCACCCTTCGAAAAAAGCATTGGAGATGAAATGATGAAGTCGAAATATCACAAACACACACAACTCTAGGAATTGATCTACACACAACAGAAGGGAAGGAGTATCCGAAGATATCAAAAATAGTGAGCACCTGGTCGAAGAGCAGATCAAGGATTGACAGTCTTTTTACCTTTTTCACGCTTTGATCTCAAAAATGTATATTGTAAACATCTCAATAATGAGTGAATTGGGGTATCGGGCTTGCCGGGGTTGGGCTTTTGATTTGTTTGTTTGATTGATCGAGAGAGATAGAGAGGATGGAGGGGAGACGAGAGCGGCGCCGCCGCTAGGGTTTTGAAACCCAATTTGTCTTTTCGTGAGAGAGAAAGAACGAGAAAGTCGAGATAGTGAGAGTGAGAGTCCATCGTATGGCTGCCTTTTCTCTTTCTTTGCTTGTGACTTTGTTCCTTTACACGTGCACCCAAGATATCACCATGCACCCTCACCTTTTAGCACACTAATCATACCCTGCTCACATCTAACGGTTGAGACCTGAGGGTCCGCGATGGACCCTCCCTCACCTGACACACCAGACCACTCCGTTAATTAATTTAAAATCTTTTTAATTAATTTGACCTTTTTTAATAAGTAAACCCTTTTTTTAAATAATTAAATTTTATTTTACATAACTAAAAGAATAAATGTAGAACTTTTTGGAAAACAATAACTTCCTTTTATTTTCTAAAATATCACTTTTTTGTGAAATATAACTAATTATTTAAAAACTTTTGTTAAAACACTTTCTCAAGTTAGTAAAATCTTTTAAAAAATAATATAACTTTTACTGAAATATTAATTTTGAAACCTTTTCTAATTAATAATAAAAAATTCTTTTAACCTTTTATAATACAACTTCAAATAATAACAAAACTCCTTTTAATAAAATTAAAATCATTTTAACAATAAGAAAACCGTTAACTTTTATTAATACTAATCTTTAATATAATTCTAAAATAAAAAATAAACCTTTTGTTAGTCTCCCTTAAAAGACAAAACTTTTTTCTTAATAAACCGTTCCCCGTTAGAATCCATCGCGCTTATTAGTACGCTTGTGTGTGAATAGTTTAAGTCTTGTTTGATACCATGCTTTACTTATGAGTTTGTGTATGTGAATGTATGTTTTTTATTGTTTTAAACCCTTTCAAAACTTAAAACTCTCGATCCAACGTCGAGCCCATTTTCTACCCATGTAAGTCGATTGCCTTTAGGCATCGCATTCAACCTTCTGGTCACTAGACACAAGACTAGCACCACTTTGCTAGCACTTTTGCTTAAATCCAATAATTAATTTCATTAATATCCAAGGGAAAATCCTATGCATGATAATCAAATTATTGTGCATGGTGCATTTCATTTGCATCATACCTCCCCATAGGTTTTACACCCTCAAGATAAGTTTATTAGACAACTTTAGGATAGACTTCCTAAGTTAGTCCCCCCTGATTTTGATTTTGATCAATCTTTAGCTCACCTAATTCTCCACACAAGAGAATTATATGTGAATCATCTCAAAGAAGGGACATACAATCCCATACCCCACAAAATACAAACAATTTTCAAAAACTGTGGTGGTTTTCTTAAGATGATGACTCATCTTTTCTCCTAAAACTTTTAAACAAATTTAGTATCCTCAGAAAGGAACTACAAGTGCTCTGATTCCCTCCTGACAGGATATATAGGCACAAGATGCGATATCTTGTCGAGCACACTTAGGAATAAAAATAATAAATCACCTACCCTTAAACCCTTAGCAAAATAGATAACAAATAACATAAATAAATCAAGAGGTTCCTGTAGAGTACTACAGATATCTAGGATGCTAACACCTTCCCTAGGTATAACCAACCCCCGAACTTAGAATCTTAGTGCATTTGCAATGCATTGTGGGAATTCGGTTTTTATCCCTTCCCTTGGATAAAATCAAAGACCGGTGGTGACATTAAAATGCGATCCTAGTTAACAAATAACTATGGTATCCAATTTTCACCGCGACACTAACCGATTGAAATCTCAACAAACGCATAGACATATGTGTGGTTGTGAGTGATTGGTGAAGGTAAGAATTGACAATCAAGTTTATATAAGAGTAATAAATTAAGTCATGCGTGCACAGTAGAAAAATTCCAATCCCGACAAGTTTTCTTATCAATTAAACTTTACTTTATTAAGTTACGATTTTACATTCAGTTTACTTTAATCAAACCATTTGAAAAACCTAACTTGAAAACGATAACGATTGTCTTAAAATGTTGGTAATATCGTGTCGGACACTGTGAATACGATACTAAATACTTTCTTTTTAGATATACTCAACATCAAAATGGCGCCGTTGCCGGGGACTGGCATTTAGATATTACAAATGAAACGACTATTGATATTTTTTTAAGTTTGTACATTTGTTAAAAACTATATATATCTTTTCTTTATTCTTTATCTTACCTTCTCCTAACATTTTATTGGTTAGTAATTACGAGCTTTATGTATGCGAGGTACAATGCCGGAAGATCTATTACCTTTTGATCCCAAGATAGAAAGAACAATTCGGAAAAATAAAAGACAAACAAAGAAGCCAAATAAGCTAGCCAAACAGAAATCTCAAAAGAAAGGAGCTTCCACATCAACACCTTCAACAAAAGAAACAATGGCCTAAGGTGGACTTGAAGTTGTCAACGGTGTGTAACACGTTTTGTGTCAGAGACCAAGCTATTGGATTAATTTGACTCGTAAAACAACCGGCGGAAAAAAAAGAGTTGCCACTGAACGTTATTTATTTTGACAGGGGAAAGGAAACGATCGAAGAAACCTCAAAAGGGAGAAGACACGGTCATCGCATCCAAGTCTTGGGTTCGGGAGTCGATTACACAAGAGGAAGGTATTAGCACCCTCTCGCGTCCGTTGTACTCAACGGGATCCACGCTTGCTGACTAATCAAAGTGTGTGTTATCTAAAGCCCGCTGCTAAATGAAAACGAAAAGAGGAAAAACAAAGGAGACTCGATAGGACTTCGCCATCCTAGGCCTACGTATTCTCTCGTACAATGGGAAATTCAGAGTTAAAGTAGTTCGCAGGACTACGGGTGGAAAGGAAGGTTGCTCGCCAAGACTTCGCTGTCTTGTGCCTACACATCCTCATTCAGACGAGAAAAGTCAGAGTGTTTCTAGTTCGTGGCTACGACCACAGGAAAGGTCTCGATCGTACTGGGGCGAGAAAAAAGACTCGTTTGACTGGTTGGTTTCGATCGCACGGGGGCGAGAGGAATGGGAAATTAGTTGTTAGTGTGCTCGCCAAGGATAGGGATCCTCGTGCCTACGTATCCTCATTAGGGAATGAGGAATCAGAGCATCTGTAGTTCACAGGACTACAGGTAAATGTGATCTCAATCGCACGGGGCGAGAGAAAAGATTCTGGACCTGTCCGAAAAAGTGAATTATATTTGTTTGTGATGCGCACCATGCTAAAGTCTATGACATAGGATCGAGTACTTTACGCTAACGATCCAAACGTCTCGCGTACAAAGTACCCTAAGATGAGGTTAGAAATGCATTCGCTCATCTTTTCCCACGTGCTTAAGGCTCGTGACGCACTATGCACATCATATTTATTACGAGTTTTGAAATTGATTCGAGGGAGAGAAGAGAAAGATGCACAGAAGGTCTAAGGGAAACTGAATCCTACATGTTATCATGTATTGCGGCCCCAAGGTCAGGATTAGAAGGGAGATAACCTAATGGTATCATACTTGGATTGAGAGCCAAATGTCTAGCCTCCACGCTTAATTAGAAATTAAGTTGGACTAGGAACCTTAAGGGAACATGTGAATACAGAGGTAAACATTAAATAAGCTCAATCTCAACAATATCAAGTATTTAAAACTTAAAGGAGAAGAAAGGAGATGAAGAGAAGACAAGGTGTCAAAGCGATGCAAGTATAAATTAAGGAAATGAACCATAAACAATAGCAAGAACAACGCTTCAGCACATCACAACAGTGAATTCCAGCAAGCAAGCAAGAACAGCCTTTAACAGAACCTATCTTCAGAACAGAACAGGTGTAAAATCTAGCAGAACAGGATAGATATATTTAATAGCATGTATGTACAAAACAGTAGTGTAGGCAACATAATTTCTCCATTCGATCAACTTATACACAAATGAGAATTCAAACATCAACAAGATCAAGCAAGCACAACCTCTCAAGTGTCAAAGCACAAATCTCATCAAGACTATTTAATAATCATCAAGAAAGATAACCAAAGTTAATCACCAGGATTTTAAAAGAACTCAACAAGAAAAAACAACTAAAGATTCTACAAGGACCAAATATTCAATCAAAACTTATTGAAATTCAAATGGAAAATAAACCCAATTTCAAACTTGGCAAAAAGATTCTACATGAGTTAATCAACTTGGCAAAAAGATTAACCTAAAAAATTAGTCAAAAGTTCAACCAAAATTAGTCAAAAGTTCAACCAACAATTATCATCAAGAAAATATTCACAAGTGCACATCAACGGTTCAACAAAATAAATGCCAAGAATTAGTCAAAATTGACACCAAAGAATTAAAGACAATTGTATCAAAAAGCTCACGAACATTATCATTAAGAAATCTTATCAAAAATCAACGATGTAGCTAAACAAAATTAATCCAAGAAAGTCATGAAAATTAAATCCAAGTAGAAAATTAATCTAAGAAAAAGAGAATCATAAAGAATTAAACTCAACAAAATCAATCACAAACTAACAAGAAATTTTAATCAAAGGTTTAACAAGAATTAACAAATATTAAGGTAGTGGATAGGTTTGGCAGTGGTATTGTGCTGTGAGTCTGTATTGATGGTACGGTTTGTTTGCGTGAGTGTGACATATTACACAGTGTGGATCATTTGGTTGAAGGAATTGTGTACTGGAGCAGAATTTTTCTGTTTGGGAATGTCATGCAACATGCTTTTTTAATCTTTCATTAGCAAATGGTGTGTGTAGTGTGTAGCACATGAAATGTAGCATGGTCCGTGCTTGAGTGATACCACTTATTCCTCACTATTTTTGCTATAATTTTGTGAATCAAGTCATGGGCTTTGTAAGAAAACAATGGAAATGGGCTTGGTTGTAAGTGGACTTGAATATTTTTTGTAGGATTTAAAAACATGAGTAATATATATAAAAATAAATGAATGTGGATAATGAAATGGATATGAAAATGGTTTTGAATTAAATCTGGGTATGAAAAGGTTAATGGATAGAAAATGAATGGGTTTAGAAAGAAAATGGTATCCAAATGGATAAGTGGATCAAAACTTGGGTGGATTTAAAATGGATATTAAAAAAATGAAAAGGATATGGACTAAAAAATGTGGTTTTGGATATTTAAATATGGATTTGGATGGTGGACATGGATCTAGAAAATGGATATCCAAATGTGGTTCATAAACTCAATCTAGTAATGGGTATGGATTGGGCAATTAGACGTTTGAACTTGACTTTGAATGATGATGAACTAGAAACGAAACACTTGAACCATGATGTACGACATAAATCTTGAATGATCTTGAGGTCGTATTGGACATGCTTTTCAACCCTTGCACTTGTGACTTGTACTTAGCTTCCAAGAAATCAACTGCTTAAGAACTTTGAACTAATCTGCTTGAATAATGTGAGCACAAAAACCTCAAATAACCACTTGAATGGACATTCCACCAAAATCCTCTATTCTCAATGAAAAATATCTTGCATTCTCAATGGAAATCCCTACTTTAATCTTCCAACCACAAGTGACTTGTATCATAAGAAACGAACACTTGGAAGAATAGTAACGCCTGAGGAAACTTTGAAGATGGGGATAAGATGTGAAGTGTAGAAAGAAACATGACCACCAAGACGTCCTTGCCATGAAAACCTCAATCCAACGAACCTCAACTGATAAAAAGTCCACAAGCTCAACCATGAATGAGAAAACCTAATTCACCTTGATGTACACTGATAAATCTTGAAGAAGATGACTTGAACTGAGAAGGAGTCAAACCCTAATTTACACACATGAAATCCTGACCCAATGTTTTTGATGAATCCTTTAAATAGGAAAATATTCATGATAATGTGAATTCAACCTTTGCTTCAACTTAACTGAAGTAGGAACCAACTGAATCACCTCTGAATAGGGCAAACCCATATCTCATGAAATCTCCTGATCCCATGTCTTAGGAGCTCAATGAAATGCATGATTATGAATTTATGACCTAATGGAAGATAGAGATGGATGCGAAACAAAATCCGATTAGAAAAAGGGAGGGCAAATTTTGGGGTGCAACAGCTAGGATCTCGCAATCCTATGCCTACATATCCTTAAGAGGAAGTCAGAGCAATTCTAGTTCAGAGACTACGTGTATAAAAAGAAAATGGTGAAAAAGAAAAAGAGTGTGAAAAAAGAAAAAGAGTGTGAAAAAGAAAGAGAGTGTGAAAAAAGAAAAAAAGTGTGAAAAAGAAAAAGAGTGTGAAAAAAGAAAAAGAGTGATCGCCAAGGATTAGGACCTTGTGCCTACGTATTCTCAAAAGGAACTTGAGAAATTAGAGCATTCTTAATTCGTGGAACTATGGGTTGTTAGGGTTCTAAGAACCAAGACAAAAAAGGGGAAAATCTTGAAAGCAAAGCTTGTGAGGATTGATTGTAAAGGTTAAGAGATTAATGGTCATCTCTTATGAAAGGATTTGAACGAAGAGTTAAAGGTTTGTAAAGGGATGAGGGATTAATGGCTATCTCTCTGACAAGGTTGATTGAAAATGTAAAGCCAAGGGTGGCAAAGGGAGAAGAGATTGATAGCTATCTCTATGGCAAGGTTTGAAGGAAAGGTTAAAAAGTACAAGAGATTAATGGCTATCTCTTGGGAAGGTCAAATGTTTGTAGATAAAAATGGTTTAAAAGTCCTTAGGGTGAATTAGGGTTTAGATAATGGGAGAGTAAGGAATGCAAAAATTATGTACAAATGCATATGAATGACTAACAAGTCAACAATAGATCCATTCGCTTAGATTATGTACAATGAAACAAGATGGACATGGATTCACAAATATATGAACATATGAGATTAAAGGCATGATAAGATTATTAACATGTGAATAGGCAAGGAATAAACACAATGAAAGGTATACATAAACATGGTTCAAGCATGAGCAAAAATCAACAATCAATAGGCACAAACATTGATAAGGACTAAGTCCAAGAAATGCACAAGAGTATATAAGCTAAAATACAATGTCTTAAAAAATAAACAAAGTGTAATTTAAAAGGAATTCTTGAATTAAAATGAATACAAAGTAATAAACATTTGGTCTTTTTCTATGATTAAAAGTGTAAAATAAACAATAAAAAATAAGTGATTTTAAACAAAGTAATAATGAATTTTAAATGATAAAAGTTTAATAAATAAAAGGAATAAAGAAAGTTTAAGAAAAATGAATAAACAAATAAAAGATAGTATATATATATATATATATATATATATATATATATATATATATATTAAATAAACGATAAAATAAATATATTAAAAGGAAATAAAATAAAAGAATAAAATAATTAGAAGGAAAGTTTAAATAAAAATATAAATAAATAAAGAAGTTAAAATAAACAATAAAAGATAATAAAAAATTAAAATAAAAAATAAGTTTGATTTAAAATAATAAACGAAGAAAAAGAATTATATTAAATAAATAAAAATGTAAAAGAAAATAAAAAGGAAATGGAAAGAGAGAATCTCACTCCTTAAATAACAAATGTCCTCACCACATGTCACGATATCATGATGTCTGACCAACCTGTCAAAACATCTGACTCGACATCTTGTTGTGAAATTGTTTTAACAAAGAGTGAAAGAGCACTTACAGATGTAATGTAGTGATCCCTACAGCTCCACTGACCTCCCAGGAATGTGATGGAGTGGTTGAATTGAGCTGAGACCTTCTGAAACTCCTTGACCAAATCAATATGCAGTTTGAAGCAAGTGAGATATGGTGGAAGTGTTCATGTTGTTACAGAAGTGTTAAAATGATTTGGATCACTTTTATTAAGTGTATAAAAGGTGTTTGGATGGATGAATGGAATGGAAAGTGACTGAAATGTAGAATTCGAAAGTTCTTGCAAGTTGTGCAACAATGGTTATATAAAAATACAAATTCTGGTTATGGGTGGTTTGGTGATGTTAGCGAAGTGTTATAATGGTTTGGAACACTTCTATGATGCTTATGGAAGGTGTTTGTGGTGTTGGAATGAAGTTTGGTTGAGAGAGATGAGAAATCACAAGTTTTTGTTTTTTTTTACAACTTGAAATTTCAAGAAAATAGAGCAATGGTAATTATGAGGTTATGAGATGTTTTTGTGTTTTGGTGTGATTTTAATGATGCAAACTGTTATCTATTTATAGAGAAATGTTTCAGATATTTGGAGAAAGGTTTAGATTAGGTAACAAGCTATTATCCAATGAATGATGTCATACTATGTGTCATGACTTGGATCCCAAGGTATACATAGTCTATTCTTCACATGGCAATACTTCTGATCTTTTGAGATTGAACTTGCCATATTGCATCTCATCACTTGGTGTTTTGATTATTCTTGGACAGATTGGGAGGTTTTTGATCAATTTCATTATTTCACTTTAATGCTAGAGGACAAAACCTCACTTCATGGTTTTGAAATGATTTTTATCACATGCCAAGTATAGAATCTTGAAAATTCTGTTATGCTCTTGCAGAACACATGGTGCATGATGATTTTGGTGTTGATCTTGTGCAGAGATAAGGCTTGCAAAGTGATCAAAAGTGATCTTGAACTTGTGTGATCAAAACTGTCTTGAATTCAACTTTATCAATGCTTCTTGAAAAAATCATAACTTTCAGGTCAAGTAAGATAAATCTTTGTTCTTGGACACTGTGGAAAGCTGGAAACAACCTCGACAACTTTCATGTTGACAACTTTTCTTGATTCAATTGGGATCATGGGGAAAAATGGCCACTAAAATTGGAACCTTCAACTTTTTGACACTAGAAATTTTTTGGATGTTTTGACATTTTTGGCAATTAAGAAATCCAAACTTTGGCACTTCATAACTTCCAATCCTTATGAGCTTTTGATCCAATCTTTGTAATAAATTGAAGTATGAAATGTTATCTTTAAATACATCCCTTGGGCTTGAATAGTGGTGGCTTGAATTGATCACAAAGTGTCCATAAAGTCATGCACTTGGCAAGGTGAAAAACTAAGAAAAAATTCTAAGTGTTTTGGATTTTCAAACAACTTGAAACTCCAAATTTAAACATCAATAACTACCACTTCAAGAAAGCTTTTGCCTTGTAATTTTTATAAACTTGTAGTATCAAATGCCATATTTTAAATAAGTCTTCAAGTGTTTTCAATGGATGCTTAAGGAAGAAGTTACACCTTTGGAAAGTTGGTCACTTGATCATGCATATTAACTTAGAAAAATTTCAAGTTTTCTTCAATTTAGACAAATTTGTATCTTTGAATGATTTCTTGATTATAACTTGATAAAATGCAATAATCCATCATATTTTCTTGAATAATAACTTGTGAAGCTCAAAGTTGACCAAAAGTCAAACTTTGACTTTGTGAACTAGTTGACTTTGTATCAGATGATTCCAAATTTGCAATCTTCAAATGATCAAACTTCTTGGGCAATTTAAATCATATGAATGGACTTCAAAGATGTATTTGAGACCCTTGAATCATGTCCTGAAGTATGGGATCATGCTTAGATGGAAAAGTCAACTGCAAGGCACTTTTGGTCAAAACCCTAATTGGTGCATCAGATGAACTTGAGGCTTGATGAGTTTGAAATGATGCAATCTTGAACTTGGTGTTGATAAAGGGAAACTCTTGATCTTCATGAATGAATGAGAGACTTTATACATTGAAGATCACACCAATCCCTGGCTAATCATCAGTTTGAGCATCTTGAGGCACAACCTAACTTGTGAAGCAAGCAAGCACATATTTTTGTATTTTCAATTGGTTAGTGATGCACAAACACACACACACACACACACACATGCAATGCTAAATGTTATGCAAATGATGCAAATGAGGTGAAATCTTAGGGGTAAAAATTAGAGTATGATACGGTGGACCTTGTCGGAGCAGTCCAAGACGATTAACTCGTCTCACAAACACTCCAAATAACAGACAAGCTGAGATGAAGACAGGGTTGTTACCGATTATATATGCAAACCCTTTTGCAGGTCTGGATCATAAAGATGCCTACACTTATCTCACAAAATTCTACAAACTGGACGGTACACTTGGAGCACCAGAAGCTGAAGAAAAAGTAGTCTTAATGAGGTTGTTTCCACATTCCTTGATCGGAAAAGCAAAGGATTAATATCTGGACCAACCAACTGAAATCATGACCAACTGGAATGTTCTGGAAGAGCACTTTCTGAACAGGTTCTTTCCACATAACAAATTTATGGATGCCAAGACAGCAATCACCGCATTCGCCCAAAATACAACTGAAACTATCTGTGAAGCATGGGAACGATACAAATACGTGTTGCAGAAATGTCCTAATCATGAATTTGATAAGCTCACACAAATCCATATCTTTCGAAATTGACTTCTGCCACAACCAAAGCTTTTATTTGATGTAACTGCTGGTGGTTCCTTGTTATCTAAAAGCGCAAAAGATGTTCTGTCTTTCATCAACCGTATGGCTCTAAATGACCATCAGGTCCAGCACAACTGAGGTACGATGCCAAGAAAACCTGGAATCTTGGAGTTAGGTACAAATGACACAATCTTGGCGTAAAACAAGATTCTTACTCAAAGAGTGGAAGAATTAACTAAGCAACTCTCCAAACTTCCATAGTAGCTCAAAGAAATACACGAAACATCAAACAAATCGCAACAAGTAGATGTTTGTGAGCTATGTACGGGCGATGACCCAACAGGGTTTTTTACTCCAATTAATGAAGAAGTCAATTATATGGGGAATCAACAAAGGCCAGTACCATATCAAGGAAATCAAAAGTATCAGCACGGAAACAACACCAATTATGGTCAAGGATGGAGGCAAGAAGTTGGAACCTCAAGCAGGCCCAATCAATATCAGAATTTTCATCAACAATTGCAGAACCTAACTCAACCAGACAGAACATCCAAGCTAGACGACACCTTGAACCAATTCATCCAAATGTCTATTGCAAATCAGAAAAACACGGATGCTTTAATTAAGAACCTCGAAACGCAAGTTGGACAAATTGTAAATCAATTGGCAGATCAACAAGGAGGAACTTTTTCACAACAAGTTGTAATACACTTGGTATTTGAGTCTTGTATTCACTTTGAAAACAACCTTGAGTTTAACACTAATTTGCAAATATTAAGCAAAATGACAATGCTAGCTTCCAACCAATAATAATGGACACCCAATTTGTACTTGAATCCTTTCTATCAACCAACAACTAATCAACCATGTGAAGATCTTGAGTGAAGCCACACACAGAAAGACAATAAAGAAATACTTAATCAAAACTTGTAAGAGATATTTATTGAAAAACAATAAAGAAAGACTTATAATCAAAACAGGCACAAACAAACCTTTATGACCTAACTCTTAGAGAATCATGGACTAAGGCCGGATGATCATCTAAAGAAAGATCATTAAGTAACACAAGTGCTTTGTATATGAAAATACAAGGGTAGGACAAATTTGGGGTATGACACATACTCGACCAATAGTACCCGTCCCTAAGTATTTTCCCGGTTAGCGCTCTTCCCCCAACATGACTTCAACACACTCCTTAATGCATTTCTTTCATTATACGTCCTACGCCTTCTTCAGCAACACACCTCAACATCGGAGAGGATCTTCCCATTGTGTTGAGTTGGTCAGCTACCATGAGGTATCGAGAAGAAAACCTCTTGATGCGCCGGGCTTCGGTCTCCTTATCTGGCAGCTTGTCTTGAGTAAGATATTGAATGATATGTGTCATCTAGCCTCGTGCATTTTCTAACACCAAGATTTCTTATGTTTTTGTGCTCGATGCTTCCAAGGTTTCCTGGATCACCGTTCTATTTAACCCGAGGCCTTTAGTGCTGGCTAGACAGGCTAGTATATCAGCTCTAACATTTTCGTCCTGAAGGATATGTGATACTTCAAATTTTGTGAACTCCTTGGCTAATTACAAAGCCTTTTGTTGATATTTGAGTAATAGTGGATCATTTGTCTGATAGTCTCATTTGATTTGAATAGAAATCAATTGTGAATCGGTGCGAACCAGCAATTGGGTAGCTCCGACTTCTTTAGCCAATATCAAACCGCAAATCACGGCTTCATATTCTTCCTAATTATTATTGGCATGGAAATTAAAACAGAGAGACTATTCTAACACCAACTCCCCCGGTCCCTCTATTACTATTCTTGCTCCACTATCTTTAAGATTGGATGAACCGTCCACTGACAAAATCCACTGCTCGGATGATTCTTCTGGAGTGGGCAAACTCAACTTTATTAGAAAATCTCTAGTACTTGTAATTTGATGTTATTCCCATGGTGTGAATGTGATGTCGTACTCTGACAATTCTACAGCCCAAGCCACCATCCTACTTGCCATGTCCGGCTTTTTCAAATTTCGTTTTATGGGATAGTTCGTCTTGGCAATAATAAGGTTTCCTTGAAAATAATGTCTAAGTTTCTTAGCGTTAATCACTATTGACAGAGCTAGTCGTTCAATCTTTTGATAACGGATCTCTACTCCTTTAAGAACCTTGTTGACAAAATAAACCAACCTTTCACCTTCATCACAGTCTTGAACTAATACAAAACTGATAGCTTTGTCTGAGACTACTAAATATAATGTAAGGGGCGAGTTTTCCTTCGGATGAACCATGATAGGTGGGATGGATAAGAACTGTTTCAACTCCATAAAAGCCTTCTCAAATTCTTTTGTCCACTAAAAAACAAGTTGATTTTTGGATAGCTGCGAATAAGTGTATGTACTTGTCGCCTTCACAGGAGAGAAATCGGAGCAGGGCGACCATCCTCCTAGTTAGGTTCTAAACTTCTTTTATTGATTCCAAGCTTCTCGTATTAATGATTTCCTATCATTTGTCCGGATTCGCCTCTATTCCCCGGTGTGTTAGCATGAAGCCCAAAACCTTGTCAGCTTGCACCCGGAAAATGTACTTGTTTGGATTAATCCTCATGTCAAACTTCCTTATTGACCCAAATGTCTCTTTTAGGTATTTTACATGATCCTTCTTCTCCAGGTTCTTGATCAACATGTTATCAACATATACTTCTAAGTTTCTCTCTATTTGTGATGAGAATATCATATCCATCAACCTTTGATAAGTAACATCGACATTTTCAAGACTGAATGACATTACTTCATAGCAATAGTTTCTTCTGTTTTTCATGAATACCCTTTTGGGAGATCCACTACGTCCATTCGTATTTGGTTGTAGCCTGAATAGGCATCCATGAAGCTGAGTAGATGGAACCCGGATGCCCAATCGATGAGTCTATCGATGTGTGGCATTAGAAAAGGATCCTTTTGGAATGCCTTGTTGAGGTCGGTGAAATCTATGCACATGTGCCACTTTCTAGATATCTTCTTTACCATGACAACATAGGACAATTAGGTGGGATATTTTATTTTCCTGATAAATCCAGCCTTCAAGAGCTTATTTATCTCCTATGTAAAAGCCTTTATTTTCTCTTCTCTGTTTTCTGCTTCCTATGTGCTACGGCTTTCGATGATGAATCAAGAGAAAGCTGATGACATATGATCTTCAGATCGATCTCGGGCATGTTCGAGGGTTTCCAAGAAAATAGGACGACGTTGTCTCTCAATTCCTTGATGATGTCTGTCTCCTCTTCCTGAGATAGTTCTGAACATATCTGCGTGTTCTAAAAATCCTCAACACCAATTTACACCTTTTTCAATTCTCCAATAGGTGTTAACCTATTATCTGTCGGGTCCTCCCGAGGGTCGAGGTCAACCAGGTTCACCTTTAAAGGATTTTTCAGTCATAGGATGATCCTGTTGGATCTTCTTCTTCAGTTTTAGGATATCCTTGTAGCATTTCCTAATCAACCCCTGATCGCCTTTAATTACCCCTACTCATCCATCATGTAGAGGATACTTCATGGTTAGATAAAGAGTGGACAGTGCAGCCTTCAGAGCGTTGAATGCCGACCTTCCGATGATGATGTTATATTGTGAGGATGCATTTACTATCATATATCTCACTTTGATGCCTTTGGCATTGTCTCCACTTAAAAAAATAGTCATGATAGGTAAATGCCCTAGTAACTGGACATGTTCCCTAGAGAAACCGACCAAGGTGCCTTTGAAAGGCATATGCTCAGATGTATCCATGTTCATGCCTTTGAAAGCATCCCATTACAATATGTTGATCTAACTACCTGGGTCGATTAACACCTGCCTGACACTCCAATCATGAGTTTGTACTTTTATGACCATTAGGTCATTCTCATGCGCTAGCACACCTTCCGAATCCAGTCTTGAAAAACTGAAAGCAACATGTCGTTCTTCTTTTTCTGAAATTCAATTTTGTGACACATGCATCACCGATCGGGCGTATCTCTTTCACGTCGAGCTTGTTTCACTTCCCCCAGTATAACCTCCCAAGATGGTGTAGAGTGTGTGACGTGCTACCCGAGTTTGACGCACCTCCTTGGTACTTTTTCCTTTCTTGGCGGAGACGTTTTCCGTGTTTGACTCTCTCCGAGAAGGAGTTCTCTTTCTTGCTAATCCTTCGACATCTTTCATGTATGACAACAACTAGTCTCTTTGCACAAGATCTCAGTTTCTCTTTTTAATTGATGACAGTCTTTAGTACGGTGGCCTCTCAGACGATGATAAGAACACCACACATCCTTGTCTTTTCCTAGTATAGAGTTGGCTCTCTTAGAGAAAATGAGTTCCAGTAATAGATTTAGATGATACACTTCACGCAGGATATTAACGCGCTTTGAATTGAGTGGGGTAAATTTCTCGGCGAAATTGTCATATGGCCTCCGGGAAGGCTTTATCGGCGACCTGTCCCTCAACCCGTGCTTGTGGTGCTCTTTTCCGAGCTCGGATCTGTCATGCATAGGTTTTATCTTCTCTTTAGTATCTCGGAATTTCTTCTCCATACACTACTACAAAACGCGCAAACAACAACGCCCAAGTCACCACGGTTCTTTCAAAAACCGCGGCGACATCTCTAAACTCATGCGCTAACATTTTATTTTATTTTTTAATTATAATTTTTTATGGTATAATAACAGTTGACGTTATTACTGATATGATACAATCTATCTTTCATAGGTTCGAACCTCAGCGCTCTCAAAAAGTTTATTCATTTAACGTTAAGGCGCTCCTTTCTGTTTTATTTATTTTTAAATAAAATAATAAAAGGGATATCACTACGGTTATTATGAGTAACCGTTGTGATATTAAATTTTATTCATTTAATGTTAAGGTGCTCCTTTCTTTTTTATTTACTTTTAAATAAATAATAAAAGGGATATCGCTACGGTTATAATGAGTAACCGTTGTGATATTTTTTAATATATAAAAGAAAACCCTAACACAACCCTCTCCTCTCATGAAGCTTAAAGGATATCTGACGGGAGCAACCTCCGGCACAAACTCCTATGGCGTCGAAGATGGTATGTTCTCTTGCTCTCTTCTTTCTACTCTTCTTCTGGATTATGTTGTTGATGTATTAGGGTTAAGTTTGAAGTTTATTGTGTTTTCTTGTAGATACATGGTTATGATGGTGGTAGCATGCGTATGGTGGTAGCAAGTGTATAATATGGTGATGTTTCATATGGTTTTTGTTGCCATGAAGAAAAATATAAGTATGAAGTTATTGTATAAACTTCATCCACCTTATATTTTTTCTTCATGGCGGTACAACCTAGATTGATATATCTTGATTTGTTATAGTTCCATGTGTATTTTCAATAAGAGGTGCGTTATTGACTTAATATATATTGATTTGTTACAGTCCCACTTGGGGTTTTGTTTCAACTATAGCTAAATTTGTTTTGAATACTGACAATTTTATTTTATTTGAAATAGCTGAAGCTGTATAGTAAAGATGATGCATGGTGATGATGATGGTGGTAGTAAGTGTATAGAATGAGTTGATAAAATGTATTTTATTTTATTTGTTGTGTTGTTGTATGTTGTTGGTGTTGAAAAATGTTCTCAAAACAAGAACAAAACATTGCTAAGTCACAAGAAAAAGGCTTATTGTGACTTAACAATGTTTTGTTCTTTAAATTCTTATACAGGTTGACAGGGGATGAAGTTTAGTTTATTATATACTATGTATATTGTTTATTTCACTAACCTTTTAATAAAAATGCAATCATTTAAATTGACATAGAACTTATAATCTGAAAATTAAGATGTATTTGAAAACCAACCTATACCAATCAATGTTTTCCGAATTGCATGCATCTCATTATGCACATTTTATGTTCCTTAACACATAATATATCGTTCAATGGTTTGGTTCCTTCAATGTATCGATATCTACTATTCTGCTTTACCTCCTCGTCGTCGCTTATCACCGTGATTGTTAAGATTATTCTTGTTATGATGATAAGTCATCATAACAATTGCGATGATAAACGACGATAATAAAAGATATCGATGCATTAAAAGAATCAAACCATTGAACCATATATCTGTTAAAGAACATAAATTGTGCACTATGAGACGCATGCAATTTGGAAAACAGTGGTGTGTTTAAGTTGGTTTTCAAGAATAGTTTAATTTTCAAATTGTATAGTTCTTCACCAATTTTAATGGTTGTATTTCTTTAATGAGGTGTATGGTAAAACAAGCAATATACGTTGGTATATAATAAACTATGGGTACATTTCACAACCGTTTTCTACATTAACCGTGATCTAATATAATTTATTTGCTGGATTTCGAACCTAGTACTGTATATATCACAACGGTTGTTAAGCATAATCGTCGTGATATACCGCTCACTTTTCAGAATACAACAACGGTACCAGGACCGTGATTATAAGTAGCGCATTTATGATAACACTCTACATAACAACGCCTTGATCTGAGTGATTATATGTATTTTCCAACCTGTAATACCCCGTAAGTTATTTTGCTCGGGATAATATTAGTATGATCAACTGGGTTCTGGTGTACTCTAAGAAATTATCGGTTAAGATAATTAGAGTAAATTGATGAGCTCAAAGAAGATCAAATTAATATTATCTGACTCTGAGGTGTTAGCTTTTGGTGCTATAGAGGTGTTTTGGACATTTAGTAGTGTTACTAACTAATTAAAATTCTCTATATCATTTCATTTTCCACACTTGAGCAAAAATAGAAACAAAATTGGAAAAAGATAGAAAGGGTTAGCAAGAAGGAAGAGAAAGGAAAGAAAGAGGAGAAACTTGGAAGAGAGGAAAAAGAGCTTGGATCATCATCTCTTCTTCATCAAATTAACCCAACATCTTCTTCATCTTGTTGTTGGTGAGTTCTAGTTAGAACCCTAAGTATAGAAACTTAGGTTAGAACTTGAAAATAATGGTGAAAAATGTGATTAATCATGCTAAATGTTGTTTGCTATGGTTGAAATCTGAAATAGAACACATAATATGTGTGGGTTGTATGAAATATGAATGTTTGATGCTTGCTATGATGTTCCCATGAGTTTTGATGGGTTCCATTGGGTTTTGATGCTGAAAATAACAGGTTTTTAGGTCTCAGACTCAGTGGTAACCGGTTACTCTATATGTGGTAACCGGTTACTTGCAGGAAAAATAGTTGTTTTACGCAAAAATGAACTGAGTAACCGGTTACTCTATATGAGGTAACCGGTTACCCAATTGTGCCTCTAAACATGAATTCAGTTCTGTTTTGGAAATTTGGCTTGAGTAACCGGTTACTCTACATGAGGTAACCGGTTACCCTATTGAGATTTTGGTTCTGTTTTGAGAAATGAACTTGAGTAACCGGTTACTCTATATGAGGTAACCGGTTACCACTGTTGTGTTTTGAAAATATTTTAGAAAATTAATATCTTTTGAACCGTGCTTTCGATCGAGGTGTTCTTGGTACCGATGGAAAGCTATGGAAATGTGCTACATGATAAAGGTGAAAAATATTGTTTTCGGTGCCCGATTAAATAAATCTTAGGGAACCCAAAGGTTATGTAATTTGTGATTGAATTATTATACGTAATTCAAAATGTGCAATTGTAATATGCTTTGCCTAAAATTGATGTTAAACATGATTGAGAGTAAATGCATGTTAAAATATGGAATAGGTAGAGTGAGGAAACCTTACTATGAAACTATATTGGAACCTAGTAATGAGCTAGGAATTTGATGAATAACTTAATGACGACACTCGTGCAGAAGAGGCCGAGGCGTGCGTCCAGTACCAAATGGTATAGAAAAGAATAATACACTAGTATGGATCATGTGTAACTGTGTTAAGTTATTAGAAAAGGCAAAAGAGGCCTAAAGGCGAATGTGGCCTTGTGATTGTCAAATACAATCACATTTAGGTATATGATCACGCAATCGTAACCGTTTCCCCTGAGATGCAGTTTCATGAGTAACGAGCTCCTCTGAAACGTACGCATAACTACTTGGCAGGTTTGATTCCCGCGTGTAGTACGAATTGAGCCTATATGGTTGTTAAGTGCGAAATTGTGCATATTTTAGATAGTATTTTGTAGCCCTTTTCAATGGTTTCCTTGATATTTTAGTAGTAACTCTATTAGTTTTAGTGTAAATATGCAAGTTTCCGATTTTATTGTAAATATTGATCATTTTGATGTTCTTTGACAGGTCTTCTTGCTTATATTTGATGATAAGATCAATTTGTGAAGGAAAGAAGGCCTAAAAGTTGATATTTCGAGAAGTCGTGCTGGTAACTCGCGCTAAGCGAGTTTTTCGGCGCGGCTTCAGCGCGCATTTTCTGCCAAAGGCAGTAGCTAAGGTTCCTTGACCGCTCTTAGCGCATTCAGGACCGCGCTTAACGCGCTTTAAGGCGATTTTAAGTGTATATTAGGTGAGATCGCGCTTAGCGTGATCTAAGCGCGCTTAGCGCGGTTGTAATAAAATTTATTTGTTTCTAATTTTATTTTATCTCATTTTTGTAGGTATTCAAGCAAGAATATTTTGTCATTGTTGTATAGAGCATTGAATAAGCTTTCCAACGCTTCCGACGGCGCGTCAATCGGAGTTACGGTTCGAAAGTTGTGAAGAAAATAAGAATTGTAGTTTTTCTGATGGCGCTAAGCGCCCTCATAGCACGCTTAGCGCGGTTCACATCTTTTCAGCCCTTATTTAAGTCACTTTTCAGCAATATTTAGGTTATGTTGTTGGGAACTTTTTACCCCAACTTCATCAAACACATTTTTGAGTAGATTTAGCTTAGAAACAACACAAGGAGTGTATATCTTGACGATATGGAGTCGAATCCACTTCAATCGGAGTTGACAAATGGTGAGATTTGTGTTCTTCTTCCTTCCTCTCTATGTATTTTTCATTTGTTGGGGTTTTGTATGTAAGTTTATCTTGATTGTATGTATATTTATGGATCTTTGTATAAAATCTCTTTTACAACTCTTAATCGATGTCATCTTTGATTTAATCTTTATCTCAATGGGTTTGATTCGCTAAAGACATATACTTTTTGAACTCGGCCTAAGATGAATGTCTATTGGCTGTGGGAAGCACTCTAATATTCACATGTGTGTCGGATCTTAATGCTCTGTGATGATGAGTTGCGTGAGACATCACCTCCGAGAGAATGTGGTTAATCTCTCAATGTTTGTGTTAGACATAACCTCTTGTTGTGAGCGATACGTGGGAATTTTGACGAGTGATTTAGGTTGCGTGCATTTGATCCGTATATTTTTTAGTGTTTGATGGGTAGATTGAAATACAACTCCTGACGAGTTTTCTCGTGTCTCAAGAATGTATTTATTTTCATCTTTTATGTTTTTTCCTTTAGCACTTTTATCCCTAACCATTTAAACCCAAGCTTTGAGACGTAGAGATTGTCGAATGGCATTCTTTCCCTCGAACCGATCTCTGTGGACAGGACATAAATCTCGGAGGGAATTCTAAAGAAAATAATATTTTTGCTTGCCGCTTTACCACTCCAACAAAATGGCGCCGTTGTCGGGGATTGGTTTTGATATTCAATCGCATTGCGATAGTTTCTATGTTTTTACGCTTTGTATATACTTGTTTATAGTTGTTTTCCATAAGTGATTGTATATATGTTTTTTCCATCATGTGTATGTGTTTGTGCATATTTTTGTTTTTGGTTTACGTTTGCTCAAGTGTTGCAGATTTTATTTGGTATCTACCGGTGGACGAAGCAACATGGAGGAGCTTGTACGTAAATAAGGTGTCGAGCTAACGACGTGAAACAAGCGCTTGTTGGGAGGCAACCCAATGATTCTTGAGTTTGTACAGTTTTATGTTTAGTAGTATAGTTAATATAAAGTGAAAATGGATGGAGTGAATGAGAGAAATAACTAATTTTGAAAAACAAAATTTTCCTGCCCGCACTTAGCATGCGCAGAGGGCGCTTAGCGCGCCTCGTTTTGCAAAGAAAAATCACTCATTTTCCATCTGCTTTCACCAATTTAGGTCTTTGTGTTTAGTTAGTTTTAATTCAATTTTGTTAGGTCGTTAGAATAAAGGTTTGTGTTTGCTCTCAAATTTGTTTTTTATTAGCTTTAGGATGCATTTTGTGATTTTCCAAGTTTGATCGTTTCAACTTGCGAATGTATGGTGTTGATATTGTTAAGTTTTGTACACATCCAAGGTATGTTTTTATCGCTTTCTAGACTTTAACATATTCATGATACTTAAACTTTTTACAAACTTCCATGCCATTCATTCTTTTGTATACTTGTTCTTGATGTGAATCACTTTAGTTCCCACCCTTTTTGTGAGGAAGCTTTCCATTGTTCACATATGCGCGGAGTACCAACATTCTTGTTCTAACTGGATTTTATTATGCTAAATCTTTTGTTTGTGTTGATTATATGAAAGCATGAAAAGGATCAAGGCATTTTGTTTCATTTTGAGCACAACTACCTAGCCAAATAGTCAATTCACCATGTGAGTGTGTGAGTATTTGTTAAACCCCTTTGTGCCTTTCTATCATTTTCCATGTTGTTTGAACTTAATTCTTGTCTATGAGTATTGAATTCACTATTTGTATGGATTTTGATTGATTGTTTTTTTTTCTTGAACCCTCAACTTTGTGTTGTTGTATGAATTTTTCCTTGCCTTAGAAAGTAGGGAGTATTCACATGATGATGTGGTTGAATTCAAGTTGGGGAGAGAATGATTGTTTACTCATTGGTTGGTTTCTATGAGGTTGAAAAAGAGAAGAAAAAAGAGAAAAATAAGAAAAAGAAAAGAAAAAAAAAGAAAGAAAAAGAAAATCCTTGAGAAATGAAACAAAAAGAGTTCAAATAATTTTGCTAAATAAGTATTGTGTTTTGTGTAACACTTGGGATTTTGGAAGAAGTTGATTGGAATTGTGTGTTTGAGCCTTTGTGAATTGATCACTCCCTTAGGTTTAAGCAAGTTTTTGTTTCAATTACCTTTAGAAATTGCCCCTTGTTTGTTTACCCGACCACGCTACAACCTTCAAAGCCTTTGTGATTCTTGCTTTTATGTTTCAGTATGATTGTAGGATGATTGCATAATTTAGTCTTTTGTTTGCAAGATTGTTGTGTGAGTGAAAAGTACCTCATTTTGTGTTTTTCATCTACCGATGATTGTTTTTGCTAGGTGTGATTCACGTTTGAACTTGTGTTGTTTTGGAATGTTTGGCATGATTTTTGTACGCAGTGTTCGTTTCGTGGTTATGTTATCGTTGTAGTTTAGTGGTAAGTTTTGCTTTGCATGTACGTTTTTGTGTTGAACCATACATTTGTTTTTGTTTTTCGAAACTTGTTGACTTGTGATTGCTTGGTTGTTACTTTTGTTTCTTTGAGTTGTTTGATTCTTGTTTGAGGAGAAACACGTTTAAGTTGGGGAGAGTTGTTAAGTGCCAAATTGTGCATATTTTAGATAGTATTTTGTGGCCCTTTTCTTGATATTTTAGTAGTAAATCTATTAGTTTTAGTGTAAATATGCAAGTTTCCGATTTTATTGTAAATATTGTGAATATTGGTCATTTTGATGTTCTTTGATAGGTCTTCTTGCTTATATTTGATGATAGGAACAATTTGTGAAGGAAAGAAGGCCTAAAAGTTGATATTTCGAGAAGTCGTGCCAGTAACTCGCGCTAAGCTAGCTTTTCAGCGCGGCTTCAGCGCGCATTTTTTTCCAAAGGCAGTAGCTAAGGTTCCTTGACCGCGCATAGCGCGCTTTAAGGCGGTTTTAAGTGTATATTAGGTGAGATCGCGCCTAGCGCGATCTGAGCGCACTTATCGCGGTTGTAATAAAATTTATTTCTTTCTAATTTTATTTTATCTCATTTTTGTAGGTATTCAAGCAAGAATATTTTGTTATAGTTGTATAGAGCATTGAATAAGCTTTCCAACACTTCGACGACGCGTCAATCGGAGTTATGGTTAGAAAGTTGTGAAGAAAATAAGAATCTTGGTTTTGCTGATGGCGCTAAGCGCCCTCTTAGCGCGCTTAGCGCGGTTCACGTCTTTTCAGGCTCTATTTAAGTCACTTTTCAGCAATTTTTAGGTTATGTTGTTGGGAACCAACTTCATCAAACACATTCTTGAGTAGATTTAGCTTATAAACAACACATGGAGTGTATATCTTGACGATCCGGAGTCGAATCCACTTCAATCGGAGTTGACAAACCGTGAGATTTGTGTTCTTCTTCCTTCCTCTCTATGTATTTTTCATTTGTTGGGGTTTTGTATGTAAGTTTATCTTGATTGTATGTATATTTATGGATCTTTGTATAAAATCTCTTTTACAACTCTTAATCGATGTCATCTTTGATTTAATCTTTATCTCAATGGGTTTGATTCGCTAAAGACATATACTTTTTGAACTCGACATAAGATGAATGTCTATTGGCTGTGAGAAGCAGTCTAATATTCACATGTGTGTCGGATCTTAATGCTCCGTGTTGTTGAGTTGCGTGAGACATCACCTCCGAGAGAATGCGGTTGATCTCTCAACGTTTGTGTGAGACATAACCTCTTGTTGTGAGCGATACATGGGGATTTTGAAGATTGATTTAGGTTGCGTGCATTTGATCCATATATTTTTTAGTGCTTGATGGGCAGATTGACATACAACTCCTGACGAGTTTTCTCGTATCTCAAGAATGTATTTATTTTCATGTTTTATGTTTTTTCCTTTTGCCCTTTTATCCCAAACCATTTAAGCACAAGCTTTGAGACGTAGAGATTGTCGAATGACATTCTTTCCCTCGAACCGATCTCTGTGGACACGACATAAATCCCGGAGGGAATTCTTCAGAAAAAAATATTTTTGCTTGTCGCTTTACCGCTCCAACAATGGTAAAGAGAATTGTGATGGTTAACAGACCATGAGAAGTGAAGGTTCACGGTTAACAGGCCGATGATCCCGAATCCATTTCGTATGTCAAGTAGATTACAAGGATCCATGACTCGGGTCGACTTCTAGACCTAGAAGCTGATGGGAAAAAGGGATGCCTTGGTAGTGTTACTGATTAGTGATAATCTTTGAGTTAACAGACTCATGAACATGTATCCATATAGTGTGAGTGAGTACTCAAGGTCACTTCCCTTCCCTTTTGACTTGGGTTAGGTTGATAGAACCTTGTAAAGCCGAGAGAATCTATAAGATAGGGAACTCACTGAGATTTAATATCTCACCCCATGTTGTTTATTATATTACAGGTGCTTCAGGTTCCGCGAAGGGTAAGGATAAGGTCGTTTGATTTTCCTTACTCACTACGCCAAACAAGACATTAGACAGCGCTTTTTTAGGCCTTAGACAGCGCTTAAAAGCGCTGCCTAAGGTTGCGCTGTCGTAGGTAAAGACAACGTTTTTTATTTATGAAAAAGCGCTCTCTAAAGTGGGCCTTTAGACAACCCTTTTGAAAAAGCGTTGTCTAATGTATACGTATAAAATTTTAATGAATTTTTTTATATACCTTTAGAGAGCGCTTTTTCAAGAAAAAGCGCTGTCTAATGTATGCCTATAATTTTAGTTATCAATTTTTCTATACCTTTAGAGGGAGCTTTTTAGGAAAAGCGCTTTCGTTTGTGAACTATAGACAACGCTTTTTCTAGAAAGCGCTGCCTTTTCCCTACGTATAATTTTAATGATTTTTTAAAAAAATCCCATTTTAACCATTTTTTTATGCAGAAACCTGTATAATTCAAGTCATTTCAATAAACCTGTATATTTCACATTTCCATTAACAATTTCTAGTATGGTTCATTAACCATTTCCACTAATCCCATAAATCACATAAACCACATAAACCATTTCCATTATAATTCAAGTTATTTACAGTAACTATTCACAAAACTTTACAATTACAATAGAAAAACACATAAAGGGCATAAACCATTCACAAAACTATACAATCCCATAAAATAAACCATTCACAAAACTATACATTCACATAATCCCATAATCCTATTCCTTATAGGATTCTTTTTTCAATAAGGTATTCACACAATTCCTCCTTAATTTCTTGCAATTTATCCTTCGTGTAATGAGAACACGCGTATTCATCAAAGTACTACATAACAAAACAAAATATGCATGATTTAGTTAAAAATAATAAATTATATGACATATCCGATAAATATTAAAATAAATCCTAAGTTATAAATCCATGCATACCGTAATAAGAATCTCTAATCGATCCATTTGAAGGATTTCTTTCATAAACCTCAAAACGAAATACCCGCAGTTTATGCCATTACACTGACGAGAGCACTACACATAGACAAACAAATAAGAATTAATATATAGTTGTTTTGTGTTATCAAGTAGCATCACTAATAAGCAACATCATGTACTTACGCTTCATACATAGCCATGGAGGTAGGTTATAAATCATTATGATCACAGGCCAAGTGCTATGTGAGATACTTTGAATACCGTGTGGGTTCATTCCATCAGTAGATAATGCCAAGCGAAGGTTTCTTGCTTCTTTTCCAAATTCAGGATAATCATCATCAATTTTCATCCACTGTGGTGAATCTGTCGGATGTCGAAACTTTCCATCAATAATTCTTTCATCTGCATGCCAAGTCAAGTGTCTTGAATCGGTCTCACTACGAAACATCCGTCTAAATCTCAGAATTATAGGAAAATACCATAAGACTTTTGCTGGAGACAGCTTTTTCTTATATCGAGAGACACCGAATTTAGGACACTCATTTAACGATGCATACTCATTTCGAAACAAAACGCAATCGTTTGGATAGGCATGTATCTTATCATAGCTCATAACAGTAGAGCACAACATCTTTTTGGCCTCATATGTTCGATTGGGAAGAACATTATCCTCTGGAAGCATATCTTTAATAAGGGCCAATAACTCTGTGAAACTTTTATCCGACCATCCATTGCTCGCCTTTAAGTTGTACAACTTTAATACCGCAGACAATCTTGTGAATTTGGTGCAACCATTATATAACGGTTTCTCTGCATCGCTTACCAACCTCTCAAACATTTTGGGACAATCCTTAAGATCTTCTTCAAGTGCTTCTGCAATCTCTTCGACTCGATCAGAATCGTATGTATCTGTGCCATTGTCGTTTGAAGCATAGGTCGTATTATCCCCCGGTTCAACATTCCCGTTAATTTTCTCACCATGCAAATTCCAACATGTATAACTTCTATCAATTCCACTCCTCATTAAATGCGATGCCAACTGAACCGCGTCAACCCGACTCCCAAAACAACAACCCAAGCAAGGACATCTCATTCGACTGGGGTCTTTGGCGTGCGCAACAGCAAACTTAACGAATTCCGATACCCCATTCTCGTACTTTTTCGACAATCGACTTGAAGACATCCATTTCTTATCCATAGTTATACTAATTAAACTAAACAAAAACAAAAATAAAAAATATTTACCTGTAGGGAAACGATCCGACTTTCACACTTTGATCACAAGTAACCCCTATATATAGCAAATTCAATAAGTTAATAACTCCATCATATCAGTTCATTCAAAGCACTACTAATTGCAGTGGCGAGAGAGAACAACTAATTACCTTTAGAGATGTAAACAACTTCTAGACCCACACAGTGTCCAGATAGGTTAGAATTACCAAGATCCCCCTGTACACGTATCATAAAATGAAATATCATTAATTGACCAATTATGAGTCATAACTTGATAAGTGGTAACATGTAATCACAAACAAGCAACAATTAGAGGTAAACACCTACATAGTGGCCTCAAAAGTAAATACTCTTTCTCAATATATATAGTTAGTCACTATATAATATCAATGTTGTGATTGGTTATGGCCATATATTTATGTTACAGGAACTTAACTTGGATGGTTTCATATACCATAACTAATTCACCATTTATTCTTTTTTCTATATAACCTACTAACTTCTAATTTCAAGCTAATGTCATAACAGTCCAATTGATCAACAACAAACTCTTTAGTGTTTTATCAAACTAACTATAACTAGTTTCACAATAAAAGAAAATTTTAATATAACAAATTTCTAAAAGAAACTAACTATAACAAATTTTAACATAACAAACTTCTATAACTATAACTACTAACTTCTATAACTATAACTATAACTACTAACTTCTATAAGAAAATTTTAACATAACAAATTTCTAAAAGAAACTAATTATAGAAAATTTTAACATAACAAATTTCTATAACTATAACTACTAACTTCTAAAAGAAACTTTTAACTAATTTCTAACAATTCAACATCAAACTAACTTTCACAATAATACATTAACATAACAATTAGCTTACTAATCATCTCAAATTTCACTAGTATCTCAAACATCAGTCCATAACAGTTTGGCCTACTCATTGAAATTCCCCAACTCTCACAATTCAACTAACCTACACCATTTATGCTATACATAAATAATAAAGTTTTTATTTCACAAACAATATATCAGAAGATAACAGAAGCAACAGAAGCAACAACAACAACATCCTGATACATTTATGCTAACATTCATTCTGAACGGCAACAATAACAGCAACAGAATAATAAAAAAACTGAACGGCAACATTTATGCTATTTCATCTTGATACATTTATATAAAAAATTCATTCTAATAAAAAAAATAACATAAGCAACAACAACAACAACAACAGAACGACGATAATGCTGACGACAAGAATGAACGGCAACAACAACAACGACGGCAAGAATAATGTATGAAGCAAGAACAACAACAACAACGTACCTCTTCTTTTCATTTTTGTCTTCTCCTTCACGAATGCAAGAATGAACGATGGCAACGGTGACGACAACGGTTTCAGAATGACGGCAATGGTGACGGCAAAGGTTTCAGAACGACGGCAATGAAAGTAAGGGTTTTAGAAAGCATGCAAGAACGATTGAACGCAAGGGTTTCAGCAGAAAGAAACAGTCGAGAGCAGAAAATGAAAAGAAGTTTCTGAAAATGATATGAAATGTGTTTCATATTTTAATTCATAAATAACCTTAGAGGGCGCTTTTCAAAAAGCGCTTTCTTAAGTGCTACCTATGAGAGCGCTTTTCAAAAAGCGCTTTCTAAGGTGGCTTCCATTTAGGGCATTTAACAGCGCTTTTAAAAAGCGCTTTCTAAAGGCTGTCTTATACAGCGAAATTTTTTAAAGACCTATAGCAGCACTTTGTCCAAAAAGCGCTATCTTTGGTGCGATGTGAAAAGCCAATTTTGGCGTAGTGACCTATCTTGGCTTTTGGGATGGCAAGACTTCCATTGTGGAGATTATTTTGAGATCATTGTTTTGATCTAGTTCTTAGTGTCTTGGAACATCTTGTATACATTATGCCATAGTTTTTTTTTGTATTAAGTATTTTGGGCATGTAATATATATAATGTGTTAACTAGGAACTTGTGGTATTTCAGTACCAAACACTTGGATTCATGTATAGTATTTGTGCTTTGATGTATGATATTATATGTGGGTGTTACACAACCGTTGTTAAATGTGTTTTCCGTAGTAGTGATATTTCTTTCTTCCCCCTTGATATAACATTCCACTATATTCATTACTTCATCCATGTTGATTCCAGTTTTTACACCAAAGATTCATTAAAAAGATCGACCTTCAGGCCGTTCTAGAAGGCTCCCACAAACATTTCCTGATTCATATAAGAAACTTGTTTTTCTTCTTCATTAAATCGCTCCATATATTCATTGAGAGATTAAGAAGGTCCTTGGGGCATGTTGAACAGACTGGTGGTAGACGCCTTTCTATGCTTGCTAGCGGAAAAGTGATGCACCATCTTCTTGGTTAGATCCTGGTAACCGATGATTGAGAGCCGAAAGCATCGACTATCACCATCGACTATCACCACCGTAAGGCCACATTCTTGAACGTTCTCGCTATAAGCTTGCACTTTAAAGAGCCGAAAGCATCGACTATCACCATTTGATTGTTAATTGAAATTATTGCTCTTGTGGATCACTTTTTCCTTCAAATGAGGGAAAAGGTGGTGGTTTGAAATTATCTGGGACTTGATCGCCCTAGATTGCTTCGTAAAGAGGTTAAGGATCCAGAAGTTCCTCTTCTGCTTCCTCCTCCCTAATGATTTGTGTTTGTTGAAGTGTGTGAACACTCTCTTGGCGCAGATTCTCCATAGTTTTCAAAAGTTGTGTCATGTATGGTGGAGTGCGAGGTTCGCTCCTGCTGGGAGACAACCAGACATCGTGTTATTACAGTATAGATTATGTTTTTGTTCGGCCTAGAAAAGTTTTACCAAGGTTCCACGATGGATGGCAAATGTTCCTGATAATCACTTTTGGATAATTTCTTCAAAGCGAATCACGTGGGACAACAACCGCAATGAGATTTTGATGTTACTTGATTGCTTTGTTGTTGCATATGCGCTCCCCCTATGTTCCTCAATGGGAAACCTTTTTATACCTATCTCACTTCCTCTAGATCATTAAGGAGTGTTCCCTCAAGTTTCATGATTAAATGATGATCATAACGTCCGACCGACGTTCTCATTATTATAATGTAACATCCTCTTTATCACTTTTTGTAACTCCCATACAACCACGGAACAACCCTATAGCTATTACGTCGATTGTACACATCATCCGAGAACATCAATCACCATACAACTTGGACTTCAGCTTGTCTCAAATGTAGCAACCTGACACTCGTTACTTTTTACAAATACCCGTGATACCGACTTATCATGCGCAGCCCCATTGATGTATAACTCGATTTTGAGAATATATATATATATATATATATATATATATATATATATATATATATATATATATAATAATAATCATAATAATTAAATTTAATTAAATATTCTCCTTGGCTCTGCATGTTCAAGTGCAGTGTAGATGAAGAAGCAAGGGAATCTTTGTGCTTTTCATTTCTATAAAAGGGAATGTTGCTCTTTCCTCTCTTAAAGCAAGAAACTAACATCAATAACTATACACACATAGCTTAGAAACATATTATCTCCAGCTCCAACCTTTAGCATCAATGGCACCTCCTTCATCAGACTTAAGAAAGATTGGCTTCGAAGGTTTTGATTTAATAGAAAAATTCTATGGTCCAACAAGAAGGAGCAGCATGGAAGACTTTGCTTCTGGAGCAACCAAGGATTCAACTGTTTACTTTGTTGGAATATCGAATGTAAGTTACCCTAAGGGAAAGTTACCACTTAATCGTTGGGGTAGGCCTATTAAATTTTAAGCACTACTTTGTCTAAAGTCTTATGTAGAAAAAAAGCTCGAAGGCATGTGATTATTTTAGAATCAAAGTCTTCTGTAGCTAAGGGAGGGTACAAATGAAATAAAGTACTTTTTAATTTGAGTACCTAAAAATATGTACTCTCTATAGTTTGTGTATAATAATATGAAGTATAGCTTATAATATCTCTGAGAAAAATAATACAACCAAAAAGTAATCAAATGTTTCTAGTATTTTCTTTATTTAGAATTATATGTTTAACATGATAAAATGATAATAGATACAAATAATCATTTTTCTTTTTTTATATTATCAGTGAAGTATACCCAAATATGATCCACTTGTATGTGTTTAAGATGTTGATGGAATTATCATCCATCAATACATGGTTTCCTTTTCCTTTGCAGTTATATTGTGAAACCAAAATCATTAGATATTTTAGCTGTGATGATGATAATTTATCTGTGCATCTTTATTCTTTAACAATCACGTGTTGCACGTAAAGGCTCAATCACACACAGTCCCAAGTGGAAATTGGAGCACTCAAGTGGTTGTTCCATATCCGTTGATGATATATTCCTGAAGAGAGTCTCTTTAAATTACAAAATAAAAGAAAAAAAGCTAAATTAATCTGATACTTGATCTTTTATTTAATACAGAGAAATCAATAGTAATGATTTTGATTAAAAGTAGAGATTCAATAAAATGTGTCACTAGAAAAATTATCCCCAGAAAAGTGTATCACCTAAATGTATCGTGTGTAAAAATAAACTAGTAACAAATCCGTATGTACGCAAGAGATATGTTTTTGGACGAGATATTGTTTTGGATGCGATTTGTTTTTGTTTTAAATTATTGATATAATTAGAGTCAATTCTGACTTTTTAGAGGCCCGAAACAAATAATAAAAATAATCTCCTAATCAAATTAAAAAAAAAAAACATCATCTATTTAAATTATAAATAAATAGCATCAACAATATCAATAGTAATCATTTATCCATAATTCAAGGCATTCTTAAAACCCTTTCTCTATATACCTTAAAAAATAAAATCAACCCCATTATTTTTTCCATAGTAACATTAATCACTACTACAAAATATATCTTCAGTAAAATCAAAATCACCGTAGTAATAACTGAAATTCTCTCGCCTTAATTTTTAAATATTTTTTTAAAATACATTTAATCACGGTCCTTCAACACTACCGTTGTGATATATTAAAGGTTACTTGCTTTGATTCCCAACACCAACAATTTTTTCTTCTTTTCACTACCAAAAGGGGTTGTCATTATACTCTTATAAACATATTAAAATAAAAATACTTATCATCACGGTTAATACCAGAAACCATTATGAATATTATTTTCATATTATCATGTTATATCTTAACAGTCGTGCACTACTAAAAAAATCGCTTTTTACCTCAGACGCAAAAAACATAATACCTCGGTTAAAGAAGCGAGGTAACGAAGGGCGATATGAAAAATTGGCACTTATAACCTCGGTGGAATTAAAACTGAGAGATAATGAACATAGGTTCGAGGCCCAACAACTGTATTTTTATTATTTTCAAAATTAACTTATCTTACCTTTCAATTTACAAATAAAATTGAGGGGTAAAATTATTTATTTTTTTTTAAAGAAAATTGTTATATGGTTTAACCAAAATATTACATCGTTTATCCAGAATATTATATTGTTTACACAAAATATTAAAATAAAAAATAAATTTCCTAGGTGGGTGACGATCAATGTTGGTGCAAATATATTCTCCAAGGTTTTGCATGCATTTAATTCTGAAGCAAAACAAAATAAGGGTTAGATAAATAAAATCAATATTCAAATATATGATTTTGTGCTCAAATAAATATTTAAGAAAACAAACCTTAACCCCAAGTAATTTTCTGCTCGTGCAATCCATCTTAGAGAACTTTTCCTAACCTCTTTATGTTTCAAGAGATTCATGTTCCATATAGGTTAGATTTTCTGTGAGATATTGGATTGAACTCTAGTATGATCGAAGGGTAGCTTCTTGGTTCAACAATTCGAAAGAATCTTAGCATGTCATCGAAGTCTGTTCACATGCTATAGTCGAAGTATGCTAGGAGTGTTAGCATGTCGAAATGGGCCTTGGTTGTAAGCCCAATTGTTTAAGTTAGCTTGTTCCCTAAGTTACCTTGTGTAATGGGTCTGTGTGTAAAAGTTTATTAGGTTAGTATGTTAGTTTTCTTATAAATAGCATGCTAGTCTTTCATCTTTGGTGTGTGGTAAAAATTCTAATTATCGTGAGAGAGGTTAATTGTTGGTATTCACTTATAATCTTTAAACCCTTATTGAGTAAGTGAATAATAAAATAGATTTAACCAATTCTCCATTCTTCTTCTTCCTTCTTCTTTCCCTTTTGTAAAACCTAATAGGGTTTCTTGTGTTTGTTCAAGAAACTCAATCTTTTCCTTATAAATTTGTTCTGTTATCGACGACATCGTTTCACAACAAACTAGTGCGGTGAGCATGGAAAAGAAGATGTCTTCAAAAAAGTATGAGATTGATAAATTCACCAGTGTGAATGATTTCGGTTAGTGGCGCTTGAAGATGCATGCCCTTCTTCTTCAACAAGGTTTTCTAGAAGCGTTGAAAGGATCAGAGAAGATGAATGCTGCCTTATCGGAGAAGGAGAAGACATTGCCGAGTAGCAAGTTCTTCTACTGTATGCAGCTGATAAAGCTGCATGAGGAAATCTAGTTTGTTCCCTTGATGTTCTTGAGTTTGTTCCAAGGTGGAGATTTGTGAGATATTGGATCGGACTCTAGTATGATCGAAGGGTAGCTTCTTGGTTCGACAATTCGAAAGAATCTTGGCATGTCGTCGAAGTCTGTTCACATGTTGTAGTCGAAGTATGCTAGGAGTGTTAACATGTCGAATTGGGCCTTGGTTGTAAGCCCAATTGTTTAAGTTAGCTTGTTCCCTAACTTATCCTATGTATGGGGCCTGTGTGTAAAAGCTCATTAGGTTAGTATGTTAGTTTTCTTATAAATAACGCGTTAGTCTCTCATCTTTGGGGTGTGATGCAAATCTTAATTTGGGTGAGAGAGGTTATTTGCTATTCTGTAACACTTGTAATCTTGTCTCAAAGAGAAAGTAAAGAATTGCAATTTATAAGTCTATAAATAGACTAGTTCTCTCAGGTTGTTGAGAGACGTTAATTGTTGGTATTCACTTGTAATCTTTGAACCCTTATTGAGAAAGTGAATAGAATAACAGATTTAACAAATTCTCTATTCTTCTTCTTCCTTATTCTCTCCATTTTTTTAAAAACCTAATAGGTTTTCTTGTGTTTGTTCAAAAACTCAATCTTTTCTCATATTTTGGGTTGTTCTTGACGACGTCGTTTCACAACATTTTCAATGTCCAACATGTTTTTATACTGAATGTCCCTTAGGTTTCACGTGGATCAGTAATGATAGATTCTTGAGTGTTGATAAACTTTAAATGGACGTCAAAAGAATTGTTTAAGGATGTTGAATATAGTAAAAAAAAGTTTAACTATCCCCTCAGTCACAAAGAAAACCAAGATGAATAAGCTATTTTTTTAAAATTACCTTGTTTACACAAAATATTAAAAATACATTGTAAAATTTGTTTCCTAATGAGAATTTTTAATTTCCATGTCTAGGTCCCATGCAAGATGCTATAGATATGTTTCCCAATGAGAATTTTTATTTTCTGCACTTGCAATCCATCCCAGTGATCTATAGTGGCAACTCATGATCAAATGGATGATGGTGAATATTTCCTCTGTTTGGGGCGACTACATATAAGTTAGTCTTAGGGTAAATTTTGTTTAACGACTGTTTTTTTTAGTAAAATATGATTATTAAACACCTCTGTTTTTTATAAAAACTGGGGTTTTTTTATCTTCTCCTTTTAACTATCACCTCGGTGATGACGAAAACCAAGGTGAATAATTCTTTTTATTTTAAATTACATTGTTTACACAGTATAATAAAATAAATTATTTACAACAAATCTTTGATCTTATTACTGAATATCTTCATTGATATCCAGATTTAGTTGTATTCTCTTCTTTGTTCAAAGGTTAAGCTCTCTTCCTTGTTGGTTAAGCTCCACTCTTTATTGGTTAAGCTCCACTCTTTCTTCAAACTAGAATATAATCTTTTCCATTAGCTAATCTTCTTAAAATGTGTTTTTTCATTTGACATGATTTACTTCCTTTTTGGGTCATGTTTCCGTTTATGTTAATGCTAGTTTATGTTTTCAAAACAGGTTAACATTCTGAAAGGTGTTTATATTGGAAAATATGGTTCAAAAGAACTCATACTATAGGTGTGGTTCATAAATGATTTGTATTGCTATGGAGAAACAATATAAGAAGTATGAATCTATTTTGGAAGCTTCACATGCCTTGTATTTTTTCTTCATGGCAACACAAAGTAGATCAACTTCAGATCATTCCACGAATCTTTTCAATAAAAGGCATGTTGTTGTCGTTTTGTTGATAAATGGTGATCAAACATTAAGTTAGAAAATAATGATATGAACATTAAGTTATATTTGAAATGCAACTTAGATCAAACATGTTTTTCAAATTGCATGCATCTCGTACTTCGTATATATCTCTCTTTAACACATAGAACTTTGTTTATTGCCCCAGGATCTTCAATGCAACGGTTCATTCTCTATTAATTTATATTACAAAACATCAAATTTGTTGAGAAATTGAATCATCTTCATCGCTGTCATCATAATCTTCACCATTAATTAAAATAATGATGATGAAAGCGATGATGATGATTCCGAATTAGTCAACATATTGATGCTTTAAAAAATAAACTAGGAATAAATCGTTGATCTGAATAACTCAGAGCATTAAATTAAATATTATGTGTTAAGTAGCAAGAGATGAATTACGATATGAATGCAATTTGAAAAACAGTGCTTCATTTAAGTTGTTTTTCAAGAATAATTTAATTTTTCAAATTATTATCTTCTTCATAAATTTTAATTGTTGTATATGTTTAGTGAGGTGTAGTGAAAAACAAGCAATCTATTTTATAATAAATTCAGGGTACTTTACACAACGGTTATCTTCTATAACCGTGGTGAAATGTTAATTATATTACAAATAAATTGTTGTTGTTGGGTTTCGAACCCATAACCTAAATATATATAATAACTAGAATAGGACCCGCGCAATGCGCGGGTGGTAAAGAAGATCGTATGGGTAGTAAATAGAAGTTGTTAAAATAAAATAAGAATTTATTTATGTTAGATATTATTTATTATGAAAACTCTATAACATAGACAATACGATTAGCATAACAAGGAAATAGTCTAATTTTAATTGAAAAGTAATACATTTATAAATAATGGAAATGCAAAGTGAGAAGTGACTCGTCATCAGAGGATAATATCTGAAGTTCATTGTTGCTACTATTATTTTTTGAATTCTCTTTGATATGTGTTTCATCATCTGATGATGTTATGGTTAGCCTTCGTTTAGCACTGCGAGTTTTGATTTTTTTTTTGTTTTATGGTTTACCATTGATGTTGTTTGTCATTAATTCCTCTTCCATGTTCTTCTTCTTCTTCTTATTCTTTTTCTCCTTCTTTTTCTTTTTCTTTTTCTTCTTCTTCTTCTTCTTCTTGTTCTTTTTCTTCTTCTTGGTGACCTTCTTTATTTTGAATCATTGGAGCTGTTATTGACTCCTATATGTAATAAGTATATTGTTAGTATTGATAAAGTTAGTAGTACATTTGTATTATTGTAATACAGATTTAATTACCAGTTTAATAGGTGATTTTAGAATTGGTTCTTGTAGAATAGTGGTTGGTACAAAAGTTCGTGACCTTAACAATTTTATTCCTATGAATAAATTATGTTTAGAATGTTTAGATTAATTTTAATTTCATATACTTAATTTCTATATGAATATATGAATAAGCAAATATGCATAGTTGAAATCTTACTCTTGTAGCCTAAACTAAAGTCTGAGAATTTTTGTAGGTTTTCCTTGTACGTATATGTGTTCTTCATGTCCAATAGCATAAACCACTCAAACTATGTCTGAAAAGAAACATGAAAATAGTTGTATAATATAATTCATATTATTGTAAGGTAACTTAAGTATAACACTACCAGAGAGAACATTGTTGTCTCTGTAATGCCCTGTATAATATTTATCTAGAATAATACCATACAAGTGTTTTATTTGGTACTGACACCATCATAAGTGTCTATTGGCATAATTCACATACTTGACCATTTTAAAAACATAAAACAATCTATGGTACAAGACATGGAAATTAGCCAAAATAATAAAATTTAAGAATAAGGTACAATATTCCTCATTGTACAAGAAATAATACACAGCGGAATAAGCTCAACTAAGCTTCTCTTGAAACATCCAAGCATAGCTCCACTTGTAAACCAAACCTGCAAATACCTCCTGAAAATAATCAACAATAGTGGGGTGAGATACATCAAATCTCAGTCAAGGGGAAGGGAAATGACCTTGAATATATATTCTCATAATTTCACAATCTCACACTATATGGAAACATGTCATGAGTTCACCAACTCAAAATATATATATATATCACTAATCGATAACCTTACCAAGGCATCCTCTTTTCCCATCCGCTTCTACGTCTAGAAGTCGACCCGAGTCATGGATCCTTATAGTTACTTGACATACGAAATGGATTCGGAAATAAGGGACATATTATCACCTTAAATCGTCACTTCACACGGCCCGTACACCGTCACAAGTCTCTTTACCCGTAGGCTCCATTCGTACTCACACGCGGGAATCAAACCTGCAGAGTAATTATGCATACATTTCAGAGGAGGAGCTCGAGACTCACGAAACTACACCTCAGGGAAAACGGTTACGATTACGTGATCATATACACAACGTGATTGTATTCAACAATCACAAGGCCACATTCGCCTTAAGGCCTCTTTTGCCTTTTCACAAAACCACAAAGGTTTACATACATGTTCCATACTAGTGTTTCATTCTTTATATATCAATCCGTATTGGACACACGTCTCGGCCTCTTCTGCACGAGCGTTGTCATTAAGTTATCTACTCTAGACCATTACTCGTCAAGGATGCACCTTTCTACATCATTTGCCCGAGCATAGCCATCTAGATTTTCTATCACAATCCTAGTCACATCATAGAATTATACCATTTTGTTTTGGGGTAAAATTTCCTCACTATCCCTAATTCATTTTAAGCATGCATATTCTCTTATCATGTTAACATTAATATTAGGCAAAGCATATCACAAATTGCATAATAGAATCACATAAACACACATGATAGCATAACATGTCAAACATAATCCACATAGTAGTTCACACACATTTTTAAGGCATACAAGCCACTACTATCCCCTACCAAGCATCCTTGGTTAAAATCATGGTCTCACACTAACATTTAATAGCACATCACTTCCGGGTTCCCTCTGATTCATTTAATCGGGTATCAAAATCAATACTTTTCACTTTGATCCCGTAGGATATTTTCACAGCTTTACATCGGCTATAATTATGCCTCGATCGAATTTACGATCCAAAAGATATGGATTTCAACATACCACATAACATTGTTATCATTCAAACGCCACTAATTAATTAATCCCACATCATACTAAATATTGGGTAGAGGGTCGTTGTGGCTTTCTAACAATACCAAGAACGTCTCGATCCGAGTTACGGATCAAAAGTTATGAAGGAAACAAAACGGGACAATCTGTCATGTTCACTAGGCGAATCCCCAGCGAACGTTCGCTTTCTCCTTCGCCTTGCAAACCTCTAGCGAACCAAGACAGAGCCAAAAGGGCACAAAGTTCGCTTTGCGAACACCAGGCGAACATTCGCCTTCCCTTCGCTTCTAGCGAACCCTCGAGAACCATTCGCTTTGCCCTTCGCCAGGGGTTCGCTAGGCGAACCCTGCAAAACCCAGAATTCTCAGCAACGTAACAGCATGTCCTTAGGGCCAAAAATCTCATCCACAACGCTACCAATTCATACTAAAACAATCAAAACATGTTCCAATCATAACAACAAGTATTCTACACATTTTATATCGCATTTCATCCGTTAGATTTCATTGATTTATCTGTTTAATCATTTTCTCTCAAATCTAACCTAAGTTCTAAATCCTTAATTCAAGAACTTAGAGTGTCTAACTAGAACCCACCAGATAATCGAAGAGGAGGTTGAAGAAGATGATGACGATCCATGAGCTTCTTCAAAAGCTTTCCCTCTTTCTCTTCTTCTTTCTCTCTTCCTTCTCTTCTTTACTATCTTTTTCCTTTTCTTTTTCTTATAATATATATATATATATATATATATATATATATATATATATATATATATATATATATATATAACCTTATTATATATATAAACTCAACAAGGTATAATATCTCCAATTGATATTTTATCGTCTCACACCAATTGGTCAATTATTAGAGTTACCATAAAATACTTTCTTGAACTAACAAATAGTAATTTGTCCCTTTCATAAATAATTGATCTCTTCAGAGTTCATTAGTTACTCTATTGATCCCAATTGACAATACTTAGAGTACTTAGAGGATTCCATAAATCTAATGAACCAAAGATAGAGCACATAGATACTCATCTGATCTCATCTGATATCCAATTGAGCATTTAGATAATATGGGGTATTACAGTCTCTAACTTTTTATGAAATTGTTTCTAGGGTAACAAATTCAAAATAATGGCGTGGAATTATGGGTTCTGAGTCTTGAATATTTGTTACTGCAACACTTCGCTAAAATCATATATTTTTTAAGCCTTTGACTGATTTGTATGTTTCATTTGTCAGAACTATTTTTATATTTTTTATGGTATATAAATTTCCCTCTTCTATCAATTCTCTAAACTGTGGTATAAGATATTTGTTTATCGTTACATGTAAAGGAAAAAAATATCGAAATCAATAATTTTATAAAGAAAAAATAATAATGTTAAATATCAAGAATATAAATGTATATTTTGTTAACAACTAATACAATATTTTGGAAAAAGAGCTAATAACTTCTCATCTAACAAAATCATTTCTGGAAATGTTGGTTCTTCGCCGTTTCGAAGATTATAAACGTCTCACAATCGAACGACTCTGACTCGAAGTAACCAATCATCACGATCGGTGTTAAGATATAAGATAAAATTTTCCATTGCTGATTGTTTGGTAATATGGATATATAGTGAATATGATCGTTGTTATGGTGTGGTATTAAAAATTTAACAGATTGTTGTTTATTTAGGACAATGTGTTCCTATGATAGTTTATAAAAGACTCTTGGATTTATGTCTAAAAAATTATTTTGTACACCTTGATGTTTTTCTTTCATATTTTACCCATTATCATAACCTTGTCCCCGCACATCAAATATGTCAAGATCAAGATTTTTCAATTCATCTTGTAAAACATCAAAAATCCCTTGACCAGTTGTATTATTCACATTCAAAAATTCTAAACAAATAATCTTCAACACTAACAGACATTTGTTCTTGGTGACTAACATCAGAAGTACAATCAAGTGTCACTGAGAAATACTTCGCTTGTTTAACCTTTCTAATGATTTCATATTTACTTGCAGAAGCAAGCAAAAGTATTAACTCAATTTGAATTTTATGCCTAAAAAAGTGAACATGGACATTATCATATATAATACGTCTAACATGTTCTTGGACAATCGGGTCAAATTCACCAAACATTTCTATTAAGCCTAAAAAATTCTCATTGTTATTTGGTACAATCTCCCATTAGAATCACGAAAGGCCAAATTATATTTAGCAAGAAATTTCACTACTGAAATAATTCTTTTTAAAACTTTTTTCAGTGTTCATTTTCTTTCTCAATCAACCTTTGAGTTGTTATATCAGTAGCTTAAAATTTTTGCATTCTTTTACGCAACTCATACCAAGTAGTCACATTATGAACAAGTTTCATGCATGTATCATGCTCTTTAATGTCTATCGCATTTCTCTCCATTTAGTAAACCTATAGTATACAAATTATTCGTAAAACGTCTAGATGATTTATCTTTAGGACCCTTCACAATAGACAAATCTCTTTTAGGACCTTTTGTTGCTAATAAATCAATCATTCTAGACTCAAGAGAATCCCATATTGCTGGATCAAATATATCTATATCCTCACCATTTTCATTAGCATTATCAACATTTTTTCAGCATCAACATTTCTAGAATCTAAATTATCATTTTCGGTAGCATTAACATTAGCATTTTCCTTCATATTTCAATAATTCCAACATCAACATTTTGATTTTCAACAAAAATTTGTGGTTCTTTTATAATAAATTTATCAAGAGCTCTTGATTGAGATAAAGTTAACTTATCAAATCTTTTCTTTTTGTTATGCTTCTCACATTTAGAATCAAACTTTATAATCTTAGGAGACAATTTAGGAAGTATAGAGAGAAATAATGAAAAAAATTGAGAACCTAAAATTGAAGTTAATCAATCCTGCAATGTTGAAGTTGAATTGATAAATTCTACAACTTTAAAATTGAACCATTATTTTTCACAGGGTTGAAGTTGAACAGATAAATAAAAAAGTTAGTTTTTCCACTTTACTAAAAAAATAGAATTTCACAAAAGTTTAACCTAGAAATTGCCCTTTTAAAAAATAAAATAAAAAAGTTCAAAATAAAAAACAAGGCAGCTCCCTTTTCTATAAATAAAATAAAATAAAATTTAAAATAAAAAACAAATGAACACGTTTCACTTTTCACTCTCTATTATCTTTTTATATTTTTCTTTCTCAATCTTCACTTTCTCTCTCATAGCCTGACTCTAAAAAACAACAACACCATATTCACTTTCTCTTTCACTTTTAGTCAAAACAACAGCCCCCACTTAAAAAGAAAAATTAAAAAACTCTAACTTCTTCCCTCTCATTTCTCAATCTCATGAATAAAAAACTAACAACAATAATAATGGATCATACGAGCATCAAGATTTTTTGCAACACTTTCAGTTACAAAAACAAGGAAATAAAATGAAACAAAGTTATGAATCAGTTATCAGTCGAAGAAAAATGCGAAGATGAAAAGTTGAGGACTACTTCAGAGTCGGATGTGGTAGTGGATCCAGTGGTTTTAGCGTGGTGGCGATGGTGCAGACGAAGCAGTGACTGAAAGCTGGAGCAATGAACAGTCGAAGCGGTCGACGGAGAACAATGAAAAGTTGTGGAGCACTAAAGCCTAAAAGGGAAATACAAAAGGAAGAAAACGTGAAAAAAGAAAATTCTATTTTTTTGTTAGGTTACTTTTGTTTTTGTCGGGCCTATTATTGATTAGGCATGTTATTTATAGTGTCTGAATTGACTTATACAACTACCTAATTAAAAAGAGAATTTCTTACTGCACCCCTTGGGCTTCTTAGGCACCATGCTCGCTGACTAAAATGACCCCTGATTCCGGAGCTGTATCTTCGGACGCACATTTTTTCATTGTTTTTATTTAATTCCGTAGATACATCTATGGAATACTTCCGTATGCATATTTACGGAAAATAAAACCTTGAAACAGAATCCTAGAAAATCAACATTGCAACAATAAAATCAACATTCATAAAATAAAATCGGCGTACATTGATAATTTTGATAGAAATTTAAATACTACATTTCAATATCCTGGTGGACGCTTGCACATCTCTAAGATGTCATCGACCGTTCTTCGGATCGTCGTCTCCAACTCGAGCGGAATTTTCTCTTTGAAACCGAAATATGTTCTCCACATCACTCTAACATCGGCTTTATTCTTGAGCTCAAGCTTGATGTAAACAATGTTCCTGTCGTTGTAAACTTAAGGTGAATGATACTCAAGCTTCACAACCTTTTGTTTGTCATTGTAAGGTAGGCGATAATGGATCTCGTCTATGATATCGGCGACGGGGTGAGATCCATGAGCTTGAACGTCCTCTCGGATGTTTTACCGTCGGAAAAGGAGACACTTGCGACATACCAACGTATATTGAATTCAAACAATCGAGACATTTTTGCATTTCTGTGAAAGATAACAATTTAAACCCCAAATTTATAGAAAACCTCTCCTTTAACAATCGAGACAAGCGCATGGTTATCCTCTCCTTTACCAAGCAAAGCCAAAACGGCTCGGTAACCACAATTACCATCCCCTTCAACATTAGCGATACGGTCGATGTATTTGTGCATAAAAATCGGCATCTCGTCGATGAATGGAATTTTTGGTGGAATCAGGGCCAGAGGCGGTTTGCTTATGCGGGCTCCTATCAAGACACCTTTTTGAGATTTAGGAGTCGGTGATTCGGGATAAAGTTTGTCAACATGCTCACAATAAGAAGGAGACCGTGTATTCAAGTTGTCATTCTGTGTAGGCTTCATTTTCTTCGGAGTACCTTTTGTCTTTACCGATTGAGAAGGCGGTTTCATATAGGTTGTTTCGGGATAGGCAATCTTGCTCAATTGTTCTTCGATGTGGAATTTCATGTTGTCATCGGCTTTTGAGAATCTCTCTTGTATCGCTTCCCATTCGGTTAAAATAGAGATATTCAGTTTATCTCCTTCCATGCAACCATCATCATCAAAACTAAGTCGTATCCAATGAGGGCAAACTTCATCCCTTCTTATTGGCTCACCTAGTTTCAACTTTTTAGCAATAACACAAGCACATGGAAGACCATCGGTTTTCACAATAGTGCAACCACACTTTGCGCTATCGGAACCTATAGTTTCAGCTCGTTTGACCTCGTGAAAAAGATAGTTCACCCCGGCTGAGACATATTGCCGATCAATTGAGAATAAAGAATGTTGTCTTTAAATCGATGTTCCAATATCGTTATACTCCGACTGAATGTTGTTTGTATCTCATTATGTTGGTTTTTAATTATGAGATTTACGGAGTCCTAATCTCGACACAAATCCCCCTTGCTATTACCCAACCAATTTTTCAAACTAGCATGGGTCGACTCAACTCTGTTGGTGATTGTATTTCCAAGGTGTCAGACATTATCAGTCCACCCATAAATTATCTTCTCCTTCACCTGATCAAGAATGGTGCTTTCAACATATTTCAATAAAGCAGGATACTTTTCACACACTTTCCATAATTAAATGACGAAATCGGCATATAATTCTTTTATGGAAGAATTTAGTATACGATTCTACGCATCCATTATTTTTTCAACAATCACACCGACCATCACCAATTTTTCACCTTCGGACTCTACTTGTTTAGACCCCACCGCAGGTTTAACCCGACTTCTCACATTCTATGTTATATGATATTGACAAAGTAATGCATTAGAAGAAGGAAATACCTTTGCAACCGTATTCATCAACATGGTATCGCAGTCGCTAACAATCGCTTTAGGTATCTCAACTTGGTCCTTCAAAAGTGACTGACACACCTCTAATGCCCAAGTAAAATTGTCCTCTTTTTCACACTCGAAAAAAGCAAAACCAACGGTATATGTCTTCTCGGAAGACGTAACACCAACCATCTCAAATAAAGGAAGTCTATACTTGTTGGTCTTGTAGGTATAATCAAGAATGAGCATTGTCGAGAACGTATTGAACAACTTTATCGAATCCGGATGACTCCAAAAAATATCTTGGACCATAACTTCATCGTCGCAAGTTCTGTACTGGGGCATGTAACTGTTATCATCCAACAATTTGAATAGTTGTTGCATATCACTTCTATCTCCCTTAATCACCTTGTTGTTGCGGTACCGAATGTTATACACTTGCCTTATATTTGATATATTGTCGGGTTCCTTCTGTTTCAATGTGGCAAGTATATTTTTCGGTTGGACAAGGTTCAAGGCCATGTCACTAATACATGTCTTCTCTTCCGGCTTGAGCCGACATACACTTGGATGGCCTTGTAACTTTAGCATAAATCATGGTTATGCAAACCACAAATAACACTAAATTTCCACTTTTTGCTACTCAACATGTAACCACAAATCTTAAAAGGACATTCTCATTTTCTACTACCAATGTTGTCTCTTTTAATCTTCCGTAGAGGAGTCTGATATTTCCCGCTTTTTTTGCATAACAAAGTTACAAAAGCGTTTCTTCTTTCCGAACAATTATCCGATCTTCCTATAACCACACCAAAACCAAGTCTTGTTGCAGTCTTAGGAATCTATGTGAGCATGCTTTCACGATCATCAAACTATTGCTTGTTATTAAAGTCAAAGCCGACATCTTCCGACTTTACGACAACCCCTTAAACATTCGGAGAAACATCATTTCAAGGAACTAATTCTTCTGAGATATTATTGGGGTGCACCATATCTATTTGTAAACAATAAGAAAAATAAGCAAAAATTACAAAGCTGCTGTAAAAACAACAGACTAATACGTTCTAGAGATGTACATCCGGAAGTGTTCATCTTCAACACCTTCCGGAGATACAGCTCCAGAAGCAACATCATTTTTTTTTCAAAAGTTTGATGATTAATTTGAGCAATGTAGTGGACAAAGTGCAATCTTTACTTGAAATTTGATCTTCTCTTACTCCCTGTGATTTGTTGCACGAAAAAGTTGGAGTTTTGGAGTGAAAATGATATTGATAGTATATGGTTTTTTAGGTTGGTGAAGTGAGTATGGAAGAAGAAAAGACAACAATGGAGGAGTGATCATGCAGGTTTAAAATATAGCTGAAACTTCTGGAGCTGTATCTACGGAACATTCTGGTGCTTAGATGTTCCGGAGGTGCATCTCCGGAAGATTCCCTGAACTGGATTATTTTGAAGTTTCCTCAGCGTATACCAGAAAATGATTCCGTATATATAGCTCCGGAAACAACCAAATTTTGGAAAAAAAAAAGGTGCGTCCGGATGTGTATCTCCGGAAGCAGGGGGTTCAAAAGGAATTTCGCTAGGTTCCTAAGAGTATCAAGGGGTGGATTAAGAAATTACCAATAAAAAAATTTGAGGCCTCTATTTTTTATAGGCCCTAAGTTATGGGCCTAGTTGCCATGGCCTAGGAACGACCCTGAGTATAACTTATTGAGAAAAAAACAAAATTTAAGAATAATATTTGAAGAATCATATTTGAAAATAAATTAATATGTAATAATTATAGAAGTTAAAAATCAATAAATTTAGAAGAAAAACATTTGGATATGTAATATGCTATATATCTTATAGTATGTAACATATATGTAATATTTGTAATGTGTAACATATGTACCCCTTAGGCAACATTTAAAATAGTTGTTAGCTTATGCAGATTGATCATTATCCTTCAATTCCATATACAATGTTTATTATGATAATATAAATTATGCTATGTTTTGTTACATTTGGAGTTTTATAGTAGTTTGACAGAAATAAATTCAGTCATTGTTATGCAAATCATTATAGAGGAAAATAAACATTTCTTAGATGTGCTGTTTACATTAACATTGTAAATAAGATTGAAAGAATATTCAATGAAAAATACAACATTTGAAAACAATATTAAAAAATGTAGAAGATGAAATTGAAACAAAACTTTATTAAGATAAGATTTTTACTTGGGGTTAAATAATAACCAAAATATGATATGGTTGAAAGATGTTTTAAATGTGATAATGAGAGATGAATATAAATGTAATATAATGGGAAATAAAAAATTATAATTTCAAAAATGTTGGTTGTTTGTTGGTGGTCGTTCAGAAAATCTTCATCTTCACTCTCTATATCACAGTTAGAATTATCAATGGTTTGTATTATGAGAACAAGAATCCTAGTAATTATCTTGCACAACAAAATTGGCATCATGGTTACTTGTTTGTTGTGGTTTAGTGTTTTCAATTAATGAGATATTAGTTCCTAGTTAACCATCAATAACATTTGTTATTGCATCTGATTAAAACCTTTTCTCTGATTAAAACCTTTTACAACAAATATTGCTTTGTATCTTGGTTGAGATTTATTATCTTTAGACTTTATCTTGTATACCCATTTATTCTTGAGTTCTCTTCTATCCTTAGGCAATTTCACCAACACAAATGTGTGATTCTCAGTCAAGAAATTCACCTCTTCTTGCATGACCTTCAACCTTTTTTGTATATCAACATTTGAAATGGCCTCTTGGTAGTATTTTGGATCTCCATTATTAGTGATCATGACATACTCATGTGGAGGATATTTTTGAGAAACTTGACGCTCTATAGTAGATCTTCTCAACTCAGGTTCAACCGGTGGCTCAGATGGAGCCTCTTCAACCTGCTCGTCATGATAAGGTTCTTGGTTTTTCTTGCCAACTGGATCCCACAATCTACAACCAAACTCTTCATAACCATAATAACCTACAAACACACATTGTTTAGATCTTTTATCAATCTTAGATCTCCCATATCTTTGAATATGAACAAAAGCCTTGCAACCAAATATTCTTAAGTAACCATAATAGACATCTTTTCTCGTCTATACTTTATTTCAAACATCACCAGCAAGTGGAATAGAAGGAGAAAAATAGATCAAATCCACTGCAGTTTTAAATGTTTCACCCAAAAAGGCTTTTGATAACTTTGAATGAGAGAGCATACACATGATTATATCATTGATCGTATGATTCATTCTCTCTGAAACTCCATTATGTTGAGGAGTCTTTGGAAAATTCTTATCAATCTTGATTCCATGATCTTTACAATACTCTTCAAATGGGCCTCTATATTCACCTCTTTTATCAGCTCTGACACATTTTAGCTTCCTTCCTTTTTCTCTTTCAATACTTACATGAAAGTTCTTGAAAACACTGAGTACATGTTCTTTAAATTACAAAACAAAAATCCACACTATTTTAGAGTGGTCGTCAATAAAAGTAACAAAATATGAGGCACCACCTAGAGATTTACCATCCCCATGAAAACATTGGTGTGAACTAAATCTAGAATATTTGGCCTCCTATGAGTAACATTACTATTAAAAGAAACTCTATGTTTCTTACTAGAAAAACAACGAAGGTGCATGTTGTTATAGGAATACCTTTCACTTGAAGAAAAATTTTCTTTGCAAGAATATTGAAACCTTTCTCACTCAAGGGTCCAAGGCATGTATGATATAAATCACTAGATGTGTCTTTAACTGCATTCACTTCCTCTTTGCATAGCTTTACAGACACCCTATAAAGAGTTAAGGGACTTTGCTCATTTGTTACCACTAGTGATCCTTTGGTGATTTTACATATGCCACCACTACCAAAGTAAGTGTGATAACCTTCTATATCCAAGGATTTGATAGAAATCAAGTTGAAACGAATATCATAAACATGTCTCACATTTTTCAATGTAAGCTTGCATTTAACACCAATTTCAACCTAAACATCTCATATACCAACAATTTCACAAACTCTCTCATTTCCCATTTTTACCGTTCCAAAATCACCAACAGTATAAGATGAGAAGAAATCACCCCTAAAAGTAACATGTTACGAGGAACCTGAATCAGTAATCCAAGTTAAATCTTGATATGCAAGGTTTATGGAATTATCATCATAAATAATGTACACATCACTATCATGTGTGATCAGACTGGATCGCCGTGGCCTTCGTGTAGGGCAGATGATGATGCTTGTAGGAGAGGAGGGGGTGTACCTGCAAGGCACTCCGACACTCAAGTAAGAAAAGGTCAGAGAAAAGGGGCAAGTACAAAGTATGTTCTTAGGATGATTATTGGATATTTGACCCTCTCGAGTGAGAGGGTATTTATAGAAGCACCCCCAACGCGGGGCCAAGGTCTCTCATGTGGCCAAAGCACCTGGTCGACCAATGAGAGACTGCCAGGTGAAGGGCAAGGCGCGTGGCCCTTTTACCTGGTCCAACTGTCTCCGTGAGATCTGGGGAGACAGTTGGTCCTGCAAACTGTTAAGCGAGTTAGGGGGACATGCCCAATGGCTAGTTTCTGCCCAACGACTAGTTTCTGCCCAACGGCTAGTTCCTGGTTATTGGGCCTGGCCAATGGCTGGATTGGAGAGGGCCTTGCCCTTCTGGGGGCAAAGCGCCTGCCCAGTCCAGAACAGGAGCCCCCTAAGTCCTTGCTCTGGTGATGAGTGAGGACTTAAGGTAGCCATGCAAACAGTTACCTTTGGAGTGATAGCGTTCGGGGACAAGTCCTTCGCCTTTGGCAGTATAGAGGTGGTCGGTGTTTTGACCTGCCCGACCAGCCGCTGGCGCTCGGGGAGCATATTTGTGAAAAGGTCGTTTTCTGTTGTTCAGACTTTTGGGAAGATTCCCGCCGGAATGAAGTTTTTTATGTCGGGGAGCTTTGACGAAGAAGAGAGGTGCGTGCGTTGTCTAGGAGATGTGCTCGCGGGATAGCAAGAGACTTGGTGCGTGTAACGTCTACCCTTGGGAATGCCAAACGTAGATTCCTTTTGACACGTGGTGGGCATGCAGCCCTTGTCGGACCTAGAGCCGCCTAGGCTATGTTGGCCTTTGCGCTTCCCAACGAGAAAATGCTTATAAAAGGGGGGAGAGGGTATTCATTTGTACACTTCATACAAATTTCTCTTCTCAACCCTTTTGCTCTGCAACTCGTCTTCCCGCCGGAGCTCCTCTCCGCCGCTGTTGATCTTCATCGTCTTCGTCCCAACCTTCATCTTCAACCCAAGTAAGTTATTCATCTTTTCCTATAAATCATGTGGTGTTCTTCATTTGTATGAAATTTTCGGCGACCCATGAATTTTCCGGTTGAAGATTCATGTGTTCTTCGATGAACACATGAATTTCTGGGAAATTCATGAAGATCATGAAGAACACGAAGAACATGGATTGAATTTCGTATATTTTGGTGTAGATTCTCCTAGGTTCTGGTTGGGATTAGTTTTTGGTTTGTAGTCGGGCATTAGGCCTGGTCGTCATGAAGCTCTGGCTTTTGCGCGACGTGCTCACTTTGTCGAGGGCTTAAGTCCTTTTGTTAAGGCGTGGAGACTTGTCCCCGACGTAGGTGGACAGCGTAGTCATCGTGGTTGTCCTCGACTTCTTCCTCGACCTTTCACTTGACTAGTGTTGGAAGGGTCGATTTGAACTTAGTCGTCGAATTCACTTTTTCTTCTACCTTTTAGGTGAAAATGGCTCATCCTCGTGAAGAAGTCATGCCCGACGCCTAGGCCGCGCAAGAGGAGGCAGAGTAGGCCGTCGAATATGCTAAAGTCTAGGTCGCGAGAGGGAACCTTAAATGGATTGCCCACAAACCCCTGTCACCCAAGTCGACGTTTACTGAGGAAGAGATTCGAGAGTTCCCTTATCTGGAAGATAGGGTCGGGGATGCACCACTGCAGTGGAGGGCTATATGCCCGACAGAAAATGACAGGATTTTCTCGATCTACCCGGGGATGCGGTTCCCCATGTATGAGTTCGCCTTCGTGGAGGCTAAGTTTCGTTTACCTTTCACTAACTTCCAGGAGGCCCTCTTTCTCCACTTGGAGTTGTGCCCCGCCCAGCTTCATCCGAAGGCACTGGCCTTCATACGTGCTTTCGATCTAGTGTGTCGTTTCTTACACATCGGGGTGACCGTTGATCTCTTCTTCTGCATCTTCCAACTCCAACGAAGCACTACGGGCTCGAAGCAAAGTTGGGTGTCCTTTAAACAGTAGAGCAGGCTCTTCTGGCCGTACTTAGAGTCTGTTCGGCGTTTCAAGGACAGGTTCCTGGTCGTGAAGCCTGTCTCCGAAGGGGCCAAAAGGTCTATCTCTACACTCGAGACTGTGACCATTGACAGTCGACAAGTTGAGAAGCCCGTATCCAAGTTCCCTTTGGAGTGGTTGTACACCCATTTCAGATATAAAACCAACCAGTTCCTTGTAAAGCACGAGCAGGTCAGTGAGGGGGGCAAGGAGTCATACCGGGTGCTCAATGCCTACATGGAGAGTTTCAGTCCGGCCTTTGTGGTGGACAGAGATGGCAAAGAGCTGCTCGGGGACGATGGGGAGCCTGTTCGAGCAGGCCGCTATATCAACACTAAGGCTCTCCTTGAGTGTGAAAATGATCACGTTGCGTTCCAGCTTCTCGGTAAAACCCGCTCTTGTGCCCGCATTTATTAAGTTTCTTCTAACTGCTGACTTTTGTCTTTTTATGTTCGCAGAGAGAATGGCCAACATGCGGGAATGCTTGATGAGGTCCTAGGCAGCCAAAGTCCAGAAGAAGGTGCCTCTGATGCCCAAAGCCGGAGCGACCAAGCAGCAGGCAACGCTGGAGAAGTTTGTGTCCGGCGCTGGTTCTATTCCGGGGATGACTTCCACACCACCAACTCCGGAAACATCCCATAAGAGGAAGCGGGATGATATTGGAGCCTCTCCCGTGGGCTGCTTGGGTGGTTCTCCTGAAGGGAAGTTTGTGCTGCCCACGTGCTATCTATAGGGGAAGATGTTTGAAGATGAGAGCTTTATTGTCGTCCCGGAGCTGGACGCTTCGGCTATCCTGTCCGCTGATCCTCAGGTACGGAGGAAGCTCCTCTGCCAGGACGCGGCGGGAATGAATAGGATATTGGAGGCGGCGCTAACTCTTGGGGATGCAGACATGGTTCATCGCTCCAACCTCAAGGAGGCTAAGACTAGGATCAATGACATGGAGTGTGAGAACGTACAAATAAATAATGAGCTGAAGAAGCTGCAAGGGCACCAAGAGGCCAAGATATTGCTTCAAAAGGAGGTGACCCAGATGAAGGAGACGGTGGCCAAGGTTGACGAGGAAAATTCCCGCTTGAAGGTGAAGATAGCTGAGCTAGAGGGGTCGTCGGCAGTGGGTGAGGACGAGACTGACGATGAGAAGACCTTGAAGATGAGGAATGACCTGATCGAGAGGATCTGTCTCCTCGGGGAGGATAATTTGAGGGCGTCCGAGTTTGGTTTTAACGCTGCTTTGGAGTAGTTGAAGGCCCTTAACTCTGACATCAAGCTGCTGACCGATGGAATGGGCTTACTCAACGTGGTCGTGAATGGCGAGGTGGTCCCCCCGGAGGTTGCCAACGAGGCCATTTAGTTTTTCTTTTTGAATGTACATGTATTTTGTGGGTCTGTGTGCCTTTTTGATGTAATGTTTTGTCAGGCACATCCCCTCTAATGTACACCTGACTTATTCCGGCCTTGTAGCCGATGTTATTAATATTTTTTATTCGGGATTTTCTTGTCGCCTTTATTTATGTATGCTTATTTGAATAGACGTTTGCTCGACTTGCTCTTGTTGTGCCCGACAGTCTAGGAAACTTGTCGGGGGGTTAAGTGGTTTCACCGGTGATGAGACTAGGATCTCGGTTGAGGTACTAATCCCATAGGCTTAGACTGTTCCCATCGCGAGCTGGGTGTCCTGCCTAATTGGTGTGGCAACGGCGGAGCTCGGTTGAGGTATCCTCGTTGTGCTCAGAGTCTGCTCGTCCAATAAGCAGAAACTGGCTGGCGTTGTAAAATGGGTCGTGCATACACCGGGGTACGGTCTTATGGCCGAGCCGTCTCCCTGTTGGGGGTGACCTCATCGGCAGTTGGTCCGACCTCGTGGTTGGTCCTAACTGTAGTATTGTTGGAGCTTTTCAGCGTTCCATGGTCAAGCAAATGATTCTCCATCTAGAGTTTCTAAGTAGTAGGCTCTAGTGGCCGTTTTGGACTTGACCCTATAGGGTCCTTCCCAGTTCGCGGCCAGCTTTCCTTTACGCGAATCTTTCTAGTTTCTACGTAGAACTAAGTTGCCAACGGGGAAGTCGTGGTTTACGACCTTAGTTTCGTGGCGCAAGGTTATTTTTTGTTTCAGCGAGGCCTCACGAAGGGCTGCTCTTGACCGTATCTCTTCGACCAGATCGAGCTCTTCTCTTAAGGCTTCATCATTCATCTCCTCGTCGAAGGGAGCTTCCGTTCACATGGAAGGTTCTATGATCTCCACCTGTATCTCCGCCTCAATTCCGTAGGTTAATCGGAAAGGGGTTTCCCCGGTGGTGGAATATGGTGTTGTTCTATAGGCCCAGAGCACGCTATGTAGCTCCTCGACCCATCTCATCTTGGCTTCGCCCAACCTTCGCTTTAGACCATGAAGGATCACCCTGTTTGCGGCCTCCGCTTGCCCGTTGGTTTGGGGACGCTCGACCGAAGTGAAGTGCTGCTTCGTGCCTAATTTAGCGACGAAGTCCTGGAACTTCCTGTCTGTGAATTGTGTTTCGTTGTCGGTCACGAGGGCTTGGGGTATTCTAAATCATTCAAGGATGTTCCTTTTGTAGAAGCGGAGTATGTTGAAAGCTGTGATCTTGGCGAGGGCTTCGGCTTCAATCCACTTAGTGAAGTAGTCGACAACCATGATCAGAAATTTGTTTTGATAAGACCCCATTGTGAAGGGGCCGAGTATGTCCGTCCCCCACCATGCGAAGGGCCAAGGCGAGGATAGAGTCTTCAATTTATTGGGGGGTGCTAAGTTCATGTCCCCGTGGCGCTGGCACCGGTCACATTTTTGGACATGCTCCCTGGCATCATGCTGCATGGTCGGCCAGTAATATCCTGCTCGCAGGGCTTTCCATACCAGTGATCTCCCTCCCAAGTGTTGTGCGTTGATGCCCTCATGGATCTCTTGGAGGATTTCAGGGACTTTGCTCTCCTCGACACATTTCAGGAGGGGGATGGAGAATCCTCATCGGTAAAGTTTATCATCAATCAGCACGTATGAGCAAGCCCGTCGTTTAGTCACGCTGGCCTCCTTGCTGTCCTCGGGCAGTTCCCCCTTGGAGAGGTAATTGTACACAGGGGTCATCCAGCAGTGGTTGTCTTTGATGGCGTTGACGTCGAGCAGCTTTGATGGTTTCTCGATGCTGGGTCGGGCGAGTATTTCTTGTACGACAGATTTGTTTCCGCCTTTCTTTCTTGTGCTAGCCAGTTTGGACAAGAGATCTGCCCGCGTGTTTTGCTCACGAGGGATGTGCTGGACTTCCCATGCATCAAACTTGGTAATTCTTTCCATCACAAGTGTCAGATATTCGACCAGCTGGTCGTTCTTTGCCTGAAACTCTCCCCGTACCTGAGATGCTACGAGTTGGGAATCGGTGTAAATTTTTACCTCCTTGGCGCCCAAGTCTTTGGCCAGCCGTAGTCCTGCGAGGAAGGCCTCGTATTCGGCTTGGTTGTTGGACTTAGGGAAGGATAGGACTAGTGATACTTCGATTAGTATTCCTTCCTCGTTTTCGAGGATAATACCTGCGCTGCTACCCGAGGGGCTGGATGCCCCGTCCACGTAGATGGTCAATCTCTGCCTTCCGCTTGGCGGGAACGATGGAGGCGTCATCTCTACCACGAAGTCGGCCAGGACTTGTGCCTTAAGGGCCTTTCTGCCCTCGTATTGAATGTCGAATTTTGACAACTCCAGGGACCATATAAGCATTCTGTCGGCCATATTTGGTCGGCGAAGCAACTGCCTAATGGGCTGGTCCGTGCGCACTACTATGGTGTAGGCTAGGAAATAGTGTCTGAGTCTTCTCGCGGTGATAACGAGGGCAAGGGGGACTTTCTCTATCTGTGCGTACCTGATTTTTGGCCCATACAGGGCCTTGCTGGTGAAATACATGGGCTTTTGCCCGTCCGTTGTCTCGCGAATGAGTGCAGCGCTAATGGCTTCCCTGGTAATAGAGAGATATAGATACAAGGTTTCCCCGCACTCTGGTTGGGATAACACAGGAGGCTCGGATAGGGCTTGCTTGAGATGGGTCAGGGCCTGCTCACACTCGTCTGTCCATTCGAGTGTGGCCTCCTTTCTGAGGAATTTAAAGAAGGGCAGGGCATGCTGAGCAGACTTGTCCACGAAACGAGAAAGTGACACGATCACCCTGTTGAGAGATTGGATGGATTTCTTCGACCTGGGCGTGGGAAATCCATGAATGCTCAGTACTTGTCTGGATTCGCCTCTATTCCCCTCTCGATGAGGTAGAATCTGAGGAACTTCCCCGCCCACATGCCGAAGGTGCATTTTTCTGGATTAAAGCGCATTTTGCACTTTCTGGCCTGGTCGAAGACCTTTTTCAAGTGGGCCGTATAGTCGGATTCCTCTTGGGATTTCACGATCATATCATCCATGTAAACTTCGAGCATTCTCTGATTTCTGATCGGAAGACCTTGTTCATCTTGCGCTGGTATGTGGCCCCGACATTTTCAGACCGAAGGGCATTACATTGTAGCAATATTTCCCCGACGAGGTCATGAACGCGGTGTACCTCTTGTCCTTTTCGGCCATGGGGATTTGGTTGTATCCCGAATACGCGTCCATGAAGGACAATATTTGAAACCTACAGAATTATCTACGAGCTTATCTATGCTCGGTAAGGGATAAACATCTTCCAGGCAAGCCCGGTAGAGATCGGTATAGTCAATGCACATGCGCCATTTTCCACTATGTTTCTTGACAAGTACAATATTGGACAGCCAGGTTGTATACCTGGCCTCCAAAATGAATTTTGCCTCTAAGAGGTCTTGTACAAGTTTTTCGGAAGCCTGTGCCTTCTCATCAGATTGTTTTCGCCTGCGCTGCTCGATGGCACAGGCAGCTCGGTCGATGGTCAAATGGTGGCATGCGGTCTCGGGGTCCAGGCCGGGCATGTCTGCGGCACTCCAATTAAACAGATCAGTGTTGTCTTCCAAGCATTTCTTCAGCTATTACTTGACCTCGTCGAGCAGTCCAACTCCAATCTTCACTCCTCTGTTGGGGTTATTACTGAAGGCGATGACTTCAAACTCCTCGTCTAGAACTGGGGGCGTGAAGGCTGATGTGGAGGAGCTGGTCGTCCCCTTCGACCCGTCTTCACTGCTATCTTTCTCGCCTATATCTGAAATCCGACTGTCAAGGTCGATGGTGTGTACAGGGAGTGCAGGTTTCTTATCCGGTTGGCCGTCTTCGGATGGATGATCTTCCTCCCTTACCCACTTAGCTGCTTTGGGTGCTACACAGGTCTGGTTTTGACCTCGGGTTGCTGCTTCAAAACATCTACGTGCAGCCTCTATGTCCCCGTGCAATGTCGTAACGAGACCCTTTTTCGTATAATACTTTAACTTGAGGTGGACAGTTGAAGGGACAACAATTAGCTCCATGAGGATTGGTTTCCCCAAGATGCATTGGTACAGTGACGGGCAATCAATCACCAGGAACTGGGTTTTGATTGACCTGGACGCCTCTTCTTTCCCGAACGTGACCAGCAGCTCCACATACCCCCAGGGTCTGGCCGTGGCTCCATTGAATCCCTGCAAATTGGACCCCACGTATGGTGAGAGGTTTTTCTGGTCCAGCTTGAGGGCACGAAACAGGCCGACGTACATTATGTCCACCGAACTACCCTAGTTGACCAAGATCCTTCTGACGTCAGTGCTTGCCAATCTTGCCCTGATGAGCAAGGGGATGTGTGAGTTCGAAGAGCCCCTAGGCAGCTCTTCACGGTAAAAGGTGATCGTTTGGAAGCGCCCTTTGATCTTCTCAAGTGTGGATAGCCGGTCAGGACTGGAATCAATGAGCTGATCAAACTTTCTCTTGACAGATCCCACCGTCAGCTCATTGTACCCCCCACATGAGATAACGATGGCAGCAGGGAATGCTTCCCAAGTGTTGGATGCGAATATCCGGGAAGGTTCCTCAAGATATTCGGGGATGGTAAAGTCCTCTGGTCGCGTGATGGATATAGCAACCTGCGGGGGATGACTGGGCAGAGATGATTCTGCTTCCTTCTTCGAGTCTGAAGCCTCTCGCCGAGAAGAGTCGCCCTTCTTTATATACTGCTTCAAGTGACCCTCTTTGATGAGGATATCAATAGCGTCTTTAAGGTGCACGTAGTCCTCGGTCGTATGGCCATGGCTGCGGTGGAAACAACAATACTTACTTTTCTCCACATTGCCTTTGGACGTCGTCGGTTTGGGGAACCTGACACCTCCCTGCTTGAATTCAGTATTGACGTATTTGGAGAGAATACGCTTGCGAGGAGTGGTGAGCAAAGTATACTCTGTGAATCGGCCAGCAGGCCCTTTACCTTCTCGGGGGCGATCCTCTCGTCACCTCTTTTTCCCTTGTCGGGATGTCTCCAGCTTGTCTTTTTTTGGTGCCTGGGTGGTTTCTCGATCTCTTGCGTCCCGGGCATGAAATGCGATTTCCTTCTCTTCGTACTGTATATACACTTCAGCTTTCCGGAGAAGTTCCGTCAACGTTCGGGTGGTCTCGATTCCGATGGCTTTGCGAAACTCGCTTTTTGGTCTCAAGCCTTTCTCGAGGAGATACTTTTTCATATGGTTCGTCGTGTGGACCTCCACGGCCTCTTTGTTAAATCGTTTAATATATGCCCGCAGGGACTCGTCCCTACCCTGTACGATAGCTTCTAAGGTGGCCTCTGACTTGGAATGTCGTCGGGAGGCCTTAAAATGCTGGGTGAACCGGAGTCTTCAATTCTCTCCAAGATGTGACCGCCCCCCGGGGAAGGCGCTTGAACTAAGCCATAGCCCATTTCTTGAGGGTGATTGGGAACAATCAGTACTTTATGGCTCCACTCACATTGTGGTAGTAGAGCATTGCCTCTATGTTTTCTATGTGTTCGCTGGGGTCGGTGGTCCCGTCGTATGTTGCCACGAGGAATTCTAGTGTCCATGATCTCCTGTGAGAGGGGGGCATGGACGTCGTCGTCACTGCTTGTGTTCAGAGAACGGGAAAAATAATAGCTACGACCACGACTTCTGCTTCACCGTGGAGAATGCCTGCGCGAACGGCGATGCCCGGGCTCTTCTTTAGGCCTGGATCTCTTAGATGCGGGGGAACGTCTTGACGTCTGCAGGGGAGAACGGTGTCGCCTTCTTTCAAGGCCGGATGCGGGCTCTTCTGATCTTGATCGTCTTCTCTCCGGGGAGAGGCTTCTGGACCTGTCCCGCCTCCATTTCTGAGGGGGAGACCGAGGACGTGGAGAACGGCTGTGAGGTTTCTCCGAGGACAAGCGCTCATGGAGGACGTGCTGGAGAGCGTTGATCTTTTCACCTTGTTGGAAGATCAAGAGGTTTGGCCTATTGAGGGAGGCTATGAGAGCATTTGTACTAGGGTCAACGTTTTATGGAACTGGAATAGGCTCAAAAAAGCGGTCAGCAGCCTGTGCCCGAGGTTTCACGTCATCGGGAGTAGGGAAGGCGGTTTTCCCGTCACGATGGTTTGTCTCCTGGAAAGCAGCCCTGGAGAGGATGCGGTCGGCGTTATCAGCGATAACGGCGATAGTAGGTTCTTGACGAACATCATCATTCTTGGGAGACGCCATGATGATCGGAAGGAGTTTGAAGAGAGGTTTGGTCTTTGAGGTGAAAAAGAGAGGATTTTGAATCAAAAGACGGGGAAGCTTTTCTAACAGACGGCGCCACTGATTGGAGGTGATTAGACTGGATCGTCGTGCTCTTCGCGTAGGGCAGATGATGATGCTTGTAGGAGAGGAAGAGGTGTACCTGCATGGCACTCTGATGCTCAAGTAAGAAAAGGTCAAAGAAAAGGGGCAAGTACAAAGTATGTTCTTAGGATGATTATTGGATACCTGACCCTCTCGAGTGATAGGGTATTTATAGAAGCACCCCCAGTGCGAGGCCAAGGTCTCTCGTGTGGCCAAAGCACCTGGTTGACTAATGAGATACTGCCAGGTGGGGGGCAAGGCGCGTGGCCCTTTGACCTGGTCCAACTGTTTCCGTGAGATCCGGGGAGACAGTTGGTCGCGCAAACTATTAAGCGAGTGAAGGGGACATGCCCAACGGCTAGTTTCTGCCCAATGGTTAGTTTCTACCCAACGGCTAGTTCCTGCCCAACGGCTAGTTCCTGGCTATTGGGCCTGACCAATGGCTGGATTGGATTGGGCCTTGCCCTTCTGGGGGCAAAGCGCCTGCCCAGTCCAGAACAATGTGCAACTGTTGTCGTGTTTTTATCAGTTTTCTTTTTATTGCCTTCATCCTTTTCCCTTGAATATTCTCTTTTGAGAAATTTGTAATTCATTTTTATGTGTCCCACCTTGTCACAATTGTAGCATATAATTTCGTTTCTAGTTCTTGACTTGCCACAACTTTCAGATTTGTCATGCTTATGAAAATGTCTAGTTTTGCTTCTCCACCTTAACACAGAAACTAGAGTTTCAAACTGATTAAAAGTAACAATTAAACCACATTCCTTTCTTCTAGCTTCTTTATTAAGCATGCTATCTTTGATGGTTGACATTAACAATTTTCCATTCGAAGCTGAATTAGTAAGTAACAGGTAAGGAGCTAAGCAATAATAAGACTTGCAACTCATCATCCAACTTAATATCAATAGTCTCCAACTGATTCATAGTATTCTAAAACACACTCATTTGCTTTACCATTGAGTCACCATCTTTGTATTTCATATTAGCCAGCTTCCTGATCAAACATGTTTTATTTTGCACGTTCTTGCACTCATACAACTCTTTTAATTTATTCCACGTTCTTGCACATCAGTTTCAACTTCAATATGTGGATATATACTCAAGTCCAACCATTGTCTGGTTATAACAATTGTCTTCCAATTCATCTTCTTCCATACGACATCAAACTTATCACTTGGTTTACCCTCCCCCCCCAATAGGATCATACAAATATTTATTGTATAACATATCTTCTGTGAGAGTCTTATCGAGTGTATAATTAGAGTTGAGCTTAATCATATTGGTTTTTTTATTTTTCTCCATTTAAAATGCACAAAACAAGTCAATCACACCTCTCGATACGACTTTGTTGAAAAATTATCAAATAATCAGAATATTTTTTTCAAGCAGAATACTTTCCAAAACTTGTGCAATTTAAATAGACACCTAGCAGAACCAATTCCAAAACACAATAATAACAATAACATAAAAATTTAAAAACAATACCACTAGATTTTTAACGTGGAAAACTTCCCTCGAAGTGAGAGAATAAAAACCACGAAACCTAGGCCAATAAAACCTTCCACTATATCAATAATGGGTATACAAAAATCTTCCTATTAACACTAGGGAATAACAATCTTCACCAATAAATAATATAAAAAATAAAAGTGGGAAAACACACTCGAAACAACTTATGCACAAAATATAAGTATACCAAAACATCTCTAAGAGAAGGTAAAACTACTCAACAAAATATAAATAGAATTAACTAAGTAATAGGAATAACATACTGAATTTGCAACTCAAACTGATAAAATTTACTACACCCATATATCACTCGTGCATTTTCTCTATTGAAACTCTTATTAAGTTGTTTACTTATTGTACTTGTTGTGTCTCTTTAGAGATTAAAAAATCTCTTTTAAAAAATTCTCAATACAATTCACATAAAACTCTTTATTTTTTTCTATTATTCTTTTTCTTTATTTTTCCTTTTTTTTCTAAATAAATAGTGGGAACAATTTAAAAATGAACCTACCTAGAGTTAGAGTTAGTAGCTACTTGCGGAAAAGAATATTAGATTTACCTGCAGGATTTGTTGTAAATTTTTCTGCATGAAAATATATGGGAAAATTTTCTTAGAAAATAAAGATACATAAGTTGATTTATTTTTTGTACCATTCAACATATTCTTGATTCTTTTTATGACTGGCCAGTGATATTCCTACAAGTTTGATGGCGTACAAAAATTGAATAGCTTTACAACCGTTGATTAATTTGAGACGTGGAAAGTATGAGAATTGTGTTTCATTTAGACATCAAGATAATGTGTGCCAAGTCACTTACCACGCGTATGACCCAGTGCCACGTCGGATGCCACCCAAGCAAAAGTTGACGCCGTTTGAACAAAATAGACGGAAAGGACTAACTTGGATCTTTTTGAACAATTAAAGGACCACTTTGGAACTTTTTAAAGATAAGGGACCAGAATGAACTCCGAGGTAAACTTAAGGGACCAAAAAAGGTATTTTGCCTATTTTGTATTGAGATTTTTAGATTTAGGCATATCAAAATCATTATACTTTCTCCCCCTTTGTCAGAAATAAAAAAGGTAACTAAGAATAGATATTAACAAAGAAATATAAAGACGATCATAATGACAAAAAAAATATCGTTCATCAGATTAAAAGAACGAAATAGAACATAAAGCAAAAGGTATCCTATAGTGCCTAAGGTTTGGGAGTAGAAAAGGTTCTTTGAAATAGCTGAGTGACCATATCCAAAATACACTTGTTGATCTCTTCTCGCTCATCAATTTTTGCTTTAAGCATCTTCTATTATTTTTGCACATCTATTATTCAATACTTGAGAAAACAAATTTTTTTCAAATGAATGTGGCTCATCAGATTGAACTGCTTGATTCAATGAGGTTTATGCAAAATTATTTTCAATGACAACCTCTTCAGCCACTTCTTTCTCCTTAGTCGAACTGTTTTCACCAACTGCTCTCTTCCATTTTTTGTTTGAGCCTGTTTTTGGATTACGCACTGCATATGTCCTGACTAATCCCAACTTCACCAAATCTCCACTATGGAAGTATTTTCCGTTTTTAATTTCTGGTGCTACTGGAGGGTTTATCAATTCTATAATATTGTTATCAGTGAGAATAACAACGATTAATCTTCCTCAAGGAATCCAGGTTCTTTGAGCTGATAGTATTTTCTTTGAACAATTGATAGAATCACGTAAAAAGTTGAAGAGAAATGCTGATATATTTATCTTCTTTCTTCTAGCCAGATAGAATAGCATGTACTTTAGATCAAAATCCTATTTTGTTGGATTTTCCTTTGGTGAATGATAAATGCTGCCATAGATGATATTGAGCCAGACATTTAGGTTATCATATAGTTTTGAGGCTAAGTTAGAATCTTTACCATCTTTGAATATGGTAGGAGTGATCACTCAAATCTGCTAAAAAAAAAAACTTAGCCTGTTACTCAGCATAGTTTCCCTTCTGTTGTGGCATTGAAATCCAGTGTTGTCATGAGATAGAAGTTTAGCAATGTCATCCAACTGAATGTTTATGCCATGGCCTTTAATATTTGAGCATACCATAGTGTTATTCATAACATAGGCGTTTTCCCAAAATTCCATGACAAGTTTTGGATAGGTTGGTCCTTTAATAAGATCAAAGTATGTATTCCAACCTTGAATTTCAAGCGGTTAATAGAAGTCAAAACCATGTGCGGTGAGATTTCCAAAATCCACATTACGTTCAGAGATAATAGATAGTAGTTCAACTGGAAGAGCCACTGTGATTTTTGGATCATCATTCAGATGATTTTCCAAACGCTGTTTTTAGAGATCCAAGCTTTGATCCACAGATATGTAGGTTTCCATTTGAAGAGGATGAAGGCACACACAATTTAGGGTTGAGAGAACAAGAAGGTTTAAAAGATAAAAGTGCGATAAAATGTAGCGTAGGTGTGTGATTTGATGTGATGTGAATATAAATAGAGATAATTGTGATGATTATGAAAAGAAAATGTCTTAAAACGAGGCATAACCTCTTCACATACCTGGCAACGTGTTGAAAGGGTTAACTTCTCAGTTCCCAACGGTTACAAAGATCTCAACCATTTACATGATCTTTAACACTCAAGATATATTTCTTAAAGAAATAATTTTCAATTCTAAAAAACCATAATTTAAAAAAAACGACTTCCTTCTGAACTCTAAAATATTAAAGTTCTAGAATATAAGAATAGATTTCTAAACCATTTAATTAAACAGAAAGGTTAGAAATATATTGCTCCATACTTCTTGTAGAATCACAGCTACGACTGTAGATGCTTTTTCAGAATCATCACATAATTTGCTTCTGCAATTGATAACTTTGTTGATGAGCAAATCTAGTTGGACCACTATAACCGTTTCTTCTCATAACTGGATTTATAGAGCTTTCTTCCTTTTGCAGTCTTTATGAGAATCCTTGAACCTTGTGTAGGATCTCTCGATCTTCCTTTCAGATAGATGAAAAACATCTCATCTGATGTTTATTTCATTGATCATTAGAGAAGAATCAAATCTTTCTCTAGTCTCCATCTTAGAATTATCTGTCTTCTATCTTCATGAAGGATCAAAAAACGTCTTCTTCAATAAAGCTCATTTCTAGATGGCCAAAAGTTTCTCAGCTTAAACATAAACTTTTGAGCAGTTATGTGCTAAAGAAACTTGTTGAATTTCCTCTTGCATGATTAGAGTTCAATCTTTAAACATATGCTAATCTTCACCAGATGCATATATCATCATGATCATCAAACCAAGACATATTTCATAAAGGGTTAGAATGATAATCTTGTTCTTACTAGCTGCACCTTTTCATCCAGAATCAGTTCATCAGAAGGTGAAAACTTATGTTCTTTCCTTTCTTAGGGAGTAAATAAACTGTGATGGTTTCTGATTGAGCATCTTCTGATTTCTTTATTCTGATCTTCATCAATAACTTTATTCAAAGAAGATATCTTCTAGTTTTGTATTCTTCCACTAAGCTTTAGTTTCTGACTTCCAAGCTCATTATCAAATCCGAGCAATCTAACCAATATGCATTAGAATAGATTCGAATCATATTTTATTCTGAATAAACATGCTAGCTGCTTCCTAGAAATGCTTTATCATGATGATTTCTCATATATCATGATTTAAGCCATTTCTTTTCCAAGCTTGTTCTATCTTCAATCATCTGTATCTGATAGTGAAGAACTAGAACATCCGAATCTTCTTTTCACCAGATAGCTTCTTAAGCTCGTACTTTCACTCAGTCACATGAGTCCAGAAAATAGTGAACACAAAAGGATATATTCATGTATCAGGAGCTCCTGAAAAGAAACTTTGGATAACATTCTGACAAACTTAAGTTTGTTCAACTGAGATACCTTTCTCAAGCTAAAATGACTTAATTTGTCTTATGCTTCAGCCAATTCTCTTAATAGACACACATACGACAATAATCAGAAAATCGTAAGTCACTCTTTCTTAAATGCACTCTTTACAACTGAAGAACTTCCCTTCTAATCTCTTCAGAATTCTACGAAGTTTCTAGAGCAGGCAGTCAGAGTCCTAATGGCCATATCCAATGCTTATCTGCAGTAGAATTAGTCTATTTTGAATAAGAAACTGCTTTATCTTCTGGAGAGATCTTCTGTAGCAAAATTTCTAACCATAACTATTTGTGTTATGTTAGTTAGCTCTTCTTCTCAGCCTTTTTCTCATAAGCATTTCATGCTTTCTTCTTAGGATTTTCTTCCTTAGAAAGAGAGAGAGACCTTCTTTGTCTTCTAGCTAGAAGTAGCATTCTGTTTTTCTCTTATGATTTTTAGCTTCTGACTGATTGAAGCATAACAGTTTTCTTCTTTTCTGAGTTATACTGTTTAGCTCATTTCTTCAGTTCTTCAAGAGAAGCTTTACTCCATATCTCATGCATGCTTGATCAGTTTCCATAAGCTTCTATTCAAATAACAAGCTTCTGATCATCTTCTTCAAGAATCCTGACTAAGAAATCATCATTCAGAATATTAAGTTCTACAGTCATGATTTAAAATCTTGATGACAATATTTCTAACATCTTCAGCATACTTCCATGCTTTAGAATCATGACACAAACATTCTCTCTTCTTCACATGAAAGAGTTCCTAATGAGCAATACTGAGAAAGTTAACGGTAGACCAAGTGTGTTTGTTGAAAACATCCCATACTCAGAAAGTATTAACCTTCAGCAAACAAGATTTCATGATTTCTAATGATTCTTGTTGATCTCTTCTAGATCATTCTTCTTAAGCCTTGTCTAGGCATCACCTTGATAAGATATAGCAGCTCTCAACTAACGTATTCCAAGGATAACATTCATCAGATTCTTCTAATTATCTAATGAGTCTATTATCCTTTTACCAGCTGATTCTTCATCTTGCTTTCAATCTTCTTGCAAGCGCCATAAGATAAAATTATGTTGTCAATGACAACCAACTCCAAGAATCAGTGACACAATCCAGAATGAACCTTTCTGGTTTTTCATTTCAGTACTCAATCTTTTCATTGTCGTATGACACTGAAACTGTAGATGGTGAAGGAGATTAGCCAGAGCATTTCTCAAAGCTCGTCTGGATTTTTACATGACACGGTTAAGTGTTTGATAAACATAAATAACAGAACCGGAACTTTGATACCAATTGAAGGTTGAGAAACACAAGAAAGGGGGGTTTGAATTGGGTTTCACATTTCATCCCCTTTTGCGGAATTAAACTAATGACATTAACAAATAAATAAAAATAAATGAATACAATTATTTTTATCCAGGTTCACTTTTAAAGAAGCTACTCCAGTCCACCAACCTTGGTGATTTCTCCTTAGACAAGGACTTAATCCAATAATCATCTAAATGATTACAACCTCTAAGCTGTTAAACAACACACTTAGCCTTCTCAAGCATCCTGACTTTCACTTAGCCGCTCAAGGAATCAACATCCAAGTCGTTAGAAAATGATATGGCCCTCTCAAGCAACCTGGCTAACCACTTAGCCGCTCAAGGAAATCATTACCTTATAAGGAATTTCATGCTACCTTCAACAAGGATTTACACCACCTTAGACAGAATTTCTCTAGCTACCTTCAACAAGGATTTACGCCACCTTTAGACAAAGGATTTCTCAAGCTACCTTCAACAAGGATTTACGTCACCTTTAGAAAAAAGGATTTACATGTGTACACTTAATGCTTCTTTCTGATGTACTCCTTTCTTGAGCAGGTAATGTTTCTTCCAGCTTAACCATCAAGATCAACTAAGTTACTATGCTTCACTTATTGATGTTTCACATGGCTTTAGCATGTTGCATCGTTGTACACACTTCAACAATTTGCTTTGACTTTTTCTTTGAGCATTCTTCATTTAAGTTTCAGCTTGTTGCATTTTCTTCAGCGCTTTGGCTTGTGCTTTTCTTTAGCACTTTTGCTTCCAGCAACTAGCAATTTTTCAAGCTTCTTGATCTTCAATTTATAGAGCTTGAGATAATAGATCTGTTGAGGGGAATTCTTGGAAACATATTCCAACAACAATATCCCAACATTCACATTAAGGAATGGTCAACATCATTGTACAAAAACCTGCTCTTGTGCCACATTATCGAGGTAGAGGTTACAGTCTTTGTATTCTTGTGTTCAGCTCAAAACTATTCTTATCTTCTGTCTTTCTAATGTCTTCAGTGGATTTAAATAAAACGTTGATGAAGCATGTTGTAGAAGAGTCAATTTTGTGCAACTTCAGAAACCCAGTCTTCAGAATTCCAAGATCTTTGTTCAGCAGAAATATCTTGAGAATCTTCAGCACTCGTTCTTTTAGAAGTAAAATATCTTCAGAGTCTTCAGAACCTCTTCCTTCAGAACCTTGTCTTCAGAGTCTTCAGAATTTATTAAGCACATTATTGTCTTCAGAGTCTTCAGTACTTCATTCATCTGAACCTTGTCTTCAGAAACTCTTTAGAACTTGACCTTCAGATATTGTGTCTTCAGAATCTTCAGAACCATGTTCACCTGAACCACGTCTTCAGAATCTTTAAAATTTGTAACATTAGAAGCGCATCACATTAGAAAGCCTTATAGGCCTTTCTCATAAAGTCTCAATTAGAATGTCCAGAACTAACGTTCATTAGAACCGTTGTATTATAAACATTCATGAATCTTGACTTTATCTTGTACACACATATGTTTTCTTCCAGAGTGTTGATGACAGAGTCTGATGACGTCACACGTCTTCTTATCAAAGTTAGAATCTTATTGACAACAATCACACACTAGGCAGAAACCATATCATACAGAATTGTTCTCTTAGATAACATGTGCAGTTATCATCAAAACTCAAAGGTCAGATGTAAAACCAAATATAGTTCTTACATGAAGTCCATGTTTTATTTGCCGATAATACCAAGGTTAAAAAGACTGTTTGCTTTAATGCACAATTCAAGTCAAATGACATGACATCATACAAACAAAATAAATTCAGGAACTATGTGACATCCATCTGATGGTGAGGCATGGAAGCATTTTGATCGGGTACATTCTGATTTTGCTTCAAAACCTAAAAATGTCAGGCTCGGATTATGTTCTGATGGTTTTACTCCATATGTCCAAGCGTCCGCAATTGCATATTCTTGTTGGCCAGTTATTGTAACCTTTTACAACCTCCCTCCAGAGATGTGCATGACAAAACCATATATGTTTTTGACTTGCCTAATTCCAGGACAGTCAAGTCCAAAATCCAAAATCGATGTGTATTTACAACCTTTAATTGATGATTCGAAGAGGTTGTGGATTGGAGAATGAACTTACGATATATCTCGCAAATAAAACTTTACTTTACGAGTTGCCTTAATGTGGACTATTAATGACTTTCCCGTGTATGGAATGTTATCTGGTTGGGGTACGCATGACAAAATGGGATGCCCGCATTGCATAGACTTTACAAAGGCTTTTATGTTGCAATTTGGTGGGAAATGTTCATGGTTTGACTGTCAACGCAGTTTCCTACCACAAGACCATGTCTTTAGAAGAAACAAGACTGGTTTCAAAAAAGACGAACGAGTAAAAGATTTGCTTCCCCCTCGATTGTCACCAGATGAAATATGGAACCGAGTTTGTAAACTGCCAAAATTCACAGATTATGGTGAGGCATGCAGAATTCCAGGATATGGGGTCAACCACAATTGGACAAAAAAGTATATTTTGGGACCTCCTATATTAGACGGATAATTTGTTGCGACATAATCTTGATGTTATGCATATTGAGGTTTTTTTTTTGATAATGTATTTAACACAGTGATGGATGTTCAAGGCAAAACAAAAGATAATGAGAAGGATAGAAGGGACATGGAAATTTTGTGTGATAGAAAATACTTGGAGTTGATGCCTCGTACTAATGGAAAATTATTAAAACCCAAGGCTAACTACACTCTAATATCCCAAGAAACTAAAGCGGTTTGTCGATGGTTAAATGAATTGAGAATGCCTGATGGTTATGCTTCAAATTTAGCAAGGTGTGCCGACGCCAAAACTGGAAAGTTGCATGGAAGGAAAAGTCATGATTGCCATGTTTTCATGGAACGATTGCTTCCAATTGCGTTCGGTTCACTACTCAAACATGTGCTTAATACACTAACTAAAATAAGTCAATTTTTTAGAGATATTTGTGCGTTAACTTTAAGAGTCAATAACATCAATAAGTTAGACCAAAATATTCCAGTAATTCTATGTAAGTTGGAACAAATTTTTTCACCTGGTTTTTTTGACTCTATGGAACATCTACCTATGCATCTTGCATATAAAGCTTATCTCGGCGGCCCTGTTCAATATAGGTAGATGTATTCTTTTGAAATATTCATGGGTGATTCAAAGCGATCAGTGAAAAATAAAGCTAAAGTTGAAGGATCAATATGTGCACATTACTTGCATCAGGAAACATCACATTTTTACAGTCATTATTTCAATCATTTGATGTTAAATCCAAAAAGCATAAGGAATGAATTTAGCATTAACCAAAGAAGTCAGTTTACCTTATTAGTCTTCGGTTTACCCGGTCATCCCTCTGGAAAGGAGAATGTACATTGGCTAACCCAAAAAGAATTGCAATCTGCATATGTTCATGTCTTGATTAACTGCGTTGAAGTTAAACCATATCTTGAGTAAGTATTACCCCAACTAGAAATGTGTACGTCGAATGTCATGGACGCTGATAAAATTAAAAAAATTATAAAAGTAAAACATCTGGACGACTATCTGACATGCTTAAGCGTGCTAGATTACGTTGGAAGATGTAAGGAATTCGTCCTAACTGGATAGGCCAGGAAGTTTTTGAGCAACTCCTTGAGTGGTGGAAGACAGAAGATTTTCAGAAAAAATCTGAACATGCAAAGAAAATAAGAGCATCTGAATCAAACGGTTTCCTTAATACAGTAGGAAGTATCAGAAAATATGATAATTTATTTGTTATATATATGTATTTATTTAATTCAAATCAATAATTTTAATTAGAAAAAGGATTTGGGGAGACACCCACGAATTAGTGAGTTGTTCGTGAAGACCCGAACCAAAAAATCGGGGGAGCTTGTTGACGCCCGTTCTAAAATAACTTTGGTAACTTGTTGTTTATATTTCAATATTTTATTTAATTATTTTATATAACTAAATTGTTTAACCTATATTTAATTTAATTTTTTTATGTATGTGTAGGAGTTGTATCAGAAACTACTTCCCCAATTTCTAATTGATAATCCTCAGTATACTCGATCGGGAATGAACCGCTTGATCCACATGTGATCTTTATATTTGGGGTTTATCAGTTGGAGGAAAGGGAGATAATGGGTGTTTCTTTGGTCTTGAATCTTTTGCTACCGACTACAAAAAATGGGATAGAACTTTATTTCGAAGACTTGAAGATGGGGAAGGAACATCTCATCCACCAGAATTGACACCTGAAATGATGGAGATAGTGAGACAACTGACTCTAACTGAAGCGAGATGCGAGACAGCGGCATGTGAGGCGGAGGTGAGACGCGAGAAGGAGGCACGTGAGGCGGCGCTAAAGGCCGAAATTGTGGAAATGAAGAAGAGGCAATCTGAGATGGAGGAACAAATACGACAATTTTTTGCCTCGCAATCGAAGCGTCCTGTCCAGGAAGATGAAGACGAAGACGAAGTATATTTAGTAGTGATGGTGAATAGCTTTTTTTTTATTACTATTTATATTTGTGGCGTGAATATCCTGTGACTAAATACTTTTATATTTTTTAATGATTATAATTATGACTTTTTTAATTGAAAATTGTTTTAATTTTTGCATTTTATTATTTTTTGTGACGTGAATAACTTTTGTATATTTTTAAATTACATTTTTTTATTTATTTTTAAAAAATTAACCTGCAACGCGAAAAACCATGTCACTAATTAATGACATAATATTCATGTGGCCAAATGTTGCCACAGATGTTCCAGCGACGTGTTCTATCCATGTCGCTAATTTCGGTTAGTGATGTGATTTTGGCCGTAGTGACGTGATTTCCACGTGAGTACTTGCAGTATTTTTTGTAGTGTGTGAGAGACTTTAATAGAGATATTTTATTTAAAAGATTGGAATTTCACCTTTTTTTTTAACTTAAACTATTAAGTGGCAGTTTTAAACTGACGCAAAAATTATATTTATATTTTTTTTAGTTTCAACCATTTAACGTTAGTTTTAAACCGACGCTAAATTTCATTTTTTTTTCTTTGTTTGTTTTCAACATTTTAAAATTGCTGCTAAATAATCACTGAAAATTTTGACAATGTTGCCAAAGTTCATAATAGTTGTAGAATGTATATACATGAATAGACATACTCATTATTTGGGGATAGATTTTGAGGGTGATGTTCAAGCCTATTTATAAATTATAATTGCTGTGAAGTTTTATTCACATTCTTGTGATCAAAACACTCTTTGATGATACAAAGTGCCACTTCCTTTTTGGGGAGAGTGTGTAGATAATGCTCTTTGCCTCATCAATAGAATTGCAACTGTTGAATTGGATTATTATTATTATTATTATTATTATTATCCTTTTGAGGTATTGTATCACAAAACTTCTTGTCGTTTTTCTCACGTGTACCTTAGCAAGCATTATCAGTTTTGGACATGTTAAGAATATGAATAATATTTTGGGAAAAGGTATATGGAATTAGGTTCAAAGTTTTGGAATTGTGTTATAAATAATTCAAGCTCTAGCTACGCCATGGCCTTACTGTCTGCTAACCTCATATTCATGATGATTTTTTACATCATATTTATCCAAAACCAATTTAACAACCATATTTGAAATGAAAATATTTATAACTATTTAAGAAGTATTTCAAACTTATATGTTAGTAGCAACTTGAAGAAAAGAAAATCAGATTTACCTGCAGGATTTGTTGTGAATTATTCTGCATATACGCGTCCCCTTTGCACATAACCTAGATTTTTTTTATGAATGGCCGGTGATATTCCTGCAAGTTTGATTGCATGCATAAATTGAATAGCTTTACAAAGAGCCCAGATGCTCACGAAAATATAAAAAACTAGACAGGATAATATAAGATGAGCTTACCTTCTTTGACTAAATCAAAGATTCCTCTACTAAGAATCTCTTCAGCAACACATAAAAGAAGATATGATACCAGATGATCTTGTAACACCCCCACATTCTTCCTTCTTTTAATTAATAATGATATTATTTATATTTACTATTATTTGAGAATATCATTTAATTGGTAAATTCTTTAGATTTCGATATAGCATAGGATTTAGTGAATATTATTTATATTTACTTTTAGTCATAACTATTGAAGTTGGGAGGAAGTTGATAACAAAATCATAAGAGAAATTTATGTTGTTCAAGTGATTCCGAACACATCAGGGAAGGAGAAAGTGAATAGTATTATTTTAAAAAATATTGTCTTTATGAGAGAGAGAGAGAGAGAGAGAGAGAGAGAGAGAGAGAGAGAGAGAGAGAGAGAGAGAGAGAGAGAGAGAGAGAGAGAGAGAGAGAGAGAGAGAGAGAGAGAGAGAGAGAGAGAGAGAGAGAGAGAGAGAGAGTTAACCATTTGACCTATTTTTGTTCCCAAGTGTTTCTTCTTGAGAGTTCCACAAAAGATGAGGGAGGGCTAACCATTTGACCTACTTTTGTACCCCAAGTGTTTCTTCTTGAGAGTTCCACGAAAGATGCGAGTTTTTCATAAGTTATGCCCATGAACCTTCTTACAATCAAATGAAGAATTTAATTTGCTAATCCCATAAATCAAACAAGAGATTTTAGTAGATTAACCTATAAATCAAACAGAACTTTTTAATAAGTTGAACTCATGAATCAAGGAAAGATTTTAAGCGCATGATCTAAAGAGTCAAGTAGAGATTTTCATTGATTAATCTCAAGAACCAAACAAAAATTTTATTTAATGATATTACAAAAGAGACAATACTCACTTTATTAAATTACAATGATTCCACAACACCAAAATAATTCTCACAAACATTTTTCACTCTTAAATGACTAGGGCAATTTCAGTGAAGAAATAAAAAGATGAAGTAGAAGAGACTAAAATGGTAAATAATAGTTAAAAGTTATTTTCTGGTGTACTAAAGAAATGAGCAAAATCCCTCTATTTATAGGATACATTTTATCAAAAAGGAAAAATATCTTAATTCCAAAGAGTTTCAAAAAGATGGTAACCCTAATTCTAAAATGGAAACTTTATAAAGATTATGTGACTTAATCAATTAAGAGTATTTCTAATTAATTGATGAGGCTTTTTCCTTGCTCTAAGTGATTTTACTAAAACCTTGATTGAATAGGTCAATGCTACCCAAATGATTAGGGACAATCTTGATCAATCACACAAGAAACTTGGTAGTTTTTATAGAGATTTTAAGGTAATTTAGTAAGTTTAGAAAGGAAACACAATGAGATTTTGATGTTACTTGATTGCTTTGTTGTTGCATATGTGTTCCCCATTTGTTCCTCAATGAGAAACATTTTTATACCTATCTCACTTCCTCTAGATCATTAAGGAGTATCCCCTCAAGTTTAATGATTAAATGATGATCATAATATTCTTCGTTCTCATTATTATGATGTAATGTCCTCTTTATCACGTTTTGTAACTCCCATGCAACCATAGAACTACCCATAGCTGTTACGTCGGTTGTACACATCGTCTAAAAACATGTCTTTAATCACCATACAACCTGGGCTCCGACTTGTCTCATATGTAGCCACCCGACATTCGTTACTTTCTGCAAATAGCTGGCATACCGAATTTCCATGCTTGGCCCCAGTGATTTATAACTCGACTTTGAGAATTCCGAGTTATACATAAGCCCCCAAATCATGAGGCCCAATGGCATTAAGTATTCAGACAAATAGTCCTAAAATTCTTTCTCCTTTAATGGGTCATACTTCTGCCCGATATGGGTTTTTAAGAGTAATGATGATGGTCGTCTTGTTATATCGCGTCTCCCTATTTGTTATGAAGATTTTTATGGGGAAGCTAATCGCCATCATGACTCTAGTTCGATAGGGTCTCCTAACCATTTTAGATTTCTTTCCATAAAACCCCAAATTTCTTTGTTTATTTGTTCATCATTCTCGACCCTTGTTCCCTTTTTTCAAATTGTTATCCAGATTCTAATGCCCTCTACAGTCGCTTTGCATGCACGAATCTCATGTATTACTTCTTTGCCTTACTTATTCTTACTTAATTCTTTTATCATGGTTATAATATGTGAGTGTGATAATTCGAGGAATGTACTGATTCCCGTCAATGCCCAAGAGATAAGAAAACTATGGGATGCATGCATGAAAAAATGCGAGGGACATTTGGGGCAAGCAGAATTTGATCAGATCATTAAGGAAGTTTATGGTGACATTTCTTCATCTTGTAGTGAAACTGATTCAAAATCTTCGTCATTGGGTTTTGTGGACATTTTGATGGAGATGACAGGGCCTTTTATTGACAAAGAAGACTTAATCTACATCCACAACACAATTGATGACAATGACAATCAAAACTCCGATCTAACATACATATTTCTTCAACCGAGAATGAAGAAGATGTTGTGTTGGAACCTTGTATGGTTCGTGAAAGAGTTTGAATCACTCGACCAATGGGAGTATTTGACAAATATTTTTTATATCTATTCAGGGGTAATTGAGGATTTTAAGATCCGTACCCCCTTTACTGAATTTGAATCCGATCTCCTCAAAACCCTAACTATCGGTCCTTCATAATTATGCCTAAACAGATGGGGCTTTATTAAATCTTTTGAACTCGTTTGTAGGCACTAAACATAATCCTTAATTTAGGTTTGTTCTTTTCTTTCTTTGAGCTAAAAGGGGATGACAAGGGAGGTTAGGTTTCCCTTAGTGGAATCCCAGGGAAAGTTTTCCTTTAGGTTTATCTACCAACTACAAAGGCTTCAAAGATAAGTTTCTTCGTGTAAAAAGTGGGAAAATGTGCCCCCAAGTTATGTATGCATTAGATGGGGGCCACCATTTCCCGATTTACTAGATGGATAACCCGTTTCTAGTTTGTGGCTTTGACTATGACAAGTTATATGCTTTGGAGATCTGAGCTTTAGCTATTCTAGATGCCTTCCGGGTAGTAAAGGTCTAGGATTTACTAAACATGGTCGATGATCCGGAAATAATATTTAACTTCCTAGGTAATGCTTGTATGTCTCTTACTATACTCTAGTGATATATTTATTTCACTCGTATGAACTTATTTTTTCATTCATTTTTAGCTGAAATGACGAGCCTTAAGCTGATAAAACATAAGAAGCTAATGGCTGAAGTGAGGGCGAGGTGGGGAGAACAATCTACCTATAAGACCGACTTGTCTGATATTCAAACTCGGGCCCTTAAAAGAAAGAAAGCAGAGGATGGGAAAACAACCTCAGGTGTTTCAGAGCCCCAAAATGCCTCCCTCCCCCTCTTGGAAGCTCAAAGCTGACTTCCACTAAAAGGATGAAAACTTTGATTGGTGATCCTGTAAGTCATGTCGACTTGGTAGTCACCACCCTGATGCAAGATTTTGGCGGCAACCATAAAGCCAACTCGTCCACTAAATTAAAGTTTTGGTCCAATACCTTTAATGGCTTGAATTTTCTCTATGACCATCTGAATGCAATAGAGGACGTCGAGAAAGTGAAAACTATAGGGACTGAACAACTAACCCAAAATATTGTTGCTTACTTGATCAGGTGTGTTATTGTGACCCGGGGATTGTTTAAAGCCGGTGACGCCTATGAGTGATAGAGATTCAAATGCTAATAATTCTTTGATAAAAACTTAACAATTTGTCACATCCATTACTTAAAAATGATGAGAATTTATTAACCATGATCCAAAATGTGTTACTCTTGAATATGGTTATGTATGTGCAGGAAAAGACTAAGGAACACATTAGCTGAGCAAAAAGAGAAGTCATGCCCTGCAAAATTCGCATCGCAAGCGATAGGTCGCTACGCGAAGTAGAAGAAAATAAAGAGAACGTGAGTAGCAGTGAAGATGAGACAGAATCAAATCCTCATAACTTCGCTTGAAGCGAGGGTAGCGAGAGGAAGTGAGACAAGTTTGCGATGCGAACTTCACTTTGCATAGCGAAAGAGAGGCAGAAGCAAAAACACAAAAGTTCGCTTGCAGTGACAAAAGCAAGGAGTGGTGAGGTAAGTTTGCAATTCGAACTTTACTTTGCATAGTGAAGTATGACAGTTTCCATGGGCGGTTTGAAAAGTCTTCAAGGTGAAGCAAGCCTAATTTGCGTCGCGAGCAGCACTTCGCATAGCGAAGTTACTTCAACTCAGACAGTATAAAAAGGGTGCAACATAACACTTTGAAGATCATATTGGAGAAAAATAGAAAATAATATTTTGATAGAAAATAGATAGTTTGTAATAGATTATAAGGGAAAAGAATATGAGAATCGAGCTGGATACACATCAAGAATCGAGAAATCATTATTAATGCTGATTCATCTCCATTTCTATCTTTTTGTACAAGCTACCATGACAATGGATAGCTAAACTCTTCTCTTGCTGGGATTCGAAAGAATCTACCGTAATTGTATGTATCTTTATTAATTATTCCTTTAATGAAATCTTGTTATTCATAATTATCGATTATATCTTAGTTTTATCAATCAAACTTTTGGATGGGAATTGTGATTGAGAAATACGTTCGTATAATGCTTTAAGATTATAATCAGTTAAACACTAATTGCTAGACATAGAATTAAGGTATAATTTTCGTAAACAAATGTCAGTCCTTAATGTGATCGGTTTGTTTAATAGATTGAGAAATCATCGATTAAACTAACTGTCACACCCTAATTTTTGACCCTAAGATCCCCGCTTTGTTCCTTGCATAACATATTAGGTCATTATTCGTACATAACTACCCACTTTATCTAGTTTTTGTCTGTTTGTTTCATTTGTAAAAGTAGGTGCTGATGTATAAGGTTCTGTGTGTGTGCTTGTGAAGATACTTGTCCTTGCAAGGTTATGTCGAGTTCCTGTGAGAATATACCCTCAATCCATTCTCGGTCGTATCCCAAATCTCGAAATCATATTTGGGACATTGGTGATTTCATGATGTTTCAAGATCACCCAAGTTACTTAAGAAGTTTTTAAGGGCCTCGAAGCATGTTCTTCATTTCCAATTTTTGTCAGGGATCATTAGAAGAGAGATAGCTAAAAGGAATCAAATTCAAAATTCTGCAAACTCAAGAATTAAAGTTCACAAGATTCATGAGAGGAGCAATTGGATTGGAAAATCAAAATATGGAGATCATTGATAGTGGTGACAAGACATAATATCATTCAAAGTTATTCATTGGATTTATGCATCAAAATTCATCATAGTCCGAAGGTTCATGTTCATTCAATGATATAAGCCAAGTTCACTTGACCTTGTTCATGGTTCATTCATTCATGTTCGTTCAAAGTCAAGCCTTTATTTTAAGTGGTAGCCATAAAGTGTACTCCAAAAGAACAATGAAGAAAATGCATTTTGTTGACAGTTGACTTCTTGGTCAACTATGACCAAAGTCAATTCGAGATACTTAGACCAAGCCTTGAAGCCATACCCTTCTAGTAGTAAATATCTTGAGTTAATATAAAAGGGTTGTATTTACAATTGGATCCTTAGAATACATGTGAGATTTATTAAGGTTATGCTATATACATTACGATGGGAGTTTCATTACAGCAAGCCTTAATTCGTAATATTTATAAAAGAGTGAGTACAATTAATACAATCACACAAGCACAAGGGATTGTTGACATTGCCAAGCGGATCTACCAAGTAAGCGTTTGAAGACTTAAAATGCTATACTTGAAGCTAGACGTTTGGAGGAGAATACTTGACAAATGGAGCTTATTACCAATACTGATGTGATCCGAAAGCTCTGTAAAACGCTGATAATAATTTCTAATGGCACTGATATCTAAAAGAAGTGCATCTCTGAATCCAAAAGAAGACTTCATTTTTTATAAGAGAATGAGTTTGAGAAGTCGGTAGTGACCAACGAAGCTCAGGAGTGTTCGTTTATCAGCGAACCTGTTAAAGAAAAGAAGCCTCTTCGTGGTGTTAACAAAAACACCTCGGACTCAATGAATTCGAGACACAATTAATACAAAATCTCAATGATTCATTCAACAAAGGAATCCCACGTTTAAGGCTAATTAATGAGAGCATTATTATTACAAGGATATCAATAGTAGCAGGTGAAGAATTAGACTTACCAAGAAGTTCTACAAAATCAATCATCAAGAACAATCTGAAATTGTACGAAATTATCCATCAAGCATTCATAATCGTTACCAAGAAATCATGAACAGGCTGAAGTGCTATGAAACCTAAATAATCATTAATAGCCACAAGTCAAAGGCAATATGAAATGGTTGACCACGTATTAAGAATCACAACATGCTTAGGAAAGAAATACACATAACTTTCCAATTAATATCATCCAAAAGTTTCAAATTGAAAAAGAGCGATAGTTGAATATTTAAGCTACGGGAGGACCAAATGGATGAATGGTGATTAAATTGTTCTTTGTTTTTAAGAAATGGCAGAGGAAGGCTTCTAACCATGATTAGCGACGTTGGGGATCCTCGTTACGGAATTCTTCCGCCGAGGGAAACTGTCATGTACTTCATGACGGAAACTGAAAAGCTTCGGGTTACTCTCAACAAAGTTCGAAAGGAAAGAAGATCTTGGAAGAACAAGTACCGCACCCTCGACGTAGAGTGTATCCAAATACAGCAACTACTAAAAGAGAAAGATGCTCTGATTGAAATTTTGGAGCAGCATGCTGTAGAGAAACAAGATGACCAAAGGAATTTGCTCACTCCTTTCACCTGGCAAAGGAATGACAACCCAACAACGGCCCAAGCGCCCCGGTCAAAGAAGAGGACTCGGGACCCATTAGTTTAGGTTTCTGTTTCTGCACTTTGTAATCTACTGTATTTCCATTTCTGCAATCCTTTGAATTTCAATAAAAAGGGGTTTCCCCACTGTTTGATATTTGCAATCTAATTGTCGAAGTTTATTTTGATTAAACCAAAAAACAACAATTAATATAATCATTGCATTCATCTTTCTCACATTGCGTATTCTCCTTACCTACGAATCTCACGTTTTTGTCTCGATTCTAGAGTCAAACTGTCTCATTCGTACAATACTCGGGTCAATCGTCAAAAAAAGATGGATGATCTTGAGGAAGAGAACAAAGAGTTGAAAGAAGAGATCGACGCTCTGAGAGAGGATATGAGAAAGCTTCGTAACGACATGCAAGCCATGGCAGAAGCTCAGCTACAAAGAACTGTGATCTCAGAGATCACCTCAACGCCCATCATAGAAAAGTATGATCCTAGGTATCAGATGCCGAAAGATCGTCCTTGGGGCATGCCTGTTAACTATATCCCGGAAGGATATGTTCCGCCGATCACTGAAGATCAGGGAATCGCAACAGAAGCCGCTGGGCCTGAAGGTTACAAACTTCGGGAAAGCGAAGATTCTAGGGGGATACTGAAGGTTACAAACTTCGGGAGGCACCAAGACTTACTGTCGTAGTCACGGTACCACCCCCTGTGGTGCACACTGTCCCGGAAGGAAAGATTCCACAGACACCTTCTGGTAAGAAGGAAACTATGTTTGACAGAATGGATGAACTCCAGGAGCAGTTTTTGGAAATGCAGAAAGAGCTATAAGCCATTCGCGGTCAGGATCTATTTGGAAAGGACGCCGCAGACCTCTGCTTGGTCCCAAATGTGAAAGTCCCGCACAAGTTCCAAGTGCCCGACTTTGAAAAATACAAGGGTAACTCTTGCCCTCAGAGCCATCTGGTGATGTACGCTCGGCGGATGTCAGCTCAGGCGGAGAATCAGGACCTGCTGATTCACTACTTCCAGGATAGTTTAACCGGTGCCGCACTTAAATGGTACATGGGTTTAAACCGTGCTACAATAAGCACTTTCAGAGATCTTGGTACTACCTTCATCCAACAATACAAATACAATTTGGACATGGCACCCGACAGAGATCAACTCAGATCAATGTCGCAAAAGGAAAAGGAAACCTTTAAGGAGTATGCTCAAAGGTGGCATGAAATTGCCGCTCAAATTTGTCCACCTCTTGAGGAAAAAGAGATGACAAAGTTCTTCTTAAAGACCTTGAGCTCATTTTACTATGACCAAATGGTTGCCAGTGCGCCCAGTGATTTCACCGAAATGGTCGGCATGGGCGTACGTCTTGAGGAAGCCGTCCGAGAAGGACGTTTGGTAAAAGACACTGGATCGATGAGCGGTACTAAAAAATATGGTAGTGCTCTCCCTAAGAAAAAAGAGCAAGATATTGGGAATATTTCTCTCGGAAAGCAAAGGCGTCGTTATCAGCCAGTAGCAGCTATTACTCCTGCTATCGGCCCCGCGCCTGTTCCTATGTATCAACCTCAGGTTGCGCAGAGCCAACCTGATCAACAAAGGACACAACAGCCTCTTCAGCAGGCTCGTCCTCCATATAACAACAACCGTACAACACGGCCACCAGGATTTGATCCTATACCCGTAACGTACGCAGAGCTGTTTCCGTTAATGCTGGCTAAGGGGCACATTCAGACTAAGTCTCCCCTTTCAGTTCTGGAAAATCCGCCTTTTTGGTTTAAAGCGGATCAAACATGCCCTTATCATCAAGGAGGTTCAGGGCATAACCTTGAGACTTGTCTCAATTTCAAATCCGACGTGCAAAAGCTTGTTAGGAGCGGGCTCTTAACTTTCAAAGATACGAATCCTAATGTTCTTACGAACCCGCTGCCTCAACATGAGAAAACTGCAGTCAATCTGATTGAGAAAGAGACTAACAATGTCTATCAAATTCATGATGTACTCTTGTTAAAGACTAATCTGGTCAAGATGCATTGTAGACAGAGTGGATATGGCCGTGTGCCACCTTATAACTATCACCAGTGTGATATCTGCTCTAAAGATAACCAAGGATGTTCGGTAGTGGAATCAGCTCTACAGGAACAAATGGATCTTGGATGGATCCAAGAGCACCGAGTTCGTGGAGTTAACATGGTTTACACAAATTCCAACGTCATTCAAAACCACGACATCCGTGCGATGAATGTCAACTTGGTGGCGATGCACTCAAGGCAAAGCCAGTATCATAATCTGCCGCGGCACGATTACAGTTCCTGTCTGATTTGCTCGGTAAACAAACAAGGATGCTCTTTCATACAAGAGGCCCTCCAGTGTCAGATGGATCTTGGATGGATCCAAGACTACCATGATATGAACTCCTATCAAATCAACATGGTTCAGATCTTTGACATCCGCGTAATGGATACCAACCTGGTAGAGTTACATGCTGAGCAGGTCCGACTTGGATTCTTAATATCACATGACTATCAAAATTGTAAAGCGGGTTGCGAAAACAATCGAGGTTGTACCCTTGTCCAGGAGGCACTTCAGCACTTGTTAAATCACTGGTGGATGCCAATCTATATGCACGAAGATACTCAGCAGATTAGTATCAATAACAGGAATCCTACTCGTCGTCAAAGTCAGGATGTGCGATCAATGGAAGGTAACCTAGTGAGGTTACATTATATTCAAAGTGGGCGTGGCCAGGTGCCACCACACAACTATGACAGTTGTAGCGTCTGTTTGGAAAGTAACCAAGGGTGTTACCTTGTGAGAGCAGCTCTTCAGGGTCAGGTCGATCATGGAGAAATTCGTCCATATCCAGGTTCTGGACCCATCAACTGGACGCCGAACTACCTTGCCGATCAAGTTGAGAATGTTGTCACAATCTCGGGTCATCATAGGACCAGGGATGTTTTTTCCATCATTCCTCTACTTGACGAATCTAAAGTTCCCAACCAGGAACGAATCGAGATTACTTATGATGGTCAGAAAAATCAGAAGGTTCCCATAGTCATCTATCTACCGGGGCCATTACCGTATAAATCAGCTAAGGCAATCCCTTACAAATACGGTGCAACAATAATCGAGAATGGAAAGGAAATTCCATTACCCTCCGTCGTGAATATTGCAGACATCAGTCGTGTAACACGGAGCGGTCGAATCTTCAACCGAGGGGTTGGAGAATCCAACAAAGAAAAGGAACTTCAGGCGAAAATTCCTGATCCACCAGTCAGTCAATCTGGTAATCCCGACTTTTCAAAAGACAAATATGAGATGCTAAAGCTCGTCCAAAGGAGTGAATATAACATTGTTGATCAACTGTTACAGACTCCTTCAAAGATCTCAGTATTATCACTGTTACTCAGTTCAGAAGCACACAGAGAGGCTGTACAGAAAGTCTTGGAGCAAGCCTTTGTGGAACAGGATGTAACAATCAGACAATTTGATAGCATTGTCTCTAACATCACTTCCTGCAATAATTTGGGATTTAGTGATGAGGAATTACCTGAAGAGGGTGGTCGTCATAACATGGCGCTCAACATTACAGTTAACTGCCAGGGCGATGCTTTAGCCAATGTACTGGTAGATACAGGGTCAGCCCTGAATGTTATGCCGAAGTCCACTTTGACGCAATTATCATTTAAGGGCCCTCCGATGAGAGTCAGCGAGGTCGTCGTCAAAGCATTCGACGGATCCAGAAAAACAGTTATCGGCGAAGTTGATCTTCCCGTAACTATTGGTCCTCACACTTTCCAAATCACTTTCCAGGTCATGGACATCCGGGCAACATACAGTTGTTTATTAGGAAGACCTTGGATACATCAGGCTGGAGTGGTTACTTCAACCCTCCACCAAAAGCTAAAGTTCGTCAAGAACGATCAACTTGTCACGGTTTGTGGGGAACAAGCCTTGCTTGTGAGTAACCTATCATCATCTGCTGGTATAGAACCCGGGGAGGTTATTGGAACGCAGTTCCAAGCACTGTCGATGAGCGAGAACAATCAATTCAGAGGAGGAACCTCGATTTCCTCATACAAAGATGGTATCAAAGCGATCGAGAGTACCGATACAACAGGATGGGGACGGCTTGTCATTCCTATTGGCATTAAAACAAAGAAGGGTTTGGGTTTTTCTGCGACCTGTACCCAGACAGCAGCCAACGATGAAAGTCTTCATCCCCTTCAAAACTTCTTCCACAGTGGAGGTTTTCTTCACCCAGTGTCTCAGAAAGTTCATGCTATCAATGAGGAAGATCCCTCTGACACAGATGAAGAATGGAAGTCCTACCTTAACAAGGACGGCTATATGTCTCAGGAAGAGGTGCCTATGCCTTTTTGCTTTCCTACAGAAAGTCCGAGGTTTATACCAAGATCAGATGTCGAAATGATCTACGGAGATTGTGATCCGAAAGGATGTCGTGCTCCACCAAATTCATTAGAGGAAGACACTCTGATGAAAGAAAACTTTGATCACAATTACTATGGCCCAATGGATGGTCTGCCAATGTGGCAGCCTTACCCAGGAAACTTGGGGCAATAAAGTCAGCCGAGTAATGAAACTCAGCTGAGCGTCATTGAACAGAATACCTGTGTCCCCACCATGTCATGGGATCAACACTCAGGTCATTCGGAAACTACTCAACATGAAGATGAATTCGCAACGTTTGCAGGACTAGAATTCATCAACTATGCTTTTCCTGAGGTCAACGTCATCAAGAGGGATGACTTCTCCAGTTCCAAAGAAGTTTGGGACACTTTGGGACAACCAAGTGGAAAATACGACTTTATGGTCAAGTACACTGCTCCCGAAAGCTCTCGTATCAGACTCGAAGATATCCAGTCAACTGGATGGGGAGATACAGCTGAGAGCCCAAATGCTATGCAAAATGCAACAGAGGAATCCTCCTACGACAACTCTGCTCGGGAGACAGATTCCAATGATCCTACTCCACCAGAAATCAGCGTCATTTCTGAAGACAAATCAAGGAAGGTGCCAAACTTTGTGAATCACCAAGGAGTTCGCTGCCAATGGGTTGCCGTCGAGGTTCCGAAGGTCGTTCGTCAGTCAAAGTAATTGCCATCTTTAACCTTTCACCCTGCCCAGGTGAAACGGATGTTTTGATAGGGCTCGTTTTCTGTAAATTTCCCTCTTCGCTTTGCCCAGAGTGAGTGAGTTTTGTTTTATAGGGCTGTAGTTTCAAGATTCGACTTGTTCATTAATAAAATAACGTAGTTCTGTAATTTCCGCATTAATTGTTGTTTTCTCTTTTGTTTTTTCAGAAAATGGTAATCCTAAAAAACATTCAATAATAAAAACAAGCAGTAAAATCAAAACACTGCACACACTTACATTTTCTCTATCTCTTCTAAACACGAATCATCACGTCATGCAGATTGCTTGTTTTATACCCCGTTGAAACATACGATCCGATGCCTTCTCCCAACTTTGAGTTCCCGGTATTTGAGGCTGAAGAAGAAAATGACGACGGAATTCCAGAAGAGATCTCCCGACTACTCAGACAAGAGGAAAGGTCCATTGAACCTCACAAAGAGCCGTTGGAAACGGTAAACTTGGGTTCAGAAAAAGAGAGAAAAGAAATCAGGATCAGAGCACTGCTCAGTTCAACTGCCAGAGAGGGTTTGATAAAGCTTCTCAAAGAATTCCCCGATGTATTCGCTTGGTCCTATCAGGATATGCCAGGGTTGGATACCAGCATCGTGGAACATCACTTACCGCTAAGATCGGAATGTCCGCCAGTAAAGCAAAGGTTGAGACGGACTCACCCGGACATGGCCATCAAAATCAAGGAGGAGGTACAGAAACAGATCGACGCGGGTTTCCTCGCTACATCTGAATATCCTCAATGGTTAGCCAATATCGTACCCATTCCCAAAAAGGATGGAAAGGTCAGAATGTGTGTTGATTACAGAGATCTAAACAAGGCAAGTCCAAATGATGACTTTCCTTTACCACACATTGACATGCTGGTTGACAGCACAGCAAAGTTCAAAGTATTCTCCTTCATGGATGGATTCTCAGGCTATAACCAGATCAAAATGGCGCCGAAAGACATGGAGAAAACTTCGTTCATTACCCCATGGGGTACCTTTTGTTACAAGGTAATGCCGTTCGGTTTGAAGAATGTCGGGGCAACCTATCAAAGGGCCATGACTACTCTGTTTCATGACATGATACACAAAGAAATCGAGGTATATGTCGATGATATGATTTCAAAATCAAAAATAGAGAGTGAGCACGTTGAACATCTGTCAAAATTGTTCGAACGTCTAAGAAAATTCAAGCTCCGCTTGAATCCTAACAAGTGCACCTTCGGTGTCCGTTCGGGGAAATTACTAGGGTTCATCGTCAGCCAGAAAGGAATTGAAGTTGATCCTGACAAGGTCAAGGCCATTCAAGAAATTCCTTCTCCGAAAACTGAAAAACAAGTCAGAGGATTCCTGGGACGTTTGAACTACATCTCCAGATTCATATTCCTTATGACCGCGACATGTGCGCCGATTTTCAAATTACTCAAAAAGAACCAGGATTGCGTTTGGTCAGAAGATTGCCAAACCGCCTTCGACAGTATTAAGGAATATCTGTTGAATCCTCCGATTCTATCACCTCCAGTGGAAGGAAGACCACTGATCATCTACCTCACAGTCCTAGAGGACTCAATGGGATGTGTACTTGGCCAACAAGACGAAACTAAAAGGAAAGAGTCTGTCATTTACTATCTAAGCAAGAAATTCACCGACTGCGAGACTCGGTACACGATGCTCGAGAAAACTTGTTGTGCTTTGGCTTGGGCAGCCAAACGTCTTCGCCAGTACATGATTCGTCATACTACTTGGTTGGTCTCCAAAATGGATCCAATCAAATACGTTTTCGAAAAGCCTGCTCTTACGGGAAGGATTTCCCGTTGGCAGATGTTGTTATCAGAATATGACATAGAGTACCACGCTCAGAAAGCCGTTAAAGGAAGTATTTTAGCTGATCATTTGGCTCATCAACCGATTGACAATCAAGAATCAATCGGGTTTAACTTCCCAGACGAAGATGTCATGTATCTAAAAATGAAAGATTGCGATGAACCGCTACCCAGTGAAGGGCCAGAACCAGGTTCCCAATGGGGACTTATCTTTGACGGAGCTGTCAATCATTACGGAAACAGAATTGGGGCTACCCCTTTCTCTCTAGTGTATAGCATGGAAGCAGTGCTCCCCATAGAAGTAGAGATCCCATCAATCCGGGTATTGATGGAATCTCAGCTCACCTAAGCTGAATGGTGTCAAAGCCGACACGACGAACTGAACCTGATCGAGGAGAAGCGAATCACGGCACTATGCCACGGTCAGTTGTATCAACAGAGAATGAAAAGGGCGTTCGACAAAAAGGTCCGACCTCGTATTTTCAGAAAAAGAGACCTCGTGCTCAAGAAGATACAATCATTTCTCACTGACTCTCGGGGCAAATGGACCCCAAATTATGATGGCCCCTATGTGGTCACGAAAGCTTTCTCATGCGTCGCCTTGAGACTTGCAACCATGGACGGAGAGGAATTTTCCTACCCCACGAATATTGATGTAGTCAAGAAATACTTCGCCTAAAAAAAAAACGTCTTGGTGGATTGAAAACCCGAAAGGGCGGTCCAGGCAAAAGTTAGAGACATGAAAAAAAATCATCCCGATGGATTGGAAATCTCATAGTACAATCCAGGAAAAAATTAGGGATAATGGCAAGTAACTATGTTCAACAGAGGCAAGTCCCTCAGCAGCAGTTACAGCATCATCTATCGGAGGAAATCTCCAGTCAAAGGTCATCTTCGACGGAAGCTCAGGATGTCCCGAACTCAAAGTTGGTAGAAGGATAGTGGTCGTTATGTTTCAACGTAGCCCTTTTCCCTGTAAATTACCATTTTCTAACTTTGTACATACTCTTTGGAATCACGCGTTTGGCTAATCTCCATCTTATCAATAAAATTTGAGCCCTTGTGCTTTTGTTTGTAATTTCTTACTTATTTTAGCTTTACAGAACGACGTTGTTTAAACTTAATCAGCGATTCTTGAAATAAAACAAAAATAAATTTACTTGTTAAACTTTTTCTGCTTTTAAATTAAATATGGCATTTCTTTTGACTGTTGAACATCAGAAGAACATCGATCGCTTCTCCCGAAGTAAGCGAACTTCAAAGTGCAGAATCAAAGTACTCCTTCTAAACCAGTTCGCCTGAATGAAGGGATCAACTGTGTCAGAGACCTTGTTTCGTCTGACATCCTCGGCCGAGTTCTCATCTCCTAAGCCCGATCAACATAGCTCCCAACGGGACTATCTCTCCTAAGCAAGGTGGAATTGCTATTTTGAATCAACGGTACTTCTTCGCCCCGCGATGGCCGAGTATCCAATTGTGTTCATCTCTTAGTCTGTATGTTGCGTCTGTTTTGTCAGCACATACATACATACATCATGCATTTTTTTATTTTGCATTCACATTTCATATTGCATCACTATCACTCTAGTCGGTCCTGTCCCCTAGTGGTAGAAGTCCTCTCAATCGAGTTGTCAGTTCTTGCCTCGTCAGGAAATACTGTGTCTGAACAACCTCGCTTCCAGTTTAATTCTGGAAAGAAGTTGGTCCTTGACCACTTTGATAACTTGAACCTCTGAAAATCCAGAGAAAACTTTCAATAAGCATCACTCTTTGCCATTGAAGATGATATCCTTGCTTTCCCGGATTAAGGAAAATCCACAGAGAAAGCCTCGTGATCAGAGATTCGGCAGCACGCCAATTCTGCTCCGAAAAACCACTGATGAGAAGGTCATTGGCACCTCAAAATTGGATCCCATCATATGGCATTTCTCCGGGAAGATCCCGAGAAAAGTATGATGTAACCCCAAACGAAAACAGTCTCTCAAGAGACTCGTTTTCCCCTGTAAAATCGACAAATGGCGTCTCCAAAACAGAGAAGTTTGTGTACCTCTACAAATCAGACAAATGGGTTCCCCAGTAAGTCTGACATCAAAACTTTTTCCACTCAAATGGCATCTCCCCAGGAAAATTCGGCGAGAAGTTTGAAGGAAAACCGCTACAAATAGCGTCCCTTGTCAGTAAAGTTTATTGACAAAAGAAACTAAGACCAGTTCCTCGGTAGGAAACCAGGATCGAGGGGAAGTTTAAATCAGAAACTCAGACCAGTTCCTTGGTAGGAAACCAGGATCGAGGGGAAGTTTGTTTCCACAACTGAGACCAGTTCCTTGGTAGGAAACCAGGATCGAGGGGAAATTTATTTCAAAAGAGACTGAGACCAGTCCTTGGTAGGAGACCAGGATCGAGGGGAAGTTTACCTTTTCTAAGCATCATTTCTTAGCTAAAGAAGATGAATGCGTAAGCTACCATTCATAACCGCCATCAAAATTTCGGGTATTCCGATATTTAATCCTCTTGCACCCCGAATGCCCGAATCCCTTCGTCATTCACACCTTCGGGTCCAAGAAGATTAAATAGGGGCATCTGTAATACCCTAAATTTTGACCACTTAGATTTCCCATCATTGTGAAAATCATCATCACAATGTGGATGAACCATCATGCTTCATCAGTCTCCCCAAAGATGGGTGAGCATCCAATACAATCAAAATTAGGGTTTCAAGCCCTCTCTGAGTGCTTAGACAAAGGATCAATCAAGAAATGACATGATCTTCAACTTGTCTAATCTCTTAAATATCCACAATGGATCAAAAAGGACTCCCACTTCAAGGATTAAGCACAAGGCTGCTCCCTTCTAGGTGGATCAAGTCTCAAGATCGACAGTGTCACCAAATTAGGGTTTTGGTCGACCAGGGCCTCCAGATGGAAATTTTCATCTGGGCACAAGGCAATGATCCAAAACATGACCTAATATACTTCATGGAACGTCATGAACCCATGCATCAAGTCAATTTTGCCTCAGGGGATGCATTCATCAAAAATCAGGAATTAGGGTTTCTTGACCTAATTCACCCCTAAGTTGACTTTTGGGACAAACCATGAGCCAAGACCTCAAGACATGATTTGAGGGTCTCTAATATACCATATTGATCCATTTGGAACCATGGATTGATCCAAGAAGCTTGAGCAACAAGTCTCAATTTCATCTGCATCACAATTAGGGTTTTAAGAGAAAAGTCAACTGTAACTTTGACTTTTGACCAAGACATGCTCCCAAACCCTAATACATGATTGAATATACCCTATGACACCCATGGAACATGTCCATCAAGTTTGATTTAGGTCAAGGACATGATTTCCTGAAGAATTGCACAGTTTGGAATTCATCTGATAAAAAGTCAACTGTGCACAAAAGTCAACTTTGACTTTTTGAGATTTTTCACCAAAATGGATTTTTAACCCTAAAATGATGTTAATGTATGGTTTGAATCATCATTCATCAAGAAAAATCAAGAAAAGTGAGATAACTTGTAAAAGGGGTAACCATAAAACTTAGAAATTTTTCTAAGTTAAAAATAAAGTGGCAAAGGTACCAACTTTGGAGGACCATAACTCCTAAACCACAAGGCCATTTTTTCTCATCCAAAGATGGATTTGTAGCCCTCATTGTCACCTACAAAACCTTCAACTACAAGTCATTCCAATTCATTAAGGATTTTGAGTTATGGAGTGATCAAAGTGGCTGAAAAGTGAAAATGTCACTTTTTCCAACACTTAGTGAAATTTTCACTAAGTCAGATTCTGCCTCACTTTTTGCCAAATGTAGGGGGATTTTTCACTTGGAATCAAAAGAGATCAAAACCAAACTTGTTCAAACAGTTGTTGTATCATGTAAGAGCTTTCCAAAATGGCCAAGAACATTGCCAAATTCAACCTACACCATGAGATACAACATTGCCAAGTTGCCTTGCTGAAATCTGTCAAGGCAAGGCAGAATTTGCAACTTTGGTCGATTTGCCAAAATCAGCCAAATTCAATTGCTCCTATCCACTTGGATACCTCAGAGGATTGAATCTAAAGGGGACAATCACTGAGCCAAGCCTCCAAAGTCCATGGAACAAGAAATAGCATGTTGAACCTAGAATGGCCAAAATAGGGACAAGACTTCAAATTTGGAATGAGGGATTCAATGAAACCATCAAGGTGGCATGGACTGAGCCGTTCTCATCTGAAATCAGTCAAGACTTATCCAAGACCAAGGGAACCAAAGCTCCGTGCCCTAACCTCTAGTCAATGGCTAGAGGAGACTTAGATTTTCATTTGCCAACATTGGCCAAACCTACTTACCAGCTGCCATGCACTATTCCTTGCAAAACAAACTTGCTCTACTATAAATAGAGCTCAATTGTGGTCAGTTTGAGTACACCAAAGCCATCTAACAGATGCTTTCCTCAAAATCTCTTCTTTCACTCCAATTTTGCCTTCTAAGGCAAGTCACTATCGGGTTTTGAGTTTGAGAGCAATTCCAATCAAACCAATCACTCGTACACCTCACATACATCACATATGAGCTGATCAAACACTTAGATTACTTCTGAAGCATCAATTTCATAAAATCACCAGCTGGTTGCTCAAGGTTTTAACCAAAGTGCAGCTGAGGTACCACAAAATGATCCAGCCAATTTCAATCAAGTCCAACCATCCAAACACAATCCATAGGGTGTAGGGAAGCTGTTCAGATCATCACCACTCATCTGTAACACCTCCAAATCAAAAATCACTTTGAACTTGCTGTCACGACTTGGAGGTAAGCACATGCTTGGTCATCTCTCAATCTATGCATATTTCCTCGCACAATAATTTGGCCATATGTTCATAATCATGCACGGAATGTTTTCCCTCAATTAATTGCATTGTTCGAATCGTGTATCAAAAATCCTAGCCTTCATGCAGAAATTAGGGTTCTTGAGGTCTCTTCGTGATTTCTTGTTGTATGTTTAATTTAAATGAAATTAAAGTACATAGACATGATCGTGAGGTTGAGGCGAGCATAATGATATGTGGATTGCATGATATGATTATGTATTCATGGAGATTGGATAGAAAATGCAAATCTGAGAAACCAAGAACACGCGCGTGTTCTTCAGCTTGTTCTTGGCGCCATTTTTAGAAATTCAAATATTTGAATTTTGTGATTTTGTTTAATTGATTCAGAAATTAATTTCTCTCTGAGTTTTAATAATTTTGAGTTGATTCTTTTTTTAATAATTCACAAAAATGTTAAAATATTTTATTTTCACAAAAAAACCCAAAAATATTATTTATTTCATATAATTGATATTTTTGGCAAAGAATTAATATTTTAATTGTTTTTGACATTTTAAATATTTTTTCTACATTGATTTTGCAACTTTTAATGCTTTCTAATTATTTTGTAGGTCAATACTTAATTTTTGAAGCATTAATCCAAGATCACAATTTGTTTTCCATGTGTTAAACAATTTTTGATCATTTTAATTGAATTTTTATTCAATTAAATACATTTTGAAAACAAATTAGGGTTTTGGATTAATTCAACCCTCATAAATCACTTTCAAAACACTTTGGGCCTCTATTAGAGTGTAAGACCCAATCCTTTTTTGACCAAATCATTTTTGGGCCTCACTTATTGTATAAGTCCCGATACCGTCAAAAAACAAACGGCGCGATCGTCGCCTTTTCAAAAATCATCTGGGCCTACCCTCGAGTAGTAAGACCCATTTCTTTTATTTAAAAAACTTTTTGGGCCTCTTGAGAGAGTGTAAGACCCATCCCCCCTTGTACAAAAACTTGTTGGGCCTCACTCATTGTATAAGTCCCTCTGTACAAGTAAACGGCGCGATCGTCGCCCGTTTAAAAATAAAAATCATCTGGGCCTCTCCTTGAGCTATAAGACCCATTCAAAACACTTTAGGCCTCTATTAGAGTGTAAGACCCAATCCCCCTTTTAACCAAAACATTTTGGGCCTCACTTATTGTATAAGTCCCTCTGCGTTAAAAGAAAACCTCGGCGCGATCGCCATTTTTAAACGAAAAATCATTTGGGCCTACCCTCGTGTTATAAGCCCCACTCTTTTTCTTTAAACCTTTTTGGGCCTCTTGAGAGAGTGTAAGACCCATCCCTTTGTACAGAAAACCATTTTTGGGCCCCAGTCACTTGTATAAGTCCCGCTGTACGAAGTCAAACAGTGCACTCACTGATAAAATCCTGGGCCTCTTCTTGAGCTGTAAGCCCCAAATCTTTCTTTTTCAAAGCACTTTCTCCTTTGATTTTGAATATACTATTGTTTTCAATCTTTCTTTGTTGAACAACTAACCAAACAGCATGGAAGCACTACAACCGAGTAAGTGGTTATCGCTTTCATTTACTGCTTTCATATTATAAACTGTATTGTGGGGCTGCTCACTGTAAGTCTCCTTTCATAAACTCATATCTACTGTGTAATAATAGTATAGATATTTCGAGTTTCCCCGGCAACTACGTCTAGAACTAGGTGACGCCGTTTCATTTATTCGTAGAAATAGACGCCTAGATCCCCAATAGGAGCATCAGATACAGTCTTCTCTTCGGTTGTCCTCCTTAGGAATCGTCAAGAAGCTCTACTCCCCAAGATGAATGTATTCTCCGTGAATGGCATCTTTGAGTTTCTTCCAAATTCTCGAACTTTCCTGACTTGATCTATTCCTTGTGGATAGCTTGCCTTGAATGTCTTGGGGTTTGGGTACCCACTACGGTCATAATCTTGGACCTTAACTAAGGAACCCTCTTCAAAAGCTAAAAGTCGCTGGATAGTAAACCTCGCACGTTTACCAGTGGTTTTTATCTTTAAAAGAGTTATCTCTCCTAATGGAAAGGAGATGATAGACCCACGGGCTTCTTAAAAGCATCGGCCTCCTCTTGGGCATTATTCAAGGACATTACGGCTTCTTAGAAGTATTCACAGCCTCCTCTTAGGCTTCGTGTAATGATCTATTCCTTCGGGAATGATAGCCTCCTCTTGGGCTTCGTACAAGGACCCGTCGGCTTCTTAAAAGTTTCCAGCCTCCTCTTGGGCTTCGTACAAATTGTCCCGACGACCTCCTAGAGGTATAGGAACAGAACCTAGTCATCCTCATAGAACAATCCTTTCATAGAGTCTACTACTATTTCTCACAGCATAGTACAAAAGATAAAACTCTAGACTTGGACTGTCTAACTTCCTTGAGTCTCAAAGACATTCTCAAGTGACCCCCTTCGTTAAATATGAAGGAAACCCGCAGACTCGGACAGTCTCAATACCCTTTGGATTTCCCGTTTCCTCAAAGAGAAGGAAATATCCCTGATCCTCAAATCAAATCCCTGAGTACAGTGTTGCTCATATAAGAACTGATTTTCTCTTTTAAAATCAGTATATTGGATCTGTCACTCAACTGAAACAAACCTTTAGCCTCCATCTCGGGCTTCGTACGAGATACAAAAACACTCTCTTGTTGAGTATCAAAGACTCTCTTGTTGAGTCAAACTTTTAGCCTCTCTCTCGGGCTTTGTACGAGACACAAAATAGCCTTCTCTTAGGCTTTGTATAATGATTTTCCTAGCGGAAATTAGCCTCCTCTTGGGCTTTGTATAAGAAAACCACTGGTTGATCCAATCAACCTTTTAGCATCAAAGTTGTGCCTCGTTCAAAGTACACAAACATCAACAACTCCTTTCCCTTCATCTAATCGCTGTAAGCGGCAAGCCTCTGGATCATCTATATCCATGCCACTGTCCCTCTTTTAGCATGAGAAATTCCTAAGGAAAGATGGCATTGCTCTACACTGAGTTAAAGTCTTCTCCTTCAGGTTAAAACCCTTTCTTCGGAAATTATGGCATTGCTCGGATCCGCGTATCCCAGTTAAAGTAATTCTCCTTCCCCCTCTTTAGAGATGACAAATTCTCTCTAAAGTCGAGGTCTTTCAGCTTCACGTCTTGGGCTTTGAACAAGACACAAATAGACCTTTCAGCTTCACATCTTGGGCTTTGAACAAGATACAAACCACCTTTCGCTTCACGTCTTGGGCTTTGAACAAGACACCAAAACAACCATTTCCTCCCATAGAATAGGAGGAACTACGAACGCTCTGATTTCCCTGTTTCGGTAAACGGGAATACGTAGGCATAAGATCGAAAGAAAAGATCTTAGCGAGCGCAATCAACAAAAAACCCAAATCCCATATCTCCGTCAATCAAAAGTAGTAATTCAAAAGCATCAGTCCTAACATCCTAATCCTTGTTCCCCGCCAGAAACCTTCTGCCTAGATAAAAAAAGAAAGAAACCATATTGGTGAAAATACAAATAACCAGTACAAAGGCCCCCCCACATTGATAGCATCCGTAACCTAACAGACCGCTGTTTAAACTCAGTATGCAAAGCAGGGTTAATTGGAGACATCTATTTCCCTTCCTTATTCAGCTCACAATAGGATAAAAAATGAATCGACCTGTAGTTTAAGCTCAAACCGCAGAGAGCGACCAGCGCTTAAGAACCGCGTCCAAAATCGCTCGCTACACTCGGCAGTAGGTATTTCCGTGGTTATTCTTGGTAGTAGATTTCCAGAGGACCTCAGCCGTTTATTTCCCTAGTTATCCTCGGCAGTAGATTTCCAGAAGACCTCGACAGTAGGTATTTCCCTGGTTATTCTCGGCAGTAGATTTCCAGAAGACCTCGACAGTAGGTATTTCCTTGGTTATTCTTGGTAGAAGATTTCCAGAAGACCTCGGCAGTAGGTATTTCATATTAAATTCTCTGGTTATTCTCGGCAGTAGATCTCCAGCAGACTTCGACAAACATTCGTTTCTTTCCAGGATCTCGGCAGTAGATTCCCTGGTTAATTTCAAGATTCGACAAACAGTCATTTCAAGATTCCCTGGTTAACTTCAAACTTTGATAAACAGTCATTTCTTTTCTCAGCAGATCCTCCAGTTGACACCTTTTCAATAAGACCTTGGCAGAAAGTATTCTCAAATGAAGTTCTAAGTCTCAACAATAGACTCATCCAGTTGATATCTCGTGAAATTCCTCTGGTTGACCATTATAGCAGGATCCTCAAGTGGATGTTGTTAGAAGATTAATATCGCAAGTTCATCACCCTGATTCTCAAGACACCTTGTGATTGTCAGTTAGTAGTCTCTTTCCTCCAGTGGAGTAAAATCTTTCCCCGTGGAGTCTTGTTGTGCTAAGTTGTTCCTCATCGGGTCTTCCTTTCTTTAGCTGTGTTTCAGCGTTTTAACTTCGGTTATCCCCTGTGGCATCTTTCCTCACAGGATCTCTGTCTTGCATATCATAACATTTCATACCATAGCATGTGCATCTTGTGGCATCTTAGGGCCAAAAATTGTGCATGTTTGTATTTAAGTCCCTCCTATCTCGTCGAGACGAAGATCTCAATCTCTATATCTCCGAATAGGAGAAACTTAAATAGGGGCATCTGTCACACCCTAATTTTTGACCCTAAGATCCCCGTTTTTTTCCTTGTATAACATATTAGGTCATTATTCGTACATAACTAACCACTTTATCTAGTTTTTGTCTGTTTGTTTCATTTGTAAAAGTAGGTGCTGATGTATAAGGTTCTGTGTGTGTGTGCTTGTGAAGATACTGGTCCTTGCAAGGTTATGTCGAGTTCCTGTGAGAATATACCCTCAATCCATTCTTGGTCGTATCCCAAATCTTGAAGTCATATTTGGGCCATTGGTGATTTCAAGATGTTTCAAGATCACCCAAGTTACTTAAGAAGTTTTTAAGGGCCTCGAAGCATGTTCTTCATTTCCAATTTTTGTCAGGGATCATTGGAAGAGAGATAGCTAAAAGGAATCAAATTCAAAATTCTGCAAACTCAAGAATTAAAGTTCACAAGATTCATGAGAGGAGCAATTGGATTGGCAAATCGAAATATGGAGATCATTGATAGTGGTGACAAGACATAATATCATTCAGAGTTATTCATTGGATTTATGCATCAAAATTCATCAAAGTCCGAAGGTTCATGTTCATTTAATGATATAAGCCAAGTTCACTTGACCTTGTTCATGGTTCATTCATTCATGTTCGTTCAAAGTCAAGCCTTTATTTTAAGTGGCCGTCATAAAGTGTACTCCAAAAGAACAATGAAGAAAATGCATTTTGTTGACAGTTGACTTCTTGGTCAACTATGAACAAAGTCAATTCGAGATACTTAGACCAAGCCTTGAAGCCATACCCTTCTAGTAGTAAATATCTTAAGTTAATATAAAAGGGTTGTATTTACAATTGGATCCTTAGAATACATGTGAGATTTATTAAGGTTATGCTATATACATTACGACGGGAGCTTCATTACAGCAAGCCTTAATTCGTAATATTTACAAAAGAGTGAGTACAATTAATACAATCACACAAGCACAAGGGATTGTTGACATTGCCTAGCGGATCTACCAAGTAAGCATTTGAAGACTTAAAATGCTATACTTGAAGCTGAACGTTTGGAGGAGAATACTTGACAAATGGAGCTTATTACCAATACTGATGTGATCCAAAAGCTCTGCAAAATGCTGATAATAATTTCTAATGGCACTGATATCTAAAAGAAGTGCATCTCTGAATACAAAAGAAGACTTCATTTTTTATAAGAGAACGAGTTTGAGAAGTCGGTAGTGACCAACAAAGCTCAGGAGTGTTCGTTTATCGGCGAACCTGTTAAAGAAAATAAGCCTCTTCATGGTGTTAACAAAAACACCTCGGCGCCTATTGAATTCGAGACACAATTAATACAAAATCTCAATGATTCATTCAACAAAGGAATCGCACGTTTAAGGCTAATGAGAGCATTATTATTACAAGGATATCAATAGTAGTAGGTGAAGAATTAGATTTACCAAGAAGTGCTAAAAGAATCAATCATCAAGAACAGTCTGAAATTGTATGAAATTATCCATCAAGCATTCATAATCATTACCAAGAAATCATGAACAGACTGAAGTGCTATGAAACCTAAATAATCATTAATAGCCACAAGTCAAAGGCAGTATGAAATGGTTGACCACGTATTAAGAATCACAACATGCTGAGGAAAGAAATACACATAACTTTCCAATTAACATCATCTAAAAGTTTCAAATTGAAAAAGAGCGATAGTTGAATATTTAAGCTACGGGAGGACCAACTGGATGAATGGTGATTAAATTGTTCTTTGTTTTTAAGAAATGGCAGAGGAAGGCTTCTAAGCGTGATTAGCGACATTGGGGAACCTTGTGTTAGCACACTATTAAATTGCTAAAGGTGGATTTGACAAAGATGTTGTTATGGTCACTTCGCTGGCTTTCACATATACGGCAAAACGGCTACACGAATCCTATCCACGATAAGCTAGCTGCGCTGAAGAGAACGATATTAGAATCCATAGTTAAATTCAGACAATGAAGATAGAAATAAGACCAGGTGATTACCTTGATCTTCCTGGAAGTACATGTTCCTCACTTCTTTCTATTAGACATATTCTCCACTGTTGTTGATCCCTACAAGAAATTAGGTGGCATGTTAATTTATTTGGCAAGAAGTGAAATCAGTTGTTAAGATTCTGAATACCACCAGATCAAGAACCATCGAGTTCAAAACATAATTACACGTGATCAAGTTGATGGTCACAATTGAAGAAAACCAAGTGTTCCAAATTAGAAGTCCTCAATATGGTTGTTCGCATTCAAATTTGTCAAAGAAAGAGTCAAGAACCTGTCCAAAACCCAGAGCCAAACCGTCAACAAAAACTTTAAACACAATTAAGCCATCAAATTTAACCAAATCAACTCACAGCCAAGCATCCTGTATTTGAAGGGAAATCATAAGTCAAAAGCAGAAGAGTCAAAATTTCCAAGTGAGCAAATAAAGAATAGAAAGTGTTTGATATTTTTCTAGTTACGTAACGCACCAAAAACTCATTAGCACATATGGAGGCCTGCATTTTGACGCGCATAAAAAAAGGAGTTATAGCACCAAACCCATTAAGCAATTGTGCCTATACAAAAGGGACAATAGACAATATCAATGGACCATTTTCTGCACTGATACGCAAAGTAGGGCTAGAATTACCTCAAGCAAGTGCAGCCAACTTTTTCTTCAATACTTCTGATGAGAATCTTTGAATTCCAAGCCCAATTTGCTACTGAATATTGGCACATTCATCTTGACAACACCACAACGTATGATCCCCTGTGAACATGGTTGTTTATCATGGTTGAACAAGAACCAATCAAAATGTTCATGACAGTTATCAGATTTCCAAGCACGATCAAACATGTCAAGAGAAAATAGATTCGTTTCCAAGCACAATCAAGCATGGTCAGGCCAAATTGGAAAGCCATCAAATGTGATTAAATCATGATAAAAAACAATTCAAGACAAATTTGAAAACTTTCCAAAGTTGTACAGACATGTCTACCTACAGATGGAAAGCATTTATCGCAGCATTCAACACAAAATCAACAGCTTTTGTTTCACATTAATTTCAAAAATAAAATTTTTTTGCTTATAAAAAGGACCCACCGTAAAAATTCAGCAGGGAGGACACAAAGGTTCACACCAGTTCAATACACCAAATTAGCAGCTTATCAGATAACAAAAGTTCCCACAGAGAAAAATTAAAAAAAAAACACATCCACACACATCCAAATTGAAAAACATTAACACAAATCACTGCACCGATGCACCCAGAACATCAACAACACATCGCAGGACAAAAAATCAACACCAATAACATCAAGAATTCACAGTGGCACCCTTCGAAAAAAGCATTGGAGATGAAATGATGAGGTCGAAATATCACAAACACACACAGCTCAAGGAATTGATCTACACACAACAGAAGGGAAGGAGTATCCGAAGATATCAAAAAGAGTGAGCACCTGGTCGAAGAGCAGATCAAGGATTGACAGCCTTTTTACCTTTTTCACGTTTTGATCTCAAAAATGTATATTGTAAACATCTCAAAAATTAGTAAATTGGGGTATCGGGCTTGCCGGGGTTGGGGTTTTGATTTGTTTGTTTGATTGATCGAGAGAGATAGAGAGGATGGAGGGGAGACGAGAGCGGCGGCGCCGCTAAGGTTTAAAAACCCAATTTGTCTTTTCATGAGAGAGAAAGAACGAGAAAGTCGAGAGAGTGAGAGTGAGAGTCCATCGTATGGCTGCCTTTTCTCTTTCTTTGCTTGTGACTTTGTTCCTGTACACATGCACCCACGATATCACCATGCACCCTCACCTTTTAGCACACTGATCATACCCTGCTCACATCTAACGGTTGAGACCTGAGGGTCCGCGATGGACCCTCCCTCACCTGACACACCAGACCACTCCGTTAATTAATTTAAAATCTTTTTAATTAATTTGACCTTTTTTAATAAGTAAACCCTTTTTTTAAATAATTAAATTTTATTTTACATAACTAAAAGAATAAATGTAGAACTTTTTGTAAAACAATAACTTCCTTTTATTTTCTAAAATATCACTTTTTAGTGAAATATAACTAATTATTTAAAAACTTTTGTTAAAACACTTTCTCAAGTTAGTAAAATCTTTTAAAAAATAATATAACTTTTACTGAAATATTAATTTTGAAATCTTTTCTAATTAATAATAAAAAACTCTTTTAACCTTTTATAATACAACTTCAAATAATAACAAAACTCCTTTTAATAAAATTAAAATCCTTTTAACAATAAGAAAATCGTTAACTTTTATTAATACTAATCTTTAATATAATTCTAAAATAAAAAATAAACCTTTTGTTAGTCTCCCTTAAAAGACAAAACTTTTTTCTTAAGAAACCGTTCCCCGTTAGAATCCATCGCGCTTATTAGTATGCTTGTGTGTGAATAGTTTAAGTTTTGTTTGATATCATGCTTTACTTATGAGTTTGTGTATGTGAATGTATGTTTTTTATTGTTTTAAACCCTTTCAAAACGTAAAACTCTCGATCCAACGTCGAGCCCATTTTCTACCCATGTAAGTCGATTGCCTTTAGGCATCACATTCAACCTTCTGGTCACTAGACACAAGACTAGCACCACTTTGCTAGCACTTTTGCTTAAATCCAATAATTAATTGCATTAATATCCAAGGGAAAATCCTATGCATGATAATCAAATTATTGTGCATGGTGCATTTCATTTGCATCATACCTTCCCATAGGTTTTACACCCTCAAGATAAGTTTATTAGACAACTTTAGGATAGACTTCCTAAGTTAGTCCCCCCTGATTTTGATTTCGATCAATCTTTAGCTCACCTAATTCTCCACACAAGAGAATTAGATGTGAATCATCTCAAAGAAGGGACATACAATCCCATACCCCACAAAATACAAACAATTTTCAAAAACTGTGGTGGTTTTCTTAAGATGATGACTCATCTTTTCTCCTAAAACTTTTAAACAACTTTAGTATACTCAGAAAGGAACTTCAAGTGCTCTGATTCCCTCCTGACAGGATATGTAGGCACAAGATGCGATATCTTGTCGAGCACACTTAGGAATAAAAATAATAAATCACCTACCCTTAAACCCTTAGCAAAATAGATAACAAATAACATAAATAAATCAAGAGGTTCCTGTAGAGTACTACAGATATCTAGGATGCTAACACCTTCCCTAGGTATAACCAACCCCCGAACTTAGAATCTTAGTGCATTTACATTGCATTGTGGGAATTCGGTTTTTATCCATTCCCTTGGATAAAATCAAAGACCGGTGGTGACATTAAAATGCGATCCTAGTTAACAAATAACTATGGTATCCAATTTTCACCGCGACACTAACCGATTGAAATCTCAACAAACGCATAGACATATGTGTGGTTGTGAGTGATTGGTGAAGGTAAGAAATGACAATCAAGTTTATATAAGAGTAATAAATTAAGTCATACATGCACAGTAGAAAAATTCCAATCCCGACAAGTTTTCTTATCAATTAAACTTTACTTTATTAAATTACCATTTTACATTCAGTTTACTTTAATCAAACCATTTGAAAAACCTAACTTGAAAACGATAAAGATTGTCTTAAAACGTTGGTAATATCGCGTCGGACACTGTGAATACGATACTAAATACTTTCTTTTTAGATATACTCAACATCAAAATGGCGCCGTTGCCGGGGACTGGCATTTAGATATTACAAATAAAACGACTATTGATATCTTTTTAAGTTTGTACATTTGTTAAAAACTATATATATCTTTTCTTTATTCTTTATCTTACCTTCTCCTAACATTTTATTCATTAGAAATTACGAGCTTTGTGTATGCGAGGTACAATGCCGGAAGATCTATTACCTTTTGATCCCAAGATCGAAAGAACAATTCGGAAAAATAAAAGACAAACAAAGAAGCAAAATAAGCTAGCCAAATAGAAATCTCAAAAGAAAGGAGCTTCCACATCAACACCTTCAACAAAAGAAACAATGGCCTAAGGTGGACTTGAAGTTGTCAACGGTGTGTAACACGTTTTGTGTTAGAGACCAAGCTATTGGATTAATTTGACTCGCAAAACAACCGGCGGAAAAAAAAGAGTTGCCACTGAACGTTATTTATTTTGACAGGGGAAAGGAAACGATCGAAGAAACCTCAAAAGGGAGAAGACACGGTCATCGCATCCAAGTCCTGGGTTCGGGAGTCGATTACGCAAGAGGAAGGTATTAACACCCTCTCGCGTCCGTTGTACTCAACGGGATCCACGCTTGTTGACTAATCAAAGGGTGTGTTATCTAAAGCCCGCTGCTAAATGAAAACGAAAAGAGGAAAAACAAAGGAGACTCGATAGGACTTCGCCATCCTAGGCCTACGTATTCTCTCATACAATGGGAAATTCAGAGTTAAAGTAGTTCGCAGGACTACGGGTGGAAAGGAAGGTTTCTCGTCAAGACTTCGCCGTCTTGTGCCTACGCATCCTCATTCGGACGAGAATGAGGAAGTCAGAGTGTTTCTAGTTCGTGGCTACGACCACAGGAAAGGTCTCGATCGCACTAGGGCGAGAGAAAAGACTCGTTTGACTGGTTGGTTTCGATCGCACGGGGGCGAGAGGAAAGGGAAATTAGTTGTTAGTGTGCTCGCCAAGGATAGGGATCCTCGTGCCTACGTATCCTCATTAGGGAATGAGGAATCAGAGCATCTGTAGTTCACAGGACTATGGGTAAATGTGATCTCAATCGCACGGGGCGAGAGAAAAGGTTCTGGACCTATCCGAAAAAGTGAATTATATTTGTTTGTGATGCGCACCATGCTAAAGTCTATGAGATAAGATCGAGTACTTTGCGCTAACGATCCAAATGTCTCGCGTACAAAGTACCCTAAGATGAGGTTAGAAATACATTCGCTCATCTTTTCCCACGTGCTTAAGGCTCGTGACGCACTATGCACATCGTATTTATTACGAGTTTTGAAATTGATTCGAGGGAGAGAAGAGAAAGACACACAGAAGGTCTAAGGGAAACTGAATCCTACATGTTATCATGTATTGCGGACCCAAGGTCAGGATTAGAAGGGAGCTAACCTAATGGTATCATACTTGGATTGAGAGCCAAATGTCTGGCCTCCATGCTTAATCAGAAATTAAGTCGGACTAGGAGCCTTAAGGGAACATGTGAATATAGAGGTAAACATTAAAGAAGCTCAATCTCAACAATATCAAGTATTCAAAACTTAAAGGAGAAGAAAGGAGATGAAGAGAAGACAAGGTGTCAAAGCGATGCAAGTATAAATTAAGGAAATGAACCATAAACAACAGCAAGAACAACGCTTCAGCACATCACAACAGTGAATTCCAGCAAGCAAGCAAGAACAGCCTTTAACAGCACCTATCTTCAGAACAGAACAGGTGTAAAATCTAGCAGAATAGGATAGATATATTTAATAGCATGTATGTACAAAACAGTAGTGTATGCAACATAATTTCTACATTCGATCAACTTATACACAAATGAGAATTCAAACATCAACAAGATCAAGCAAGCACAACCTCTCAAGTGTCAAAGCATAAATCTCATCAAGACTATTTAAGAATCATCAAGAAAGATAACCAAATTTAATCACCAGGATTTTAAAAGAACTCAACAAGAAAAAACAACTAAAGATTCTACAAGGACCAAATATTCAATCAAAACTTATTGAAATTCAAATGGAAAATAAACCCAAGTTCAAACAATATTCAAACAATTTGTTCCACTAAAGGAAATTCAAGAGAAATCAATCAAAATTAGCTACATGAGTTAATCAACTTGGCAAAAAGATTAACCTAAAAAATTAGTCAAAAGTTCAACCAACAATTATCATCAAGAAAATATTCACAAGTGCACATCAAAGGTTCAACAAAATAAATGCCTAGAATTAGTCAAAATTGATACCAAAGAAATAAAGACAATTGTATCAAGAAGCTCACAAACATTATCATTAAGAAATCTTATCAAAAATCAACGATGTAGCTAAACAAAATTAATCCAAGAAAATCATGAAAATTAAATCCAAGTAGAAAATTAATCTAAGAAAAAGAGAACCATAAAGAATTAAACTCAACAAAATAATCACAAACTAACAAGAAATTTTAATCAAAGGTTTAACAAAAATTAACAAATATTAAGGTAGTGGATAGGTTTGGCAGTGGTATTGTGCTGTGAGTCTGTATTGATGGTATGAATTGTTTGCGTGAGTGTGACATGTTGCACAGTGTGGATCATTTGGTTGAAGGAATAGTGTACTGGAGCAGAATTTTTTTGTTTGGGAATGTCATGCAACATGCTTTTTTAATCTTTCATTTGCAAATGGTGTGTGTAGTGTGTAGCACATGAAATGTAGCATGGTCCGTGCTTGAGTGATACCACTTGTTCCTCACTATTTTAGCTATAATTTTGTGAATCAAGTCATGGGCTTTGTAAGAAAACAATGGAAATGGGATTGGTTGTAAGTGGACTTGAATATTTTTTGTAGGATTTAAAAACATGAGTAATATATATAAAAAGAAATGAATGTGGATAATGAAATGGATATGAAAATGGTTTTGAATTAAATTTGGTTATGAAAAGGTTAATGGATAGAAAATGAATGGGTTTAGAAAGAAAATGGTTATCCAAATGGATAAGTGGATCAAAACTTGAAAGGATTTAAAATGGATATTAAAAAAAATGAAAAGGATATGGACTAAAAAATGTGGTTTTGGATATTTAAATATGGATTTGGATGGTGGACATGGATCGAGAAAATGGATATCCAAATGTGGTTCATAAACTCAATCTAGTAATGGGTATGGATTGGACAATTGGACGTTTGAACTTGACTTTGAATGATGATGAACTAGAAACGAAACACTTGAACCATGATGTACGACATAAATCTTGAATGATCTTGAGGTCGTATTGGACATGCTTTTCAACCCTTGCACTTGTGACTTGTACCTTAGCTTCCAAGAAATCAACTGCTTAAGAACTTTGAACTAATCTGCTTGAATAATGTGAGCACAAAAACCTCAAATAACCACTTGAATGGACATTCCACCAAAATCCTCTATTCTCAATGAAAACTATCTTGCATTCTCAATGGAAATCCCTACTTTAATCTTCCAACCACAAGTGACTTGTATCATAAGAAACGAACACTTGGAAGAATAGTAACGCCTGAGGAAACTTTGAAGATGGGGATAAGATGTGAAGTGTAGAAAGAAACATGACCACCAAGACGTCCTTGCCATGAAAACCTCAATCCAACGAACCTCAACTGATAAAAAGTCCACAAGCTCAACCATGAATGAGAAACCCTAATTCACCTTGATGTACATTGATAAATCTTGAAGAAGATGACTTGAACTGAGAAGGAGTCAAACCCTGATTTACACACATGAAATCCTGACCCAATGTTTTTGATGAATCCTTTGAATAGGAAAATATTCATGATAATGTGAATTCAACCTTTGATTCAACTTAACTGAAGTAGGAACCAACTGAATCACCTCTGAATAGGGCAAACCCAGATCACATGAAATCTCCTGATCCCATGTCTTAGGAGTTCAATGAAATGCATGATTATGAATTTATGACCTAATGGAAGATGGAGATGGATGCGAAACAAAATCCGATTAGAAAAAGGGAGGGCAAATTTTGGGGTGCAACAGTTAGGATCTCGCAATCCTATGCCTACATATCCTTAAGAGGAAGTCAGAGCAATTGTAGTTCAGAGACTACGTGTATAAAAAGAAAATGGTGAAAAAGAAAAAGAGTGTGAAAAAAGAAAAAGAGTGTGAAAAAGAAAGAGAGTGTGAAAAAAGAAAAAAAGTGTGAAAAAGAAAAAGAGTGTGAAAAAAGAAAAAGAGTGATCGCCAAGGATTGGGACCTTGTGCCTACGTATTCTCAAAAGGAACTTGAGAAATCAGAGCATTCTTAATTCGTGGAACTATGGGTTGTTAGGGTTCTAAGAACCAAGACAAAAAAGGGGAAAATCTTGAAAGCAAAGCTTGTGAGGATTGATTGTAAAGGTTAAGAGATTAATGGTCATCTCTTATAAAAGGATTTGAACGAAGAGTTAAAGGTTTGTAAAGGGATGAGGGATTAATGGCAATCTCTATGACAAGGTTGATTGAAAATGTAAAGCCAAGGGTGGCAAAGGGAGAAGAGATTGATAGCTATCTCTATCGCAAGGTTTGAAGGAAAGGTTAAAAAGTACAAGAGATTAATGGCTATCTCTTGGGAAGGTCAAATGTTTGTAGATAAAAATGGTTTAAAAGTCCTTAGGGTGAATTAGGGTTTAGATAATGGGAGAGTAAGGAATGCAAAAATTATGTACAAATGCATATGAATGACTAACAAGTCAACAATAGATCCGTTCGCTTGGATTATGTACAATGAAACAAGATGGACATGGATTCACAAATATATGAACATATGAGATTAAAGGCATGATAAGATTATTAACATGTGAATAGGCAAGGAATAAACACAATGAAAGGTATACATAAACATGGTTCAAGCATGAGCAAAAATCAACAATCAATAGGCACAAACATTGATAAGGACTAAGTCAAAGAAATGCACAAGAGTATATAAGCTAAAATACAATGTCTTAAAAAATAAACAAAGTGTAATTTAAAAGGAATTCTTGAATTAAAATGAATACAAAGTAATAAACATTTGGTCTTTTTCTATGATTAAAAGTGTAAAATAAACAATCAAAAATAAGTGATTTTAAACAAAGTAATAATGAATTTTAAATGATAAAAGTTTAATAAATAAAAGGAATAAAGAAAGTTTAAGAAAAATGAATAAACAAATAAAAGATTATATATATATATATATATATATATATATATATATATATATATATATATATATATATATATTAAATAAACGATAAAATAAATATATTAAAATGAAATAAAATAAAAGAATAAAATAATTAGAAGGAACGTTTAAATAAAAATATAAATAAATAAAGAAGTTAAAATAAACAATAAAAGATAATAAAAAATTAAAATAAAAAATAAAATAAAATAAAATTTTTATTTAAAATAATAAACGAAGAAAAATAATTATATTAAATAAATAAAAATGTAAAAGAAAATAAAAAGGAAATGGAAAGAGAGAATCTCACTCCTTAAATAACAAATGTCCTCACCACATGTCACGATATCATGATGTCTGACCAACCTGTCAAAACATCTGACTCGACATCTTGTTGTGAAATTGTTTTAACAAAGAGTGAAAGAGCACTTACAGATGTAATGTAGTGATCCATACAGCTCCACTAACCTCCCAGGAATGTGATGGAGTGGTTGAATTGAGTTGAGACCTTCTGAAACTCCTTGACCAAATCAATATGCAGTTTGAAGCAAGTGAGATATGGTGGAAGTGTTCATGTTGTTACAGAAGTGTTAAAATGATTTGGATCACTTTTATTAAGTGTATAAAAGGTGTTTGGATGGATGAATGGAATGGAAAGTGACTGAAATGTAGAATTCGAATGTTCTTGCAAGTTGTGCAACAATGGTTATATGAAAATGCAAATTCTGGTTATGGGTGGTTTGGTGATGTTACCGAAGTGTTATAATGGTTTGGAACACTTCTATGATGCTTATGGAAGGTGTTTGTGGTGTTGGAATGAAGTTTGGTTGAGAGAGATGAGAAATCACAAGTTTTTGTTTTTTTTTACAACTTGAAATTTCAAGAAAATAGAGCAATGGTAATTATGAGGTTATGAGATGTTTTTGTGTTTTGGTGTGATTTTAATGATGCAAACTGTTATCTATTTATAGAGAAATGTTTCAGATATTTGGAGAAAGGTTTGGATTAGGTAACAAGCTATTATCCAATGAATGATGTCATACTATGTGTCATGACTTGGATCCCAAGGTATACATAGTCTATTCTTCACATGGCAATACTTCTGATCTTTTGAGATTGAACTTGCCATATTGCATCTCATCACTTGGTGTTTTGATTATTCTTGGACAGATTGGGAGGTTTTTGATCAATTTCACTATTTCACTTTAATGCTAGAGGACAAAACCTCACTTCATGGTTTTGAAATGATTTTTATCACATGCCAAGTATAGAATCCTGAAAATTCTGTTATGCTCTTGCAGAACACATGGTGCATGATGATTTAGGTGTTGATCTTGTGCAGAGATAAGGCTTGCAAAGTGATCAAAAGTTATCTTGAACTTGTGTGATCAAAACTGTCTTGAATTCAGCTTTATCAATGCTTCTTGAAAAAATCATAACTTTCAGGTCAAGTAAGATAAATCTTTGTTCTTGGACACTGTGGAAAGCTGGAAACATCCTCGACAACTTTCATGTTGACAACTTTTCTTGATTCAATTGGGATCATGGGGAAAAATGGCCACTAAAATTGGAACCTTCAACTTTTTGACACTAGAAATTTTTTGGATGTTTTGACATTTTTGGCAATTAAGAAATCCAAACTTTGGCACTTCATAACTTCCAATCCTTATGAGCTTTTGATCCAATCTTTGTAATAAGTTGAAGTATGAAATGTTATCTTTAAATACATCCCTTGGGCTTGAATAGTGGTGGCTTGAATTGATCACAAAGTGTCCATAAAGTCATGCACTTGGCAAGGTGAAAAACTAAGAAAAATTTCTAAGTGTTTTGGATTTTCAAACAACTTGAAACTCCAAATTTAAACATCAATAACTACCACTTCAAAAAAGCTTTTGCCTTGTAATTTTTATAAACTTGTAGTATCAAATGCCATATTTTAAATAAGTCTTCAAGTGTTTTCAATGGATGCTTGAGGAAGAAGTTACACCTTTGGAAAGTTGGTCACTTGATCATGCATATTAACTTAGAAAAATTTCAAGTTTTCTTCAATTTGGACAAATTTGTATCTTTGAATGATTTCTTGATTATAACTTGATAAAATTCAATAATCCATCATATTTTCTTGAATAATAACTTGTGAAGCTCAAAGTTGACCAAAAGTCAAACTTTGACTTTGTGAACTAGTTGACTTTGTATCAGATGATTCCAAATTTGCAATCTTTAAATGATCAAACTTCTTGGAAAATTTAAATCATATGAATGGACTTCAAAGATGTATTTGAGACCCTTGAATCATGTCCTGAAGTATGGGTGTAGCGAGCGATTTTGGACGCGATTCTTAAGCGCTGGTCGCTCTCTGCGGTTGAGCTTAAACTACAGGTCGATTCATTTTTTATCCTATTGTGAGCTGAATAAGGAAGGGAAATAGATGTCTCCAATTAACCCTGCTTTGCATACTGAGTTTAAACAGTGGTCTGTTAGGTTACGGATGCTATCAATGTGGGGGGGCCTTTGTACTGGTTATTTGTATTTTCGCCAATACTGTTTTCTTTCTTTTTATCTTGGCAGAAGGTTTCTGGCGGGGAACAAGGATTAGGATGTTAGGACTGATGTTTTTGAATTACTGCTTTTGATTGATGGAGATATGGGATTTGGTTTTTTTGTTTAGTGTGCTCGCTAAGATTTTTCTTTCAATCTTATGCCTATGTATCCCCGTTTACTGAAACAGGGAAATCAGAGCGTTCGTAGTTCCTCCTAGTCTATGGGAGGAAATTGGTTTTTGGTGTCTTGTTCAAAGCCCAAGACGTGAAGCGAAAGGTGATTTGTATCTTGTTCAAAGCCCAAGATGTGAAGCTGAAAAGTCTATTTGTGTCTTGTTCAAAGCCCAAGACGTGAAGCTGAAGGACCTCGACTTTAGAGAGAATTTGTCATCTCTAAAGAAGGGTTTGTCTGTCACAACTGTTGGGTGACTGACTGTAAAGGAGGATTACTTTAACCGGGATACGCGGATCCTAGCAATGCCATAATTTCCTTTATAGGGGATTTTAACCTGAAGGAGAAGACTTTAACTCAGTGTAGAGCAATGCTATCTTTCCTTAGGAATTTCTCATGCTAAAAGAGGGACAGTGGCATGGATGTAGATAATCCAGAGGCTTGCCACTTACAGCGATTAGATGAAGGGGGAGGAGCTGTTGATGTTTGTGTGTTGTGAACGAGGCACGGCTTTGAGGCTAAAAGGTTGATTGGATCAACCAGTGGTTTTCTTATACAAAGCCTAAGAGGAGGCGAATATGTGTCTCGTATAAAGCCCGAGAGAGAGGCTAAAAGGTTTTGACTCAACGAGGGAATCTTTTGGTATCTCATATAAAGTCCGAGATGAAGGCTATTTGACTCAACAAGAGAGTTTTTGTATCTCGTACAAAGCCCGAGATAGAGGCTAAAAGTTTGACTCAACAAGAGAGTCTTTGTATCTCGTACGAAGCCCGAGATGGAGGCTAAAAGTTTGACTCAACAAGAGAGTCTTTGTATCTCGTACGAAGCCCGAGATGGAGGCGATTGTTTGTTTGGCTCAATAAGAACCTTTTTGTATCTCGTATAAAGCCCGAGATGGAGGCGAAAAGAGTGATTGACTCAACGAGGGAGTCTCTTATGTGTCTCGTACAAAGCCCGAGAGAGAGGCTAAACGTTGTTTGACTCCACTGGGGAGAATCATTGTACAAAGCCCAAGAGGAGGCTAACTTCATTGAAGAAGGATCATTATACAAAGCCTAAGAGGAGGCTATGGTTACTGTTTCAGTTGAGTGACAGGTCCAGTATACTGATTTTGAAAAAGAAAATCAGTTCTTATATGAGCAACACTGTACTCAGGGATTTGATTTGAGGATCCGGGTTATTCCTGTTCTTTAAGGAAGTGGGAAATCCGAAGGGTATTGAGACTATCCGAGTCTACGGGTTTCCTTCCTATTTAACGAAGGGGTCACTTGAGAATGTCTTTGAGACTCCAGGAGATTAGACTGTCCAAGTCTAGAGTTTCATCTTTTGTACTATGCTTTGAGAAACAGTAGTAGACTCTATGAAAGGACTGTTCTATGCAGATGATTAAGTTATGTTCTTATACCTTTAGGAGGTCGTCGGGACAATTTGTACGAAGCCCAAGAGGAGGCTGGAAGCTTTTAAGAAGCCGACGGGTCCTTGTACTAAGCCCAAGAGAAGGCTATGGTTCCCGGAGGAAGAGATCATTATACGAAGCCTAAAAGGAGGCTGTGAATACTTCTAAGAAGCCGTAGGGTCCTTGTACGAAGCCCAAGAGGAGGCGGGGTTGCTTTTAGGAAGCCTGTGGGTCCTTGTACGATGCCCAAGAGGAGGCCGATGCTTTTAAGAAGCCCGTGGGTCCCCAAACCCCGAGAAATTCAAGGCAAGCTATTCACAAGGAATAGATCAAGTCAGGAAAGTTCGAGAATTTGGAAGAAACTCAAAGATGCCATTCACGGAGAATACATTCATCTTTGGGAGTAGAGTTTCTTGACAATTCCTAATGAGGACAGTCGAAGAGAAGACTGTATCTGGTGATCCTATTGGGGATCTAGTTCAGTCTATTTCTAAGAGTGACAGTCTGAGAAAGGGTTCAAAAAGAATCTGCCTTTCACATCTCCATATTGTTTAACCCCAAGAGGAGGGAAGACTGTGTCTGGTAATCCTATGTGGATCTAGTTTTGACTGTAAGTTCAGAGTGATCAATAGGGCTTTACCTAGTGTTAGACGTAGTTGCCGGGGAAACTCTAAATATCTATACTATTATTACACAGTTGATATGAGTTTATGAAAGATGACTTACAGTGAAACAGCCCCATAATACAGTTATATATATATATGAGTTTGTGAAAGGAGACTTACAGTGGAACAGCCCCAAAATACAGTTATATACATATGAAAGCGGTAAATGAAACCGGGTAAACACTTACTCGGTTGTAGAGCTTCCATGCTGTTTGGTTAGTTGTTCAACAAAGACAGATTTAAAACAACAATATATTCAAAATCAAAGGAGAAAGTGCTTTGAAAAAGAAAGATTTGGGGCTTACAGCTCAAGGAGAGGCCCAGGGTTTTATCAGTGAGCGCACTGTTTGAATTTGTACAGAGGGGCTTATAAAACGACGGTAGGTCTTACACTCTCTCAAGAGGCCCAAAAAGTTTAAAGAAAAAGAGTGGGGCTTATAACACGAGGGTAGGCCCAGTTGATTTTTCTTTTAAAAATGTTGATCGCACCGAGGTTTTCTTTTAACGCGAAGGGACTTATACAATAAGTGAGGCCCAAAATGTTTTTTGGTTAAAAGGGGGTTGGGTCTTACACTCTATTAGAGGCCCAAGAGTTTTGAATGGGTCTTATAGCTCAAGGAGAGGCCCAGAAGGTTATTTTTCAAAAGGCGACGATCGCGCCGTTTACTTGTACAGAGGGACTTATACAATAAGTGAGGCCCAAAATGGTTTGTACAAGGGGGGTTGGGTCTTACACTCTATTAGAGGCCCAAAAGTTTTGAATGGGTCTTATAGCTCGAGGAGAGGCCCAGTTGATTTTTCAACGGATGATGATCGCGTCGAACTTTTTGAAATACAACGGGACTTATACCATAAGTGAGGCCCAAAAAAGGTTTGTATTTACAAAGGATTGGGTCTTACACTCTATTAGAGGCCCAAAAAGTGTTTGAAAAAGTTTGATGAGGGTTGAATTAATCAAAAACCCTAATTTCATTTTTTAAAGAGCATTTTTCAAAGAAAAATCAAGTAAAAAATGATAAAAAAAATATCAAATAAAATCATTAATCATGTTATAAACAGTGATTAAGGTTTATGAAAAAATATTTTAGCCACATGAATATTTAAAATCATTTTGGTTTTAAAAATCAAGAAAAAGAAATCATTTTAAAAGCATTTAAAACAATTTAAAACAATATTTTTGAATATATTAAAAATATATCAAATAATAATATTTTTTGTGATTTTTTGGTGGATTAAAATATTATGGAGTATGAATAACAAGTGTGTAAAACAGATTTGGAAAATGATAATTTTTGCTATGTGAAAAAATTGGTTGAGTTTTGAAGATAAACTAAGAAAAAGAGGAATGTGATGTCACAACATCACTCATGAGACATCACTCATGAGTTTCCAACATCTTTTTTATCAAACTTCCAACACCCATAACTTTCTCAAATCTCAATGGTTTGAGACAAAATTTATATGCATCTGGCCCAGAATTTCACAAGGAATCCAATGGTGGTCGTAGTTTTTTCAGATCACACTCCCTCCTCAAAACCCGATAGTGGTTTTGAAAAGGACCTATAATTGCATTTTTCTGTGCTACACTTTGATACAGGCATGGATTACATGGTGAATTAGGCCAAACACAACATATACAACATGTATGAGATGTGTATGATCAGTGGACTTCAAAGCAATGCATGATTTCAAGGATTCCAAGTTGTGATGCTTACCTCTTTTTGAGCTTTTTGGAGTTTTTGTGCAATCTGTCAAGCCTCTTGTTCCAGAAATGATTTGATGCTTTAGACACACTCAAATGATCCCTTAGAAGCTTTTAGGATGATTGGAATCAACTGGTACCTGCAAAAACACAAATTGTCCCTTTCTTGCAAAAGGGGTTAAAAGTGACCAAAATAGCAACTCTCTCAAATGGTGTTCCAGATGTTGGGAACCATTTGGGACAGTTCAAGGATGATATTTGGAGTGTGTTTGACGTTTTACCTGGTTTGGAAAGTGACTGAATCAAGACATGGCTTGAAAAATGCAAAAAAGTGCCATTTTGAGGTTTTGAGAAGTGACTTTGTGATTTTGTGATTACAGGTCACTTGTGATAGTTTGCACAGCTTACATATGATATATATGAGGTGTGTGTGTGATTAGTTTGAGTGGAATTGCTCTCTATCTCAAAAACTCAGAATTATATGCTTTGGAAGGCAAATTTGAGGTGAAAGAAGAGATTTTGAGGAAAGCATCTGTTTGATGGCTTTGGTGTACTCAAACTGAACACAAAGGAGCTCTATTTGTAGTAGAGCAAGTTTGTTTTTGCAGCAATAGTGAATGGTGGCTGCAGCAGAGGTTTGGCCAATGTTGTCCAATGAGAATCCAAGTCTCCTCTAGCCATTGACTAGAGGTTAGAGCACAGAGCTTTGGTTCCCTACTTGTTAGAGGAATGTTGACTGAATTCAGTTGCAAATGTGTCAGTCCATGCCACCTTTAAGCATCTATTAAATGCTCCAATCCAAAATTGGAGTCTTGTCCCTCTTTTAGGGATTTTTAGGAATAACATGATACTTCTTGTTCCAAGGACTTTGGAGGCTTGGCTCAGTGATTGTCCCCTTTAGATTTGATCCTCAGAGGTGTCCAAAGTGATGACAAGGCTTGGAAATTTGTGTGGCACAAGAAATGTGCAAATCTGTCCTGAAACATGTCTTAAAAATCAGCTGCAGCAAGCCCTGTTGTAAAATTCATAACTCCCTGCTCGAGTATGCTATATGGACGTTCTAGGACTTTCTGGAAAGCTTAGATGACGTACTTCAACTTTGATGTTGGACTTTGGTCTTGGTTCAGCTTGCAAAGTCATCAAAAATGGTCTTGAACTTGTGTAGTCAAATCTGTCCCAAAAGCTGTCATGAAAATTCTGCTTTATCACTGCTTCTTGCGAAAATCATATCTCCCTGCTCGAGTATGCTACAAGGACGTTCTACACCTTTCTGGAAAGCTAATACAACGTACATCAACTTTGATGTTCAAGGTTTGGATTGAATCAACTTGGATCATGGAGAAAAACATCCTTGAAGTTGGGACATTCTTGCTGGAAAAATATTAATGATGTCCTATGAATTGTTGAAACATTTGACAACTTTGATCATTAATAATTCCAAACTTTAATCACTTGTATATTTTAATCCACTATGATATTTTGAATTGAAGTGAATTGCATCTTTGATGCTTGTCTTGCATGGTGACAAAGCTTGAAAATTGGGTGGCACAAGAAAAGTGCACAAAAAATGTCCTAAAAAATCAGCTCGAGCAAGGCCTGTTGTGAGGTTCATAACTCGTTGCTCAAGTTGAATTAATGTGAGTTCTAATACATTTTGGAAAGCCCTAATGACATACTTTAACTTTGATGTTTGACTTTGGTCTTGGTTCAGCTTGCAAAGTCATCAAAAATGGTCTTGAACTTGTGTAGTCAAATCTGTCCCAAAAGCTGTCATGAAAATTCTGCTTTATCACTGCTTCTTGCGAAAATCATATCTCCCTGCTCGAGTATGCTACAAGGACGTTCTATAACTTTCTGGAAAGCTGAGACAACGTACTTCAACTTTCATGTTTGACTCCAGACCTGGTTCAACTTGGATCATGGAGAAAAACGTCCTTAAAGTTGGGGCATTCTTGCTGAAAAAATATTAATGATGTCCCTATGCAATGTCAGAACATTGGACATTAAGAATTCCCAACTTTGATCACTTATATCTTTCAATCCTTATGATATTTTGAGTTGATTCCTTCTACAATGTTGAAGTATCAAATACCCTCTTTAAAAGTAGATCTTACTCAAAATCAATGGATGCTTGGATCAATAGTTACAACCTTGAAAAGTTGTGCACTTGAACATGATTTTAACTTAGAAAAAATTTCTAAGTTTCTTTCAATTTGATCAATTTTGCAATTTTGCATGATTTCTTGATTTAAATTTGATCAAATTAAATCATCCATCATATTTTCTTGAGTAATGGCTTGTGAAGCTCAAAGTTGACCAAAAAGTCAAACTTTGACTTTTTGCGTCAGTTGACTTTGTATTAGATGAACTTGAGGCTTGATCCACTTGAAATGTTGCACTCTTGTGCTTAATTCTCGACGTGGGAGTCCTCTTGATCCTTTGTGGATGTTTAAGAGGTTAGACAAGTTGAAGATCATGTCATTCCTTGATTGATCCTTTGTCTAAAGGCTCTGAGAGGGCTTGAAACCCTAAGCTTGATTGTAGTGAATGCTCAACAATTCCTTGAGGAGATTGATGAGGCATAAAGGTACATCCGTATTGTGCTGATGATTTGCACAATGATGGGAAATCTTAGTGGTCAAATTTTGGGGTATGACAGATGCCCCTATTTAATCTTCTTGGACTCGAAGGTGTGAATGACGAAGGTATTCGGGCATTCGGGGTGCAAGAGGATTAAATATCGGAATACCCAAAATTTTGATGATGGTTATGAATGGTAGCTTACGCATTCGTCTTCTTTAGCTAAGCAAAGATGCTTAGAAAAGGTAAACTTCCCCTCGATCCTGGTCTTCAACCAAGGAGCTGGTCTCAGTTTTCTTTTGAAATAAATTTCCCCTCGATCCTGGATTCCTACCAAGGAACTAGTCTTAGTTTCTTTTGTAAACTTCCCCTCGATCCTGGTTTCCTACCAAGGATCTGGTCTCGGTTTCTGATATAAACTTCCCCTCGATCCTAGTTTCCTACCAAGGACCTGGTCTTAGTTGCTAAAATAAACTTCCCCTCGATCCTGGTTTCTTACCAAGGAACTGGTCTCAGTTTCTTTTGAAATAAACTTCCCCTCGATCTTGGTTTCCTACCAAGGAACTGGTCTCAGTTTCTTTTGTCAATAAACTTTCTTGACAAGGAACGCTGTTAGTAGCGGTTTTCCTTCAAACTTCTCGCCGAATTTTCCTGGGGAGATGCCATTTGAGTGGAAAAAGTTTTGATGTCAGACTTGCTGGGGAACCCATTCGTCTGAATTGTAGAGTTGCACAAATTTCTCTGTTGGAGACGCCATTTGTCGATTCTACTGGGGAAAGCGAGTCTCTTGAGAAACTGTTTTCGTTTGGAGGCTTACATCATACTTTTCTCGGGATCTTTCCGGAGAAATGCCATATGATGGGATCCAATTTTGAGGTGCCGATGACCTTTTCATCAGTGTTTTTTCGGAGAAAAACTGCCGTACCGCCGAATATCTGATTAAGAGGCTTTCTCTGGGGATTTTCCTTAATCCGGGAAAGCGAAAATATCATCTTCAATGGCGAAGAGTGATATTTGTTGAAAGTTTTCTTGTTTCTCAGAGGTTCAAGTTATCAAAGTGGTCAAGGACCGTCTCTAATCCAGAGATAAACGGGAGAGAGATTGCTCGACGCAACCTTTCCTAACGAGGAAAGAACTGACAACTCGATTGAGAGGACTTTTATCACTAGGGGATAAGACCGACTAGAGTGATAGTGATGCAATATGAATGTGAATGCAAATCAATAATGCATGATGTATGTATGTATATGCGGACAAAACTGACGTAACATACAGACTAAAAGATGAACATGACTGGATACTCGGCCATCGCGGGGCGTGTAGAGATATTGCTGGTTCAAGATAGCAATTCCACCTTGCTTAGGAGAGATAGTCCCTGCGGGGAATACCGTTGATCGGGCTTAGGAGATAAGAACTCGGCCGAGGATGTCAGATGGAATAGTCACATCCGACATTGTTGATCCTTCATTCAGGCGCACTGGCGTAGAATGAGTACTTTGATTCTGTACTTTGAAATTCAAACGCCTTTGGAGACGCAATCGACGTTCTTTCGATGTTCGACAGCCAAAAGCAATTGCCATCTTTAATTTAAAAGCAGAAAAAGTTTTAACAAGTAAATTCATTTTTGTTTTATTTCAAGAATTGTTAATCATGTTAACAACGTCGTTCTTTAAAGCTAAAACAAATAAGAATTACAAACAAAAGCACAAGGGCTCAAATTTTATTGATAAGATGGAGATCAGCCAAACGCGTGATTCCAAAGAGTATATACAAAGCTAGAAAATGGTAATTTACAGGGAAAAGGGCTACGTTGAAACATAACGACCACTATCCTTCTACCAACTTTGAATTCGGGACATCCTGAGCTTCTGTCGAAGATGACCTTGACTGGAGTTTTCCTCTGATGGATGATGTAACTACTGCTGCTGAGGGACTTGCCTCTGTTGATCATAGTTACTTGCCATTATCCCTAACTTTTGCCTGGATTGTACTTGGATGTTTCCAATCCACCGGGATGATTTTTTTTCATGTCTCTAACTTTTGCCTGGACCGCCCTTTCGGGTTTTCAATCCACCGAGACGTTTTTTTTAGGCGAAGTATTTCTTGACTACATCAACATTCGTGGGGTAGGAAAATTCTTCTCCGTCCATGGTTGCAAGTCTCAAGGCGCCGCCTGAGAAAGTTTTCATGACCACATAGGGGCCATCATAATTCGGAGTCCACTTGCCTCGTGAATCAGTGAGAAATGATTGTATCTTCTTGAGTATTTTGAAGATTGGCGCACATGTCGCGGTCATGAGGAATATGAATCTGGAGATGTAGTTCAAACGTCCCAGGAATCCTCTAACTTGTTTTTCAGTTTTCGGAGAAGGCATTTCTTGAATGGCCTTGACCTTGTCAGGATCAACCTCAATCCCTTTCTGGCTGACGATGAACCATAATAGTTTCCCTGAACGGACACCGAAGGTGCACTTGTTGGGATTCAAGCGGAGTTTGAATTTTCTTAGACGTTCGAACAATTTTGATAGATGTTCAACGTGCTCACTCTCTGTTTTTGATTTTGCAATCATATCATCGACATATACCTCGATTTCTTTGTGTATCATGTCATGAAACAGAGTAGTCATGGCCCTTTGATAGGTTGCCCCGGCGTTCTTCAAACCGAATGGCATTACCTTGTAACAAAAGGTACCCCATGGGGTAATGAACGAAGTTTTCTCTATGTCTTTCGGCGTCATTTTGATCTGGTTATAGCCCGAGAATCCGTCCATGAAGGAGAAAATTTTGAACTTTGTTGTGCTGTCTACCAGCATGTCAATGTGTGGTAAAGGAAAGTCGTCCTTTGGACTTGCCTTGTTCAGATCCCTGTAATCAACACACGTTCTGACCTTTCCGTCCTTTTTGGGAACGGGTACGATGTTGGCTAACCATTGAGGATATTCAGATGTAGCGAGGAAACCCACGTCGATCTGTTTCTGTACCTCCTCTTTGATTTTGATGGCCATGTCCGGGTGAGTGCGTCTCAACCTTTGCTTTACTGGCGGATATTCCGATCTCAATGGTAAGTGATGTTCCACGATGCTGGTATCCAACCCTGGCATATCCTGATAGGACCAAGCGAATACATCGGGAAATTGTCTGAGAAGCTTTATCAAACCCTCTCTGGCAGTTGGACTGAGCAGTGCCCCAATCCTGATTTCTTTTTTCTCTTGCTCTGAACCCAAGTTTACCGTTTCCAACGGTTCTTTGTGAGGTTCAATGGACCTTTCCTCTTGTCTGAGTAGTCGAGAGATCTCTTCTGGAATTTCGTTGTCATTTTCTTCTTCAGCCTCGAATACCGGGAACTCAAAGTTGGGAGAAGGCATTGGATTGTATGTTTCAACGGGGTGTAAAACAAGCAATTTGCATGACGTGATGATTCGTGTTTAGAAGAGATAGAGAAAATGCAAGTGTGTGTAGTGTTTTATTTTACTGCTTGATTTTATTTTTGAATTGTTTTTTAGGATTACCATTTTCTGAAAAAGCAAAAAGAGAAAACAACAATTAATGCGGAAATTACAGAACGACGTTATTTTATTAATGAACAAGTCGATTCTTGAAACTACAGCCCTATAAAACAAAACTCTGTCGCTTTGGGCGAAGCGAAGAGGGAAAATTTACAGAAAGCGAACCCTATCAAAACATCTGTTTCACCTGGGCAGGGTGAAAGGTTAAAGATGGCAATTACTTTGACTGGTGAACGGCCTTCGGAACATCGACAACAACCCATTGGCGGTGAACTCCTCGGTGAATCACAAAGTCTGGCACCTTCCTTGATTTGTCTTCAGAAATGACGCTGATTTCTGGTGGAGCAGGATCGTTGGAATCTGTCTCCCAGGCAGAGTTGTCGTAAGAGGATTCCTCTGTTGCATTTTGCATAGTATTTGTGTCTCAGCTGTATCTCCCCATCCAGTTGGCTGGATATCTTCGAGCCTGATACGAGAGCTTTCGGGAGCGGTGTACTTGACCATGAAGTCGTATTTTCCACTCGGTTGTCCCAAGGTGTCCCACACTTCTTTCGAACTGGAGGAGTTATTTCTCTTGATGACGTTGACCTCGGGAAAAGCATAGTTGATGAATTCAAGCCCTGCAAACGTTGCGAATTCATCGTCATGTTGAGTAGTTTCTGAATGACCTGAGTGTTGATCCCATGACATGGTGGGGACACAGGTATTCTGTTCAATGGTGTTCAGCTGATTTTCATTACTCGGATGACTTTCTTGCCCCAAGTTTCCTGGATAAGGTTGCCACATTGGCAGACCATCCATTGGGCCATAGTAGGTGTGGTCAAAGTTGTCTTTCATCAGAGTGTCTTCTTCTAATGAATTTGGTGGAGCACGGCATCCTTCCGGATCACAATCTCCATAGATCATTTCGACGTCTGATCTGGGCATAAATCTCAGACTTTCTGTAGGAAAGCAAAAAGGCATAGGCACCTCTTCCTGAGACATATAACTGTCCTTGTTAATGTAGGACTTCCATTCTTCATCTGTGTCAGAGGGATCTTCCTCATTGATAGCATGAACTGTCTGAGACACTAGGTGAAGGAAACCTCCGTTGTGGAAGAAGTTTTGAAGGGGGTGAAGACTTTCATCGTTGGCAGCTGTCTGGGTACAGGTTGCAGAAAAACCAAGACCCTTCTTTGTTTTATTGTCAGTGGGAATGACAAGCTGTCCCCATCCTTTTGTATCGGTACTCTCGACCGCTTTGATAGCATATTTGTATGAGGAAATTGATGTTCCTCCTTGGGATTGATCGTCCTTGCTCACCGATAGTGCTTGGAACTGAGTTCCAATAACCTCCTCGAGTTCTACACTAGGAGATGATGATAAGTTGCTTACAAGCAAGGCTTGTTCTCCACAGACTATGACAAGTTGATCGTTCTGAACGAACTTTAGCTTTTGGTGGAGGGTTGAAGTAACCGCTCCAGCTTGATGTATCCAAGGTCTTCCTAATAAACAACTGTATGTTGCCCGGATGTCCATGACCTGGAAAGTGACTTGGAAAGTCTGAGGACCAATAGTTATGGGAAGATCAACTTCGTCGATAACCACTTTTTTGGATCCGTCAAATGCTTTGACGATAACCTCGTTGATTCTCATCGTAGGGCCTTTGAATGATAATTTCATCAAAGTGGACTTCGGCATAACATTCAGGGCTGACCCTGTGTCTACCAGTACGCTGGCTAAAGCATCGTCCTGGCAGTTAACTGTGATATTGAGCGCCATGTTATGACGACGACCCTCTTCAGGTAATTCCTCATCACTAAATCCCAAATTATTGCAAGAAGTGATGTTAGAGACAATGCTATCGAACTGTCTGATGGTTACATCCTGTTCCACAAAGGCTTGCTCTAAGACTTTCTGTAGAGCCTCCCTATGCGCTTCTGAACTGAGTAACAGTGATAATACCGAGATCTTTGAAGGAGTTTGTAACAGTTGATCGACAATGTTGTATTCACTCCTTTGGATGAGCTTCAGCATCTCATCGTTGTTTTTCGAAAGGTCAGGATTACTGGATTGACCGACTGGTGGATCGGGAGCTTCCGTCTGAAGTTCCTTTTCTTTGTTAAGTTCCCCAACCCCTCGGTTGAAGATTCTACCGCTCCGTGTTACTCGACTGATGTCTGCAATATTCACGACGGAGGGTAATGGAATTTCCTTTCCATTTTCGACTATTGTTGCACCGTATTTGTAAGGGATAGCCTTAGTTGATTCATACAGTAGTGGTCCCGGTAGATAGATGACTATGGGAACCTTCTGATTTTTCTAACCATCGTAAGTAATCTCGATCCGTTCCCGGTTGGGACCTTTAGATTCGTCAAGTAGAGGGATAATGGCAAAAATATCCCTGGTCCTGTGATGACCAGAGATTGTGACAACATCTTCAATTTGATCGGCAAGGTAGTTCGGCGTCCAGTTGATGGGTCCAGAACCCGGATATGGACGAATTTCTCCACGGTCCACCAGCCCCTGGAGAGTTTCTCGCACAAGGTAACACCCTTGGTTACTTTCCGAATAGACGCTACAACGATCGTAATTGTGTGGCGGCACTTGGCCACGCCCACTTTGAATACAATGTAACCTCACTAGGTTACCTTCCACTGATTGGACATCCTGACTTTGACGACGAGTAGGATCCCTGTTACTGATACTAATTTGCTGAGTATCTTCGTCCATGTAGATTGGCATCCACTAGTGATTTAACAAGTGCTGAAGTGCCTCCTGGACAAGGGTACAACCTCGATCGTTTTCACAACCCGCTTTACAGCTTTGATAGTCATGTGATGTTAAGAATCCGAGTCGGACCTGCTCAGCATGTAACTCTACCAGGTTGGTATTCATCACACGAATATTGAAGATCTGAACCATGTTGATCTGATAAGGGTTCCTATCATGGTAGTCTTGGATCCATCCAAGATCCATCTGACGCTGGAGGGCCTCTTGTATGAAAGAGCATCCCTGTTTGTTTACCGAGCAAATCAGACAGGAACTGTAATCATGTCGCGGCAGATTATGATAGTGGCTTTGCCTTGAGTGCATTGCCACCAAGTTGACATTCATTGCACGGATATCGTGGTTCTGAATGACGTTAGAATTCGTGTAGAGCATGTTAACTCCACGAACTCGGTGCTCTTGGATCCATCCGAGATCCATTTGTTCTTGTAGAGCTGATTGCACTACCGAACATCCTTGGTTATCTTTAGAGCAGATATCACACTGGTGATAATTATGAGGTGGCACATGGCCATATCCACTCTGTCTACAATGCATCTTGACTAGATTGGTCTTTAACAAGAGTACATCGTGAATTTGATAGACATTGTTAGTCTCTTTCTCAATCAGATTGACTGCAGCTTTCTCGTGTTGAGGCAGCGGGTTCGTGAGAACATTGGGATTCGTATCCTTGAAGGATAAGACCCTGCTCCTAACAAGCTTTTGCACGTCGGACTTGAAATTGAGACAAGTCTCAATGTTATGCCCTGAACCTCCTTGATGATAAGGGCATGTCTGATCCACATTAAACCAAAAAGACGGATTTTCCGGTACTGTAAGAGGAGACTTAGTCTGGATGTGCCCCTTAGCCAGTAGTAACAGAAACAACTCTGCGTACGACACGGGTATAGGATCAAATCCTGGTGGCCGTGTTGTACGGTTGTTATTGTATGGAGGACGAGCCTGCTGAAGAGGCTGTTGTGTCCTTTGCTGATCAGGTTAGCTCTGCGCAACCTAAGGTTGATACGTAGAAATAGGCGCAGGGCTGATAGCAGGAGTTACAACTGCTACCGGCTGATATCGACGCCTTTGCTTTCCGAGAGAGATATTCCCAATATCTTGCTCTTTTTTATTAGGGAGAGCACTACCGTATTTTTTAGTACCGCTCATCGATCAACTGTCTTTTACCAAACGTCCTTCTCGGACGGCTTCCTCAAGACGTACGCCCATGCCCACCATCTCGGTGAAATCACTGGGCGCACTGGCAACCATTCGGTCATAGTAAAATGAGCTTAAGGTCTTTAAGAAGATCTTTGTCATCTCTTTTTCCTCAAGAGGTGGAAAAATTTGAGCGGCAATTTCACGCCACCTTTGAGCATACTCCTTAAAGGTTTCCTTGTCCTTTTGCGACATCGATCTGAGTTGATCTCTGTCGGGTGCCATGTCCAAATTGTATTTGTATTATTGGACGAAGGCAGTACCAAGATCTCTGACTGTGTTGATCGTAGCACGGTTCAAACCCATGTACCATTTGAGTGCGGCACCGGTTAAACTATCCTAAAAATAGTGAATCAGTAGGTCCTGATCTTCAGTCTGAGCTAACATTCGCCGATCGTACATCACCAGATGGCTCTGAGGGCAAGAGTTACCCTTGTATTTTTCAAAGTCGGGCACTTGGAATTTGTGCGGGACTTTCACATTGGGGACCAAGCAGAGGTCTGCGGCGTCCTTTCCAAATAAATCCTGATCGCGAATGGCCTGCAGTTCCTTCTGCATTTCCAAGAACTGTTCCTGGAATTCATCCATTCTGTCAAACATAGTTTCCTTTTTACAGAAGGTGTCTGTGGAATCTGTCCTTCCGGGACAGTGTGCACAACAGGGGGTGGTATCGTGACTACGGCAGTGAGTCTTGGCGTCTCCCAAAGTTTGTAACCTTCAGGAGTCTTCAGTATGCCCCTGGCATCTTCGCTTTCCCGAAGTTTGTAACCTTCAGGCCCAGCGGCTTCTGTTGTGATTCCCTGATCCTTAGTGATCGGCGAAACATATCCTTCCGGGATATAGTTAACAGGCATGCCCCAAGGGCGATCTTTCGGCATCTGATACCTAGGATCATTCTTCTCCACTATGGGCATTGAGGTGATCTCTGAGATCACAGTTCTTTGTAGCTGAGCTTCTGCCATGGCTTGCATGTCGTTACAAAGCTTTCTCATATCCTCTCTTAGAGCGTCGATCTCTTCTTTCAACTCTCTGTTCTCTTCCTCAAGATCATCCATCCTTTTTTGACGATTGGCCCGAGTATTGTACGAATAAGATAGTTTGACTCTAGAACTGAGACACAAACGTGAGATTCGTAGGGAAGAAGAATACGCGATGTGAGAATGATGAATGCAATGATTATATTAATTGTTCTTTTGGTTTAATCAAAATAAACTTCGACAATTAGATTGCAAATATCAAACGGTGGGGAAACCCCTTTTTATTGAATTCAAAGGATTACAGAAATGGAAATACAGTAGATTACAAGGTGCAGAAACAGAAACCTAAGCTAATGGGTCCCGAGTCCTCTCTGAAGAGAAATTGGGTGCTGATTCTGGTATCTTTCTTTTCTTTGACCGGGGCTCTTGGGCCATTGTCGGGTTGTCATTCCTTTGCCAGGTGAAAGGAGCGAGCAAATTCCTTTGGTCATCTTGATTCTCTACAGCACGTTGCTCCAAAATTTCAATCAGAGCGTCTTTTTCTTTCAGTAATTGCTGTATTTTGATGCTCTCGGCGTCGAGGGTGCGGTACTTGTTCTTCCAAGACCTCCTCTCCTTTTGAACTTTGTTGAGAGTAACCTGAAGCTTTTCAGTTTCCGTCATGAAGTACATGACAGACTCCCTCGGCGGAAGAATTCCGTAACGAGGATAAGGCATCTTTAGCTTGAGAGCTCTAGTTTGTACCCAATGGAGATAAGGCTCCACCGAGACACAGTCCGATTTTCCCAGAGACTCTCGTCCTTTCTTATGAACATGCTTCCAAGCGTGCACTATTTACATCTTTAGTGCTCTGTCGTTTTCTCCTTCCTTGAAGAAAAGACCTTCCAAATGAACACTCAGTGGGAAGTGTCTCATCGGGTATCCAAATTGACGAAGAACCAATACCGGATGGTAGTTGATTCCTCCCTTAGTTCCTATGAGGGGTACATTGGGGAAGTTACAGTCAATGATTCTGATTCCCTCATAAATCCTATTACACCAATCTATATCAGAGTTGGTAAGAGACATGATTTTCTGCGACCAACGTAAGGCACTCTTGCAATCCCAAAAAGCAGCAGACTTGGGCAAGTGAGAGATAAACCATTTATAAAGCAGAGGTACACAGCATGTGATCTCCCCCCCGCTGTACAAATTTCCCAAGTGTACAGAATGATACGCATCTGCGAGCAAAGCCGGTACAAGGTTTCCAATGAGAAAAACCTTAATGGAGTTAATATCGACGAAGTTATTGATGTTAGGAAACAAAAATAATCCGTAGGTGAGTAAAACAAAGATGCTTTCAAAAGCAGTCCTGTTCCCTATACTAGCAAAGTACAGAGCTTTCTTTGTCAAGAACTGGGCTGGCAAACCTTGGATGCCACCCTTAGTAGTCATGTGAGTCTTGACCTCAGACTCGTCCAAATGAATTGCTCTTGCAATAGTCTGATTCTTTGGAATTTCTTCCAGTCCAGAAAATGGAGCTCGATCTATAATGTGTAGATCAATCAGATGAGAATACTCCTCCAGCGTTGGTGCTAGCTGGTAATCCGGGAATGTAAAGCAATGATAAACCGGATCGTAAAACTGAATGAGCGCATCCATGATTCCCTCAATCACATGGACTCTTAACAGTGGTAGCAGACCTCCGTGCTTGGCTCTGAAAGCCTCTCGGTTAGTGATCATCCCTGCTAACCTTCTCAAATCCTCTAGTTTTGGAACCTTGAAGGATTACGTATGAGTTCTCCTTCTACCGAAATCCATTAGCGTAATCCTTTTCTCTGATATTTGCAATCACAGTCTTAGTTTAATTTGAAAAACAGAGAGACTAGAAGAGAAGTTTGTTGAATGTTTTAATGTTTTATTAAATGAATGCATGAATGCAGCACACAAAAACATAGAAAAAACATGGGGTCAAAGGGTCGTTGTCATGAAGTCAAGGCTCTACCCATCCCCAAAGGTTTATACTAGGGTGATTTTTATACCTGTACTCATTATCATCAGCTCCTCCCAGGAAAGTAAAACAACAAGCGGATCGCCAGCGAGTTGTAGTGCAATCTTAGAGTAAGTGCCATTCACCGAGAATAGATCACCAGCCTCAAATGAGGGTAGTATCGCGTAACAACTATTTCCGATAGTTTCCGCACTACGAAAGGGTTTGGCTCCTCAGCTTCTCAGACTTAACAACCGGCCCATTGGCTAAGAGAGTGAATGGGTTACGTTGGTCAGCCTCCACTGAGGTTGATGGTCGACCCCGTAGCCATCACTTATCTTAAGTGTATACTCATTCTTTTCACATACGGCATCACCCGCATTCCCATTAGCAGAAAAATAAATACGTATAGCAATTAGGAAAAGTAGTATATATATTTGTCCTAATCATCCTAGACTTATAAAGCTAAGAATCCTAAGTTCCTGACAGAAATGGCTCCCCAGCTGAGTTACCACTCTGTAGTTTCTACACAAGGAAAACAGAAAGAAAGAAAGAAGGGCCCCACGGTGGGCGCCATTTTTCTGTAGCGAGCGATTTTGGACGCAGTTCTTAAGCGCTGGTCGCTCTCTGCGGTTGAGCTTAAACTATAGCTCGATTCATTTTTTATCCTATTGTGAGCTAAATAAGGAAGGGAAATAGATGTCTCCAATTAACCTTGCTTTGCATACTGAGTTTAAATAGTGGTCTGTTAGGTTACGGATGCTATCAATGTGGGGGGGCCTTTGTACTGGTTATTTGTATTTTCGCCAATACTGTTTTCTTTCTTTTTATCTTGGCAGAAGGTTTCTGGCGGGGAACAAGGATTAGGATGTTAGGACTGATGTTTTTGAATTACTGCTTTTGATTGATGGAGATATGGGATTTGGTTTTTTTGTTTAGTGTGCTCGCTAAGATTTTTCTTTCAATCTTATGCCTACGTATCCCCGTTTACTGAAATAGGGAAATCAGAGCGTTCGTAGTTCCTCCTAGTCTATGGGAGGAAATTGGTTTTTGGTGTCTTTTTCAAAGCCCAAGACGTGAAGCGAAAGGTGATTTGTATCTTGTTCAAAGCCCAAGATGTGAAGCTGAAAAGTCTATTTGTGTCTTGTTCAAAGCCCAAGACGTGAAGCTGAAGGACCTCGACTTTAGAGAGAATTTGTCATCTCTAAAGAAGGGTTTGTCTGTCACAACTATTGGGTGACTGACTGTAAAGGAGGATTACTTTAACCGGGATACGCCGATCCTAGCAATGCCATAATTTCCTTTATAGGGGATTTTAACCTGAAGGAGAAGACTTTAACTCAGTGTAGAGCAATGCTATGTTTCCTTAGGAATTTCTCATGCTAAAAGAGGGACAGTGGCATGGATGTAGATAATCCAGAGGCTTGCCGCTTACAGCGATTAGATGAAGGGGAAGGACCTGTTGATGTTTGTGTGCTGTGAACGAGGTACAACTTTGAGGCTAAAAGGTTGATTGGATCAACCAGTGGTTTTCTTATACAAAGCCTAAGAGGAGGCGAATATGTGTCTCGTACAAAGCCCGAGAGAGAGGCTAAAAGGTTTTGACTCAACGAGGGAATCTTTTGGTATCTCGTATAAAGTCTGAGATGAAGGCTATTTGACTCAACAAGAGAGTTTTTGTATCTCGTACAAAGCCCGAGATAGAGGCTAAAAGTTTGACTCAATAAGAGAGTCTTTGTATCTCGTACGAAGCCCGAGATGGAGGCTTAAAGTTTGACTCAACAAGAGAGTCTCTGTATCTCGTACGAAGCCCGAGATGGAGGCAATTGTTTGTTTGGCTCAATAAGAACCTTTTTGTATCTCGTATAAAGCCCGAGATGGAGGCGAAAAGGGTGATTGACTCAATGAGGGAGTCTCTTATGTGTCTCGTACAAAGCCCGAGAGAGAGGCTAAACTTTGTTTGACTCCACTGGGGAGAATCATTGTACAAAGCCCAAGAGGAGGCTAACTTCATTGAAGAAGGATCATTATACAAAGCCTAAGAGGAGGCTATGGTTACTGTTTCAGTTGAGTGACAGGTCCAGTATACTGATTTTGAAAGAGAAAATCAGTTCTTATATGAGCAACACTGTACTCAGGGATTTGATTTGAGGATCCGGGTTATTCCTGTTCTTTAAGGAAGTGGGAAATCCGAAGGGTATTGAAACTATCCGAGTCTACGGGTTTCCTTCCTATTTAACGAAGGGGTCACTTGAGAATGTCTTTGAGACTCAAGGAGATTAGACTGTCCAAGTCTAGAGTTTCATCTTTTGTACTATGCTTTGAGAAACAGTAGTAGACTCTATGAAAGGACTGTTCTATGCAGATGATTAAGTTCTGTTCTTATACCTTTAGGAGGTCGTCGGGACAATTTGTACGAAGCCCAAGAGGAGGCTGGAAGCTTTTAAGAAGCCGACGGGTCCTTGTACTAAGCCCAAGAAGAGGCTATGGTCCCCGGAGGAAGAGATCATTATACGAAGCCTAAGAGGAGGCTGTGAATACTTCTAAGAAGCCGTAGGGTCCTTGTACGAAGCCCAAGAGGAGGCGGGGTTGCTTTTAGGAAGCCTGTGGGTCCTTGTACGATGCCCAAGAGGAGGCCGATGCTTTTAAGAAGCCCGTGGGTCCCCAAACCCCGAGAAATTCAAGGCAAGCTATTCACAAGGAATAGATCAAGTCAGGAAAGTTCGAGAATTTGGAAGAAACTCAAAGATGCCATTCACGGAGAATACATTCATCTTTGGGAGTAGAGTTTCTTGACAATTCCTAATGAGGACAGCCGAAGAGAAGACTATATCTGGTGATCCTATTGGGGATCTAGTTCAGTCTATTTCTAAGAGTGACAGTCTGAGAAAGGGTTCAAAAAGAATCTGCCTTTCACATCTCCATATTGTTTAACCCCAAGAGGAGGGAAGACTGTGTCTGGTAATCCTATGTGGATCTAGTTTTGACTGTAAGTTCAGAGTGATCAACAGGGCTTTACCTAGTTCTAGACGTAGTTACCGGGGAAACTCTAAATATCTATACTATTATTACACAGTTGATATGAGTTTATGAAAGAAGACTTACAGTGAAACAACCCCACAATACAGTTATATATATATATATATGAGTTTATGAAAGGAGACTTACAGTGAAACAGCCCCACAATACAGTTATATACATATGAAAGCGGTAAATGAAAGCGGGTAAACACTTACTCAGTTGTAGAGCTTCCATGCTGTTTGGTTAGTTGTTCAACAAAGATAGATTTAAAACAACAGTATATTCAAAATCAAAGGAGAAAGTGCTTTGAAAAAGAAAGATTTGGGGCTTACAGCTCAAGGAGAGGCCCAGGGTTTTATCAGTGAGGGCACTGTTTGAATTTGTACAGAGGGACTTATACAAGTGACTGAGGCCCAAAAATTGTTTTCTGTACAAAGGGATGGGTCTTACACTCTCTCAAGAGGCCCAAAAAGTTTAAAGAAAAAGAGTGGGGCTTATAACACGAGGGTAGGCCCAGTTGATTTTTCGTTTAAAAATGGCGATCGCTCCGAGGTTTTCTTTTAACGCGAAGGGACTTATACAATAAGTGAGGCCCAAAATATTTTTTGGTTAAAAGGGGGTTGGGTCTTACACTCTATTAGAGGCCCAAGAGTTTTGAATGGGTCTTATAGCTCAAGGAGAGGCCCAGAAGGTTATTTTTCAAAAGGCGACGATCGCGCCGTTTACTTGTACAGAGGGACTTATACAATAAGTGAGACCCAAAATGGTTTGTACAAGGGGGGTTGGGTCTTACACTCTATTAGAGGCCCAAAAGTTTTGAATGGGTCTTATAGCTTGAGGAGAGGCCCAGTTGATTTTTCAACAGATGATGATCGCGTCGAACTTTTTGAAATACAACAGGACTTATACCATAAGTAAGGCCCAAAAAAGGTTTGTATTTACAAAGGATTGGGTCTTACACTCTATTAGAGGCCCAAAAAGTGTTTGAAAAAGTTTGATGAGGGTTGAATTAATCAAAAACCCTAATTTCATTTTTTAAAGAGCATTTTTCAAAGAAAAATCAAGTAAAAATTGATAAAAAAATATCAAATAAAATCATTAATCATGTTATAAACAGTGATTAAGGTTTATGAAAAAGTATTTTATTCACATGAATATTTAAAATCATTTTGGTTTTAAAAATCAAGAAAAAGAAATCATTTTAAAAGCATTTAAAACAATTTAAAACAATATTTTTGAATATATTAAAAATATATCAAATAATAATATTTTTTGTGATTTTTTGGTGGATTAAAATATTATGGAGTATGAATAACAAGTGTGTAAAACAGATTTGGAAAATGATAATTTTTGCTATGTGAAAAAATTGGTTGAGTTTTGAAGATAAACTAAAAAAAAGAGGAATGTGATGTCACAACATCACTCATGAGACATCACTAATGAGTTTCCAACATCTTTTTTATCAAACTTCCAACACCCATAACTTTCTCAAATCTCAATGGTTTGAGACAAAATTTATATGCATCTGGCCCAGAATTTCACAAGGAATCCAATGGTGGTGGTAGTTTTTTCAGATCACACTCCCTCCTCAAAACCCGATAGTGGTTTTGAAAAGGACCTATAATTGCATTTTTCTGTGCTACACTTTGATACAGGCATGAATTACATGGTGAATTAGCCCAAACACAACATATACAACATGTATGAGATGTGTATGATCAGTGGACTTCAAAGCAATGCATGATTTCAAGGATTCCAAGTTGTGATGCTTACCTCTTTTTGAGCTTTTTGGAGTTTTTGTGCAATCTGTCAAGCCTCTTGTTCCAGAAATGATTTGATGCTTTAGACACACTCAAATGATCCCTTAGAAGCTTTTAGGATGATTGGAATCAACTGGTACCTGCAAAAACACAAATTGTCCCTTTCTTGCAAAAGGGGTTAAAAGTGACCAAAATAGCAACTCTCTCAAATGGTGTTCCAAATGTTGGGAACTATTTGGGACAGTTCAAGGATGATATTTGGAGTGTGTTTGAGGTTTTATCTGGTTTGGAAAGTGACCGAATCAAGACATGGCTTGAAAAATGCAAAAAAGTGCCATTTTGAGGTTTTGAGAAGTGACTTTGTGATTTTGTGATTATAGGTCACTTGTGATAGTTTGCACAGCTTACATATGATATATATGAGGTGTGTGTGTGATTAGTTTGAGTGGAATTGCTCTCTAACTCAAAAACTCAGAATTACTTGCTTTGGAAGGCAAATTTGAGGTGAAAGAAGAGATTTTGAGGAAAGCATATGTTTGATGGCTTTGGTGTACTCAAACTGAACACAAAGGAGCTCTATTTGTAGTAGAGCAAGTTTGTTTTTGCAGCAATAGTGAATGGTGGCTGCAGCAGAGGTTTGGCCAATGTTGTCCAATGAGAATCCAAGTCTCCTCTAGTCATACTAGAGGTTAGAGCACAGAGCTTTGGTTCCCTACTTGTTAGAGGAATGTTGACTGAATTCAGTTGCAAATGTGTCAGTCTATGCCACCTCTAAGCATCTATTAAATGCTCTAATCCAAAATTGGAGTCTTGTCCCTCTTTTAGGGATTTTTAGGAATAACATGCTACTTCTTGTTCCAAGGACTTTGGAGGCTTGGCTCAGTGATTGTCCTCTTTAGATTTGATCCTCAGAGGTGTCCAAAGTGATGAAAAGGCTTGGAAATTCGTGTGGCACAAGAAATGTGCAAATCTGTCCTGAAACATGTCTTAAAAATCAGCTGCAGCAAGCCCTGTTGTAAAATTCATAACTCCCTGCTCGAGTATGCTATATGGACGTTCTAGGACTTTCTGGAAAGCTTAGATGACGTACTTCAACTTTGATGTTGGACTTTGGTCTTGGTTCAGCTTGCAAAGTCATCAAAAATGGTCTTGAACTTGTGTAGTCAAATCTGTCCCAAAAGCTGTCATGAAACTTCTGCTTTATCACTGCTTCTTGCGAAAATGATATCTCCCTGCTCGAGTATGCTACAAGGACGTTCTACACCTTTCTGGAATGCTGAGACAATGTACTTCAACTTTAATGTTCAAGGTTTGGCTTGAATCAACTTGGATCATGGAGAAAAACATCCTTGAAGTTGGGACATTCTTGCTGGAAAAATATTAATGATGTCCTATGAAATGTTGAAACATTTGACAACTTTGATCATTAATAATTCCAAACTTTAATCACTTGTATATTTTAATCCACTATGATATTTTGAATTGAAGTGAATTGCATCTTTGATGCTTGTCTTGCATGGTGACAAAGCTTGAAAATTGGGTGGCACAAGAAAAGTGCACAAAATCTGTCCTAAAAAATCAGCTCGAGCAAGGCCTGTTGTGAGGTTCATAACTCCTTGCTCAAGTTGAATTAATGGGAGTTCTAATACATTTTGGAAAGCCCTAATGACATACTTTAACTTTGATGTTTGACTTTGGTCTTGGTTCAGCTTGCAAAGTCATCAAAAATGGTCTTGAACTTGTGTAGTCAAATCTGTCCCAAAAGCTGTCATGAAAATTCTGCTTTATCACTGCTTCTTGCGAAAATCATATCTCCCTGCTCGAGTATGCTACAAGGACGTTCTATAACTTTCTGGAAAGCTGAGACAACGTACTTCAACTTTCATGTTTGACTCCAGACCTGGTTCAACTTGGATCATGGAGAAAAACGTCCTTAAAGTTGGGGCATTCTTGCTGAAAAAATATTAATGATGTCCCTATGCAATGTCAGAACATTGGACATTAAGAATTCCCAACTTTGATCACTTATATCTTTCAATCCTTATGATATTTTGAGTTGATTCCTTCTACAATGTTGAAGTATCAAATACCCTCTTTAAAAGTAGCTCTTACTCAAAATCAATGGATGCTTGGATCAATAGTTACAACCTTGAAAAGTTGTGCACTTGAACTTGATTTTAACTTAGAAAAAATTTCTAAGTTTCTTTCAATTTGATCAATTTTGCAATTTTGCATGATTTCTTGATTTAAATTTGATCAAATTAAATCATCCATCATATTTTCTTGAGTAATGGCTTGTGAAGCTCAAAGTTGACCAAAAAGTCAAACTTTGACTTTTTACGTCAGTTGACTTTGTATTAGATGAACTTGAGGCTTGATCCACTTGAAATGTTGCACTCTTGTGCTTAATTCTTGACGTGGGAGTCCTCTTGATCCTTTGTGGATGTTTAAGAGGTTAGACAAGTTGAAGATCATGTCATTCCTTGATTGATCCTTTGTCTAAAGGCTCTGAGAGGGCTTGAAACCCTAAGCTTGATTGTAGTGAATGCTCAACAATTCCTTGAGGAGATTGATGAGGCATAAAGGTACATCCGTATTGTGCTGATGATTTGCACAATGATGGGAAATCTTTGTGGTCAAAATTTGGGGTATGACAATGGGATCATGCTTAGATGGAAAAGTCAAATGCAAGGCACTTTTGGTCAAAACCCTAATTGGTGCATCAGATGAACTTGAGGCTTGATGAGTTTGAAATGATGCAATCTTGAACTTGGTTGTTGATAAAGGGAAACTCTTGATCTTCATGAATGAATGAGAGACTTTAGACGTTGAAGATCACACCAATCCCTGGCTAATCATCAGTTTGAGCATCTTGAGGCACAACCTAACTTGTAAAGCAAGCAAGCACATATATTTGTATTTTCAATTGGTTAGTGATGCACGAACACACACACACACACATGCAATGCTAAATGTTATGCAAATGAGGTGAAATCTTAGGGGTAAAAATTAGGGTATGACACGGTGGACCTTGTCGGAGCAGTCCAAGACGATTAACTCGTCTCACAAACACTCCAAATAGCATACAAGTTGAGATAAAGACATGGTTGTTACCGATTATCTATGCAAACCCTTTTGCAGGTATGGATCATAAAGATGCCTACACTTATCTCACAAAATTCTACGAGCTAGACGGCACACTTGGAGTACCAGAAGCTGAAGAAAAGTAGTCTTATGAGGTTGTATCCACATTCCTTGATCGGAAAAGCAAAGGATTAATATCTGGACCAACCAACTGAAATCATGACCAACTGGAATGTTCTGGAAGAGCACTTTCTGAACAGGTTCTTTCCACATAACAAATTTATGGATGCCAAGATAGTAATCACCGCATTCGCCCAAAATACAACTGAAACTATCTGTGAAGCATGGGAACGATACAAATACGTGTTGCAGAAATGTCCTAATCATGAATTTGATAAGCTCACACAAATCCATATCTTTCGAAATTGACTTCTGCCGCAACCAAAGCTTTTATTTGATGTAACTGCTGGTGGTTCCTTGTTATCTAAAAGCGCAAAAGATGTTGTGTCTCTCATCAACCGTATGGCTCTAAATGACCATCAGGTCCAGCACAACTGAGGTACGACGCCAAGAAAACCTGGAATCTTGGAGTTAGGTACAAATGACACAATCTTGGCGTAAAACAAGATTTTTACTCAAAGAGTGGAAGAATTAACTAAGCAACTCTCCAAACTTCCACAGCAGCTCAAAGAAATACATGAAACATCAAACAAATCGCAACAAGTAGATGTTTGTGAGCTATGTACGGGCGATGACCCAACAGGTTTTTTTACTCCAATTAATGAAGAAGTCAATTTTATGGGGAATCAACAAAGGCCAGTACCATATCAAGGAAATCAAAAGTATCAGCACGGAAACAACACCAATTATGTTCAAGGATGGAGGCAAGAAGCTGGAACCTCAAGCAGGCCCAATCAATATCAGAATTTTCATCAACAATTGCAGAACCCGACTCAACCAGACTGAACATCTAAGCTAGAGGACACCTTGAACCAATTCATGCAAATGTCTATTGCAAATCAGAAAAACACGGATGCTTCAATTAAGAACCTCGAAACGCAAGTTGGACAAATTGTAAATCAATTGGCAGATCAACAAGGAGGAACTTTTTCACAACAAGTTGTAATACAAAGTGTACCCTTGGTATTTGAGTCTTGTATTCACTTTGAAAACAACCTTGAGTTTAACACTGATTTGCAAATATTAAGCAAAATGACAATGCTAGCTTCCAACCAATAATAATGGACACCCAATTTGTACTTGAATCCTTTCTGTCAACCAACAACTAATCAACCATGTGAAGATCTTGAGTGAAGCCACACACAGAAAGACAATCAAGAAATACTCAATCAAAACTTGTAAGAGATATTTATTGAAAAACAATAAAGAAAGACTTATAATCAAAACAGGCACAAACAAACCTTTATGACCTAACTCTTAGAGAATCATGGACTAAGGCCGGATGATCATCTAAAGAAAGATCATTAAGTAACACAAGTGCTTTGTATATGAAAATACAAGGGTAGGACAAATTTGGGGTATGACACATACTCGACCAATAGTCTCGTCCCTGAGTATTTTCCCGGTTAGCGCTCTTCCCCCAACATGACTTCAACACACTCCTTAATGCATTTCTTTCATTATAAGTCCTACGCCTTCTTCAGCAACACACCTCAATATCGGAGAGGATCTTCCCATTGTGTTGAGTTGGTCATCTACCATGAGGTATCGAGAAGAAAACCTCTTGATGCGCCGGGCTTCGGTCTCCTTATCTGGCAGCTTGTCTTGAGCAAGATATTGAATGATAGGTGTCATCTAGCCTCGTGCGTTTTCTAACACCAAGATTTCTTATGTTTTTGTGCTCGATGCTTCCAAGGTTTCCTGGATCACCGTTCTATTTAACCCGAGGCCTTTAGTGCTGGCTAGACAGGCTAGTATATCAGCTCTAACATTTTCGTCCCGAAGGATATGTGATACTTCAAATTTTGTGAACCCCTTGGCTAATTACAAAGCCTTTTGTTGATATTTGAGTAATAGTGGATCTTTTGTCTGATAGTCTCATTTGATTTGACTAGAAATCAATTGTGAATCGATGCGAACCAGCAATTGGGTAGCTCCGACTTCTTTAGCCAATATCAAACTGCAAATCACGGCTTCATATTCTTCCTAATTATTATTGGCATGGAAATTAAAGCAGAGAGACTATTCTAACACCAACTCCCCCGGTCCCTCTATTACTATCTTGCTCCACTATCTTTAAGATTGGATGAACCGTCCACTGACAGAATCCACTGCTCGGATGATTCTTCTGGAGTGGGCGAACTCAACTTTATTAGAAAATCTCCAGTACTTGTAATTTGATGTTATTCCCATGGTGTGAATGTGATGTTGTACTCTGACAATTCTACAAACCAAGCCACCATCCTACTTGCCATGTCCGGCTTTTTCAAATTTCGTTTTATGGGATAGTTCGTCTTGGCAATAATAAGGTTTCCTTGAAAATAATGTCTAAGTTTCTTAGCGTTAATCACTACTGACAGAGCTAGTCGTTCAATCTTTTGATAACGGATCTCTACTCCTTTAAGAACCTTGTTGACAAAATAAACCAACCTTTCACCTTCATCACAGTCTTGAACTAATACAAAACTGATAGCTTTGTCTGAGACTACTAAATATAATGTAAGGGGCGAGTTTTCCTTCGGATGAACCATGATAGGTGGGATGTATAAGAACTGTTTGAACTCCATAAAAGCCTTCTCATATTCTTTTGCCCACTAAAAAACAAGTCGATTTTTGGATAGCTGCGAATAAGTGTATGTACTTGTCGCCTTCACAGGAGAGAAATCGGAGCAGGGCGACCATCCTCCTAGTCAGGTTCTAAACTTCTTTTATTGATTCCAAGCTTCTCGTATTAATGATTTCCTATCATTTGTCCGGATTCGCCTCTATTCCCCGGTGTGTTAGCATGAAGCCCAAAACCTTGTCAGCTTGCACCCGAAAAATGTACTTGTCTGGATTAATCCTCATGTCAAACTTCCTTATTGACCCAAATGTCTCTTCCAGGTATTTTACATGATCCTTCTTCTCCAGGTTCTTGATCAACATGTTATCAACATATACTTCTAAGTTTCTCTCTATCTGTGATGAGAATATCATATCCATCAACCTTTGATAAGTAACATCGACATTTTCAAGACTGAATGGCATTACTTCATAACAATAGTTGCTTCTGTTTTTCATGAATACCCTTTTGGGAGATCCACTACGTCCATTCGTATTTGGTTGTAGCCTGAATAGGCATCCATGAAGCTGAGTAGATGGAACCCGGATGCCCAATCGATGAGTCTATCGATGTGTGGCATTGGAAAAGGATCCTTTTGGAATGCCTTGTTGAGGTCGGTGAAATCTATGCACATGTGCCACTTTCTAGATATCTTCTTTACCATGACAACATAGGACAATTAGGTGGGATATTTTATTTTCCTGATAAATCCAGCCTTCAAGAGCTTATTTATCTCCTCTGTAAAAGCCATTATTTTCTCTTCTCTGTTTTCTGCTTCCTATGTGCTACGGCTTTCGATGATGAATCAAGAGAAAGCTGATGACATATGATCTTCAGATCGATCTCGGGCATGTTCGAGGGCTTCCAAGAAAATAGGACGACGTTGTCTCTCAATTCCTTGATGATGTCTGTCTCCTCTTCCTGAGATAGTTCTGAACATATCTGCGTGTTGTAAAAATCCTCAACACCAATTTACACCTTTTTCAATTCTCCAATAGGGGTTAACCTATTATCTGTCGGGTCCTCCCGAGGGTCTAGGTCAACCAGGTTCACCTTTAAAGGATTTTTCAGTCATAGGATGATCCTGTTGGATCTTCTTCTTCAGTTTTAGGATATCCTTGTAGCATTTCCTAGCCAACCCCTGATCGCCTTTAATTACCCCTACTCATCCATCATCTAGAGGATACTTCATGGTCAGATAAAGAGTGGACAGTGCAGCCTTTAGAGCGTTGAATGTCGACCTTCCGATGATGATGTTATATGGTGAGGATGCATTTACTATCATATATCTCACTTTGATGCCTTTGGCATTGTCTCCACTTAAAAAAATAGTCATGATAGGTAAATGCCCTAGTAACTAGACATGTTCCCTAGAGAAACCGACCAAGGTGCCTTTGAAAGGCATCAGCTCAGATGTATCCATGTTCATGCCTTTGAAAGCATCCCATTACAATATGTTGACCTAACTACCTGGGTCGATTAACACCTGCCTGACACTCCAATCATGAGTTTGTACTTTTATGACCATTAGGTCATTCTCATGCGCTAGCACACCTTCCGAATCCAGTCTTGAAAAACTGAAAGCAACATGCCGTTCTTCTTTTCCTGAAATTCGATTTTGTGACACATGCATCACCGATCGGGCGTATCTCTTTCACGTCGAGCTTGTTTCACTTCCCCCGGTAAAACCTCCCAAGATGGTTTAGAGTGTGTGACGTGCTACCCGAGTTTGACGCACCTCCTCGGTACTTTTTCCTTTCTTGGCGGAGACGTTTTCCGTGTTTGACTCTCTCCGAGAAGGAGTTCTCTTTCTTGCTAATCCTTCGACATCTTTCATGTATGACAACAACTAGTCTCTTTGCACAAGATCTCAGTTTCTCTTTTTAATTGATGACAGTCTTTAGTACGGTGGCCTCTCAGATGATGATAAGAACACCACGCATCCTTGTCTTTTCCTAGTATAGAGTTGGCTCTCTTAGAGAAAATGAGTTCTGGTAATAGATTTAGATGATACACTTCACGAAGGATATTAACGCGCTTTGAATTGAGTGGGGTAAATTTCTCGGCAAAATTGTCATATTTCCTCCGGGAAGGCTTTATCGGCGACCTGTCCCTCAACCCGTGCTTGTGGTGCACTTTTCCGAGCCCGGATCTGTCATGCATAGGTTTTATCTTCTCTTTAGTATCTCAGAATTTCTTCTCCATACACTACTACAAAACGCGCAAACAACGACACCCAAGTCACCACGGTTCTTTCAAAAACCGTGGCGACATCTCTAAACTCATGCGCTAACATTTTATTTTATTTTTTAATTATAATTTTTTATGGTATAATAACAGTTGACGTTATTACTGATATGATACAATCTATCTTTCATAGGTTCGAACCTCAGCGCTCTCAAAAAGTTTATTCATTTAACGTTAAGGCGCTCCTTTCTGTTTTATTTAATTTTAAATAAAATAATAAAAGGGATATCACTACGGTTATTATGAGTAACCGTTGTGGTATTAAATTTTATTCATTTAACGTTAAGGTGCTCCTTTCTTTTTTATTTACTTTTAAATAAATAATAAAAGGGATATCGCTATGGTTATTATGAGTAACCGTTGTGGTATTTTTTAATATATAAAAGAAAACCCTAACACATCCCTCTCCTCTCATGAAGCTTAAAGGATATCTGACAGGAGCAACCTCCGGCACAAACTCCTACGGCGTCGAAGATGGTATGTTCTCTTGCTCTCTTCTTTCTACTCTTCTTCTGGATTATGTTGTTGATGTATTAGGGTTAAGTTTGAAGTTTATTGTGTTTTCTTGTAGATACATGGTTATGATGGTGGTAGCATGCGTATGGTGGTAGCAAGTGTATAATATGGTGATGTTTCATATGGTTTTTGTTGCCATGAAGAAAAATATAAGTATGAAGTTATTGTATAAACTTCATCCACCTTATATTTTTTCTTCATGGCGGTACAAACTAGATTGATATATCTTGATTTGTTACAGTTCCATGTGTATTTTCAATAAGAGGTGCGTTATTGACTTAATATATATTGATTTGTTACAGTCTCACTTGGGGTTTTGTTTCAACTATAGCTGAATTTGTTTTGAATACTGACAATTTTATTTTATTTGAAATAGCTGAAGCTGTATAGTAAAGATGATACATAGTGATGATGATGGTGGTAGTAAGTGTATAGAATGAGTTGATAAGGTACACATGGTTTGTGCTAATATAATGTATGTCTTTTTATTGTATTGCATGGATTTGTTGTGTTGTTGTATGTTGTTGGTGTTGAAAAATGTTCTCAAAACAAGAACAAAACATTGTTAAGTCACAAGAAAAAAGCTTATTGTGACTTAACAATGTTTTGTTCTTTATATTCTTATATAGGTTGACAGGGGATGAAGTTTAATTTATTATATACTATGTATATTGTTTATTTCACTAACCTTTTAATGAAAATGCAATCATTTAAATTGACATAGAACTTATAATCTGAAAATTAAGATGTATTTGAAAACCAACCTATACCAATCAATGTTTTCCGAATTGCATGCATCTCATTATGCACATTTTATGTTCCTTAACACATAATATATCGTTCAATGGTTTGGTTCCTTCAATGTATCGATATCTACTATTCTGCTTTACCTCGTCGTCGTCGCTTATCACCGTGATTGTTAAGATTATTCTTGTTATGATGATAAGTCATCATAACAATTACGATGATAAACGACGATAATAAAAGATATCGATGCATTAAAAGAATCAAACCATTGAACCATATCTGTGTTAAAGAACATAAATTGTGCACTATGAGACGCATGCAATTTGGAAAATAGTGGTGTGTTTAAGTTGGTTTTCAAGAATAGTTTAATTTTCAAATTGTATAGTTCTTCACCAATTTTAATGGTTGTATTTCTTTAATGAGGTGTATGGTAAAACAAGAAATATACGTTGGTATATAATAAACTATGGGTACATTTCACAACCGTTTTCTACATTAACCGTGATCTAATATAATTTATTTGCTGGATTTCGAACCTAGTACTGTATATATCACAACGGTTGTTAAGCATAGTCGTTGTGATATACCGCTCACTTTTCAGAATACAACAACGGTACCAGGACCGTGATTATAAGTAGCGCATTTATGATAACACTCTACATAACAACGCCTTGATCTGCGTGATTATATGTATTTTCCAACCTGTAATACCCCGTAAGTTATTTTGCTCGGGATAATATTAGTATAATCAACTGGGTTCCGGTGTACTCTAAGAAATTATCGGTTAAGATAATTAGAGTAAATTGATGAGCTCAAAGAAGATCAAATTAATATTATCTGACTCTGAGGTGTTAGCTTTTGGTGCTATAGAGGTGTTTTGGACATTTAGTAGTGTTACTAACTAATTGAAATTCTCTATATCATTTCATTTTCCACACTTGAGCAAAAATAGAAACAAAATTGGAAAAAGATAGAAAGGGTTAGCAAGAAGGAAGAGAAAGGAAAGAAAGAGGAGAAACTTGGAAGAGAAGAAAAAGAGCTTGGATCATCATCTCTTCTTCATCAAATTAACCCAACATCTTCTTCATCTTCTTCATCTTGTTGTTGGTGAGTTCTAGTTAGAACCCTAAGTATAGAAACATAGGTTAGAACTTGAAAATAATGGTGAAAAATGTGATTAATCATGCTAAATGTTGTTTTCCATGGTTGAAATCTGAAATAGAACACATAATATGTGTGGGTTGTATGAAATATGAATGTTTGATGCTTGCTATGATGTTCCCATGAGTTTTGATGGGTTCCATTGGGTTTTGATGCTGAAAATAACAGGTTTTTAGGTCTCAGACTCAGTGGTAACCGGTTACTCTATATGTGGTAACCGGTTACTTGCAGGAAAAATAGTTGTTTTACGCAAAAATGAACTGAGTAACCGATTACTCTATATGAGGTAACCGGTTACCCAATTGTGCCTCTAAACGTGAATTCAGTTCTGTTTTGGAAATTTGGCTTGAGTAACCGGTTACTCTACATGAGGTAACCGGTTACCCTATTGAGATTTTGGTTCTGTTTCGAGAAATGAACTTGAGTAACCGGTTACTCTATATGAGGTAACCGGTTACCACTGTTGTGTTTTGAAAATATTTTAGAAAATTAATATCTTTTGAACCGTGCTTCCGATCGAGGTGTTCTTGGTACCGATGGAAAGCTATGGAAATGTACTACATGATAAAGGTGAAAAATATTGTTTTCGGTGCCCGATTAAATAAATCTTAGGGAACCCAAGGGTTATGTAATTTGTGATTGAATTATTATACGTAATTCAAAATGTGCAATTGTAATATGCTTTGCCTAAAATTGATGTTAAACATGATTGAGAGTAAATACATGTTAAAATATGGAATAAGTAGAGTGAGGAAACCTTACTATGAAACTATATTGGAACCTAGTAATGAGCTAGGAATTTGATGAATAACTTAATGACGAAGCTCGTGTAGAAGAGGCCGAGGCGTGCGTCCAGTACCAAATGGTATAGAAAAGAATAATACACTAGTATGGATCATGTGTAACTGTGTTAAGTTATTAGAAAAGGCAAAAGAGGCCTAAAGGCGAATGTGGCCTTGTGATTGTCGAATACAATCACATTTAGGTATATGATCACGCAATCGTAACCGTTTCCCCTGAGATGCAGTTTCATGAGTAACGAGCTCCTCTGAAACGTACGCATAACTACTTGGCAGGTTTGATTCCCGCGTGTAGTACGACTGGAGCCTATATGGTTGTTAGGTGCCAAATTGTGCATATTTTAGATAGTATTTTGTAGCCCTTTTCAATGGTTTCCTTGATATTTTAGTAGTAAATCTATTAGTTTTAGTGTAAATATGCAAGTTTCCGATTTTATTGTAAATATTGTGAATATTGATCATTTTGATGTTCTTTGACAGGTCTTCTTGCTTATATTCGATGATAGGAACAATTTGTGAAGGAAAGAAGGTCTAAAAGTTGATATTTCGAGAAGTCGTGCTGGTAACTCGCGCTAAGCGAGCTTTTCAGCGTGACTTCAGCGCGCATTTTCTGCCAAAGGCAGTAGCTAAGGTTCCTTGACCGCACTTAGCGCGGGCAGGACCGCGCTTAGCGCGCTTTAAGGCAGTTTTAAGTGTATATTAGGTAAGATCGCGCTTAGCGCAGTTGTAATAAAAGTTATTTCTTACTAATTTTATTTTATCTCATTTTTATACGTATTCAAGCAAGAATATTTTGTCATTGTTGTATAGAGCATTGAATAAGCTTTCCAATGCTTCTGACGGCGCGTCAATCGGAGTTACGGTTCGAAAGTTGTGAAGAAAATAAGAATTGTGGTTTTGCTGATGGCGCTATGCGCCCTCATAGCGCGCTTAGCGCGGTTCACGTCTTTTCAGCCCCTATTTAAGTCACTTTTTAGTATTTTTTAGGTTATGTTGGGAACTTTTTACCCCAACTTCATCAAACACATTCTTGAGTAGATTTAGCTTAGATACAACACATGGAGTGTATATCTTGACGATCCGGAGTCGAATCCACTTCAATCGGAGTTGACAAACCGTGAGATTTGTGTTCTTCTTCCTTCCTCTCTATGTATTTTTCAATTATTGGAGTTTTGTATGTAAGTTTATCTTGATTGTATGTATATTTATGGATCTTTGTATAAAATCTCTTTTACAACTCTTAATCGATGTCATCTTTGATTTAATCTTTATCTTAATGGGTTTAATTCGCTATAGACATATACTTTTCAAACTCGACCTAAGATGAAGGTCTATTGGCTGTGGGAAGCAGTCTAATATTCACATGTGTATCGGATCTTAATGCTCTGTGTTGTTGAGTTGCGTGAGACATCACCTCCGAGAGAATGCGGTTGATCTCTCAACATTTGCGTTAGACATAACCTCTTGTTGTGACCGATATGTGGGGATTTTGACGAGTGATTTAGGTTGCGTGCATTTGATCCATATATTTTTTAGTGCTTGATGGGTAGATTGAAATACAATTCTTGACGAGTTTTCTCGTGTCTCAAGAATGTATTTATTTTTATGTTTTATGTTTTTTCCTTTTGCACTTTTATCCCAAACCATTTAAACCCAAGCTTTGAGACGTAGAGATTGTCGAACGACATTCTTTCCCTCGAAACGATCTCTGTGGACACGACATAAATCTCGGAGGGAATTCTTCCGAAAATAATATTTTTGCTTGCCGCTTTACCACTCCAGCAAAATGGCTCCGTTGCCGGGGTTTGGTTTTGATATTGAACCGCATTGTGATAGTTTCTATGTTTTTACGCTTTGTATATACTTGTTCATAGTTGTTTTCCATAAGTAATTGTATATATGTGTTTTCCATCATGTGTATGTTTTTGTTCATTTTTTTTTTTTGGTTTACGTTTGCTCAAGTGTTGTAGGTTTTATTTGGTATCTACCGGTGAAAGAAGCAACATGGAGGAGTTTGTACGTAAATAAGGTGTCGAGCTAACGACGTGAAACAAGCGCTTGTTGGGAGGAAACCCAATGATTCTTGAGTTTGTACAGGTTTATGTTTAGTAGTATAGTTAATATAAAGTGAAAATGGATGGAGTGAATGAGAGAAAGAACCAATTTTGAAAAACAAAATTTTCCTGCCCGCGCTTAGCGTGCGCAGAGGGCGCTTAGCGAGCCTCGTTTTGCAAGGAAAAATCACTCATTTTCCATCTGCTTTCACCAATTTAGGTTTTTGTGTTTAGTTAGTTTTAATTCAATTTTGTTAGGTCGTTAGTATAAAGGTTTGTGTTTGCTCTCAAATTTGTTTTTGATTAGCTTTAGGATGCATTTTGTGATTTCCCAAGTTTGATCGTTTCAACTTGCGAATGTATGGTGTTGATATTGTTAAGTTTTGTACACGTCCAAGGTATGTTTTTATCGCTTTCTAGACTTTAGCATATTCTTGATACTTAGACTTTTTACTAATTTCCATGCCATTCATTCTTTTGTATACTTGTTCTTGATGTGAATCACTTTAGTTCCCACCCTTTTTGTGAGGAAGCTTTCCATTGTTCATATATGCACGGAGTACCAACATTCTTGTTCTAACTGGATTTTATTATGCTTAATCTTTTGTTTGTGTTGATTATATGAAAGCATGAAAAGGATCAAGGCATTTTGTTTCATTTTGAGCACAACTACCTAGCCAAATAGTCAATTCACCCTGTGAGTGTGTGAGCATTTGTTAAACCCCTTTGTGCCTTTCTATCATTATCCATGTTGTTTGAACTTAATTCTTGTCTATGAGTATTGAATTCACTTTTTGTATGGATTTTGATTGATTTTTTTTCTTGAACCTTTAACTTTGTGTTGTTGTATGAATTTTTACCTTGCCTTAGAAAGTAGGGAGTATTCACATGATGATGTGGTTGAATTCAGGTTGGGGAGAGAATGATTGTTTACTCATTAGTTGGTTTCTATGAGGTTGAAAAAAGAGAAGAAAAAGGAGAAAAATATGAAAAAGAAAAGAAAAAAAAAAGAAAGAAAAAGAAAATCTTTGAGAAATGAAACAAAAAGAGTTCAAACAATTTTGCTAAATAAGTAATGTGTTTTGTGTAACACTTGGGATTTTGGAAGAAGTTGATTGGAATTTTGTGTTTGAGCCTTTGTGAATTAATCACTCCCTTAGGTTTAAGCAAGTTTTTGTTTAAATTACCTTTAGAAATTGTCCCTTGTTTGTTTACCTGACCATGCTACAACCTTGAAAGCCCTTGTGATTCTTGCTTTTATGTTTCAGTATGATTGTTGGATGAGTGCATAATTTAGTCTTTTGTTTGCAAGATTGTTGTGTGAGTGAAAAGTACCTCATTTTGTGTTTTTCATCTACCGATGATTATTTTTGCTAGGTGTGATTCACGTTTGAACTTGTGTTGTTTTGGAATGTTTGGCATAATTTTTGTACGTAGTGTTCGTTTCGTGGTTATGTTATCGTTGTAGTTTAGTGGTAAGTTTTGCTTTGCATGTACGTTTTTGTGTTGAACCATACATTTGTTTTTGTTTTTCGAAACTTGTTGACTTGTGATTGCTTGGTTGTTACTTTTGTTTCTTTGAGTTGTTTGATTCTTGTTTGAGGACAAATAAGTTTAAGTTGGGGAGAATTGTTAAGTGCCAAATTGTGAATATTTTAGATAGTATTTTGTGGCCCTTTTCAATGGTTTCTTTTATATTTTAGTAGTAAATCTATTAGTCTTAGTGTAAATATGCAAGTTTCCGATTTTATTGTAAATATTGTGAATATTGATCATTTTGATGTTCTTTGACAGGTCTTCTTGCTTATATTTGATGATAGGAACAATTTTTGAAGGAAAGAAGGCATAAAAGTTGATATTTTGAGAAGTCGTGCCGGTAACTCGTGCTAAGCGAGCTTTTCGGCGCGGCTTCAGCGCGCATTTTCTGCCAAAGGCAGTAGCTAAGGTTCCTTGATCGCGCTTAGCGCGGGCAGGACCGCGCTTAGCGCGCTTTAAAGCGGTTTTAAGTGTATATTAGGTGAGATCGCGCTTAGCGCGATCTAAGCGCGCTTAGCACGGTTGTAATAAAATTTATTTCTTTCTAATTTTATTTTATCTCATTTTTGTAGGTATTCAAGGAAGAATATTTTGTCATTGCTGTATAGAGCATTGAATAAGCTTTCCAACGCTTCTGACGGTGTGTTAATCGGAGTTACGGTTCGAAAGTTGTGAAGAAAATAAGAATTGTGGTTTTGCTGATGGCGCTAAGCGCCCTCATAACGCGCTTAGCGCGGTTCACGTCTTTTTAGCCACTATTTAAGTCACTTTTCAGCATTTTTTAGTTTATGTTGTTGGGAACTTTTTACCCCAACTTCATCAAACACATTCTTGAGTAGATTTGGCTTATAAACAACACATGGAGTGTATATCTTGAGGATCCGTAGTCGAATCCACTTCAATCGGAGTTGACAAATGGTGAGATTTGTGTTCTTCTTCCTTCCTCTCTATGTATTTTTCATTTGTTGGGGTTTTTTATGTAAGTTTATCTTGATTGTATGTATATTTATGGATCTTTGTATAAAACCTCTTTTACAACTCTTAATCGATGTCATCTTTGATTTAATCTTTATCTTAATGGGTTTGATTTGCTATAGACATATACTTTTCGAACTCGGCCTAAGATGAATGTTTATTGGCTGTGGGAAGCAGTCTAATATTCACATGTGTGTCGGATCTTAATGCTCCGTGATGATGATTTGCGTGAGACATCACCTCCAAGAGAATGCGGTTGATCTCTCAACGTTTGCGTTAGCATAACCTCTTGTTGTGAGCGATACGTGGGGATTTTGACGAGTGATTTAGGTTACGTGCATTTGATCCATATATTTTTTAGTGCTTCATGGGTACATTGAAATACAACTCCTGACGAGTTTTCTCCTGTCTCAAGAATGTATTTATTTTCATATTTTATGTTTTTTCCTTTTGCACTTTTATCCCAAACCATTTAAACCCAAGCTTTGAGACGTAGAGATTGTCGAACGACATTCTTTCCCTCGAACCGATCTCTGTGGACACGACATAAATCTCGGAGGGAATTCTTCCAAAAATAATATTTTTGCTTGCCGCTTTACCGCTCCAGCAAAATGGCGCCGTTGTCGGGGATTGGTTTTGATATTGAACCACATTGCGATAGTTTCTATGTTTTTACGCTTTGTATATACTTGTTTATAGTTGTTTTCCATAAGTGATTGTATATATGTGTTTTCCATCATGTGTATGTGTTTGTGCATATTTTTGTTTTTGGTTTACGGTTGCTCAAGTGTTGCAGGTTTTATTTGGTATCTACCGGTGAAAGAAGCAACATGGAGGAGCTTGTACGTAAATAAGGTGTCGAGCTAACGACGTGAAACAAGCGCTTGTTGGGAGGCAACCCAATGATTCTTGAGTTTGTACAGGTTTATGTTTAGTAGTATAGTTAATATAAAGTGAAAATGGATGGAGTGAATGAGAGAAAGAACCAATTTTGAAAAACAAAATTTTCCTGCCCGCGCTTAGCGTGCTCAGAGGGCGCTTAGCGCGCCTCGTTTTGCAAAGAAAAATCACTCATTTTCCATCTGCTTTCACCAATTTAGGTCTTTGTGTTTAGTTAGTTTTAATTCAATTTTGTTAGGTCGTTAGAATAAAGGTTTGTGTTTGCTCTTAAATTTGTTTTTGATTAGCTTTAGGATGCATTTTGTGATTTTCCAAGTTTGATCGTTTCAACTTGCGAATGTATGGTGTTGATATTGTTAAGTTTTGTACACGTCCAAGGTATGTTTTTATCGCTTTCTAGACTTTAGCATATTCTTGATACTTAGACTTTTTACAAACTTCCATGCCATTCATTCTTTTGTATACTTGTTCTTGATGTGAATCACTTTAGTTCCCACCCTTTTTGTGAGGAAGCTTTCCATTGTTCATATATGCGCGGAGTACCAACATTCTTGTTCTAACTGGATTTTATTATGCTTAATCTTTTGTTTGTGTTGATTATATGAAAGTATGAAAAGGATCAAGGCATTTTGTTTCATTTTGAGCACAACTACCTAGCCAAATAGTCAATTCACCCTGTGAGTGTGTGAGCATTTGTTAAACCCCTTTGTGCCTTTCTATCATTATCCATGTTGTTTGAACTTAATTCTTGTCTATGAGTATTGAATTCACTTTTTGTATGGATTTTGATTGATTTTTTTTCTTGAACCCTTAACTTTGTGTTGTTGTATGAATTTTTACCTTGCCTTAGAAAGTAGGGAGTATTCACATGATGATGTGGTTGAATTCAGGTTGGGGAAAGAATGATTGTTTACTCATTAGTTGGTTTCTATGAGGTTGAAAAAAGAGAAGAAAAAGGAGAAAAATATGAAAAAGAAAAGAAAAAAAAAAGAAAGAAAAAGAAAATCTTTGAGATATGAAACAAAAAGAGTTCAAACAATTTTGCTAAATAAGTAATGTGTTTTGTGTAACACTTGGGATTTTGGAAGAAGTTGATTGGAATTTTGTGTTTGAGCCTTTGTGAATTAATCACTCCCTTAGGTTTAAGCAAGTTTTTGTTTCAATTACCTTTAGAAATTGTCCCTTGTTTGTTTACCTTACCACGCTACAACCTTGAAAGCCCTTGTGATTCTTGCTTTTATGTTTCAGTATGATTGTTGGATGAGTGCGTAATTTAGTCTTTTGTTTGCAAGATTGTTGTGTGAGTGAAAAGTACCTCATTTTGTGTTTTTCATCTACCGATGATTGTTTTTGCTAGGTGTGATTCACGTTTGAAGTTGTGTTGTTTTGGAATGTTTGGCATAATTTTTGTACGTAGTGTTCGTTTCGTGGTTATGTTATCGTTGTAGTTTAGTGGTAAGTTTTGCTTTGCATGTACGTTTTTGTGTTGAACCATACATTTGTTTTTGTTTTTCGAAACTTGTTGACTTGTGATTGCTTGGTTGTTACTTTTGTTTCTTTGAGTTGTTTGATTCTTGTTTGAGGACAAATAAGTTTAAGTTGGGGAGAATTGTTAAGTGCCAAATTGTGAATATTTTAGATAGTATTTTGTGGCCCTTTTCAATGGTTTCTTTTATATTTTAGTAGTAAATCTATTAGTCTTAGTGTAAATATGCAAGTTTCCGATTTTATTGTAAATATTGTGAATATTGATCATTTTGATGTTCTTTGACAGGTCTTCTTGCTTATATTTGATGATAGGAACAATTTTTGAAGGAAAGAAGGCATAAAAGTTGATATTTTGAGAAGTCGTGCCGGTAACTCGTGCTAAGCGAGCTTTTCGGCGCGGCTTCAGCGCGCATTTTCTGCCAAAGGCAGTAGCTAAGGTTCCTTGATCGCGCTTAGCGCAGGCAGGACCGCGCTTAGCGCGCTTTAAAGCGGTTTTAAGTGTATATTAGGTGAGATCGCGCTTAGCGCGATCTAAGCGCGCTTAGCACGGTTGTAATAAAATTTATTTCTTTCTAATTTTATTTTATCTCATTTTTGTAGGTATTCAAGGAAGAATATTTTGTCATTGTTGTAAAAGCGCGCTATGAGGGCGCTTAGCGCCATCAGCAAAACCACAATTCTTATTTTCTTCACAACTTTCGACAATGACGCTAATGGCGCTAATCGGAGTTACGGTTCACGTCTTTTTAGCCCCTATTTAAGTCACTTTTCAGCATTTTTTAGTTTATGTTGTTGGGAACTTTTTACCCCAACTTCATCAAACAGATTCTTGAGTAGATTTGGCTTATAAACAACACATGGAGTGTATATCTTGAGGATCCGGAGTCGAATCCACTTCAATCGGAGTTGACAAATGGTGAGATTTGTGTTCTTCTTCCTTCCTCTCTATGTATTTTTCATTTGTTGGGGTTTTGTATGTAAGTTTATCTTGAATGTATGTATATTTATGGATCTTTGTATAAAATCTCTTTTACAACTCTTAATCGATGTCATCTTTGATTTAATCTTTATCTTAATGGGTTTGATTTGCTATAGACATATACTTTTCGAACTCGGCCTAAGATGAATGTCTATTGGCTGTGGGAAGCAGTCTAATATTCACATGTGTGTCGGATCTTAATGCTCCGTGATGATGATTTGCATGAGACATCACCTCCGAGAGAATGCGGTTGATCTCTCAAGGTTTGCGTTAGCATAACCTCTTGTTGTGAGCGATACGTGGGGATTTTGACGAGTGATTTAGGTTGCGTGCATTTGATCCATATATTTTTTAGTGCTTCATGGGTAGATTGAAATACAACTCCTGACGAGTTTTCTCCTGTCTCAAGAATGTATTTATTTTCATATTTTATGTTTTTTCCTTTTGAACTTTTATCCCAAACCATTTAAACCCAAGCTTTGAGACGTAGAGATTGTCGAACGACATTCTTTCCCTCGAACCGATCTCTGTGGACACGACATAAATCTCAGAGGGAATTCTTCCGAAAATAATATTTTTGCTTGCCGCTTTACCGCTCCAGCAAAATGGCGCCGTTGTCGGGGATTGGTTTTGATATTGAACCACATTGCGATAGTTTCTATGTTTTTACGCTTTGTATATACTTGTTTATAGTTGTTTTCCATAAGTGATTGTATATATGTGTTTTCCATCATGTGTATGTGTTTGTGCATATTTTTGTTTTTGGTTTACGTTTGCTCAAGTGTTGCAGGTTTTATTTGGTATCTACCGGTGAAAGAAGCAACATGGAGGAGCTTGTACGTAAATAAGGTGTCGAGCTAACGACGTGAAACAAGCGCTTGTTGGGAGGCAACCCAATGATTCTTGAGTTTGTACAGGTTTATGTTTAGTAGTATAGTTAATATAAAGTGAAAATGGATGGAGTGAATGAGAGAAAGAACCAATTTTGAAAAACAAAATTTTCCTGCCCGCGCTTAGCGTGCTCAGAGGGCGCTTAGCGCGCCTCGTTTTGCAAAGAAAAATCACTCATTTTCCATCTGCTTTCACCAATTTAGGTCTTTGTGATTAGTTAGTTTTAAATCAATTTTGTTAGGTCGTTAGAATAAAGGTTTGTGTTTGCTCTCAAATTTGTTTTTGATTAGCTTTAGGATGCATTTTGTGATTTTCCAAGTTTGATCGTTTCCACTTGCGAATGTATGGTGTTGATATTGTTAAGTTTTGTACACGTCCAAGGTATGTTTTTATCGCTTTCTAGACTTTAGCATATTCTTGATACTTAGACTTTTTACAAACTTCCATGCCATTCATTCTTTTGTATACTTGTTCTTGATGTGAATCACTTTAGTTCCCACCCTTTTTGTGAGGAAGCTTTCCATTGTTCACATATGCGCGGAGTACCAACATTCTTGTTCTAACTGGATTTTATTATGCTTAATCTTTTGTTTGTGTTGATTATATGAAAGCATGAAAAGGATCAAGGCATTTTGTTTCATTTTGAGCACAACTACCTAGCCAAATAGTCAATTCACCATATGAGTGTGTGAGTATTTGTTAAACCCCTTTGTGCCTTTCTATCATTATCCATGTTGTTTGAACTTAATTCTTGTCTATGAGTATTGAATTCACTATTTGTATGGATTTTGATTGATTGTTTTTTTTTCTTGAACCCTCAACTTTGTGTTGTTGTATGAATTTTTCCTTGCCTTAGAAAGTAGGGAGTATTCACATGATGATGTGGTTGAATTCAAGTTGGGGAGAGAATGATTGTTTACTCATTGATTGGTTTCTATGAGGTTGAAAAAGAGAAGAAAAAAGAGAAAAATATGAAAAAGAAAAGAAAAAAAAAAGAAAGAAAAAGAAAATCCTTGAGAAATGAAACAAAAAGAGTTCAAATAATTTTGCTAAATAAGTATTGTGTATTGTGTAACACTTGGGATTTTGGACGAAGTTGATTGGAATTTTGTGTTTGAGCCTTTGTGAATTGATCACTCCCTTAGGTTTAAGCAAGTTTTTGTTTCAATTACCTTTAGAAATTGCCCCTTGTTTGTTTACCCGACCACGCTACAACCTTCAAAGCCTTTGTGATTCTTGCTTTTATGTTTCAGTATGATTGTAGGATGATTGCATAATTTAGTCTTTTGTTTGCAAGATTGTTGTGTGAGTGAAAAGTACCTCATTTTGTGTTTTTCATCTACTGATGATTGTTTTTGCTAGGTGTGATTCACGTTTGAACTTGTGTTGTTTTGGAATGTTTGGCATGATTTTTGTACGCAGTGTTCGTTTCGTGGTTATGTTATCGTTGTAGTTTAGTGGTAAGTTTTGCTTTGCATGTACGTTTTTGTGTTGAACCATACATTTGCTTTTGTTTTTCGAAACTTGTTGACTTGTGATTGCTTGGTTGTTACTTTTGTTTCTTTGAGTTGTTTGATTCTTGTTTGAGGACAAACAAGTTTAAGTTGGGGAGAGTTGTTAAGTGCCAAATTGTGCATATTTTAGATAGTATTTTGTGGCCCTTTTCTTGATATTTTAGTAGTAAATCTATTAGTTTTAGTGTAAATATGCAAGTTTCCGATTTTATTGTAAATATTGTGAATATTGATCATTTTGATGTTCTTTGACAGGTCTTCTTGCTTATATTTGATGATAGGAACAATTTGTGAAGGAAAGAAGGCCTAAAAGTTGATATTTCGAGAAGTCGTGTCGGCAACTCTCGCTAAGCGAGCTTTTCAGCGCGGCTTCAGCACGCATTTTTTGCCAAAGGCAGTAGCTAAGGTTCCTTGACCGCGCATAGCGCGCTTTAAGGAGGTTTTAAGTATATATTAGGTGAGATCGCGCTTAGCGCGATCTGAGCGCACTTATCGCGGTTGTAATAAAATTTATTTCTTTCTAATTTTATTTTATCTCATTTTTGTAGGTATTCAAGCAAGAATATTTTGTCATTGTTGTATAGAGCATTGAATAAGCTTTCCAACGTTTCGGACGGCGCATCAATCGGAGTTACGGTTCGAAAGTTGTGAAGAAAATAAGAATTGTGGTTTTGCTGATGGCGCTAAGCGCCCTCATAGCGCGCTTAGCGCGGTTCACGTCTTTTCAGCCTCTATTTAAGTCACTTTTCAGAAATTTTTAGGTTATGTTGTTGGGAACTTTTTACCCCAACTTCATCAAACACATTCTTGAGTAGATTTAGCTTATAAACAACACATGAAGTGTATATCTTGACGATCCGGAGTCGAATCCACTTCAATCGGAGTTGGCAAACCGTGAGATTTGTGTTCTTCTTCCTTCCTCTCTATGTATTTTTCATTTGTTGGGGTTTTGTATGTAAGTTTATCTTGATTGTATGTATATTTATGGGTCTTTGTATAAAATGTCTTTTATAACTCTTAATCGATGTCATCTTTGATTTAATCTTTATCTTAATGGGTTTGATTCGCTATAGACATATACTTTTTGAACTCGACCTAAGATGAATGTCTATTAGCTGTGAGAAGCAGTCTAATTTTCACATGTGTGTCAGATCTTAATGCTCCGTGTTGTTGAGTTGCGTGAGACATCATCTCCGAGAGAATGCGGTTGATCTCTCAACGTTTGCGTGAGACATAACCTCTTGTTGTGAGCGATACATGGGGATTTTGAAGATTGATTTAGGTTGCGTGCATTTGATCCATATATTTTTTAGTGCTTGATGGGTAGATTGAAATACAACTCCTGACGAGTTTTCTCGTATCTCAAGAATGTATTTATTTTCATGTTTTATGTTTTTTCCTTTTGCACTTTTATCCCAAACCATTTAAGCACAAGCTTTGAGACGTAGAGATTGTCGGACGACATTCTTTCCCTCGAACCGATCTCTGTGGACACGACATAAATCCCGGAGGGAATTCTTCAGAAAAAAATATTTTTGCTTGCCGCTTTACGGCTCCAACAATGGTAAAGAGAATTGTAATGGTTAACAGACCATGTGAAGTGAAGGTTCACGGTTAACAGGCCGATGATCGCGAATCCATTACATATGTCAAGTAGATTACAAGGATCCATGACTCGGGTCGACTTCTAGACCTAGAAGCGTACGGGAAAAGGGGATGCCTTAGTGTTACCGATTAGTGATAATCTTTGAGTTAACAGACTCATGAACATGTATCCATATAGTGTGAGTGAGTACTCAAGGTCACTTCCCTTCCCTTTTGACTTGGGTTAGGTTGATAGAACCTTGTAAAGCCGAGAGAATCTATAAGATAGGGAACTCACTGAGATTTAATATCTCACCCCATGTTGTTTATTATATTACAGGTGCTTCAGGTTCCGCGAAGGGTAAGGATAAGGTCGTTTGATTTTCCTTACTCACTACGCCAAACAAGACATTAGACAACGCTTTTTTAGGGCTTAGACAGCGCTTAAAAGCGCTGCCTAAGGTTGCGCTGTCGTAGGTAAAGACAACGTTTTTTATTTATGAAAAAGCGCTCTCTAAAGTATACATTAGACAGCGTTTTTTCAGTAAAAAGCGCTCTCTAATGTGGGCCTTTAGACAACCCTTTTGAAAAAACGCTGTCTAATGTATACGTATAAAATTTTAATGAATTTTTTTATATACTTTTAGAGAGTGCTTTTTCAAGAAAAAGCGCTGTCTAATGTATGCCTATAATTTTAGTTATCAATTTTTCTATACCTTTAGAGGGAGCTTTTTAGGAAAAGCGCTTTCGTTTGTGAACTATAGACAGCACTTTTTCTAGAAAGCGCTGTCTTTTCCCTACGTATAATTTTAATGATTTTTTAAAAAAATCCCATTTTAACCATTTTTTTATGCAGAAACATGTATAATTCAAGTCATTTCAATAAACCTGTATATTTCACATTTCCATTAACAATTTCTAGTATGGTTCATTAACCATTTCCACTAATCCCATAAATCACATAAACCACATAAACCATTTCCATTATAATTCAAGTTATTTACAGTAACTATTCACAAAACTATACAATTACAATCCAAAAACACATAAAGGGTATAAACCATTCACAAAACTATACAATCCCATAAAATAAACCATTCACAAAACTATACATTCACATAATCCCATAATCCTATTCCTTATAGGATTCTTTTTTCAATAAGGTATTCGCACAATTTCTCCTTAATTTCTTGCAATTTATCCTTCGTGTAATGAGAACACGCGTATTCATCAAAGTACTACATAACAAAACAAAATATGCATGATTTAGTTAAAAATAATAAATTATATGACATATCCGATAAATATTAAAATAAATCCTAAGTTATAAATCCATGCATACCGTAATAAGAATCTCTAATCGATCCATTTGAAGGATTTCTCTCATAAACCTCAAAACGAAATACCCGCAGTTTATGCCATTACGCTGACGAGAGCACTACACATAGACAAACAAATAAGAATTAATATATAGTTGTTTTGTGTTATCAAGTAGCATCACTAATAAGCAACATCATGTACTTACGCTTCATACATAGCCATGGAGGTAGGTTATAAATCATTATGATCACAGGCCAAGTGCTATGTGAGATACTTTGAAGACCGTGTGGGTTCATTCCATCAGTAGATAATGCCAAGCGAAGGTTTCTTGCTTCTTTTCCAAATTCAGGATAATCATCATCAATTTTCATCCACTGTGGTGAATCTGTCGGATGTCGAAACTTTCCATCAATAATTCTTTCATCTGCATGCCAAGTCAAGTGTCTTGAATCGGTCTCACTACGAAACATGCGTCTAAATCTTGGAATTATAGGAAAATACCATAAGACTTTTGCTGGAGACAACTTTTTCTTATATCGAGAGACACCGAATTTAGGACACTCATTTAACGATGCATACTCATTTCGAAACAAAACGCAATCGTTTGGACAGGCATGTATCTTATCGTAGCTCATGACAATAGAGCACAACATCTTTTTGGCCTCATATGTTCGATTGGGAAGAACATTATCCTCTGGAAGCATATCTTTCATAAGGGTCAATAACTCTGTGAAACTTTTATCCGACCATCCATTGCCTGCCTTTAAGTTGTACAACTTTAATACCGCAGACAATCTTGTGAATTTGGTGCAACCATTATATAACGGTTTCTCTGTATCGCTTGCCAACCTCTCAAACATTTTCGGACAATCCTTAAGATCTTCTTCAAGTGCTTCTACAATCTCTTCGACTCGATCAGAATCGTATGTATCTGTGCCATTGTCGTTTGAAGCATAGGTCGTATTATCCCCCGGTTCAACATTCCCGTTAATTTTCTCACCATGCAAATTCCAACATGTATAACTTCTATCAATTCCACTCCTCATTAAATGCGATGCCAACTGAACCGCGTCAACCCGACTCACAAAACAACAACCTAAGCAAGGACATCTCATTCGACTGGGGTCTTTGGCGTGCGCAACAGCAAACTTAACGAATTCCGATACCCTATTCTCGTACTCTTTCGACAATCGACTTGAAGACATCCATTTCTTATCCATAGTTATACTAATTAAACTAAACAAAAACAAAAATAAAAAATATTTACCTGTAGGGAAACGATCCGACTTTCACACTTTGATCACAAGTAATCCCTATATATAGCAAATTCAATAAGTTAATAACTCCATCATATCAGTTCATTCAAAGCACTACTAATTACAGTGGCGAGAGAGAACAATTAATTACCTTTAGAGATGTAAATAACTTCTAGACCCACACAGTGTCCAGATAGGTTAGAATTACCAAGATCCCCCTGTACACGTATCATAAAATGAAATATCATTAATTGACCAATTATGAGTCATAACTTGATAAGTGGCAACATGTAATCACAAACAAGCAACAATTAGAGGTAAACACCTACATAGTGGCCTCAAAAGTAAGTACTCTTTCTCAATATATATAGTTAGTCACTATATAATAGCAATGTTGTGATTGGTTATGGCCATATATTTATGTTACAGGAACTTAACTTGGATGGTTTCATATACCATAACTAATTCACCATTTATTATTTTTTCTATATAACCTACTAACTTCTAATTTCAAGCTAATGTCATAACAGTCCAATTGATCAACAGCAAACTCTTTAGTGTTTTATCAAACTAACTATAACTAGTTTCACAATAAAAGAAAATTTTAACATAACAAATTTCTAAAAGAAACTAACTATAACAAATTTTAACATAACAAACTTCTATAACTATAACTACTAACTTCTATAACTATAAATATAACTACTAACTTCTGTGAAGAAACTAACTAACTTCTATAAGACAATTTTAACATAACAAATTTCTAAAAGAAACTAACTATAGAAAATTTTAACATAACAAATTTCTATAACTATAACTACTAACTTCTAAAAGAAACTTTTAACTAATTTCTAACAATTCAACATCAAACTAACTTTCACAATAATACATTAACATAACAATTAGCTTACTAATCATCTCAAATTTCACTAGTAGCTCTAACATCAGTCCATAACAGTTTATCCTTCTCATTGAAATTCCCCAACTCTCACAATTCAACTAACCTACACCATTTATGCTATACATAAATAATAAAGTTTTTATTTCACAAACAATATATCAGAAGATAACAGAAGCAACAGAAGTAACAACAACAACATCTTGATACATTTATGCTAACATTCATTTTGAAATTCTGGCACAGATATCAGATGTCCTATACGGATGTTGAGACACTGATATCCAACACAACGAACAAGATAATAATTAAAAATAACAATGCAGAAAGTAAATAAGACAGCAATATGTTTACCCAGTTCGGTCTAACACACCTACTCTGGGGGCTACCAAGCCAGGGACGAAATCAATATACGATAGTATCAATTCACATATCATACACCAACCGAATAATCTGATCACTTAATCACTACCCTTCCTATGACTTCTACCTAAGACTCACCTAGGTATGAGGCCCTCCTCAAATCCCTCTACAACCACAACCCGTGATTGGTACCTTTCCACACAAGAAACAAAAACGAAAGACACACTTTCAAGACACACAATCCTCAATACTTCACAGCTTATGAGAATTGACACACAAGAAACTCAATGCTTAAAAGCTTATGAGTAACTTGACAGAACTTACAACACAAAAAACAGTCCTTATACTGTTATCAGAATGATACCAGTTAGGCTCACAAAAATACTCGAAAACCCTAACAAAAACACAAGTAAGTTCCACACTTAAAACTAGGTTTACATCAGTCAATATATAGCAATTAATCTGGACTGAATTGGGCTTCAAAAACGCAGCAAATAGACTGCTCACAAATCTGCAAAATTAACTCCAACAAAATAGGTCTTCAATCCAAAGTTTCCTATTATGTCTCCATAATTAGAAACAGCAGCAAATCCAAAAACCAACAAATAACCACAATCCAAAAATGCTTTGGATGCCACATAGGATAACCAAATATTCACAGAATATTCAGTAATAATTCATTGTAACAGAATCTGCATTAAAACTGAATCCACAGCGCGATGTCCTATGAGCTGGTATGGGACATCTTCATCCGACATGTTGAAAGCAGCCACTTAGAACATTAAGATTCAACATCTTGCTGCTATAATAGTTTTAGCAAAATAAATGCCAACCACAAAAGCACAGAAATAACAATCTCCCCCTTTGGCTTATTTTGGCTAAAACTACACACACGCAAAAACTTGTAAAGAAGCACAAAACAGCAAAAAAAATATCCATATATCCATATATCAGACAGCAGCGAAAACACCAACAGCACACAGCACAAACATCCAGCAAAAACATTCAGCATAGCAGCACTCCCCTTCAGCTGCATACAACACTCAGTACAGTAAAAAACTCATCATAGCAGCATAGAAAAAAAAAACTCCCCCTCAACAGCAGCAATATTCCACATTCTCCCCCTCAACTACTGCAGCAGCACAAGCACACAATCACTCCACACACACACATACTACTCCCCCTTTTTAGCCATAAATATGACAAAGGCAAGTAGAACAAGTTAAAGAAAAAATAAACCAGAGAAGGCTGCATCAGAGAGTAGATGCACACCACATCACATGCCCAAATGTCATGCACAAACTTCAGCATTTTCCCTTCATTCACACACTGCACTACCAGAACCTTTGATTGCTATAGTTCTTCATGAATGCACACCCCAAGTCTGCTCCTCAGGTTTTCAAATTGAACTGCATCCAGAGCCTTGGTAAATATGTCAGCAATCTGATTTTCTGTGCTCACATGCTCAAGAGTTATGACTTTGTCCTCCACAAGTTCTCTGATGAAGTGATGCCTGATATCAATGTGCTTAGTCCTGCTATGTTGAACAGGATTTTTGGAAATATTAATAGCGCTCAAGTTGTCACAAAACAATGTCATGACATCTTGTGTGACATTATACTCATATAACATCTGCTTCATCCATACCAGTTGAGCACAACTACTTCCAGCTGCTATGTACTCAGCTTCAGCAGTAGAAAGGGATACTGAATTTTGCTTCTTGCTAAACCATGTAATAAGATTATTTCCCAAAAAGAAACATCCTCCAGAGGTACTCTTCCTATCGTCAGCACTTCCAACCCAATCAGCATCACAGTAACCTAATAAAATGGGACTTGAGTCATGGGAGTAAAGCAACCCATAATCACATGTACCACTCACATACTTTAGAATTCTCTTCACTTGATTGATGTGACTGACCTTGGGTTCTGCTTGATATCTTGTACACACACCAACAACAAAAGTGATGTCTGGCCTACTTGCTGTAAGATACAGCAGACTGCCAATCATACTTCTATACAAACTTTGTTCAACATTCACTCCCTTTTCATCTTTGGATAACTTCAAGTGAGTAGGAGCAGGAGTCCTCTTATGCTTGGCATTATCCAGCCCAAACTTCTTCACAATGTTCCTCGCATATTTGCTTTGACAAAAAAAAAATGGAGTCTTCCATCTGCTTGACTTGTAATCCAAGGAAGTAGGTCAATTCACCTACCAAGCTCATCTCAAATTCAGATTGTATTTGGTTGACAAAATGTTGGGCCATTTCATCCGACATCCCACCAAACACAATATCATATACATAAATCTGAGCAATCATTAGTTTCCTATCCTTCTCCTTGACAAAAAGTGTTTTATCAATACCACCCTTCCTGTACCCATTGTTGACTAAGAATTCAGTCAGTCTTTCATACCAAGCTCGTGGAGCTTGTTTCAGCCCATACAACGCCTTCTTCAGCTTGTAAACATGATCAGGAAAATTTGGATCCACAAACCCTTTAGGCTGCTCAACATAGACTTCCTCATTAAGATAGCTATTCAGAAAGGCACTCTTGACATCCATTTGAAACAATCTGAATTTCAACAAACATGCCACTCCTAGCAACAATTTGATGGATTCCAATCGAGCCACAGGCGCAAATGTTTCATCGAAGTCTAATCCTTCAATCTGTGCGTATCCTTGAGCAACTAATCTGGCTTTGTTCCTGGTAACAACTCCTTGCTCATCAGACTTATTCTTATAAACCCATTTTGTTCCAATCACATTTGTTCCTGCTGGTCGTGGTACCAGTTCCCAGACTTCATTCCTCTTGAACTGACAAAGTTCATCTTGCATAGCACTTATCCAGAACTCATCTGTTAATGCTTCTTTGACATTCTTTGGTTCAATCTTTGACACAAAGCAAGCATTTGACACAGTCTCCCTTGTTCTGGTTCTTACACCTTCATTCAGATCTCCAATGATTAATTCCTTAGGGTGATCCTTCTGAATCCTTATAGAGGGTCCCCTGTTAGCATCCTCTACCTCTTCATTCTCAGGTCTAGTGTTGGTTTCTTGAGCACTATCTTCTACAGACTCAATGTCTTGGGAGGTTTCATTGTTCATGGGCAGACATGCTCCAACATCATCTGGCACATCTTCTTCTTTGCCAAAGTCATCAACCACCACATTTATGGATTCCATCATCACCTTAGTTCTGGAATTAAATACCCTATAAGCTTTAATGTTTGTAGAGTATCCCAAAAATATTCCTTCCTCACTCTTAGGATCCGTCTTTCGCCTCTGCTCACGATCCGCCAAGATATAGTATTTACTCCCAAACACATGGAAGTACTTCACATTTGGCTTTCTACCTTTCCATAGCTCATAAAGAGTGACAGAAGTACCTGATCTGATAGTCACCCTATTGTGTATATAGCAAGCAGTATTCATTGTTTCAGCCCAAAAATGATATGGAAGCTTTTTGGCATGAATAATGACTCTTGCACACTCTTGTATAGTCCTGTTCTTGCGTTCCACCACACCATTCTGCTGAGGAGTGATAGGTGATGAGAATTCATGAGTGATTCCCTCAGATAAGCAGAACTCTTCAAATCTGCTATTTTCGAATTCTTTCCCATGGTCACTTCTGATTCGAACAACACCGCAATCCTTTTCCCGTTGAATTCTTTGACACAATTCTTTAAAGGCTGCAAATGCTTCAAACTTTTCTCTGATAAAACTTATCCAAGTGAACCTGGAGTAGTCATATATGACAACATAGGCATACTTCTTCCCACCAAGACTTTCAACCTGCATAGGTCCCATTAAGTCCATGTGAAGAAGTTCCAGAACTCTAGAAGTTGTGGTAAGATGTTGAAGCCTCTTGTGTGACACCCTTGTTTGCTTCCCAACTTGACATTCACCACATATTTTATCCTCATCAATCTTCATCTTGGGAATACCTCTAACAGCTTCACTTGACATAACTTTCTTCATCCCTTTCAGGTGTAAGTGACCCAATTTCTGATGCCACAGTTTGGTTTCATCTTCCTTTGACATCAAACAAGTAGACAGACTTTCAGGTTCTTGAGGATTCCACAGATAACAGTTATCCTTAGACCTGATACTCTTCATAACAACTTCATCTTTCTCATTGGTTACTAGACATTCAGATTTGGTGAAATTTACCTTGAGACCTACATCACACAATTGGCTTATACTGGTTAAATTTGCGGTCAGCCCTTTGACAAATAGAACACGATCCAGATTTGGTTGTCCTGTGTAGTCCAGCTTTCCAACACCTTTTATTTCACCCTTTGATCCATCCCCAAAAGTGACATAATTGGTGGAGTGAGGCTTAATATCTGACAAGAATTTCTTCACACCAGTCATGTGTCTTGAACAACCATTGTCAAAGTACCAATCTTCTCTTGCAGATGCTCTAAGAGAGGTATGTGCTATGAGACCAGCCATCATTTGTCTAGGAATCCATCTTCTCTTCACTTTACCCCAACTTTGTCCTATATTTTGTTGCTGAGCAGTTTTGGGATAGCCGTGCAGCTTGTAGCAAAAGGACTTTAAGTGACCAATCTTTCCACAGTAATGGCATCTCCATGGTTTATACTTTGATCTACAAACTCTTTTCTGATGCTTCATCTGATGTTGAAACATGTGATTTGACATCCCCACTTCTTGCTTTATTTTCTGAGGAATGAACTTCAATACAGGCTTCTTGGAAGTCTCTGCTTGATTGTTAAAACCAAGGCCTTGCACATTTCCAGCTTCTTTCCCATTCTGAAGGATCTCATCCAGCTGCGTGGTACCATTGTTCAACATTCTTAAAGATTTGGTCATATTGTCAAGTTTTGACTTTTGCCATTCAACCTCCTCTTTCAGATCAGCAATGGTTGATAAGTGTTCTTCCTTCTCAGCTTCTAGTTGAGATATCAGAATCTTCTGTTCCAATATTATCTGGCACCTTTCTTCATTCTTGATACACAATTCTGAAAATCCTGTGAAGACTTCTTCCTTGGTGAGTTCTCCAACATAGGATTCTTTGTCAGAGTCAGACTCACAAATAGTTTCTCCATCACCCTTACAGATCCCAGTCAAAGCTGTCACCAATTTTGCTGATTCTTCTTCAGGATCACTCTCAGACTCTCCTTCTGACCAAGACACTGATAGTCCTTTCTTCTGCCTTTTGAGATACGTGGGACACTCAGTTTTTATGTGCCCATATCCCTCACATTCAAAGCACTGGACTCTCTTCCCTTGATTGGAGTCTTCTTCAGTTCTGGATCTCCTGCCTCCATCCTGGTTCTTGCTGATGTCGAGTGCCTTGTTCTGAGCATTTGCTCTCGACTTCCAGTCAATCCTTTTCAACACTTTGTTAAATTATTTTCCCAGCAATACCAGATCTTTAGACACCCCTTCATCTCAGACCAGGTCACCTTCATCTTCTGAGTCACCAGCATTTGACACAAAGGCTATGCTCTTCTTCTTCTCAGACTTTTCACTGATCCCTATTTCAAATGTTTGAAGAGATCCCACCAGTTCATCCACCTTCATCTTGTCTATATCCTAAGCTTCCTCTATAGCAGTCATTTTCATGTCAAATCTCTTAGGTAGAGATCTGAGGATTTTTCTGACCAGTTTGCTGTCAGACATCTTTTCACCTAGGGCACTAGAGGCATTAGCTATATCAATAATGTTCATGTGAAAATCATGAATGCTCTCATCCTTTTTCATCTTCAAACTCTCAAACTTGCTAGTGAGAAGCTGAAGTTTTGACATTTTCACCTTTGAAGTCCCTTCATGAGCCACCTTCAAGACCTCTCATGCTTCTTTTGCAATGGTGCAATGTTCAATCAACCTGAATATATTCTTGTTGACTCCATTGAACAGTGCATTCATGGCTTTGGAATTTCCCACAGACCCTTTGTAATCTGCATCATCCCAGTCTTCCTCTTCCTTCACCACTTCAGTAGGGGTACCTTTTTCATCTTTAACCTTTGGGGGCTCCCATCCTTTTATAGCAGCTTTCCATGCTTGATCATCCATGGATTTGATGAATGCTATCATCCTCGGTTTCCAGTAGTCATAGTTGAAACCATCAAGCAGAGGTGGTTTGTTCAGAAATCCTCCATCCTTGTCCATTGTACCAAAAAGTACCTTCCCTAAATCTCACCCAGAACTAAATAAGGGTGCAAGCTCTTGATGCCAATTGAAATTCTGGCACAGATATCAGATGTCCTATACGGATGTTGAGACACTGATATCCAACACAACGAACAAGATAATAATTAAAAATACCAGTGCAGAAAGTAAATAACACAGCAATATGTTTACCCAGTTCGGTCTAACACACCTACTCTGGGGGCTACCAAGCCAGGGACGAAATCAATATACGATAGTATCAATTCACATATCATACACCAACCGAATAATCTGATCACTTAATCACTACCCTTCCTATGACTTCTACCTAAGACTCACCTAGGTATGAGGCCCTCCTCAAATCCCTCTACAACCACAACCCGTGATTGGTACCTTTCCACACAAGAAACAAAAACGAAAGACACACTTTCAAGACACACAATCCTCAATACTTCACAGCTTATGAGAATTGACACACAAGAAACTCAATGCTTAAAAGCTTATGAGTAACTTGACAGAACTTACAACACAAAAAACAGTCCTTATACTGTTATCAGAATGATACCAGTTAGGCTCACAAAAATACTCGAAAACCCTAACAAAAACACAAGTAAGTTCCACACTTAAAACTAGGTTTACATCAGTCAATATATAGCAATTAATCTGGACTGAATTGGGCTTCAAAAACGCAGCAAATAGACTGCTCACAAATCTGCAAAATTAAGTCCAACAAAATAGGTCTTCAATCCAAAGTTTCCTATTATGTCTCCATAATTAGAAACAGCATCAAATCCGAAAACCAACAAATAACCACAATCCAAAAATGCTTCACAGAATATTCAGTAACAATTCATAGTAACAAAATCTGCATTAAAACTGAATCCACAGCGCGATGTCCTATGAGCTGGTATGGGACATCTTCATCCGACATGTTGAAAGCAGCCACTTAGAACATTAAGATTCAACATCTTGCTGCTATAATAGTTTTAGCAAAATAAATGCCAACCACAAAAGCACAGAAATAACACATTCTGAACGACAACAACAACAGCAACAGAACGATAAAAAAACTGAACGGCAACATTTATGCTAACATTTATGCTATTTCATCTTGATACATTTATATAAAACATTCATTCTAACAAAAAAATAACAGAAGCAACAACAACAGCAACAGAACGACAACAACAACAACAGAACGATGACAATGCTGACGGCAAGAATGAACGGCAACAACAACAACGACGGCAAGAATAATGTATGGAGCAAGAACAACAACAACAACGTACCTCTTCTTTTCGTTTTTGTCTTCTCCTTCACGAATGCAAGAATGAACGATGGAAACGGTGACGACAATGGTTTCAGAACGACGACAATGGTGACGACAAAGGTTTCAGAACGACGGCAATGAAAGCAAGGGTTTTAGCAAGCATGCAAGAACGATAGAACGCAAGGGTTTCAGCAGAAAGAAACAGTCGAGAGCAGAAAATGAAAAGAAGTTTCTGAAAATGATATGAAATGTGTTTTATATTTTAATTCATAAATAACCTTAGAGGACGCTTTTCAAAAAGCGCTTTCTTAAGTGCTACCTATGAGAGCGCTTTTCAAAAAGCGTTTTCTAAGGTTGCTTCCATTTAGGGCATTTAACAGCGCTTTTAAAAAGCGCTTTCTAAAGGCTGTCTATTACAGCGATTTTTTTTAGCGAAATTTTTTAAAGACCTATAGCAGCACTTTGTCCAAAAAGCGCTGTCTTTGGTGCGATGTGAAAAGCCAATTTTGGCGTAGTGACTTATCTTGGCTTTTGGGATGGCAAGACTTCCGTTGTGGAGATTATTTTGAGATCATTGTTTTGATCTAGTTCTTAGTGTCTTGGAACATCTTGTATACATTATGCCATAGTTTTTTTTTGTATTAAGTATTTTGGGCATGTAATATATATAATGAGTTAACTAGGAACTTGTGGTATTTCAGTACCAAACACTTGGATTCATGTATAGTATTTGTGCTTTGATGTATGATATTATATGTGGGTGTTACACAACCGTTGTTAAATGTGTTTTTCGTAGTAGTGATATTTCTTTCTTCCCCCTTGATATAACATTCCACTATATTCATTACTTCATCCATGTTGGTTGCCAGTTTTTACGCCAAAGATTCATTAAAAAGATCGACCTTCAGGCCGTTCTAGAAGGCTCCCACAAACATTTCCTGATTCATATAAGAAACTTGTATTTCTTCTTCATTAAATCGCTCTATATATTCATTGAGAGATTAAGAAGGTCCTTGGGGCATGTTGAACAGACTGGTGGTAGACACCTTTCTATGCTTGCTAGCGGAAAAGTGATGCACCATCTTGTTGGTTAGATCCTGGTAACCGATGATTGAGAATCTAGGCAGGCTCGTGTACCACCGTAAGGCCACATTCTTGAACGTTCTCGCTATAAGCTTGCACTTTAAAGAGCCGAAAGCATCGACTATCACCATTTGATTGTTAATTGAAATTATTGCTCTTGTGGATCACTTTTTCCTTCAAATGAGGGAAAAGGTGGTGGTTTGAAATTATCTGGGACTTGATCGCCCTAGATTGCTTCGTAAAGAGGTTAAGGATCCAAAAGTTCCTCTTCTGCTTCCTCCTCCCTAATGATTTGTGTTTGTTGAAGTGTGTGAACACTCTCTTGGCGCAGATTCTCCATAGTTTTCAAAAGTTATGTCATGTATGGTGGAGTGCGAGGTTCGCTCCTGCTGGGAGACAACCAGACATCGTGTTATTACAGTATAGATTATGTTTTTGTTTGGCCTAGAAAAGTTTTACCAAGGTCTCACGATGGGTGGAAAATGTTCCTGATAAACACTTTTGGATAATTTCTTCGAAGCGAATCACGTGGAACAACAACCGCAATGCGATTTTGATGTTACTTGATTGCTTTGTTGTTGCATATGCGCTCCCCCTATGTTCCTCAATGGGAAACCTTTTTATACCTATCTCACTTCCTCTAGATCATTAAGGAGTGTTCCCTCAAGTTTCATGATTAAATGATGATCATAACGTCCGACCGACGTTCTCATTATTATAATGTAACATCCTCTTTATCACTTTTTGTAACTCCCATACAACCACGGAACTACCCTATAGCTATTACGTCGATTGTACACATCATCCGAGAACATCAATCACCATACAACTTGGGCTTCAGCTTGTCTCAAATGTAGCAACCTGACACTCGTTACTTTTTACAAATACCCGTGATACCGACTTATCATGCGCAGCCCCATTGATGTATAACTCAATTTTGAGAATTTCGATATATATATATATATATATATATATATATATATATATATATATATATATATATATATATATATAATAATCATAATAATTAAATTTAACTAAATATTCTCCTTGGCTCCGCATGTTCAAGTGCAGTGTAGATGAAGAAGCAAGGGAATCTTTGTGCTTTTCATTTCTATAAAAGGGAATGTTGCTCTTTCTTCTCTTAAAGCAAGAAACTAACATCAATAACTATACACACATAGCTTAGAAACATATTATCTCCAGCTCCAACCTTTAGCATCAATGGCACCTCCTTCATCAGACTTAAGAAAGATTGGCTTAGAAGGTTTTGATTTAATAGAAAAATTCTATGGTCCAACAAGAAGGAGCAGCATGGAAGACTTTGCTTCTGGAGCAACCAAGGATTCAACTGTTTACTTTGTTGGAATATCGAATGTAAGTTACCCTAAGGGAAAGTTACCACTTAATCGTTGGGGTAGGCCTATTAAATTTTAAGCACTACTTTGTCTAAAGTCTTATGTGGGTCTCTGTATTATTATATTATGTAGAAAAAAAGCTCGAAGGCATGTGATTTATTTTAGAATCAAAGTCTTCTGTAGCTAACGGAGTGTGCAAAATTAAATAAAGTACTTTGTAATTTGAGTACCTAAAAATATGTACTCTCTATAGTTTGTGTATAATAATATGAAGTATAGCTTATAATATCTCTGAGAAAAATAATACAACCAAAAAGTAATCAAATGTTTCTAGTATTTTCTTTATTTAGAATTATATGTTTAACATGATAAAATGATAATAGATACAAATAATCATTTTTCCTTTTTTATATTATTAGTGAAGCAAAACATTAGATTTTTTAGCTGTGATGATGGAATTATCATCCATGAGTACATGGTTTCCTTTGCAGTTATATTGTGAAACCAAAATCATTAGATATTTTAGCTGTGATGATGATAATCTATCTGTGCATCTTTATTCTTTAACAATCACGTGTTGCACGTAAAGGCTCAATCACACACAGTCCCAAGTGGAAATTGGAGCACTCAGGTGGTTGTTCCATATCCGTTGATGTTATATTCCTGAAGAGAGTCTCTTTAATTTACAAAATAAAAGAAAAAAAGCTAAATTAATCTGCTACTTGATCTTTTATTTAATACAGAGAAATCAATAGTAATGATTTTGAATAAAAGTAGAGATTCAATAAAATGTGTCACTAGAAAAATTATCCCCAGAAAAGTGTATCACCTAAATGTATCGTTTGTAAAAATAAACTAGTAACAAATTCGTATGTACGCAAGAGAGATATGTTTTTGGACGAGATATTGTTTTGGATGCGATTTGTTTTTGTTTTAAATTGTAATTGATATAATTAGAGTCAATCCTGACTTTTTAGAGGCCCGAAACAAATAATAAAAATAAACTCCTAATCAAATTAAAAAAAAAACATCATCTATTTAAATTTTAAATAAATAGAATCAACAATATCAATAGTAATCATTTATCTATATAACTAATATAAAAATAAAAATAAAAAAAAGACATATTCTATACAATATAATCAAAGTACTTTCTAACTACTTAAAAAAAGTCTTCCTTCTATTAAATTGTAAAGCAAATTCTTCAATCAAGTCTTCATTAATGTATATTCTCAAGTAAATAAGAAACTAAAAACACTTTCATATTGTTGGTATTACTCAAATCTCTTATCAAGAGATACAATAGCTTAATCAACAAGGTAATCAAAATAATAAACTCTAAAAAATTCCTCTTCAGATAACTGAATTGGTGGGGTATTCAAATTCTCATCAAACCATCTTTTTTCTTTTTAATTATACGCCTTTGAGAAATACTAGATAAATATTCAATTCAAAGGAAATTTCTAAAATATAATTCAAGGCATTCTTAAAACCGTTTCTCTATATACCTTAAAAAATGAAATCAACCCCATTATTTTTTCCATAGCAATATTAATCACTACTACAAAATATACCTTCAGTAAAATCAAAATCACTGTATTAATAACTGAAATTCTCTCGCCTTAACTTTTAAAATAGATTTAATCACGGTCCTTCAACACTACCGTTGTGATATATTAAAGGTTACTTGCTTTGATTCCCAACACCAACACTTTTTTCTTCTTTTCACTACAAAAAGGGGTTGTCATTATACTCTTATAAACATATTAAAATAAAAATACTTATCATCACAGTTAATACCAGAAACCATTATGAATATTATTTTCATATTATCATGTTTTATCTTAACAGTCGTGCACTACTAAAAAAAACGCTTTTTACCTCGGACGCAAAAAACATAATACCTCAGTTAAAAAAGCGAGGTAACGAAAGGCGACATGAAAAATCGGCACTTATCACCTCGGTGGAATTAAAACTGAGAGATAATGAACATGGATTCGAGGTCCAACAACTGTATTTTTATTATTTTCAAAATTAACTTATCTTACCTTTCAATTTACAAATAAAACTGAGGGGTAAGATTATTTATTTTTTTTAAAAGAAAATCGTTATATGGTTTAACCAAAATATTACATCGTTTACCCGGAATATTATATTGTTTACACAAAATATTAAAATAAAAAACAAATTCCCTAGGTGGGTGACAATCAATGTTGGTGCAAATATATTCTCCAAGGTTTTGCATGCATTTAATTCTGAAGCAAAACAAAATAATGGTTAGATAAATAAAATCAATATTCAAATATATGATTTTGTGCTCAAATAAATATTTAAGAAAACAAACCTTAAACCCAAGTAATTTTCTTCTCTTGCAATCCATCTTAAAGAACTTTTCCAAACGTCTATCTGTTTCAAGCGATTCATGTTCCATATAGGTTAGATTTTCTGTGAATATTGGATTGAACTCTAGTATGATCGAAGGGTAGCTTCTTCGTTCAACAATTCAAAAGAATCTTAGCATGTCATCAAAGTTTATTCAATGCTGTAGTCGAAGTATGCTAGGAGTGTTAGCATGTCGAATTGGGCTTTGGTTGTAAGCCCAGTTGTTTAAGTTAGCTTGTTCCCTAAGTTACCTTGTGTAATGGGTCTGTGTGTAAAAGCTCATTATGTTAGTATGTTAGTTTTCTTATAAATAGCATGCTAGTCTTTCATCTTTGGTGAGTGGTGAAAATTCTAATTAGCATGAGAGAGGTTAATTGTTGGTATTCACTTGTAATCTTTAAACCCTTATTGAGTAAGTGAATAGTAAAACAGATTTAACCAATTCTCCATTCTTCTTCTTCCTTATTCTTTCTCTTTTGTAAAACCTAATAGCGTTTCTTGTGTTTGTTCAAGAAACTCAATCTTTTTCTCATAAATTTGTTCTGTTATCGACGACATCGTTTCACAACAAACTGGTGCGGTGAGCATGGAGAAGAAGATGTCTTCAACGAAATATGAAATTGAGAAATTCACCGGTGTGAATGATTTCGGTTAGTGGCGCTTGAAGATGCAAGCCCTTCTTCTTCAACAAGCTTTTCTAGAAGCGATGAAAGGATCAGAGAAGATGAATGCTGCCTTATCGGAGAAGGAGAAGACATTGTCGAGTAGCAAGTTCTTCAACTGTATGTAGTTGATAAAGCTGCATGAGGAAATCTAGTTTGTTCCCTTGATGTTATTGAGTTTGTTCCAAGGTGGAGATTTGTGAGATATTGGATCAGACTTTAGTATGATCGAAGGGTAGCTTCTTGGTTCAACAATTCGAAAGAATCTTGGCATGTCGTCAAAGTCTGTTCACATGTTGTAGTCGAAGTATGCTAGGAGTGTTAGCATGTCGAATTGGGCCTTGGTTGTAAGCCCAATTATTTAAGTTAGCTTGTTCCCTGACTTATCCTGTGCAATGAGCCTGTGTGTAAAAGCCCATTAGGTTAGTATGTTAGTTTTCTTATAAATAATGCGTTAGTCTCTCATCTTTGGGGTGTGGTGCAAATCTTAATTAGGGTGAGAGACGTTATTTGCTATTCTGTAACACTTGTAATCTTGTCTCAAAGAGAAAGTAAAGAATTGCAATTTATAAGTCTGTAAATAGACTAGTTCTCTCAGTTTGTTGAGAGAGATTAATTGTTGGTATTCACTTGTAATCTTTGAACCCTTTTTGAGTAAGTGAATAGAATAACAGATTTAACAAATTCTCTATTCTTCTTCTTCCTTATTCTCTCCCTTTTTTTAAAACCTAATAGGTTTTCTTATGTTTGTTCAAGAAACTCAATCTTTTTCTCATATTTTCGGTTGTTCTTGACGATGTCGTTTCACAACATTTTCAATGTCCAACATGCTTTTATACTGAATGTCCCTTAAGTTTCACGTGGATCAGTAATGATAGATTCTTGAGTGTTGATAAACACTAAATGGACGTCAAAGATTTGTTTAAGGATGTTGAATATAGTTAAAAAAAAAGTTTAACTATCCCCTCGGTCACAAAGAAAACCAAGGTGAATAAGCTATTTTTTAAAAATTACATTGTTTACACAAAATATTAAAAATACATTGTAAAATTTGTTTCCTAATGAGAATTTTTAATTTCCATGTCTAGGTCCCATGCAAGATGCTATAGATATGTTTCCCAATGAGAATTTTTATTTTCTGCACTTGCAACCCATCCGAGTGATCTATAGTGGCAACTCATGATCAAATGGATGACGGTGAATATTTCCTCTGTTTGGGGCGACTACATATTAGTTAGTCTTAGGTTAAAATTTGTTTAACGACTGTTTTTTAGTAAAATATGATTATTAAACACCTCGGTTTTATTATAAAAACTGGGGTTTTTTTATCTTCTCTTTTTAACTCTCACCTCGGTGATGACGAAACCCAAGGTGAATAATTCTTTTTTTTTTTGAAATTACATTGTTTACACAGTATATTAAAATAAATTATTTACAACAAATCTTTGATCTTATTACTGAATATCTTCATTGATATCCAGATTTAGTTGTATTCTCTTCTTTGTTCAAAGGTTAAGCTTTCTTCCTTGTTGGTTAAGCTCCATTCTTTATTGGTTAAGCTCCCTTCTTTGTGTAACTTGAGGCAAGACCGATTCTCTGCATTTGTAATCTATCAACTGAGTACTCTTCAAAGGTTAAGCTTGTAACGCCCCGGTTTCTGTTAGATTTATTCAATCGAGTCGATTTAATTATTTTTGTTTTTATATTATTTTATTCTTGACTTTTATTTGGCAATATATTATTTTTCATCGTTGTTATGTTTTATCGCGTCTTGGGAGCGATTGCGAGCTATTTGAGTGTAGGGGTATTTTGGTATTTTTCTTGGTTAGATATTATTGTTTTTCATTTAAATAGAATATAGAGGTTAGAAAGAGAGAAAAAAGAAGAGAAGAGAAAAGGAGAGTGAGAAGAAGAAAAAGAGGAAAATTTGGAGTGTAGGAAATCGATTCAACCGACACTTCGAAGCACGATTAATCGGGTAAGGGTGCAAAACTCGGTTATTCTATGTTTGCGTATGATTATGTATGTGTGTGTTGGAAGTTTTACTAGTTTTTCAATTATAGGTTGAAATGAGATAAACGAGTAGAAATCGATGTTTTCACGATCGGAATTCGATATAAATTGCGTTGTATGATCACACTGTGTTTATGAACAATCATTGATACTTGTTTTGCTGTTGGAATTGATTTGGGATGGAAAACTGGATTTTTGGGGTTTTGGAACCGTGTAAAATGCAGTAGAATTTTCTGTTTCTGGTGTAGGGCGTCGGGCGGTGCTTTGAGCGCCGGGCGACGCATGAGTTTCGCCGCTGCTCCGCCGGGCGATACCCTAGAGGCGCAGCTTGTCACGCTGCTGATTCTTTTAAGTTTTGGTTGGAGGTTTTACGCCCCTGCTTCGTCGGGCGAGGTAGAGGCGAAGGGACACCGTCGGGCGGTTCTTGGGGAGCGCCAGGCGCTGCTGGGACTTTTTCAAAAGTTCCCTTTCCTCTTAATTCCATAACTTGTGAACCGATGATCCGTTTTGAACGTTCTTTGTACCGATGGAAATTTAATGAGATATTCTTTCTTATAAAAAGGGTTTTGAGATTAGTGTCCAATTTAATTGTGTCTGGATTTGGAAATGTGTCATTTTGTTGACTTTTACCGTCGTGGTTGTGTGTATTTGATGTGCTATCATGCAATATGCTTTTGATATATAACGTATGACTTGTGTACTATTGTATGATGTGAACGCATGTGATGAAATATTGTGATGATGGTTGGTGGCCTAAGGGCAAGTGAATGCATTGTGATTGTGTTTGACTGTATAAGCATGGTTATAGATGTAGGAATGGGTCACATGGTTGTATATATGTATGCATTTGATCGTCATGATTCATTGTATGCCAAGCATCATGATATGCATTCTTGTGATGTCGTGTGCCCTAGTGGGTGTGAGTGACGAAACAATTCCAGAGGGAATCTGCTGTAACGGTCGTGAGCCTTATACAAAGAGGACCTATAGCGAAGTTATAGACGATCGTGAGCCTTATACGAAGAGGACCTAAAGCGATCGAATCGTGAGCCTTATACAAAGAGGACCTAAAGCGATCCATAAACATCGTGAGCCTTATACCAAGAGGGCCTAAAGCGACGGGGAACATCGTTTTCCCGACAGGGAGTTACACTAAGTAACAAGCGTTGATTCCAATAATTCCTGAGTGAATTAATGATGAGATGATGGATGGAATGGTACCGCATTGCATTGCAAAAAGTCGTTGTGTCGGTCTCTGTGTATTTGCATAAATCATGAATGGATTGATTATGTGTGAGAATTGTGATGGAATTGATGAGTATATATATGTTGGTGATAAATGCATTGAGCATGATTGATATGCCTTTGTGATGGATGTATGAGATATGAATTGTGTTGTTTTGTATTTGAATTATGGTGTAAGTTGTGATGAGATTGTTTTACATGTGTATTTTGTGTTATTATATAATTGTATGCAACTATATTATAATTGTGTTTCTCACCCTTCTGCTGTTTTGAATGCTCTATGAGGCGTTGCAGATTAGTTGCTGGAGGTCTTTTTGTGAAGATTATGTCTTCATTCTTTTGTCGGTCGGCTCTGATATGTAGCACCGGGTAGTCGGGGAGATCGTTATGTGTATATGTATATATATCTTTTTGAATTGTACATGTATGACTCTGTATATGACATACAACCTTTTATGTTATATATATGAGATTTCAGTTGCAGATTTTCCGCTTTTATTGTGTATCTGAATTGTGGGTGTTAGGAACTGAGTTCCTCTGTTTATGTTGCTACCTGATGGTTGCATATCTATATAAGCAGGTTATTATATTTCTTTATTTTGATGTGACGCTCCCGTCTATGTCGTGAATGTCTTTATTATACTCTGATTAATTGTTATCACTTTAATTGCCTGGGGGTATATATTGGGGGTGTTACATTAAGTGGTATCAGAGCCGGTTTGTGTCTGTCTGTGCCAGTCCGTGTCGGTCACTTTGACCAAGTTGTTTGTTGTGCGTCGGTTGTGTTCGGTTGAGGTGTTTGTTTAACCATAGTTACTGTTATTGGGTATGAACAGAATATGGCTGGTTGGAATGATGTTGCTCTTGCTGCTGCTATGCAAGCTATGGCTCAGGCTGTGTGGGGTGCACCTAATGCTGGTAGGAATGATGAGTTCAGGAAGAACAAATCGCCTCTCTTCAAAGGAAGATATGATCCTGATGGTGCTCAGATTTGGCTTAAGGAGATTGAAAGAATCTTTCGAGTGATGGATTGTGCTGAGGAACAGAAGGTGAGACTAGGTACTCACATGTTGCAGGAGGAGGCTGATGATTGGTGGGCTAGTACGCGTCATGTATGGGAAGCTGCAGGGGAAGTTGTCACTTGGACTTTGTTTAGCAATGAGTTTTTGAGGAAGTATTTTCCTGAAGATGTTAGAGGGAAGAAAGAAATAGAGTTCTTGGAGTTGAAACAGGGTAATATGTCTGTTATTGATTACACTGCTAAGTTTGTGGAGCTTGTTCAGTTTTATCCACATTATGCTGAAGCAACTGCAGAGTTTTCCAAATGTGTGAAGTTTGAGAACAGGTTGCGTCCCGAGATCAAACAGGCAGTTGGTTATCGAAGAATTAGGAGGTTTTTGGATTTGGTGGATTGTTGTATAATTTATGAAGAGGATAGAAAAGCTCGTTCTACTCATTATAAGAGTGTGAACGAAAGGAAAGGAAAGCAACCGTTTCGTGGTGTTCCTTATGTGTCACCAACTGACAAGGGTAAGCAAAGGGCTAATTTTGATAAAAGGCCAAGTGGGGGAGGTATGTCTAATCCTCTTAGATGTTTTAGGTGTGGTGACTTAGGACATCGTCAGTTTGAATGTAGAAAGGATATGAGGAAGTGTTCTAATTGTGGAGGTATAGGACATGTAGCAGCTGAGTGCAAGAAGAATGTGGTGAAGTGTTTCAACTGTGGGGAATCTGGTCATATTAGTACGAGGTGTCCAAAACCAAAGCAAGCTCAAGCTGGAGGGAAGGTATTTGCTTTGGCAGGAACTCAGACTACTAGTGCAGATCGTCTGATCAGAGGTACTTGTTTTATTAATAGTACACCTTTAGTTGCTATTATTGATACCGAAGCGACTCATTCGTTTATTTCGTCTGTGTGTGCGAAGCGTTTGAATCTTTTGTTGTCGTCGTTGGGTGGAGAGATGGTTATTGATACTCCAGCAATGGGGTCGGTAACTACTTCTTTGGTTTGTTTAAGTTATCCTTTGACCATTTATGGTAAGGATTTTGATATGGATTTGGTGTGTCTGCCGTTGGAGGATTTAGACGTGGTTCTGGGAATGAACTGGTTGCAGTTCAATCGAGTTCATATCGATTGTTATCATAAGTTGGAAAGATTTCCTTCTCTTGAAGAAGACGAGGAATCGAGTTTCTTATCTACCAAAGAGTTTAAGAAACTTTTGGCAGATGAAGCTCAGTTATTCGGGTTGTTTGCATCGTCGACTGTGGATAGTCAAGTTGCAATTGATGTGTTACCAGTTGTGTGTGATTTTCCAGAGGTTTTCCAGAGGTTATTTCATATGTGCCGCCAGAAAGAGAGGTGGAGTTTTCTATAGGTCTAGTTCCTGGTACTAGACCTGTATCTATGCCACCATATCGTATGTCGGCATCTGAGTTGGTTGAGTTAAAGAAGCAATTGAATGAGTTGTTAGAAAAGAGGTTTGTGAGACCGAGTGTATCGCCTTGGGGTGCTCCAGTTTTATTGGTGAAAAAGAAATATGGAAGTATGCGATTGTGTATTGATTATCGCCAGCTGAATAAGGTGACGATTAAGAATAAGTATCCTCTTCCGAGAATTGATGATCTGATGGACCAGTTGGTAGGTGCGTGTGTGTATAGTAAAATTGATTTGAGGTCAGGTTATCATCAGATTAGAGTGAAAGAGAAAGATATTCAGAAGACGGCTTTTAGGACACGATACAGACATTACGAATATTCTGTGATGCCGTTTGGGGTTTCTAATGCGTCGGGAGTGTTTATGGAGTATATGAATCACATTTTCCATGAGAATTTGGATCAATTTGTTGTTGTGTTTATTGATGACATCCTGATTTATTCTCAGTCCCGGGATGAACATGAGGAGCATTTGCGTATTGTATTGCAAATTTTGAAGGAAAAGAAACTTTATGCCAAGTTGTCGAAGTGTGAGTTCTGGTTGTCAGAAGTGAGTTTTCTTGGGCATGTGATTTCAGGTAATGGTATTGTTGTGGATCCATCCAAAGTAGATGCAGTTCTACAATGGGAGGCTCCTAAATCTGTTACTGAAATTAGAAGCTTTTTAGGTTTAGCTGGATATCATCGAAGATTCATTGAAGGGTTTTCCAAGTTAGCACTTCCTTTGACCCAGCTGACTTGTAAAGGTAAAGCGTTTATTTGGGATATTCAGTGTGAGGAAAGTTTTAGTGAGCTGAAGAGAAGATTGACTACAGCTCCGATTTTGATCTTACCGAATCCTAGTGAACCGTTTGTGGTGTATTGCGATGCGTCTTTGATTGGTTTAGGTGGAGTGTTGATGCAAGAAGGTAAGGTTGTGGCTTATGCCTCGAGACAATTGTGGGTTCATGAGAAGAATTATCCTACGCGTGATTTGGAATTAGCGGATGTGGTGTTTGTATTGAAAATTTGGAGGCATTATCTCTACGGTGCAAGATTCGAAGTTTTTAGTGATCATAAGAGTTTGAGATACTTGTTTGATCAGAAAGAGTTGAATATGAGGCAACGGAGATGGTTGGAATTTTTGAAGGACTACGATTTTAGCTTGAATTACCATCCTGGTAAAGCTAATGTGGTAGCCAATGCGTTAAGCCAAAAATCTTTGCATATGTCCGCTTTGATGGTTAAAGAGTGGGAACTTTTGGAAGCATTTAGAGATTTGAGTTTGGTGTGTGAATTGACATCTGACAGCGTGAGGCTTGGTATGTTAAGGGTCACTAATGATTTTCTGTTAACCGTTAGCAAGAAGCAGAAGTTGGATGTAAAATTTGTTGATTTAATGACGGTTGGAGATAAAGGTATGAATAGTGATTTTAAAGTGGATGATAAGGGTGTTTTGAGATTCCGTGGTAGAATTTGTATTCCTGATGATTCGGACTTGAAAAAGATGATTCTAGAGGAAGGACACTGGAGTAGTTTGAGTATACATCCGGGAGCTAATAAGATGTATCAAGATTTGAAGAAGATCTTTTGGTGGTCAGGATTGAAGAGGGATGTGGCTCAGTTTGTTTATGCGTGTTTGATGTGTCAGAAGTCAAAGGTAGAACATCAGAAGCCTAGTGGATTATTGCAACCGTTGGATATTCCCGAGTGGAAATGGGACAGCATTTCTATGGATTTTGTGACAGGGTTACCGAATACTCCGAGGGGACATAATGCCATTTGGGTGGTTGTGGATAGGCTGACTAAATCGGCGCATTTCATTCCGATTGACATCAGTTTTTCTTTGGAGAGGTTGGCTGAGATTTATATTCGTGTGATTGTGAAGCTACATGGTGTTCCGTTGTGTAATGTTTCAGATCGAGATCTGAGGTTTACTTCCAGATTTTGGGAAAGTTTGCAAAAGGCGTTAGGTTCCAAGTTGAGATTGAGTTTTGCTTATCATCCTCAGACGGATGGTCAGACCGAGAGAACTATTCAGTCGTTGGAAGATTTGCTGAGAGCTTGTGTTCTCAAGTAAGGTGGTGCTTGGGATAGTTATCTTTCGTTGGTTGAATTCACGTATAACAACAGTTTCCATTCGAGTATTGGAATGGCACCTTTTGAAGCGTTGTATGGAAGGAGATGCCGAACACCTTTGTGTTGTCATGAATCTGGTGAGAGTTCGGTGGTTGGACCGGAGTTAATTCAACAAACTATGGAAAAGGTGAAACTTATTCGTGAGAAAATGAAGGCTTCTCAGAGTAGGCAGAAGAGTTATCATGATCGAAGGAGGAAAGATCTTGAGTTTCAAGAAGGCGATCATGTATTTTTGAGAGTTACACCGGTGACGGGTGTTGGGCGTTCATTAAAGTCAAAGAAACTTACTTCTCGGTTTATTGGTCCTTACCAGATATCCGCGAGAGTGGGTGTTGTGGCTTATCGGGTGGCGTTGCCACCGAATCTTTCGAATTTGCATGATGTGGTCCATGTTTCACAGCTTCGGAAGTATGTTCTGGATCCGTCGCAAGTGATTCCAATGGATGAGGTTGAGTTAAGGTAGAACCTTACGATTGAGGCATTACCGGTGAGAGTTTTGGATCGCGAGTTGAAACGGTTAAGAGGCAAGGATATTGCGCTTGTGAAAGTAGCATGGGGAGGCGCTGCTGAGGGCGATTTGACTTGGGAGTTGGAGAGTCGGATGCGGGAATCGTATCCGAAGTTGTTCGTCTCAGGTAATATTTTCTAGGACGAAAATTTCTAAGTGGGGGAGAGTTGTAACACCCCGGTTTTTGTTAGATTTATTCAATCGAGTCGATTTATTTATTTTTGTTTTTATATTATTTTATTCTTGACTTTTATTTGGCAATATATTATTTTTCATCGTTGTTATGTTTTTCATTTTGCTTGGTTAGATATTATTGTTTTTCATTTAAATAGAATATAGAGGCTAGAAAGAGAGAGAAAAAAGAAGAGAAGAGAAAAGGAGAGTGAGAAGAAGAAAAAGAGGAAAACTTGGAGTGTAAGAAGTCGATTCAACCGACACTTCGAAGCACGATTAATTGGGTAAGGATGCGAAACTCGGTTATTCTATGTTTGTGTATGATTATGTATGTGTGTGTTGGAAGTTTTACTAGTTTTTCAATTATAGGTTGAAGTGAGATAAACGAGTAGAAATCGATTTTTTCACAGTCGGAATTCGATATAAATTGCGTTGTATGGTCACACTGTGTTTATGAACAATCGTTGACACTTGTTTTGTTGTTGGAATTGATTTGGGATGGAAAATGAGATTTTTGGGGTATTGGAACCATGTAAAACGCAGCAAAATTTTCTGTTTCTGGTGTAGGGCGTCGGGCGGTGCTTTGAGCATTGGGCGAAGCATGGGTTGCGCCACTGCTCCGTCGGGCGATACCCTAGAGGCGCAACTTGTCACGCTGCTGACTCTTTTAAGTTTTGGTTGGAGGTTTTACGCCCCTGCTTCGCCAGGCGAAGTAGAGACGAAGGGACACTGTCGGGCGGTTCTTGGGGAGCGTTGGGCGCTGCTGGGACTTTTTCAAAAGTTCCCTTTCCTCTTAATTCCTTAACTTGTGAACCGATGATCCGTTTTGAACGTTCTTTGTACCGATGGAAAGCTAATGAGATGTTCTTTCTTATAAAAAGGGTTTTGAGATTAGTGTCGGATTTAATTGTGTCGGGATTTGGAAATGTGTCGTTTTGTCGACTTTTACCGTCGTGGTTGTGTGTATTTGATGTGTTATCATGCAATATGCTTTTGATATATAACGTATGACTTGTGTACTATTGTATGATGTGAATGCATGTGATGATGGTTGGTGGCCTAAGGGCAAGTGAATGCATTGTGATTGTGTTTGATTGTATATGCATGATTATGGATGTTGGAATGGGTCACATGGTTGTATATATGTATGCATTTGATCGTCATGAGTCATTGTATGCCAATCATCATGATATGCATTCTTGTGATGTCGTGTGCTCTAGTGGGTGTGAGCGACAAAATGATTCCAGAGGGAATCCGCTGTAACGGTCGTGAGCCTTATACAAAGAGGACCTAAAGCGACAATATAGACGATCGTGAGCCTTATACAAAGAGGACCTAAAGCGATCGGATTGTGAGCCTTATACAAAGAGGACCTAAAGCGATCCATAAACTTCGTGAGCCTTATACCAAGAGGACCTAAAGCGACAGGGAACATTGTTTGCCCGACGGGGAGTTACACTAAGTTACAAGCGATGATTCCAAGAATTCATGAGTGAATTAATGATGAGATGATGGATGGAATGGTACCGCATTGCATTGCATAGAGTCATTGTGTTGGTCTCTGTGCATTTGCATAAATCATGAATGGATTGATTATGTGTGAGAATTGTGATGGAATTGATGAGTATATATATATATATATACACACACACACACACACAGATATATATATATATATATGTGTGTGTGTGTGTGTGTCTTGGTGATAAATGCATTGAGCATGATTTATATGCCTTTGTGATGGATGTATGAGATATGAATTGTGTTGTTTTGTATTTAAATTATGGTGTAAGTTGTGGTGAGAATGTTTTACATGTGTATTTTGTGTTATTATATAATTGTATGCAACTATATTATAATTGTGTTTCTCACCTTTCTGCTGTTTTGAATGCTCTATGAGGCATTGCAGATTAGTTGCTGGAGGTCTTTTTGTGAAGATTATGTCTTCATTTTTTTGTCGGTCGACTCTGATATGTAGCACTGGGTAGTCGGGGAGATCGTTATGTGTATATGTATATATATTTTTTTGAATTGTACATGTATGTCTCTGTATATGACAGACAACCTTTTATGTTATATATATGAGATTTCAGTTGCAGATTTTACGCTTTTATTCTGTATCTGAATTGTGGGTGTTAGGAACTGAGTTCCTCTGTTTATGTTGCTACCTAATGGTTGCATATCTATATGAGCAGGTTATTATATTTCGTTAGTTTGATGTGACGCTCCCGTCTATGCCGTGAATGTCTTTATTATACTCTGATTAATTGTTATCGCTTTAATTGCCTGGGGGTATAGGCTGGGGGTGTTACAAAGCTCCCTTCATTACTTGAGTGTTATTCCAATAATACAACAATGACAACATCAACACCATTATGTGAGATATATTGTAAGGGTTGAAAAATGTTTTGTTCAAGATAAAAGAACATTGAAGATTTTTTTTGTCTCGCAATCCATCTCAAAGAATAATGCTTGCAAGTTTGGGGCGACTTCATATTTGTAAGGACTAGGGTAAATTCTTTTTAACGAGTGCTTTTATAGTAAAATCTTATTATTTTATGCCTCGGTTAAATAGAAAACATAAGGGCTTGAATATTTTGTTTACAGTTATAAACAAATAAAATTATAAACTGCGATAGTTGGGAATCGAAACATGTACTGAGTTGCTTTTTCACCTCGGTGTTATGAAAAACCGAGGAAATATATGGTTTTTTAATGTTTTAAATAATAAAAATAGCATGCATTACCTTTAAACCTCAGTTTTCTATTTTTATAAGTGAAAGTTTCGTCATGAGAATATTATTTGTTGTAGTGTAGGTATTAAGTTATATATATATATATATATATATATATATATATATAACTGAAATTATCAACCTTTCTCTCAGAATAGTTGTCACTCTCTTAACAAAACCCTTACAACGCTCTATTCCACATGCAGCGAACTTGTCCTCATTAGCATCTTCAAACTTAAAACTAGTCTAGTTCATCCACTTTCTCTTTCGTCTTCTTCTTCATATGCTTTCTTCCATGCTATTGATACATTTTTTTCTCAAAACAAAACCATAACATTTCTCTCTACCAATGCAGCGAACTCGTCCTGATAACCTTCTTCAAACTAAAAGATAATCTTTTCCATTAGCTAATCTTCTTAAAATGTGTTTTTTCATTTGACATGATTTACTTCCTTTTTGGGTCATGTTTCTGTTTATGTTAATGCTAGTTTATGTTTTCAAAACAGGTCAACATTCTAAAAGGTATATATATTGGAAAATATGGTTCAAAAGAACTCATACTATAGGTGTGGTTCATAAATGATTTGTATTGCTATGGAGAAACAATATAAGAAGTATGAATCTATTTTGGAAGCTTCACATGCCTTGTATTTTTTCTTCATGGCAACACAAAGTAGATCAACTTCAGATTATTCCACGAATCTTTTCAATAAAAGGTATGTTGTTGTTGTTTTGTTGATAAATGTTGATGTATTTTGTTGTTGTTTTTATTGTTGTTGTTCATAAATGGTTTGTGTTGTTGTTGTTGTTGTTGATAAGTGTGTGTTATTGATGATGTTGTTGATAAATATTGTTATTGTTGATGTATGTTGTTGTTAAGTTTATTTTAATGTATGTAGATTTTTCGTTTCACTAACTCTTTATTGAACATGCATTCATTTAAAGTAAGTTAGAAAATAATGATATGAAAATTAAGTTATATTTGAAATGCAACTTAGATCAAACATGTTTTTCAAATTGCATGCATCTCGTACTTCGTATATATCTCTCTTTAACACGTAGAACTTCGTTTATTGCCCCAGGTTCTTCAAAGCAACCATTCATTCTTTATTAATTTATATTACTAAACATCAAATTTGTTGAGAAATTGAATCATCTTCATCGTTGTCATCATAATCTTCACCGTTGATTAAAATAGTGATGATGAAAAAGATGATGATGATTCTGAATTAGTCAACATATTGATGCTTTGAAAAATAAACTAGGAATGAATCGTTGGTCTGAATAACTCGGAGCATTAAATTTAATATTATGTGTTAAGTAGCAAGAGATGAATTACGATATGAATGCAATTTGAAAAACAGTGCTTCGTTTAAGTTGTTTTTCAAGAATAATTTAATTTTTCAAATTATTATCTTCTACATAAATTTTAATTGTTGTATATCTTTAGTGAGGTGTAGTGAAAAACAAGCAATCTATTTTATAATAAATTCAGGGTACTTTACACAACGGTTATCTTCTATAACCGTGGTGAAATGTTCATTATATTACAAATAAATTGTTGTTGTTGGATTTCGAACCCATGACCTAAATATATATAATAACTAGAATAGGACCCGCGCAATGCGTGGGTGGTAAAGAAGATCAAGTGGGTATTAAATAGAAGCTGTTAAAATAAAATAAGAATTTATTTATGTTAGATATTATTATTATGAAAACTATATAACATAGACAATACGATTAGCATAACAAAAGGAAATAGTCTAATTTTAATTGAAAAGTAATACATTTATAAATAATGGAAATGAAAAGTGAGAAGTGACTCGTCATCAGAGGATAATATCTGAAGTTCATTGTTGCTACTATTGTTTTTTGAATTCCCTTTGATATGTGTTTCATCATCTGATGATGTTATGGTTAGCCTTCGTTTAGCACTGCGAGTTTTGATTTTCTTTTGTTTTATGGTTTACCATTGATGTTGTTTGTCATTAATTCCTCTTCCATGTTCTTCTTCTTCTTCTTTTTCTTTTTCTTTTTCTTTTTCTTCTTCTTCTTCTTGTTCTTTTTCTTCTTCTTGGTGACATTCTTTATTTTGAATCATTGGAGGTGTTATGGACTCCTATATGTAATAAGTATATTGTTAGTTTTGATAAAGTTAGTAGTATATTTGTATAATTGTAATACATATTTAATTACCAGTTTAATAGGTGTTTTTAGAATTGGTTCTTGTAGAATAGTGGTTGGTACAAAAGTTCGTGACCTTAACAATTTTATTCCTATGAATAAATTATGTTTAGAATGTTTAGATTAATTTTAATTTCATATACTTAATTTCTATATGAATATAGGAATAAGCAAATATGTGTAGTTGAAATCTTACTCTTGTAGCCTCAACTAAAGTCTGAGAATTTTTGTAGGTTTTCCTTGTACGTAAATGTGTTCTTCATGTCCAATAGCATGAAGCACTCAAACTATGTCTGTAACACCCCGTATTTTAATTACTATGGAGAATATTAGTTGTGATCAACTGAGTTCCAGTGTACTCTGAGAAATTATCTACAAAGATAATTAGAGTAACGGTTGAGCTCAGAGCAAATCCAATTGATATTATTTGACTCTGAGATATTTAAGTATTTTGAACTTTAGAGATTTTTGGATAATTAGTAGTGTTGCAAATTAATTATATTTTACTATATAATTTATTTTCCATTCCTTTTCCACATAAGAACAAAAGAAAGAAAAAGATAGAAAAAAGTTGGAGAGAAAGAAGGAGAAAGGAAGGAAAAAGGGAAGAAAAACCTAGAAGAGAGAAAGATCAAGATCATCACCCATTCTTCATTAAACCATCTCATCTTCTTTATCATCATCCTCTGTTCAAGGTGGGTTCCAGATAGACGCCCTAGTTGTAGAAATTCATGAGTTATAGAGTTAGGTTGAGATTGTGAGAAAACGTTTAATCTTGCTAAAATCATGACTCTAACGGATGAAATGCAATATAGATGTTGTTTAATGCTTGTTGTTATGATTATACTATGTTTTGATTGTTATGTTAAGGGTTGGATGTGTTTTGGATGGTAAAATTATTAATTTTGGATGAACAGCAGCGCTGTTGGGAAGTTGGGTTTTCCAGGGTTCGCCTAGCGAACCTGGGGCGAGTCACAGCGAACAAACTTTCGATGGTTCGCCTAGAGAACCCGGCAGCGAAGGTCAGCGAATGTTCGCCAACGACGTTCTCCTAGCGAACTTTGTGCCTCTTCAGTTCTGGTTGGTTCTGCCTTGTTTCGCCAAGGTGTTCGCGAAGCGATGGGCGAGGCGAATGTTCGCCAGGATGTTCGCGAAGCAAACTTTGGGTCTGTTCCGTTCTGTTTGTTGATTCGGCTGGAGCTTCGCCTAGCGAAGGCGGAAGCGAACGCTCGCTGGGAGGTTCGCCTAGGGAACATGACATATTGTGCAGTTTTGTTTCCTTCATAACTTTTGATCCGTAACTCGGATCGGGACGTGCTTGGTACCGTTAGAAAGCCACGACGACCCTCTACCTAATAAAATGAACGAAAGTAGTGATATGTGATATGTTGTTTATATGATCCTATTATGTAATTGACTTATGTTTTACCTATTTTCTCTTGTTGTTAAGCATGTTTGAGAATGTATGCATGTTAAAATGTGAAATAGGTAGGGTGAGGAATATTACCATTGAATTATGTTGGAACCTAGTAACGACTAGGAAAGTGTCGAATAACGTAGCGACGACACTCGTGCATGAGAGGCCGAGGTGTGCGTCTAGTATCAAATGGTATGAAAATAATTACACTAGTATGGATCATGTTATTTGTGTTTGAATTGAGAAAGACAAAGGTCTTAAGGCGGATGTGGCCTTGTGATTGTCGAATACAATCGCGTTGGGTTTATGATCTCGTAATCATAACCATTTATCTTGCGGTGTAGTTTTTATGAGACTCGAGCTCCTCCTCTGAAACGTATGCACAATTACTTGGCAGGTTTGATTCCCGCGTGTAGTACAAATGGAACCTATATGGTAAAGAGACTTGTGATGGTTAACAGGTCATGAGAAGTGAAGGTTCACGGTTAACAGGCCGATGATCCCTAATCTATTTTGTATGCCAAGTAACTACAAGAATCCATGACTCGGGTTGACTTCTAGACGTAGAAGCGGACGGGAAAAGGGGATGCCTTGGAAAGGTTATCGAATAGCGAGATTCTTGAGTTAACAGGCTCAGGACTTACCTTTGTGTTAGTGTGAGTTAACAGACTCACAAGTGTGGATCCATATAGGGTGTGTAAGTGCTCAAAGTCATTTCCCTTCCCTTTTGACTTGAGTTAGGCTGATTAGAACCTTGTAAAGCCGAGAGGACTTATAAGATAGCAAACTCACTGAGATTTGATGTATCTCACCCCACGTTGTTGTTTACATCACAGGTACTACAAGTTCGGCGAAGGGTAAGGACAAAGTGGTTTGACTTTTTCCTTACGGATCGTAGCTTTTGGGATGGCATGGCTTCCGCTATGGCGTTTATTTTGAGATTATTGTATTGATCTAGTTCTTAGTGTATTTTGGACATCTTGTATATGTTATGCCGTAGACTTTAGAACTTTGTATTTAGGGCATTTGATGTATACAATGTGTTAACTAGGAACTTATGGTATTTTGGTACCAAATACTTGGATTCATGTATAATATTTATGCTTTGATGTATCATGTTATATATGGGTGTTACAGTTGGTATCAGAGCCTGGTTGTATCCTCAACCTAGCCATGAAATAGTATAAGTATTTCTTTCCGTTTCATATACGTTGTGTCGCCATTAGTCTTACGTGTTATATTTATGGTATTGAGACTGATAAACTTAATCCTATCTGTATGACATTTAGGAACATGGCCGACAGGCGCAGAAACAACTGGGGTAGACCGAGAACCACTCCAGCAGGGACAAATCCACCAGTTGACGAGGGGAATGCCCCTTTGTATCAATTCATGCAACAGATGCAGCAGCAACAAAATCAGTTTGTGCAAAAAATGGTACAGTAAATGGCTGGTGGCCTGCATCCTCCAATGGTTGTTCCCGAAGCTGCAGGGGGACCTTTAGGGATTTCATTCGTATGAATCCTCCAGAGTTTCAGGGAGGGTTATGTCCGGAAAAGGCTCATGAATGGATATCCGGTATGGAGCGGATTTTCTTAATAGTTCAGTGCAGTGAGGAAAATAAGGTGGTTTTCGCTTCTCACTTGTTGAAGGGTCCTGCCATGAGGTGGTGGGAGAGTGCTTCGGCCTTAATGATAATTCAGGAGGTACCGAAGGTATGGGAGCAGTTTAAGATAAATTTTATGGAGAAGTATTTTCCAAGTTCCTTAAGGTCTCAGAAGGAGTTCGAGTTTCAACAGTTGAGACAGGGTGTTTTGACTGTAGCCGCATATGCTGAGAGGTTTGAGGTAATGGCTACTTATTCTAGGAAGGCTATGTATGCTCTGGACGAGAGGTGGAAGATTGATTAGTTTATTTTTGGTTTGAGGGTTGAAATTTCACATAGCATGTCTCAGAGGGAATTCACTAGCTATACCGAATTGTTAGGGCAGTGCTACGTGGCCGAACACAGCTTGAAGAAAGTGCAAGCAGAAGGGGGTTGGGTAGGTCAAATCAAGGTGATCGTGGAAGATCAAATCAATAATTTAGACCGAGACAACAAATGTTTAAAGGGAAACAAGTTCAGAGTTTCAGGACTAGTGCGCCTCCGGTATGTCGTACTTGTGGTAAGAATCATCATGGTTGGTGCAATTTGGAAGGAATAAGGTGTTATCAGTGTAATAAGGTGGGCCATGTAGCGAGGGATTGTCCTCAGGGTAGGAATCAGACACAAGGGAGGAATATCGGCCGAGTTTATACATTGGATGCGAAGAAAGCAAAGGGTGACAACTCTTTGATTGTTGGTACGTGTTTTGTGAATGGAAATCCTTACTTTGTTTTATTTGATTGTGGAGCCACACACTCTTTTGTATCGATGCAATGTGTAAAGCGGCTTGGGTTGCAAGCGGTTCCTTTGTCTCCACCCATGGTGGTTACTACCGCCATGGATGAGATGGTTGAAACACCTTTAATGTGTGAAAATTGTGTTTTATTTGTGGATGGAAGAGTTTTCCAGATTGATCTGATTTGTTTACCGCTTAAGAAAGTGGATGTGGTTTTGGGAATGGATTGGCTTTTAGCTAATTCGGTATTTATCGGGTGTGAAGAAAAGATAATCATTATTCCATCCGATGAGGCTACTCCAAGGGATGTGTTAACTACTATTTTGGAAGGTACGGTAGGAATGATTAATTTCTTGTTTGAAAAGGAAAGGTCGGTTCTTTTGGTTCTTCCTAAAGAGGAGAGTAATAACCTTCAGGTGTTGAGTATTCCGGTAGTCTGTGAATTTCCCCAAGTTTTCCCCGAGGATATCACTTCTCTTCCTCCGGAAAGGGAAGTGGAATTCTCTATTGACCTGATACCGGGAACGGCTCCAATATCTGAAATTCTGGTATCAGATGTGTGATGTTAAGTGTGATGTCACAACAACACAATCTGCTATATGAACAAGGCAATAACAACAGTAAATAACACAATGAATTGTTCACCCAGTTCGGTCTAACTACCTACGTCTGGGGGCTACCAAGCCAGGGAGGAAATTCACTATTAGTAGTATTAAATTACAGACTCAACAATCCCAGTTGACATCTACCTAACTTAATCACTACCCAATGACACTTCTACCTAAGAAACCACTTAGGTATAAGAAACCACTCACTCCCTAAATCACCTCAGTGATACAATCCAATGATTACACTTTAAAACCCACCTTGATTCTGCTTAACAGCTTTGATCAAGAACAACGCACTCTTGCTTAAAAGCTCTAGAGTGAATACACTTACAACTAAAAATAGTAACACCAATTCAAACATGAATGGTTTACAAAAACACACACGAAGACACAAATGACTCTCAGTCTTTAGCTCTCTTTCTTCGTTATTTTCCAACAAGGGTTGAGGCTGCTTTTATAGAATTATGTCTTGGCCTTGGACCACTTCCCAAATATCTAATTTGATTTGTTTTAAAACCAGAATTTAAAACAGATTTGATCTTAAAATCTTTTTAAATCTATTCAAATCAGCCCTAATGTTAGTTACATGATCTGCTCCATGATCTGCAAATTATCTGATTGAAAATATCTTCTCCAAGATATTCGAATCCAATCCCTCTAACAGATCTCCTCAAAACACACTAACACGCACAGCCCTAAAACATTACAACCTGATGCTCTGATGTTTTGATAACTGATGTCAAGACATCAAGTATAACATCAGCATATAAAACTTTAACCCTGCAACAACTAATGTTAGGAACCAATGTTATGACATCAGACATACGACATCAACATTGTTTAACTTTGTTTTACCAAAATTCCAGCCAATACAAGAACTAACAATCTCCCCCTTTGGCTAATTTTGGCTAAAATAATCTCCGCCAACATCAGAGGTACCTGCAGCGGAAAAACTTCATACCAGCAGCAATCACAATCAAACTTCACAAAGCTAAACTCCCCCTCAAAACAAGAACCAGCATACCAGCTGTTCAATCATGCATACTCCCCCTCAAGCCTAGAGCCACATCAGACAACTAGGCAACACATAGGCTAACTCTCCCCCTTTTTAGCCACAATTGGCCAACTACCAACAAGTTATACCCTAACACTTTACTACAGTCAGTCCTACTAGCTCTCCTTGTCAGTCTAAAGTCATCACCACAAGACAAGACAAATCATAGAACAAAACCAAGATAATCATAAAAGTACTTTTATCCAAGTTACACACCATGCACACAATGTGCAGAAACAAACAAAAAAAACTACAAACTACAAAAGCAATAAACAGCAGAAGCAGCACATCAATCTTCATTAGCATCAGAACCATCTGCAGTATCCTCATCACCTGAATCTTCAGTATTGACATTCACATCATCTTCACCCTGTTCAAAGGATTTTATCATCTGCTAAATTTTCATCTTCCTAGCAGTGCTAGTACTGATAACCATATCAAGATCCTTGCAGGTTGCCTTCAATTCTTCAATCAACTCAGTTTTAGTACTGACCTTCTTAACACCATAACTTGATGTTACAACCATGTCTGGAACATGATTCCCAACAAACAGCTTAGGATGCAAGGATAAAGCTGACTCACTCTTACATGCTACATCTGAATTAGTTAAAATTCCAGGATGTTGGTCTAAGATCATTCCACAGACAAGTGAAGGGAATGCTATAGGCATCTTGATAGCATTAGTGGCACCATGCTTCACAACTTGATCAAATATGTAATTTCCATAATTGAACTTGACCTTTTTCCCAACAGCATAGATAAACCTTCCTAATCCCACAGCTATGGTGGTTTTGTGATTAGTAGGTACCCAGTTAGCAGCTCCAATTCTGTGCAAAATAGCATACTTGATACTGAGTTTGCTAGCTGTCAATTTACCTTTCATTGGCCAAACCTTCACTTGAGTGGCTGTGATCTCTTTACACACCTCATTATCAGTCACTTCCAGTTCACAACCCTCTTGCTCATCTCTTCCCAGATACTTATTGATGGTACTAGGATAGAAATTAATACACTTACCCCAACAAACACCTTCATGAAGTCCACACTTATTTTATCAGAAATGTCTATAGGAATGTTAACAGCAAATTCCTTAACAAGTCCACCATAGCACTTAGAGAATTTTGTCACAGTCTTCAACAGGCCAGCAGCATGAATGAGCTCCATAATTTCATTCATCTCCAATGCATCTTTGCCCAACTCTCTTTCCAGAGCTAATCTCCTTTGACACACAAATTTCCACATTGGAGCACTGCTAGCATAATGAAAGGATATGTTGTCCACTGGCACTTCAGGAACCTTATCAGAAATTCTCTTCAAAATGGACTTTCTGACAGGGATGATGTCTTGAACATCTTCCTCAACATCATACTCAGATTCAGATTCTTCTCTAATCTTTCTCTTTTTGGAGGTCACAACAACCTTGCTCCAAGATTTAGTTGGACCAACTACATATGTCTTTTTCTTCTTGCCTTCAGCTGTCATCTTAGGAGAAGATTCCACAGTCTTTCCTTTTCTAGTCTTCAATCTATTGGAAATACCAGGAACAACATTACCAATTACTTCATTATCAGATAAGTCAACAACATCCACCACATCAGCATTCTTCTTCCCTCTGGGACTAGGAGTAACATCCCTAGAAGGTGATGTTCCAACATCATGTTCAACATCAACCTCATCTTCAACATGAGTATCCCTTTCTCTTTCAGCTTCAGCTTCAACTTCATCTTCAATCTCAGCATCTTCAATGACTAAAATAGCCAATCTGTGAATATTGGTTTTAGAAGTTTGCATGTCACCCTTTTCTCTAACAGATTGATCAGCAGGCCTTTGACTCAGAGGTCTAGATATTCCCTTCACAGAAATCCCTTTCTCAAATATTTTTGTGACAATCTGATCAATACTTTTGTCCACATCTACCCTTTCTTCAACAACTTTAGGAAGAGGGGTGGTAGTCCTAGGAGTAGGTTTGTCTCCAAACAACACACTAGTGACAAACGCTCTACTTTCGCTATCATCAAATTTACTACCCGCAGATTGATTAGAAGTATTACCTTTTGAAGGTCTCTTAGGTTGATATTTCTCAGGTCTTTTCTTTTCTGAAGCTGGAATCATAGAGATAGGAGCAATGTCCATAGCTTCATCCAAAGATACCTCTTCTGTCGAAACCTTAGAGTTGCCATGAGTGGAACTTTTGGATGCAGACTTCTTGGATGGAGATGACACTTGTTTAGACATCATTCCTGTGTTACAACTGATGAACAAAGGTGTTTTGTAATTTCTGTTCTTAGGGGGGAAGATGAACGGACTTGGATATGGAGATTGACGTAGCATGTGAGAGTAATAGAGAATGATAACCTAAGGTAAGGGGACTGCTTTTGTTGGTCACTTAATGGCCAATAAATGTATTTTCCCCACCAAAACAAATTTCCTTTTAAATTTTTGAAATTTAATAAATGCACACCATAATTCACTAACCTTTGAATCCTTTTCCACATGCTCAAATTTCTACTTAAGACTTCACAAATTTCAGCACACATATCTTTAGGGAAATCGTCATTACCCTTCATACTTGGATGATCAACCTCTACGACCTTGGTTTCTTCAATATTTCCTCTGAATAGTTGCATAACACTAGGTTGTTTGGTGATCCTTCTAATGTCACATTCAGATGTCATAACATCATCCTTGACATTACATGATGAGCTGGACATTTGAGGAAACCATAAATAACAGTTATCTATGGATCTAACTCCCCTCATAACGACTTCACTCTTCTCATTAGTCACTAAACATTCATCTTTAGAGTAGCTAACCTTGAATCCTTCATCACATAACTGACTGATGCTAATCAAATTAGCAGTCAATCCTTTGACCAGAAGTACACTTTCAAGATTAGGTTCAGCCTCACAATTCAATTTTCCAATTCCTTTAACTTCCCCTTTTTCTCCATTACCAAAAGTTACATCGTTTGTGGAGTAAGTCCTGATATCCACCAACTAATCCTTGAAACCAGTCATATGCATTGAGCAACCACTGTCAAAATACTAACCATCCATAGCTGTGGTTCTAACAGATGAGAGAGCTAATAGACATGTGACAGCAGCTTTAGGAACCCATTGTTTACCAGTCTGAGGCCTGTCCTGCTTCTGTCTAGGTTGAGGAACAGGCTTGGGATAACCATGCAGTTTAAAGCAAGAAGATAGTATATGGCCAAATCTTACACAATAGTAACATCTCACTCTTTGAATCTCTTCTCTGAAGTGATTGAAATGTCTCCCACCTTGATGATGATTTCTGTCATAACGCTGAGGCTGCCATCTGTCAAAATATTGATGTTGTCTTCTCCCATAATTAGGCTGTCTTCTGTAGTGCTGAGTCTGTCTTTTGTAATGATTAGGCTGTCTTTTACCATGATGATGTGGCCTTCTTCTGCCATAACCATGAGGCACAGCCTTATTAGGTCCAAAACCATACATTTTCCCTTGATGTTGAGACATCGAATGGAACATGTTATGTTTGAGACTATAAGCCTGCATACTCCTATGGTATTGGGGAGGCATATACTGTCTAGCTCCAGAAACCTGAGGCTTTCCTGGAGGTTGAAGCAAAAACTTCTTAGGTACAGAACCATAGCCCTTTCCATTATTTTGTGGCCCAAGGTGAGGGACAACCTTCTTAATTCCAAAACCATGTCCTTTTTCATGCTGATGAGGAATGTTTTGTTTAACCCCAGAAGAACTAGCCTCAGCAGATATCTTCTTCTCACCCTCATATCCTAGACCAGTCTTATCACTTGCCCTTTTTAAAGCTTCAAGAATTTTATCCAGAGTGTCAGTTCCACTATTTAACAATCTGATGGATTTTGACATTTGATCAAGCTGGGATTTTAACAACAAAACTTCATTCTTAAGTTCAGCTTTCTCAGTCTCAAGTTGTACAATAATCTTCTTCTGCTTCTCCCCTTCTTGAAGGACCTCTTCACTTTTCAAACACAGCTCTTGATAAGAAGATGCCAGCTCTTCAAAAGTTAATTCACCATCACTAGATTCTCCATCAGAGGCACATATTCCAGTCAATGCCTTAACATGCTTGGCATTCTCTTCTTCACTTTCACTATCTGTATCAGACCAGGAAACAGATAACCCCTTTTTCTGCTTTTTGAGATATGTAGGACATTCTTTCTTGACATGACCATAACCTTCACACTCATAGCATTGAACTCCTTTGTCAAGACTGGACTTTTCTTCATCTCTTGTTTTCTTCACTTGATCACTAGACCTGTTGGTGTCAGATGTGATGTCCTTAACATTAGGTATATAGTTTTTGTCCATTCTCTTTAACACCTTATTAAACTGTCTCCCAAGCATCACAACAGCATTTGACAGTTCCTCCTGAGTTTCAAAATTACACTCCTTCTTACCATCTTCAGTATTAGACACCAAAGTTATGCTTTTGGTCTTCTTTTTAGGCTCCTCATTCAATCCCAACTCAAAGGTTTGAAGAGAACCAATCAACTCATCAACCCTCATCTTGCTGATGTCTTGAGCTTCTTCAATAGCAGTCACCTTCATTTTATATCTCTTGGGAAGGGACCAGAGAATCTTCCTTACTAGCTTCTCTTCAATCATTCTTTCTCCTAAAGCACTAGAAGCATTGGACAGCTCAAGAATATTCATGTGAAAATCATGAATGGTTTCATCCTCCTTCATCTTCAGATTTTCAAACTTTGTAGTCAGCAGTTGAAGTCTTGACATCTTGACCTTGGAGGTTCCTTCATGAGTAGTTTTCAAGACATCCCAAGCTTCCTTAGCTACTTCGCAAGTGTTTACCAGCCTAAAGATGTTCTTGTCAATACCATTAAAGATGGCATTCAAGGATTTTGAATTTCCAAGTGCAAGCTAATCTTCTTCTTTTGTCCAATCTTCCTCAGGTTTTAGCTTTGTTGTACCATCCTTTTCAACAATAACAGGTGTTTTCCATTCTTTTAAGACAGCCTTCCAAGCCCTACTGTCTAATGACTTCAAGAAGGTAACCATTCGTGGTTTCCAATAGTCATAATTATAGCCATCTAGAATAGGGGGTCTATTCACAAATCCACCACTCTCCTTGTCCATTGCACCAGAAAGTATCAGCCCTAGATCTCACCCAGATGCAGAGCAAGATGCCTGTTCTAATACCAATTGAAATTCAGGTATCAGATGTGTGATGTTAAGTGTGATGTCACAACAACACAATATGCTATATGAACAAGGCAATAACAACAGTAAATAACACAATGAATTGTTCACCCAGTTCGGTCTAACTACCTACGTCTGGGGGCTACCAAGCCAGGGAGGAAATTCACTATTAGTAGTATTAAATTACAGAATCAACAATCCCAATTGACATCTACCTAACTTAATCACTACCCAATGACACTTCTACCTAAGAAACCACTTAGGTATGAGAAACCACTCACTCCCTAAATCACCTCAGTGATACAATCCAATGATTACACTTTAAAACCCACCTTGATTCTGCTTAACAACTTTGATCAAGAACAACGCACTCTTGCTTAAAAGCTCTAGAGTGAATACACTTACAACTCAAAATAGTAACACCAATTCAAACATGAATGGTTTACAAAAACACACACGAAGACACAAATGACACTCAGTCTTTAGCTCTCTTTCTTCGTTATTTTCCAACAAGGGTTGAGGCTGCTTTTATAGAATTCTGTCTTGCGCTTGGACAACTTCCAAAATATCTGATTTGATTTGTTTTAAAACCAGAATTTAAAACAGATTTGATCTTCAAATATTTTTAAATCTATTCAAATCAGCCCTAATGTTAGTTACATGATCTGCTCCATGATCTACAAATTATCTGATTGAAAATATCTTCTCCAAGATATTCGCATCCAATCTCTCTAACAGATCTCCTCAAAACACACTAACACGCGCAACCCTAAAATGTTACAACCTGATGCTCTAATGTTTTGATAACTGATGTCAAGACATCAAGTATACATCAGCATATAAAACTTCAACCCTACAACAACTAATGTTAGGAACCAATGTTATGACATCAGACATACGACATCAACATTGTTCAACTTTGTTTTACCAAAATTCCTGCCAATACAAGAACTAACAATATCTGTTTCTCCGTATCGGATGGCACCACTTGAATTGAGAGAATTAAAGAATCAATTGGGAGAATTGATGGCTAAGCATTTTGTTCGACCAAGTGTTTCGCCCTGGGGAGCTCCAGTGTTATTGGTAAAGAAGAAGGATGGTGGAATGCGGTTGTGTATCGATTACTGTCAGTTTAATAAGGTCACCATCAAGAATAAATACCCATTACCAAGGATAGACGGTCTGTTAGATCAATTGAAAGGAGCTTGTGTGTTCTCGAAGATTGATTTACGGTCGGGTTATCATCAGATTCAGGTGAAGAGTTCAGATGTACCAAAGACTGTGTTTAAAACCCGTTATGGTCATTATGAATTTTTGGTGATGCCTTTCGGTGTGACGAATGCTCCGGCAGTTTTCATGGATTATATGAATTGGATATTTCAACCTTATCTGGACCAATTTGTGGCGATTTTCATTGATGACATTCTTATGTATTCTCGTGATCCTCAAGAGCACGGAGGACACCTAAGAATCGTTTTATCCATCTTACAATAGAGGCAACTTTTTGCTAAGTTAAGTAAGTGTGAGTTTTGGATGTCGGAGGTTAATTTTCTTGGTCATGTCATATCTTAGGGAGGGGTAGCGGTTGACCCATAAAAAGTTGAAGCAGTGATTAATTGGGAGAGATCGAAGAATGTTTCTAAAGTTAGAAGTTTCTTGGGAATGGTAGGGTATTACAGAAGGTTTATCAAAGGCTTCTCTCAACTGGCTTTACCAATGACGAGACTTACTCGAAAGGATTGTTCGTACGAGTGGGATTCTGCTTATGAAAGAAGTTTTATGAGTTTGAAGGAAAGATTGACGACCACTCCTGTTTTGGTTATTCCTGATCCTAGCAAGTCGTATGAGGTATATTGTGATGCATCGAAGATGGGATTAGGAGGTGTGTTAATGCAAGATGGACATGTAATGGCTTATGCTTCTCGACAGTTGAAAGTCCATGAAGAGAATTATCCATCGCATGATTTAGAATTGGCGGCAGTTGTGTTTACTTTGAAAGTTTGGCGTCACTATTTGTATGGTGTACGTTTTGAGATGTTCAGTGATCAAAAGAGCTTAAAGTACCTCTTTGATCAGAAAGAGTTGAACATGCGTCAAAGGAGGTGGATGGAGTATTTGAAGGATTATGATTTGGAGTTAAAATACCATCCGGGTAAAGCAAATAAAGTGGCGGATGCATTGAGCAGGAAGGTGTTGCATAATGCCGAGTTGATGATGCTAGAGTATACTTTATTGGAAAAATTTCGAGATCTAAATCATCAATTTTTTTGGACTCCTAATGGTGTGATTATGGGAAATTTGAATATCAATTCTACTCTTAGAGAAGAAATCCAACAAGGAAAAGGGTTAGATGAGAAGTTACAAGAAGTGTTAGTACAACCGGGTTTTGTGCGAGCTACCGACGGAATTATTTTGTTTAACCAAAGGATTTGTGTTCCGGATAACACGGAGTTGAAAAGGAGGATTTTTGAAGAAGCGCATAAGGGTGCTTTTACTATACATCCGGGGTCTTTAAAGATGTATCAAGATTTAAAGAGAGTCTATTGGTGGTTCGGGATAAAAAAGGATATTGCGGTGTATGTGTCAGAATGTGCAGTGTGCCAACAAGTGAAGATCGAACACCAAAGACCAGGTGACTTGTTGCAACCTTTAGCAATTCCAATATGGAAGTGGGATAGTATTTCTATGGACTTCGCCGTCGGACTACCCGTACTCAGGATGGTTATGATTCGATTTGGGTAATTATGGATCGGTTAACGAAATCTGCGCATTTCTTAGCTGTGAAGACTACCTACAAGGCGAGTCATCTCGCAAGGTTGTTCATTTTGGAGATAGTGAGATTGTATGGTATTCCCTCTGGTATTGTTTCAGATCGAGATCCAAAGTTTACTTCTAGATTTTGGAGATCTTTTCAACAAGCTATGGGAACGAAGTTGAGTTTGAGTACGTCTAATCATCCACAAACGGATGGTCAGATGGAACGGACAATACAAACAATGGAAGATATGTTGAGAGCTTGTGTACTTGAAAATGGAGGAAATTGGATAGAACTTTTGCCGTTGATTGAATTCTCTTATAATGACAGTTATCATGCAAGTATTGGTATGTCACCTTGTGAGGCGTTGTATGAAAGGAAGTGTAGGACACCATTGTGCTGGGCAGAAGTTGGTGAATATAGAATGTTGGGACCCGAGATTATTCACGAAACTACGGAAAAGATTAGGATGATCCGTGATAAGGTCAAACAAGCACAAGATCGTTAGAAGAGTTATGCGGATAACCGTAGAAGACCTTTAGAATTTAAAGAAGGCGATCACGTGTTTTTGAAAGTTACTCCGAGATTGCGGTTGAAAGGATCGTTTTGGCCGCGAAAGTTAAGTCCGAGATACGTGGGACTGTATCAAATTTTAGAAAGAATTGGTGAAGTAGCTTACAGATTGGCCTTACCGCCTTCTCTGTCGGAGATGCACGACGTTTTTCATGTATCTCAACTTCGGAAGTTTGTCCCGGATCCTCTTCAGCCAATTTTACCTGATACGATCGAGATAGAAGCAGATTTGACGTTTGAGCCTAAACCGAGTCGTATCACAGGGAGAGAAACTAAGGTGTTAAGGAATAAAGAGATTCCTCTTGTTAAGGTCCAGTGGGATGAGACGCATCCGGGCGATGCCACTTGGGAATTGGAATCAAAGATGCGAGAAGTTTATCCTCATCTGTTCAGGTAATTGTTTTAAATTCGTGGGCGAATTTCTATTTAAGGGGGGTAGGATGTAACACCCCGTATTTTAATTACCCTGGAGAATATTAGTTGTGATCAAATGAGTTCCAGTGTACTCTGAGAAATTATCTGCAAAGATAATTAGAGTAACGGTTGAGCTCAGAGCAAATCCAATTGATATTATCTTACTCTGAGATATTTGAGTATTTTGAACTTTAGAGATTTTTGGATAATTAGTAGTGTTGCAAATTAATGATATTTTACTATATCGTTTCTTTTCCATTTCTTTTCTACTTAAGAACAAAATAAAGAAAAAGATAGAAAGAAGTTGGAGAGAAAGAAGGAGAAAGTAAGGTAAAAGGGAAGAAAAACCTAGAAGAGAGAAAGGTCAAGATCATCACCCATTCTTCATCAAACCATCTCATCTTCTTTATCATCATCCTCTGTTCAATGTGGGTTCCAGATAGATGCCCTAGTTGTAGAAATTCATGAGTTTTAGAGTTAGGTTGAGATTGTGAGAAAACGTTTAATCTTGCTAAAATCATGACTCTAACGGATGAAATGCAATATAGATGTTGTTTAATGCTTGTTGTTATGATTATATTGTGTTTTGATTGTTATGTTAAGGGTTGGATGTGTTTTGGATACTAAAATTATTGATATTGGATAAACAGCAGCGCTATTGGGAAGTTGGGTTTTCCAGGGTTCGCCTAGCGAACCTGGGGCGAGTCACAGCGAACAAACTTTCGAGGGTTCGCCTAGCGAACCCGGCAGCGAAGGTCAGCGAATGTTCGCCAACGACGTTTGCCTAGCGAACTTTGTGTCTTTTCAGTTTTGGTTGGTTCTTCCTTGTTTCGCCAAGGTGTTCGCGAAGCGAAGGGCGAGGCGAATGTTCGCTGGGAGGTTCGCCTAACGAACATGATAGTTTGTGCAATTTTGTTTCCTTCATAACTTTTGATCCGTAACTCGAATCGGGACGTGCTTGGTACCGTTAGAAAGCCACAACGACCCTCAACCCAATAAAATGAAGGAAAGTAATGATATGTGATATGTTGTTTATATGATCCTATTATGCAATTGACTTATGTTTTACCTATTTTCTCATGTTGTTAAGCATGGTTGAGAATGTATGCATGTTAAAATGTGAAATAGGTAGGGTGAGGAATATTACCGTTGAATTATGTTGGAACCTAGTAACGGCTAGGAAAGTGTCGAATAACGTAGCGACGACGCTCGTGCATGAGAGGCCAAGGTGTGCGTCTAGTATCGAATGGTATGAAAATAATTACACTAGTATGGATCATGTTATTTGTGTTTGAATTGAGAAAGACAAAGGTCTTAAGGCGGATGTGACCTTGTGATTGTCGAATACAATTGCGTTGGGTTTATGATCCCGTTATCGTAACCATTTATCTTGCGGTGTAGTTTCATGAGACTCGAGTTCCTCCTCTGAAACGTATGCATAATTACTTGGCAGGTTTGATTCCCGCGTGTAGGACGAATGGAACCTATATGGTAAAGAGACTTGTGATGGTTAACAGGCCATGAGAAGTGACGGTTCACGGTTAACAGGCCGATGATCCCGAATCCATTTTGTATGCCAAGTAACTACAAGGATCCATGACTCGGGTCGACTTCTAGACGTAGAAGCGGACAGGAAAAGGGGATGCCTTGGAAAGGTTATTGATTAGCGAGATTCTTGAGTTAACAGGCTCAAGACTTACCTTTGTGTTAGTGTGAGTTAACAGACTCACGAGTGTGGATCCATATAGGGTGTGTGAGTGCTCAAAGTCATTTCCCTTCCCTTTTGACTTGAGTTAGGATGATTAGAACCTTGTAAAGTCGAGAGGACTTATAAGATAGCGAACTCACTGAGATTTGATGTATCTCACCCCACGTTGTTGTTTACATCACAGGTACTACAGGTTCGGCGAAGGGTAAGGACAAAGTGGTTTGACTTTTTCCTTACGGATCGTAGCTTTTGGGATGGCATGGCTTCCGCTATGGCATTTATTTTGAGATCATTGTATTAATCTAGTTCTTAGTGTATTTTGGACATCTTGTATATGTTATACCGTAGACTTTAGAACTTTGTATTTAGGGCATTTGATGTATACAATGTGTTAACTAGGAACTTATGGTATTTCAGTACCAAATACTTGGATTCATGAATAATATTTATGCTTTGATGTATGATGTTATATATGGGTGTTACAATGTCTGAAAAGAAACATGAAAATAGTTGTATAATATAATTCATATTATTGTAAGGTAACTTGAGTATAACACTACCAGAGAGAACATTATTGTCTCCAACTTTTTATGAAATTGTTTCTAGGGTAACAAATTCAAAATAATGGCGTGGAATTATGGGTTCCTAGTCTTGAATATTTGTTACTACAGCACATCGCTAAAATCATGTCTTTTTTAAACCCTTGACTGATTTATATGTTTCATTTGTCATAACTATTTTTATATTTTTTATGGTATATAAATTTCCCTCTTCTATCAATTCTCTAAACTGTGGTATAAGATATTTGTTTATCGTTACATGTAAAAGAGTTTTATGAAGAAAAAAATATAGCAATAAAATATCGAAATCAATAATTTTATAAAGAAAAAATAATAATATTAAATATTAAGAATATAAAAGTATATTTTGTTAACAACTAATACAATATTTTGAAAAAAGAGCTAATAACTTCTCATCTAACAAAATCATTTTTGGAAATGTTGGTTCTTCACCGTTTCGAAGATTATAAACGTCTCACAATCGAGCGACTCTGACTCGAAGTAACCAATCATCACGATCGGTGTTAAGATCTAAGATAAAATTTTCCATTGCTGATTGTTTGGTAATATGGATATATAGTGAATATGATCGTTGATATGGTGTCGTATTAAAAAATGTAACAGATTGTTGTTTATATAGGACATTGTGTTCCGATGACTTTTCCTATGATGGTAACGTACGTGTTTTTCTATGTTTATAGTTTTTAAACTGCTAAATGAATGTAATTGTGATAATAATAAATGAATATTCTATGCAATGGTTAACCACGAATTATAAAATTCAAATCCAATTAATTCTTAATTATAATAAAATTGAAATTATCAATAATTAAATACGTAAATAACCCAAGTCGATAAATTCATCGGTTATCTTTCATGATTTAAAAAATAATTTAATTTTTTTATTGTCATTATTTCATGTGTTATATTTTTAAAAAATGGTATAAATGTTAATAATAATGATGTCCGTCTTTATAAAGTATTTATAAAAAATAAAATATTTTGTTTTTGTAACATTTTATTATATATGGTATTAATATTTGGGATAAAATATTATATGTATTTTTTTTTTTTAATGTTCAAGTAAAATAAAATAGCATATTTATTATTCATATGTATTTTTCAATATTCTATAATAAACAAAATTTAAATATTTAATACTTTCATTATTGAATTTAATTGTGAACACCTTTCAATATAGTTTATTATAAATATTTTATCAAGATTCGGTTTCTTCTTTTAGTATTACAAATAAACATTATTTTTTATAGAGACTAAATTAATTTTTTATGATTCAAATGAATTTAATTTGAATATTTTAATTAATGGGTAGCAATATTCATATAACTATGATATATGTTAAATGGTGATGAATGAATGTTAATAAAATTGATTATGAATATTGTTTATAGTAATATTTGTTTATATATATATATATATATATATATATATATATATATATATATATATATATATATATATATATATATATATATATATATATATATAAATGAAAAATATTTAATCTTATTAATATTTCAAATAATGATTAATATATATAAACCATTATACATATTTTTTATGTCTCTGGTTTTTAAATGTGTAAAACTAACTCTCTTAATAATAGAACAATATACACATTCGATTGAATATAATTTAATTAGTCATTTAGTATTTGTATTTATTATTTATAACTTAAAAACAATATGAAGAATATTATTTTGATTATAAAAATTAAAAAAATCTAATTAATTATAAAGATGAATAAAATGAAATGATCTCTTTTATATTGATTGTTTCCTATGTTATATTAAAAAAAATTTATATGAATATTTATAACAACAACACCAATAATAATAATAATAATAATAATAATAATAATAATAATAATAATAATAATAATAATAATAATAATAATAATAATAATAATAATAATAATAATATAAGTAAACCATGTATATTGATTAATTATTATAAATTATAATGTAATTGGAATCCAAATAATTATTAATTGTCAAAAAATTAATGGTTGAATGTGTAAAATATGATTGTCATAATAATAAATGAATATTATTTCTAAATTATAATGCAATTAGAATCCAATTAATTCTTAATTATGATAAAATTAAATTAGTCAATTATTTAATATGTAAGGAAACAATCATATAAATCAATTATAAACTGTATGAGGAATGAGTTATAATGAACCTTAAATCAGTACAAAATTTTATTATTACATCAGCACATTATGTAACTCAAGTCCATTCATTCATCGATTTTCTTTCATGATCTAAAAAATAGTCTATATTTTTTTATAGGATATAAATGTTTCAATTTAGCTCACAAATGAAATTGATAATTTTTTTTTTGCTAAGTTAAAATACTTAACTTATAAACATTAAAAAATTAGTAAAGCGTTTCGCTGAGCTCTGCTAGGGTTCTGATGACCACGGCAAAGCGGGGCGTCGGTCGGTCGAAGAAAGAGGTGGCGGCGCGCCGGAGAACAGCGGAACGAACGATAATCTCACAGGAGACAATCTACCAACAAGACACACGAAGTACGGAGACGAATGAACAGCCACAAGCTTCACCTGCAAATGTGATTCTAATAGAGAAAAATCATGAAACACAAAAACCAGTGGAGGAAAGTAAACCAGAACCGAAACTACAAGAGGAGAACAAAGCGAAACCCTGGGTGGAAATCATTGCGGGGAATCGAAACCAAAACAGAGGAATGCCAATTGATTTCATTGCTCCAACCCTAGTTAATGGTAAAGTGGAAACTGAAATTGAAGAAAATGATGTTGTTGACGAGCTCGCATACTGGGAAAATGCAATGATCCTGTTTGCCTTGGGACAACCTCTCTCAATGAATGCAGTGAAAAGATTTATGAAGAAGACGTTGAATTTTGTTGCAATGCCTGAACTATATTATAATGAGGAAGGATTCTTCGTAGTAAGGTTTAAGGACATTGATGACAAAGAGAAGATAATGGCCCTGGGACCATACTTTATATATGGTAAACCATTTTTCTTAAGAAATTGGTCTACTGAGTTTGAAATTAAATAGGATCTCTTGCGTGTTCGACCTCTTTGGATTACATTGCCTAGTCTGCCATTACACTTATGGGGGGAGAGAAGCCTATCGAAGATCGCGAGTGCCATTGGAAAGCCAATAACTACGGATGAATGCACTGCGAAAAAACTACGCATATCGTATGCACGAATCTTGGTCGAAGTGGACATCACACAAAAGCCAAAGGAGAGCATATGTACCAAAGACCATAATGGGAAAGTTCTGGAGCAACCAATTCATTACGAATGGAAACCCGCATATTGCCAAACTTGCTTGTGCATAGGCCATGAATGCGCGATTAGGAAGAAAGAACCACAAAAGAAACTCAATACTGCAATGGTATGGAAGCCAAAAGTGATTGTTCTAGCTAAAGTACTTGAAGTATCCAGTAACGAGGAAGCAAAGGTGGATATCAGACCTACTGAAACAGATGTGGATGAAAGCACAAGTGGGTGGCAAGAGGTCCCAGCTAGCAACTCTATTAAAGGAAAACACCAAGTAGGTATCAATACACCTAACAGGCAAGATAGAAGATTCCAAAACAGCTTCACCCTTATGGATTAGAGAAGGTCTAGAAGGGGGGACAATCATGTCCCATGATTGTCACATCGAACATTAGGGGCCTGAATAAAGAGGCTAGGCACAGGGAGATTGGTTCCTATCTCTCAACTTTCAAAGTGCCTATTGTTGCCTTACTTGAGACAAGAGTAAAGAAGGCTAATGCTAACAGAATTAGGAAAAAACTCGGATCCGAGCGGAAATACGAGGACAACTATACCAGTCATGAAAACAGTCGTATCTGGATCCTGTGGAATCCGAAAGAGGTAAACGTCAAAATCCTTAGAATAACTGATCAATATATACACATGGAGGTTTATGTAATGAATCAAGCTCTACTATACACGGCAACTGTTGTGCACGCCTTTAACCAAACTGAGAAGAAAAATATTCTTTGGAAGGAAATTGAAACCTTTGGTTGTACCATGAGTACCCCCTGGATTGTAATGGGTGACTACAATAATTTATGAATAGTGATGATAGAGTGGGAGGGGCAATGGTGACTGAAAACGAATACAAGGATCTCGCCGAAATGATGAAAAACACTAGACTGTTTGAAGCTACCACGAAAGGTCCTCACTTTACTTGGTCAAATAAACACATTGTAGGCACGATATATTCGAGAATTGACAGACTTGTGGGGAATAGTGAATGGTTTCAGAAGTTCCAGAATACTATTGTTGAAGTCCTGCACCCGCACATCTCGGATCACGCTCCTCTAAAAGTAGGTGTAATAAAACAACAGCCAAGGAAGAAGGCATTGTTTAAATTTGTTAATTGCATAACACAGGAGCCAACATACATGCATGTTGTAGCGGAATGCTGGAATAAGGAAGTAAATAGGAATGCCATGTTCAAATTATGGAGGAAACTTAAAAACCTCCAACCTATGCTGACCCCCCTTATTAAAAAAGTCAGTGATATCCACTTACAGATTCAGAAGGCAAGAGAGGATTTGCTGAAAGCTCAAGAGCATCTCAATCACAATCGGTATGAGGAGAGAGCTATTACCAGAGTAAAGCAATGCACAGATCAGTTAATCAGCCTTAGACAGACAGAGGAAAACATCTTGATGCAAAAAGCGAAAGTCACATGGCTTAAATTGGGTGACGGGAATAACTCGTATTTTCATGCCATTATCAAGGAAAAGAACAAACAACAAGGTATATATACTCTAACTTCCTTGAAGGGGGATATCCTGTGTACACCTAACGAGATTGAAGAGGAAATTTTGGAGTTCTACACTAACCTGTTGGGCACAAAAGCTACTGTGACTAAGGGTGTTGACGTAACGGCTATTCAAGATGGAAAAATTCTAACTCCCGAACAGGCACTCCAGCTTATCGGACATGTTGATGACAAAGAAATATGGAATGCCATAACCAGTATTGGGAATTCAAAAGCACCTAGGGTTGACGGCTACAACTCATGGTTTTTTTAAGGATACTTGGTCTGTTGTGAAAAAAGATGTCACTAAAGCTGTTTCAGAATTCTTCCAAAATGGTAAGATTCTTAAAGCCTTCAACTGTTCTCTCGTATCACTAATTCCCAAATCACAAGACGCTAAAACTGTGAAGGACCTAAGACCCATATCCTGCTGTAGCACACTCTACAAGATCATCTCGAAAATCCTCACAAACCAGCTGGGAGTGGTGATTGGCTCAATAATTGATGCTAGTCAATCTGCGTTTGTACCCGGTCGTATCATTCATGACAACATTATGATGGCGCAGGAGTTTATTAGGGGATACAACCGCAAGAAAGTATCACCGAGATGCATGGTCCAAATGGACATACAAAAGGCGTATGATACCGTCGAATGGGTGTCCTTGGAACATATTATGAAGGAACTAGGATTCCCTAATAAATTCATCGGTTGGATTATGGAATGCGTAACGATAGTATCCTATAGATTCTCGATCAATGGCTCTCCGACAAGTATTCTCCAAGCTAAGAGAGGGCTCAGGTAGGGAGACCCCATTTCTCCCCTCCTGTTCGTCCTTATCATGGAGTATCTCCACCGTGTGATGCAAAAACTTACAAAAATTCCGAACTTCAATTTCCATCCAAAGTGTGAGCGCTTGAACATTATCAATCTTTGCTTCACGGATGATATTCTAGTATTTGTACGAGGGGATAAAGAATCTATGCGGCTAGTTATGGACAAGATGCAAGACTTTTCTGACACCACAGGCCTGAAAGTAAGCATACCGAAAAGTAAAATATTCTTTGGAGGTGTTGATGATGAGACGAGAAAGGCTATTCTTCACATAACCGACTTCATAGTCAGTTCCTTACCTATAAAATATCTTGGGGTCCCTTTGGCGGCTAAGAAACTATATGCTAAAGACTGTCAACCTCTTATTGAGCGAATGACCGGGCGCCTAAAGCACTGGAGCAGCCACCTACTCTCTTATGTCGGCAGGTTGCAATTGGTTAAAAGTGTACTTTTTTCGATCGCGAATTATTGGATGCAGATCTTCCCACTCCCCAAAAAAATCATCCATCGCATTGAGACTATGTGTCGCAGTTTCCTCTGGTCGGGTAAGGACTTAACGCGAAAAGCTCCGGTGTCTTGGGACCATATCTGCGATCCCATTACAGCAGGTGGTCTAAATCTCATTTGCCTGTATGACTGGAACAGAGCTACACTTGGGAAAATGCTGTGGAATGTTTGTGCAAAAAAAGACAGATTGTGGATCAATTGGATCCATACTTATTACTTGAAACAGACCAATGTCATGACTTATGAGCCGAAGACGAACTGTTCCTGGATCATAAAAGCAATGTTCAAACATATAACCAATATCGTTAATTCTACGGTATGGAACACATTTATGGCGGAAGGCAGATATGAAACTAAACAAATTTATCAAATGTTTAGAGGTATGAAACCAAAGATGAACTGGAGGAAAGTCTTTTATGGCAATTTGGCGAGACCTAGAGCGACTTTCATCTTATGGCTCGTGTCTCAAGAGGATACCGACAAAAGATCGCTTGGCAAAATTTGGGACAATGACAGATGGTAGGTGCGTATTTTGTGGGCTTCCAGAGAGTTGCAATCACCTATTCTTTGGGTGTGAGGTTACTAAACACATGTGGAAGCAAGTCCTTAATTGGATCCAAGTATATCCCAATCAAAGGGAATGGGGCTTGGAATTGCCAACAATTTGCAGTATGATTAAAGGTAAGGGTAGCAGGAAAAAAATCTTGCAGATGGCGTTGGCGGAAACAGTGTACACTATTTGGACAAGCAGGAATTTGATAATTTTTCAGAATAAAAGTATAGATTGTCTCTTGAGCAAAGAAATTATAGAAATAATCTGACATAGAGCAGCTGGAAATAAAAAGTTACACTTATTATGTAATAGGCTCTGATTTTCTTGTTTGGGTGTGTCATACTTGTCATTGAGATACCTGGATCTACGGATCGGTTTTGTACGTACTTTTATATTTTTTGGTAATATATTTCCCCTCTTATTCCAAAAAAAGAAATTGATAATTTTTTATCTTCATTACAAAATAAATAATTGTAAATTTAATGTGATTTTGTTGTTCGGAACTAAAATTAAAAATTAAATTAAATTCTAGATAGATAGTAAAAAATATAATGTGTTGAATTTAAATAGTTTTTCAAAAGTAATAATGTTAACAATATAAAATTTAAATATTTATTATAATCATTATTGTATTTAACAATATTTAGTTTTTTTTAATGATGACGTTAATTTTATGACATTAAGGTTTTAAAAAAAATTTACAATGATTTATAAAGTTTTCTCTTAAAAATAGTTGACCCTATTCTATTATTAGTGACAAATAAAATTTATTTTTTATAGAGAATAAAATTATTTTTTGTAACATTTTATTATGTGTTATTAATATTCAGGATAAAATATTATATGACTTATATTTGTTAATGTTCAAGTAAAATAAAATAGCATATTTATTATTTATATTTATTTTTCAATTTTCAATAATAATACAAAACTTAAATATTTATTATTTTTATTATTGAGTTTAATTATGAACAATTTTAAATATAGTTTATTGTAAATATTTTATCAAGATTCGGTTTCTTTTATTAGTATCACAAATAAATTATTTTTTAGAGAGACTAAATTAATTTTTTATGATTCAAATGAATTTTATTTTAATATTTTTATTAATGTTAAAAATTAAATTTGATTGTATATAAATTAATTAGTAATTTAATACATAAATTTATTATTTATAATTTAATAATAATATGAAGAATATTAGTTTGATTATTAAAAATAATAAGTATAATTAATTATAAAGATGAATAAAATGATGTACAAAATGATCTCTTTTATATTGATTATTTGCAATGTTATATTTTAAAATATTTATATAAATATTTTTAAAAATAATAATAATAATAAGTAAAATATATATATTTATTATTTATTATAAATTATAATGCAATTGGAATCCAATTAATTGTTAAATATCATAAAATTAATTATTAACTGTGTAAAATATTAATTATTAAACATGTAAAATATATTATCATAATAATAAATGACTATTATTTCTAAATTATAATACATTTAGAATCCAATTAATTCTTAATTATAATAAAATTTAATTAGTCAATTTTTTAATAGGGAAGTAAACAACCGTATCAATGAGTTTTAAACTAAAGGAATTGTGGGTTATAATGAACCTTAAATCACTATAAATTTTATTATTTTATTCACAAAAATGTTAAACTAATGTCCATCAATTCATGTGTTTTCTTTCATGATCTAAAAAATAATTTATTATATTTATTGTCATTATTTCATGTGTTTTTTTAAATGATATAAATGTTTGTAATAATAATACACATGTTTATTATTTTATTTATAAAAACTAGGGTCCAGATGGGCACTCACGTGCCCATCTGTCCGCTTTTTATAATACCCACGCGCGTAAAATATAAATCATATTTATATTTTTATTTAATTTTCATTTTATTATTTATTATTTATAAAATAGTAGTAATAAATAATGATATGAAAGTTAATAAACCGTCACATAACCACCATTTGTTAAAAAGAGAAGTTAAAATTTAAAATAAAAATTGAAAAGTGTATATTTGGAAGAAAAAAAGCTACACCAAAATAATTTTTTGCCTTTATATCTACTAGCGTCCAGACGGACACTCTCGTGCCCGTCTGTCCGCTTTTATTAATGCACAGCCAAGTCAAAATATTAATGGTATTTTTTATATTTATTTTTATTTTAATTAAATCATTTATAAAATAATAAAAAAATAATAGAGTGAAAAAGATATTCATACCACCATATAGCAGTTAATAGAAGAGAAGTTAGATTTTAAAACAAAAACTAATTAAAGAGAAGTTGAGATTTAAAAAAATAACTAAAAAAGGGTATAATTGGAAAAAAAAAATAGGCTACACCAAAAGCCATGTTTTCCCTTTATATATAGTATAGATATAGATGTATAGTATAGATATAGATAAACGGTATTTTTTGTGTCTTTATTTTTATTTTAATTAAATCATTTATAAAATAATAAAAAAATAATAGAGTGAAAAATATATTCAAACCACCATATAGCAGTTAATAGAAGAGAAGTTAGATTTTAAAACAAAAACTAATTAAAGAGAAGTTGAGATTTTAAAAAAAAAACTAAAAATGGGTATAATTGAAAAAAAAAAAAATAGGTTACACCAAAAGTCATGTTTTCCCTTTATATATAGTATAGATTTTAATTAAATCATTTATAAAATAATTAAAAAATAATAGATTGAAAAAAGATATTCAAACCACCATATAATAGTTAATAGGTGAGAAGTTAGATTTTAAAACAAAAACTAATTAAAGAGAAGTTGAGATTTAAAAAAAACCTAAAAAAAAGGTATAATTGAAAAAAAAAAAAATTGGCTACACCAAAAGCCATGTTTTTCCTTTATATATAGTATAGATAACTATATATAAAGGCAAAACTCGCTTTTGGTGTAGCCTATTTTTTTTTTCAATTATACCCTTTTTAATTTTTGTTTTAAATCTCAAATTCTTTTTTCTTAACCGCTATATGGTGGTTTGCATATCTCTTTCATTCTATTATTTTATATTATTTTATAAATAATTTAATTAAAATCTGGTTTGTGTATTAATAAAAGCGGACAGACGGGCACTGGACGCTAGTTATTTATAAAAATAAAATATTTGATTTGTGTAACATTTTATAATGCGCAATTATTTTTGGAATAAAATAGTATATGTATTAATTTTTTTTAATGTTTAGAAATATAATAATATATTTATTATTCATATGAATTTTTTAATTTTAATTAATAATGTTAATATTACAAAATTTAATTATTTTTTATATTCATTATTTAATGATGGAATTAGTTTTTATAACATTAATTTGTTCAATATTTTTTTAACAATCATTTGTGACCTTTTTCGTGCTCATACATAATATTGTATTTATAATTATTTTGATAAATAATATAATATAATGTAATTATTTTTTTTATAATATTTTATGTAAAAAGATAATATTAATGGTTAAAAGGAAGTGTAGTGTAATTGTTTCATTATAATTTTAATTAAAGTTTTTAAAATTATTTTGATTATTAAAAATAATAAACATAACTAGTTATTAACATGAATAAAATAATGAGAATGATCTCTTTTATTTATTTTTAAATTTATTTTTTCCGATGTTATATCTAAAAAAATTAATATAAATATTTATATTAATATTAAACTATAAGTAAATGCTTTATTTTTGCAATTTTTTGTTATTGTCCTTTGTGATGCTATTAATATTTGGGATAAAAATATTACACATTTTATAATTTTTAAAAACTGTGTGAAATAAAATAGTATATTTATTATGTGTACAAAAAATAATAATCACAAAAAATGTATAAAATTATATTTTCCTTTCTATTGATAACACAAATTAAAAAATTGGAGATTTACTTAAAGGGAAAATCAAAATAATTATATTTATCGAAAATTTTGACCAACTATTGGCGATTTATGGAAAGGAAAAATCTAACCGGAATCAGAGATATCCATAATTGAATTCTGCCAGAACAGCCGCACGCATATCGAATGTTGCAATCTTAATCCGAAATTATTTTGTCAGAAACTGTAAAAAGGGGAAACTCGAACCGTCGATTTGTTGGAAATTGAAGGAGGGGGAAACTTAAATAGTAGTTATCATAGAACAGCCACGCTTCCTGAGATATTGGAAACAAGAGGAGCTATTATTTTTTTCACTTGTATCGTGGTATTGTCACTTTTAACGTTGTAATACCCCGTATTATTTAAATGCTAAATTGGATTAAAGGAATGCTCTAAGTACTTAAAGTATTATCAAGTGGGATCAGTAGAGCAACTGATGAACTCTGAAGGGATCAATTATTTAAATTCAAGGAAGGATTTTATGGTAACTCTGATAATTGATCAATTGGGTTGAGACGACAAAATATTTAGTGGAGATATTTTACTCTATTGGATTATATTATATAATATTGGTTTATATATATATTTGGAAAGAGAAAGAAAGATAGAAAAGAAGAAGAAGGAAATGGAGAAAGAAGAAGAGAAGAGAAAGTGGAGAAAGATGAAGGAGAGAAACTCATGGATCATCATCATCTTCTTCAAACTCCTCTGCGCTTATTAGGTGGGTTCTAGTTAGACACTCAAAGTTCTAGAAATAGATGATTGGAACTTAGGTTAGAATTGAGAGGAAATGATAAATTGTGGAATCAATGGAATCCAACGGATAAAATGAGTTATAAACTGTGTTGTATGATCAATATGTGTGTAGAATCATCTATTAATTCTTGTTTGTGCATTGGGTGGTGTTTGGAATGGGTTTTGGACCCCAAAGGACCAGCTGTTACGCTTATGAGATTTTTGGGTTTCGCGCGGTTCACCTAGCGAACCTGGGGCGAAGGAGAAAGCGAATGGTTTGAGGGTTCGCCTAGCGAACCCGACAGCGAAGGTCAGCGAACGTTCACCAACGACGTTCTCCTAGTGAACTTTGTATCTTTTCAGTTCTGTTTGGTTCTGCCTTGATTCGCCCAGAGGTTCGCGAAGCGAAGGGCAAGGCGAAGGTTCGCCAAGGGGTTCGCCTAGCGAACTTTGTGTCTGTTCTGGCCTGTTTGTTGATTCGCCTGGAGCTTCACTCAGCGAAGGCAAAAGCGAATGCTCGCTGGTGATTCGCATAGCGAACATGACAGATTGTCCCGTTTTGTTTCCTTCATAACTTTTGATCCGTAACTCGGATCGAGACGTTCTTGGGATTAATTAATTAGTGGCATTTTAATGATAACAATGTTATGTGTTATGTTGAAACCCATACCTTTTGGATCGTAACCCCGATCGAGGCATGGTAATAGTCATTGGAAAGCTATGGAAATATCCTACAAAATAAGAGTGAGAAATATTGATTTCGATACCCGATTAATGAATCGGAGGGAACCTAAGAATGGTGTTAACCACGTAATTGAGTGAAAAATAATGTTTATGTGATATGTTGTGTTAAATGTTTTACTTGTGTACATTGTGTTATACCATATCTATCTAATTGTGAACTGTGAATGAAATAAAATATGTATGTTTAAAATATGAATTAGGAAGAGTGAGGAATTGATTCTAGGTTTGATTCTAGGTTGTGACTAGAAATTAATAGAAACTCTAGATGACGACGCTCGTGTATTCATTGGCGAGTTCTGGCCTAGAGTAGATAACCTAGATGGCAAGGCTCGGGCACTTGGTGTAGAAAGGTGCACCCGTGACGAGACTGGTCTAGGAGAGAGTGAACACTAGTATGGAACATGTGTGTAACTTTTGTGATTATGAGAAAGGAGAATGTGGCCTTAAGGCATTGTGGCCTTGTGATTGCCGAATACAATCACGTTGTGTATATGATCACGTAATCGTAACCATTTATCTTAAGGTGTAGTTTCATGAGACTCGAGCTCCTCCTCTGAAACGTATGCACAATTACTTGGTAGGTTTAATTCCCGCGTGTAGTACGAATGGAGCCTATATGGTAAAGAGACTTGTGATGGTTAACAAGCCATGAGAAGTGACGGTTCACGGTTAACAGGCCGATGATCCTGAATCCATTTCGTATGTCAAGTAACTACAAGGATCCATGACTCGGGTCGACTTCTAGACGACGAGAAAAGGGGATTCCTTGGTACAGGTTATCAATTAGTGAGATTCTTGAGTTAACAGGCTCAGGACATATTTCCATTCGTAAGGATTCTTGAGTTAACAGGCTCAGGATGTTTTTCCTTTCGTGTGAATTCATGAGTTAACAGACTCATGACATGTTTCCATATAGTGTGAGATTGTGAACTCAAGGTCATTTTCCCTTCCCCTTGACTTGAATTAGGATTATTATATCCCTGTAAAGCTGAGAGAATCTATAGGATAGGGAACTCACTGAGATTTGATGTATCTCACCCCACTATAGTTGCCATATTTCAGGTGTGGTTTGCAGGTTTGGTCTACAAGTGGAGCGATGCTTGGATGTTTCAAGAGAAGCTTAGTTAAGCTTATTCCGCTGCGTATTTTATTGTTCTTGTACAATGAGGAAAATTGTATAATGTTCTTAGATTTTTATCTTTGGCTAGGTTCCATACCTTGTACCATAGATTATTTTATGGGAATAGGAAATGGTCAAGTATGTGAATTACGCCATTAGGCACTTATGATGGTGTCAGTACCAAATAAAATGCGTGTATTGTATTATTCTAGATATATATTATACAGGGCATTACAAACGTGGTATTGGAGAATTAGGGAAGGTGAAAAGAGGGTTTTTGTAGGGAAATAGTCAAATAATCCCAAATCGATTTGTCCAAAATTGTAGGAAGGAATAACTCAAACTGTCAATTTGTTAAAAATTGTAGGCAAGGGAAACTCAAATTGTCGTAATCATAGAACAACCAAGCTTCTTGAGATATTGGAAACATGATGAGAAAATTATTTTTGTCACTTGTAACGTGGTATTGTCACTTGTAACGTGGTATTGGGGAATTAGGAAAGGTGAAAAGAGGGTTTTGGTAGGGAAATAGTCAAATAATGTGTGTTGGCAAGTAATGGTGTTTTAATTGGTAGTTTAGTAGAAGTTGTACGCATAAGCTATTAGGATGAAGTGGATTATTTTTGAAGAAGTTAGTGTTAGGTGTCGAAAAATAGTTTGATGCATTAGATTTAATGTATATATAAATAGATGATTGTTTAATATAACTATTGTGATAGGTAGCATGCTACCTAGATTATAACCACGATCACACACTCGTTATGGAAACCAACATACATATAATAACACGCTACCTAACAACGAACATGTAACAGTCATTATATGTGTTTCACAACCGTCATTATATGTGTTTTCCGTAGTAGTGAATAACCATATCCCTTGACTATAAGAGCTTGCTAACCACATTAATTGCAGATAATATTTCAAACCAAATAATTATCGGCATTAAAGACTTAAAACCGCCAAGCTCATTTGTTGCAAAGGATTTAGCTTCTCTTCTTACTTTAGAATTAATATATTTTTCTTACATTTCAAGCAAAGCTTCTCTAAAATATGACATTTTGAGTTTTAATAGCTTTGACATTATTCACATGACTCTCCCAATGAGTGGATGGCAATGATTTTGGAGTCAATCATTTTACATTATCTTTTAAAGTTTTCCATCTCTTAGTAGAATTACCAAAAAAAGTATAAATGTGTTGAACAACTCCAAAAAATAGTTAGCTTTAGGACAAGAGTTAGCCATATCACACAATGTCAAATTTAGACCTTGACAAGCACAAGGAGTATAAAAGACTCTTGGATTTAGGTCTAAAAAAACTATTTTGTACACCTTGATGTTTTTCTTTCATATTTTACCCATTATCATAACCTTGTCCCCGCACATTAAATATGTCAAGATCAAGATTGTAACGCCCATATATAAATACATACATCAAAGCATATATTATACATGAATACCACGTTTGGAACTGAAATATACAAGTCCCTAGTAAACACATTATACATATACATGCCCTAAAAGAGACCGAATACAACAGAACTATGGCATAATATATATACAAGATGTTCCAAAGATAAATACTAAGAACTAGATCGATAACGATCTCAAAAACTCCACAACGGAAGCCTTGCCACCACAAAAAAAGCCAAGATAGTAAGGAAGGTCAAACAACTTTATCCTTACCCTTCGCCGAACTTGTAGTACCTGTAATATAATCAACAACGTGGGGTAAGATACATCAAATCTCAGTGAGTTCCCCATCCCATATGTCCTCTCGGCTGTACAAGGTTCTAACACACCTAACTCAAGTCAAGAGGGGAAAGGAAGTGACTTTGAGTACTCACTCACACTATATGGATCCATGTTCATGAGTCTTGTTAACTCACAATATCACTAATCGATAACCATACCAAGGCATCCCCTTTTCTCGTTCTCTTCTACGTTTAGAAGTCGACATGAGTCATGGATCCTTGTAACCTACTTGACATACGAATGGATTCGGTTCTACGGGCCATTAACCGTTATGAACCGTCACTTCCCATGGGCCATTAACCGTCACAAGCATACGCTCCCTGAGCGCCATTCGTACTGCATGCGGGAATCAAACCTGCCAAGTAGTCATGCATACGTCTCAGAGGAGCTCGAGACTCATGAAACTGCAACTCAAGAACCGATTACGATTACGTGATCACACACACAACCGTGATTGTATTCGACAATTGCCAGGCCACTTTCGCCTTAAGACCTCTTTTGTCTTTCTCGAATAAAACACAATTAACATGATCCATACTAGTGTAATACATTCCATACCATTCGTTAATAGACGCACGCCTCGGCCTCTCATGCATGAGTGTCATCGTTATGTTATTCAATACTATCCTAGTCGTTACTAGGTTCCAATATAATTCAAGGGTAATATTCCTCACTTTACCTATTTCATATTTTAACATGCATTACTCTCAATCATGTTCAACATCAATATTAGGCAAAGCATTTCATAATTTAACATTAGAAATACATGTAATAATTCAAACATAAGTTATACCACTTTTGGGTTCCCTCCGATTATTTAATCGGGCTACTAAAATTGACAATTTTCACTTTCATCATATAGATTATTTCCACCGCTTTCTATCGGTACCAAGAACATTCAAATCGGATAAACGAGTCAAAAGTTATGAATTTTAGAAGAAAAAGGAACATTTGGAAAAGTCCCAGGAGTGCCCGGCGCTCCAATTTTCGCCCGGCGGAATCCCCTTCGCCTCTCGCTTCGCCCGGCAAAGCAGAGGCGTAAACATTTCTTCACAAACTTGAAAGTTACAGGGGCGTTACATGCTGCGCCTCTTGGGCATCGCTCGGCGAAGCAGAGGCGCTTGCCTCGAACCGCCCGACGCTCTGAGCACCTCCCAGTGCTTTGCACCAGAACAGCCATGCTCAGCTGCGTTTTCCTCTTGTTCCAAGGGTAAAAACCCATCTTTATCAACTCAAAATATTCTCAAACAGCGCAAACAAGCATCACAATTGTTCAGAAGTATAATGTGATTATTCAACACAGTTTATATCAATTTTTAACCGTTAAATCCATTGATTCCACATTTCTAACCTAAATCAAACATTTTCCAAAAACTCTAAAACTAAAGTTCTAACTAGAACCCACCTCTTAGCAAGATGAAGATGAAGATGAGATTGGGTAAAGATTGGATGAATTGATGATGATGATCCTTGGTGATGAGCTTCAAGAGTTTATTCTTCTTCTTCTCTGACTTCTCTCTTCTTTCCCTCTCCAAAACCAAGTTATGTTACTATCTTTAGTAACATGGAGGAAAAGAAAAGATATAGTAAGAATACCCATTAATTAGTAATAATACTAAATGTCCAAAAAGTCTCTATAACGCCAAAAGTTAAAACCTCAGAGTCAGAAAATATTAATTTGATCTGCTCTGAGCTCATCAGTTTACTCTAATTATTTCATCCAAATAAATTCTCAGAGTAAACCGGAACCCAGTTAATCAAACGAATATCATCCAGAGTAAAAATAATTTACGGGGTATTACAAAGATTTTTCAATTCATCTTGTAAAACATCAAAAATTCCTTGACCTTTTGTATTATTCACATTCAAAAATTCTAAAAAAATAATCTTCAACACTAACAGACATTTGTTCTTGGTGACTAACATCAGAAGTACAATCAAGTGTCACTGAGAAATACTTCGCTTGTTTAACCTTTCTAATGATTTCATGTTTACTTGTAGAAGCAAGCAAAAATATTAACTCAATTTGAATTTTATGCCTAAAAAAGTGAACATGAACATTATCATATATAATACGTCTAACATGTTCTTGGACAATCGGGTCAAATTCACCTAACATTTCTATTAAGACTAAAAAAATCTCATTGTTATTCGGTACAATTTCCCATTAGAATCACGAAAGGCCAAATTATATTTAACAAGAAATTTCACTACTGAAATAATTCTTTTTAAAACTTCTTTCAGTGTTCCTTTTCTTTCTCAATCAACCTTTGAGTTGTCATATCAGTAGCTTGAAAACTTTGCATTCTTTTACGCAACTCATACCAAGTAGTCACATTATGAACATGTTTCATGCATGTATCATGCTCTTTAAGTTTTTCACGAACATGTTTCCAAGTAGAAAAACCCTCATTTGATAATTGACCTCTACCAATATCTCTTTTAAAAAAATTACAACAAAAACAAAATACTCCATCATGCTTTTTTTAATAAACAAGCCAATGTCTATCGCATTTCTCTCCATTTAGTAAAACTCTAGTATACAAATTATTCGTAAAACGTCTAAATGTTTTATCTTTAGGACCCTTCACAATAGACAAATCTCTTTTAGGACCTTTTGTTGCTAATAAATCAATCATTCTAGACTCAAGAGAATCCCATATTGCTGGATCAAATATATCTATATCCTCACCATTGTCATTAGCATTATCAACATTTTTTCAGCATCAACATTTCCAGAATCTAAATTATCATTTTCGGTAGCATTAACATTAGCATTTTCCTTCATATTTCAATAATTCCAACATCAACATTTTGATTTTCAACAAAAACTTGTGGTTATCAAGAGCTCTTGATTGAGATAAAGTTAACTCATCAAATCTTTTCTTTTTGTTATGCTTCTCACATCCAGAATCAAACTATATAATCTTAGGAGACAATTTAGGAAGTATAGAGAGAAATAATGAAAAAAAATGAGAACCTAAAATTGAAGTTAATTAATCCTACAATGTTGAAGTTGAATTGATAAATTCTACAACGTTAAAATTGAACCGATATTTTTCACAAGGTTGAAGTTGAACAGGTAAATAAAAAAAAATTAGTTTTTCCACTTTACTAAAAAAACATAATTTCACAAAAGTTTCACCTAGAAATTGCCCTTTTAAAAAATAAAATAAAAAAGTTCAAAATATAAAACAAGGGAGCTCCCTTTTCTAAAAAAGTTCACTCTCTATTATCTTTTTATATTTTTCTATCTCAATCTTCACTTTCTCTCTCACAGCCTGACTCTAAAAAACAACAACACCATATTCACTTTCTCTTTCACTTTTAGTCAAAACAACAGCCCCCACTCAAAAAGAAAAACAAAAAAAATCTAACTTCTTCCCTCTCATTTCTTAATCTCATGAATAAAAAACTAACAACAATAATAATGGATCATACAAGCATCAAAATTTTTTGCAACACTTTCACTTACAAAAACAAGGAAATAAAATGAAACAAAGTTATGAATTAGTTATCAATTGAAGAAAAACGCAAAGATGAAAAGTTGAGGACTACTTCAGAGTCAGATGTGGTAGTGGATCCAGTGGTTTTAGCATGGTGGCAATTGTGCAGACGAAGCAGTGGCTGAATGCTGGAGCAATGAACAATCGAAGTGGTCGACGGAGAACAGTGAATAGTTGCAGAGCACTAAAGCCTAAAAGGGAAATACAAAAGGAAGAAAACGTGGAAAAAGAAAAATCTATTTTTTTGTTAGGTTACTTTTGTTTTTTTTGGGCCTATTATTGATTAGGCATGTTATTTATAGTGTCTGAATTGACTTATACAACTACCTAAATAAAAAGAGAATTTCTTACTGCACCCCTTGGGCTTATTAGGCACCATGCGCGCTGACTAAAATGACCCATGATTCCGGAGTTGTATCTTCGGATGCACATTGTTTTAGTTTTTTTATTTAATTCCGTATATACATCTATGGAATACTTCCGTATGCATATTTACGAAAAAAAAACTAGAAACAGAATCCCAGAAAATCAACATTGCAACAATAAAATCAACATTCATAAAATAAAATCGGCGTTACATTGATAATTTTGATAGAAATTTAAATACTACATTTCAAAAGTCCGGTGGACGCTTGCACATCTCAAAGATGTCATCGACCGTTCTTCGGACCGTCGTCTCCAACTCGAGCGGAATTTTCTCTTTGAAACCGAAATATGTTCTCCACATCGCTCTAACATCGTCTTGATTCTTGAGCTCAAGCTTGATGTAAACAATGTTCCCGTTGTTGTAAACTGAAGGTGAATGATACTCAAGCTTCATAACCCTTCGTTTTTCATTGCAAGGTAGGCGATAATGGACCTCGTCTATGATATCGGCGAGGGGGTGAGATCCATGAGATTGAACGTCCTCTCGGGTGTTTTGCCGTCGGAAAAGGAGACACTTGCGACATAGCAACGGATCTTGATTTCAAATAATCGAGACATTTTTGCATTTGTGTGAAAGATAAAAAATTAAACCCCAACTTTATAGGAAACCTAGGTGAATAGGGACCAACCATTTTTTGTCAAACTTGTTTCCGGAGCTATATCCACGGAACGACCCTATAATTATTGGTTCCGGATATGTATCTCCGGAACTTTCACTGAAACTGCAAAATTAAGAACCTTCCGTAGGTACATATCTGAAAGTTTCCCTGCTACATTTTTAAACCACAACTCAATATAAAAGCACATCATAATAGACAAATAAAATGTATATGTGCAAAAATAAGGCATGAGAATAAGATGTGACTATTTTGCACTTAAATAATTTACAATTAGTCGTCCGATTATACAAGAATTCAAAACGAATCAAAACAAGTGTCGCCGGCTAAATCTATTGGTGGTACCCCTCTGGACTTTTCCGCATTCGATTCCTTTTCAATGTTGTTCATTCTTTCAAATTTGTGCATCCTTTCAACAAAACAATTTGGCCACGTCTCGACATTTGGGGTTGAATGGGTCGCCCATTTCGGTGATATAGGTCGTATAGGGCATCCCGGTTTCAAGTAAACTTGTACAAACTGTCTTGATTTTGCAAGCCATCCAATACACATGATGCGATCATTTGGATTTTGAGGTGGTACGGAGTGGAAAAAAGGTTTCCGAAAACCCGTATCGCGTCAAGTCAATGCACACCCTATCATATGCACATGCAATAAGATGACCCATATCAGGGAAGGTCATCCATTTCGACACCAGTGCCGGACCACTCAAGCAAGGAACAAGAGATTCATAAACCGCATCAAAAAAAAATTTCTTTCCATACAACTGCGTGTACGATTCTTTATGCGTCTTTAACTTTTAGATTAGTTTTTGACGGATAAGCGCTTAACTATCCTCTCCTTTACCAAGAAAATATGAAACGGCTCGGTAACCGCAATTACCATCCCCTTTAACATTGATGATACGGTCAATGTATTAGTGCATAAAAATCGGCATCTCGCCGATGAATGGAATTTTTGGTGGAATCATGGCCAGAGGCGGTTTGCTTATGCGGGCTCCTATCAAGACACTTTTTTGAGATTTAGGAGTCGGTGAGTCGGGATAAAGTTTGTCAACGTGCTCACAATAAGAAGGAGACCGTGTATTCGAGTTGTCATTCGGTGTATGCTTCATTTTCTTCGGAGCACCTTTTGTCTTTACCAGTTGAGAAGGCGGTTTCATGTAGGTTGTTTCGCGATAGGCAATCTTCCTCAATTGTTCTTTGATGTGGAATTTCATGTTGTCATCGGTCTTTGAGAATCTCTCCTGTATCGCTTCCCAATCGGTTAAAATAGAGATATTCAGTTTATCTCCTTCCATGCAACCATCATCATCAAAACTATGTCTTTTCCAATGAGGGAAAACTTCGTCCCTTCTTATTGGCTCACCTAGTTTCAACTTTTTAGCAATAACACAAGCACATGGAAGACCATAGGTTTTCACAATAGTGCAACCACACTCTGCGCTATCGGAACCTACGGTTTCAGCTCGTTTGGCCTCGCGAAAAAGATATTTCAACCCCGGCCGAGACATATTGCCGATCAATTGAGAATAAAGAATGTTGTCTTTAAATTGATGTTCCAATACCATTATACTCCGACTGAATGTTGTTTGTATCTCATTATGTTGGTTTTTAATCATAATATTTACAGAGTCCCAATCTCGACCCAAATCCCACTTGCTATTACCCAACCAATTTTTCAAACTAGCATGGGCCGAATCAACTCTATTTGTGGTTGTATTTCCAAGGTGTCGGACATTATCAGTCCACGCACAAATTATCTTCTCCTTCACCTGATCAAGAATGGTGCTTTCAACGTATTTCAATAAATCGGGATACTTTTCACACACTTTCCCAAATTGAATGACGGAATCGGCATATAATTCTTTTGTGGAAAAATTTAGTATACGATTCTATGCATCCATTATTTTTTCAACAATCACACCGACCATCACCAATTTTTCACCTTCAGACTCTACTTGTTTTGACCCTGCCGCGGGTTTAACCCGACTTCTCACACTCTATGTTATATGATATCGACAAAGTAATGCATTAGAAGAAGGAAATACCTTTGCAACAGCATTCATCAACGCGGTATCACCGTCGGTAACAAACGCTTTAGGCATCTCAACTTGGTCCTTCAAAAGTGACCGACACACCAACTTTTTCACACTCAAAAAAAGCAAAACTAACAGTATATGTCTTCTTGGTAGACATAACGCCAACCATCTCAAATAAAGGAAGTCTAAACTTGTTGGTCTTGTAGGTATAATCAAGAATGAGCATTGTCGAGAACATATTGAACAACTTTATCCAATCCGGATGACTCCAAAAAATATCTTAGACCATAACTTCATTGTCGTAAGTTCTGTACTGGGACATGTAACTGTTATCATCCAACAATTTCAACAGTTGTTGCATCTCACTTCTATCTCCCTTAATCGCCTTGTTGTTGCGGTACCGAATGTTATACACTTTCCTTATATTTGATATATTGTCGGGTTCCTTCCGTTTCAATGTGGTAAGTATATTTTTCGGCTGGACAAGGTTCAAGGTCATGTCACTAATACATGTCTTCTCTTCCGGCTTGAGCCGACATACACTAGGATGGCCTTGTAACTTTAGCATAAATCATAGTTATGCAAACCACAAATAACACTAAATTTCCACTTTTTTCTACTCATCATGTAACCACAAATCTTAAAAGGACATTCTCATTTTCTACTACCAGTGTTGTCTCTTTTAAACTTCCGTAGAGGAGTCTGATATTTCCCACTTCTTTCGCACAACAAAGTTGAAAAAGCGTTTCTTCTTTCTGAACCATTATCCGATCTTCCTATAACCACACCAAAACCAAGTCTTGTTGCAGTCATAGGAATCCATGTGAGCATGCTTTCACGATCATCAAACTCTTGCTTTTTATTAAAGTCAACGCCGACATCTACCGACGTTAGGACAACCCCTTGAAAATTTGGAGAAACATCATTTGAAGGAACTAATTCTTTTGAGATATTATTGGGGTGCACCATATCTATTTGTAAACAATAAGAAAAATAAGTAAAAATCACAAAGTTGCTGTAAAAAAACAGACTAATACGTTCTAGAGATGTACATTCAGAAGTGTTCACCTTCAACACCTTCCGGAGATACAGCTCCAGAAGCAACGTCATTTTTTTCCAAAAGTTTGATGATTAATTTGAGCAATGTATTGTAAAAAGTGCAATCTTTACTTGAAATTCGATATTCTCTTGCTCCCTGTGATTTGTTGCACGAAAAGTTGGAGTTTTGGAGTGAAAATAATATTGATAGTATATGGTTTTTTAGGTTGGTGAAGTGAGTATGGAAGAAGAAAAGACAACAATGGAGGAGTGATCACGCAGATTTAAAATATAGCAGAAACTTCCGGAGTTGTATCTAAGGAACATTTTGGTGCTTAGACGTTCCGGAGGTGCATCTCCGGAAGTTTCCCTAAACTAAATTAGTTTCAAGTTTCCTCAGCGTATATCAGTAGAAAATGATTCCGTATATATAGCTCCGGAAACAACCAAATTTTTACAAAACAAAAGGTGCGTTCGGATGTGTATCTCCGGAAAAAAAGGGGCACAAAAGGAATTTCTCTAGGTTCCTAAAAGTTTTAAGGAATGGATTAAGAAATTGCCAATAAAAAAATTTGAGGCCTCTATTTTTTATAGGCCATAAGTTATAGGCCTGGTTGCCATGGCCCAGGAACGACCCTGAATATAACTTATTGAAAAAAAATAAAATTTAAGAATAATATTTGAAGAATCATATTTGAAAATAAATTAATATGTAATAATTATGAAGTTAAAAATCAATAAATTTAGAAGTAAAGCATTTGGATATGTAATATGCTATATATCTTATAGTATGTAACATATATGTAATATTTGTAATGTGTAACATATGTACCCCTTAGGCAACATTTAAAATAGTTGTTAGCTTATACAGATTGATCATTATCCTTCAATTCCATATACAATGTTTATTATGATAATATAAATTATGCTATGTTTTGTTACATTTGGAGTTTTTATAGTAGTGTTTACATTAACATTAACATTGTAAATAAGATTGAAAGCATATTCAATGAAAAATACAACATTTGAAAACAATATTAAAAAATATAGAAGATGAAATTGAAACAAAACTTTATTAAGACCAGATTTTTACTTGGGGTTAAAAAATAACCAAAATATCATGTGGTTGAAAGATGTTTTAAATGTGAGAATGAGAGATGAATATAATTGTAATATAATGGGAAATAAAAGATTATAATTTCAAAAATGTTGGTTGTTTGTTGGTAGTCGTTCAGAAAATCTTCATCTTCACTCTCTATATCACAGTTAGAATTATCAATGCTTTGTATTATGAGAACAAGAATCCGAGTAATTATCTTGCACACCAAAATTGGCATCATGGTTACTTGTTTGTTGTGGTTTGGTGTTTTCAATTAATGAGATATTAGTTCCTAGTTATCCATCAATAACATTTGTTATTGCATCTGATTAAAACCTTTTCTCTTATTAAAACCTATGATAACAAATATTGCTTTGTATCTTGGTTGAGATTTATTATCTTTAGACTTTATCTTGTATACCCATTTATTCTTGAGTTCTCTTCTATCCTTAGGCAATTTCACCAACACAAATGCGTGATTCTCATTCAAGAAATTCACCTCTTCTTGCATGACCTTCAACCTTTTTTGTATATCAACATTTGAAATGGCCTCTTGGTAGTATTGTGGATCTCCATTATTAGTGATCATGACATACTCATGTGGAGGATATTTTTGAGAAACTTGATGCTCTATAGTAGATCTTCTCAACTCAGGTTCAACTGATGTCTTAGATGAAGCCTCTTCAACCTGCTCGCCATGATAAGGTTCTTGGTTTTTCTTGCCAGCTGGATCCCACAATCTACAACCAAACTCTTCATTACCATAATAACCTACAAGCACACATTGTTTAGATCTTTTATCAAGCTTAGATCTCCCATCTCTTTGAATATGAACAAAAGCCTTGCAACCAAACATTCTTAAGTAACAATAATAGACATCTTTTCTCGTCTATACTTTATTTCAAACATCACCAGCAAGTGGAATAGAAGGAGAAAAATTGATCAAATCCACTGCATTTTTAAATGTTCACCCCAAAAGGCTTTTGATAACTTTGAATGAGAGAGCATACACATGATTATATCATTGATCACATGATTCATTCTCTCTGAAACTCCATTATGTTGAGGAGTCTTTGGAAAATTCTTATCAATCTTGATTCCATGATCTTTACAATACTCTTCAAATGGGCCTCTATATTCACCTCTTTTATCAGCTCTGACACATTTTAGCTTCCTTCCTTTTTCTCTTTCAATACTTACATGAAAGTTCTTGAAAACATTGAGTACATGTTCTTTAAATTTCAAAACAAAAACCCACACTTTTTTAGAGTGGTCGCCAATAAAAGTAACAAAATATGAGGCACCACCTAGAGATTTACCATCCCCATGAAAACATCGGTGTGAACTAAATCTAGAATATTTGGCCTCCTATGAGTAACATTACTATTAAAAGAAACTTTATGTTGCTTACTAGAAAAACAACGAAGGTGCATGTTGTTAGAGGAATACCTTTCACTTGAAGAAAAATTTTCTTTGCAAGAATATTGAGACCTTTCTCACTCAAGGGTCCAAGGCATGTATGCTATAAATCACTAGATGTGTCTTTAACTGCATTCACTTCTTCTTTGCATAGCTTTACAGGCACCCTGTAAAGAGTTGAGGGACCTTGCTCATTTGCTACCACTAGTGATCCTTTGGTGATTTTACATATGCCACCACTACCAAAGTAAGTGTGATAACCTTCTATATCCAAGGATTTGATAGAAATCAAGTTGAAACGAATATCATGAACATGTCTCACATTTTTCAATGTAAGCTTGCATCTAATACTAGTTTCAACCTAAACATCTCATATGCCAACAATTTCACAAACTCTCTCATTTCCCATTTTTACCGTTCCAAAATCACCAACAGTATAAGATGAGAAGAAATCACGCCTAGGAGTAACATGTTACGAGGAATCTGAATCAATAATCCAAGTTGAATCTTGACATGCAAGGTTTATGGAATTATCATCATAAACAATGTACACATCACTATCATGTGCAACTGTTGTCGTGTTTTTATCATTTCTCTTTTGAGATATTTGTAATTCATTTTTATGTGTCCCACCTTGCCACAATTGTAGCATATAATTTCTTTTCTAGTTCTTGACTTGTTTCTTGACTTGCCACGACTTTCAGATTTGTCATGCTTATGAAAATGTATGGTTTTGCTTCTCCCCCTTAACACGAAAACTAGAGCTTCAGACTGATTAGAAGTAACAATTAAACCACATTCCTTTCTTCTAGCTTCTTTATTAAGCATGCTATCTTTGACTATTGACATTAACAATTTTCCATTCGAAGTTGAATTAATAAGTAACAGGTAAGGAACTAAGCAATAATAAGACTTGTAACTCATCATCCAACTTAATATCAATAGTCGCCAACTGATTCATAGTATTCTAAAACACACTCATTTGCTTTACCATTGAGTCACCATCTTTGTATTTCATATTAACCAGCTTCCTGATCAAACATGTTTTATTTTGCACGTTCTTGCACTCATACAACTCTTTTAATTTATTCCACGTTCTTGCACATCAGTTTCAACTTCAATATGTGGATATATACTCAAGTCCAACCATTGTCTGGTTATAACAATTGTCTTCCAATTCATCTTCTTCCATACGACATTAAACTTATCATTTGGTTTACCTCCCCCCCCCCCCCCCCCCCCACATCACTATCATGTGCAACTGTTGTCGTGTTTTTATCATTTCTCTTTTGAGATATTTGTAATTCATTTTTATGTGTCCCACCTTGCCACAATTGTAGCATATAATTTCTTTTCTAGTTCTTGATTGTTTCTTGACTTGCCACGACTTTCAGATTTGTCATGCTTATGAAAATGTCTGGTTTTGCTTCTCCCCCTTAACACGAAAACTAGAGCTTCAGACTGATTAGAAGTAACAATTAAACCGCATTCCTTTCTTCTAGCTTCTTTATTAAGCATGCTATCTTTGACTATTGACATTAACAATTTTCCATTCGAAGTTGAATTAATAAGTAACAGGTAAGGAACTAAGCAATAATAAGACTTGTAACTCATCATCCAACTTAATATCAATAGTCGCCAACTGATTCATAGTATTCTAAAACACACTCATTTGTTTTACCATTGAGTCACCATCTTTGTATTTCATATTAACCAACTTCCTGATCAAACATGTTTTATTTTGCACGTTCTTGCACTCATACAACTCTTTTAATTTATTCCACGTTCTTGCACATCAGTTTCAACTTCAATATGTGGATATATACTCAAGCCCAACCATTGTCTGGTTATAACAATTGTCTTCCAATTCATCTTCTTCCATACGACATTAAACTTATCATTTGGTTTACCTCCCCCCCCCCCCCCCCCCCCCCTCCCACACACACACACACACACACAATAGGATCATACAAATATTTATTGTATAACATATCTTCCGTGAGAGTCTTATAGAGTGTATAACTAGAGTTGAGCTTAATCATATTGGACTCTTGATTTTTCTGCAAGTCAATCAGACCTCTCGATACCACTTTATTGGAAAATTATCAAATAATCAGAATATTTTTTTCAAGCAGAATACTTTCCAAAACTTGTGCAATTTAAATAGACACCTAGCAGAACCAATTCCAAAACACAATAGAAATAATAACATAAGAATTTAAAAACAAGAACACTAGATTTTTAACGTGGAAAACTTCCCTCGAAGTAAGAGAATAAAAACCACGAAACCTAGGCCAATAAAACCTTCCACTTTATCAATAATGGGTATACAAAAATCTTCCTATGAACACTAGGGAATAACAATCTTCCCCAATAAATAATATAAATAATAAAAGTGGGAAAACACACTCGAAACAACTTATGCACAAAATATGGGTATACCAAAACATCTCTAAGAGAAGGTAAAACTACTCAACAAAATATAAATAGAATTAACTAAGTAATAGGAACAACATACTGAATTTGCAACTCAAAATGATAAAATTTACTACACCCATATATCACTTGTGCATTTTCTCTATTGAAACTCTTATTAAGTTGTTTACTTATTGTACTTGTTGTGTCTCTAGAGATTAAAAAATCTCTTTTAAAAAATTCTCAATACAATTCACAGAAAACTCTTTATTTTTTTTATATTATTCATTTTCTTTATTTTTCCTTTTTTTTTAAATAAATAGTGATAACAACTTTAAAAAAGAACCTACCTAGAGTTAGAGTTGGTAGCTACTTGAGGAAAAGAATATCAGATTTACCTGCAGGATTTGTTGTAAATTTTTCTGCATGAAAATATATGGGAAACTTTTTTTAGAAAATAAAGATACATAAGTTGATTTATTTTTTGTACCATTCAAGATATTCTTGATTCTTTTTATGACTGGCTGGTGATATTCCTACAAGTTTAATGGCATACAAAAATTGAATAGCTTTACAATCGTTGATTAATTTGAGACGTGGAAAGTATGAGAATTGTGTTTCATTTAGACATCAAGAGAATTATTTGTTACAACAAAGAGCCCATATGCTCACGAAAATATCAAAAATGGACATGGTAATAGAGATTCTCACGGATTGATTAAAGCTACGAATTTATTTGGGTTTGAATCAATTTCTATTTATAAATAAAATAATTAATTCCAATTACCTTATGATCATGTTCAATATGTAACATATAAATGAAAGGTTATTGTAACAATTTAAAAATTGATAATTTTACACACTCACTATCTTTTATAATATATTAAATATAATATAGGATTAAGTTATGATAAATAAAATGTCATGTAAGTCATAGTTAGACCATTTCTTAATACACCTCCCAAGTTTCTTATACATCACGTAAAATTTCGTTTTTGCCCTCTGATTCCGGATGTGCACATCCGGACGCACCCGTTTTTTTTACAAACGCTGATGTGTTCCAGATGTGCACATCCGGAAACATAGTATAGCTTTATTTTTTAAAATTCCGGAACCACAGATCCGGAAAATAGCATAACTTTATTTTTTTTTAAATCGGTTTTGTCGGTTGGTCGCATACCTTAATATATCATCGCAAGTTAATTTACATTCGTATCGCTTCAATGGAAAACTTTGTTGATCCTTTCTCTCCAGTGTAACCACTGCTCATGTTATCTTTCTTTGTTGATCGTCCAACACTACAGATGGACTCAATATATTTCAGAGATAAACCCTTTTCGTTATTGAAAATAAGTAATGTGGATGATGCACCAGTAGCAGTAATGTCATCAGAAGTTATAACAAACTCTAGGGTTGGAGAGTCTCCGTCAATATAATGATTGTCTTCGGCATTCTGATAAAGTTAACAACAGATTTACGGTCATGAATATAAACAACTATCATTTAACACCATGAATGCATCATGAAAGGTTAAATGTACTTGAATAAGCTCCATGAGAAAATGAACATCTTTAGAATAAAGTTCAGCGGAGGAACTGTATCATTAATATACAAGTTATAATATATACATATACATCAATAGACATCAGAAAGTGTGCATAATAAGCTATCAAGTGGGCATAATAAGCATAATAAACAAGTTATAATATATACATATACATCAATATACATCAGTATGTATCATTTAGAAAAAACCAACGCGAATCTGTAAAATATAATCATTTTAGAGTTAAACCCAGTTGATTTATAGAAAGCCACACGTCACTCCCTGAATTATCCTATCATGAGGAATACACAAATCTAACAAAATTATCTTATCATTCCAGCGGACCGATTTCCCTTCTACTCTTTCACTGTTATTTTAAAGAGATCTTAAGTTATCTCCCCGCAATGAACCTGAGCAGAAACAATTTCTCTGTATCTTGTGACCCAAAGTCAGTCCATTGGTTCTGCAAGTGGTAATAGGAGTACCACCAACTTTGTGTCGACTCTGGTAATAGAAGTAATGTTTTACTGTTGATCGTTATTCTTTTAAAATACATATTATTATTATTTCTTAAAATAAATATACCTTTTTAAGTTTCAGCCATTTTTCCGGATGTGCACATTCGAAATACGCGTAATTTGTCATTCCGGATTTGCACATCCAGAACAAGGCAATGTTTTAAAAAAAACGTTGCGTCCAGATGTGCACATCCGAAACTGGGGGACAAAAAAATAATTTCACGTGGTGTATAAGAAACTTGGGTGGTGTATTAAGAAATGGTCTATATTTATCATATCATTTAAAATTTGATGTATTACCTAAGATTGAATCTTGCAACAAATTTTTATAATTACACTTCAACTTCAATTCCAAAAATCATAGATTATAAAAATCTTATTATTAAATATCACAAGAGTTAATTACAATTAGACACAATTATTACTCTTTATATAATTAATCTTTTCACCTTAAATCTAAAAATTAATAATAAACACACAATTTTGTTAATAACTACACTATTCTTTTTTTATAGAGTCTAATATCAAAAAATATAATAAATACACTATTTTGTTAAATTACAAAACATCACAAAAAGAAACGATTATTAAAAAAAAATTGATGATTAGAAATTATATTAAATATTTAAAATCTTACACAAATTAATATTTACAATAATTTTATTAGTTGATCAATTTTCGTAACAAATTTAAATTTTATTTACAAATTAATAAAATGCAATTACACTTCAATTTCTATTCCAAAAATCATATGTTACAAAAATCTTATTATTATTTTTTTTATAAGCAAAAATTTTCATTCAGCAGGATACTAAGGGAAGTATCCAACCCTGTACAAAAAACACCAACCGTCCCAAGCGATAACTACAAAAATTCGCAAGGAAAGTTGATCCACTAGTAATAATTACAAGTAGTTAGCATGTTAATCATTTTTCCTACCCACCACCAAGTAAACATAATTATATCATCTACTATCCTATCACTATCCCAAATGTCATCTTTAAATAAAATTTTGTTTCTATTTAACCATAAGCACCATGCTATAGTCATCCATAAACCTGAAGAATTTTGAACAACCACCTTCCTACCAATCAAAGCCTCAATCCAATGACGGAAATGCGATAATATACTGTCATGGATTCCAACGTCAATCCCCAACCAATGACCAAGACGCCACCAAATTTCCAGCGTTTTTCCACAAGAAAATAAAACATGAAACGCGGATTCCTCCCTCCTGAAGCATAAAGGGCAGGAACTGTTATACAAATTCGATAAAACACCTCGGTTGCTTAAAGTTTGACGCGTAGGTAATCTGTCATGTAACATTCTCCAACCAAATGTCTGGACCTTAGGAAGAGATGAAGATAACCACAATAGTTTAAACGCTGCCAACTGCTCATCACTTTCAATGTGAACACCATATGCATCCTCTAATAAATGATATGTTGAACGGACCGAGAAATGCTGATCTTCACCACCAGTCCAAACACATTCACCGTCATCTGTATGATTGCCCCTATGATCACGCAGCAACACAAACAGAGCGTCTCTCTCCATCGCACCAGTTATCAGCATAACTGAGACATTAAAATCCAACTTCCACTGCCCAGAATTTCTGTCATGATCAACAAATTCCACCACCCTTCCAAATTTATTGTTGGACAGCTCCCATAAAATTGGAAATAATGATCTGAGGGAATCATTACCACACCATTTTGATAACCAAAACAGAGCATTTTTCTCTCTGTTTACATTATATTTAATCTGCTTCATGAATCCATCATTCCCAAACCCCTTCAAAACGCCAAAGATATCTCTCCACCACAGTGATGAACCAGTTGAATAATTAGGCAAAATTCCCAAGTGAAAATCCAAAATGTAATTATGATATCTAGCATCTAGCAATCCATGCCATAACCTTCCTTTAAAACACAATAGTTTCCATAACCATTTTGCCACCAAAGCAAAGTTAAAACTTCTGACATTTTTTATACCAAGACCGCCCGCCTCTTTAGGTTGACAAACAACATTCCACTTAATCCAACATATGCCATTATCCTTCACAGAACCGGACCATAGAAATTTTCGTTGAATGCTCGTCAAAATGTTTACGACTTTGCATGGCATGAGATAAACCGACATGAAATACATTGGTATATTGGATAAGACATCATTAATTAACATTGCCCTACCTTCCATGGACAGAAATATTCCTTTCCAGGTTGCTTGTCGTACCTGAACCTTATCAATCATAGGCTTCCAAAACGACATTCGTTTATGGTTACCTCTTACGTAGACACCAAGGAATTTGAACGGGAAGCCATCAATTTGGACTCCCAGAAAAGTTGCAGCCGCTTTCAAAAAACCATCATCCGTACCAATTCCGTATAACGCATTTTTCATGTAATTAACATGTAAGCCAGAAACCAATTGAAATCCCTTAAGAATTTCCTTAATTGTCCATAAATTGCTCCATGATCCTTCTCCTACAATCACCGTGTTGTTTGCATATTGAAGAAGGTTGTATGACACCCTATTTTCAATTTTTATTCCCTTGAATGAAGATTCACGACAAGCTCTCTGAACTAGAATTGCGAAGCCTTCTGCTACAATGGTGAAAAGATATGGAGACAGTGGGTCTCCCTGACGGAGACCTCTAGTAACCCTGAAGTCCCGTGTGGCACTACCATTGACGAGCACATATATAATATTATTCATTACCGTTCCTTCAATCCAAGACATCCACTTACGCCCAAAGCCCGTAATCTGCATAATGTCTTTTAAGTAGCTCCACTCCACACGATCGTATGCCGTTGCAAAGTCAACTTTTAACATCATAGCACTTGTATTGCTTCTCTTTGCAAAGTCTATTAGTTCATTCAGCACTAACACTCCATCCAGAATATTCCTTCCCTCGATAAAAGCAGTTTGAGTTACCGAGATGATGTTATTCATAACACTCTAAATTCTGCCCGCCATTAGCTTTGCCACCACCTTATAAACTGAACTAATCAAGCAAATGGGGCGGAAATCATCTAATCCACTTGTTTCTTCCTTTTCAGGAATCAATACAATGAAAGAAGATGAGAAAACTTTTGGCATATAGCCTGTCTCAAAGAATTCCAAGATACAGAGCGTGAAATCATTCCCTAACACCTCCCAACAAAGCCTTAAAAATTTCAAATTAAAGCCGTCTGGTCCGGGACTTCGGTCTCCATCACAATCAAAAACAACTATCTTTACATCTTCAGCAGTAAAAGGAAGTTCCAATGATGAACTTTTAGCCTCGGACAACCTTTTAAATCCCATACTTCCTATACGCGGCATAGCTCTTAAAACTTTTTCAAACCTATGTTCAAAATTATTTGCAGCAACATTCTTAACACCAATAACGTCTCCAATATACCGCCCCTCGACATTAACAGAACAAATAGAATTTGACCTGTATCTCTGTCTGATTGCAGCATGAAAGAGTTTTAAGTTTAGGTCTCCATCCTTGATCCAGTTTATACGAGCTTTCTGTTTCAAGATACTTTCTTTTGTTCTCAAATTCTTCCACAGATCATCCTCCACCTTCTTTCTATTCAATAATGAAGAATCACTACAACCTCCCATGTTCTGCACTATCTCATCTTCTGTATCATTAATGATATCAATGTTCTCATTTATTTTTGTATCTAACCATCCAAAAACCTTGGCATTCCACCATCTTAACCGACATCGTAAGTGCTGTAACTTTTTAGAGAGAACAAAATAAGGTTTACCTTTGACTTCGTACTCATCCCATACTTGTTTAACAAAAGGCATAAACTCATGGTGCTCGAACTAACAATTTAAAGTTCTGAACGGCTTCGGTCCCCAATTAATGTTCCTAGCCACTAACGATACTGGCCTATGATCTGAGATATCTCTACTTCCAACCTTCTGTGTCACCGTGTTCCAATTGTTAAGTAAGCTAGGAGAAATTAGAAACCTGTCCAGTCTACTACACGGCGACCTCGAAGCATTAAACCAAGTATATTTATTGCCACTGATAGGTACATCAATACAACCTGACAATTCAATAAACTCGTGGAATTCTTCTATAATTTTCCTACTGTGATTGTTGCATCCAATTCTTTCCTTCCTATTTTTGATGGCATTGAAATCACCACCTATAATCCATTCCCCTTCCGGCATCGTACTTTTTAGGTACAGAATTTTACTCCAAAGATTTCTTTTTTCAACATTGGAACACGAAGAATAAATATTCAAAAAGTAACAGTTTATACATCGCCAAGTTGCATTCACTCCTACAAATCTGCTGTCCTTAAAACTGCTAATAGGCACCAACGAGTTACTTCTCCAAATAGTGAGAATGCCTCCTGCCTGCCCAACAGAATCGGACGCCGTCCACATACATTTTTTGTCACCCCATATACTAACTACTATTTCTTCAGTCATATGAACACATTTGGTTTCCTGAAGGAAAACCAAATCCACATCTTCCTTTTTTATTAAAGCCCTTAATCTTCTTTTCTTCGAGTTGTTACCACACCCTCTAATATTATAAGTCAAGAAATTCATTTCTTGACCCTTTCAACATCCTTCATTCTAATCACTTCACTCCTAACCTCCTTCTCACAGTTACGAACGATATTTTCGAATACTTCGTCGTCTTCTTCCCCTTCTATTCCCAAACCCTTTATAGCCTCCCAAATCCTGGACGGGAGCTTTTCTAATTTTCTTTTGATCCTCGAATTGCTTTTTGAAACCTCCTCATCCCCTATAAAATCTCCAATAGAATTTGGAGTCCCTACAAAACTTGAAATTTCCTCAGCATCATCAACAAGAACTTGGATCGGAGAGGAAATAAGGTCACCATAAGAACTGTTTGCATTCAACAGCGTTGAGTAATACGACGGGGCAAACGGAATCTTTATCTTCTGGTAAATTTCATCTAAAAGTACAACTTTTTTAGCCCTGCCAAACACCCTTTGAACCGACTGTTGAGACCTCTCCCCAATACCTTTTAAAGTCCCCAATTTGTCCTTCATAACACCTTCATCCTTCTCAGTATCTACTACTCCTTCTGTCCTGTCCTCACAAATCTTATTCTTCAAAATAAAACCTTCCCAGTTTGGATGTAATCAAGTCATAGCCATTATTTAAATCCCGTGACACCTCTTTTATCCCAATCTGCCCTATCAACCTACTTTCATCATTATCAATAGCAGACCTACACTCCCTGGGCCCCGTGCTAGGTGACATGATTTCTCTCACCTCATTTGACCTTTCTCGAGTCCCGTGAGGACTAATTCCTTCCTTACTAACAGACTCTCTTGTTTCACCCACCACCTGCTCCTCTTCCTCCTCGTCGCTTAGCCTTAGCAAGCAATCGTCCTCATCATACTCTGAAGATTCAATTTTTAAACTGTCCTCAGAATTATGCTCCCAACTAGATAATGGTCTTCTATCCCCAATTAAATCTTCCATTAGCTTGATCACAAAAACATTTTTATTTACTTCAATATTAAACACTTCATTGAGATTCAACGTAATGAAGTGTTTAGTATATTTAAATCTTATTATTATATATGTCAGAAGAGTTAATCAATAAACACAATTATCACTCTTTATTTAATTCAATCATTTTACCTTACACCTAAAAAAAATACTAACTACACTACTTTGTTAATAATTACATATTTCTTCTTTTTTAGAGTATAATACCTAAATATACACAACTACACTATTTTTTAAATTACAAAACATTTTGCACAAAAATAAACCATGCAAAAAAAAAATAGCTGGCTAACAAAAAAATGATATAAAATATATAAAATTTTAAAAATTTAGTAACTTTATTTAAAAATTAATAAAATAAAAAAATTTATAAAATAGAAATATTTTGGTTTCTAAATATAAAAATACAATAATCATGTGATTAAACTTTTTAATAGCAAATCATCTTACTATTTGATTAACTTTTATAATTAATTTGATTTATTTAAAATTTTAAGACTATAAAAATCTAATGTATAATTTAAAAACACGATATACACTTCCTCAATAACATGAAATATATCTAATACCTACAAATAACAAACTTACTTTAAACTAAACAAATAGCCACAAAATTTAAAACAATTAACATATTTTAGTCCAACAAAAAATAATTGAAAAATTCGAAGCAATTTTGTAATTCCTTTTTCATTTAAATAAAAATTTAAAACTAACTCAATACATACAATATAAAACAAATACAAAACAATTAAGAATATTTAAATTGAATATCTTTATATTAAAGGAAAACAAGAAAATATTACCAATAACAATGTTCAAATAAATACAAAATTGATAAAAAAAAATGTTGATACCTTCGCGACGTGTGGGTTACCATCTAATTTCATTAATCAAATGCAACTTAAATTTGATATTTAATCAAATGGAATAGTCAACATGGAAATTAATATAACCAACTTTCTTATAATTCTGACCCTCTACAAATATGTTAAATGTTTTTTTTCAAGTATTGCAATTTTAGGCTAAGTTGAAAATAATCCCAGAAGTTGGTCTATTGCTAGAAATTTGAGTCTTGAAATTGTTCTCATTTTAAAGGTTTTAGATTTGAATTCCGCTATATGCTAACCATTTTTGAGTTAGACTAAGGGTCTGTTTGTTTTAGCTTTAAAACCATGGATTTTTTCTTTGTATTTTTAAAAATAGATTTTGTAAAACCGTTTTTCAAAATATTACAAGTTTTTTTATATTCGTTTTTTTATAAATTGCAAGACTAATTTTGACATCATACAACATAAACATGCATTATTGAAGATCAAAACATAATCGAAATTATAATTTTTGAAAAAAGTTGTATCTCAAAAATGAATTTTATGAAAAGCTATTTGAAATAGCTTCAAAATTAAGTGATTTTTTTGAAATTTTGATATCCAAAATTTTTTTCGATAAAATGTTGACATATCTAAAATCACATTTTAAGAATAACTATTCAAACCAAATTTTCATTTGAAGCTTTTATGAAAAGTTTCTTTGTAAATTTTTTTTCTACAAAATTATGTTACACTATAAAAATCATTTTTAAAAAAATCCAAAACAAACGGGCCCTAAATTCATACAAAGTTTTTTTTTTCTGTTTTTAAACAAAACCCCCCAACAACTTTAATTAGTAAAATATGCGAAATGTACATGTAAAAGGTAAAAATAAACATGTGAATAACATTTCTAACCAAATGAAGAACTCATTCTGTCATGGAAAGAAGAGAAGTTTTCCAGATAGTATATTTACATTTGATTTTGTCAAAATGCCCTGTAAATTGTATTATTTCATTTGATTTTGTCAAAATTCCTTGTAGATAAATGACTTTTGGGTGATATAATCTTATCCTAATCCTTTGATTTTGTCAAGGCATGTACAACAGTTTAAAATAATACCATTTAATAAATACAAGCCATAACATACATACTAAAACACATCACCACCCATATTACTAATGACATTTTTTTTATAATCAAATAAATTTATAAAAGGAACCAAGGAGGTCCCCAAACCAACAAGAATTACAAATCAAGAGGCCTTGTGAACCATTCATAATAGCTACATTTATAGTTATTGCTATTAGATAAATCTAACCACACTACTACAAAACGTTAAAACAACAACGTCAGACTTACAACGCATCATTTTACGCCGTTGTAATATGTTAAAATTTTCGCGCCCAGGCAAAAGCTGAGTCATTTAATGACGGTTGACTTAAACCACCGTAATAATAAATAAAATGTAGCAAGCTTCGATTCCCTACAACTACATTTTTTCTATTTTTTAGAATACATTTAACGTGTGTTACTTAAGTCCATTATTTAAAAAATAAATTGTAAATGATTTTACAACGGTTAAGATGAACAACCGTAGTAATAAATGAAATGTAACAAGCTTCGATTCCCTGCAACACATTTTTTTCATTTTTTAGGATACATTTAGCGTGTGTCACTTAAGATTCCACTACGGTTTGTTTCTCCAACCGAGATTAAAAGCTTTACTGATAAATTAAAACAAAACTTATTCTGTATTTCTTTCATAAGACGCCCTAATCGAACAAGTGAGCCAGAGACGCCCTAACCTTTACCCTCTTCGTATCCATTCATTTGGAGCTCAAATATTGTTTGTCTTCATTCATTTGCTTCTTCAGCTTCGAAGTAAGGTACTCTTCAACATCTTCATTCCTTTTTTCTTGGTTTATGCTCAAATATTGACCGTCTTCATTCATTTGATTCTTCAATTTCGACGTACGGTACTCTTCGACATCTTCATTCCTTACGTTCATTTGATTACAGCTTCGAAGTACGGTATTCTTCAATATCTTCATTCCTTTTTTCTTTGTTCATATTGTATATGTTCAAGTCAGAATGAGATGTTTCATATGCTTTACGTTTAGTATGAGAGTACATCTTCATTGATTTTTTCTTTGTTCATATTGTATATGCATATGCTTGAGTTTTTGGATTAGATTTTGGTGCGTCATTCACATTATTATACATGTATAAATTTCAGAAGTTGTAATGGATCGTACTTGGATGAAAACCAATAGATTAGGTTCGGTTTATGAAAACAGAGTTTGTGAATTCCTTGAATATGCTGATAAACATCTTCCCGACAATAATGGTATCTTTTATTGTCCTTGTGTTGTTTGCACGAATATCAAAAAGGGTATAAAGAAAGAAATACACAATCACCTTTGTTGTGATGGTATATGTCAAAATTATATAATATGGACGTGGCATGGAGATGTGGATAATAAGGAAAGTCGGGCGTCACAAAGTCAAAGAGTGGAGGAAGATGAATATATGGAAGATCAACTAGAGGATATATTCCGTGATATTGGGGAATCTTCTTTTATGAATGCTCATATTTATGATAATTTATGTAGTGATAAAGACACCCCTTTATATAAGGGATGCACAAAGTTCACACGATTGTCGGCGGTGTTAAAGTTGTTTAATCTGAAGGCAAAAAATGGATGGTCGGATAAAAGTTTCACGAAATTACTTGAATTGCTACAGCAAATGTTACCAGAAGATAACAAATTGCCGGATCGTTGCTATGAGGCCAAGAAGATATTGTGTCCACTGGGTCTGGAGTATATCAAGATACATGTTTGCCCTAATGATTGCATATTATACCGGAAAGAGTATGAAGACTTGTTTCAATGTACGAAATGTGGTGTGTCGCTTTACAAGCTGAAGGCTAACAATGGTTATGCCAATGATCACTATGACAATGTTAGTAGGAAGCATCCTCCTGCTAAAGTGTTATGGTACTTGCCAATAGTTTCACGATTAAAGAGACTTTTTGCTAATTCGAATGACGCAAAGAATCTTAGATGGCATGCAGATGAAAGGATTCATGATGGAAACATTCGCCGTGTAGCTGATTCGTTGCAATGGAAGAAAATTGATTCGTTGTTTCTGAATTTTGGAGTCGAGCTAAGAAACCTTAGGCTTGGGCTTGCCACCGATGGAATGAACCCCTTTGGTAATCTGAGCACTAATCATACTTCATGGCTTGTTCTTCTCATTGTTTACAACCTATCTCCTTGGTTGTGCATGAAACGCAAGTATATACTGTTAAGTATTATGATTTCTGGACCACGACAACCTGGTAACGATATATATGTTTATCTAACTCCATTAATTGATGATTTAAGACTCTTGTGGGATGAAGGCGTTGAAGTTGATGATGCATATTCTGGGGGGAAAGTTTAATATGCGTGCAATGTTATTTTGCACAATTAACGACTTTTTGACTTACGGTAACTTGGCTAGATACATTGTCAAAGGACATAAAGCGTGTCCTATATGTGAAGATGATACTTGTTATCACCAACTTGAGTTTGGAAAAAAGATTGTTTACCTTAGGCATCAAAAATTTCTAAAACCGGGTCATCTTTATCGTAGATTGCGAAAGGATTTTAATGGAGAGCAGGAGTTTGGTGAGGCTCCTAAACCTTTAACTGGGGATGAAGTTTATCAACGGCAAGAACACATTAATGTTGTCTTTAGGAAGAGAGAAAAAGAAAAAGGTGGGAAGAGAGGAAAAGAAAAAGGGGCAGTTGCGAAAAATATATGGAAAAAGAGGTCCATCTTCTTGGATCTTCCATATTGGTCAAGTCTTGATGTTAGACATTGTCTTGATATGATGTACGTGGAGAAAAATGTGTGTGATAGTTGGATTGGCACACTTCTATACATTTCGGACAAGACTAAAGATAGTAAGACTTCCCGTCTTGATATGGAGAAGATGGGTATACGAAAACAGTTGGCTCCAATAGAGAAAGGAAAAAGAATTTATTTGCCTCCATCATGTCACACTCTATCTAAAAAGGAAAAGAAGATGTTCTGTGAGTGTTTGCAAGGTATTAAAGTTTCACAAGGTTACTCATCAAACATCAAGAAACTTGTATCAATGAAAGATCTCAAGTTAATTGGTTTAAAATCTCATGATTGTCATGTATTGATGCAACAACTTCTACCAGTGGCTATCCGTGGGATCCTTCCAAAAAATGTGAGAGTAACTATAACAAGACTGTGTTTATTCTTCAACGCCATATGTAATAAAGTTCTTGACTTCAAAAAATTGGATGAATTAGAAGATGAGGTAGCCATAATCTTGTGTCAATTGGAGATGTATTTTCCGCCATCATTTTTTGACATTATGGTTCACTTACTTGTTCATCTCGTAAGAGAAATCAGAATTTGTGGTCCAGTTTATTTAAGATGGATGTATCCAATAGAGTGATATATGAAGATCTTTAAAGGATATACGAAGAATCATCACCGATCGGAAGCTTCGATTATTGAAAGGTACATCACAGAAGAAGCCACTACTACGAAAAACCCATTTAACAACGGTTGGGAAAGACATATAATGACGCGGGTGAAGGCGTTGTTATGTAGATTGTCGTTGTGTGTTCGCTCTTTCTACAACGGTCTAGAAACCGTTGTTGAAAGGCAGGACGCGCGTCATATATCACGACGGTTATGATAATAAATCGTTTTGATACATACACTTAGGTACTGGGTTCGAAACCCATCAGCAGTGAATTATGTAAAACATAAATTACCTATTATCTCGGTTACTATAGATAACAATTATTGTAAGTACCTTGAGTTTATTATATTAAATGTAGATTGCTTGTTTTCCAAACACCTCACTAAAGAAATATACATGGAATCAATTTGAAAAAGAAGCCTATAATCTGCAAATTAAACTGTTCTTGAAAACCAACTTAAATAAACCAATGTTTTCTGATTGCATTCGTCTCATCGTGCATTTCATGTTGTTTTACATATATATTGTGGTCTATTGATCTGACTCCTTCGATGTATCGCCATCTTCGATTAAAGTTAAATTTCCATAGGAACAAGACATTGGATAATCTTCCTCATCATCGTCACTTATCATCATAATTTTTATAATCAGAAGCTTTACGATTATAAGTGTTGATGGAGAGGCAGATTAACTAATAATTTATTGTTAATAAAATTTAACTATAATGGAAGATGGCAATGCATCTAAGGAGCCAGATCATTATACCATAATAAATATATATCAAACAACGTGAGATGAGCGATGAGAGGGATACAATTCGAAAACATTGATTCATATAAGTTGGTTTTCAAATACAAATTAATTTGCATATTATAAGTATCTATGTCAAATTAAATTAATGTATTTTAAGTGAGGGTTAGTGAAACAAACAATCTACATAGAATATAATAAACTCAAACAACATTTTATACCAGATCCAAATATTATAAACTCATATAATACGCTTGTTACCACCAGCATCATCACCCTGTATCATCCCCTTAACCTATAATGAAACACAGCAAACTTCAAAAATGAGCATCCTCAGTTGAAAACAAACCCTAAAACCATAATCCAGTGAAGAGTAAAGAGAGGAACAGGAATAACGCACCTTTTAATGATACTAATTGCGGAACAAGAATCATTTATGATGTTCAACTAGTTTGGGAATCAATGAAGAAGAAATATAAGGAGGAAGAAGCTTACACAAAAGCTTCATACTTCTTATATTTCTTTTCATTGTTTCTAAAACTAGATGAAGTTTTCTTACACTGTTGTTTCTTCATTTACTAACATCTTGTTCGTGATGCTATGAAAAAAAAGTATAAGGTGGATGAAGTTTCCATCATAGCTTCATACTTCTTACACATTTTTCCATAGCAACATAAACATTTTGAAGTTTCCATCATAGCTTCATACTTCTTATACATTTTTCCATAGCAACACAAACATTATGAAGTTTCCAAAGTATGGTCTTTGTTAAGGTAGTGAAAACGAATCTGAAAAAATGAGAACAATCAACAAAAACAACATGCAACAAATGAGATAATGGGAAATATCTAACAATAGATGGAAGAAGAAGAATACCTTAATGTATGAAGCACAAGATTCACGGCTAATGGTGAAAACGAAGAGAAAAAACGGGTTCTAGGGTTTCACTTTGAAGGCAACGGCGCTACTGTCAATAAGTGAAAGTTATTTCGCTTATATATGGGTAAACTATTTCACAACGGTTAACAATACCAACCGTATAGATAGGTATTTATTTATTATAAATATATCACTATGGTTAACCAGAAGAACCGTAGTGATAACCCTTTTATTTGTGAATTTTAAAATAAATGAAAAAGAAAAGGTGCTTCTTAACGTTAAACGAATAAAATATTAGTTGCATTCCTGTCTTCATAATGTAATTCAAACATCAACAATGTAATTCACAATGCATCTGCAGTTTAAACATCAACAATGTAATTCAAACCCTAATTCAACTATTACATTTCATAACAAAGTAAACATTAAACATAAAGGAGACAAGAAAACATAACATCTTGAGATTTCCATAAAATATCTCTGATTTCAGTTTGTTCTTCAAATTCTTGTTCTTTTTCTTTAAATCCTCATACATAACCTTCAAATAGCCTACAGCTTCCAACTCTGACTTCATAATGCTCTCATCGTCATTTCCATCTCTTTCTCCCATGTCTTCATTCCATATGAACAAATTACATGTTTCATCGCTCCTCCAAAATGGACATCTCCAAAAAAGCCTTCCTTTTATTTGTCCCCTTTTTGCATTTGTATGAAACCATACAACCATCACAACCACAAAAATTTCCAGATTGAGATTTTACAGCGGAATAAGACATAGAAACACCTTTGGATGATTTTGTCTTCAAATGCGACATTGCAACGCCTTAAAGTAGAACACTTTCTTGTTGTTCTTGTCTTCTTTCCGACAATGGTGACGGTGTTGGTGTTAGGGTTGTTTCGTCTTGTTTCTTTTTTCAGTGGATAAATTGATATATACTTGGTGTTTAAAATAAATAAAACGAAGCTTCAGTTTGTAACAACGGTTTTAAGAAATAACCGTAGTGATATCCTTATTATTTTTTAGTTAAATATAAATAAAACTTAAAAATGGTGCATTTACGTCAAAGGAATACATTATTTGAGGGCGATAAGGTTCGAACCCATGAAAGCTTGATTGTATCACCACGGTGTTCACAACAACCGTTATTATACCCTTGAAATTTCTAATTAAAATAATGCGCGCGCATCCAGTACGCACTATAACAACGGTGTATAGGATGCCGTTGTAAGCCTGGAGTTGTTGTTTGGGCGTTTTGTAATAGTGAGCTGTTGAGTTTTGTACAAACTATTTGTCGGATGCAGATTCTATAGGAATTCCAAAGTCTCGTGATGCTGACACAGACGGAAGAGGTATTCAGGGTCTAAATGTTAGGTCAATGGCTCGGGATGTAGTTATTCAACCACATATCTATATATTGAATAATATAGATGAGGTTCAACATTTCATAGATACTCACAAAAGACTTTTGAAGAAAAAATATCCCCGAATGAGTGATAAGTTGTTGTTGATAGAGCATAACAATAGATTCATGGATTGGTTTAATAAAAGTGTATCTAATGATCGTAGTGCACCCGAGATACTTAAATGGTTGTCGGACGAGCCAAAATTTTGTGTCATTACCTGGAGTGCAGACGACATTGGACATTATACCTTTTATACAAAATCAAAAGACGATCGTAGTACAATGCAAAATAGTGGGGTTATGGTTGAAGCCGAATAAATGTATTTCTCTAGTTCGAAAGATAAGAATTCGGTATTGGCAACTACTGCGTTTTATGGTGTCATTGATGAGATTTGGGAAATTGATTATGTTATTTTCAAAGTGGCTTTATTTAAATGCAAGTGGGTTCTCAATAATAGTAATTGTGTAGACATTGATGACTTAGGATTCCCCTGGGTCGACCTTGGCAAGACATCTTTTAATACAGAACCATTCATCATGGCTTCTCAAGCAAAACAAGTTTTCTATGTTACCGATCCATCGGACAAATCGGGGAAATGGTCAATCGTTTTCCAAGGAAAATACATTCCTCTTAGTGACGAAAGTCTTGATATTTCATCCACACCTTCTTACACAACACAAGTTCCTACCTCATATTATGAAGTTGATGGAGATGTCGTGCATGCTATATGACTCGATCATGAAGAAGGCATATGGGAAAATTAACAAGTACGTAATTTATTATTTATTCATAATATATTAATTGTATGATATAGTTTAGAAATATTTTTTACTAACAAGTATAATTATGTGAAATCATATGTATTTTGAGTCCAAACACTAGGCCAAGAGACAAGACACCAAGAGACAAGATACCAATACACCAAATTACAATTATGTGAAGTTATGTAATGTGTGTAAATTGTAATATGGTATATGTGATATTTTATTTATGTAGGTTGTTTGTTCTGATAAACTGTAATGTGGTATATGTGATATTATGAATATGATACGATTAATATTATTATGAAAACTTTATCACAAAATGTGAATTGTATTTTCTGCTGTGGTGTGATATAGAGAACAATAATACAGGTAAAAAAATGGGATTAATTATAAAAGCAGGATCATATTTGTTAATTTTGCAGAAACTTTAATGACGGTTATATTTCATAACCGTTACAATATCTGGCACACTGTCCAGGAAAAAATAAATATCAAAACTGCATTGTTGGGAATCGAACCGAGGACAATTATTTTTATTACTACGTTGTATTGTAAAATCCGTTGTGATAGTTACCGCGCTTTCCAGTTTATTACAATGCCTACAAGGCCTTGGTTGTAAGTATCATATATACAACGACAATCTACATAACAACGCCCTCGCCCGCGTCATTATATGTCATTCCCAACCGTTGTTAAATGGGTTTTTCGTTGTAGTGCCATCTCCATGAAAAATGGATAATTTTATGAAATATATCCAAAGGGACAGCTACCAAGTCATTAAAATGAACTTGATTCCTTGTCCAAAATAAGCACCAACATGCCACCAACCAAATCAAGCAAGAAGAATGAGGCAAACTACCTGAAGAGCATGTCAGGAAGTGATCCACACAATTGGATGAAGATGAGATGCTAAAACCCAACCATTTTTCAATTTCTTGCCAAACTAAAGTAGTTTTGGGACAAGTTAGAAAGACATGATCAATTTCCTCATTAGCATGAAAGTAAAAGACGCAAACAATTTTGTGTGCATTAGAAACCACCCCTTTATGCGCAATATTCGTTCGAGTAGGAAAACGGTTCAACAATAGTCCCCACCCAAAAATTTTGACCTTAAGAGGCAAACTACACTTCCATAAAATGTTCAAAGCTTCCAATATTTTTGGCTCAATTGTGACGATATCAGACTCAACAGCCAGAGATTTGTTGGTGTACAAGGTGAAAATAATGAAGATGAAGAAGAGAATATATTATATTGAATGACGGCTACAAAAGGATAAAAGATACAAATGATTGGAATGACAACTACCCTATTTATAAGCTAAAATTAGGGTTACCAAAAGCAACAATAAAATACTAAAATACCCTCTAACAAACTTAATGACTAAGTTTGTGAATATAAAATAAAATATAAATTATTATTCTAATACCATCCCTTAATTTATATTTCCTCAAAACTAACAACTCCAATTCCATCCCTTAAGCGAAGGAATTGATCAGTCTTGATAGCCTTCGTCAGAACATCTGCCAACTGCTTCTGGGTACTACAGTGCAGAACTTCTAACACTCCATTCTGAACTTGACTTCTCAGATAGTGATACTTGGTCTCAATATGCTTGCTTCTCCCATGCAACACTGGGTTTCTGGCAAGGTTGATCGCAGACTTGTTATCAATCATCAGCTTCAGAGGCTTGTCAACTTTGATCTTCAGATCTTCCAGCAAGTTCAGAATCCACACAGCTTGACATGCAGTAACAGCGCCTGCAATGTATTCAGCTTCACAGGTTGATAGCGCAACAACAGGTTGTTTCTTAGAACTCCAAGAAATAGGACCTCCCAGAAACTTGAACAAGTATCCAGAAGTACTTCTTCTATCAACTCTGTCTCCACACCAATCAGAATCTGAGTAACTCAGAAGTTCTGATTCAATCTTTCTTCCAGAAGGGAACAACACTCCATACTTCAGAGTTCCCTTGATATACCTCAGAATCCTGACAGCAGCTTGGTAATGGGACCACTTAGGTTTACTCATGAATCGACTAACCATTCCAACTGCATAGCAAATATCAGGTCTGGTATTACACAAATACCTCAGAGAACCAACCAACTGTTTGAAGGTTGTAGCATCCACATCCTCACCATCAGAATCAGAATCTAATTTCTGATTTGTATCTGCAGGTGTGATAGCAGCCTTACAATTCTGCAGCTTAAATCTCTTCAGAAGTTCTCGTTCATACTTCAGCTGATGCAAAATGATACCTTTCTCAGAATATCTGAACTCCATCCCTAGAAAGTATGTCATTTTCCCGAGATCAGTCATTTCAAACTCATTCATCAGCACCTTCTTGAACTTCGCTAATTCTTGTTCAGAACTTCCGGTCAACAGTATGTCATCAACATACAAACACACCAGAATCATATTTCCTTCAGAAATATGCTGAACATAAACACCGTATTCCATCTCACATTTCTGAAACCCTTGCTTCTTGAAAAATGAATCGATCTTCTGATTCCAAGCTCTGGGCGCTTGCTTCAACCCATACAAAGCTTTATGTAATTTGTACACCATCCCTTCCTGATTCTCTTTCACAAATCCAGGAGGTTGTGACACATAAACTTCTTCTTCTAATGGACCGTTCAGAAATGCAGATTTCACATCTAAATGCATCAGAGGCCAATTCCTGTTTGCAGCTATTGCAATCACCAATCTGATTGTTTCATGTCTCGCTACAGGTGCAAACACTTCAGAATAATCCAGCCCAGGTTTCTGTAGAAATCCTCTTGCTACCAACCTCGCTTTGTATTTGCCAATTGATCCATCTGGCTTTAGCTTCTGCTTGAAAACCCATCTGACGCTGATGGCTTTCTTGTCCTTTGGAAGTTCTGTCAGCTTCCAAGTCTTGTTTCTTTCTATGGCCTCAAGTTCTTCTTTCATGGCCTTTAGCCAGAACTTCTGCTTGAGAGCATCTTCTGTACTCACGGATTCAGAGTCTACTAACATGGCACACTGAATAATTTCACCTTCAGAATCTACTTCAGTGTCTTGCAACATGTCAAACTCTTCAAATCTTCTTGGAATGTTTCTGATTCTCTGTGGCCTCTGACCTCGTTCAGAACTTTCTCCGGATGCTTGAACCTCAGAAGTTCTGTCCTCAGAAGTTTCTCCTTCAGAAGTTCTTGCTTCAGAAGTTGGACTTCCTCCAGAACCTTGACCACCTTCAGAGTCTGGCATATTCCCAGAATCTGAATCACCACCAGAATCTTGATCATCATCAGAATCTGGATCATCAGAATCACCTTCATCTTCTGAGTCTTCTTCAGAATCAGAATCACCATCATTTTCAGAAATTCTTATTTCTGACCTTTCTTCAGAAGTTCTAACATCAGAATCAGATTGAGACTTATCCCAATTCCAAACTTCTGATTCCTTCACAATAACATCTCTGCTGAACTCAACTTTATTAGTTTCTGGACAATAAAGCTTGTACGCACCCGTACTGTGGTACCCCACCAGTAACATTACTTTGCTTCTATCATCCAACTTCTGTCTTCTAGCTTCTGGAACATGTTTGTAACAAACAGAACCAAAAACCTTCAGATGACTAACACTTTGCTTTTCTCCCGTCCACTTCTGAATAGGAACTATTTCCTTCAGCTTCTTCGTTGGACATCTATTGAGCATATATGCTGCAGTGGCAACAGCTTCTCCCCAGAAGTTCTGAGGAAGCTTCTTCTCCTTCAGCATGCTTCTCACCATATCAAGCAAAGTACGATTTCTTCTTTCAGCAAGACCATTGTGTTGAGGAGTGTAAGGAGCAGTAACCTCATGCTCAATTCCATTCTCCTCACAGAACTTCTGAAACTCTTTGGAGTTATACTCACCCCCACCATCGGTTCTGAGAATCTTCAGAGTCTGACCACTCTGATTCTGAACCTTCATTCGGAACTTCTTGAATTCACCAAACACCTCGTGTTTGAACTTAATAAGGGATACCCATATCATTCTTGTGAATTCATCAACAAATGACACGAAGTATTTATTCCCTCCGAACGATTCTACTGGAAATGGACCACACACATCAGAATGTACTACTCCCAAGGCATGTTTTGCTCTTGGAGCAACTTCTGATGCAAATGGCAATCTTGGTTGCTTTCCTTCCATGCACACTCTGCATGACTTCTCAGGCTTCTTAATTGTAGGAATTCCATGTACCAGCTTCTTCGAATTCAGATGTTCTAAGCTTCTGAAATTCAAATGACCAAATCTTCTGTGCCACAACTCACTTTCTTTCACAACACTTGTTGCACTAAGACATTCAGAATCAGAAGTTCTGACATTCACTTTGAATGTTCTATTCCTTCCTTGTTCTGACTCCATAATCAACTTCTGATTACAGTCATACAGCTTCAGAAGATTGTCCTTCATGGTAACTGAAAAACCTTTCTCAATTAATTGTCCCACGCTCATCAGATTGCTTTTGATGCCAGGTACATACCACACATTCTGAATCAATGCTGTTTTCCCATTGTTCAGAACAACTCTGACATTTCCCATACCTTCAGCGTTAAGATATTTGTCATCAGCACATCTGATCTTTGTCCTCTTTTCAGAGTCAAAATCAACCAGCCATTTCTTATTTCCAGTAAGGTGATTTGAGCAGCCAGTGTCCATATACCACCAGTCTGTCAAATTCTGATCATCAGATTCAGAAGCCATCAGTAGCACAGATTCATCATCAGAACTTCTGGCTATATTTGCTTCTTCTGACTTCCTTTCTTTGTTTGACCAACAATCTCTAGCAAAGTGACCAAACTTCTTGCAACAGTAACATTGGATCTTCTTCTTCTCATACTTCTTTTTTCCCTTCTGAGCATTCTTTTGCCTATCAGAAGTTGAGGTTTCTGACTTCTGACCACCATCAGATCTTCTCTGCTTCTGATGCTTCTTATCAGAAACTACTTTCAGAGCCTGCTGCTCTACTTCCCTTTCAGAAGTTCTCTCAGTCAGACGCAACTCTTGCGCTTCTAGACTGCTTTGCAGCTCTTCAATTCTCATGGTGCTCAGATCTTTAGAATGTTCTATTGCTACCACAATGTAATCAAACTGAGGAGTAAGAGATCTCAATACCTTCTCAATGATTACTTGTTCAGAAAGAGTTTCTCCACACGCCTTCATCTCATTAGTGATCACAATCACTCTAGAGATGTACTCAGAAACTTTCTCATTGTTCTTCATGTTCTGATTCTCATACTGCTTACGTAGAGACTGAAGCTTCACCTTCTTCACTGATGCGTCACCACCGTAACATCTGACCAGTGTGTCCCACGCCGCCTTTGCCGTCGTTGAATCTGCAATCTTCTCAAACACATTCGCATCCACACACTGATGGATGTAGAACAATGCTTTCTGATCTTTCTTCCTTGTATCCTTCTGCGCGTTCTTCTGCTCCTCCGTCGCATCTGCTGCTACCGGAACATAACCTTCGGTGACAAGATCTAGAACATCTTGAGCACCGAACAGTACACGCATTTGAATCATCCAACGATTCCAGTTTTTGCCATCAAATACTGGGAGCTTGGTGTTCATTCCGCCGCCGCCGTTCATCATCTTCAACCTTCAACCTTGTACAGTACACTCAGAACTTCACCGCACACAGTGTTTCCCAACCCACAAAATCACAAAAAAATGTGATTCTGATCAGATTTTGTTCAAGATTCAACAAGAATCACGAACCAAAATCAATCACACAAAGAAATCCTCACGATTCACTCGTGTTTCCCGTGTTTCCCGTTGATCCTAACCGGAGCTCTAGATACCAATTGTTGGTGTACAAGGTGAAAATAATGAAGATGAAGAAGAGAATATATTATATTGAATGACGGCTACAAAAGGATAAAAGATACAAATGATTGGAATGACAACTACCCTATTTATAAGCTAAAATTAGGGTTACCAAAAGCAACAATAAAATACTAAAATACCCTCTAACAAACTTAATGACTAAGTTTGTGAATATAAAATAAAATATAAATTATTATTCTAATAAGATTCATAGCAAGATTTAACACAGAAAGTCTTGTACTTACCTCTAGACCATCCAATGCTATCCGGCAAGTCCCGTGACGGTTTCAATTCCTCCAGCAACATCAACAATTCTCGGCCCTCCTCACTAGAAACAACATCACACACAACACTATTGGCCTCCAAGTACCAAATCCAAACGTTTTCCTCCCACCTGCCGCAGTCCCGAACTGATGTGAGTTTGCGCTCAAACGCATCAAATAAGGCAGGAAACAAGATTGATAAGGGAGAAGAGCCAAGCCACTTGGAATACTAGAATAAAGTATTGCATCCATCCCCTAGCTTCCAAGATAGGAGATTGTAAAAGCATACCTATTGTGAAGGTTCCCCTAACTGTATAATATCTTTCCACCAATTCGATTCTAGTCTAGAACGAGAAGTAGGCTCTCTATTCAGGATTCTACTCTTCAAACAACAGTATTTTGCCTCCAACATTCCACTCCAAACCGCATTAGATTCGTGCGACAACCTCTATAACCACATGGATAATAATGCCTTATTAAAAACGGCGACGCCCTTGATGTCCAAGCCACCTAAGTTCTTCGGTTTGCAAACGAGAGACCATCTAATCCAAGAGATGGATTTCTTATTGCTCGTGCCAGTCCATAAAAAAATTCTCTGTATGCGCTTTATTTCCTTAATGACTCTGACAGAAGCCTTGAAATGGGAAAAATAGTGCACCGGCGTGTTAGTTAACACCGAATTGATTAATGTTGTTCTTCCGCCAATAGATTAAATTTGCCCTTTTCCAAGAGGATAAACTGGTCTTGAAGCACTCAATGATAGGCCTCCAAAACGAGAGTCTCTTATGTCTGTCGCCTATGGTCAAGCCCAGAAATTTGAAAGGAAATGCTCCCATTTTACGTGCCAAAAAGTGAGAAGCTGTTGTAAAAAATGAATCGTCAATGCCCACGCCAAATAGGTTGTTCTTCCAAAAGTTGATGTGTAATCTGGATATTAATTCGAACCCTCGGAGTATGGTATTGATAGCCCATAGATTTGCTCAGGAGTTATCACACACGATCAAGGTGTCGTCAGCAAATTGTAGTAACTCAATGGTAGTTGTTTCATCAAACACAAATCCTGTCAATAAGTTCCTTTCAACAACTCTTTTGATTAATCTTGACAAGCATTCTGCCACTAGCACAAATAGAAACGGAGATAGAGGATCTCCTTGACGAAGTCCCCGATATGCCTTGAAGTCTTTCGTTGAACTCTCATTCACCAAAATAGATAAGAAACTAGAACAAACTAATCCCCGAATCCAATTACACCATTTATCTCCAAAGTTCATAGCTTTTAAAACTTTAAGCAGGAAATCCCAGTAGACGCAATCGTACGCTTGGGCGTAGTCTACCTTGAATAATAAACAACTTTTCTTCTTTTTATTTACGTAGTTCACAAGTTCGTTATCTATAACAATACCTTCTAAAATTTGTATTCCTGGGATGAACGCGGTTTGCGACTTAGAAACAATTTTATCAATGACCAAACCCAGTCTTGCTGCCAATATTTTTTATATTATTTTGTAGATACAACCAATCAAGCTAATTGGCCTTAATTCATTCAAGTTTTGTAGGTTGTCGCGCTTAGGAATTAAAGCAATGAATGCAGAAACAACAACTTTAGGCAAATAATCAGTGTGATGGAAATTCATTAATGCAGTTAATAACATATGCATCAATCACCTCCCATGATTTCTTGATAAAGGTCAGGTTAAACCCGTCGATACCCGGGCTTTTATTCTCGTCACAAGAATTTAAAGCATCCATAATCTCTGCAGAAGAAAATTTTTCTTGAAGCATTTCATTATCAGTATCGAGTAACTTGACAAGATCAATTAAATCCATGATGGGCATGTACAATTGAGAGCCAAGAAATTTAGCAACAAAATGGTTAGCAATTGCCTCTTTGACACTAACAACATTGTTTAGAACATATTGACCGATATTGTGTGTAGAAATAACATTGCCCCTAATTCTGGAATTGATAGTAGCGTGAAAGAAACTTGAATTGGAATCACCCTCTATTGCCCATTTTAACCTGTATTTCTGATTAAGAAGACTTTCCTTAAGGTGTAATTTATTCCAAATGATTTCATGTGCAACTAGTCTTTGTTTCAACAATTCTTCTGGCACGACATCATCAATTTCAACCATGTGAGCCTCAATACAGTTTAACTTCTCCACATTCTCTATTACCTTCAAATCTATCCACCCGAATATGTGCCTATTCCACCATTTCATTCTTTCCTTCAACCCTTTTAATTTCTGCGTAAGAATGTAACATGCACTATCTGAAACTGAAAGAGCATCCCCTGAAAACTCGACAAAACTCATGAAATCTGAATGTTCGAACCACACATTGATCGTTTTGAATGGTTTTGGGCCCCATTCCAAAACATTTACAAGTAACCATATCAGCCTATGGTCTGAAACGTCTCTATCTCCCACCTTCTGAGCAATAACACTCCATTTTCTAGTTAAGCCATCAGACAAGAGAAAACAATCCAATCTGTTTTTGCACGTTCTGCTTGAATTGAACCAAGTAAACCTATTGCCCACGATAGGTAAATCAATAAGCTCCATTGAATTAATGAAAGAGTTGAAAACCTTCATTTCAATAAGTCTGGAACGGCCCTTTCCCTTCCTCTCTTCACCAGATTTTACTATTTTAAAGTCACCGCCTAGCAACCATTCTCCCAATGGAAAATATATTTTCAACCTCGGCAAATATAACCACATTTTTCTTTTATCCACCAAGCTGCAAGGAAAGTAAATATTAACTATATAGCAACTTAAGTCTTTCCATAGACCATGTACACCAAGGAAACCACGACCCGAGAAATTGAACATAGGGCAAAAGACACTCTTTTTCCATTTGGATAAGATACCACCAGATTGACCAACCGACCTAGTTGCTGAACAACTGAAATCGTCATTGCCCCAAAGACTTCTCACCACATTATCATTGATTGTTTGCGCCTTTGTTTCTTGTAACATACAAAATTCAGCATTACCACTCAAAATCAAGTTTCTGACTCTTCTTTTCTTAATAGACAAGCCGCTCCCTTGAATATTAAATGTTAGAATATTCATGGAACTCTGATATTAGACTCCAACTTCTCATCAAAGATCTCTCTGTCCCTAGTCTCCAAGTCTCTGATAATCCCTTCGAACACTTCATCATCTTCCTCTCCTTCGATGCCCAAGTCTTTAATTGGCGGCCACACATTTACTGAAACATTCTACAGATTTTGTTTGACCTTAATATTACCTTGATTCACATCATTTTTAGAAATGGAATCACAACAGAGAATTGACCCACCAGAATACCTAGAAGAAGTGTCTTCCACCAAATGCGAAAAAGGGTTTGAATTCTCACAAATTCCCTTTTCACAATTATTGGAAGCAAGGTTATGAGATGAATGAATCAACACAGAGTAGTATGAAAGGGCAAACGTACTTTTGATATTTTCGTAGACTTGGGTCAACATTTTTTTCTTTCTGCTGGTGGATCTCACTTGTATCCCAAATGGCCCAGTTGGAGAAAAAGAAATGGGGTCAGACTTTTCTTCACCCAATCCCAACCTAAGGCAATTGCCCATATCTTGAGTATTGGAAACATGTTTCATGGTTTCCAAAAGAGTAGGTGTCGTAGTCACAGGAAAAAATCCCATCAAGGTTTCATCCCTAGCACATGCATTTAATGTATCGTGTTTCCCCATTTTGTTGTCATATTTGCTGACATTTTCAGAAAGTCCAATTAACACATTTTTGCTATCATTCTATAACTTTGAAAAGTCATTTCCTTTTAGATTGCCACCTATATCCGCAAGGCACTGTGTAAAGTGAATATCTTCCGTTGAAAACTTTTCCCCAACCTTGTCATTCCTACCAAAGTGTTTTTCAGTCAAGTATTCTGAATTGGTGTGTCCCCCCAGATCACCGTCTCCCCCAATCAGAGTTGTCATCATCGGAGCTATCATCTTCCTCATCTTCTTCAGCGGACTCTTCTTCAGATTCCTCCACCTCAGAGTCGCTATCCATCCTACGTCCTTTAGGAACATGAATTCTTTTTGGGCCATGATTGTCTTCTATAAGCTTAGTTCTGTATATAACACCATTGATATCTAGATTAAAAACTTCAGAAATATTGATAGCAAACTTTGTTTTTATAAGGAATCTAGCCACGTCTAGAGTTTTATGGGATTCGGTTTCGTCATCGCAGCAAACAATTTCTCCCACCAAACCTGAAATAAACTTGAAGAATTCTGGTTTCCATGCGTGGCAAGGGAGTCCAAAGCATTTCAACCATATTAATCTTTCATTATCAACATCCCGTGGTGAACAAAGGTGTATATTCTCAAACCACTTGGACACCCAATCCTTGTTTTCTTGTATCAGCACCCTCACCGCATCTACTTCAGATTCTTCTAAAAGACAAAGGTTAGCTCCCATAGGAGTAGCCTTTATGTGAAAGAATCCCTCTGCATTTAGAGCCTCCTGGATGCTATACGTTGATCTCGTCTTTGTACACACAGCGACAAAAGCCTTCTCAAATCTCATAATCTCGCTTGGGTCGATGTTGAAGTGTAAATGCACCCATTTTAGTTTGTCTTCCTTCGTTTTCTTGTATCTAAAATATTGATCACCATCATGAATAATATCCCCTCTATGTCTGATATCTTGGACTGCATGCGCATACGATTTTTCATGATGGATAACATTCCCGTGTTGCCTCACTGATCTAGTATCTTTCAGTTGTTCACCATGTACAATATTCCTGTTATATTTCTTCTTGGCTTCTCCATCAAGATTAAATCTTGGCATGTTAGCGAAGACTTTTTTCCCATTGATTTGTAAGCTATCCAGCTTAACTGCCAATATCCTAACATCTTTCACATGCCTGAATCGAGCAAATTTATACCTTTGACCCCTCTTATCCCTTCTAGCCGAGATAAAAACCTCAAACAAAATGTCATACTCCTTAAAAATATTAGCCATTATATGACTCTGGGAACTCGGTGAAGAAGAAAGATGAGACCTCGAAATTTGAGCCCACTTGTTTACCATTCCTCTCCTTCCATACTGAGAATCTTGGATTATTAACTCCATTTTTTCTGCGTCTAACTTCTTTCCAATCAATGCTAGGTTGGGTGAGAAGATCAAAAGAAGAATGTACAACACCACTGCACCTATAACAACTAAAAAACAAACTACGAAAACGAAAATGACATTCAGGGAGAACACAAGAATGAGAGAAGCAGGGTCAGAGGAAGGAAGGTCCCTAATCCTAGGATTAGGACTTTAAACCAAATCCTCTAAACCAATCATAAAACCATTCTTGTAGATCTCAAGTAAGCATCATTTGTTGTTCTTCAGCATATTACTAATGACATAATGTGACATAGGGACCATACCATACCCCAAATACAAAAATATAATCAAGATGATGATTAAAGAAAACTAAGTATACAATAACATAAAGTAGGTAAGAGACCACAATATACAAAAACATATCTGGAACAAATAGCATATAGGAAAATGAAGTATACAAAAATATAAAGCAGATTGAAGTTCCATTAAAATTACTTCACGTGCATAAAATGGAGAGAACACTACAACATTTTTATCCTATAGCAACGCCTAATTTTTGGAAGGTAAAAATATTGTTCTTGTAGATTATAATAGGCAACAATTTTTAAATTTCCTTGTAGTAGCTTAAATATGTATTTACAAGTTTATAAAACGGCTCGAAATTGTTCTTGCATAAAGAAAAGATAACGGCTCTAATTAACAACGATTTATAACCATTTTTATATAATTTATAATTATTTTGATAAAATATATTTTTTTTTAGGCCGTTCTCATATGTTATTCTATTTTTTTATTTTTATGAATTATCTCTCAAGCAGGAATCGAACCGGTTACCTCGCCACTAAATTAATTTATTTTCATTGAGCGCTTAATTTTCACCGTTTTCATTCTAAAATTTTAGTGAGCGTCTTTCTGAATTTTCACCTCCCTCTCAAATCAAGGAAAAAGTGACGAGCTTCTCACCAATTTGTTGGGTATTGACGAACCCTAACTCTTTCTTCTTCATCCCAAATGCAACCTTAACTCTTTCTTCTTCTTCCAAGCTTCTGTAACACTAAACCCTAACATATTTTCAGGTGACGAGCTTCTCTTTCAACTTAACCCTTTCTTCTTCTTCCGAGCTGCTGTGTAGGATTCGTTTCATCTACATTCTCCTACTTCTACTATCATATTGCGTATGTCTATACATGCTCTCTTTCAACTTTCTCTTTTCTCTTCATACAAAGCTAACCCTTTTCTTTTTCGTAGGTCATAACTTGCGTACGTGATACTAACGGTGTGCGAGTTTTTGATTCATCCAAGTAAAAAGGTGAGAACTTCCTGAATCTCACATGTCATCGCATGCTCCCGACTAATTATATCTGAACAGAACTCAAAATTGATTGTATTAGCTGTTATAAGTATTTTATTTTAAGATTTGTGATATGAACTTACTTGGTAAATGTTCTCTTTGTGTAATATCTTTTGAGTCTCTCTTTTTCCTTGATTTTTTTGAACTCAAATTTATAGTATACTCTGGTTTATTCTCTAGTTTGTTCTAGTGCAGGGAGATATTTTTGGTCTAGTGAGCGTACTGACAACGTTGTTTTGGTCTGCTTTAGGCTATTCACAGTGCCATTTCGGTCAATTACGACCTATCTCAGAGTTGTTTCGGCCTTCCGCGGCATCAACAGCTCTTTATATAATATATTACACACTTAAAAGAAAATACATAAGCAATAGATAATGCCTCTCTAGGCTACAACATAGTACAAATTACACAAACTTACTCTAGGTTACACAATCTTCTAGATTTAGCTAGAAAAGGTTACACAATCCCATAGTGTGGCCATGATGGATGGTAAGTACTAAACAACATGATTGGCACTGTAGGCATTGTCCAACACTAAATTAGGAACCCACATAATAGTCTTATTGCCAAGGAAATGACAGACATTTTTATTACCAGGATCACCTTTCATAATCTGAAGAAGAATTTCATGATCCATTCCTGAAGTATCAGTATGTGAAACAACAAATGCCTGAGTTTTTGTTCCATCATTAGCAACCAATCCAACCATGAAAGTTGTTGTATATATTTTATGACAATAAAATACCACCTTTTGGAAATTAAACCTGTGACACATCACTGCTGTGGCTCTGGTTTCGTAACCGATCGGTTAGGGGCTGTGCAATTGCTTTTCATTTCGCGGTTCAGCTCCTGGAGTATTTGGATTTTGTTGACAAGGCTTGTTGTTGTTTCTTTGCTGCTCTGGCTGCGACAAGAAGTGTTTTTTGTCTGAGTTTTTCATTTTAGTTTCGGTTGCCTGGCTAGCTGTTAGTTTCGGCGGTGATAGGCTGCATTATTCAGTGTTGGGTTCTTTTACATTCAGGGAAATCCCTCGTGGCTTGCAGTTCTGATGTGTTTTCCAGGCATAGCTTTGGGTGATCTTCTTTGATTGTGGAGCGGATTCGCTTGTGCCTTGATAGCAGTGGAGAGTTTTGATGTTTGTTGTTTCTGACTGATTGTGCTTGTGGCCCAAATTTTTGGTCCTGGAGTTCTGTCTTAGCTGGCTTTTGGGTGCAATTGTTTTTGGGTGCAATTGAATATGCAAATAGAAGCATAATATTAGAAGCCATTAAGTTAATATCAATAGTAATTTAATTAGCTTATTTTAGGTTGTGTTTTAAGTTTAATAGTGCATCTTGATAATATTTGGTGTTTTTGACAATAGGAACATGAATATTCATTTTCATTTCATTCATTGACAGGTTTATATGTTTCTAGTGTTTAGACTCACATAATATAGACTAATATAATTCATGGCTATCTAAATAATCTCATATATTGTAACACTTAATATTGTTATCTTAATTAATTGGCCTAGTTGTATTTTGAATGGAAATGTTTAGGAATAATATTAGTTCTATATGGTGTTTCGTTGTATTATGCTTGAATATTATTAGAAAAATATGTTTCGTTGTCACATTGGAATATGTATTTTTTTTTTGCAACATTCTCATTTAAGCTTCATATTGTATCTAGGTTACACATTTTGGAGACAAGGTTACACTTGAAGACCATTTTGAATTAAGTTGGTTGGACAAGTCAAAATTCTTGTTTTACACTAAGGTTAGAAAATGTTCTATTGTTTTATATTAACATTTAATTTAGAGTAAACAAAAATTGATATAGTCAAATTCTATGCAATTAATTGGAGGTGTTTGTTTTTTATGTATATATTGTAGTGTTACGACAGACAACACTATTTAGGTTCTGATATTTAGGATTTGTTTTCTTTTTCAACTATAATTCCACGTATTTATATTTTTTCCCTTCCAGTACTGAATAGACATGTTATGTGTGATTAGTACATTGTTGCTTTCCTCAATTAAGTTTTTTTCCCCTTCCTTGTCCTTGTTTTCCATATATGGTAGTCTCCTCGTAAACCTGATGGACAAGGAATGGACAAAGGAAAACCCCGCAAGTAAAGAGCACCAAAATGGTCTTGATTTTTTTATAGATTATGCATACACCAAAGGAGAACCCTTCGGGAAAGAGATTTTATGCCCTTGTGCTAAATGTTATAATAGAAAATGGTTTACAAGGAATGTAGTACGGAATCATTTAATCGCATTTGGATTTCAAAAAGGATATGATGTGTGGGTTCGACATGGTGAGAAGAGACCGAAACCCAGTGATCTTAATGATAATCATATGAATCAGGAAGATGATCAAATTGAAGATATTGATGGACTATTGCATGAAAGATTTAGAGATGTTGTACAAGCAGAAAATGAAGAAAATGTAGGCCTCAACGAAGATGCAAAAAAGTTCTATAACCTAGTCGAATAAGCAAAACAAGATTTGTATCCGGGTTGCAAAAACTTCTCTAAATTGTCGTTCACCATTCGTCTTTATTTATTGAAATGTCTTTATGGTTGGAGCAACGTATCATTCAATGCTCTCTTAGAGTTGTTTAGAGAAGCTATGCCTTCATTGAACATCCCTGATACGTTCAACAAAACTAATGGCATGATAAGAGACTTAGGTTTGGATTATAAGAAGATTGATGCTTGCCCTAATGATTGCATGATATATTGGAAAGATCATGTGAATGACACTTCTTGTCATGTTTGCGGTGCTCCACGGTGGAATGAAGATGTAAAAGGAAATGATAAAGTTGAAAAAAAACATAAGTCTCATAAAGTTCCTTCAAAGGTTTTGAGGCATTTTCCCTTGATTCCTAGACTTCAAGGACTATTTATATGTTCAAAGACAGCTAGCTCATTTAGGTGGCATGATGAAGAGCATTCGAAAGATGGGAAGTTGAGGCATCCTGCAGACGGAGAAGCATGGAAAGAATTTGATAAATGTCATTATGAATTTGCTGATGAGCCGCGTAATATAAGACTTGGATTGGCCAGTGACGGATTTAATCCATTTAGAACCATGAATTTGTCTTATAGTACTTGGCCTGTGGTATTAATACCATATAACTTTCCACCTTGGTGGTGCATGAAGGCCACATATTCTATGTTGTCTTTGTTAATCCCTGGACCATTTTCACCGGGGAATAACATTGATGTGTACCTTCAACCATTGATAGAAGAGTTGAAAGTGTTATGGGATTCAGGTGTAGAAACATATGATGCATCACTTAATCAAACTTTCCAAATGCGGGCAGCTCTCTTATGGACTATTAGTTACTTTCTGGGGTATGCTATGTTGAGTGGGTGGAGTACAAAAGGGAAACTAGCATGTCCTTGTTGTAATTATGACACTAATTCGAGATATTTGAATAATAGTAAAAAAGTGTGTTATATGGATCGTGTTTTTTTGCCCAAGGATCATAAATATAGGTCAAATGCTAGGAATTTTAATGGGATCATAGAACCTAGGCCACCACCACAGCTGTTAACCTGGGAAAAAATCTCGGATAAACTAAAGGACGTCAACAATGCTTTTGGCAGGCTGCAAAAGAAAAGTAATAATGGTCCATGGAAGAAAAAGTAAATACTTTTTTAGTTACCATATTGGAAGCATAATACTTTTCGCCACAACCTTGATGTGATGCACATAGAGAAAAACATATTTGATAGTATAATTGGGACTTTATTGGATATCCCATGAAAGACAAAAGATCATAAAAATGCACGGTTAGACTTGAAAGAGATGGGTATTAGAAAGAAACTTCACCCCAAAGAGGTAGATCAAGGCCAAAAATCTGTGTTTGCAAAAGCATGCTTTTCCATGACTGCAAAGGAGAAAACTACTTTTTGTTCTATACTTAAAAATGCAAAAATACCAGATGGTTGTGCTTCAAACATTTCAAGATGTGTTCAACTTGCCGAAAGAAAAGTTAGTGGGTACAAGAGACACGATGCACATTTCATGTTGCATTACTTGCTTCAAGTGGCTGTGAGAAGTACACTATCTAACCAGGTTGCACACCCATTAATCCGCCTTTGTTCATTTTTTTCGTTGTTTGTGTCAGAAAGTGATTGAGGTGGCAGATTTGGATATCTTGCAATCTGAGATTGCAGAAACACTTTGCCAGTTTGAGACAATTTTCCCCCCGAGTTTCTTTGACAAAATGGTTCATTTGCCAATACATTTAGTGAATGAGGTAAGATTAGGAGGACTTGTACAATTTCGATGGATGTACTTCCCAGAAAGATATCTAGGAAAATTGAAGGGTTATGTTCGTAATAAAATTCGTCCCGAGGGTTCTATTGCTGAGGGTTATTTGGTTGAAGAATGCTTGACATTTTACTCGCGGTATTTGCATAGTGGTGTTGAAACAAAGTTCACTAGAATGACATGGAATAACGATAGATGTGATCCTAATGAATATGAAAGTCCAAGCTCTTGTATTAACGTTGGTCATCCTATTGGAGGAAAGAGAAAGGGTGAAGCGATTTCTTTGAATTGGAAGTCAATGAGTTTAGCCCATCGTTACATCTTATTCAATCATGAAGATGTCCAAAAATTTATAAGGTAGTTGATGAATATACTTGTAGGTTTCAATTGCATAAAATAATTATTTTATAATTATTTTTAACAATGTAATTTTAATTGTAGTGAACATGAACATGAAAATCCCAATAAGAGAAAGGGGTAGAGCAAATCAAAGATTCAAGGGTTGGATTTTGTTGAATGGTTTAAGAAGCGTACATTGTTAAGTGACGTATCTGAAAACCTTAGGAAGCTATCCAGAGGACCAAATAAAATTGCACGAAGTTTTTTTGGCTATGTAATTAATGGATATAGGTTTCATACAAAACATCGTGATACTAGACGTAAAACACAAAGTAGTGGTGTGACATTAGCGGTTATAACTGAAATTATTTCAAGTACCAAAGATGAAAATCCAATAACACAATCAGTAACTTACTATGGATTAATTACAGAAATAATTGAGGTAGACTATTATGGTAAGTTGAAGTTTGTGTTGTTTAGATGTTATTGGTTTGAAGTTGAAGAGGAAAAATATGGGATGACTTGTGTTTATTGCAACAAGAGGTGTTACTTGGATGACCCTTTTGTATTGGCTTCTCAAGTCCACCAATGCTTCTACATTCAAGATCCTTTTGATGCTAATAAACACTATGTTATGAAGTCTGTTCCGAGGGATTTTTTTTAACATGAATGAACAATCAGATTCAAATCCCCATCAGCCGTATAATTGTGATCTATCAGATCATGCAGTGACTCTATCTTCAAGCGATGAAATTTGTGAAGTTGAAGTTGTTAGAAATGACATTCCACCAACAATTGTTGATAATTTTGAACCTATGCTAAATGTAATAGAATCTGATGATGATTCAAATTTATGACAATTTTTTATGTATGTTGTATCAATTTTATTTTGAAACAAATTATGTATGTTATGGATTTCAATGATATTGAAGTATTAATGAATTCATGTTTTAGATATGTATTTGTTATGTTTAAGTTTCTTTGTGTATTTATTGTGGATCTGACTTTATTTAGTTGTTGGTGATCTATTTTGTGTTGTTAATGTGCTAGTAACTAGGGGTGGCAAAACTGGCCCGGCCCGTTGGGCATGCCCATTTTACCCGCACTTTAGTGCGGGGTGGGCCAAGGATTTAGGCCCTCACACTCTAATCTTCCCGCCCTGCCCTGCCCGGTTTTCTTCGCGGGCTTTTGCAGGCACGAGTATTTACATCAAATTTTTCATTTTTAAGCTTAAAAGGTGCAGTGCCTGCGGGTTTTCCCCGCCCCGCCCTCACTTTTTTGCGGGGTGGGCCTAAGTTTTAGGCCTGCATCCTCAACTATAACTGCCCCGCTCCGCCCCGTTTTTTTGCGGGCATTTGCGGGGCGTTCCTAAACGGGGCTGGCATGCCCGTTTGCCACCCCTACTAGTCATAGTGCACCTGATTTCAATTTCAATTTTGTCTTTTATGGTCTTAGATTTTGAGCCGAACCATCAAGAAATATTGAAGATAAACATATTATTGTGAAGCCAGTGGTTTTTGAGTAGAACCACCAGAGCTGTTAACCTGGCATAAATGACTCTTCCAACTTGACGTGTATAAACTTTATTGATGTTGAAATTGACTCTCCCTCAGTTGGTGCTACAAAACCTTAGTAGATTAAATTCACTTTTCTCGGACTAGTCTTTAGTGTAGTCCTAAAGACTTGTCACAGAACTGTTGTGACTTGAGAACTAGAAAATTGTTGCAAACAGAATTAAGAAACACAGGAAACCAGATACATTAGTACCTATATTTTCAGCAGAGGCCATTGTGACTTGAGAACTAGAAAACACAATTTTTTTGAGTCTCTTACTGAATTATATGTATCATATTAATTCTGTTGCAGGAAATTATTAAGAAACACAGGAAACCAGATACATTAGTACCAATATTTTCAGCAGAGGCTATTCTGACTTGAGAACTATGTTGAAATTAACTCTGCATCATTTGCTTAATAATGAAAAACTTATTGTATGGTTGTTTCTATTGCAGGAAAATGACAAACAAGAATGATTTTGTGTTTGATATCCAAGCTAAATCTAGCACAGATTTAAAGCAGATGATGAAAATCAAGGTTGAAAACGAAAAAGCTTTAAAAGACAACCCAACAAATCATGGAAGCAATCATATAAACACCAATGTTGGAAATATTCAAAAGTTGGACCATCGAAAGCAATCAAAGGTAGAAGCCTCTAAGAAAACTATTGAATCAAGAAAAGTATTTGTACAAAACAGTAACACTAGGAGGCAATCGGAAGTAGAAGTCTCTAATAAAAATGCCAAACTGAGCAAAGTGCCTACTCTAAACAATAATAAGAGACAACTGGAAGTAGAGTCCTCAATGGAATTTAACGAGCCAAGAAAAGCACTTGTTCTGAACAATAATATTAAGAAGAAATTGAAGTCTACGGTGGATTCTCAAGTTAATGGTTCAATTGAATCACAAGGCTCTAAGAAAACCAAAGAGGTAAGACTTTACAGTATTATTTGAAAATTCTAAATGTGTCTATACTTCTCAACTACACTACTTAAAGGTGTGCCTCATGTTAGATCTGCATAGAATGACTATATAATAGATGTTCTGCATTACTAGACGCATATCTCACATGTTCTGTATATTCCCAATGGTAATCAATTCAACCCTAATATATAATGAAATATTATTTTCTTAAATGGATCTTAATTATTCTTTTACAATCAGATCCTACAAAGCCTCAACAACACAAAGAACAAGTCTCAACAAGCCTTTGAGAAGAAACATGGAGTAGAGGTTGACAATGAAGATATAGGAGAAATTGAAATGGAAGAATATATGGAGAAAATTAACTGTGATGGTGACGAAGTTGAGGGAACAAATGTAAATAAAGTTGAAGGTAATACCTCGGGTGCTTCATCCTCGAGACAAATAAGAAAACAAGGGAAAACTTTATGTCGGAAGATTCATGCACGAGAATTCAAAGATAGACCAGAGATCACCTTGAATGAAGTAGGACAACCAATTAGGCCAGATGAAAAGACAGTGTCTGAACTTAGTAGTTTTTTGGGGACAATAGGAAGAAGTTCAAATTTATGTCCTCTCACTTTCACTAGTTGGATTGATTTGGTTAAGTTTTGGGAGAAAGGCAAGATAGATCCTGTGTGGGATTATGTCAATGTAAGTATTTTTTATTTGGTATTGTGTGTTTGCTAGCTTACTTTAATATATATATATATATATATATATATATATATATATATATATATATATATATATATATATATATATTTCTATTGCAGGAAAAATACAATGTCCCAAAGGAAGGAAAGAAGTCTGTATTTGCTATTATAAATGATGCTTGGAGACGATACAAATGCTTGCTTAAAAAGAAGCATTTTACTCCGTACAAAACCTTGCGCGAGCAGCTAAAAAATCGTCCAGTAGAGGTACGAGAAGAAGACTTTAGAAAGTTATTGGAGTATTGGTGAGATGAAAAAAATCAAGTAAGATATATTCATATTCATGTTTTATATGTTGAATTATGTGCTTAATTAAATTCACTTTTTGGTTCTAATAGAAGTTTAAAATGCATTTATACTATTGTGTGACCTCTGATTTTGAATGTTGAAAAAAGTCTAGAATAAAATTGAATGAAGTTCTTATAGGGAAATACATTATAGGGAAAAACAATACAGTATGTTGAAATACATTAATATATAGTATGTTATTTGTGAATCTACAGCTAGTAAGTCAATATTTCATCTTTTATTCCTTGAGAGTATTCTGATATCAGGAAATATTGGAGCTTATTACCTAAAAAAAGACAACATGGTGATATCATTAACTAAGAATATCTAATATCCAATTAAAAACAATAGATCATGCTTATCATTGTGCCTGCCTGCTTGTCAAAACACAGGGGCCATTTTCCCATTTTCCAATAAATGTTTCATCTTCACATCATTGTGTGCTTATCATTGTGAATCTGTGTGTTATCATGTTGAATTAATATACAGTATGTTATTTGTGAATCTAGTTATCATGTGAATAAAATGACAATTTCTAGTAGATGTTTTTAGCAGAAGTTTCAAGGGATAAGAGAGACGGGTATGTTGATTGTTCATGGCAGGGCAGTATGACATCAATTTATGGCAGGGCAGTATGACATCAATTTTGCTCAGTATTTTTTGATGGTTAGTTTGTTTATAGCAGAAGTTTCAAGGGATAAGAGAGACAGGTATGTTTAGTGTTCATGGCAGGGCAGCATGACATCGATTTATGGCAGGGCAGTATGACATCAATTTTGCTCAGTATTTTTTGTATGGTTAGTTTGTTTATAGCTGAAGTTTCACTCTGTATTTGAAAATGACAAATTTTACATATGTTTGTACTTTTATCTGTACACATTTTCAGCTACACGTGCTTATGTGATATCATGTTTAACAAAAGTTATTTTTTCTATATTAATGGATGTAGGAAGTTAGTCATCAAAATACCCAAAATATAGCTCAACTGAAATGGAGACATCGAACGGGAAATAAAGGCTTTGCTGTTATAAGAGAAAAAATGGTATTCTTTTTAAAATTATTATAAGTGAATATTAAATTATGCAACTTTATTAATATTCTCATACTCTTGTTTTACTTGGTTTAGCGTGAAAGTAATGAAGATAAAGAACCTCCGACTCAAGCTGAAATGTTCATTACTACTCGACAAAGTATGAAAGGAAAGGAGTTAGATCAAGAAACCAACCACGCAATTGTAAGTTATTATTGTTAGGTGTTATTGTTGTGGGTTGTTGCTGATCTTGCTGGTTTGAAAATTAGGACATATCACAAACATGTGTGCTTTCCTAATAGAACCTAACTTTTGTTAGTTACATGTGCAAAAAAAAAATAGTTTTAGGTAGGAATAGACAATACTATAAGTGCTCAATGAAAAAAAAAAGGCGTAGAATCGAATGAATACTACAGTCATTAGTCTTTAAATTGTTCATTAATGGCATATGTTCTTGACTATACTTCTTATTTATGATAACACATAATATCTAGTATTAATGTTTCAGGTCATATAACACATTTTCTAACCTGCACATTTGATTTTTGCTAACCTAAGGAACTGTCTTCTATGGGCTCTTTCTTGTCATCTTTTTTCCATGAATTGTTGTTAATAATAATAACAACGGTGATTATTAGATTTAGGAAAGTGTTGGTAACAGTAATGATATGGGGTGAGAGTGGGAAGAAAAGAGGTGTAGAGTGTGTGGACCATTTTGAATAGAGTGAAAAAAATGGGTGTAATAATTGAAATGTTAACATAGTAAAGAAAAGGAAACTAATAAAATTCTCAAGAGGAATTATTAGGCTTCTTGTAATAGCTCAAATAACAATGAACATTCATTAGGCTTCCTGTTCTGGGATTCTTTATCTCTTTGTGCCTGCCTGCTTGTCAAAACAAAGGGGCCATTTTCATCTTCACATCATGGTGATCACTACATAACATTATACCATTACCACCTTGTTAGAAGACTTTTGATATAAGGACCTGGAATCATGAAATCATCGGCTATTGTTTATTACTTGTGCTACTGCTTTTGTCTCATATTTAGCACATCTAGCAGAATTACTGCTATTGTTTATTAAAGACAAACATGTCAGCATTAGAACAATATGGATGGAGGGGACTACATAACTTTGTCCAATTGAAAATGCTTTAATCTTCCAGTTTTGTTATGATATATTGTAGTCTATCTTTTCTTAAGGTTGTGGTATTTTGATTGTTCTGTTCTTCGTCTTTTATTTACTACTACTATATTATGTATGTTAGATAAAGCTTAAAGACTTGATTGAAAATCAAGGACAATCATCTTCAGAAGCTTTTGAAAGCGTATTGGGCAAACAAAAACCTGAAAGATTGTGTTGCCATGGAAGAACCTCAACTCCGACTCTCTTGAAAAGAAATGAAGAAATTGCAAAACTTAAAATAGAGCATGCTGCCGAGGTTAGACAATTTAATGATAGGTTACAGGAGATGGAGGAGAAACATCGTCAAGATAAGGAAGAAACAGATAGAAAAATTCAACTTCTTCTTAAGACTGTTTTGAATCAAAACACCTCATAGTTGAATATAGAAGCTCTAGCAGCTTTGATATCAGCTCCTGTAACTGATGCTAACAGTGTCTTACGTTCTTCTGCATCAACACATGCTCCAAGTGCTCCAACTAATGATCAAGTAATATTTAATTGTTTAATGCTATAAATTAAAATTTTAGAGCCTTTAATTTGGATAATAAGCTTATTTTAATTATAATTTTGTTTTATGCTCCAACTAATAATCTTATTACTTTTATTTTGTAGGTCAGGAATGATGATATCAATGGTGTTTTCAATCATTCTAAGATGAAGAGACATAAATGTAGAGATGTGTAAATGCAGATGTTCAAGATTACTTTTATATATTAAAGATGTTATTTTGAATATGAATGATGATTGACATATGAAGATGTAATTTGAAGATATTTTGTATCATTTGAATGATGTTCAAGTTTACTTTTATATAATGTATTTTTTTTAGCATTTAAGATCATTTTAAAATTTGTATATTATTGATATTATTACATCTAAAAAAATGTTGTGAATGATTATTATTAGATTTAAGAAATAAAATTATTTTTAATTTTATAAAATAAAAGACATTTGGCGCAACGGTTATAAGTTGTTTTTGTAGCTTTGAAGAAGAAATTACGATGTGGATCTACCAGAACGGTAAAAAATGTACTACGACAGAAAACCGTTGTTATATTCCAAAAAGTCAGTCGTTCTGTAAGACATACCAATTACAACGGTTTTATCTAAAAACGGTGTACATCCGTTGCTATTTAAAACCGTTCTCAAAAAGAAAACTACAACAACGGCTCTATACAACACGTCGTTGGGTGAAAAACCGTTCCTAAAGGCTAGGACAACGCCTAGGTTTGGCACGGCCTATAAACCGTTCTGGTACATAAAGACAACGGTTTTTTTTAGGTTTTGCAACGGTTTTAATTCGTTGTTGTATAGTTAAAATGTTGTAGTGGAAGATTTACAAACCCAGGCCGGACTTCATCATATCAAGCTTGGGGGGAATTATTCTGACCTAGACAGAGACAAATGAGAAATCATCCTGATAACTTACTTACCCATGGTTATAGATCATACTTATCCCATATTAGACTCGATTCCACGGGAGAAAAACTGAGTAAATTCAATAGGGGAGGAATTGGCAATAAGGGTGACGTACGGATAAGGACGGCAAGAATATATCATCAAACAAAAGGTCTTTGACATAGAGAACATGCATAAATGTACTCCTACTAAAATATTTGTAAAAGGGAATGAAAGATGAAAAATTAGACACACACTCAAAATATCCCAAAACATTTCTCTTCTTGCCTCAATCAATTAGTGACATGAGGGCCAGAGTACTTTTTACAGGTACAACCCCTATTTCTTCTTCTTTCTCTACGTCTAACCAAACCGGGAAAGAATCGATCAACCAAAAGCTCATTTTGCATAGTTATTTTTTTAAACATCCAATATATTGTTGAAATATTTTAGTCTAGAAAAATCAAATATGATTAAGAAACATGATTTAAAAATAAAACATTTATGACGCACATGATTGATAAAATAATATGATTGATGAAGGAACACGACTGAGGGGGAGGACACAATTGGGACTTAGGGTCTTAACATTTCGTTTTGAATTTTTGCATTTCAAATTTGGGAAAATGTTTTATAAAATAATTATTCTATTATTAAATGTATTATTTTATATTATAATATAAATTTTAAATTTTAATTAAATAACATGTCTATTATTGATAACTTGGAATATAATGTCATTGATACGTCATTGCCACATTAAATGAAGATGTCACCTATGTAAAACTCAAGTTAAACAACAAAAATTAAAAAATAAATAAATAAATTTAGGATCAAAAGGCTAAGTTTTAAATTTGAGATGAAAAATAGATGTAAACCTAATTTTCTAAAATAAATCACAACTATAAATAACACATCTTACCTCGGACGCAAAATGGATTTTACCTCGTTGTGCCTCTCAAAATATCAAATTCAGAACCACTTTCTCAATGTCTTTTTTTGTCCAAAAGGTTAAATACCAAACATATGTTTGTCAAACAATTTTTTGTTTTTGTCTAATCTAGCATGTTTTAATATGGTTCGATGAGATTAGTCGTTTTGAACTTGCAGTTTATCATCTTTTAACATGGACGAAATCATGGAATTAATAGGTGGACAGGTTAAGGAAGTGAACCAACCACAACTTCAAAACGAATTTCAACCAGCTGATCTTTTCTTTGAAATCAACATGGGTGAGGAGAATGCACTACATGGTCAAGCACAACATGAGAATGTGAGTCACTACGCCAAAATTACTCTTTGGCAGCACTACATAGGCAGCGCTTTATTACAAAAGCGCTGCTATAAGTTAAAAAATTTAGAAAACACGGAAACTGTTCACTTAGAAAAATAAAAGCGCGTCTAAATATAAGACTTTAGACAGCGCTTTTGAGGAAAGCGCTTTCTAAGGTCTTATAAATTAAAAAAAAAAATTAAAGGAAAATATTATACAGCGCTTTCCTTAAAAGCGTTGTCTAAGGTCTTATAAATTAAAAAAAAAATATAAGACCTGAGACAGCGCTTTTGAGGAAAGCACTTTCTAAGGTCTTATAAATTAAAAAAAAATAAAATCAAAAGTGCTGTCTAGGGCCCATATGAGACAGCGTTTTCTAAGGCCCACCTTAGACAGCGCTTTCATTCAAAGCGCTATCTAAGGTCTTTTTAATTAAAATGAAAACTGAAACGGTATCAGTATTCTATACTTTTTCATTTCATTCTTTCCCTCTTTCCCTCTCTTTCTGCGAACAAGAACGAACCAGCTGAAACCACCGCCATCGTCCGTCCTTTCACCGCCGTCGTCCGTCCTTTCTCGCCGTCGTCCTTCCTACTTTGTCCTCCACCATCCTCCACCGTACTCCACCGTGCTCCATTGTTCCGGTAAGAGTTTTTCTTTTTATGTTAGGTTTTAAGTGAGTTTCATATTTTTCTGTTAGGTTTCGTTCTTGTTACCATATTTTTGGAGTTCTTTAGATATAATGATGTTCTGTTAGGTTTTGGAGTTCTTTTGATAGAATGATGTTCTTTTGATAGAATATGAGTAGTTTAGATTAGTGTTAATGTTGCTCTACATTGTTATTGCTATATAATGTGTTAGTTTAGTTTAGGTTAGTTTAGGTCGTTAGTGTTAATGTTAGTGTTAATATTGCTCATTATTTTAATATTGTAAATCCTTGAGGTTGTTAGTGTTATTTTGTTATTTTAATACTGTGTTATGTTAGAAGCCCTGTTAGAAGCTCATTCAATGTTCTATGTTTTATCATAACTTTCCTCCTCATTCAATGTTTTGATTCCTCATATAATAGTGTTTTTGTTGACCTTAATCAGTAGGAAAACCATGGATAAAAAATGGATGGATGCCGATCGATTGTCCAAAGAGTACGAGAATGGGGTATTGGATTTTGTTAAGTTTGTTGTTCAACACGTTAAAGACCCCAGTCGAATGGACTGTGCTTGCTTGGGTTGTTGTTATGTGGGTAAGGTTGACGCAGATGGATTGAAATCGCATTTACTGATGCATGGAATTGATCGACGTTATAAGTGTTGGATACATCATGGTGAGAAAATTAACGAGAATGTTGAACCGAAGGGGAAAAGTAATACGACCTATGCTTCAGATGACAAAGACACGGAAACATACGATTGTGATCGAGTCGAAGAGATTGCAAAAGCAGTTGAAGAAGATCTTCATGATTGTCCCGAAATGTTTGAGAGGTTGGTAAGCGATGCAGAGAAACCGCTCTATCAAGGTTGCACTAAATTCACAAGACTGTCTGCGGTATTGAAGTTGTACAACTTAAAGGCGGGCAATGGATGGTCGGATAAAAGTTTCACAGAGTTGTTGGCCCTTTTGAGAGAAATGCTACAGGAGGATAATGTTCTTCCCAATCGAACCTATGAGGCCAAAAAAATGTTGTGCTCTATTGACATGAGCTATGATAAGATACATGCTTGTCCAAACGATTGCGTTTTGTTTCGAAACGAATATGCATCGTTAACTGAGTGCCCTAAATGCGGTTTGTCTCGATATAAGAAAAAATTGTGTCCAGCCAAGGTCTTATGGTATTTTCCTATAATTCCGAGATTTAGGCGCATGTTTCGTAGTGAAACCGATGCAAGACACCTGACTTGGCATGCAGATGAAAGAATTATTAATGGAAAGTTGTGACATCCGGCTGATTCACCACAATGGTCGAAAATTGATAATGATTATCCTGACTTTGGAGAAGAAGCAAGAAACCTTCGCTTGGCATTATCTACTGATGGAATGAACCCGCATGGTCTTCAAAGTATCTCACACACCACATGGCCTGTGATTCTTATGATTTATAACCTACCTCCGTGGCTATGCATGAAGCGTAAGTACATGATGTTATCTATGTTAATCTCTGGGACTAAACAACCAGGGAATGACATAGACGTATACTTGACACCTTTGATCGAAGATTTAAAGATATTGTGGGAAAGTTTCCATCTAACACTTGTTTAATCTTACAGTGGACATTGGTTGTTGGTCGCAATTAATCCTAGCAGAGAAGTGGCCATCCGATGTATGTATTTCTAACTTATGAGTTATTTTAATATTTAACACATATCTCTCATATAATGAAATAGTTAAAACTAAATCAAACTATGTTATATTATAATGTAGTACTTTGAAGAATGCAAGTGTGCTCATTACTCAATTTCTCAATTGGATGAAATTAAAGAGGATTGGTGTCAATACATTATGGAGCTCGGAGTTTTATCAGGTATAATATTGTACTCTTACTTTAATTGATGAGAATTTAAATATGTGTAACTTTCTAACTATAGACATTGTTGATGTATTCTCTTAATTGAATTATAATCTTTGTGTTCTTTCAGGACCTATGTAGATTTGAAGCAATACTTTGGTTGGATGCAAAAGTACTAGTATAAGTAATATGTACATTTGTAGAAAAAATGTAATGATTTGTAATTATAAATTGGTGTATATATATATATATATATATATATATTAGTTTGAATTGCTAATTGTTTTGGATATATAATTTTGGTGTAAATTGGTACATTTAAATAGGCCAAATTGGATTGATTTGAATCTCCAAATTGTGGTATTTTTCTGGAAAAAAATTGGTTGAAAAACAGGTCAAATTCTAGTTGAAAAACCTGGTAAAAATTGTGGTTTAAAAAATTTATATAAAAATTTTCGTATACCTTAGACAGCGCTTTACACTAAAAGCACTGTCTAAGGTGGGGCTTAGAAAGCGCTTTCACCAAAAGCGTTGTCTAAGGTATGCCTAAAAAAGTTCAAAAAGGTGGGGCTTAGAAAGCGCTTTCAAAAAAAGCGCTGTCTAAGGTATACCTAAAAATGTTCAAAAAGGTGGGGCTTAGACAGCGCTTTTAAAAAAAGCGCTGTCTAAGGTATACCTAAAAAATGTCAAAAAGCGCTGTCTAATGGTACCATAGACAGCGCTTTTCATTAAATATACCCCCCTTTAGACAGCGCTTTTGGTATTACCCAAAGCGCTGTCTAAACCTTTAGCAGCGCGGGTTTAGACAGCGCTGTCTAAGGCCAAAAAAAGCGTTGTCTAAGGTCTTGTTTGTCGTAGTGAGTGATGGATTTGTTAAAGAGGTGAATGTAGAACAACCAAATGCAACACGGGAAAACGTGAATGTAGAAGAGTTGACAACATATTTGTATTAGGAGAAAGGGATCTCAAGGGATTTAAAGGGTGGAAAAAATTTCTTGTAATAATTTATATAACATATTGAAAATCATTTTCCCTCTATATATTTTTCATTTTAGTATAATCATTTTACCTGCAAATCATTTAAATCGTATCATTTTCCAGTTGAGATTGTTAGGAGGCGTCTATGTATGAACTAAACTGTCCTCACCTTGATGGACCTTAACAATATGACATTCCACGAATGTGAGATTATCAAAGGACATAGACCACAAATGGAGAAGTACCTTGGCTATGGTTGGTATGAGTATGCAAAGTCAAAAAAGTTTAAGGTTGGCGATCTCTTGCTATTTTATCACCGCTCTGCTCCACAGATGTTATACGTTAGACTGCTGAGACAACCAAGAAAGAAGAATGGTGGAAGGAATGAATGAAGGTTTAAGGTCCGTTTGTCTATGTGTTTTGGATGTTTGAATGTTTAGTTTAAGGAAAAGTTGTTCCATGATTCTGTCAGTGTCTTTTTTATTTTAAGTTGTAGTTAATGTTTATGTTTCCCTTATTATGTAATATCGGTAAAATGAATGAAAAATTTCATTAAGTTTCTTTCAATTATATTATGCGCAAATGTTTATTTAGATAATATAAATAGCAATCTCATATGTTAGAGTTTTCAACCATTTTTTTACTAATGCTAAACCTAAAGTTAGTAAAACATTCTTGATAAGAATGATAAAATAATCATAGCCACTTGAAAAACGATGTTGAATCATTTACAAAAATATTGTTATAACTTACAGAACACTAATATGTGAAGATTTTAGTTACAGTAGATGTTATATGGGAGGTGCTTGTCGAATCAGTCATGTCTATCTAATAAAGAAACATACTAACTAACAACATTTCAGTGATAAAAATGGAAAAACAAATGATCAAGAGAAATTAAAGTTATTTCAGTGATACTAAAGTCATTTAAGTGAAACAAATGCAAATGAAAAGTAACTCATGAAATATGAAAGACATTTCAGTGATATAAACCTACTGTTGGAAGAAGAACAAACGTAAAAAAAAAAAAAAAAAAGAACAAATTTAATAAATTTTGATGTTCGAGTGTTGCCGAATGTCAACTGTTGGAAGAGTTTTGATAATAGTTACGATAAAAATTGCCTAGGGTATATAAAAGTCTTCCTAGTAACACTAGGGAATAACAATCTTCACCAATATACATTAAAGGTGGGAAAACACACCAAAAACTATTTCTGCACAAAATGTGGGTATACCAAAACATCTCTAAGAGAAGGTAAAACTACTCAACAAAATATAAATAAAATTAACAAAATAATAAGAATAACATATTGATTTGCAGCTCAAACCTACACTCATCTATCACTTATGTCTCTTGCATTTCCTCTTCTCTATTGCAGTTTTCTAAAACTCTTGTTAAATTGTTTACTACTAATTGTGTCTCTTTAGAGATTAGAAAATTTATTTTAAATCATTCTTAATTTAGGTTTGGCTCAAATAAAACAATTCACATAAAACTCTTTATTTTTTTTCTATTATTCTTTTTCTTTTCTTTTTTCCTTTTTTTTCTAAATAAATAGTGAGAACAACTTTAAAGTGAACCCACCTAGAGTTAGAGTAGTAGCCACTTGAGGAAAAAGAATATCAGATTTATCTGCAGGATTTGTTGTAAATTTTTCTGCATGAAAATATACGGGAAACTTTTCCTAGAAAATAATGATACATAAGTTGATTTATTTTTTTACCATTCAACATATTCTTGATTCTTTTTATGACTGGCCGGTGATATTCCTGCAAGTTTGATGGAATACAAAAATTGAATAGCTTTACAAGCGTTGATTGATTTGAGACGTGGAAAGTATGAGAATCGTGTTTTATTTAGACATCCAAACTATTATTTGTTACAACAAAGAGCCCAGATGCTCACGAAAATATTAAAAAAAAAAATGGACATGGTAATAAAGATTCTCACGGATCGATTAAAGTTACGAATTTATTTGGGTGTGAATCAATTTCTATTTATAAATAAACTAATTAATTCCAATTACCAGATGATCATGTTTCAATATGTAACATATAAATGAAAGGTTCTTGTAAACATTTGTGAGTTTAAAAATTGATCATATGTAACATATAAATGAAAGGTTCTTGTAAACATTTGTGAGTTTAAAAATTGATCATTTTACAATCACACAGACTATCTTTTATAAGGATTTAATTAAAATGCACTGACAGTATAAAAGGATTTTACACTGTCAGTTAATTATAACCGTTGAATGTAAAGAGAAGTTTGACTTTTATTTTAATAATCTGTAAAGTAATCCAAACGGGTGATGGTGATGTATTGACAGTGTAAAATTTTTTACACTGTCAGTGCATAATAATTAATCTGTTTTTATAATATATTTAATGCAGCCAATTATGTTATAACAAATAATATGTATGTAAATTATATTTGCCATATCAACTAAAAGTGATGTGTCATTTAAGATTGAATCTTGCAACAAATTTCCATAATTACACTTCTAGATCTATTTCAAAAATCATAGACTACAAAAATCTTATTATTAAACTTCTCACAAAAATTAATTACAATTAAACACAATTATCACTCTTTATATAATTAATCTTTTCACCTTACATCCAAAAATTAATAATAAATACACAATTTTGTCAATAACTACACTATTCTTTTTTTATTTAGTCTAATTTTAAAAATATAATAAATACACTACTTTATTAAATTACAAAACATTACAAAAAGAAACGATCATTCAAAAATAAAAATAAAAAACGGATGACTAAAATAAATTATAATAAATATTCAAAATTCTTACAAAAATTAGTAATTACAATAGTTTTATTAGTTGATCAATTTTCCTAATTGTTCTGAGTTGGGCCAGCGCCTGTCCATCAGTCGGGCAGGCCCAACCTAACATCATGCTAAGCGGCCCATTACGGTCCAATTCATCTCCTCGCCGGGCACGCCCAATGACATAACCATCGAGCAGATGTTGCACGACCCGGGGAGAGTTCATGCCTCTCCCCCCACGTTCTCCACGTGCTCCCCCGCAGGGACACGTCATCAGGTAACTACCCACCTCCGAAAGAGCCGGTCTGCCCACTCTCCAGAAATCTCAGGACAGTTACTCCAGGGCGAAGACCACGTGTTGGTTTTCCCTACGGCGCGTAAACCCTGGCAGTTATCTGCATTAGGCCTAGCAATCCAACCCAGTGCAGACGACCGTTGGCCCAGCGTTGGGGGCACAATATAAATACCCCCTCTCACGAGAGGGTCAGGTATTCTATTATATTCTCATTCTTACTCTCACTTTCTGTACTTGCTTGCTCTTTTCCTGACTTTGGCATCGGAGTACCTTGCAGGTACACCCCCCACCGTCTCATCATCACCGGAGTAGCGGAGCTCACGACGTTTGCTGACCACTAATCTCCTTTCTGATCAGGTACGAACAGTGGCGCCGTCTGTGGGAACCCTTTGCTTCCCCGTTTTCTACTCGTAAAACCAAAGCAACTTCCATTTTCAGACAACCATGGCCAACACCCAACCTGAGGCCAAGACTCCGGAATCCACTTTCGGGTAGTTCAACAACGGAGACGACCACGAGGACAATGTGGTCGTCAACGTCGAAGAAGGGGACGAGAGGGATGGGCGTACTGCCTCCCCCTCTTCCGACGACGCGGCATACAACGCCGCCCAACACGACAACACCCCAGCTGTCTACCAGCCTGTCCCCGCGCCACCAAATGATGACCCGAACACGGTGGCCCTATTTGCACTGGTCAATCAGACCAACATGTTGATCTCCAAGCTGAACTTGCAGATTGAAGCGCTCGAAAGGGGGCGACAACGACTCTTTCCCCTGCGGAGACATCGTCGTCCCACCTCTCACAGTCTTTCTCCTCCCCTGCGGAAGATAGGACAAGACGACTCTCGGAGTCCTTCCCCTCAACCTGCGGGACGCCGCCCGCGCCAGGAACGATCCCAGCCTGTGGTCGCCCAGAAGCGCAATCGCTCTCCTCCTCGAAAGGATCAACGACACTCCCCTGTCCAAAAGAGGAGAAAACCTGACGGCGAAAAGCCGAAGAGCCGTCCAAGGAGTCCCTCCCGACGACCCAGACGCAGTCATGGTGATCACTCCCCTTCACAGTCCCCAGTTAGGAGCGACAAAGACGACCAGCGTACCCCCTGTCCAAAGAGATTATGGATACACCCATACCCTTCGGGATGGAGAAGCCCTCACCTCTGGCGACGTACGACGGGACTACTGACCTGGACGACCACGTCGAGAGCTTCGAGGCTCTACTAGACTACAGGAATATCGGGGGAGCTATCAACTGCAGGCTCTTTCCGACCACCCTCCGGAAAGGTGCCATGGCGTGGTACAAAAGCCTCGCACTGGAGTCCATCACTGCTTAGAAGCAACTGAAGAGACAGTTCTCCAGGAATTTCACTGCATCCCGACGCCACCCGAAGACAGTGGCCTCCCTGGAAGCAATCCTTCTAGGGAGGGATGAATCTCTCAGAGATTACATCGAAAGATTTAATCGGGAAGCCGTCGAGGTAGCCACTACCGACGACATGAAGAAGTTCCTGATCGAGCGAGGATTACGACCTCGCACTGAGTTTGCCAAGGTTGTGGGCATCCAGAAGCCCCACAATTTGGAAGAGCTCCTCTACAAGTCCCAAGCGTACATTCAGTACGAGGAGACTGAAGCTGCCCATTGTGCCCGTGACTCGCGGCACCAAGAAGGCCCCTAAAAATCCAGGCAAGAAGACTCTGCCGCTCCCCTACCGGGGGGGCGATAGAAGAAGGGATGACAGTCCCAGGGACTCTCGCGAATCGAGAGGTCCAGCTGGCCGGTTCACAGAATACACACCACTCACTGCTCCCCGTGAGCGAATTCTGGCCGAGTGCGCCAACTCGGAATTCCAGAAAGGAGGCATTCGCTTCCCGAAGCCGGCACCCCTCAAATCAAATGTTAACAAGTCCAAGTACTGCAGGTTCCATAGGAGTTATAGGCATGTCACCGAGGACTGCATCTATCTCAAGGATGCGATAGAAATTCTCATCAAGGGGGGACACCTTAAGCAATATACGAGGAGGAATGACCCCCTAGACAGGATGCCCGAGAAACACAAAAGGTCGTGGAGACAACCCCTTCCACCAAAGAGGGCGGACTGCAAGTCGCTCTAAGCATCACCAGACCGGAGGACTTCTACGTCCCCGACGAGACCGAGATCCCCGCGATCACCCCTATCCCGTGGGAGAGTTTCCCCCCCGAGGACCCTGTGACCGCTCGCAGTCCGTGGGAAAGTTTCCCCACGACAATGGTTATATCCGACGGGGGTTTCAACAAGGTCTCCGTCGGGTCAATAAAGCGGAAGTTCGACGAGCTGGAATTTGCGAGCTCGGTACAGACTTCCACCTTTGAGAAGGTGCAAGGGAAGTCGAACCCCATCACCTTCTACCTCGAGGAGCTACCAGGTGGCGCGCCCAACTCCACCATCCATCTCTTGATCCAGGCGCAAATGATGAACTTTGACGTCCGCTGAATCCTGGTCGACCAAGGGAGTTCGGTGGATATCATGTACTCCCACCTCTTCGAGACCCTCCAGCTCGATGAAAGGCGTCTGACCCCATACGTGGGCTCAAATCTCCAGGGTTTCAATGACACGACCACCAAGCCATGGGGTTATGTCGAGCTGATGGTCACCTTCGGGGGGTGAGGACACTGCCCGACAAGTCAAGACTCGCTTCCTGGTAGTGGATTGTCCTTCCCTGTACCAGAGCATTCTGGGGAGGACAACTCTGGCCGAGCTCACAGCAGTACTATCTACAGTGCATCTAAAGATGAAGTACTACACCACCCGAGGTCGGGTCGTCGCCATCCACGGGGATATCGAAGTTGCAATAAGGTGCTTCGAAGCGGCACCTAAGGGCATGAGCTCGATCAACGTCAAGCCCAAGACCGGAGAGAAGTCAATCCCAGACGCAGTACAGAAGCCACTCCCGTGCGTCAACGCGGTTGACCTTGACAGTCATTTCCCCGGTAAACAAGAAGAAGAGGGAGCAGTGGACAACGACCTCCCAGCTGAAGGCAACAGGCAGCCTCTCCACCCAATGTGCCCCATCCCAGACGGAGAATTTGAGCTCGTCGCCCTCGGAGATGATCCAGATAGGAGCGTGAAGATTGGTACCGGGCTCCCCGACCTGGCGAAGAAGAAGTTGAGGGCATGCCTCCGGGAGAACCGGATTTATTCGCGTGAAGCGCGTCCGAGATGCCCGGCCTCGACCTCGAGGTGGCCTGTCACTAGCTCACTGTAGTTCCAACCGCTAGGCTATAGTGCAACGTAGGCGTAGGCAGTCTCCTGAGAAAGCGGAGGCTGCTGAAAAAGCTGTAAAAGACCTCTTAGAGGCAAATTTCATTTCGGAAGCCAGGTACACAACCTGGATGTCCAACGTTGTACTTGTCAAGAAAAATAATGGAAAATGGAAGATGTGCGTTGACTATACCGATCTTAACCGGGCATGCCCCAAAGATTCTATCCATTTTCTAACATCAACCAGCTGGTCGACAATTCTGCAGGTTTCAAACTATTGTCCTTCATAGACGCCTACTCGGGGTACAATCAAATCCCCATGGCCAAGGCCGACAAGCAGCACACCGCCTTCATGACCGAGTTGGGTAATTACTACTACAACATGGTGCCCTTCGGCCTGAGAAACGCCGACCCGACCTTCCTGCGGATGATGAACAAAGTCTTTTGGGGAGAGATCGGCGACATGCTCGAGGTCTACATGGCCGACATGATCGTTAAATCTACGGAAGAAGTTGACCACGCGGCTCATTTCAAAAAGGTCTTTGACACAGCGAGGAAATGCAGGATGAGCTTCAACCCTGAGAAATGCACCTTCGGAGTCCAGGCGGGAAAGTTCCTCGGTTTCTACCTCACGGAGTGAGGAATCGAGGCAAACCCCGACAAATGCAGGACATTTTCTGAGATCCTGACACCGAACTCGAAGAAGTCGATACAATCCATGAACGGGATGCTGACCTCGCTATCCCGCTTCATGGCCAAGTTCGCACAATACACACTCCCATTTTTCAAGCTTCTACACCAGAAAGCCACGTTCGAATGGAATGAGGAGTGCGAGAAAGCGCTCCTCCACCTCATACAAGTCATTTCGCAACCCCCGGTTCTCTCGCGACCAGAGGGCGGGGAAACCCTATTCCTATACCTCGCCATCACGAGCAAAGCAGTCAGCGCGGTCCTAATCCGGGAAACCCCCGACGGGCAGAAGCTAATTTACTTCACCAGCAAAGCCCTCCAAGGTCCAGAACTTAGGTTGCAGCAGATAGAAAATGTCGCTCTGGCTCTCGTCACCGCGGCCAGAAGACTGCGACACTACTTCTTGGCCCACTCGATCATGGTGAGGACCGAGCAACCCGTAAGACAACTCCTCGGTCGACCAGACATGGCGGGGAGGATGCTCAGATGGTCACTCAAACTCGCCGAGTTTGCCATCCAATACGATGGGAGAAAGGCCCTGAAGGCTCAGGTTCTGGCCGACTTCGTGGCAGAAATGACCCTCCCAGAACCTTCGACCAAAGAATCCCAAAAATGGATGATCTACGTCGACGGGGTGTCCATCTCGACAGGTAGCAGAGCGAGAATCATCCTTGAAAATGGGGAAGGTATCTTAATCGAAGTCTCCCTCACGTTGTCGTTCCCGACATCGAACAATCAGGCCGAATACGAGGCTTTCCTCGCCGGGTTACGCTTAGCTGAGGACCTCGGCTCCAAAGAAGTCAAAATATTCACCGACTCCCAGCTCGTGGCCTCCCAGGTAAGGGAGGAATACCAGGCCAAGAACGACAACCTCATCGAATACTTGGCTCTAGTGAAGGAAATGATGAAAAAGTTCTCCTCGACGGAAGTGAACCACGTCCCGCGCGAACACAATACTCGAGCGGACGTTCTATCGAAACACACAAGCATAAAGAAGAAAGGCGGGAACAAATCCTTCATTCAGGAGGTGTTCTCGCGTCTGAGCATCGAGAAATTTGTCCCCGCAACTGACGTGAATGCCATTTGAGACAGCCATAGCTGGATGACCCCGGTGTATGAGTACCTCAGCACGGGTGAGCTACCCGACGACCCCAAGGACGCCGACGTCGTTAGGCGACGTGCTTGCTCCTATACAATCTTCGAAGACAAATTATATCGGTGCGGATTCTCGATCCCCCTTCTCAGGTGCGTCGAGGAGTCCAAGGTCCCCAGCATACTTTAGGAGATCCATAAGGGGATTAACGCGCAACACCTCGGCAAACAATCACTGGCCCGTAAAGTGTTACGAGTAGGGTACTACTAGCCCACCATGCAGCAGGACGCTAAGGAACACGTCAAGAAGTGCGACAGATGCCAATGACATGGGACATGCACCTGGCCCCACCCAGTGAGCTCAAAACGCTTTCGTCCCCATGGCCGCTCGCATGGTGGGGGATGGATATCCTCGGGCCCTTCGTCGTGGGGTCGTACCAAAACAAGTACCTGATCATTGGCGTTGATTATTTCACGAAGTGGATCGAGGCTGAAGCCCTGGCCTATATCACGGCCCACAACATACTACGTTTCTACAAGAGGAACCTACTTGCTCGGTTCGCCGTGCCCCAGGCAATTGTCACCAACAACGGGACACAATTCACTGACAAGAACTTTCAGGACTTCGTCGCAAAGCTGGGCACGAAGCAACACTTCACATCGGTCGAGAACCCGCAAACAAATGGTTAGGCTGAGGCCGCAAATAGGGTGATACTGCGAGGTCTAAAAAGGAGACTGGGCGACGCCAAGCAAAAATGGGTCGAGGAGCTACACAGCATCCTCTGGGCCTACAGAACAACCCCGCACTCCACTACTGGGGAGACCTCCTTCCGATTAACCTACAAAATTGTGGCGGTGATCCTTGTGGAAATAAGGGAACCCTCGAGGAGAATGGAATCTCCCCTAGACGGGGAGACGAACGATGAGGTCCTTCGGGAGGAACTCGACTTTGTCGAAGAGATAAGGTCAGGCAAGTCCCTCTGCGAGGCCTCACTCAAACAGAAGATAACTTTATGCTATAACAACAAAGTTATTAAATGCGATTTTCAGGTAGGTACCCTCGTCCTACAAAGGAACCAGAAAGATTCGCGAGAAGGCAAGCTCGCCGCGAACTGGGAGGGAGCTTACCGCGTCCGTGCGAAAACTGGGACAGGAGCCTACTACCTCGAAAATCTACACAGGGAGGAACTTGCTCGACCATGGAATACTGAAAAAGCTTAAATAGTATTACAATTAAACATTGTCTGCGACCCATCCGCGTCGCGACTACGGGGGCGCACTAAGGTACAAGCGCGACTCCCTCGAGACAAGAAGACAAGGGCCTGCGTTGTGTGTGCGCAAGGACCCTTGATCCGATGGGGACACCTCAACTGAGCTCCACTGTTGTCGTACCAATTTGGCAGGGAACCCAGCTCGCGATGGGAAGCCCACGCCCCGAAGCTAAGAACTCAATCGAGCTCTTAGCCTCGTCGAAGGTCGGAAGACATCTCTGACCACTCGACCAATTCCCTGCACTGTCGAGGATCAACAGAGTCGAGCGAAACCCCCCAATTACTTAGACAAAAATGAAACAGATATATCATCAAATATACAAACATCATACATACACAAATAAACAAAAGATGAAGCATTAAGTTGGGCAGAAGCCCATTATTCAAAGTACATGCAAAAATGTCACAAGCCCCTGGCACGCAGGCCGGGCAGAAAGTGATTCAAAATCACGACACATAGACCGAACTAAACAAATGAGAACTAGCACGCATGCCATACAAACTAGCCAAAAGAAAAAACTAAGCTGACGTGTTCCCCTCAGGCTGCCCATCCTCCATAGTCTCGTCGTCATCATCCTCCTCGGACGCTGGGGGGACAATCTGACCTTCGACCACCTCATGGTAGGGACCAGTCCCTTTAGTGATGAGCTAAACGTTGGGGTTCACGATCCGGAGCTGCTTCACGGCGTTAGCGAAGCCCACCTTGATAGCCCCATGGACATCCTGCTCAGTCTGCCGGAGCTTTGCAATCAATTAGGCCCGAGAGGTCAGCAACTTGTCGTCCTTGGTTTCTTCTTCAGCAGGTCGGGCAGCCTGCTCCAGCTCAGCGATTCTCCCAGGATATTTCCCCTCTCCTCAGCGGCATTCTTCAATTTCCCCTCCAATTGACCCTGAAGCTCGACTTGGGCTTCATTCTTCTTTTTACACTCTGCGAGGTCCTTGCTCAATTTCTTCATCTTGGCCTCAACTGACTTGAAGTTATCCTGCAGTTTGGTCAGCTCAGCTGATGGATAGGTTTCATCGTTCAGGACCAGGGCTGTAGCAAAAACCCGCATCATCGCGGCCATGTACTCCACCAAGGCTTTTCTCCTCGAAACTCGGTCAGCACCTAAGATTGCATGGGCTTTAGATGCGCTAACAGCCAGTGAGTTGGCCCCTGAGAAGAAATTTGGCTCAGGTGACAAGGCGGGAGCACGAACTTTTCATTGGGGGGGGGCGCTCAGTAAGATCGACATGCACCTGCTCGCTGGTTTGCTGCCTTTTCGGGAACCCCTGCGAGTTAGGAGATTGGCTACACTAAGGGGAGCCGAAGGAATCCCCGGATGCCGGGATAGGACCGGGGCGCTGGTGCCGGATCTGTTCGACTCGTCCTTTCATGCCCTTCTTCGAACCTCGAGTATCTACCAACTTCTTAACACGCTTCTCCATGCTCGACATTTTGCCTGCAAAGCAAAAATAAAAGCACGTCAGTAAACCAAAGACAAAAATGTACAGGAGAACCCGGCCAAGGAGTTGCTTGCCACCTAATAGCTCGAGGGCGTCCTCGTCGAAAAATGTCTCAAGGAGGGCCCTCATATTAATCAACCGAGCCTCCTCTAAGATCTCCTCGTTGTCATCGCAGATAAACTTTCCGTCCGGAGTAACGAGCTACGTAGGTTTAAAACCAGAGACAAACTTGACTATCTTCTCGTGGGCCAGACGGTCATCTTTGGCCAGCGCGCTCGGGACAAATATGTAGTTGTCTGTGCCTTTCTTGAAGTGCGCTTCCATCCAACATAGGGGGAACTTCGCCTCGAGGACTTCCACCTGATGCCCGTCTATTTCTTCTAGCACCCAGTTCTACATTGTCTCCGATACCTTGAATGAGATAGGCTTTATGACATAATACCGGGACTTGAAGTGGCGACAGAGTCCATATAAGTCTTGAATAACCTGCTCACTTGTTTGAAGGATACCCACCCGTGCCTCCCATCAATCGTCTGCCTCTGTAGATGGAATATACGGAAGAACAAAGGTATGGTCGCCCCGATGCCGAGGTGCCGGCAGACGAGCTCAAATGCGCAAATGAAGGCAAGAGCATTGGGGTGAAGCTGCGAAGGTTCCAGGCGCCGCCAAGTGAACACCTCTTGCTGGAAATCACTGAAGGGTAGGCGCCAGCCCGCCTTGTCGAAAGTAAACTCATACAGATGGAATCTCATCCCTTTGAATCTCGAGCAGATGCGGAGATATGCTAGAGGCTTGTACACAGCCAGTTCTTCGAGGAGCCCTTGCAGCGATCCTCGACAGTGGCAAAGGCATCATCGGAATCCGTAGTGAACTGAGACGGGATGCCCAGAGGCTCCTCGCTAGCCTAGCCTTCTGGTGGCCATTCCTCATCACTAGTGATCGGCGCCAACGGGGAGTCGGTCTCTTTGTCGGTCTCTATGAATCCCGCGGTCGTGGTCGCCATTTTACCTGAAAAAGCAGAGGGAATTGGTGAATTCGATAGTCACGATCAAATTCACCCTTCCACCGCAAATCAAGTGAAAGGGCGAAAAAAGGGTCGGGGAACATGCTCAGAAAACGTCCCCAACCAGAGCCTTCCTCAGAGACGTCCTGTGCTGGGGAAACATCCCCCTGACCACGATTACCGAGGGTACTCACACCTTAGACCTCCCCGCGTTAGGGAGACAGGAAATTCGAGGACCTGAGCAGATATGCTCGGGGGTTCATCGAGCGTCCCGGGGCCTTCATCAGGTCCACAGAGTCTTCATCCCATGTCCTTGGGGAATTCATCCTACATCCTCGGGACCTTCATCAGGTCCTCGGGAGATCTATCCCAGTTCCCCGAGGCATTCATCAGAAATCTAAAGAGGCCCCTCCGTTTTCGCCGGAAACTCTGTGGCATCTCCGGGAACTTCATTAGTCCGTCGGAGAAACCACCGTAGAAAGAATAAAACAGAAAGAAGGAACCAAAAACTTACTTGAAACAGCGGTTGGGAATCTCCGGTGCGGCGGCGTACGGTGAAAGGACGACGACGGAAGCTAAAGACAAAGAGAGAGAGTGGTGAGTAGAGAGAGTGGAAACGCGCAAATGGCACCAACCCAACTCTATTTATAGAGCCGTCACAAGGCTCGAGGCATTCTCCTAGGATCCTAGCGGCCCTAGGCATTGATTACGAGTGACATGTGGCACTCAAGGTCCCGCGCATGTCGTTTCCCTTCCCTGTGTGCCCGTGGGATAAACATGTCCGTTTCCTTTCATCTCCCCGCAGAGTCGACCATAAATAATCTTTCGAATGACAGAAGACCATCAGTCCCCAAGGCTCGAGCCCGACGAACATCCCTGCGCCTGGCCGTCTACATTTCCCATCAGCTTATCACTTCGGGCATGCTGTTCTACTAAACCAGCCCCGACGAGTGGGCTGCCTCTTAAGTCATTAATCCGACACTCCGGAGCAACGACTTGGGGGCTCCTGTTCTGGGCTGGGCCAGTGCCTGCCCATCAGTCGGGCATACCCAACCCAATATCATGCTAAGCGACCCATTACGACCCAATTAATCTCCTCGTCGGGCACGCCCAATGACATTACCATCGAGCAGATGATGCACGACCCGGGGAGAGTTCATGCCTTTCCCCCCACGTTCTCCACGTGCTCCCCCCGCGTGGACACGTCATCAGGTAATTAACCACATCCGAAAGAGTCTGTTTGCCCACCCTCTAAAAATCTCGGGACAATTACTCCAGGGCAAAGACCATGTGCTGGTCTTCCCTACGCCACGTAAGCCCTGGCAGTTATCTGCATTGGGCCTAGCAATCCAACCCAATGCAGACGACCGTTGGCCCAGCGCGGGGGGTGTAACGCCCCGATTTGTTTAATTGTATTTATTTATTTCATTTATGTGAATTTTGTGAAATGTGTGAATTTATTGTATTTTACCTGGTAATTGAGTTAATTGGCTAATTTCCCTAATAAGTAAAATATTTGCAATAAATTATAATTTCTTTTCAACTTTTATTTCCCGAAATATATTTCATCGCTGTTTATGTTTTATCGCGTTTTGAGAGCGTTTGCCAGATATTTGAGCTAAGGGGTAAAATGGTCATTTTGAGGTGTTAGATATTTTAGAAAAATTAGATATTTTTATAAATAGAAATTTGAGAGAAAAAGAGAGAAAAGAAAGGGAAAGGAAAGAAAGAGAGAAAGAAGGAAAAGGAGAGGAAAAAAGGTGGAAATCGACATAGCTCTGTTTCAAGCACGAATAATCGGGTAAGGGTGAGAAGTTTCGATTATATCTTGCCTGTGTATGTATATGTGTTGTTTGTTGTAATTGTTTTGGTTATTTCACAAATTTTTCTTATTGATAATTTGTGATCAATTAGATAGAAATTGATGTTTTCACGGTTGGAAATCGATATAAACTGTGTTGAATGATCACACTAAGCATATGAACATTTGTTTATACTTGTTATGTTGTTTGGAACTGATTTGAGATGAAAATGGTGATTTTGGGAAGGATTGTCGAAGGGTTATTTTTCTGAAAATTGCAGTGCTCGCTTAGCGCGCAGTCGCCCGCTTAGCGCGGTCTGGAGAATTTGTAACCTCTCCATGCAGTGAGGAGCGCGCTTGGCGTGGGGTGGAGCCCGCTTAGCGCGACCTGGAGCAAAAATAAAACTGTTTTTTTCTAATCCATAACTTTTGATTCGTAACTCGGATCGAGACGTTCTTAGTACCGTTGGAAAGCTAAGGAGATGTTCTTTCTTATAAAAATCGGTTTGAGATTGGTGGCCGATTTAATTGTGTCGGGAATTTGGAAACATGTCGTTTTGTCGACTTTTACCGTCGTAATTGTGTGCAATTGATGTGTTATCATGCGATATGTTTTTGATATATAGGGTATAGCTTGTGTGCTGTTATATGATGTTGGAGCATGTGATAAGTTATTGTAATTGTTGTGGCCATATGGCAAAATACTTTGTTGACTTGAATACAAATGTATGGTATTAATGTATGTTGTTGTGGGTAGCCTTCGTGGCGTGAATCCTAGTGTTGTGAGTATCATTGTACAATTGCAGGATTGTTGTGGTTGATGGTGAGTAATTCTTGATGTGAATTGATATGAGCGTATATGCTAAAATGCTAAATGTTGTGGTTTGTGTATTATGATGAAATGCATTGTTTATGTGAAATTCAATGTGTGTTATTTGGTGGCCTTATGGCAAGTAAATGCATTGTTTGAATTGATTTCCAATGCATGAATAATGACGATGAGATAATTCATATTGTTGATTTGTGAAGTTGCATTTGATTGTCAGGAGTCATTTGTATGCCAAGCATCATGATATGCATCTTGTGATGTCATGTGCCCTTGTGGGGTGTGAGCGACGAAACGATTCCAGAGGGAATCTGCTGTAACGGTCGTGAGCCTTATAGAAAGAGGACCTAAAGTGACGTTATAGACGATTGTGAGCCTTATACAAAGAGGACCTAAAGCGATCGGATCGTGAGCCTTATACAAAGAGGACCTAAAGCGATCCATAAACGTCGTGAGCCTTATACCAAGAGGACCTAAAGCGACGGGGAACATCGTTTGCCCGACGGGGAGTTACTCTAAGTAACAAGCGATGATTCCAATAATTCCTGAGTGAATTAATGATGAGAATGATGGATGGATTGGTACCGCATGCATAGAGTCGTTGTGTCGGTCTCTGTGCATTTGCATAAATCATGAATGGATTGATTATGTGTGGGGAATTGTGAATTGATTGATTATGTGTTGGGCTCGTGATAGCATTGGTGATTTGATATGCATCTGTGATAAATGCATTGGTTATGGATGATATGTTTTATGTATAGACATATGCTATGTTTTGTGGGGATGTTGTGCATTACAACGATTGTATTAATTCTCTATGGTATGCTATAGATGAATATATGTGAGGTGGCGGTTTATTTCCATATGTTATAACTTTGGTATACCTTATGTTAGAATATGTGATTATGTTGGTATAATTGATATATGCTATGTTGTTGGATTAGTATAAATATGTTATGTATCTATGGCATGCAATATGTATTAGTATGTGATGCTTGTGGTGAGAATAATTATGCATGTGAATTTGTATGTGTTTGCATATTATTATGCAATCTTGATTTAGTTGTTATTTCTCACCCTTCTGTTGTGGTTTGTTGCTCTATGAGGCAATTGCAGATTAGTATCTTGGAGGCTTTTGTGAAGATTAGTTCTCCACCTTTTTGTCAGTCTATCTGCTCTGATACGTAACACGGTAGTCAGGGAACGCTTTGTTATATATGTATACATTTGTTGGATCTATTTTTTATTACCTTTGTATGAATATTTTGATGTTATAAAATAATTTATTTTGTAAAACAAGTCAGTTATGGATCTTTCCGCTTTATTCCATAATTGAACTTTCCTTTTGTTGGAAAAAGTTTCCCTTTTATGTTTATGCTATTTTGTGTTATGTATCAAATTTATGAGCAGGAATTGTGTTTTTCTCAAATGTGCCATCCTTATTTATGTCTAAGAATTTTCTTTTTATTCACTCTGATTTAATCATGTATTATTTAGTGCGATGGAAATTGGGGTGTTACATTAGTGGTATCAGAGCAGGTCGGTCTGTCCTGCCAAGTTGTTGAGTCAGTTTGTGTGACAGTTGAATACTGTCGATGTTGTTTGTTCCTTAGTACATGATATGTGTGTGAAACACTATCAGTACTTTCTGGTTTTCTAATCCTTTGTCTTCAGGATTGAGAATTTGATAAGTGTGGGAGAAGCTGGTGTTTCTCGAAGTTGCTTCGGTTGTGTGCCGTAGGTTGCAAGAGTGTAAGTGTTGTTTGGATAGTGTTGTTCCTGATTCCGGAGGGAATGCAGAGGTAAGGTTTATGTCAACTAAGGATTTGTGCCTTAGGTAGTTTTGTGCACAAGATGCAAGAAATGCTATTATGGTTTGGTAAAGATGGTTTATGCCCCATCATGATTGTCGGATGTCTATTAACAAATTGAGAAACTGATCACCCTTAATCTCTTGTTGATAGTAGATGAAATTATGTTGGATGGGATAGACGTGTCTTTCCGGCCTTGATAGTGTGTGCAATGAATTGTTTGGAATTAAGAAAATGATTACGGATTGTTTTGATGAGTCGATGAAGATTCTTATATCGGAAGATGAGACGGATTAGAGGTTTTGGTATGTTGGTCTAGTTGGGAAGTCATTGAGAGAGAATGATTGGGTATCGTTAATGGTTGTTCTCAGAGAGTAGAGTGTGAACTCAAATTTGATGAAGGTGAAGATTTGAGGTTTGGATCTGCTATGTAAGTAGAAGAACTTTTAGGACGTGAAACTCAGATGTTTATCATGTTTGTGATGATAGTGTTCTGGAAATTGGCAGGAAGCCACAGTGATGGGCCGTCAGTTGTGCATGGTTTTCAGATGTGTTTTTGGATGAAACTTTAGTGTGTCGACTTGAAGAGGTCCAACATGGTTGGTAAGGAAAAGGATGATAGTATGAGGTTGTGTGTTAATCAGTGAGTAGTATGGAAACTTGCAGTTGTGTTCTGGATAGCTTGAGTTTTGAATTGTGACGAATCGTGAACGATTTGAAGTTCCTTGATGGTATTACTTTTGTTATGGTTGTGGATTATATGAATCGTATCTTCCAGACTTGTTTGGATAAGTTTATAGTGATGTTTATTGGATGATATTCTGATTTATTTTAAATCAAAGGATGAGTATATAGTGTATTTGAGGATTGAGTTACAAGGGCTGGAAGAGAGGGAGCTTTCTACTGAATTATCGAAGTGAGAATTTTGATTGAAAGAGGTTAGTTTCTTGGTTATGTTATTTCCGATGATGGTATTGTTGTGTATCAATCCAAAATAGATGCAGTTCTACATTGAGAGACTCCAAAGTCTGTTAAAGGGATTAGAAACTTTTGGGCTTGGTTGGTTGTTACTGCAGGCTATGGAAGACTTTGCTAGGTTCGTACTTCTGTTATCTTAGTTGACTTGCAAAGGGTAAGACGTTTGTTTTGGATGTTCGTTGTGAGTAAGTTTTGGTGAGCTGAAGTAGAGATTGACTACGGCTCCAATTTTGATTCTGCCTGATCCTAATAAACTGTTTATGGAATATTGGGATACGTCCTTGATAAGTGTAGTTAGTGTGTTAATGCGAGAGGGAAAAGTCATTTCTTATGCTTTACGACAATTGAGGATTCATGATTTCTCGAAGGCTGCGGTTACTTTTGTGTTGAAGAATCTAGAGGTATTATTTTGAGGGTTTTAGGTTCAAGGTGTTTGGTAATCGCAAGGGTTTAGAGTACTTGTTTGATCAGAAGGAATAAAGTAGGAGACAACGAGGATGGTTGGAATTCCTGATTAGTTATGACCTTTGCTCGAATTATCCTATTGGTGAAGTTAATGTCGTGCCTGATGAGTTGAGTCAAAAGTTTTTACATATGTCTACTTTGATAGTTAAAGAGTGGGAACTTTTGGAAGAATTTAGAGATTTGAGTTTGGTGTGTGAATTGACATCTGATAGCGTGAGGCTTGGTATGTTATAGGTCACTAATGATTTTTTGTAGACCGTTAGCGAGAAACAGAGTCTGGATGTGAAATTTGTTGATTTGGTGATGGTTGGAGATAAAGGTGTGAATGGTGACTTTAAATTGGATGGTCAGAGTGTTTTGAGATTCCATGGTAGAATTTGTATTCCTGATGGTTCAAAATTGAAACAGATGATTTTAGAGGAAGGACACCGGAGTAGTTTGAGTATACATCCGGGAGCTAATAACATGTATCAAGATTTGAAAAAGATCTTGTCATGGTCAGAGAGTTAGAGTTGGTTGAGTAGTTCAGAGACTTGTGTCTGGTGTGTAAGCTAACACAACAGAGTGTGATGTTGGGTATATTAAAAGTGAACAGTGATTTTTGGTGAATAGGAGAAAGAGTTAGACTTTGGACGTGAAATTGGTAGATTTGATGGTTACGAGTCATCAGAGTGCGTAGCAGAAGCATGATGTGGCACAATTCGTATATGCATGTGTGACTTGTAAGAGTTCATAGGTTGAACATTGGAAACATGTAGGAGTAATGAGACCATTGGACGTTTCAAGATGGAAGTGTTAGGTGAAAGGTTTAAATATTATTCATGGGCTACTATGCAAATGGATGTTTTGGTGGTATGTTCGATTGGTGAATCGTAGCATTGTGGTAATATTATTGTGTGACAAGGATGTTGGTATTGTGGTTATGTAGAGGTTGTTGAGACAATGTTGGGTCATGGAACTTTATGTTCTTGTTTGTTTTGTTGCCTCATTTCTACCGTGTTGGTTCAAGTGCGAGTAGCTAATTCCTTGGGGGAATTAGGGGAGTGTTACCTATGGTGAGGGTAACGATCTTGTTGTGTTTCGGTTCAAGAGTGAACATGTGTGTTCGTAACTTGGGTATTCCTTGAGTCGTGGGTTGGTCGTCAAGTGCATTGTATGGGCATTGCATCTTGTCGTGTCGTTGTAGTAGTTGCTGTTGGTAAGGTGGTTTGTCAGTTTGTGTTATCCGTGGTGTGCCTTTTGTTGGCATGATAGTTTGTTAGTCGGATGCGAGAGTCGTATCCGGAGTTGTTCGTATCAGTTATATTTTCGAGGACGAAAATTTCTAAGTGGGGGAGAGTTGTAACGCCCCGATTTGTTTAATTGTATTTATTTATTTCATTTATGTGAATTTTGTGAAATGTGTGAATTTATTGTATTTTACCTGCTAATTGAGTTAATTGGTTAATTTCCCGGATAGGTAAAATATTTGCAATAAATTATAATTTCTTTTCAACTTTTATTTCCCGAAATATATTTCATCGTTGTTTATGTTTTATCGCGTTTTGAGAGCGTTTGCGAGATATTTGAGCTGAGGGGTAAAATGGTAATTTTGAGGGGTTAGATATTTTAGAAAAATTAGATATTTTTATAAATAGAGATTTGAGAGAAAAAGAGAGAAAAGAAAGGGAAAGGAAAGAAAGAGAGAAAGAAGGAAAACGAGAGGAAAAGAGGTGGAAATCGACATAGCTCCGTTTCAAGCACGATTAATCGGGTAAGGGTGAGAGGTTTCGATTATATCTTGCTTGTGTATGTATATGTGTTGTTTGTTGTAATTGTTTTGGTTGTTTCACAACTTTTTCTTATTGATAATTTGTGATTAATTAGATAGAAATTGATGTTTTCACGGTCGGAAATCGATATAAACTGTGTTGAATGATCACACTAAGCATATAAACATTTGTTGATACTTGTTATGTTGTTTGGAACTGATTTGAGATGAAAATTGTGATTTTGGGAAGGATTGTCGAAGGGTTATTTTTCTTAAAATCGCAGTGCGCGCTTAGCGCGCAGCCGCCCGCTTAGCGGGGTCTGGAGAATTTGCAACCTCTTCAGGCAGTGAGGAGCGCGCTTAGCGCGCGGTGGAGCCCGCTTAGTGCGACCTGGAGCAAAAATAACACTGTTTTTTTTCTAAAATCCATAACTTTTGATCCGTAACTCGGATCGAGACATTTTTAGTACAGTTGGAAAGCTAAGGAGATGTTCTTTCTAATAAAAATGGGTTTGAGATTGTTGGCTGATTTAATTGTGTCAGGAATTTGGAAAAGTTTCGTTTTGTCGACTTTTACCGTCGTAATTGTGTGTGATTGATGTGTTATCATGCGATATGTTTTTGATATATAACGTATAGCTTGTGTGTTGTTATATGATGTTGAAGCATGCGATAAGTTGTTGTAATTGTTGTGGCCTTATGGCAAAATACTTTGTTGACTTGAATACAAATGTATGGTATTAATGTATGTTGTTGTGGGTAGCCTTCGTGGCGTGAATCCTAGTGTTGTGAGTATCATTATATGATTGCAGGATTGTTGTGGTTGATGGTGAGTAATTCTTGATGTGAATTGATATGAGTGTATATGCTAAAATGCTAAATGTTGTGGTTTGTGGATTATGATTAAATGCATTGTTTATGTGAAATTCAATGTGTGTTATTTGGTGGCCTTATGACAAGTAAATGCATTGTTTGAATTGATTTCCAATGCATGAATAATGACGATCAGATAATTCATATTGTTGATTTGTGAAGATGCATTTGATTGTCATGAGTCATTTGTATGCCAAGCATCATGATATGCATCTTGTGATGTCGTGTGCCCTTGTGGGGTGTGAGCGACGAAACGATTCTAGAGGGAATCTGCTGTAACAGTCGTGAGCCTTATACAAAGAGGACCTAAAGCGAAGTTATGGACGATCGTGAGCCTTATACAAAGAGGACCTAAAGTGATCGGATCGTGAGCCTTATACAAAGAGGACCTAAAGCGATACATAAACATTGTGAGCCTTATATCAAGAGGACCTAAAGCGACGGGGAACATCTTTTGCCCGACGGGGAGTTACACTATGTAACAAGCGATGATCCCAATAATTCCTGAGTGAATTAATGATGAGAGTAATGCATGGATTGGTACCTCATGCATAGAGTCGTTGTGTCGGTCTCTATGCATTTGCATAAATCATGAATGGATTGATTATGTGTGGGGAATTGTGAATTGATTGATTATGTGTTGGGCTCGTGATAGCATTGGTGATTTGATATGCATCTATCAAAAATGCATTGGTTATGGATAATATGTTTTATGTATAGACATATGCTATGTTTTGTGGGGATGTTGTGCATTACAATGATTGTATTAATTCTCTATGGTGTGCTCTAGATGAATATATGTGAGGTGGCGGTGTGTTTCCATATGTTATAACTTTGGTATGCCTTATGTGTGAATATGTGATTATGTTGGTATAATTGATATATGCTATGTTGTTGGATTAGTAGAAATATGTTATGTATATGTGGCATGCTATATGTATTAGTATGTGATGCTTGTGGTGAGAATAATTATGCATGTGAATTTATATATGTTTGCATATTATTATGCAATCTTGATTTAATTGTTATTTCTCACCCTTCTGCTGTGGTTTGTTGCTCTATGAGGCAATTGCAGATTAGTATCTTGGAGGCTTTTGTGAAGATTAGTTCTCCACCCTTTTGTCGGTCTGTCTGCTCTGATACGTAACACGAGAGTCAGGAAACGCTTTTGTTATATATGTATACATTTGTTGGATCTATTTTGTATTACCTTTGTATGAATATTTTGATGTTATAAAATAATTTATTTTGTCAAACAAGTCAGTTATGGATCTTTCCACTTTATGCCATAATTGAACTTTCCTTTTGTTGGAAAAAGTTTCCCTTTTATGTTTATGCTATTTTGTGTTATGTATGAAATTTATGAGCAGAAATTGTGTTTTTCTCAAATGTGGCATCCTTATTTCTGTCTAAGAATTTTCTTTTTATTCACTCTGATTTAATCATGTATTATTTAGTGCGATGGGAATTGGGGTGTTACAGGGGGCACAATATAAATACCCTCTCTCACGAGAGGGTCAGTAATTCTATTTTATTCTCATTCTTACTCTCACTTTCTGTACTTGCTTGCCCCCTTCCTGACTTTGGCATCGGAGTACCTTGCAGGTACACAACCCTCCCCCCCCCCCCCCCCCCCCCCCCACCACCGTCTCATCATCACCTGAGTAGCGGAACTCACAACGTTTGCTGACCACCAATCTCCTTTCTGGTCTGGTACGAACACTAATAAATTTAAATTTATTTACAAATTAATAAAATGCAATTACACTTCAACTTCTATTCCAAAAATCATATATTATAAAAATCTTATTATTATATATGACTGAAGACTTAATCACAAGTAAACACAATTATCACACTTTATTTAATTCAATCTTTTTACCTTACACCTAAAATAATAATAACTACACTATTTTGTTAATAATTACACCATTTCTTTTTTGAGTCTAATACCTAAAAATATACAACTACACTATTTTTTTAAATTAAAAAATATTTAGCACAGAAATTACCGACCATGCAAAAATAAAAATAAAAAATGGTTAGCTAACAAAAACATGATATAAAATATTAAAAATAAATAAAAATTTAGTAACTTTATTTATAAATTAATAAAATAAAAAAATCAGAAAATAGAAATATTTTCTAAATATAAAAAAATAATTATGTGATTAAAATTGTTAATAGTAAATCATCTTATTATTTGATCAACTTTTATAAGTAATTAATTTTTCTTTTTAGTTTTAAAATATAAAAATCTAACGTATAATTTAAAAACACAAGATACACTTCCTCAATAACATGAAATATTTCTAATACCTACAAATAATAAACTTACTTTAAACGAAGAAAAATAGCCACAAAATTCAAAAGAACTAACATATTTTATTTCACCTAAAAATAATAGAATAATGTCAAAATAATTTCGTAATTCTTTTTATTTATTTAAACTAAAAATTTGAAACTACCTCAATACCATTGTACAATATAAATTAAATACAAAACAATTAAAAATATTTAAATTAAATATTTCTATATTTTATGAAAACAACAAAATATTAATAAATACAACAAAATATGTGGAGTAACTCTCTCTCTAGCCAATGGACAATGATGGATGAAAAACCTAGGTAAAGAGTTGGCGCATATTTCTCAATCATGAACCAACACAAAGAATAAACATAGAAACAAGGTTTTTCACCATACATTTATCATCTAAGAGTTCACAAACTAGAATCAATCCATATACATACAAAGGAAAGGTTTACCTACATCTAACCTTGACACAAAAGAGAAATTAGCTACATATATTCATGGTAGCTTGATCAACAAGAATCGGGAGAAGAGAAACGAGCATCAACGACGATTTTATAGACAAAATGATGCTTTTTAATCTTCAAAAGATGAAGTGCTACAGTGTAATATACTTTTATCTAAGAATGCAATAGAGAGAGAGTCAAAATTCTGATCAAAACCACTTATAAAGGGGCTGAGTTTCGCGAAGCGCGCTGAGCGCGCAGTCGCCCACTGAGCGGGCTCCACTTAAAAGATAAACCGTCCAAAAGCGCGCTGAGCGCGCTAAGGAGCCCGCTGAGTGCGCAAGCTCATGTAATTCCATCCAACCTCGCGCTGGGAGCGCGCTGAGCGCGCTCAAAGCATGCTCCAAAAATGCAAATTTTGCCAAACTGTTTTTGTGGGGCCCTCAAAGCTCCATTCTTCTCCCTTCCATGTAAAAATATGCAATAAAAACACAAAAGTTAAATAGATACGACAAATAACGAAATTAACTAGAAAATGGTTATAAACGGAAACAATGGGAAAAGGCTTGGATTTACAAATAAAGCTCACAAAAAGGTGCTAAAAACTAATCTAAATATTAACACTTTTTAGCACCTAACAACTCTCCCCAACTTGTTTCTTTGTTTATCCTCAAACGAAGATAAAATAGAATAGAAGCAAGCGGAAAACCAGAAACAAACACCAACAAAAGTAATGGTTCAAACCAAATAAACACACACGCAAGTACCGCTCGGCCTTACTAAGAATGAAAATATGTAAATGAACTAAATTCTAAAGATAATTAACACGCACAAATCATAAGCAAACAAATGTTCAAATTGGAATCACCTAATTTATTCAAATGAGCCTAGCTCAATATATCCAAGGGACAAAACACACTCATAGCAAAAGTGTCAGCATCCAGAACAATTCATGCATTCATCAAACTAACTCAACAAGAAAGGTTGTAACTTGGCAAGGTTTAACAAGAAAGGGATATTTGTAAAAGGCCAATGAAACAAAGTGGTTAACAAAAATTTTCAACAATGAAGAACATGCCAATAACCCACTTAGACACCTCATAACAATTCAATTCAAACCTTTCTTTTCATTTCAATTCTTTTCTTATGGTGCACTCTTTCATTTTCTTTTCAAGCAACTCCTTTTGGAGTGCAGAGCATAGCACAAAATAATGTTTCATGTATCTTTTTCTTTTTCACAAGAGGCACCAAATCACCCTTTCTTTTTTTTTCTTTTTCACAAACTAAAACCACTCTCCCCAACTTTAAACCATACCATATTTAATGTGCAATGTTCTTCAAAAGTATGTTCAAACAAAGGGTTAAGTGTATATATAAAAAAAACTAGAATGAATCACATTGATTTTCTTTTTAGCTTCACAACCACAATTAAGTGCATTCCTATGATCAATCGACGGGTTGATGCGATATTCATTCCAATTTCAAGGCTCAACATGGCTAGCAAGTGCTCACACCTCTCACAAGGTAAAATTGAAGTTTATTTGGATCGGTTATTTTTCTCATAATCAAAAATTGCCTAGATCATTTCAATGTTTCCAAGGTTTGCAAATGAATACAAGATTAAACATGAATCATACGAGCTAAACAACAATTACAAAATCTCTCAATATATATGAACAATGGAGGGACTCACATTTGTGGTTCTCCTAATTGATTCCAAAATGAACAAAAATGCAAAATGAAGAAAAGCTTGAAAAGCATGTGAATCACAAAGTTCAAAAACATACTAACATTCTACAAAGCACAAAATAGAGTACCTTTGTGTGCACCAACTTAGAATTTTATCATCACCATCAATGAATGGTGAAGTGCATGACTTAATGTTCAAAGAAACAAACTTGCTTCATCCATCCATTACCTTAAAAATAAAGGGCAAACAACAAAAAAATTTCTGTACAAACAAACCATATAAGCATAAAACAACATCCACCCAGATGTTAAATTCATTAATCAACCAAAAATTTTTTTTTAACACCAATTCAAACTCACATCCGCCCGGATGGAGAATACAAAATTCCTACACAAGGTAGTCAATGCAAAATCCAAACATAATAGTTATACCAAGTAAAAAAAAAACAAAATATAATAAAGGACTAGTCAAACCCAACATCAGTCAGAACTAGAGCTAGACGTTCCATGATCCGCTCCATCATCACCGTCATCGTCATCAAGGTCGCCTTCGCCTGCCCCCTCCGGAAAACCAGGCCTGCCCTCAGGCCAACGAGCATAAGCAATGAGGTCTTCGCGAGTCCTCAGCCGGTGGTCCACATACGGTTCCCGAATATGCAGCTGCAATTGCATCATAGACTCATGCAAAAATAAGAAAGCCCGCTGATGAGCCTCGGGCATGGCCCAATTGGCCTCAACACTTGGATCATAAGCGTGTCCGCGTCCGCGAGCAGGAGCAGCAGCAGCTACAGGGACAGCCTGCTCTAAATCAATCACCCCCATACAATGACGAGTGACATAACTATCATCTACAATCTGGAGCTTCACATTCCCATGAGTAGGCAATGTAACTTGCGCCTCATGGCATAAAGCCATAATCAACCCTGGATAAATAAGGGCGCAAGCCACACGATCTCCAAGCGGTGTACCACTGGTGGCAGTTCTCTTCATCTCATTAGCAATAATCCGTGCAAAATCCACGGTGTGGCCCTTTATGCACAAATGAAAAATCAGATCCGCGGTCTCCATTGGAATAGAGGAGGTGTGGCTTCTAGGCCGAAGGTTGTATAGAACAACCGACATGACAAGTTGTGAAATAGAATCCAACACCCTCCTAGCAAACTTTATAGGTGCTCCACTAGCACTTAAAGTGTAAGTCCCCCCGGTTCTGCACAAAGACTCCCTAAGTTGGTCGGCATTCCAGTTCCGCTGAGCCAACGACCGTGCAAAATCACACAACTCATCTTCTTCCAGCTGCAGTGGGTTTCCAAGGTAGGTATTGATGGCATTTCTTGAGAAATCAATATCTTTCCCCCTAACCCAAGTTTTGAAAGTGAACCTATCACCACCGGAGGGTAACGCATTAGCGTAAAACTCCTTCACAATGTCTATATAGTACTCAGGAAAAGGAGAACCAAGCTTATCCCACGCACCACCTTTGAAAAAATGACTTATGTTTCTATGGGGACCATCGGGATCAATCATAATTAACCTGTCCGGCCAAATCGATCTTTTTTCAAGCTGCACGTATCTTTGTTGTTGCTCGAGGCCAACAAAATACGAAGAATCGAATTGGCCAGTAGGAGCTCTTCTGTTAGGATTTGACGTAGAACCAACGACACGTTGCTTCTTTCTTCCTGACATCTGAAAAACAAAAGAAAAACAACGTACACACAAAAAAGTACCACATGTTAGCGAAAACAACAAGCTAAAATTCCTATTCTCAGCACAGCAGAACAGAAATAGGACAAGGGGAAATTTTCTGCAAATCTCAGAGTGCGCTGAGCGCGCAGGAGCGCACTGAGCGGGCTCTGTGAAATGCAGAAAAAAACCCCCTCTGCAACAAATGGTTCCAAAAGATAAACACTACACAGCCATTGTTAAACACTTACAGAGAAATGCCCATACTGAATTCACAAAAATCAAAACAAATTAAACTTTTCACAAAACCTAATTCTAAAATTTCATACCCTAATTTCTACAATTCTAACTTCTAACTAACATGCAATCATACTAAGTAAACACTTATACAGAATTTGGTCATAAACAGAAGCAAAGGAAAGAAGAAGAACAAGAACATTCAACATTTACAAACAATGTCCCAAAAATGGGTTTCTAAATGAAAATGAAAAATTGAAAAACAAAGACTTACAATGCTTGAGGATGATGATGCTTAGCAGAAAATGATAAGGGAAATGATGTAGAGAACTGAAGATCCAAGGAGGTTTTGAAAAATTTGGAGGAGAGAAAATGAGGGAAAATGAGGGGAATGAGAAAAAGAGGCAAGGTTTCTGAACCCTAGCCACTTAAACACATTCTGGGCCGGGTACAGCTTTGTGGGCCCAGAAAATCAAAATATTTTTTTTTCAAAAATTCGCTAACCGCGCTGAGCGGGCAAAGAGCGCGCTGAGCGCGCTAGCTTCTGGAAGAAAAGGGTCAATTTTTGTATGAGCGCGCTACCTACGCGCTGAGCGTGCAGAGAAACTTCAAAAACACTCCCAGCAGCAAAAAGGCAACATCCACACGTTCAAAACATCACCCTAAACATCATACAACATCAATTTTTCACAAACCAAGTCTAAACAGCAAATTCACTAGTAAAAACGATAAAAACTTACAGTGTTGGGGTGCCTCCCAACGAGCGCTTGTTTAACGTGGGATAAGCTCGACGGTCCAAGATGCTCAATTAAGAACATCAAGGAGAACAAAACTGGAAGCGCGATCGAAATTCCCTACGAGGTAAATTTTTAGACGTTGACCGTTGACGGTCCAACAGTCTTTCTTCTCCAAGTCTTCGATAACAATCGCTCCATAGTTTTTCACTTCCTTCACACGAAAAGGCCCGGACCACTTTGATTTTAATTTTCCCGGAAAGAGTCTTAACCGAGAGTTAAACAATAACACCAATTATCCGGCCTTGAAGTCCTTTTTCCGGAGCTTCTTATCGTGGTATTCTTTCACTTTTTCCTTGTACAACCAACTTGAGTGGTATGCGGCATTACGCATTTCTTCCAGCTCAAGAAGTTGCACTTTTTTTTTGTGACCGGCCAAGTCCTTGTCTAAATTTAACATTTTCAAAGCCCACAAAGCCTTATGCTCCAATTCAACCGGTAAATGGAAAGTTTTACCATAAACCAATTGAAACGGAGTTAGACCTATTGGAGCTTTATAAGCAGTGCGATATGCCCATAAAGCCTCGTCCAATTTTTGCGACCAATCCTTTTTCGAACTTGACACGGTTTTTTCAAGGATTCTTTTTACCTCACGGTTGGATACCTCAGCTTGACCATTCGATTGCGGGTGGTAAGGGGTCGCCACCTTATGCGATGCACCATAGTGTTTTAAGACATTTTCAAGAGGTGTATTACAAAAGTGTGACCCACCATCACTAATGAGCACCCGAGGAGTGCCAAAATGGGAAAATATGTATTTCTTTAAAAAATTTATCACCGTTTTTCCATTTGCCTTAGGTGAGGCAATCGCCTCAACCCACTTCGAAACATAGTCAACTGCAACCAACATGTATTCATTACCAAAAGATGGTGGAAATTGACCAACAAAATCGATACCCTGACAATAAAAAATTTCTACCTCTTGTATGTTTTGGAGAGGCATTTCATCACGTTGTCCAATTCCACCCGTTATTTGGCACATGTCACAACTTTTGGCATAGAGATGTGCGTCTTTAAAAAGAGAAGGCCAATAAAAGCCCGATTGAAGGACTTTAGTGGCCGTCCTCGCACCATTAAAATGGCCTCCATACGGCGAGTTGTGGCAATGCCAAAGAATGCTTTGAGCCTCATCGCTCGTAACACACCTTTGCAAAAGGTTGTCACTTCCTAATTTAAACAAATACGGGTCGTCCCACACGTAGTAATTAGCATCCGCAAGGAACTTCCTTTTTTGGTTCTAAGTTAGGTCTTCGGGCACCCAACCAGTAGCCTTATGCTTAGTAAAATCTGCAAACCAAGGCCTAACTTGGACTTTAAAAAGTTTTTCATCAGGAAATTCCTCTTGGATTTCCTTTTCAGCAATGGTGACCTCAACATTGACAAGGCGAGACAAGTGATCCGCCACCAAATTTTCCGAACCCTTTTTATCTTTTATTTCTAAATCAAACTCTTGTAATAAAAGGATCCATCGGATGAGCCTTTACTTCGAATCCGGTTTGGTTAGCAAATACTTGATCGCCGAATGGTCGGTGTAAACAACAACTTTTGACCCGATGAGGTAGGATCTAAATTTCTCAAGCGCATACACAATAGCAAGTAATTCCTTTTCAGTGGTGGCATAATTAACTTGTGCCTCATTTAAAACTTTACTTGCATAGTGTATGGCATGGAAGCTTTTTTCCTTCCTCTGACCAAGTACCGCTCCAACAGCATAATCGCCCGCATCGCACATAAGTTCAAAATTCAAAGTCCAATTTGGAGCGATTATTATTGGAGCGGTAACTAACTTTTCTTTTAAAATTTCAAAAGCATGAAGACATTCATCGTTAAAGAGAAATACCTGTTCCTTGCTTAGCAAGTTGCTCAATGGTCTAGCCACCTTTGCAAAGTCTTTGATAAAATGCCGATAAAATCCGGCATACCCAAGGAAACTTCGGATCCCTTTTACGTTGGTCGGAGGAGGCAACTTCTCTATCACTTCAACTTTCGCTCGATCTACCTCAAGGCCTTTGGACGAAACTTTGTGGCCGAGCACAATTCCCTCCGTCACCATAAAGTGACACTTCTCCCAATTTAGCACTAGATTTGTCTTCACACACCTCTCTAACACGGTTTCCAAATTTGTCAAGCATAAATCAAATGAGCCTCCAAAAATCGAAAAGTCGTCCATGAACACTTCCATCGTCATTTCTATAAGGTCGGAGAAGATAGATTGAACGCACCGTTGGAAAGTTGTCGGCGCATTACATAAACCAAAAGGCATCTTACGATACGCAAAAATGCCAAAGGGACAAGTAAAGGCCGTCTTCTCATGATCTACCGGGTCAACCACAAATTGGTTATACCCCGAATATCCGTCCAAGAAACAATAGAATTGCTGCCCGGATAACCTCTCTAACATTTGGTCCATAAACGGTAATGGAAAATGATTTTTTCTTGTCGCAGTGTTGAGCCTTCTATAATAAATGCACATCCTCCACCCCGTCACTATTTTTGTCGGAACCAACTCATTTTTTTCATTACGAATCACGGTCATTCCTCCCTTTTTTGGCATAACATGGACTGGACTAACCCAAGGGCTATCGAAAATCGGGTAAATAATACCGGCTTCCAATAGCTTAACCACTTCTTTTCTCACCACCTCTTTCATTGTTGGATTCAAGCTGCGTTGCGGTTAGGCTACTGGCTTGAAATCTTCTTCCATCAAGATACGATGCATGCAATAAGCCGGGCTAATTCCTTTTAAATCGGAAAGGACCCAGCCTATAGCATCTTGGTTTTTCTTCAAAACATGAATTAGACAGCCTTCCTCGTTTTTTGACAAAATGTTACTAATGATAACCGGCTTGTTACCACCGTCATCAAGAAACGCGTATTTTAAATTGGAAGGCAAGACCTTCAATTCAAGTGGTGACTTCTCATCTTTCACATCCTTCTTTAACTCTTCCGGTTCTACCTCCCATGGTTGCAACTCTTTGAGGGATTCAAGCTCTTTTAAGCACTCTTCAAGAGCTCTTTCTTCTTCTTTGGAAAACACTTCAAAAGAATCATTAAGAGCCATTTCCAAAGGAGAGATGTCATGTACATGTTTAGAAACCTCCAAGGTTGCTTCTTCAATTGCATCGATCCGAAAGCTATCATGTTTATCTTTTGAATGTTTCATAGCTTCGAAAAGATCAAAACAAACCTCTTCATTTTGAACCCTCACCTTCATTAAACCGTTATCCACATCAATCATCATTCGGGCGGTTTTCATGAAAGGTCGGCCAAGAATTAAAGGTGAATCTTCATCTTCCTCCATATCGATAACAACAAAATCAACCGGGAAGAAAAATTTGTCAACTTTTACCAAGACATCTTGAGCTAACCCATGAGGATGAGTTGTGGACTTGTCGGCCAATTGCAAAGTCATACGAATGGCTTTCATCTCAATGTTCCCAAGCTTCTTTACAATGGACAAAGGGATAAGATTAATGCTTGAGCCCAAATCAATTAAGCCCTTTCCAACATAGACGTCACCAATGGTGACCGGCAAAGTCACACGCCCCGGGTCAACTTCTTTTTTAGGAAGAGTTCTTTGGATGATGGCACTACAACTCGCATCAAGAACAATAGTTTCTGGTTCCGAATACCTCCGCTTCTTTGTGAGAATGTCTTTCATAAACTTTGCATACTTTGGCATGTGTTCCAAAGCTTCAGCAAAAGTGAATGTTAACTTGTAATTGCTTGAAAATGTCCATGAAACGCGCATAGTGCCTCTCATTTTCCTTCTTTGAAGGAGCATGAGGATATGGTAAGTTTTGGATCGGAATAGCGCTCACTAGTTCCTTTCCCTTCTTCACTCTCCTAAGTCTCTCCTTTTTCTTCAACTCCTCACCACTATTATTTTTAACTTCAACCATTTCATCACTTTTATTTTCAACTACACCTTCATTTTCACTTTTATTTTCAACAACTTCCTCATCACTACAATCTTCCACAAGACCATCAAGTTTTTCTTCCTCCACATTTTTCTCCTTTTCTTTCTCCAACTCCTTCCTACTTCTAGTAACAATCGCCTTGCAATGCTCCTTAGGATTCACTTGAGTATTCGCGGAAAAAGAAGGACCTGATTGTTGTTCGGCAATTTGCTTGGCAAGTTACCCCACTTGGTTTTCAAGATTCTTAATCGCCGCATCACTACTCTTTTGATTGGCCATAGACATTTGTATGAATTGAGTCAAAGTGTCTTCCAATTTAGAGCTAGCAACCAGAGGTGGTGGAGGTTGATACGGATTTTGCCGGTTTGAAGGACCGGCACCATAACCTTGATTATGTTGATAATTTGCTCGTGGTTGAAATCCTTGATTTCCTTGATAATTTTGTTGAGAATTGTGTTGTTGTTGGTAAGGTTGTTGTTGTCTACCTTGATAATCCCTTTGATTTGCCATATAGTTCACTTCTTCAAAACCCGGAGGAGGACAAAATCCGGTGTCATGCTCCCCTTTACAAAGTTCACAACAAGCTACTTGCTTACTTTTGCTCGGCTCCTTCATTTCTTTGATTTGTTGAGTCAAAAGCTCCACTTGTTGAGAGATAAGCTTGTTTTACGCAAGGATCGCATCGCTAGTTCCCAATTCAAGGACACCGGGCTTCTTTTGAGAGTTACCATGGCTTTGACTTTGAAGATCGTTTAGATCCATTCTATTAATAATATCAGTTACTTCCTCGGCACTTTTTGACAACAAACTGCCTCCCGAAGTGGCATCCAATAATGTCTAGCAATTTTGTTGGAGGCCATTCTTGAAGATATGAATTTGTGTTAAGTCATCAAACCCGTGACCTTTACATTTGCGAAGCATGGACTTGAATCGTTCCCATGCTTCATTGAGGGATTCATTAGTGCCTTGAGAGAACACTGAAATTGCGGTTTTTGACTCCATGAAATGGTTATGAGAGAAGAACCGTTCAATAAATAATCTTTTAAAGAGAGGTAACTCTTGTGCTTGATCTACACCGGCCGCTAATGCAATCTAATAGAATTTTGTGAGAAACGCAAAAGGGTCTTCATGGTCCATTCCGGTGAATGGACTTCTATACAATAAGTTCAAAGTTCCAGTTTTCATCTCGGCTTGCCTTCCTTGATTGTTGTTGGAAAACTGAGCGGTGTGTCGTGGACTGTTCACACAAGGTGTGGATGCGGGAGGTGGAGGTTGCGCCATGATTGGTGTGAATGGTGGTGGTGGTGTTGTAGTTGAACTTCTTTCTTGCTCTTGTCTTTGTCTCGCAAGTTGCCTCCTCCGTCTAGTTCTGCTGTTGAGTCTACGAGCGGTTCTTTCAATCTCAGGATCGAATAAAAGTTAGTCCGCCGGTAGTTGCCCTCGCATAAACAAAGTATGCACACTTAAACAAAACAAATCACAAAGCACAAGAAAATTTGTAACAAGTCTAAAACTTCACAACTATTACAATGCTTGCAATATCAAATAACAATCCCCGGCAACGGCGCCAATTTGTTGAAATACAAATAGAGTTCGGGTTTTAGTTATCATTCCACAGAGATTGTTCGGTGATATCGCAGTCGTTCTACAGTCGTAACGTTTCAAGCCTTAAAGTAACAGGGGTTTTAGGTTGGTTTCGTAGCGTTCGCATTCAAAGTTAATTAGAAACAGTAAAAAGATTGTTTTAACAGTTTATAAAAGCATGTCAAGGTTAGGGTTCGACAAACCACTTTGTACATATATAATCGATAGAGCTAATGAACTCGGTTAAATGATAAATACAATCACATATCCTCCCAATATGTTTATTTCTAACAAATATTGTGAGTTTTATCATTTTGATCCTTTGTTGATTTCTCACACAAACTATCAAAATGACAACATTAAAGTTCAATATTTATGAACATCAACACACATTACTATCTCTAGCCAATGGACATTGGTGGATGAAAAACCTAGGTAAAGAGTTGGAGCATATTTCTCAATCATGAACCAACACAAAGAATAAACATAGAAACAAGGTTTTTCACCATACATTTATCATCTAAGAGTTAACAAACTAGAATCAATCCATATACATACAAAGGAAAGGTTTACTTACATCTAACCTTGACACAAAAGAGAAATTAGCTACACATATTCATGGTAGCTTGATCAACAAGAATCGGGAGAAGAGAAATGAGCATCAACGACGATTTTATCGACAAAATGATGCTTTTTTATCTTCCAAAGATGAAGTGCTACAGTGTAATATACTTTTATCTAAGAATGCAATAGAGAGAGAGTCAAAATTCTGATCAAAACCACTTATAAAGGGGCTGAGTTTCGTGAAGCGCGCTGAGCGGGCTCCACTTAAAAGATAAACCGCCTAAAAGCGCGCTGAGCGTGCAAGCTCCTGTAATTCCATCCAACCTCGCACTGGGAGCGCGCTGAGGGCGCTCAAAGCATGCTCCAAAAATGCAAATTTTGCCAAACTGTTTTTGTGGGGCCCTCAAAGCTCCATTCTTCTCCCTTCCATGTAAAAATCTGCAATAAAAACATAAAAGTTAAATAGATACGACAAATAACGAAATTAACTAGAAAACGGTTATAAACGGAAACAATGGGAAAAGGCTTGGATTTACAAATAAAGCTCACAAAAAGGTGCTAAAAACTAATCTAAATATTAACACTTTTTAGCACCTAACAATGGGCAACGGGAAGAAGGTCGCGTTCTGACACTGAATATGGTTTATTGATGAGTCTCTTAAGGTTATTTTTTCCAAACTTATTTCTTCATTCTTTAGATCCTTGTTGTTCTGTTGCGGATATGGGCGTTTGGAGGGGGGGATTGGGAGTGGAAGGATCTTTTCCATGGCTTCCCCTCTGGTTCGGTAATGGATAGAGAGAAGGAGGATTTGGGGGATTTGTTGTAGTCAATGAGGCTGAAGGTGGGGGAGGAAGACTGTTTCGTGTGGGACTCCCAACTTAGTCATTCTTTTTCTGTGTCGACCTGATATGATCTTATATTTCAGGATAAGGTGGTGCTCGTAACGGCGGAAGAAATCTTAGTAGGGTTTAAGGAGGTGTGGAAGAAGTTTATTCCCTCTAAAGTTCCGGTGTTTTTGTGGATGTTATTTAGATATCACATATCGATAATAGATTTGTTGGCTAGAAGGATCATTCGGGTTGGAGGTGGGTATGTGGTGTGTCTGGCGTGTGGGAGATGCGACGAGGGCATTGCTCACGTTTTCTTGGTTTGTGAATTCGTAGGGCATATATGGAGGGGGATTGAAAAATGGTTTGGTGTGCAAGTTTTTAGAGGAGGCAGTTGTATGGAATCCTTCTCTCAATTTATTCAGTCTTCTAAAATCCTGACCGATAACTCCATGGGGAATATCGTGTGGGCTGCTACGGTGTGGTTTCTGTGGGATAGGAGGAACATTTTATCTTTTAAGAATACGATCAAGTCGGTAGATAACACTCTAAACTCGATCAAATTATTCTCGTGGAGGTGGTTATTTGTAGGTACCACGTATTGTAGTTGTTCGTTTTACGATTTGTACACCGCCCCTCTTGATTGTGTTAAGAGATTGTGATTGTTTTATGTTGTAACTTTGGGTTCGTGCACCCTTGTGCCGCTTTAATTCAATGCTTATTGAAAAGAAACAATCATGTCAAGTTTAGGAAAAAAAATTCTTTATCCTTAGTCTAAACCTAAGGACATCTCTAATAATAGGATAGTATCACAAGCATGATACATGTACAACATTCATTAGAAAAAAAGTACAAATATCAAATATATTTGATTAATCAAAACTAACATAACTTTATAGCCACGTCAATAACATATAAGTCATAACAAAATATGTATCTAACCCCAACAAAAGTTAATTGAATTACACATGGTAGGTTGTAGAGATAGAGCATCGCCGGATGTTCTCTTAACTTCAAATGATTCCAGTTTTGCAGGCTCTCCCCTATGGTATAATCTTAACATAATCCTTTGATTTTGTCATGGTATGTACAAGAGTTTAAAATTATACCGTTTAATAAAAGCAAACCATAACATACATACTAAAACACATCACCACCCATATTACTAATGACATAATGCGACATAGGGGACCATACCATACCACAAATACAAAAACATAATCAAGATGATGATTAAAGAAAATTAAGTATACAAAAACATAAAGTAGGTAAGAGACCATAATATTCAAAAAATGTATCTGACACATAGAGCATATAAGAAAATGAAGTATACAAAAACATAAAGCAGAAGGAAGTTCCATTAAAATTACTTCACAAGCATAAAATGGAGAGAAGATTTACAAGCCCAAGCCCGACTTCATCAATTCGAGCTTAGGGGGGAAATTGTTCCTACCTAGACTGAAACAAAGGAGAAATCATCCCAATAACTTACTCACCCGTCGTTATAGATCATACTTATCCCTTATTAGACTCGATCCCACAAGAGGGAAACTATATCAATTCAATAGATGAGGAATTGGCAATAAGGATGCCGTAAGGATAGGGACGTCAAGAATATATCATTAAACAAAAGATTCTTTGACATAGAGAACATGCATAAATGTGCCCTAGAAAACAACGAATTTAAGCATCGAAGGGATAGTTAGATCGTTGAGTTAAGGAATGAGTCATATCTCGCCATCTGAAAAATGTAAATGGTCTTGATAGAAACTAAATAACAGAGGTTTGTAATACTCCAACTAAAATCTTTGTAAAAGTGAATGAAAGATGACAAATTAAACACACGTTCAAAAAAACCCAACATTCCTTTTCTTGCCTCAATCAATTAGTGACATGAGCATCAGAGTACTTTCTGTAGGTATAACCCCTATTTTTTCTTCTTTCTCTACGTCTAACCAAACCGGGAAAGAATTGGTCAACCCGAAAGCTCATTTTGCATAGTTATCTTTTTTGAACTTTGAATATATTGTTGGAATATTTTAGTCTAGACAAATCAAATATGATTAAGAAATATGATTTTAAAATAAAACATTTAAGGAGAACATGGTTGATAAAATAATATGATTGATGAAAGAACATGATTGAGGGGGAGAACACAATTGGGACTTAGGGTCTTAACATTTCATTTTGAATTTTTGGTTTTCAAACTCGGGAAAAAGTTTTATAGAATAACTATTCTATTATTAATTGTACTATTTCATATTATAATATAAATTTTGAATTTTAATTAAATAACAAGTCTATTGTTTATAATTTGGATTATAATGTCATTGCCATGTTAAATGAAGATGTCACTTATGTAAAACTCAAGTTGAACAACAACAAAAAGTTAAATTTAGGATCAAAAGACTATGTTTTAAATTTGAGACGAAAAATAGATATAAACCTAATTTTATAAAATAAATCACAACTACAAATAACACATCGCACCTCAGACGTGAAATGGATTTTACCTTGTTGTGTCTCTCAAAATATCATATTCAGAACCACTTTCTCAATGTCTTTTTCATCCAACAGGTTACATACCAAACATATGTTTGTCAAACATTTTTTTTTGTTTTTGTCTAATCTAACATGTTTTAATATGTTTCAATGAGATTAACCATTTCGAACTTGCAGTTTATCATCTTTTAACACATACAAAATCATGGAAATAATAGGTGGACAGGTTAGGGAAATGAACCAACCACAACCTCCAAACAAATTTCAAGTAGCTGATATGTTCTCTGAAATCAATAGGGGTGAGAACAATCCACTACATGGTCAAGCATAACATGAGGATGTGAGTGACAGATTTGTTGAAGAGGTGAATGTAGAACAACCCAATGTAACACAGGAGAACGTGAATGTAGAAGAAGTAGTAGCAGATTTGTATTAGGAGAAAGATATCACAAGGGATTTAATGGGTGGAAAAAATGTGTTGTGATAATTTATATAACATATTGAAAATCATCTTCCCTCTATATGTTTTTCAATTTAGTATAATCATTTCCCGGCAAATCATTTAAATCTGTAGCATTTTCCAGCTGAAATTGTTAGGAGGAGTCTATGTATAGACCACAGTGCCCTCACCTTGGTGGACCTTAACATAATATGATATTCGACGAATGTGAGATCCTCAAAGGACATAGACCACAGATGGAGAAGTACCTTGGCTATGGTTGATATGAGTATGCAGAGTCAAAAAAGTTTAAGGTTGGTGATCTCTTGCTATTTCATTATCACTCTGCTTCACAAATTTTATACGTTAGGCTGCTAAGACAACCAAGAAAGAAGAATGCTAGAATGAATGAATGAGGGTTTATGGTTCGTTTGTCTATGTGTTTTGGATGTTTGAATGTTTAGTTTGAGGAAAAGTTGTTCTATGATTCTGTTAGCGTCTTTTTAATTTTAAGTTGTAGTTAATGTTTATGTTTTCCTTATTATGTAATATTTGTAAAATGAGTGAAAGTTTTCATTAAGTTTCTTCCAATTATATTATGCACAAATTTTTATTTTATATAATATAAGTAGTAATCCCATATGTTAGATTTTTTAACCTGTTTTTACTAATGCTAAACCTAAAGTTGGTAAAACATTCATGATAAGAATGATAAAAGAATCATAGCCACTTGAAAAACGATGATGAATCAGATACAAATTATTGTTATAACTTACGAAACACCAATATGTGAAGATTTTGGTTGCAGTAGATGTTACATTTGAGGTGCTTGTCGAATCGACCATGACTATCTAATAAAGAAACATACTGACTAACAACATTTCAGTGATCAAAATGGAAAAACAAATGATCAAGAAAAATTAAAGTCATTTCAGTGATACTTAGTTTATTTTACTGAAAAAAAATGCAAGTGAAAAATAACTCATAGAATATGAAAGACATTTTAGTGATATAAACCTACTGTTGGAAGAATAACAAACGTGAAAAAGAAGAACAAACGTAATGAATTTTGATGTTCGAGTGTTGATGAATGCCAACTGTTAGAAGAGTTTTGATGAGAGTTAGGATAAAAATAGCCTAGTGTTTTTGTTAAGAGCGGGTAATAAAATTTAGAGCCCACTTCTTTGAAGTATTTCATGCAAAAGAGAAATCACGTCGATTTTCCATAAAAAACGATGCGTATGTTTTAAGTAAAAATAAAAAATATATATAAAAAAGCACCATAGCGCCATATTATGGGAATACTTTTAAAATATCTTTTAGCTCGTTTTTTTTTAAACCGAGAGATTTGATTATATAAATAAAAAATTAAAAAGGACTTTTAAAAAATTGATTTGAAAATATTAATGCAAAATATATTGTCTCTCAGTTCGATTATGTAACTGAGGTTAATACTAATAAAAAAAGGAAAAAGAAAAGATTAACAAAGAAAAAAAAAACTTGGAAAGTCGCCAACTGAAAGAAAAAAAGGTTAAACATAAAATAACATGAAATGCAGTAACTGAGATTCAAAGCAAACTCTGTAACACCCCATTTTCAATAGTTTATTTTATTCTAGTTAATTATGCATTAATTATAATATTGTGTAATTTATTGGATTGATGGGTCGTGGTAGTTAAATAATCAATTGGAGTAGAAGTTAGTTGGAATAAATTAAAAGTCTTTTGAATTATTTGATAGTTAAATAATAAGAGTTTATTTAATTTAACTGAGTGATTATAGTAGAATAATAGAAAAATAAGAAGTATTAGTAGTATTTTTATTAACATAAAAGAATGTGAATTTAGTGGAGAAATAGAGTTTGTAGAATTATTAGAAAAATAAAGGAAATTAGATTTATTATAAAAATAAAATAGGAAATAGAGATAAGTAAGGGTGGAATGAGAATAACCAAAATAAGGTATTAGATTTTTGATCTAAAAGAAGGTTTAGTGAACCTGAAAGTAGTCGGTACGTAAAAACAAGAGAAGTGAAAAGAGGCAAAGACATTAGGAAGTTTGGGCTTTGAGTTAATAAAGAGGATAATGCATGAGGGGTAGAATGAGGAATCCTTAACCTTCAATAGAGCAACTGGATTTCCATCTAATTTTGGATTTTTATGAGTGTTTGACTTTATATGTTGTATTATTGGTGAAAATTGTGTGCTTATGTGGGTGTAATGTTCTGTTTGATGTTGTGGTGTTATGTCCCCCATTAATGAATGTTATGTGTTAATTTTCATGATATAAGAGTTTTGAATATATGATCTAAATTAAATTAAAATATTTTTGTGAAATTTAACTGAATTATTTTGGAACCGACAGGTTTAGAGCCGTCAAAATGGGCTAGCCAACATGGGTCGGCCCGCCAGACCCAAAAAATTATTGGGCTTAGGCCTTGAAATTAAAGCTCATATTTTTCAGGGCCTTTTTAGCCCAGTCCTAAAATACTTGCTACCCATTAGGGTTAGCTTATATTGGTCGTGGGTAGCCAGTTAGGCTGATATCGCTATAAATTTTAAAAAATTATATTAATACCTATATTATCTTACTCCAAAATAACACATTGATTTTTCTCACCTCACTAAATTTTATCTCTATTCTATTCAATATTTTTCTTTTAAATATTATACATTAATATAATCAACACTCTTTTCACGTATTATATTATCTTCTCTTATGTTAAATTTTCGAGTATTGTTTTATACAGTTTAGCCATGTATTGTATTTAAAAACACATTATAGTATTGATAAAAGATAATATAGTACTTAAAAATGTATTATGTTTAAATTAATATATTTTTTATTTTTATTTATAATAAATATTATGGAATTTTTATTTTAAAAATGTCCGTTTAGGGCCAGGTAGCCCGAAGCCCATCTAGGTCCGGGCCCGGGTAGTTATTTTTCGAGGAAAATTTTACCCCATACCCCTACAATTATACCCATACCCCTACATTTTTAAAAAAAATGCCAATTTTATCCCTGTTTATTTTTTATTATTTTATTTTTCTATACTTTTTACTGTTCCTGTCAGACTATCAGAGTTCCGAAAAAATTCACCTCATCAACATCGTTTCGGAACACTTTTAAAATGACTTCTGGTACGTATTTTTTCACTCCGGAAGACTTTGGCTAAGAGTTCTGGTTCACTACAAAACATGTATCGGATGTGTTATAAAAAGACTTACGATTCTGAGGCCTACTTCTGACTCTTCCGGAACACTTTTTGTCATGTCTTCCGGTTTGGTCATAATGTTTACCGGAACAGTTTTCCTAAGAGTTCTGGTTTGTTAAATTTGTGTACAGGAACTCTTTTCTTGAGACTTCCGGTTTGTTTTCGTAAATGTAATTTTTTAATTGTTTTTTATTCTGTAGGTACAGAAATTCCTCCGCAAATATGCGATAAAGACCAGATATGTGTAGATACGTCTGATGTTTTTTCAACTACTCAAAGATTTGGTACATGAGAAGAGGTGATAAGATGGATTAAAGAGATCGGAATCTGAAATAAAGTAACGGTTATCATCACTCGTTCACATATTGAAACAGACAATAGAGGAAGTAGTAACAAATTAATATTTGGTTGTGATAAAGGTGGGAAAGACAAGGATACTGATTGTGGTACCCAAAGTGCAACGAAAAAATATGGATGTCCATTTAAAATCAAGCCGACTCTGACGAAAGATGGGTCTGGATGGAAGGTTGATGTAAAATATGGAGTTCATAACCATGGTTTACCTTATAGATTAGAAGGTCACTTCTTTGTTGGTAGGTTGACAGCGGATCAGAAGCAACATGTTATTGATTTAACAAAGAGAAAGGTTCCACCTAGACATATATTGCTTTCCTTGCAAGAGCAAGATCCAGAGAATGTCACTCGGAACAGTTTTCGTAAGAGTTCTGGTTTATTAAATTTGTATACCGGAACTCTTTTCCTGAGACTTTTGTTTTCGTAAATGTAATTTTTTTAATTGTTTTTTATTCTGTAGGTACGGAAATTCCTCCGTAAATATGCGATAAAGACCAGATATGTGTAGATACGTCTGATGTTTTTTTAACTACTCAAAGATTTGGTACACGAGAAGAGGTGATAAGATGGATTAAAGAGATTGGAATCCGAAATAAAGTAACGATTATCATCACTCGTTCACATATTGAAACAAGCAAGAGAGGAAGTAGTAACAAATTAATATTTGGTTGTGATAAAGGTGGTAAACACAAGGATACTGATAGTGTTACCCAAAGTGCACCAAAAAAATGTGGATGTCCATTTAAAATCAGGTCGACTCCGTCGAAAGATGGGTCTAGATGGAAGGTTGATGTAAAATATGGAGTTCATAACCATGGTTTACCTGATAGATTAGAAGGTCACTCCTTTGTTGGTAGGTTGACAGCGGATCAGAAGCAACATGTTGTTGATTTGACAAAGAGAAAGGTTCCACCTAAACATATATTGCTTTCCTTGCAAGAGCAAGATCCAAAGAATGTCACTCGGATCACGCAAATATACAAGCAGAAGAGTATGATAGAAAAAGAGATAAGAGGTCCTAGAAGTGAAATACAACATTTGTTTAAGCTTATTGAAGGTGCAGGTTATGTTTATTGGAGTAGAAAAAGAGATGACTCTGAAGTTATTAGAGATATATTTTGGGCTCATCCAGATTCAGTTAAGTTGCTGAATATTTTTCCTATTGTGTTAGTTATGGAAAGTATTTACAAGACAAACAAATATAGGCAACCTCTGTTTGAAATTGTTGGAATGGCATCAACCGAGTTGACTTTTGATGTCGCATTTGCGTATATTGAGTCTGAGCAGACTGAGACTTTTTGTTTGATGTTAGATAAGCTTAAACAATTGTTTGTGAAGAAAGATTTGTGTCCACAAGTGATTTTGATAGATAGAGATCTTGCTTTGATGAAAGCCATTGAAATTGTGTTTCCAAGGTCGATCAATTTGCTATGTCGATTTCAGATTAACAAAAATGTTGGTGCAAAACGGAAACAATATGTGGCTAGAGACATGCAAGAGAAAATTGACAAATTATGGACGGAAGTTGTATGGGCTAGTGATGAGATTGATTATGATCAATGGTTGAACCAACTTGAGCAAGCGTGCGTTGATTGTAAATAATTTATTGATTATGTGAAGGACATATGGTTGACACCACATAGATAAAGATTTGTTGGAGCATGGATTAATCGAGTGCTACATTTGGGTTACACCACGACTAATCGGTATGTATTAATATGTATTATTTTTAGGGTTGAGTCTGCTCATTGGAAGTTAAAGCAGATGTTGGGGAACAGTATTGGTGACATGGTCAAATGTTTGGAGGCTATGAATGACAACTTAAAGTTACAACTGGGCAACATTAGAGCTTCTTTTCAAAAGAGTTTTTATGAAATTGAGCACGCCCACGTAAGTCCATTTTACAATAATTTACGTGGTTCAGTGTCTTGAGCTGCGTTGAGACGCATTGCTGAAGAGTTAACATGAGTTAATTATGTTGGAACAAACAAGGAAATATGTCGTTGTACTCTTAGAACAACCTATGGATTACCTTGTGCTTGTGAGTTGACAGGATATAGAATTGGTGGTATACCGATACCAATAGATGTTGTGCATGTTCATTGGAGGAAACTAAGTATGGAAGTTAAGTTGGAGGAAGACGTAGATGAATGATTAGAGGTGGATATGAGTAGTGCAATATATGAGTTATGGAAAAGGTTTAGGTCACTAGATGTTGTTAGGAAAAGGGCATTAAAAAGTAGGGTTTTTGAACTTGCCTTCCCCACAATGACTTCTTTGTGTCCACCACCTGGAAAAATTAAAACCAAAGGGGGAGTCAAGAAGAAAGGCAAAAAAATAGTAGGGTGTGATGTTTATAGGGACCCTTCGTATCATAAGTATGTTCATCAAGCATCTCAATCTTCACATAGGCAATCTCAACCATCACAGACTTCGAAGAAGTTGAAATTATCACAATCTTCATAGAAGAACTCTATGATTCTCGAATGGGCGCCATATGGCATTGGCAGGTGTCAGCTCATCCATAATAGGTCGCAAGTCATCCACCTTCAGAACACCTCTATAGGACCATCTCATCGCTCGAGGGAGATCAACATTATTAGCTTGTATCCAATTCTCTCCTTTTTTCCAAGTGTTGGAAAATACCCATGAATCCAGCACTGTTACAAAATTAATTCTATTAGTTAATTTAAAATAATTAATTATAACATAATAATCTAGATAAATAAAATTAATATACTAAATAAAATTAATTAAAACAAAATAAACTAAATTAAAATAAATACCTGTAAGAGAGTCGGATAACCACCGAGCTGCTTACTACTGAACATGGAAGCATCTCCGAGATATCTATAAAGGGTAACCAACGCAGTTGCTCCCCAATTGTATCTTGATAAGCCCTCCAAGTCCATAAATAGTGATAGGTATCGTGCCTCGACAAACGTAAAGGTCTTGTCTGCAAAAATCGTGGAATCCACTAACATCAACAAATAAGCTCTAGTCGCATATGCCCATCTCGAAACAACTCTATGCTCAATGAATCGATCGTATAACCACTCCAACTTATAGTACGAACCCCTGCAGTCACAGACTTGTTGTTGTGCCACTCTCTGTGACACTCCTAAGTAATCAACAACCCACTCAATAGAAAGCCCTTCATTGATATCTTGAGGGCTCCAGAAGACTCCCATGTTGGGTAATTGAAGCAGACAAGAGACGTCATCCAGAGTAATCGTCATCTCACCAAACGACATGTGAAATGAAGATGTCTCTAGATGCCATCTCTCTGCAAATGCGAATACCAGGTTCGTATCTATCTTCGTCAAACTAGTTCTCTGGAGTGAAGATAGACCAGACCTAGATACCCAATCCTCCATCTCTCTAGGAAGCTGCAGTGGAACCCTTTGAGTCAGCTTCAACCCATGTCCTGCTACCTTCAACTCTTTCTTCGGACCTTTCTCCTGAAAATAATTAAAAGTAAATATATTATAAATTACAACATTAAAAATTCAGATTTTATTTAATATCAAATAATTGTCGTTTACTTACCTCGCCGAACCATATATGTCTAGCAATATGATGTTCGTATTTAACCAAAAGAGAGGTATCGTACGGTCCTCTTGGATATCCAACAGGCTGTGTTGCTGATGTAGATGCACCAATATGCTCTTCCTCAGCCGTCCTAGACCGCGATCAGGGATCTTATCGTCCTTACCTCGTGTGCGCACCACTGCCAAACTAAAAACATAAAATTAAAAATTAAAAAAAGTAAAAAAATGAACCGGAACACTTCAAATAAGAGTTCCGATATGAATCTTCACGTAAACGAACCGGAAGACTTGCATTAACACTTCCGGTAAATAAAAACAAAAAATCAGAATACCGAAAGACGTCTTCAATGACTTCCGGTATGAAAACAGAACTGGAAGACTTACTCTAATACCTCTGGTATGCACTTTATGAACCGAAAGACTTGTGATATGAGTTTTGGTGTGCACTTTATGAACCGGAAGACTTGTGATATAAGTTCCGGTATACAGTAGCAAAAAGTGTCTCTCGGAAGACTTTAGATGGATATGGAAATGGAAAGGAGAATTTCTAAAATTATAACTATTTATATTAGGGTATTTTGGTCCAAAAAATTTTAGTATAGGGGTATGGGTATAATTGTAGGGGTATGTGGTAAAATTTTCTTTTTTAAGCCCATATTAGAAATGGATTTTTTCTGGTCCAGCCCTAAAAAGCTTGAACCCATTAGTGTCGGTCCGTTTAAGATCGGGTAGTTCATTTTGATAGCTCTAGGCGGATTGATTGTCTACATTGTATATATTTGACCCTTTTATTGTATATTTATAGGTTCGATATAATATATTAATTCTATTTGTCTTATTGGACTTTTAGATAGAAGATGAATGTTAATTCATCAGTTAGGATAATTGTGTCAATAAAGGAGAATTGGAATTTTGAACAAGCATGTTAAGTTGCACTGTGTTGCTATAATTGTATGTTGTCCTGACTTCTCGTACTAGTAGTTTATTGATATTGTAATATTCATAACATAAATGGTAATATTCATAACATGAATGGTGAGGGACTGGTAGATTGTTACTATTATAACATTCATACCATAAAATGGTGAAGTAATTGTAGCTTATTGTTATTATAATACTCACAGTATGGGATGGTGAAGTAATTCTAACTAATCATTTTGTTTGTACCAATGGTACTTGTATATTGTCACAGTCGATGCACATGTCTAACATAGTTTGTTTTCCGATTAAAGGAATGGCTTTGGATGTCATGATGTGATGCATTTCGTAATGATGTGCGTGAACCTTAAGAATATTAGTACATTGATTATTTTGGTGATATATTTGGTGATAATTTTGGAGATTATTTTGGTGATTATTTTGGTGATAATACATGTTATTATGAGTTCATGCATCATGGTGTACGGACTTCGGTTCAATTTTGGTGAGCCTTGATTCTATGGTGGGAATCAAGTGCGAGTAGCTGGTTCTAGTGGCACTACAAGAAAACACAGAGTTAGCGTCGGCCAAAAGCCCTAGCTAACAATACAAAAATCGACGCTACAAGGGGTTAGCGTCGGCTTAGTGTGGGGGTCGGGACGGACTTTCTAAAGCTGGAAGTTAGTTACATTTAGCGTCGGCTTTTGCGTGGCACTAGTCTAGCGTCGGCTTTCGTTTATGCTAAAGCATCACTAATTGATGACCCTAACCACGCAGCTAATTACTAATTTAGCGTCGGTTTAACCCGACGCTAAAGAATGCCAGGTGTCATTTTTTGATTGAGTTGGCTGTCATCAAGTTTTTGTCCACGTCAATAACTAGCGTCGGCCAGTTGACTGTCACTACAAGATTTAGCCAGCAGTTTATTTAACGTTAGCGTCGGCCTCATGGCCGCCACTAGTAGATTTAGACAGCAGGTCATTTTATTATAGTGTCAGCCACGTGGCCGCCACTAGAGGGTTTAGAAAGCATATTATATTACAGTAGCGTCGGCCTCGTGGCCGCCACTAGTAGATTTAGACATCATAATATATAATAGTAGCGTCAGCCTCGTGGCCGCCACTAGTAGATTTAGACAGCAGATTATTTATAGCGTCGGCCACGTGGCCGCCACTAGTAGATTTAGACAGCATTATATTACAACATAATTTATACAATCGACTGGAGCAGTGAACCACTCAAACAACCCACAATGACTCTTAGAAACATGATTTGGTTGATTATAACCTGTTCTGATCAAAACTTGTTTATTATTAATTTAATCCAACAGAGTTTTCCCAATTGTCAAACTTAATGCATGGATTCATAGCAAACTTCGTAGCTCATAACTCCAACAGACCAATGGCATTTCAAAAAAGATTCATCAATCCACAATTCAGGTGATCCAAAACAAATTTACTTAAAAATACATAATCTCAATACACCAACATCAAAATACTAATGAATTCCAAAATACACCAACATCAAAATACTAATGAGTTCCAAAATACTGATAATCTCCTAAACGATCTACGTACAAATCATGATAACCAACATCAACTTCCTCATCATCATCCTCATAATCCTCCTCCTCCTGCAACATCCAAAATAAATAGTAACGAGTCAGACACATAAAAATTCAAAATAAATAGTCAGACACATAATGATAGTACCAAGAAAATGTTGAAGATTAAAATAAACATATAGCTAACAAAAACTAAAACTAAGCTAACACAAATGACATTTGAATAATCAATACAATTACAATGTATTGTTAAATCCTAAGTTTCAGGTACCATTCTCTACTCTATAAAAACCACATGCTATCTTAACTCCATTACCACTTCAAGGCCATATCAGTCCAATGTTGAAACTTGCAAAACTTCTTCACCTTAGAGGCTTTCACATAACCTTTGTCAACACCGAATATAATCACAAACGCTTGCTTAAATCAAGAGGTCCTAATTCTCTTGATGGTTTCACTGATTTTCGGTTTGAGACAATTCCAGATGGTTTAACTCCAATGGAAGGTGATGATGGTGATGTTACTCAAGACATACCTTCTCTTTGTCAATCAATCATGAATAGTTGCCACCAATATCTTGGTGAACTTCTTGCTAGACTTCATGAATCTGCTATTGCTGGTCTTGTTCCACCGGTTACATGCTTAGTTTCTGATTTTTTCATGTCATTTACCATACAAGCTGCAGAACAACACGCACTCCCAGTCCTTCTCTTTTCCTCAACAAGTGCTTGTACCGTATTAATTATTTTACACTTTTCTACATTGATTGAGACATTATTCAAACAGCAAATCCAAATGACATCATGTTAGAATTTAATATCCATGTAGAAGATAGAGTTCATAGAACTTCTGCTATTATTTTTAACACTTATAATGAACTTGAGAGTGATGTACTGAAAGCTCTCAATTCTATGTTTCCTTCTCTCTATACAATTGGACCTTTAGCTTTGTTGTTAAATCAATTCGGGCATAATCACTTGGAATCTTTCGGTTCAAATCTTTGGTTGGAAGATACCAATTTCCTTGATTGGCTTGAATCAAAGGAACCTGAGTCTGTTGTTTATGTGAATTTTGGAAGCGTTTTAGTTATGACTCCAGAGCAATTGTTGGAGTTTGCTTGGGGTTTGGCCAACAACAAGAAATTAAGTGAATCTTACATCTTTTAATTCTAGCAAAATGTACTCAAAAGCTAAAATGTGTACACTGTCAACAAACACCCTATCTTATCCAAAAATACCTACACTGTGTATTATCCTATCTCAATGGCCACTTTAATTTTTCCATCATTTAGAATAATAGGTGGCCAATTGTCTTCGAAACTTAAGATGTCGTAAATCCATTAAAAAAAACCTAACAACCTCAAAGAAAAATAGAACGTACCGAATCGTTATAATCAGGATGACCACTCGCAGGAGCACTAGAAGAACCCGCTTGAAGAGAATGCAACATATCAAATTTCTTTGACAATTCATCAAATTTCTTTGCCAATTCATCTGTCCGCGCGTTAACCCGTGCAACCTCTTCACGTGCAGCAGCAGCTTCAGCTCTGGCCGCCTCAATGGTCTGGTTATCTACTTCTCTATGTGGTTTTGTAGTTGAAGAGTACTCTACCCTACTCAAAAATCAGACCTGGACTCTTACTTCCCTCCCTCCCAACAGACATGTCATTGGGTAGTAAATGTGATCCTTCACTCTTCACTCTCATCACACCTACATTTACTATCTATATGTTAGTATATGTAGATGACATAATCATCATAGGCAATTCTCCTACTCAAATTCAATCCTTGGTCACTAAACTTAATTCTCAATTTGCATTGAAGCAACTTGGGAGTCTTGAATATTTCATGGGAATTGAAGTAGCTCATCTTAAAAATGGCTCTCTATTTCTGTCTCAAACCAAGTACATTAATGATCTGCTTTCTAAGGCAAATATGTCAGAAGCAAAAGGGGTTCCTACTCCTATGATTTCAAGTCTGAAACTATCTAAACATGGGACTGACTTGATGCCTGACCCTACCTTTTACAGATCTATTGTAGGTTCCTTGCAGTATGCTATAATTACAAGGCCAGAAATAAGCTATGCTGTCAACAAAGCTTGTCAATATTAACTGAATGTCAAACTAAACTAAACTAATTAACCATATTAACTAAATGTCAACAAAGTAATCTACATCATTCACTAATTAACCATATTAACTGAATGTCAAACTAAACTAATGACATTGTAAATGAAAAGATTTCCCAACTATCTTTTCTAAAATCCTACTAGCCTAAGTTTTCTAATCTGCAAATTTATTTATGCCGGAAGTTATGAGCGACAAAATCATTCATAGCATTGCTGAAACCATAACTATATAATTCTATACACTAAAGAAGATACAGCATGAAAAAAACAAGGCTTGAAACTAAAACTCACAATGATTCTTCCTTCAATCCTCAAATCCTTTTGCTCAAAAAGTCAAATCTGAATGCGAGCTTTCTGCAAAAAAGTAAAACCGAAATCAGATTACAAAATAATATTGAAACTGAATATGCCAAATACAGTCATTACTCATCATATTGATCAAACTTGTCATAATATTGTTCAAACTTGTCATAATACTAACTAACTTAGCTTTTATAGAGAATGATAGAAACAGAATATGCCAAATACAGTCATTACTCATCATAGTTCACATACAATAATTATTGACCACCACTTCCTATATCTTACTTCTGGAAATAACAGCCAGATATGTGATCATCCATCACAAACTCAATCATTATTGACCACCACTAAAATAAGATCACTTTAAGCGCCTATCACCATTTTGACATTTCTCTACAGACAACCACCACATTTCAACCATTATTATAATAATTGACTATCAAATAAATATAATTTATAGTTATTTATAGTTAAAACTAATTTTGATTTTCTAAAATTTTTATAAACCATAAAACTGGTCTGGATTTAGACCTGCTAATGGAAAAAGAACGACAACAGTTGGAGCAAGTGAAGAGTTTGTTTTTCCTTGATCAGTTTAATCTTTTATTTTGCAAAACATATACTTCAACAATCGGAAAAGGCAATCATATAAAAGAAATAGATGACTAGTCTTAGTTATAGCTATTCATCTTATGTTTAGCTGAATGTATTAAATTTCCATTATTTCCATTTGATTGCAAAGTCAGTGAGTGTAAACCAATTCAAACTAAACTAAATCTATTCTAACAGAGAAGCCATTGTAACTTGTGAGCTATAAACCAATCCAAACTAAATCTACATTCACAAGAGCAAAGTTGTAAAGTCCTATATTTCTATTGATTTACCAAAGAGGGGATAACAAATCATTCATCAAACAAACACAATATATTGAAAAAAAGTATCTGACATTCAAAACGAAACACCGAATCAAAAAGACAAATTGAAACGATGAATCGAAAAGACGCATCAAAACGACGAATAGAGGGAGAGAAAAAGTGCAGTTTCGAACCTGAAAAATGATTATGTAATCCTTGGACGGTTGTTTTCTCTGCACAAAAACAAAATTAATAAGCGGTTGTAATCCTTGGACGAAATGATGGATGAAATTAATAAGCGAGTTGTTCATACCTCTACAACGATGGATGACTGAACGGCGAGAGTGAACGATTGAATGGCAAGAGTGAGCGATTGAACGGCGAGAGTGAGCGATTGAACGAGTGACTGCGAGAGAGTGAAGTTAGGTTCATAACAAAAACCTTATAATTTCAATTATTTTAATTTTAAAAACTAATAGATTTAATAAATAAAATTAATAAATAAAAAACTAATAGATTTAATAACAAAAACATTATTATTATTTTATATTTTTAAATTTGACGAAATTTTGATTTTAATTTATTAGTTTATTAATTTTTTAACATATGATTTCAATTAATAAAAAAATATATAATTTTGATTAATTAAAAATATATAAAATTTTGGATGATAAAAAATTCATAAAATATAAATAATTAATTAAAATATTAAAAAAAAAAAAAAGCAAACAATATATGTGGAAGGAAACAGAATTTTTCGTACCAATATTAGCGTCGGCCATGGGCCGCCGTAACTGTTATAAATAAATATTTATTTTTTATTATAATAAAAAAAGGAGGCAAACAAAAATATGTGGGGAAATGAAATTTTTTCGTACCAATAATAGCGTCGGCTATGGCCGCTGCTACTATTATAAATAAATAATTATTTAATACAAGTAAAAAATGGAGGCAAACAAAACTTATGGGGGGAAATGAATTCCAAACTGTGCAATTCTTCAGGAAATCATGTCCTTGACCTAAATCAAACTTGATGGACATGTTACAAGGGTGTCATAGGGTATATTGAGGCATGTCCTATGGCTTGGGAGCATGTCCTGGTCAAAAGTCAAAGTTACAGTTGATTTTCCTCGCGAAGCCCTAATTGTGGTGCAGATGAAATTGAGACTTGTTGCTCAAGCTTCTTGGATCAATCCATTGTTCCAAATGAATCAATATTGTATATTAGAGACCCTCAAATCATGTCTTGAGGTCTTGGTTCATGATTTGTCCCAAAAGTCAACTTAGGGGTGAATTAGGTCAAGAAACCCTAATTCCTGATTTTTGATGTATGCATCCCCTGAGGTCAAATTGACTTGATGATTGGGTCCATGAGGTTCCATGGAGTACATTAGGTTGTGTTTTGGATCATTGGCTCAAGCCCAGATGAAATTTTCCATCTAGAGGCCCTGGTCGACCAAAACCCTAATTTGGTGATACTGGCGATCTTGAGACTTGATCCACCTAGAAGGGAGCAGCCTTGTGCTTAAACCCTTAAAGTGGGAGTCCTTTTTTATCCTTTGTGTATGTTTGAGAGGTTAGACAAGTTGAAGATCAAGTCATTCCTTGATTGATCCTTTGTCTAAGGCTCTGAGAGGGCTCGAAACCCTAATTTTTGATTGTAGTGGATGCTCACCCATCTTTGGGGAGACTGATGAAGTATGATGGTTCCCCCATGCTGTGATGATGATTCTCACAATGATGGGAAATCTTAGTGGTCAAAATTTGGGGTATTACAGATGCCCCTATTTAATCTTCTTGGACCCGAAGGTGTGAATGACGAAGGTATTCGGGCATTCGGGGTGCAAGAGGATTAAACATCGGAATACCTGAAATTTTGATGGTGGTTATGAATGGTAGCTTGCGCACTCATCTTCTTTTGCTAAGCAATGATGCTTAGAAAAGGTAAACTTCCCCTCGATCCTGGTTTCCTACCAAGGAACTGGTCTTAGTTTCTAATTTAAACTTCCCCTCGATCCTGGTTTCCTACCAAGGAACTGGTCTTAGTTTCTGATTTAAACTTCCCCTCGATCCTGGTTCCCTACCAAGGAACTGGTCTTAGTTTCTGGTTTAAACTTCCCCTCGATCCTGGTTTCCTACCAAGGAACTGGTCTTAGTTTCTAGTTTAAACTTCCCCTCGATCCTGGTTTCCTACCAAGGAACTGGTCTTAGTTTCTTTTGTCAATAAACTTTATTGACAAGGGACGCTATGCGTAGCGGCTTTCCTTCAAACTTCTCGCCAAATTTTCCTGGGGAGATGCCATTTGATGGAAAAATGTCTGAGGTTAGACTTGCTGGGGGAACCCAGTCGTCTGAGTTGTAGAGGTGCACAAACTTCTCTGTTGGAGACGCCATTTGTCGATTCTACTGGGGGAAAGCGAGTCTCTTGAGAGACTGTTTCCACTTGGGATCTTACATCATACTTTTCTCGGGATCTTCCCGGAGAAATGCCATATGATGGGGTCCAATTTTGAGGTGCCGATGACCTTTTCATCGGCGGATTTTCGGAGAAATACTGATGTACTGCCGAACCTTTGCTTAAGAGGCTTTCTCTCGGGATTTTCTTTAATCCGAGAAAGCAAGGATATCATCTTCAATGGTGAAGAGTGGCATCTGTTGAAGGTTCTCTGGCTCTTCAAAGGTTCAAGTTATCAAAGTGGTCGAGTGCCGACTCTGATCTAAAGATACACTGGTGGCGAGATTGTTCAGACACAATGTTTCTTAATGAGGAAAGAACTGACAACTCGATTGAGATAACTCCTATCACTAAGGGACAAGACTGGCTAGAGTGATAGCGATGCAATATGAAATGTGAATGCAAATCAATAATGCATGATGTATGTACGTTTATGCTGACAAAACTAACGCGACATACAAACTGACAGATGAACATGACTGAATACTCGGCCATCGCGGGGCAAAGAAGTGACGTTGGTTCAGAATAGCAATTCCACCTTGCTTAGGAGAGATAGTCCTTGTGGGGGAATACCGTTGATCGGGCTTAGGCGATAAGAACTCGGCCGAGGGGTGTCAGACGAAACAAGGTCTCTGACACAGTTGATCCCTTCATTCAGGCGTACTGGGTTAGAAGGAGTACTTTGATTCTGCACTTTGAAGTTTGCTTACTTCTGGAGAAGCGGTTGATGCTCTTTTGATGTTCAATAGTCAAAACAAATTGCCATCTTTAATTTAAAAGCAGAAAAAATTCTAACAAGTAAATTCATTTTTGTTTTATTTCAAGAATCGTTAATCATGTTAAAACGTCATTCTGTAAAGCTAAAACAAATAAGAATTACAAACAAAAGCACAAGGGCTCAAATTTTATTGATAAAATGGAGATCAGCCAAATGCGTGATTCCAAAGAGTAATTACAAAGTTAGAAAATGGTAATTTACAGGGAAAAGGGCTACGTTGAAACATAACGACCACTATCCTTCTACCAAATTCGAATTCGGGGCATCCTGAGCTTCTGTCGAAGATGACCTTGACTGGAGTTTTCTGACAGATGATGTAACTGCTGCTGCTGAGGGACTTGCCTCTGTTGAACATAGTTACTTGCCATTATCCCTAATTTTTGCCTGGATTGTACTATGATGTTTCCAATCCACCGGGATGCTTTTTTTTTTTTTGTCTCTAACTCTTGCCTGGATCGCCCTTTCGGGTTTTCAATCCACCGAGACGTTTTTTTTAGGCGAAGTATTTCTTGACTACATCAACATTCGTGGGGTAGGAAAATTCCTCTCCGTCCATGGTTGCAAGTCTCAAGGCACCTCCTGAGAAAGCTTTCGTGACCACATAGGGGCCATCATAATTCGGAGTCCATTTACCTCGCGAATCAGTGAGAAATGACTAAATCTTCTTGAGCACGAGGTCTCCTTTCCTGAAGATGCGAGGTCAGACCTTTTTGTCGAAAGCCCTTTTCATTCTCTGTTGATACAACTGACCGTGGCATAGTGCCGTTATTCTCTTTTCTTCGATCAGATTCAGTTTGTCGTGTCGGCTTTGACACCATTCAGCTTTGGTGAGCTTAGCTTCCATCAATACTCGAATTGACGGGATCTCTACTTCTATGGGGAGCACTGCTTCCATGCCATACACTAGAGAGAAAGGGGTAGCCCCTGTTGAAGTGAGAACAGATGTGCGATAACCGTGAAGAGCAAAGGGTAGCATCTCGTGCCAATCTTTATAGGTTACAACCATCTTTTGAATAATCCTCTTGATGTTCTTGTTACCCGCTTCTACCGCTCCGTTCATCTTGGGTCGGTAGGGAGATGAGTTATGGTGTCTGATCTTGAACTCTGCACACAACTCTTTCATCATCTTATTGTTCAAGTTAGATCCATTATCCGTAATGATCTCGCTTGGAACACCATAACGGCAAATGATATTGTTTTTGATAAATCGGACCACCACTTGTCAGTTTACATTAGCGTATGATGCTGCTTCGACCCACTTGGTGAAATAGTCAATGGCTACCAGGATGAACCGATGTCCGTTTGAAGCCTTAGGTTCGATCAAGCTGATCATGTCGATTCCCCATATGGAAAAAGGCCACGGGGAAGAAAGCACTTTGAGATGTGATGGCGGTACATGAATTTTGCCGGAGTATATCTGACACTTGTAACACCTCCTCATGTACTTGTAGCAGTCGTATTCCATGGTCGACCAATAGTACCCTGCTCTCAGAATTTTTCTTGCCATTGTGTGTCTGTTGGCATGAGTGCCAAAGGATCCTTCATGAATTTCTTTCATAAGCATGTCTGCTTCTGGTCTGTCGACGCATCGGAGCAAGACCATGTCAAAATTTCTCTTATAGAGAGTGTCACCGCTCAAGAAGAAGTTTTCAGCCAATCTTCTGAGGGTTTTCCTGTCCTTCCTTAGTGCCCCAGGTGGGTACTGTTGTTTCTGATGGAAGCATTTGATATCGTGATACCAAGGTTTGTCGTCTATGACTGCTTCGATCGTGAAGACGTAAGAGGGTCGTTCAAGGCGTATTATGTCGATCTTAGGTATGTCATTCCATTGACCTACACTAATCATGGAAGAGAGAGTGGCTAATGCATCAGCCATTTGATTCTCATCACGAGGGATGTGATGAAACTCAACTCTGTTGAAGAAGGGTAACAACCTTCTTGCATAGTCTTTGTAAGGAATCAGTCCTGATTGGTATGTGTTCCAATCTCCTTTTATCTGATTGATAACCAAGGCTGAGTCGCCGTATACGTCCAAGTTTTTGATCCTTAAATCAATTTCTTCCTCGAGACCCATAATACAAGCTTCGTATTCGGCCTCGTTGTTCGTACATTTAAACGTAAGTCTGGCAGTGAAAGGAATGTGGGTACCCTGAGGGGTAACAATGATTGCCCCAATTCCATTTCCATAATGATTAACTGCTCCGTCAAAGATAAGTCCCCATTGGGAACCTGGTTCTGGCCCTTCACTGGGTAACAGTTCATCGCAATCTTTCATTTTTAGATACATGACATCTTCGTCTGGGAAGTCAAACCCGATTGATTCTTGATCGCCAATCGGTTGATGAGCCAAATGATCTGCTAAAATACTTCCCTTAACGGCTTTCTAAGCGTGGTACTCTATGTCATATTCTGATAACAGTATCTGCCAACGGGCAATCCTTCCCGTAAGAGCAAGCTTTTCAAAGACATACTTGATTGGATCCATTTCTGAGATCAACCAAGTAGTATGACGAATCATGTACTGGTGAAGACGTTTGGCTACCCAAGCCAAAGCACAGCATGTTTTCTCGAGCATTGTGTACCGAGTTTCACAGTCGGTGAATTTCTTGCTCAGATAGTAGATGGCAGACTCTTTCCATTTAGTTTCGTCTTGTTGGCCAAGTACACATCCCATTGAGTCCTCTAGGACTGTGAGGTAAATGATCAGTGGTCTTCCTTCCACTGGAGGTGATAGAATCGGAGGATTCAACAGATATTCCTTGATACTATCGAAGGCGGTTTGGCAATCTTCTGACCAAACTAATCCTGGTTCTTTGTCAGTAATTTGAAAATCGGCGCACACGTGGCAGTCATAAGGAATATGAATCTGGAGATGTAGTTCAAACGTCCCAGGAATCCTCTGACTTGTTTTTCAGTTTTCGGAGAAGGCATTTCTTGAATGGCCTTGACCTTGTCAGGATCAACTTCAATTCCTTTCTGGCTGACGATGAACCCTAGTAGTTTCCCTGAACGGACACCGAAGGTGCATTTGTTGGGATTCAAGTGGAGTTTGTACTTTCTCAACCGCTCGAATAGTTTTGACAGGTGGGTCACATGCTTCTCTTCTGTTCTAGATTTAGCAATCATATCATCGACATATACCTCGATTTCTTTGTGTATCATGTCATGAAACAGAGTAGTCATGGACCTTTGATAGGTTACCCCGACATTCTTCAAACCGAACGGCATTACCTTGTAACAAAAGGTACCCCATGGGGTCATAAACGAAGTTTTCTCCAGGTCTTTCGGCGCCATTTTGATTTGATTATAGCCCGAGAATCCATCCATGAAGGAGAAAACTTTGAACTTTGTTGTACTGTCAACTAGCATGTAAATGTGTGGCAAAGAAAAGTCGTCCTTTGGACTATCCTTGTTCAGATCTCGGTAGTCGACACACATTCTGACCTTTCCGTCCATTTTCGGAACAGGTACGATGTTGGATAACCATTGAGGATATTCAGATGTAGCGAGGAAACCCGCGTCGATCTATTTCTGTACTTCCTCTTTGATTTTGATGGCCATGTCCGGATGAGTCCGTCTCAACCTTTGCTTTACTGGCGGACATTCCGATCTCAACGGTAAGTGATGTTCCACGATGCTGGTATCCAACCCTGGCATATCCTGATAGGACCAAGCGAATACATCGGGAAATTCTTTGAGAAGCTTTATCAAACCCTCTCTGGCAGTTGGACTGAGCAGTGCCCCAATCCTGATTTCTTTTCTCTCTTGCTCTGAACCCAAGTTTACCGTTTCCAACGGTACTTTGTGAGGTTCAATGGACCTTTCCTCTTGTCTGAGTAGTCGGGAGATCTCTTCTGGAATTTGGTCGTCATTTTCTTCTTCAGCCTCGAATACCGGGAACTCGAAGTTGGGAGAAGGCATCGGATCGTATGTTTCAACGGGGTTTAAAACAAGCAATCTGCAGGACGTGATGATTCGTGTTTAGAAGAGATAAAGAAAAATGCAAGTGTGTGCATTGTTTTATTTTACTGCTTGTTTTTATTTTTAATTGTTTTTTAGGATTACCATTTTCTAAAAAAGCAAAAAGAGAAAACAACAATTAATGCGAAAATTACAGAACGACGTTATTTTATTAATGAACAAGTCGATCCTTGAAACTACAACCCTATAAAACAAAACTCTGTCGCTTTGGGCAAAGCGAAGAGGGAAATTTAAAGAAAGCAAGCCCTATAAAAACATCTGTTTCACCTGGGCAGGGTGAAAGGTTAAAGATGACAATTACTTTGACTGATGAACGACCTTCGGAACCTCGACAGCAACCCATTGGTGGCGAACTCCTTGGTGAATCACAAAGTCTGGCACCTTCCTTGATTTGTCTTCAGAAATGACGCTGATTTCTGGTGGAGCAGGATCATTGGAATCTATCTCCCAGGCATAGTTGTCGTAGGAGGATTCCTCTGTTGCATTTTGCATAGTATTTGTGCTCTCAGCTGTATCTCCCCATCCAGTTGGCTGGATGTCTTCGAGCCTGATACGAGAGCTTTCGGGAGCAGTGTATTTGACCATATAATCAAATTTTCCACTCAGTTGTCCCAAGGTGTCCCAAACTTCTTTTGAACTGGAGGAGTCATTTCTCTCGATGACGTTGACCTCGGGAAAAGCATAGTTGATGAATTCAAGTCTTGCAAACATTGCAAATTCATCTTCATGTTGAGTAGTTTCTGAATGACCTGAGTGTTGATCCCATGACATGGTGGGGACACAGGTATTCTGTTCAATGACGGTCAGCTGATTTTCACTGCTCGGCTGACTCTCTTTCCCCAAGTTTCCTGGGTAAGGCTGCCACATTGGCAGGCCATCCATCGGGCCATAGTAATTGTGGTCAAAGTTGTCTTTCATCAGAGTGTCCTCCTCTAATGAATTTGGCGGAGCGCAGCATCCTTCCGGATCACAATCCCCGTAGATCATTTCAACATCTGATCTTGGTATAAATCTCGTACTTTCTGTAGGAAAGCAAAAAGGCATAGGCACCTCTTCCTGAGACATATAACCGTCCTTGTTAAGGTAGGACTTCCACTCTTCATCTGTGTCAAAGGGATCTTCCTCATTGATAGCATGGACTGCTTGAGACACTGGGTGAAGGAAACCTCCACTGTGGAAGAAATTTTGAAGGGGATGAAGACTTTCCTCGCTGGCAGCTGTCTGGGTACAGGTTGCAGAAAAACCAAGACCCTCCTTTGTTTTATTGCCAACAGGAATGACAAGTTATCCCCAACCTTTCGTATCGGTACTCTCGACCGCTTTGATAGCATCTTTGTATGAGGAAATCGAGGTTCCTCCTCCGAACTGATTGTCTTTGCTCACCGACAGTACTTGGAACTGAGTTCCATTAACCTCCTCGGGTTCTATACCAGCAGACGATGACAAGTTACTCACGAGCAAGGCCTGTTCTCCACAGACTGTGACAAGTTGATCGCTCTGAACGAACTTTAGCTTTTGGTGGAGGGTCGAAGTGACCGCTCTAGCCTGATGTATCCAAGGTCTTCCTAATAAACAACTGTATGTTGCCCGGATATCCATGACCTGGAAAGTGACTTGGAAAGTGTGAGGACCGATAGTTATGGGAAGATCAACTTTGCCGATAACCGTTTTTCTGGATCCGTCGAACGCTTTGACGACGACCTTGCTGATTCTCATCGGAGGGCCCTTGAATGATAATTGCATCAAAGTGGACTTCGGCATAACATTCAGGGCTGACCCTGTGTCTACCAGTATGCTGGCTAAAGCATCGTCCTGGTAGTTAACTGTGATATTGAGCTCCATGTTATGACGACGACCCTCTTCAGGTAATTCCTCATCACTAAATCCCAAGTTGTTGTAGGATGTGATGTTAGAGACAATACTATTGAACTGTCTGATTGTTACATCCTGTTCCACAAAGGCTTGCTCCAAGACTTTCTGTAGAGCCTCCCTGTGGGTTTCTGAACTGAGTAACAATGATAATACCGAGATCTTTGAAGGAGTTTGTAACAGTTGATCGACAATGTTGTATTCACTCCTTTGGATGAGCTTCAGCATCTCATCATTATTTTTTGAAAGGTCAGGATTACTGGATTGACCGACTGGTGGATCAAAAGCTTCTGTCTGAAGTTCCTTTTCTTTGTTAGGTTCCCCAACCCCTCGGTTGAAGATTCTACCACTCCGTGTTACACGACTGATGTCTGCAATATTCACGACGGAGGGTAATGGAATTTCCATTCCATTCTCGACTATTGTTGCACCGTATTTGTAAGGGATCGCCTTAGCTGATTCATACGATAGCGGTCCTGGTAGATAGATGACTACAGGAGCCTTCTGATTTTTCTGACCATCATAAGTAACCTCGATCCGTTCCCGGTTGGGAACTTTAGATTCGTCAAGTAGAGGAATAATGGCAAAAACATCCCTGGTCCTGTGATGACCAGAGATCGTGACAACATCCTCAACTTGCTCGACAAGGTAGTTCGGCATCCAGTTGATGGGTCCAGAACCCGGATATGGACGAATTTCTCCACGATCGGCCTGACCCTGAAGAGCTTCTCTCACAAGGTAACACCCTTGGTTATTTTCTGAACAGACGCTACAACTGTCATAGTTGTGTGGTGGCACCTGGCCACGCCCACTTTGAATACAATGTAACCTTACTAGGTTAGCTTCCACTGATCGGACATCCTGACTTTGACGCCGGGAAGGATTCCTGTTACTGATACTAATTTGTTGAGTATCTTCATCCATATAAATTGGCATCCACCAGTGATTTAACAAGTGCTGAAGTGCCTCCTGGACAAGGGTACAACCTCGGTCGTTTTCGCAACCTGCCTTACAACTTTGATAGTCGTGTGATATTAAGAATCCGAGTCGGACCTGCTCAGCATGTAACTCTACCAAGATGGTATTCATTACGCGAACATAGAAGATCTAAACCATGTTGATCTGATAAGGGTTCCTATCATGGTAGTCTTGGATCCATCCAAGATCCATCTGACGCTGGAGGGCCTCTTGTATGAAAGAGCATCCCTGTTTGTTTACCGAGCAAATTAGACAGGAACTGTAATCGTGTCGCGGCAGATTATGATGTTGGCTTTGCCTTGAGTGCATCGCCACCAAGTTGACATTCATTGCATGGATATCGTGGTTCTGAATGACGTTAGAATTTGTGTAGACCATGTTAACTCCACGAACTCGGTGCTCTTGGATCCATCCAAGATCCATCTGTTCTTGTAGAGCTGCTTGCACCACAGAACATCCTTGGTTTTCTTTAGAGCAGATACCACACTGATGATAGTTATGAGGTGGCACATGGTCATATCCACTATGTCTACAATGCATCTTGACCAGATTGGTTTTCAACAAGAGTACATCGTGAATTTGATAGACATCGTTAGTCTCTCCTTCTATCAAATTGACTGCAGCCTTCTCGTGTTGAGGCAGCGGATTCGTGAGAACATTAGGATTTGTAACCTTGAAGGATAAGACCCCACTCCTAACAAGTTTTTGCACGTCGAACTTAAAATTGAGACAAGTCTCGATGTTATTCCCTGAACCTCCTTGATGATAAGGGCATGTTTAATCCACCTTAAACCAAAAAGGCAGATTTTCCGGTACTGTAAGAGGAGATTTAGTCTGAAAGTGCCCCTTAGCCAGTAGTAATGGAAACAGTTCTGCATACGTTACGGGTATAGGATCAAATCCTGGTGGCCGTGTTGTACGGTTGTTGTTATATGGAGGACGAGCCTGCTGAAGAGGCTGTTGTGTCCTTTGCTGGTCAGGTTGGCTCTGCGCAACCTGAGGTTTATACGTAGGAATAGACACAGGGTTGATAGCAGGAGTCACAACTGCTACCGGTTGATAACGTCGTCTTTGCTTTCCGAGAGAGATATTCCCAATATCTTGCTCTTTTTTCTTAGGGAGAGCACTACCGTATTTTTTAGTACCGCTCGTCGATCCAGTGTCTTTTACCAAACGTCCTTCTCAGACGGCTTCCTCAAGACGTACGCCCATGCCGACCATTTCGGTGAAATCACTGGGCGCACTGGCAACCATTCGGTCATAGTAAAATGAGCTTAAGGTCTTTAAGAAGATCTTTGTCATCTCTTTTTCCTCAAGAGGTGGACAAATTTGAGCGGCAATTTTACGCCAACTTTGAGCGTACTCCTTAAAGGTTTCCATGTCCTTTTGCGACATTGATCTGAGTTGATCTCTGTCGGGTGCCATGTCCAAATTGTATTTGTATTGTTGGACGAAGGCAGTACCAAGATCTCTGAATGTACTGATCGTAGTACGGTTTAAACCCATGTACCATTTGAGTGCAACACTGGTTAAACTATCCTGAAAGTAGTGAATCAGTAGGTCCTGATTCTCCGTCTGAGCTGACATCCGCCGGGCGTACATCACTAGATGGCTTTGAGGGAAAGAGTTACCCTTGTACTTTTCAAAGTCGGGCACTTGAAATTTGTGTGGGACTTTCACATTTGGGACCAAGCAGAGATCTGCGGCGTCCTTTCCAAATAGATCCTGACCGCGAATGGCTTGCAGCTCCTTCTGCATTTCCAAGAATTGCTCCTGGAATTCATCCATTTTATCGAACATAGTTTCCTTCTTACCAGAAGGTGTTGGTGGAATCTGTCCTTCCGGGACAGTGTGCACCACAGGGGGTGGTACCGTGACTAGGGCAGTGAGTCTTGGCGTTTCCCGAAGTTTGTAACCTTCAGGAGTCTTCAGTATGCCCCTGGCATCTTCGCTTTCCCAAAGTTTGTAACCTTCAGGCCCAGCGGCTTCTGTTATGATTCCCTGATCTTCAGTGATCGGCGGAACATATCCTTCTGGGATATAGTTAACAGGCATGCCCCAAGGAAGATCTTTCAGTATCTGATACCTAGGATCATACCTCTCCACTATGGGCATTGAGGTGATCTCTGAGATCACAGTTCGTTGTAGCTGAGCTTCTGCCATGGCTTGCATGTCGTTACGAAGCTTTCTCATATCCTCTCTCAGAGCGTCGATCTCTTCTTTCAACTCTCTGTTTTCTTCCTCAAGATCATCCATCCTTTTCTGACGATTGGCCCGAGTATTATACGAATGAGACAGCTTGACTCTAGAATCGAGACACAAATGTGAGATTCGTAGGTAAGAAGAATACGCGATGTGAGAATGATGAATGCAATGATTATATTAATTGTTTAAGGTTTAATCAAAATAAACTTCGACAATTAGATTGCAAATATCAAACGGTGGGGAAACCCCTTTTTATTGAAATTCAAAGGATTACAGAAGTGGAAATATAGTAAATTACAAAGTGCAGAAACAGAAACCTAAGCTAATGGGTCCTGAGTTCTCTCTGAAGAGAAATCAGGAGCTGATTCTGGTATCTTCCTTTTCTTTAATCGGGGCTCTTGGGCCGTTGTCGGGTTGTCACTCCTTTGCCAGGTGAAAGGAGCGAGCTAATTCCTTTGGTCATCCTGATTATCTACAGCATGTTGCTCCAAAATTTCGATCAGAGTGTCTTTCTCTTTCAGTAATTGCTGTATTTTGATGCACTCTATGTCAAGGGTGCGGTACTTGTTCTTCCAAGACCTTCTCTCCCTTTGAATTTTGTTGAGAGTAACCTGAAGCTTTTCAGTTTCTGTCATGAAGTACATGACAGATTCCCTCGGCGGAAGAATTCTGTAACGAGGATAAGGCATCTTTAGCTTGAGAGCTCTAGTTTGTACCCAATGGAGATAAGGCTCCACCGAGACACAGCCCGGTTTTCCTAGAGACTCTCGTCCTTTCTTATGAACATGCTTCCAAGCGTGCACTATTTCCATCTTTAGTGCTCTGTCATTTTCTCCTTCCTTGAAGAAAAGACCTTCCAGATGAACACCCAGTGGGACGTGTCTCATCGGGTATCCAAATTGACGATTAACGAGAACTGGATGATAGTTGATTCCTCCCTTAGTTCCTATAAAGGGTACGTTGGGGAAGTTTCCACAACGGTCAATGATCCTAATTCCCTCATAAATCCTATTACACCAATCAATGTCAGAGTTGGTAAGAGACATGATCTTCTGCGACCAACGTAAGGCACTCTTGCAATCCCAAAAAGTAGCAGACTTGGACAAGTGAGAGATAAACCATTTGTAAAGCAGAGGTACACAGCATGTGATCTCCCCTCCGCTGTATAAATTTCCCAAGTGTACAGAATGATACACATCTGCGAGCAAAGTCGGCACAGGGTTTCCAATGAGAAAAACCTTAATGGAGTTAATATCGACGAAGTTATTGATGTTGGGAAACAAAAATAACCCGTAGGTGAGCAAGACAAAGATGCTTTTAAAAGCAGTTACGTTTCCTATACTGGCGAAATACAGGGCTTTCTTTGTCAAGAACTGGGCTGGCAAACCTTGGATGCCACCCTTAGCGGTCATGTGAGTCCTGACCTCAGACTCGTCCAAATGAATTTCTCTTGCAATGGTCTGATTCTTTGGAATTTCTTCCAGTCCAGAAAATGGAGCTCGATTTGTAATGTGTAGATCGATCAGGTGAGAATACTCCTCCAGCGTTGGTGCGAGCTGATAATCCGGGAATGTGAAATAGTGATAAACTGGATCGTAAAACTGAATGAGCGCATCCATGATTCCCTCAATCACATGGATTCTTAACAGTGGTAGCAGACCTCCGTGCTTGGCTCTGAAAGCCTCAGGGTTAGTGATCATCCTTGCTAACCTTCTCAAATCCTCTAGCTTTGGAACCTTGAAGGTATACTGGTGAGTTCTCCTTCTACCGAAATCCATTAGCGCAATCCTTTTCTCTGATATTTGCAATCACAGTCTTAGTTTAATTTGAAAAACAGAGAGACTAGAAGAGAAGAATTTTTTAAATGTTTTAATGTTTTTTAAATGAATGCATGAATGCAGCACACAAAAACATAGAAAAAACATGGGGTCAAAGGGTCGTTGTCATGAAGTCAAGGCTCTACCCATCCCCAAAGGTTCATACTAGGGTGATTTTTGTACCTGTACTCATTATCATCAGCTCCTCCCAGGAAAGCAAAACAACAAGCGGATCGCCAGCGAGTTGTAAAGCAATCTTAAAGTAAGTGCCATTCACCGAGAATAGATCACCAGCCTCAAATGAGGGTAGTATCGCGTAACAACTATTTCCGATAGTTTCCGCACTACGAAAGGGTTTGGCTCTTCAGCTTCTCAGACTTAACAACCGGCCCATTGTCTAGGTGAGATAATGGGTTGCGTTGGTCAGCCTCCACTGAGGTTGATGGTCGACCCCGTCGCCATCACTTATCTTAAGTGTATACTCAATCTTTCCACATACGGCATCACCCGCATTCCCATTAGCAGAAAAATAAACATGTATAAAAATTAGGAAAAGCAGTATATATATTTGTCCTAAACATCCTAGACCTTTAAAGTTATGAATCCTATGTTCCTGACAGAAAATGGGTTCCCCGACGGAAGCCCCAATCTGTGGTATTCACACAAGAGGTGAAAAGGGAAACCGTGCCTAGATCTAACTTTGAAAGGCCCCGCGGTGGGCGCCATTTTTTCTGTAGCGAGCGATTTTGGACGCGGTTCTTAAGCGCTGGTCGCTCTCTGCGGTTTGAGCTTTGACTACAGGACGATTCATTTTTTATCCTATTGTGATCTGAATAAGGAAGGGAAATAGATGTCTCCAATTAACCCTGCTTTGCATACTGAGTTTAAACAGCGGTCTGTTAGGTTACGGATGCTATCAATGTGGGGGGGCCTTTCTACTGGTTATTTGTATTTTCGCCAATATTGGTTTCTCTCTAGGACTTGACAGAAGGTTTCTGGCGGGGAACAAGGATTAGGATGTTAGGACTGGTGCTTTTTGATTACTACTTTTGATTGATGGAGATATGGGATTTGGTTTTTTTGTTTAGTGTGCTCGCTAAGATTTTTCTTTCAATCTTATGCCTACATATTCCCGTTTACCGAAATAGGGAAATCAGAGCGTTCGTAGTTCCTCCTATTCTATGGGAGGAAATGGGTGTTTTGGTGTCTTCTTCAAAGCCCAAGACGTGAAGCTAAAGGTGATTTGTATCTTGTTCAAAGCCCAAGATGTGAAGCTGAAAAGTCTATTTGTATCTTGATCAAAGCCCAAGATATGAAGCTAAAAGATCTGACATTAGAGAGAATTTGTCATCTCTAAAGAGGGGGTTGTATGTCACAATTGTTTATAAAGGAGAATTACTTTAACCGGGATATGTGAATCCGGCAATGCCATAATTTCCTTTATAGGGGATTTTTAACCTGAAGGAGAAGACTTTAACTCAGTGTAGAGCAATGCTATCTTTCCTTAGGAATTTCTCATGCTAAAAGAGGGACAGTGGCATGGATGTAAATAATCCAGAGGCTTGCCGCTTACATATAAATACATGAGTTTCACTTTTGGTACTGAAATATAATAAGTTCCTAGTTAACACATTATACACATAAATGCCTCTAATACAAAACACTAAAAAAAATCTAAGGCATTACATATACAAGATGTTCCAAGATGATAAAAACTAAGAACTAGATCAATACAATGATCTCAAAATATAAACGCCATAGCGGAAGCCATGCCATCACAAAAGCTACGATCCACAAGGAAAGTCAAATAACCTTGTCCTTACCCTTCGCCGAACCTGTAGTACCTGTGATGTAAACAACAACGTGGGGTGAGATACACCAAATCTCAGTGAGTTCTCTATCTTAAAGTCCTCTAGACTTTACAAGGTTCTAACAATCCTAACTCGAGTCCAAGGAAAAGGGAAGGGACATTCGAGTTTACAATCCAATTCTCACACCATATGGAATCAGGTCATGAGTTCATCAACTCACAATATCACTAATCGATAACCATGCCAACGCATCCCCTTTTCCCGTCCTCTTCTACGTCTAGAAGTCGACCCGAGTCATGGATCCTTGCAACCTACTTGACATACGAATGGATTCGGGTTCTACGGGCCTTTTACCGTTATGAACCGTCACTTTACATGGGCCTTATACCGTCAGAATCATACACCCCACGGGCGCCATTCATACTGCACGCGGGAATTAAACCTGTCAAGTAGTCATGCATATGTTTCAGAGGAGCTCGAGACTCATGAAACACAACTCAAAGAACCGGTTACGATTACGTGATCACACTCATAAACGTGATTGTATTCGACAATCACAAGGCCATAGCTGCCTTAATCACAAAGAACCCAAAGGTTCACTCACATGTTCCATACTAGTGCCTTACTCTCTTCTAGACCATTACTCGTCAAGGATGCACACAAAGGCATCGAATGCACGAGCATCGCCATCTAGATTCTCTACCACAATCCTAGTTATAACCTAGAATTATACTATTTCGTTTTGGGGTAAAGTTTCCTCACTCTTCCTATTCCATCTTTTCTTTTAGCATGCATATTCACTCTCAAAAATGTTTAACAACAAGAGTATAGGTAATTATATCATAATTGCACAATGGAATAATATCTAACAAGTACAACATGACATACCACTTTTGGAATTTCTTCGATTATTTAATCGGGCAGTAAAATTAACATTTTTCACCTCTATTGCATAGAATATTTTCTTAGCTTCACGTCGATATAAAGAACTCTTAAATCGGATAAACGAGTAAAAAGTTATGGATTTTTGAAGAAAATAAAATTATTGAGTTACAGCGAAATTCGCCTGGCTACTTCAGAATCCGCCTGGCCAAACCTCTTTCGCCAGCCCTTCGCCTGGCCAATCACCATTCGCCAGCACTCCACCTGGAGAATCTAGTGGCGAATCCCCAATTTCAGAAAAATCAAAAGTTCCAGTAGCTAACACATTCTTTCTCTTCAAATCCGCCTGGCGAATCTGGAATTCGCCTGGCGAATCCCTTCCGCCAGCACTTCGCCTGGCGAGACAGTGGCAAAACCCAATTCGCCTGGCCAATTGCACCAGAACCAGAATTTTTCCCTTACGGGTTCCATGGTTCCATAACCCCAAAAATCCCACTTTTCCAAACCAAAACATTTCCAAACAAATAAAACAAGTAACAACAATGTCCACAAGCATATTACGATTATCCTACGCAATTTATATCAATTTCCCACCTTTAGATTCATGATTTTAGTAAGTTTTACTCATTTTCTCACAAAATCTAACCTAACTCTAAACTCAAGAAACCCTACTCTTAAAGCATCTATCTAGAACCCACATTGATATGAGCAAGATGAAGATGATTGAGAAGATTGGATGAAAGTTTGATGAATGGATGATGATGATCTTGAAGCTTCTCTTCCAAAACCTTGTTTTCTCTTCTTTTCCCTTCTTCCTCCTTTCTCTCCTCTTTTCTTCTTTCTTTCTATCTTTTTCTTTTTAATCCAAATGAGAGAAAATATCCATATATAGTAAGTATTATTAAAACAACACTGCTAAATGTCCAAACATGTCTCTAGAGTCCAATTAAATAAATGTCTCCGACACAAATAACATTAATTGGATTAATTCTAAGTAACGAAGTTACTCTAATTATTTTGTCAAATAATTTCTCAGAGCAACCGGACTCAGTTGATCACAATGTAATATTATTCGGTGTAATAAAAATACGGGTTATTACATCCTCGCCCCTTAAATAGAAATTCGCCCTCGAATTTAAAGATTACCTGAACAGATGAGGGTAAGCATCTCGCATTTCCGATTCAAGTTCCCAAGTTGCATCACCCGGATGCGTTATATCCCACTGTACCTTAACGAGAGGAATATCCTTGTTCCTTAATACTTTCGTTTCTCTTCCCACAATGTGGCTCGGTTGAGGTTCAAACGTCAAATCCGCTTCTATTTCAATAGTATCCGGTAAAACTGGTTGAAGAGGATCTGGAACAAACTTGCGAAGCTGAGATACATGAAAAACATCATGCATTCCCGACAGAGAAGGCGGTAAGGCCAACCTGTAAGCTACTTCACCGATCCTTTCTAAGATCTGATACGGTCCCACGTATCTCGGGCTTAACTTGCGTGACTTAAATGGTCCTTTCAACCTCAATCTAGGAGTAACTTTCAAAAACACATGGTCACCTTCTTCAAATTCTAAAGGTCTTCTTCGATTGTCTGCATAACTCTTTTGTCGATCTTGTGCTTGCTTAATTTTCTCGCGGATCATTTGAATCTTTTCCGTAGTCTCTTGGATGATTTCGGGTCCTAAGATTCTATCTTCCCCAACTTCCGCCCAGCACAAAGGTGTTCTACATTTTCGCCCATACAATGCTTCATACGGAGCCATACCAATACTCGCGTGATAACTATTATTATAGGAAAACTCAATCAACGGTAGAAGTTCTTTCCAATTCCCCTTACTTTCTAGCACACAAGCTCTCAACATATCTTCCATTGTTTGTATCGTTCGTTCAGTCTGACCATCAGTCTGAGGATGATTAGATGTGCTCAAATGCAACTCCGTGCCCATAGCTTATTGAAAAACTTTCCAAAACCTTGAAGTAAACTTCGGATCTCTGTCCGACACAATATTAGAGGGAATACCGTGCAATCTTACAATTTCCGCAATAAACAACCTCGCAAGATGACTTGCCTTGAAAGTAGTCTTCACGGCCAAGAAATGCGCAGATTTCGTTAGTCGATCCACAATCAACCAAATTGAATCATAACCCCCTTGCGCACGGGGCAAACCTACTGCAAAGTCCATAGAAATGCTATCCCATTTCCAAACTGGAATTTCTAAAGGTTGCAACAAACCGCCCGGTCTTTGGTGCTCAATCTTAACCTGTTGGCACACTGCACATTCTGACACATAGACCGCAACATCTCTTTTCATACCTGACCACCAATAGTCATTCTTCAAATCTTGATACATCTTCGAAGAACCAGGATGTATTGTAAAAGTACTTTTATGAGCTTCATCCAAAATCTTTCTTCTTAACATTGCATTATCCGGAACACAAACTCTTTGGTTAAACAAAATGATTCCGTCGGTAGTTCGCACAAAACCCGGTTGAGTCAACACTTCTTGTAACTTCTCATCCAACCCTTGTCCTTGTCGGATCTCCTCTCTAAAAGTAGAAGCGACATTCAAATTCCCCATAATCACACAATTAGGAGTCCAAATAAATTGAAGATTTAGATCTCTAAACTCTTCCATTAAGGCATACTCTAACATCATCAATTCGGCATTATGTAACACTTTTCTGCTTAAAGCATCTGCCACCTTATTTGCTTTACTCGGATGGTATTTTAGTTCTAAATCATAATCTTTTAAGTACTCCATCCATCTTCGTTGTCACATATTTAACTCCTTTTGGTCAAATAAATACCTCAAACTCTTATGGTCACTGAACATTTCAAAACGTACACCATACAAATAATGCCGCCACACCTTTAGTGTAAAAACAACCGCTGCCAATTCCAAATCCTGAGTTGGATAGTTCTGTTCATGAATTTTCAATTGTCGAGAAGCATAAGCCACCACATGTCCATCTTGCATTAACACACCTCCTAATCCCATCTTCGATGCATCACAATATACCTCATACGACTTGCTAGGATCAGGAATAATCAAAATAGGAGCGGTCGTCAATCTCTCCTTCAAACTCATAAAACTTCTTTAACAAGCCGAGTCCCACTCATACAAACAATCCTTTCGAGTAAGCCTCGTCATTGGTAAAGCCAATTGGGAAAAGCCTCTAATAAACCTTCTATAATAACCTGCCAATCCCAAGAAACTCCTAACTTCTGCAACGTTCTTCGGTCTCTCCCAATTAATCACCGCCTCAACCTTTGATGGGTCTACCGCCACACCTCCTTGAGATATGACGTGACCAAGGAAATTTACCTCTGACATCCAAAACTCACACTTACTTAACTTAGCAAAAAGTTGTCTCTCTTGTAAGATGGATAAAACGATTCTTAGGTGCTCTCCATGCTCTTGAGAATCACGAGAATAGATAAGAATGTCATCAATAAAGATCACCACAAATTGGTCCAAATAAGGTTGAAATATCGTGTTCATATAATTCATGAAAACTGCCGGAGTATTAGTCACACCGAAAGGCATTACTAGGAATTCATAATGACCATAACGGGTCCTAAATGCAGTTTTCGGTACATCCGAACTCTTCAGTCGAATTTGATGATAACCCGACCGTAAGTCAATCTTCGAGAACACACAGGCTCCTTTCAATTGATCTAACATATCGTCTATCCTTGGCAATGGGTATTTGTTCTTGATGGTGACCTTATTCAACTGACAGTAATCAATGCACAACCGCATTCCCCCATCTTTCTTCTTTACCAATAACACTGGAGCTCCCCAAGGTGAAACACTAGGTCTAACAAAATGCTTAGACATTAAATCTTCCAATTGGTCCTTTAATTCTCTTAATTCAAGCGGTGCCATCCGATAAGGAGAAACGGATATAGGAGCCGTTCCCGGTATCAGGTCAATAGAGAACTCAACTTCTCTCTCCGGAGGAAGAGAAGAAACATCCTCAGGAAAGACTTCAGGAAACTCACACACTACAGGAATACTCAGAACTTGTTGTTCAATACTTCCTTCCTTAGTAAGAACCATTAAAACAGATTTCTCCTTCTCAAACAAGAAATTAATCATACCCACCGTACCTTCTAAAATCGTTGATAACACATCTTTCGGGGTAGCCTCAGCAGAGGGAATAATGATTAGCTTTTCTTCACACCCAATAAACATCGAATTAGCAGAAAGCCAATCCATCCCTAAAATAACATCAACTTTCTTAAGCGGCAAACAAATTAGATCTATCTGAAAAACTCTTTCATTCACAAATAAAACACAATTTTCACATATTAATGGTGTTTCAACAATCTCATCCATGGCAGTAGTAACCACCATGGGTGGAGACAATGGAATAGCTTGCAACCCCAGTCGCTTCATACATTGTATTGATATAAAGGAGTGCGTTGCTCCACAATCAAATAAAACAAAGCAAGGATTCCCATTAACCAAACACGTACCAGCAATCAAGGAATTGTCGCCCTTTGCTTTCCTTGCATCCATTATGTAAACTCGCTCGGTATTCCTCCCAGGTGTCTGATTCTTACTCTGAGGACAATCCCTTGCCAAATGGCCCACCTTCTAACACTGATAACACCTTACCCCCTCCATACCACACCTTCCAGAATGATTTCTACCACACGTACGGCACACCGGAGGTACACTAATCCTGGAACTCTGAATTTGTTTCCCTTTAAAAGATTGTTGCCTTAGTCTAAATTGTTGATTCGATCTCCCTCGATCACTTTGATTCAACCTACTCAATTCTCCTTCCGCCTGTACCTTCTTCAAACTGTGTTCTGCCACGTAACACTGCCTTAACAATTCAGCATAGCTAGTGAATTCCCTCTGAGACACGCTATGTGAAATTTCAGCCCTTAAACCAAACAGAAACTGATCGATCTTCCATCTCTCATCAGGAGCATACATGTCTTGTCTAGAATAATCAGCCATGATCTCGAACTTTTCCGCATAAGAAGCCACGGTCAAGTTGCCTTGTCTCAACTGTTGAAACTCAAATTCTTTCTGAGACCTTAAGGAACTTGGAAAATACTTCTCCATAAAATTTATCTTAAACTGTTCCCATACCTTCGGTACCTCTTGAATTGTCATTAAGGCTGAAGCGCTTTCCCACCATCTCATGGCAGGACCCTTTAACAAGTGAGAAGCGAAAACCACTTTATTTTCCTCACTGCACTGAACTATCAAGAAAATCCGTTCCATACCGGATATCCATTCATGCGCCTTTACCGAATCTAACCCTCCCTGAAACTCCGGAGGATTCATTCGAATGAATTCCCTATAGGTTCCCCCTGCAACTTCAGGAACAACCACTGGAGGATGCAGACCATCAGCCATTTGCTGTACCATTCCCTGCATAAACTGATTTTGCTGCTGCTGCATCTGTTGCATGAATTGATACAAAGGGGCGTTCCCTTCAGCACCCTGTGGAACCGTCCCAGCTGGAGTAGTCCTCGGAGTCCTTGGTCTTCCACGGTTGTTTCTATGTCCGTCGGCCATGTTCCTAAATGTCATACCAATAGGATTAAGTTGATCAGGCTCAATACCATAAATATAACACGTAAGACAAAAGGCGACACCACGTATCTAAAACGGAAAGAGTTACTTATTCTATTTCATGCCTAGGTCGAGGATACGACCTGCTTTGATACCAACTGTAAAGGCCACATATAAATACATGAGTTTCACTTTTGGTACTGAAATATAATAAGTTCCTAGTTAACACATTATACACATAAATGCCTCTAATACAAAACACTAAAAAAAATCTAAGGCATTACATATACAAGATGTTCCAAGATGATAAAAACTAAGAACTAGATCAATACAATGATCTCAAAACATAAATGCCATAGCGGAAGCCATGCCATCACAAAAGCTACGATCCGTAAGGAAAGTCAAATAACCTTGTCCTTACCCTTCGCCGAACCTGTAGTACCTGTGATGTAAACAACAACGTGGGGTGAGATACACCAAATCTCAGTGAGTTCTCTATCTTAAAGTCCTCTCGGCTTTACAAGGTTCTAACAATCCTAACTTGAGTCCAAGGAAAAGGGAAGGGACATTCGAGTTCACAATCCAATTCTCACACCATATGGAATCAGGTCATGAGTTCATCAACTCACAATATCACTAATCGATAACCATGCCAAGGTATCCCCTTTTCTCGTCCTCTTCTACGTCTAGAAGTCGACCCGGGTCATGGATCCTTGCAACCTACTTGACATACGAATGGACTCGGGTTCTACGGGCCTTTTACCGTTATGAACCGTCACTTTACACGGGCCTTATACCGTCAGAAGCATACACCCCACGGGCGCCATTCGTACTGCACGCGGGAATCAAACCTGTCAAGTAGTCATGCATATGTTTCAGAGGAGCTCGAGACTCATGAAACGCAACTCAAAGAACCGGTTACGATTATGTGATCACACACACAAACGTGATTATATTCGACAATCACAAGGTCATAGCTGCCTTAATCACAAAGAACCCAAAGGTTCACTCACATGTTCCATACTAGTTCCTTACTCTCTTCTAGACCATTACTCGTCAAGGATGCGCACAAAGGCATCGAATGCACGAGCATCGCCATCTAGATTCTCTACCACAATCCTAGTTACAACCTAGAATTATACTATTTCGTTTTGGGGTAAAGTTTCCTCACTCTTCCTATTCCATCTTTTCTTTTAGCATGCATATTCACTCTAAAAAATGTTTAATGTTTAATAACAAGAGTATAGGTAATTATATCATAATTGCACAATGGAATAATATCTAACAAGTACAACAAGACATACCACTTTTGGAATTTCTTCGATTATTTAATCGGGAAGTAAAATTAACATTTTTCACCTCCATTGCATAGAATATTTTCTTAGCTTCACGTCGATATAAAGAACTCTTAAATCGAATAAACGAGTAAAAAGTTATGGATTTTTGAAGAAAAGAAAATTATTGAGTTACAGCAAAATTCGCCTGGCCACTTCAGAATCCGCCTGGCCAAACCTCTTTTGCCAGCCCTTCGCCTGGCCAATCACCATTCGCCAGCACTCCGCCTGGCGAATCTAGTGGCGAATCCCCAATTTCAGAAAAATCAAAAGTTCCAGTAGCTAACACATTCTGTCTCTTCAAATCCGCCTGGCGAATCTGGAATCCTCCTGGCGAATCCCTTCCGCCAGCACTTCGCCTGGCGAGACAGTGGCGAAACCCAATTCGCCTGGCCAATTGCACCAGAACCAGAATTTTTCCCTTACGGGTTCCATGGTTCCAAAACCCCAAAAATCCCACTTTTCCAAACCAAAACATTTCCAAACAAATAAAACAAGTAACAACAATGTCCACAAGCATATTACGATTATCCTACGCAATTTATATCAATTTCCCACCTTTAGATTCATGATTTTAGTAAGTTTTACTCATTTTCTCACAAAATCTAACCTAACTCTAAACTCAAGAAACCCTACTCTTAAAGCATCTATCTAGAACCCACCTTGATATGAGCAAGATGAAGATGATTGAGAAGATTGGATGAAAGTTTGATGAATGGATGATGATGATCTTGAAGCTTCTCTTCCAAAACCTTGTTTTCTCTTCTTTTCCCTTCTTCCTCCTTTCTCTCCTCTTTTCTTCTTTCTTTCTATCTTTTTCTTTTTAATCCAAATGAGAGAAAATATCCATATATAGTAAGTATTATTAAAACAACACTACTAAATGTCCAAACATGTCTTTAGAGTCCAATTAAATAAATGTCTCCGACACAAATAACATTAATTGGATTAATTCTAAGTACCGAAGTTACTCTAATTATTTTGTCAAATAATTTCTCAGAGCAACCGGACTCAATTGATCACAATGTAATATTATTCGGTGTAATAAAAATACGGGTTATTACACAGCGATTAGATGAAGGGGGAAGGAGTTGTTGATGTTTGGGTACTGTGAACGAGGCACAGCTTTGATGCTAAAAGGTTGATTGGATCAACCAGTGGTTTTCTTATACAAAGCCTAAGAGGAGGCTATTATGTGTCTCGTACAAAGCCCGAGAGAGAGGCTAAAAGGTTTTGACTCAACGATGGAATCTTTTGGTATCTCGTATAAAGCCCGAGATGGAGGTTGTTGCTTGTTTGGCTCAATAAGAACCTTTTTGTATCTCGTATAAGGCCCGAGATGGAGGCGAAAGGGGTGATTGACTCAACGAGAGAGTCTCTTATGTGTCTCGTACAAAGCCCGAGAGAGAGGCTAAACGTTTATTGACTCCACTGGGGAGAATCATTGTACAAAGCCCAAGAGGAGGCTATGGTGACTGTTCAGTTAAGTTACAGGTCCAGTATACTGATTTTGAAAGATTAAATCAGTTCTTATATGAACAACACTGTACTTACGGATTTGTTCCAAGGATCGGGGTTATTCCCGTTCTTTAAGGAAGCGGGAAATCCAAAGGGTATTGAGACTGTCCGAGTCTACAGAGTTTTCTTCCTATTTTCATGAAGAGGTCCCTTGAGAATGTCTTTGAGACTCAAGGGAGTTAGACTGTCCAAGTCTAGAGTTTTATCTTTTGTACTATGCTTTGAGAAACAATAGTAGACTCTATGAAAGGACTGTTCTATGAAGATTACTAAGTTCTGTTCCTATACCTCTGGGAGGTCGTCGGGACAATTTGTACGAAGCCCAAGAGGAGGCTGGAAACTTTTAAGAAGCCGACGGGTGCTTGTACTAAGCCCAAGAGGAGGCGATCATTCCCAAAGGAAGAGATCATTATACGAAGCCTAAGAGGAGGCTGTGAATACTTCTAAGAAGCCGTTGGGTCCTTGTACTAAGCCCAAGAGGAGGCGGGGTTGCTTTTAGGAAGCCTGTGGGTCCTTGTACGATGCCCAAGAGGAGGCCGATTGCTTTTAAGAAGCCGATGGGTCCCCAAACCCCGAGAAATTCAAGGCAATGCTATTCACCGAGAATAGATCAAAGTCAGGAAAGTTCGAGAATTTGGAAGAAACTCAAGAGATGCAATTCACGGAGAAAAGATCATCTCTGGGGAGTAGAGTCTCTTGACAAGTGCTTTTAAGAAGCCCGTGGGTCCCCAAACCCCGAGAAATTCAAGGCAATGTTATTCACCGAGAATAGATCAAAGTCAGGAAAGTTCAAGAATTTGGAAGAAACTCAAGAGATGCAATTCACGGAGAAGAGATCATCTCTGGGGAATAGAGTTTCTTTGACAACTTCTACAAGTGACAGTCTATGAAAGGGTTCACAGAGAATGCTGCCTTTCATATCTCCATATTGTTTAACCCCAAGAGGAGGGAAGACTGTGTCTGGTAATCCTATGGGGATCTAGTTTAGACTATTTCTAAGAGTGATCGAAACGGCTTTACCTAGTGCTAGACGTAGTTGTCGGGGAAACTCTAAATATCTATACTATTATTACACAGTTGATATGAGTTGATGAAAGAAGACTTACAGCGAAACAGCCCCACAATACAGTTTATATGTATATGAAAGTGGTAAATGAAAGCAATAACCACTTACTCGGTTGTAGAGCTTCCATGCTGTTTGGTTAGTTGTTCAACAAAGAAAGATTGAAAACTACCGTATATTCAAAATCAAAGGAGAAAGTGCTTTGAAAAAGAAAGATTTGGGACTTACAGCTCAAGGAGAGGCCTAGGGTTTTATCAGTGAGCACACTGTTTAAATTTGTACAGAGGGACTTATACAAGTGACTGAGGCCCAAAATGTTTTCTGTACAAGTGGGTTGGGTCTTACACTCTATCAAGAGGCCCAAAAGGTTTAAAGAAAAAGAGTGGGGCTTATAACACGAGGGTAGGCCCAGTTGATTTTTCCGTTTGAAATGGCGATCGCGCCGAGGTTTTCTTTTAACGCAGAGGGACTTATACAATAAGTGAGGCCCAAAATGTTTTGGTTAAAAGGGGATTGGGTCTTACACTCTATTAGAGGCCCAAAGTGTTTTTGAATGGGTCTTATAGCTCAAGGAGAGGCCCAGGGTTATTTTTCAAAAGGCGATGATCGTGTCGTTTATTTGAAAATGTACAGAGGGACTTATACAACGAATGAGGCCCAAAATTGTTCTGTACAAATGGGTTGGGTCTTACACTCTCTCAAGAGGCCCAAAGGGTTTTGAAAATGATTCATGAGGGTTGAATTAATCCAAAAACACTAATTTGTTTTCAAAAATGTATTTAATTGAATAAAAATTCAATTAAAAATGATCAAAATTGTTTAACATATGAAAAACAAATTGTGATTTTGGATTAATGCTTCAAAAATTAAGTATTGACCTACAAAATAATTAGAAAGCATTAAAAGTTGCAAAATCAATGTAGAAAAAATATTTAAAATGTCAAAAACAATTAAAATATTAATTCTTTGCAAAAATATCAATTATATGAAATAAATAATATTTTTGGGATTTTTTGATAAAATAAAATATTTTAACATTTTTGTGAATTATTAAAAAAAGAATCAACTCAAAATCATTAAAACTCATAGAGAAATTAATTTTTGAATCAATTAAACAAAATCACAAAATTCAAATATTTGAATTATTCAAAAATGGCGCCAAGAACACACCAAGAACATGCGCGTGTTCTGGGCTTGGCCAGATTTGCATTTTCTCCTCAATCTCACTGAATATTTGATTATAACATGCAATCCATATATCATTATGCTCGTCTCAACCTCACGATCATGTCTATGTCCATTAATTTCATTTAAATTAAACATACAACAAGAAATCATGAAAAATCCTCAAGAACCCTAATTTCTGCATGAAGGCTAGGATTTTTGATACACGATTCAAACAATGCAATTAATTTAGGGAAAACATTCCATGCATGATTATGAACATATGGCCAAATTATTGTGCGAGGAAATATGCATAGATTGAGAAATGACCAAGTATATGCTTACCTCTAAGCCGTGACAGCAAGTGCAGTGTGATTTTTGATTTGAAGGTGTTACAGATGAGTGGTGATGATCTGAACAACTTCCCTACACCCTATGGAATGTGTTTGAATGCTTGGACTTGATTGAAATTGGCTGGAACAATTTGTGGCACCTCAGCTGCAACTTGATTGAAAATTTGAGCAACCAGCTGGTGATTTTGTGAAATTGGTGTTTCAGAAGTGATCTAAGTGTTTGATCAGCTCATATGTGATGTATATGAGGTGTGTGTGTGATTGGTTTGATTGGAAAAGCTCTCAAACTCAAAACCCGATAGTGACTTGCCTTAGAAGGCAAAATTGGAGTGAAAGAAGAGATTTTGAGGAAAGCATCTGTTTGATGGCTTTGGTGTACTCAAACTGATCACAATTGAGCTCTATTTATAGTAGAGCAAGTTTGTTTTGCAAGGAATAGTGAATGGCAGCTGGTAAGTAGGTTTGGCCAATGTTGTCCAATGGAAATGCAAGTCTCCTCTAGCCATTGACTAGAGGTTAGGGCACAAAGCTTTGGTTCCCTTGGTCTTGGATAAGTCTTGACTGATTTTAGATGAGAATGGCTCAGTCCATGCCACCTTGATGCTTCCATTGAATGCTTCAATCCAAATTTGGAGTCTTGTCCCTATTTTGGCCATTCTAGGTTCAACATGCTATTTCTTGTTCCATGGACTTTGGAGGCTTGACTCAGTGATTGTCCCCTTTAGATTCAATCCTCAGATGTGTCCAAGTGGATAGGAGCATTTGAATTTGGCTGATTTTGGCAAATCGAGCCAAAATGCAAAATCTGCCTTGCCTTTGACAGATTTCAGCAAGGCAACTTGACAATGTCATATCTCATGGTGTAAGTTGAATTTGGCAATGTTCTTGGCCATTTTGGAAAGCCCTTACATGATACAACAACTGTTTGAACATGTTTGATTTTGATCTCTTCTGATTCCAAGTGAAAAATCCCTCTACATTTGGCAAAAAGTGAAGCAAAATCTGACTTAGTGAAATTTTCACTAAGTGTTGGAACAAAGTGTGATTTCTTGATTTTGATCACTCCATAACTCAAAATCCTTAATGAATTGGACTTAGGTCTAGTTGAAGTTTTTGTAGAGGGTAATAAGGGCTACAAATCCATTTTTGGATGAAAAAAATTGGCCATGTGGTTTAGGAGTTATGGTCCTCCAAAGTTTGTGCATTAGTGGTACTTTTTCCATAACTTAGAAAAATTTCTAAGTTTTATGGTTACCCCTTTTACAAGTTATCCCATTTCCTTTGATTTTTATTGATGAATGATGATTCAAATCATACATTAACATTATTTTAGGGTTAAAAATCCATTTTGGTGAAAAATCTTAAAAAGTCAAAGTTGACTTTTGTGCACAGTTGACTTTTTATCAGATGAATTCCAAACTGTGCAATTCTTCAGGAAATCATGTCCTTGACCTAAATCAAACTTGATGGACATGTTACAAGGGTGTCATAGGGTATATTGAGGCATGTCCTAGGGCTTGGGAGCATGTCCTGGTCAAAAGTCAAAGTTACAGTTGATTTTCCTCGCGAAACCCTAATTGTGGTGCAGATGAAATTGAGACTTGTTGCTCAAGCTTCTTGGATCAATCCATTGTTCCAAATGGATCAATATTGTATATTAGAGACCCTCAAATCATGTCTTGAGGTCTTGGTTCATGATTTGTCCCAAAAGTCAACTTAGGGGTGAATTAGGTCAAGAAACCCTAATTCCTGATTTTTGATGTATGCATCCCCTGAGGTCAAATTGACTTGATGATTGGGTCCATGAGGTTCCATGGAGTACATTAGGTTGTGTTTTGGATCATTGGCTCTTGCCCAGATGAAATTTTCCATCTAGAGGCCCTGGTCGACCAAAACCCTAATTTGGTGATACTGACGATCTTGAGACTTGATCCACCTAGAAGGGAGCAGCCTTGTGCTTAATCCTTAAAGTGGGAGTCCTTTTTGATCCTTTGTGTATGTTTGAGAGGTTAGACAAGTTGAAGATCAAGTCATTCCTTGATTGATCCTTTGTCTAAGGCTCTGAGAGGGCTCGAAACCCTAATTTTTTATTGTAGTGGATGCTCACCCATCTTTGGGGAGACTGATGAAGTATGATGGTTCCCCCATACTGTGATGATGATTCTCACAATGATGGAAAATCTTAGTGGTCAAAATTTGGGGTATTACACGCTTCCATGATATATCCCCTTAATTTTTAAATGTTCGAGATGAAAAATTCGTCATAAAATATCTTATTTGTCATAGTAAATTTAACAGTTTAAGGAGTAAATTCCAAACTCCCGACCACTCAAAAAAACTAACATTGTCCAAACTATTCATGCATACAAAAAAAATTGTTTTATATATATATATATATATATATATATATTCTCCTTGGCTCCACATGTTCTAAGTGCATTGTAGATGAAGAAGTAAGGGAATCTTTGTGCTTTTCATTTCTATAAAAGGGAATGTTGCTCTCTCCTCTCTTAAAGCAAGAAACTAACATCAATCAATACACACGCATAGCTTAGAAACATATTATCTTCAGCTCCAACATTTAGCATTAATGGCACCTCCTTCATCTGACTTAAGAAAGATTGGCTTAGAAGGTTTTGATTTAATAGAAAAATTTTATGGTCCAACAAGAAGGAGTAGCATAGAAGACTTTGCTTCTGGAGCAACCAAAGCTTCAACGATTCACATTGTTGGGATATCGAATGTAAGTTACCCTAAGGGAAAGTTACCTCTAAATCGTTGGGGTAGGCCTATTAAATTTTAAGCACTTATTTTCTTAAAGTTTTAACTGGGTCTTTGTTTTATTATGTTATGTAGACAAAAGCTCGAAGGCATGTGATTATTTTTGAATCAAAGTCTTCTGTAGCTAAGAGAGGGTACAAATTAAATAAAGTACTTTTTAATTTGAGTACCCAAAATTATGTACTCTATAGTTTGTGTTTTAATAATATGAAGTACAGCTTAATTTAGTGGATGAATGGAACCACTCTCTCTTATATATACATGGTTTCCTATGCAGTTATATAGTGAAACAAGATAAGATCATTAGATATTTCAGTTGCGACGATGATATTGTTTAAATTATTATAATCAAATATTGCATTAATTTCTGAGACATGATACATCAAATATTGAAGTTTGAAATTGGGTCAATAAAGTTTACAATATAATTCTCTTGAGTTACAACACAATAAGTTTGACTAAAACATACTCCCTTCGTCTCATAAAAAGTGTCATATTTGAGTAATGCGCGGTTTTTAAGAAAATGATTAGATGTATTGGTTTTAATGAAAAAACAAAAATCATTTACTATAATACCCTTATTAAATGTAGTTAATAGAGTTGTTGGATAAAGTGAAAGCTAGTCAATAGGGGTATAGTAGTGAAAAAATAATAATAAATGATGTATTGGTAATATAAATGAACAATTATTTTGAGACAAAGAAAAAGTGTAAATAAGACACTTTTTATGAGACGGAGGGAGTAATTCAACAAGTCCTTCAGCACAACAGAAAATACAATTCAATGAGTTTTCAGGGTCAAGTCTTCAAATTGAATTCAACTTGAGTATCTATTTATCTGAAAAATAATAGAACAGTGTGAAATGATATAGTAGTCTCAATGGATTCTTAATTATACCGTTGAATCTCTCCTAATCCTTATACAACATTTTGCATACCACCTAGTAACTCACATATCCAAACCCCAATACTAGACACTCACTTATCCTAAAGTCTATAGAGATGTCGTAACACTACATAAATTATGATTCACTCACATGGTGTCTAACCTCGAGGTCGTGCCATCTAAGTGAGTTATTTGACATTATGCATCGTAACGGACGCATCCTCTATAGAATATAAACAAACATCAACAACCATATAACCCCTTAGTAACCTTTAGTAACTAACCTAGATCGCGGCCACATGGAGTCCCTCTCATAATCTTTTAACATGGCTTCTAATTGATTTGTGACAACGAGTATGAAAACCTTCCATATTTGGTCTATATAATCAGTTAGACTTGGTTCATAATTTATTAAGAGCAATAACAAGCCCCTAAAGTCTATAGAGATGTTGTAACACTACATAAATTATGATTCACTCACATGGTGTCTAACCTCGAGGTCGTGCCATCTAAGTGAGTTATTTGGCATTATGCATCGTAACAGACTCATCCTCTATAGAATATAAACAGACGTCAACAACCATATAACCCCTTAATAACCTTTAGTAACTAACCTAGATCGCAGCCACATGGAGTCCCTCTCATAATCTTTTAACATGACTTCTAATTGATTTGTGACAACGAGTATGAAAACCTTCCATATTTAGTCAATATAATCAGTTAGATTTGGTTCATAATTGATTATGAGCAATAACAAGCCCATAAACGTTTTTCTTTTTGAGTTATATTTGTTCTATATAACAGAGGCTTCTCCTTATTTTAAATTATACCAGAATTTTGATTTCTACTATCCTTTTCATATTTTCTCTCTTTTCTCCTTCTTAATTTTTACCAAAGTTGGCTTAATTTTTGTGAGTGAAAAATACTTTAGAGAGTTTTTTATTGTACTAGTGTTCGTGATTAAGGATTTTTCATTAAAAGTGTGATTCTGTTGTATAATACTTTGGTTTTTGAGTTTATCCTAGTAAAATCCCGGATTGATTAGTAATATTTTTTAGTTAAATCTATATTTAGTTCTTGAGATTAGCCGGTAAAATCTCTATTTGGTTTGTTATCTCAGCAGTCAAAGTTCAGTTTGATCCGCGAAATCAACATGTATAAAATTTCTCATTTGTTGTAATATGGTACGTGAGCATATCCATAAAAGCTCAAGACATTATTTTAGTGGATGTCTTAATAATAAATTCTTGAGGAGAGACGCAGACCAATTGGTTAGTCTGAACCTCTATAAATTCTTGTGTAATATCTCTATCATTATATCTTTTATTTATGTTAATTTATTTTTCTATTTAACTATTTCATTCTGTTTTGGGCTGTTTTATTTCTACACTTATTTTATTAGTAAAAGAATTTTTAAATTAATCACGAGTTTAACACTTCACAATTTTTCTTATATGATACTTTTAGTTTTAAAATACTAATATAATACGGTTGAATAATAAAATTCTATTGAATAATGTTGTAAAACTATTTTACACAAACAATATATTACATTTAATCTTAAAAATTAAATATATTGAAATTAAAAATAAAATAAAAAACAACTATTTTTTTTAGATAACTATTGTGTTCAAATCTAACAGTTATTATAAAATATAAGGAGTATATATTTTTCTCTTGGAACATTATTTAATTATAATATCGGTTAGCAAGAAGCTTTAGATATTTTTTAAAAGTGTTTATCCTAATCAAAGGTTTGAATGCAGAAAGGTTAAAAATAATGTTGAAGAACCAGATGCACTTGCGACTTGCACTATTGAATGAGAATATTTTATTCTTAGATTCTCAAATCAGACGTGTACTTATTTACACGAAAGTATTTAAATTAGATTAGATTAGCACTTAATCATGGAAGAAAAATCAAGATTGATATTCGATGAATATGCTAATCCACATGTGAGTTATACGAATAGTTTTCTTATATTACGTTTGGATGAATTAATAAAAAAAAATGGTTAAATGGGTTATTAGTCCTTTTAAATATACTAATGTGTTTTTTCTTTTCAAAAATTTTCTTTTAAATATTGGCTTTCCTAAAGTTTGTTATCAACACTTTTTGTTGTTATAATTAATTTTAATTAGTGGAGCATGACATTTTTGTGATTGAACGCGTGTATTTTTTTATGAGTCAAATTCATTCTAAAGAGATATTCTAACCCAATGAAACAACAATCCACTATTAGATTACAAACAATTCCAATTAAATGGAGTCTATAAGTTATTTGCACCATTCATAATGATTATAATGAATATGAAAATTCGATCGAGATGCCAACCACCACTGAGAGAAAAACAACACTCTATGCACAATTAAATCTGAATTCTCAACTTCATTATTGAATATGATTTGGTTTCTTAACAACCATATGCACCAACAGATCACAAACCACACATCCCGCACGAAGATTTTGATGAACAGATTCCGCTCAACTTTTCAATCCACCTCAACAAATGGTTACAACACTGGATTTTGTTAATCCGTCCTAGATCAACCCACTCAAACACTTTCTTCCACATCAACATAATGGTAGGACAAGTGAGGAACACGTGATTACAATCTTCCACAGGTCTGAAGTAGAAAACACATACCGTGTCATGTTGATTCCACAAAATTCCTCAAACCATCAGGTTTTGGCAAGTTGGAAGTCTGTTAATGAGCATTCTCAAAGCAAAAATCTTTGCTTTCGACGATAGAGAAGTTTTCCACATGAGTCTTAATACCATCTTCAATGGGCCTTGCAAATTACCTCCATCCTCAGCAAACAACAGTCTATCATAGTAAGATTTCACTAAATAACAATTAAACTCGCCACATAACTCCATATGAGATATCATTTTTAGGCCTGATGTCCTTCAAGAATGTGAGTAAATCCTTAAACTCACCAACCAAATGAGGATGCTGATGCAGATTAGGACAACACAACTGCCAACTCCACTGTGTCCCATTCCAAATTCCCATGTCTTTGACCACCTTATCTTTGCTTTCAAAAATTTCACACAACCCTAGAAATAACCCATGCAACGAAGTGTTACCAATCCATCTTGTAAACCAAAAAGAAGCACGTGCACCATCCCCTAATCTAATAGAGAAGAGATCAGCAAATTCAACATTAATAGGAACATCACCACGTTTCATCAAGTCTTTCCACCACAAAGAATGTTGAGCCCTTCGCCTATATACCACCCTAAACATAATATTTCTAGCATAATCAATGTACCTAGCTTCCAATAAGCCTACCCAAAAGACATTGTTCTCTGTGATGAACCTCCACAAACATTTTGAAACAAGTGCTTTATTAAACAACCTTACATCTTTCAATCTTATACCACCTGTCTCTTTAGGCTTACATAATGTATTCCAACTAACCCAATATAATCCTTTCTTTTCATTCGAGCCAAACCAAAGAAACCTATTCTGTATTGAGATTAAGGATTGCAACACCCTCCTATGTGCCATGAAGAAGGAAAAATGGTGGATGGGTAGGTTCATGAGCACCGAGTTGATTAAAGTAACACTTCCTCCAATCAAAAGTAGTCTCCTCTTCCGTGGCGACAACCTAGCCTTCAAACAATCAATAACAAGACTCCAAAAAGAGAACCTTCTATGATTGCCTCCAACTGTGAGGCTTAGAAATTTGAATGGCAGTGATCTAATTTTGCAAGCAAGAAATTGTTCAGCAGCCAACATGTAGTATGCATCAACCCATATGCCACACAGACAACTCTTACTTGAATTAATTTTCAATCTTATAATCAATTCAAATCCCTTCAATATTAACTTTAGAGCCCACAAGTTTGACCATGAACCATCGCACAATAAAACTATGTCGTCTGCAATTTTGCAACAAAGAGTAGGACAACCCTTCATTTATTTTATAAGGCTTCAGAATACATGCACATTTAGCCCTTCTAACTACCACAGCCAACCCTTCAACAACAATTGAAAAGAGAAAAGGAGACAATAGGTCGCCTTTTCTTAAGCCCCTAAACACCTTAAAGTCTTCTGTGGGACTCGCGTTCACTAACACGGACATGAAATTGTTGAAAACCCCACCCTATATCCACCTTATCCATCTCATTCCAAATCTCATAGCCACCAACATTTTCCTAAGGAACATCCAGTTCACACAGTCGTACGCTTGGGAGAAATCCACCTTGTAGAGTACACAACTTTGTTTCCTTCTTCTAGCTACATCAATGATCTCATTTAACACAATAACCCCATCAAGAAGTTGTGCCCCTGGGATAAATACGGTTTGAGATTTTGAGATTAGTTTATTCGTCACACTCCTCAATCTAGATGCCAACAACTTTGATATAACCTTGTACACGCACCCAATTAGGCTAATTGGTCTATACTCCTCCATACTTTGTGGATTATCCACTTTAGGAATGAGAGCAAGGAAGGAAGAGGCCATTGCTTTAGGAAGTCTAGCTGAACCATGGAATTCTTGTATGCATTTAACTACATCTGCACCCACCACACGCCAACACCTCTTCAATAATTCTAAGTTAAAACTGTTTGGTCCTGGGCTTTTATTTCCTGCACACTCAAATATAACGACCTTGATTTCGTCTTTGCCAAACATTTCCTCCAACTTCGAACTCTCATCATTAGATAAACAAGCTAAGCCAGTAAAATCTAGCATTGGTCTCATAGAGGAAGAGCTATGAAACTTTGTTGCAAAGTGGTCCTTAATATCCTTTTAACCAAGCTAACATCCTCCACAATTCCAATTCCCACTTGAACAGATGTAACAGAGTTCCTCTTTGACCTCTGTTTGAGAAGTGAATGAAAATATTTTGAATTTTAATCACCCTCCTTGACCCACTTAGCCTTTGATTTCTACATTAAAATAATTTCTTTTTGAAATAAAGTCTTCCACATTTCTTCTTGATATCTACTCCTCCCTACTAACTCATCATCAGTAACTTGCCCACCAATATTTGCCCACTCTTGTTCCACTTTGTTAATGATCTCCACTTCACCTTCAATCTTCAAAATAACCGAACCAAACATTTAAGTTTCACCACCGCAACCTACCCCTTAGCAATTAAAATTTCTTGTGAAGCACATGAGTTGCCATCCCAGACACCATGAAGGAATTCCGTTCACTTTCAACAAAAGATAGGAAATTTGGATGTTTATACCAACAATCAAACACCTTAAAAGTCTTTGGACCCCAATTGAGATTGCTTGCCTTTGACCAAACTGGCCTATGATTAGAGATATCTCTATCCCTCACATGTTGAGCAACAATTTTCCAAGTATAAACCAGTCCCCACGATACCAAGAATCTATCAAGGCGACTCTTACAACTCTCATTGGAATTGAAATAAGTAAATATATTTCCTATAGATGGTAAGTCTACCAGATCCATCATCTCAATAAATGCAGCAAAATCCTCCATTTCCACATCATTGAATGGCCCTTTGCCCATTCATTTATCATGAGACTTAATGGCATTGAAGTGTCCCCAACTACCCACTCACAAGGAGATAACTTGTTTTCCCAATCAAGTAAATCTGCCCATAACCTACGTTTCTCAGCAAGAAAGCACGATGAATATATGTTAACGAAATAACAGTTCATACCTCTCCACAATACATTAATCCCCAGGTACCCATTGCCTCTGAAGCTAGAGATTGGGCTTAAGAAATCCTTTCTCCAAATTGATATAAAACCCCTAGATTTACCAGTAGAATCTATAGCAGACCATTAGCAATCCTCACCTCCCCATAAACTGAATACAAAACTATCAGACCTCTTATGGAACTTGGACTCTTGAATGAATACGGCATCTTCTTTTCCTTTAGATATAATATGTTTGAATATTCTACTCTTTATGGAATTTCCAAATCCTCTGATATTTAGAGAAACAAAATTCATTGATCAACAATAGCAACCACCGTCTTGGCATCTAAGGTTTTTTTGTCATTCGCTACCATTCCTCTAATAGTTTCGTCAAATAGTTCATCATCTTCATCACCTTCAATACCCAAATTCTTGATGGTCTGCCACACCTTAGATGGAAGGTCTTCAAGCTTCTTCCTCACTCTTGAATTTCCTTGATTAACGTCATTATCATCTATCGAGTCGCAACACAAAATCAAACCACTAGTATATCAAGAATTTGAGTCATCAATTTCAATGTTATGATCAGATGACCCTAACGTGTTGGTACAAGAAGGCCCCAAAACATTCTCAGCTTGGATTAGGTCTAAAAATTAAGAGGGCAATACCCTCCAAGGCTCCATCAATCTGGGTTCTGCAAGGCTTGATCAAAATAAAGCGCTTCAAAAAATAGTTTTTTAGGGGCATATAATTCCAAGATTCGATTAGTCGAGGACGAATCTCTCCAAGGCTCATATAATGTCAGTTCGTTTTAAGTGCATGGTATGGCCAAGATGTTTCAAAACCTATACTGAGGAAAATCTCTTCAAACACCCTACAGACTAGGGCAACCATAGGATACTGCAGGGACAAACCCTTTTAATACTTTCCAGATTCACATAAAAGCTTTATTTTACACCAGCAATTGTCGAGTTTAAAACGAGCATCAGTAAGTCATGTTTGGCATAACACCCTACCATCGCGTGACAAGCATCCTTGTTACATGAGCAACCTCTCTATGTCGTAACCACCCATGACTCACCACAAGGGCACTTGTGGAAACATCTAAATCATTATCATGCATCAATCATATCGCTTGGCTCTAGTGTCAAACCATGATTCTAGCACATTCTCATAGCATGAATCTAACATCTACAAAAAACCCAACCTCACTTGGTATCTACCCCAGAAGCCCAACCTTGCTTGGCCCTCAATACCTACAAATGGCTCAATCTTCAACGGTGCAGCCTAAGACTAAAACATTGCAGGCATCAGTCATCTCACTTCATACATAAAAGCACATTCAATTATCATTCATAACATGAACCATATGTGGGGTTCTTCCTCTTTCCCGAAGAGTGATTGTCGTCAGTATTATGCCATTCAGGTCCTTCAAAGCCCAAATCTCCGTTGGTACTTCAAATTTCGACAATGAATGGAATTACCTTGCACTTCAAGATTCATATGAGTGTGATGATATGGGGGTTATGGTTGCAGTCGAAAATGACCATGTCGAATTCGAGATCTAGTTCCTCGACTCAGGCTGCTCGAATCACATGACTGGTTGAAAAGTATGGTTAGTAGATTTCCATGAGTCAAAGAAGAGTACGGTCAAACTTGCTGATAATAGCTCATTGCAAGAAGAAGCTACTAGAAACATAGTTATTCAAAGGAATATTGGAGAGAAAGCCTTGATTCAAGATGTACTCAATGTCCTTGGAATGAAGTGCAATCTGTTAAGTGTTGGACAACTAGTTAAAAAGGGGTTCTCGGTGGTTATGAAAGATGAAGCCTTAGAACTTTTCGACATCTAGAATAAATTTGTCTTGAAATATCCTTTGTCGAATAATAGAACATTTAAGACTATGATAAATTCGACTGAGGTACAATGTCTGAAAACAGTTGTTGACCACAAGGATAGTTGGTTGTGGCATCTGATGTTTGGTCATCTAAACTTTAGGTCTCAATCAACTGATCACTCAAGATATGGTAACTGGTATACCAAGTCTTGAGATGCTCGACAAACTCTGTGAAGGTTGTCTAGTCAGAAAGTAGTCCAGGAAATCTTTCATTTTGACTATGCCAATGAGATCAACTTGCAAACTCGAAGTTGTACATTCATATGTATGTGGCTCTTTTGAAGAGGATACCATTGGTGGAAACATGTATTTTGTTGCGTTTGACGATGCGTTTAGTCGAAAGCTGTGGATCTATGTGATCAAGAGAAAGGACGAAGTATGCGAAATGTTAAAGAGATTCAAAATGCTTATCAAAAACCAGAGTGAGAAGAAGATCAAAGTTCTACGAACACATGGAGATGGCGAATACACATCCAAGATATTAGAAGCATTTTGTGCAGAACATGGTGTTGATCATGAGGTAATTGCTCCTTATACTCTTCAACATAATGGAATAGCTGAAAGAAGAAATAAGACCATATTAGACATGGCGAGATGCATGCTGAAGTAGAAGAATTTTCCAAAACCCTTATGGGGTGAAGCTATTTCAACTGCTGTTTATATTCTGAATAGGTACCATACAAAGAAGTTAAAGAACAAGGTTCCTGAAGAAGTGTGGAGTGGCAAACGACGAATAGTGAGTCATCTGAATGTGTTTGGCTCTATTTATTACAAACATGTTCCTGATGCTAGAAGAAGGAAGCTTGATGACAAGAGTGAACCTATGATTTTGGTAGGATATCATAAAACTGGAGCATACAAGTTATTCAACCCAATTAATCAGAAGATTGTGATTGATGAAAATTCTGCTTGGGATTGGAATTTTAGTAATGCAATTGACAAGCCCTTGATGAGTTATGATTTCGATGAAGCAAGTAATGATATCGAAGTCGAAGATATTGTAAATATTCCAGTAAAAGTCGAAGATGTTGCTGACATACCCGACACAGTCGAAGTCGAAGAGGATATGGCTAGCACAAGTCAGAGACCTCAAAGAACTAGAGTTCGTCCAACAAGACTTCAAGATCAACAAATTCCTAACGTTGAGAAAGAAATTAGGAATAGTTCAGATCGGCAATGATTAATGTGTTTCGACAACTTGGATTATAGGGGGTATGTTGAGGTATTAGATATAACCTAAGTTGATTTATATGGCCTAAGCCTAAAGTTAATTATAGACAAGTTAGGTGTATATAAATACATATTTTGTAATTCAGTTATTATCATTTGATAAGTGTCAATTTGTAGTGTTTTGTATATATAGTTTTGCGACACTTATCAAGTTTTAGTGTAATTTTATTGAATAATTCTCCAACTTTGTGTATAAATACATTAGTTAGTGTATACTTGTGTTTTGATTCATTTATGTAATGATTAATAGTTTTCCATTCATTTTTTAGGTAATTAAGCATTGTTGGAGTAATGAGTAATAGAAGCTCCAGGATGTACCATTTGGATCAATAAAAGGAAGAAGGCAAAGAAAGAAAGCCATTGTATAGAAGCTGGAAGCCAAAATAAAGAAGTGCAGTCAGCCAGATTTCGCTAGGCGAAGCTAGTGTCGCTGGGCGATACTGCCTTTTGCTGGGCGAATTACACCAGAAGATTTGCTGACTGTCATGCTCCGCCAGGCGAAGATTCTTTCCGCCGGGTGAAATTGCCTTTCCCTGGGCGAAGCAGCGACGTGAGGAAATAAAAAAATTCCAGTAGCATTCCATGTTTTTGAGCTTTCGCTGGCCGAACCTTTTTTTTGCTGGGAAAAATTAGATATTTGTTGCCAGGCTGTTTAAGTACGCAGGTGATGTGAGTGTAATAAAGAGCTTCGCCGGGCGAAGCCATTCTTCCGCCGGGCGAAGCATCTGAGACATAATTTTGTATATATTTCATTTTACTTCATTTTTGTTAGGTTATGTTGTTTGAGGGTGATTTTTGCTCTCCTAACTTTATCAACCTCATTCTTTGGTAGAGATAGCTAGAAAACAACATGGAAGTTTGCACACGGATGACCCGGGGTGGATTGATCGTCGATCGGCTCTGACAATCCGCGAGATGTTTGGTTCAGTTATTTTCTTTTTTGTGTTTTTCTTCTTTGTTGGGTTGTGTATATGTATTTACTATGATCTCATGTATATTTGTCACCCATGGCGTTGTATGAAATCTGCTTTACAAATCTTTATTGGTGATTGTCTCTGATTTTTGCTTTATGCCCAGAGTTTGTGTTGTGTTAGAGATAAACATCGCGAACTTTGATTAGGGATTATTATCTGTTAGTTTCTGGATGCTAGAGATAGATTTAGAACTAACCATCTTCAATAGGCATCGGAACTTAATGTCATCTGTGTCTTGAGTCGAGTGCGAGAGTGTCGACGATGGTAGCACTATTGTTCTCTCAGCTCAGTGTGTCAGAGATGGACACTGTTGTGAGCGATGCTAGGTGATATTGAGGATTATTATAGATTGAGTATAACTGGTCGGTAAGTTTAAGTTTGTGAGGAGTGAATTATGTGCATGCCGGATAAGTTTCTTCTCTCTGAAGAATGAATTCTTTTTATGTTGATATTTACTTTTCTGTTTTCTTGTTTGAAACCATTATAATCCAAACTCATAAACGCGAGAGATTGTCGAACGACATTCTTTCCCTCGAACCGATCTCTATGGACACGACATAAATCCCGGAGGGAATTCTTCCGAAAATAAATATTTTTTCTGCTTGCCGCTATTCCGCAACGAACAAAATGGCGCTGTTGTCGGGGATTGGTTTTGATATTGAATTGCATTGCGATAGTTTCTTTGTTTTTGAGTTTTGTATATATCGTATATATTGTCTATTTCCATTATATTTGTTCAAGTGTTGTATACATTTTGTTCCCGTAAAGTTTGTTTAAATGTTTGGTTAGGGCACTTGCTTTTGGTTTGCACGGTGAGGCATCACCATGGCATGAAGGAAGGAAGTTGCTAGCTAAGCATTGTAAAGGCGTCGAGCTTACGACGTAAAATAAGCATGTTGAATTATTTTCTTCTGTAGTGGTTTAGCTTAGGTAGTGTGGTGAACATTCATTAAACAAGTTGTACTCGGATTTTTCGTGAAATTCTCAAATCTTCACTTTACAACTTGTTTAATGCATTTTCACCTGGTCTTTTAGTTTGTTTATATTAATAGTTTTCGTGTTTGTCAATGAGCTTGTTTTAAGTTGCTTGAAGAAATTTAAGGTGATGTTCCAAGTTTGATCGTTTCAACTTGCGGATGTATGGTAATGATATTGTTAAGTTTTGTACACTTCCAATGTATGTGTTTATCACTTTCTTGACTTTAGCATATTCATGATACTTAGGCATTTTACAAACTTCCATGTCATTCATTCTTTTGTATACTTGTTCTTGTTGTGAACACTTTAATTACCACCTTTTTGTGAGGTAGCTTTCCATTGTTCATATATATGCGGAGTACCAACATTCTTGTTCTAATTGGATTTTATTATGCTTAATCTTTTGTTTGTGTTGATTATATGAAAGCATGAAAAGGATCAAGGCATTTTGTTTCATTTTGAGCACAACTACCTATCCAAATAGTCATTCACCTTGTGAGTGTGTGATCATTCGTAACCCCTTTGAGCTTTTTGATCCATGTTTTATTTGAACTTAATGTTTGTCTATGAGTGTTTAGTTCACTTATTTTTTATTGGATTTTTTTTTTCTTGAACCCTCAACTTTGTGTTGTTGTATGAATTTTTGCCTTACCTTACAAAGTAGGGAGTATTCACATGATGATGTGGTTGAATTCAAGTTGGGGAGAGAATGATTGTTTACTCATTGGTTGGTTTCTATGAGGTTGAAAAAGAAAAGAAAAAAGAGAAAAATATGAAAAAAGAAAAGAAAGAAAAATAAAATCCTTGTGAAAGGAAACAAAAAGAGTTCAAATAATTGTGCTAAATAAGTATTCTGTTTTGTGTAACACATGGGATTTTGGAAGAAGTTGATTGGAATTTTGTGTTTGAGCCTTTGTGAGTTGATCACTCCCTTAGGTTTAAGCAAGTTTTTGTTTCAATTACCTTTAGAAATTGCCCCTTGTTTGTTTACTCGACCACGCTACAACCTTGAAAGTCCTTGTGATTCTTGCCTTTGTATGTCAATGTGAATTTTTGGATGGTTGCATAATTTAGTCTATTGTTTGCATGATTGTTGTGTGAGTGATAAGTACCCCCATTTTGTGTTTTTCATCTACCGATGATTGTTTTTGCTAGGTGTGATTCACATTTGAACTTGTGTTGTTTTAGGATGTTTGGCATATTTTTGTATTTTGCATTTGTTTCAAGACTATGTTATCATCGTAGTTTAGTGGTAAGTATTTACTTTGTGTGTACCGTTTTTCATTTGAACCATACATTTGTTTTCCATTTTCAAAACCTGTTGATTCGTGATTCTTGGATTTTCGTTTTTTGTTTCTTTAAGTTGTTAGGCATTGTTTGAGGACAAACAATTATGTAAGTTGGGGAGAGTTTGATAAATGTCAATTTGTAGTGTTTTGTATATATAGTTTTGTGACACTTATCATGTTTTTGTGTAATTTTATTGAATAATTCTCCAACTTTGTGTATAAATACATTAGTTAGTGTATACTTGTGTTTTTGATTCATTTATGTAACGATTAATAGTTTTCCATTCATTTTGTAGGTAATTAAGCATTGTTGGAGCAATGAGTAATAAAAGCTCCAGGATGTACCATTTGGATCAATAAAAGGAAGAAGGCAAAGAAAGAAAGCCATTGTATAGAAGCTGGAAGCCAAAATAAAGAAGTGCAGTCAGCCAGATTTCGCTGGGCGAAGTTAGTGTCATTGGGCGATACTGCCTTTCACCGGGCGAATTAAACCAGAAGATTTGCTGACTGTCATGCTCCGTCGGGCGAAGATTATTTCTGCCGGGCGAAACTGCCTTTCGCTGGGCGAAGCAGCGGCATGAGGAAATAAGGAAATTCCAGTAGCATTCCATGTTTTTGAGCTTTCGTCGGGAAAAGCCTTTTTCTGCCTGGCGAAATTAGATATTTGTTGCCAGGCTGTTTAAGTACGCAACTGATGTGAGTGTAATAAAGAGCTTCGTCGGGTGAAGCCATTCTTCCGCCGGGCGAAGCGTCTGAGACAGAATTTTGTATATATTTCATTTCACTTCATTTTTGTTAAGTTATGTTGTTTGGGGGTGATTTTTGCTCTCCCAACTTCATCAACCTCATTCATTGGTAGAGATAGCTAGAAAACAACATGGAAGCTTACACACGGATGAACCGGGATGGATTGATCGTCGATCGGCTTGACAATCCGCGAGATGTTTGATTCATTTCTTTTCTTTTTTGTGTTTTTCTTCTTTGTTGGGTTGTGTATATGTATTTCCTATGATCTCATGTATATTTGTCGCCCATGGCGTTGTATGAAATCTGCTTTACAAATCTTTATTGGTGTTTGTCTCTGATTTTTGCTTTATGCCTAAGTTTGTGTTGTGTTAGGGATAAACATCGTGAACTTTGATTAGGGATGATTATCTGTTAGTTTCTGGATGCTAGAGATAGAGTTAGAGCTAACAATCTTCAATAGGTAAAGGAATTTAATGCCATCCGTGTCTTGAGTCGAGTGTGAGAGTGTCGACGATGGTAGCACGGTTGTTTTCTCAGCTCAGTGTGTCAGAGATGGACACTGTTGTGAGCGATGCTGGGTGATATTGAGAAGTATTGTAGGTTGAGTATAACTGGTCGGTAAGTTTAAGTGTGTGAGGAGTGAATTATGTGCATGCCGGATAAGTTTCTTCTCTCTGAAGAAAGAATTCTTTTTATGTTGATATTTATTTTTCCGTTTTCTTGTTTGAAACCATTATAATCCAAACTCATAAACGCGAGAGATTGTCGAACGACATTCTTTCCCTCGAACCGATCTCTGTGGACACAACATAAATTCCGGAGGGAATTCTTCCGAAAATAAATAATTTTGCTGCTTGTCGCTATTCCGTAACCAACATCATTCAATTCAATAATACAATGTTTATTGATGTATTCTCTCTCTTTCTTTCCTCACAAAAAGTGTCTCATGCACTAACGCTGCATCATTAAAAATTTGATGTGGCACTCTTCAAAGCAAACATTTCAAATCTATTATTATTTTGAGAAAAATGTGTAACATTTCATTTATAAATCTCTTTTAATTAAAACATTTATATTTTCAAATTCTATGAGTCATCTTCTTTTATTTCTATAAAAAAAGTCATATATATCCTTTATTTCCTTTACTTCTCCATTTCATATATAAAATTACATACTTATAAAAATTGTACATCCACATTCACAGTACATTGAAACAAATATTATTATAAATTACATACAAGTACAATTAATATATTCAACAAAACTCAAACTATTAAAATTTTATTTTATTTTTCTATTACCTACACTTATTTCAATAAATTAAATTAAATTAATCAATTTTCAAATAATTCAATAAAAATCCTAGGAGAGCTTGTTCAATTCCTAAAAAATAAAATTATTCAACTTTTAAATAATTTGAAAAAAAAATTATAAAATCTAATTTAATTCCTATCAAAATGAGAATAATTTTTAGTCTCTTAATAAAAGTGATAATATTATTATCAATGCTTAAAATGCTAAAAAAAGAGACAATTAAATATAAAAATAAAACTTATTATATTTTTCATATGATAATCATTAATTTTTTTTTTCATTTTTTTGTTTATCAATATTTTTAAAAAATAGTATTTTTAAAAATATATATATAATTCTTAATTATAAATGCGATTATATGTTCCAAAAATTTAACTTCAGATATTAAATCTCATATTAATATTTAAAAAGTTATCAAATAATATTTTCAAATTTAACTTATAATTTCCAAATAGACAAATAAATGCCTCAAATTGTTTATCAAATAATATTTTGAATTATAAGTGCAGTTACATACTACAAATTAAATCAGAAATTTTTTGCAATAATTTATAATTCATTACATAAAAATGTCCAATAATGTTTTGTTAAATTGTAAATTGTTATAAATAAGGAGAAAGAATATAAAATAGAAGAGAGAAAGATTAGAATGATTATGTATTATTTCATTGGTCTATCGTACAATGAGATTGATCCTATTTATAGGACATCATATAAACATTATAATAAATACAAATTGATTGAATAAGGAAAGAAGTTATTGGGAGACAAATCATCCAATTATTCATAAACACTCCCCTTTGGATGTTTGTTTTGAATATGCCTCGTTAAAACCTTACTAGAAAAAACCCAGTGGGAAAAAAATCTAGTGAAGAAAAAAGAGTACAATATCCTTTTAAAACAAATTTATTTCTCCCCCTCAGTTGAACGATTATTTCTTCGATGATGAAGACCAATCTTTTGTACTAGTTGATTAAAAGTACTACTTGGGAGTGACTTTGTGAGAAGGTATGCAAGATTGTCACATGAACGAATTTGTTGGATGTTTATATCACCGTTCTTCTGAAGATCATGAGTGAAAAAGAACTTTGGAAAGATATGTTTTGTTCGGTCTCCTTTAATGTAACCATCTTTTAATTGAGTGATGCATGCAGTATTATCTTCATATATGGTCATCGTATTTATTTTTCCTGAAGATAAACCACAAGTATTTTGTATGTGTTGGATTAAGGATCTCAACCAAATGCATTCTCGACTTGCCTCATGTAGTGCTAAAAGTTCTGCATGAGGTGGATTTTAGGTTATCATCTATAGATGGATGGTCAGACTGAGAGGACTATACAGTCTTTGGAGGATTTGTTAAGAATTTGTGTGCTTGAACAAGGAGGTGCTTGGGATAGTCACTTGTCATTGATTGAGTTCACCTATAATAACAGTTAACATTCTAGTATTGGAATGGCGTCTTTTGAAGCTTTGTGTGGTCAGAGGCGTCGGACACCTTTGTGTTGGCATGAATCTGGTAAGAGTGTGTTACTTGGACCTGAAATTGTTTAGCAGACTACTGATAAGGTGAAGTTGATTCGGGAAAAGATGAAAGCTTCGCAGAGTAGGAAGAAAAGCTACCATGATAAGAGAAGGAAGGATTTTGAGTTCTAAGAAGGGGACCATGTATTCTTAAGAGTCACTCTGGTGACTGGTGTTAGACGCGCTTTGAAGTCGAGGAAGCTTACTCCTCGTTTTATTGGTTCGTATAAGATTTTAGAGAGAGTTGGATCGGTTGCTTATAGGGTGGCGTCGCCACCAAATTTGTCGAATTTACATGACATATTCCATGTTTCACAGCTTCAGAAGTAGGTTCCGGATCCATCGCATGTGATTCCGTGGGATGAAGTTGAGGTGAGAGATAATCTCACGATTGAGGCTTTACCAGAGCGGACTGAAGGTCGTGAAGTGAAGGAGTTGAGAGGCAAAGAGATCGCTCTCGCGAAGGTAGTATAGGGAGACGCTATCGGTGGAAACATATCTTGAGAGTTAGAGAGCGGGATGCGAGAGTCGTATCCGGAGTTGTTTGTGTCAGGTGAATTTCCGAGGACGAAAATATTCTAAGTGGGGGAGAGTTGTAACACCCCGTTTTATTTTAATTATTATTCGTAATTATATTCGTGTGTTGATATGTATAATTATGTGACTATGCGTATTTTGTGATGTTTTGGGTGCCCTTGGTGGGGGTTAGTAGCCTTAAAAATAAGATTTCAAAGTGTTAGGAGTGTGTGAGCAAAATGTAGAACTTGGTGGTGTGAGGAGTATAGCTAATTATTTAAATTAGTTACTATTTATTAAATTAAATAATAGGAGGGGATTATTATTTAAGTAAGTATTTAGTTTATTATTGTTGTTATTATTTAAATAGTTGGATTAAATAATAATGATAATATAATAATATAATAATATAAGAAATAAGGGAAATAAGGAGTAAGTGGTTTTACGTGAAAATAAGAGAGAAGAGGAGCTAGGGTAAAGGAGAAGAAGAGGGAGAACCTCTATTGCTAAGGTTGAAGTTTTGGGCAAAACTCTAAGGTAAGGATGGGGTTCTAACTATCTAAGGGTTGCCATGATGATTGGTGGGTAGTTCTAACATGTAGGGTTTTGAATTTTTTTTTCTTTATTCATGAATGTGATGGTTTCGATGAGTGATTGATTCTTGATAATTCAATGGATCGTATGTTATTGTGTTGATTTCTGTTGAAAATTGTGTCTTGTGTGATTTGTGTTGTTGAATTCGTTGGATTGGGAGGCTATGTTGTAAATGTGGATTGTTGTACGTGTAATTCGCGTGTCAGAGTCGGAACGATGCTATGAACGATTTCGAAAAGGAAAACTTGAGTGTTTAAACTTTTGAAAAGTGTATTTTTGCTTTGAATGGTGTTTTGGAGGAATTCTAAGAAAAATTGGTTTTTAAACAACTTAAAAATAAGTTCTGACAGAAAACGCAATCGCAGAATTGCAGTTCGCAGAAACTCGCCGAGCGAAGGACCCGTTCCGCCGGGCAAAGCGATCTCGCTTGGAGGTCGCCGAGCGAACTGAGAGGCGAGCGAAGGGTGGAAATTAGATGCTACTGGAATTGGTTTTGGGGTGATTCGCTTCTGCTTCGCCGAATAAAAGGGGCAGGTTCGCCGGGCGAAGGTGTGTTCGCTTGCGTCTCGCTAGGCGAACATCAGGCGAGCAGGAACGGTGTCTAGTTACCACTGGAACGAACAAAATTTTCAAAAACTTTAACAATTCATATATTTTGATCCGTAGGTCCGTTTCAGTCACCGTTTGAATCGTTGGAAAGCTGGTTTCATGTACTTTATGTTAAAATTATTTTCAATGCCAGAATTCCAACTATTCGACGCATTAAGTGTGTTTCCATGTACGTTGTGATGTGTTGGATGTTGAGGTGTTGAGTTCGGTTGTGCGAATGTGTATTGTAGACGTGGATTGCAATTGTTGCATGTTTTGGCAGATATATGCTGCGTGTTGGACAGTCGTGGTGTGTTGTATTGGCGGTATGATAGTCATATGCATTGGTCGTCGTTGTATGTTGTCGTTGAATGCATATCATGTTGTATAAGTTGTATAATAAGTCGTGTGCCCATGTGGGGTGTGAGTGCCTTATCCGGATTCCTTGAAATGGAATCGTGTTATTGTTGTTATTGAGGTAATCGTGTGCCCATGTGGGGTGTGAGCGATTACAGGTGTTCGTGTGCACATGTGGGGTGTGAGCGATCACAGATGTCGTGTGCCCATGTGGGGTGTGAGCGACTCATATGGAAATTTCGACGGGAATTATGATCATAAAAAAGGGATCGAATTGGTACCACATGCATTGAGTCAAAGTTGTGAGTCTCATTGCATTGCATTGTATTTGTGATGATGGTTGTGTTTTATTGATGGGATATTGACTGCGTGGATATATGTGTTGAATGGGTAACTTATGTAGGAAATAAATTGTCCTTGCTAATTATCATGATTTCCTTTATCTAGTTATGATATCTCACCTCTTCTGTTTGAATGTTGCCTCCACGTGGGTAACGTGCAGATAATCAAGGATATTTCGGAGTTGCAGTTAGTGAAGACGAAGTCCTTCACTTTATGCTTTTAGTGTCGGCGTTTGCTCTGATATGTAACATTGGGGTTTTTGGAACGCTTTTATGAGTATTTGTTTTGTTGAGAAGTATTTAATTTTCTTTAAGATCGATGTTGACTATGTTGTTTTAAACAGGTTTTGTTTTATTACTAATGTGACGAAGCTTTTCCATTGCTTTAATAAAGATGAACTTTAGACATGATTTTACTATTCAGAATTAATAAATTTCAAATTATACGTGTTACATGTCGTATGTATGAGCAGGTGTTTGTTGGAAATAACATCCTAAGTGCTGAATTTTCTTTGAATTTTTACTCTGATAATTGTATTATTTTACGTGGGGATTTAGGGTGTTACAAGATGTGGTACAAAAGATTTGGTCATTTGAACTTTAGAAGCTTAGGGCATCTGAATTTGAAGAATTTGGTACATGGAATTTCTGCAATTAAGAAGCCGGAGAAGTCATACAATTTGTGCCTAAAAAGAAAGCAACCAAAATTGCCATTTGCATATGAAATCCCTCAAGAGAAAAGCATGCTTTGGGTGTGGTGCATTCTGATGCGTGTGGACCATTTCTAGTACCTTCACTTGGAGGGAATAAATACTTTGTGTCACTTTTGGATGAGTTCACAAGGATGACATGGGTATCCCTTATAAAGTTCAAACACAAGGTGTTTGTTGAATTTAAGAAATTCAGAATTAAAGCTAAGCATCAGAGTGGTTAGACTCTGAAGATTCTCAGAACTGATGGTGGATGTGAGTATAACTTTACTAAGTTCAGAAAGTTGTATGAGGAGAATGGAATTGAGCATGAGGTGACTGTTACATACACTACTCAACACAATGGTCTTGCTAAAAAACCGAACTTTGTTTGATATGATGAGGAGCATGCTGAAGGAGAAGAAGCTCTCTCATACATTGTCGGTAGAAATTGTTGCCACTACAGTATATGTTCTCAATAGGTGACCAATAAAGAAGCTGAATGGGATTGTTCCTGTTCAGGACTGGGCCGGGGACTGCTCCTCAGTCGAGCAGGCCCAACCCATACGTCCTGGGATGGCCCAACAAGGGCCTTTTGGCGCGGCCAATGTCGGACACTTGCCCCTTCTCCATGTTGTCGGGCACACGCATGGTATGGAGCTCCGGGCAGGGCACTAGGCCTCCCCGGGCTCGTTCCCCCTCGACGCTCAGGTGCTCCTCCCTGTGAGGAGCCACCTCCTTCTCACATAAGAGTCTTCCCCGCGAGGACACGTCTCTCCCCGACACGCAAGACTCCTCCCCGCGAGGACGCGTTCTCATGTAACCACCCACTCCCGATGGAATCGGTCTGCCCTAATTTCAGAGTTCTAGGAACGGTTACCCCAGGGCGAAGACCACATGCTAGTCTTCACTACGCCACGTAAGCCCTGGCAGTTACTTGGATTGGGCCTGGCAATCCAGCCTAATGCAAGTAACCGTTGGCCCCGCGCTGGGGGCTCTCTATAAATACCCTCTCACTTGAGAGGGCCAGGTTACACACTTCTTAACACTCTAACCTTCTCCTTCTGTACTTGCTTTTTCTCTGACCGTTACCTTAGTTGAGCGTGGGAGTACCTTGCAGGTACAACCCCCCCCGGCCGTCTTTCAACTGCACCGGAGCTGAAGCCCAGACGACGTTGTTGGCCACTAGATACTGTCTGATCCAGGTACGATCAGTGGCGCCGTCTGTGGGAAGCCTTTGCTTCTCCATTTTTCCTCCGATAAACCAAAGCAACTCTCATTCATCACCGTCATGGCCGACAATCCGTCCGATAACAAAGCTCTGGACACCGTCCTCGTGCAACTCGAGAACGGGAACCACCGCGAAGACGCTGCTGCCCTCCACGTCGAAGAAGGCGACGTTAGAGATGGGCAGACCGCCTGCCCAGACTCCCAAGACGTGGCTTACAACGCCGCCCACCAAGACGATCAGCAAGCCGTTTTTCAGCCAGTTGCTCCTCCATCCAATGGAGACGCGAGCACTGTGGCCCTGTTCGCCTTGATCAATCAGACCAATCAGCTGATCATGCACCAGAATACCAGGATTGAAGCGCTGGAACAAGGGAGGGCACAAAGATCTTCCCCGCGAAGACATCGGCGTCCACCGTCGCCTCGTCGTTCCCCTTCCCCGCGAAGGACTCCTTCAGATGATTCTTGGACACCCTCGCTGGTGCGCGAGGGTCTTCGGCCACGTCTTGAGCACCCCCAGCCGACGCTCTCCCAGAAACGCCCTCGTTCCCCGCCTCGGAAGGAACCCAGGGCCTCCACCACCACCAAGAAGTCCAAGCAGACCGAGGAGAGGTCGAGGCACCATTCGAGGAATTCCCTTCCATGGCATCAGCGATCCCCTTTGATGTCCCCGACAGGAAGTGACGACGACGACCAGAGGACCCCTCTGTCGTGGGAGATCATGAACGCCCCAATTCCTGGGGGAATGGACAAACCTCCGCAGCTGGGGAACTACGACGGCCTGTCTGACCCCGACGACCACGTCGAAAGTTTCGAAGCCATGCTCGACTTCAGAAACGTTAGGGGAGCCATCAAGTGCAGGCTTTTCCCCACCACTTTGAGGAAGGGCGCCATGACTTGGTACAAGGGTCTGGCACCCGGGGCGATCACATATTGGAAGCAACTAAGACAACGCTTCACCAAATATTTTACTGCATCTAGTCGACACCCGAAGACGGAAGCTGCCCTAGAAAGCATCTTCCAGGGGAAGAACGAATCTCTCCGGAATTACATTGAGAGATTCAACAGAGAAGCTGTCGAGGTCCATACGACCGATGACATGAAGAAGTATTTAATCATCCATGGGCTACTTTTTGGATCTGACTTTGCCAAGTCCGTGGGCCTCCGCAGACCCCGCCATCTCGAGGATTTCCTCCAACGGGCGCAGTCGTACATCGAGCTCGAGGAGTCGGAGGCGGCACTGATCGCCCTTGAGTCGAGGTGCAAAGAAGGCCCCCGCGGCCACAAAGAAGAAGACTCCCCTCCCCGACGAGGAGGAGAAAGAAAAAGAGATAACCACCCCTGGGAACCTCGTGAACCACGCAGACCAGCTAGCCGGTTTACCGAGTACACCCCACTCAACGCTCCCCGCGCGTGTATCCTCTCCGAGTGCCAGAACTCAGAATTTGTGAAAGGAGGAGTCCACTTTCCGAAGCCCACTTCCCCCAAATCAAATGTTGACAAGTCAAAGTATGTAGGTTCCACCGGAGTCACGGGCATGTGACAGAAGACTGCGTCCATCTCAAAGATGCGATTGAAATTTTGATCAAGGAGGGGTACCAAAAGAAATACGCCCAGAACAATGACACTCCTCGTCCCAGCTCCCGGGAAGCCCAGAACGTCGAGTAGACGACGCCTCCCCCCGATGAGAGTCGCCTTCAGGTCGCCCTCAGTGTCACCCAAACCGAAGATTTCTTTGTCCCCCTAATCATTGAGGGCTAAGAAGCAATTCGGAACATGTGGGCGACCTTCCCCCACGAGGACCCCGTCACTGCCCGTAGCACCTGGGAAAGCTTCCCCAGGGCGATGGTCATCTCCGGGGGTGGTCCTGAGAAGTTGTCCGTCGGATCGATCAAGCGAAAATTTGATGAGTTGGAATCTGCATCGTCGGCGAAGACAACCACTCTCGAGAAAGTGCGGGGAAACTCCAACCCTATCACTTTCTACGTCGAGGAACTCCCCGGGGTAGCGCCAAATGCCACTATTCCCCTCCTGGTCAGGGCACAGATGGCGAAATTTGACGTTCGAAGGATCCTAGTCGACCATGGATGTTCGGTCGACATCATGTACGTCCATCTGTTTGAAACCCTTCAGCTCGACGAAAGGCATCTGACCTCGTACGTCGGTTCAGACTACAGGGGTTCAACGGAACCACCACCAGACTATGGGGTTACATGGAGCTGATGGTTACATTCGGGGCCGAAGACACTGCCCGATAGGTGAAGATCCGTTTCCTTGTGGTCGAATGGTCGTCCCTTTACAACTGCATCCTTGGGAGGACCACCTTGGCTGAACTTACGGCGCTACCATCAACGGTCCACCTCAAAATGAAGTAATACAGGACCAGGGGACGAGTAGTGATGATGCACGGGGACATCGACGCGGCCAGAAGATGCTTCGATGCCGCCATCAAAGGCATGAGTTCCATCGGCGCCAAACCCAAGACCGTGGCCAAGCCACCCCAGGACGCCGAACAAGTACCTCTCCGCGCGTCAATGCGGTCGAGCTCGACAGCAGGTTCCCAGGCAAATACGATGAAGACGGGGCAGAAGAGCTCGACCTCCAAGTGGAAAACAACGGGCGGCCTCTCTACCCAACGCACCCCATCCCAGACGGGGACTTTGAGCTCGTGGTCCTCGGGGACGATCCAGATCGTAACGTGAAGATTGGCACCGGGATCCCCGACCTGGCGAAAGAGCAGCTGAAGGCATGTCTAAGGAAGAACGCTGATCTCTTCACGTGGAGCGCATCCGAGATGCCTTGCCTCGACCCCGAGGTGGCTTGCCATCAGCTCGCAGTAGATCCGGCCGCTAGGGCCATAGCACAACGTAGGCGTAAGCAGTCTCCTGAAAAAGTGGAGGCTGCTGAAAAGGCTGTAAAAGACCTCCTAGAGGAAAATTTTATTTCAGAGGCCAGATACACGACCTGGATGTCCAACATTGTACTTGTTAAAAAGAATAATGGAAAATGGAGGATGTGCGTTGATTATATTGATCTTAAACGGGCTTGCCCGAAAGACTGTTATCCCTTGCCTAACATCGACCAGCTGGTCGACAATTCTGCAGGTTACAAACTACTATCCTTCATGGACGCTTACTCAGGATACAACCAAATTCCCATGGACAAGGTCTACAAATAACACACGGCCTTCATGACCGCGTCGGGCAACTACTATTACAACGTGATTCCCTTCGGTCTGAAGAACGCCGGTGCGACCTACCAACAGATGATGAATAAGGTTTTTCGGGCTGAAATCAGAGACATGCTCGAGGTCTACATAGACGACATGATCGTCAAACCCGCAGAAGAAGTCAACCACGCCGCGCACCTCAAGAAGGTGTTCGACACGGCGAGGAGATGCCACATGAGGTTTAACCCCGACAAATGCACCTTCGGCGTTCGGGCAGGTAAGTTCCTCGGATTTTACCTCACAGAATGAGGAATCGAGACCAACCCCGGCAAATGTAGGGCTTTTTCCGAGCTCCCTACTCCGGACTCAAAGAAGTCGACACAATCATTGAACGGGGTGCTCACCGCTCTCTCCCGCTTCGTCGCCAAATCTGCACAGTACGCACTCCTATTTTTCAAACATATTTGACAAAAAGCGAAGTTTGAGTGGAGCGAAGAATGCGAGCAGGCGCTCCTCCACCAAAAACAAGTCCTATCGCAGCACCCGGTCCTCTCACGGCCTGAGAGCGGGGAGACACTCTTCTTGTATCTTGCGATCACGAGTGAAGCAGTCAACACCGTCCTCATTCGGGAAACCCCGGACGGGAAGAGGCCAATTTACTTCACGAGCAAAGCCCTCCAAGGCCCCGAGCTTAGGTATCAGCAGATAGAGAAAGTTGCCCTGGCCCTCGTCACGGCGGCCAGGAGGCTACGCCACTACTTCCTCGCCCACACCATCGTCGTAAGAACCGAACAGCCTATAAGGCAGCTCCTCGGACGATCGGACATGGCGGGGAGGATGCTGAGGTGGTCGCTCGAGCTCGCCGAGTTTGACATCCAATACGAAGGAAGGAAAGCCCTGAAGGCTCAGGTATTGGCCGACTTTGTAGCGGAGATGACCGTCCTAGAACCTTCGACCAACGGATCCCAGAAATGGACGATCTATGTCAACGGAGCATCCAACCCAAATGGAAGCAGGGCGGGCATCATCCTCAAAAACGAGGAAGGCATCCTGATCGAGGTATCCCTCGAACTATCCTTCTCGACGTTGAACAACCAAGCCGAATACGAGGCCTTCCTCGCAGGATTTCGGCTGGCCGAGGACCTCGGCGCCAAGGAGGTCAAACTCTTCACCGACTCCCAGCTCGTGGCCTCACAAGTCTGAGGAGAGTACCAAGCCAAGAACGACAGCCTCATAGAATACTTGGCCTTGGTGAAAGAAAATATGAAAAAGTTCACCTCCGCGGAAGTAACTCACATCCCCCGCGAGCACAATGCCCGAGCAGATGTCTTATCCAAATTGGGGAGCACAAAGAAGAAAGGCGGGAACAAATCCGTCATACAAGAAGTGCTTTCCTGCCCAAGCATCGACAAACCGGCCACAGTTTCGGACATCAACGCCATCAGGGACAGTAATTGCTGGATGACCCCGGTATACGAATACCTCATTGTAGCGAGCGATTTTGGACGCGGTTCTTAAGCGCTGGTCGCTCTCTATGGTTTGAGCTTACTACAAGTCGATTCATTTTTTATCCTATTGTGAGCTGATGAAGGAAGGGAAATAGATGTCTCCAATTAACCCTGCTTTGCATACTGAGTTTAAACAGCGGTCTGTTAGGTTACGAATGCTATCAATGTGGGGGGGCCTTTGTACTGGTTATTTGTATTTTCGCCAATATAGTTTCTTTCTTTTTACCTTGACAGAAGGTTTCTGGCGGGGAACAAGGATTAGGATGTTAGGTCTGATGCTTTTTGATGTGAGAGTATGGGATTTTGGGTTTTTGTTTAATGTGCTCGCTAAGATTTTTCTTTCAATCTTATGCCTACGTATTCCCGTTTACCGAAACAGGGAAATCAGAGCATTCGTAGTTCCTCCTATTCTATGGGAGGAAATGGTGTTTTGGTGTCTTGTTCAAAGCCCAAGATGTGAAGCTAAAGGTGATTTGTATCTTGTTCAAAGCCCAAGATGTGAAGCTGAAAAGTCTATTTGTATCTTGTTCAAAGCCCAAGATATGAAGCTAAAGGGTTTGACTTTAGAGAGAATTTGTCATCTCTAAAGCGGGGCTGTATGTCACAACTGTTGGGTGACTGACTGTAAAGGAGGATTACTTTAACCGAGATGTGTGAATCCGGCAATGCCATAATTTCTTTTAAAGGGGATTTCCAACCTGAAGGAGAAGACTTTAACTCAGTGTAGAGCAATGTTATCTTTCCTTAGGAATTTCTCATGCTAAAAGAGGGACAGTGGCATGGATGTAGATGATCCAGAGGCTTGCCGCTTACAGCGATTAGATGAAGGGGAAGGAGTCGTTGATGTTTGTGTACTGTAAACGAGGCACAGCTTTGATGCTAAAAGGTTAATTGGATTAACCAGTGGTTTTTTTTATACAAAGCCTAAGAGGAGGCTAATATGTGTCTCGTACAAAGCCCGAGAGAGAGGCTAAAAGGGGCTGATCCTATAAGAGGATCTTTTATACTCACCAAGAGAGTATTTTTGTATCTCGTACGAAGCCCGAGATGGAGGCTGTTGTTTGTTTGGCTCAATAAGAACCTTTTTGTATCTCGTATAAATCCTGAGATGGAGGCGAAAGGGTTTATTGACTCAACGAGGGAGTCTCTTATGTGTCTCGTACAAAGCCCGAGAGAGACGCTAAACGTTGTTTGACTCAACGAGGGAGTCTTTTGGTATCTCGTATAAAGCCCGAGATGAAGGCTATTTGTTTGCTTCGCTGGGAAGAATCATTGTACAAAGCCCAAGAGAGAGGCTATGGTAACTGTTTTAGTTAAGTGACAGGTCCCGTATACTGATTTTGAAAGAGAAAATCAGTTCTTATATGAGCAACCCTGTACTCAAGGATTTGATTCAAGGATCCGGGTTATTCCCGTTCTTTAAGGAAGCGGGAAGTCCAAAGGGTATTGAGACTATCCGAGTCTACGGGTTTCCTTCCTATTTAAAGAAGGGGTCACTTGAGAATGTCTTTGAGACTCAAGGAAGTTAGACTGTCCAAGTCTAGAGTTTCATCTTTTGTACTATGCTTTGAGAAACAGTAGTAGACTCTTGAAAGGACTGTTCTATGCAGATGATTAAGTTCTGTTCCTATACCTCTAGAAGGTCGTCGGGATAATTTATACGAAGCCCAAGAGGAGGCTGGAAACTTTTAAGAAGCCGACGGGTCCTTGTACGAAGCCCAAGAGGAGGCTATCATTCCCGGAGGAAAAGATCATTATACGAAGCCTAAGAGGAGGCTGTGAATACTTCTAAGAAGCCGTAGGGTCCTTGTACTAAGCCCAAGAGAAGGCGGGGTTGCTTTTAAGAAGCTGATGGGTCCCCAAACCCCGAGAAATTCAAGGCAAGCTATTCACAAGGAATAGATCAAGTCAGGAAACTTCGAGAATTTGGAAGAAACTTAAGAGATGCCATTCACGGAGAAAAGATCATCTCTAGGGAGTAGTGCTTCTTGACAAGTGCTTTTAAGAAGCCTGTGGGTCCCCAAACCCCGAGAAATTCAAGGCAATGCTATTCACCGAGAATAGATCAAAGTCAGGAAAGTTCGAGAATTTGGAAGAAACTCAAGAGATGCAATTCACGGAGAAGAGATCATCTCTGGGGAATAGAGTTTCTTTGACAACTTCTATGAGTGACAGTCTATGAAAGGGTTCACAGAGAATGCTGTCTTTCATATCTCCATATTGTTTAACCCCAAGAGGAAGGAAGACTGTGTCTGGTAATCCTATGGGGATCTAGTTTAGACTATTTCTAAGAGTGATCAGCGGGCTTAATGCTAGACGTAGTTGCCGGGAAAACTCTAAATATCTATACTATTATTACATAGTTGATATGAGTTTATGAAAGAAGACTTACAGCGAAACAGTCCCACGATACAGTTATATATATATATATATATATATATATATATATATATATATATATATATATATATATATATGAGTTTGTGAAAGGAGACTTACAGTGAAACAACTCCACAATACATTTATATGTATATGAAAGCGGTAAATGAAAGCGGGTAAACACTTACTCGGTTGTAGAGCTTCTATGCTGTTTGGTTAGTTGTTCAACAAAGACAGATTGAAAACAACAGTATATTCAAAATCAAAGGAGAAAGTGCTTTGAAATAAAAAGATTTGGGGCTTACAGCTCAAGGAGAGGCCCAGGGTTTTATCAGTGAGCGCACTGTTGAATTTGTACAGAGGGACTTATACAAGTGATTGAGGCCCAAAAAGGTTTTCTGTACAAAGGGATGGGTCTTACACTCTCTCAAGAGGCCCAAGTGAGTTTTAAGAAAAGAAATGGGTCTTACTACTCGAGGGTAGGCCCAATGGTTAATTTTGAAAGGGGCGACGATCGCACCGAGGTTTTGGAAACACCGTGGGACTTATACAAGTGACTGAGGCCCAAAATTTTGGTATTTACAAAGGGATTGGGTCTTACACTCTATTAGAGGCCCAAATAGTCTTGAAACATTTGAGTATGATTAAAAATCAAAGAAACCCTAATTTTCACTTTTTAAAAGTAATTTTTCAAAGAAAATTAATAAAAAATGACAAAAAATCAAAAAAGTTTAAATAAACCGCTTGTGATTTTTGGTTAAGGTTTGAAAAATGAGGTTTTAATCACAAGATGATTTAAAACTTATTTAGTTTTGATTTTCAAGATGAATGTTCACTTTTAAAATGTTTAAAAACAATTAAAAATGAATTTATTCACAAAAATACCAACTATATTAAATAAATAATATAAATTTGATTCTTTTGTAGAATAAAATATTTTACTATTTTTGTGATTTTTCAGAAAAAGAACCAATAAAAAATAATCAAAATTGAGGGAGTTATTAATTTTCCAAATCATTAAAAACTAATATGAAAAATGAGAAAATATGAAAAAGAGGGGTTGGGTCTTACACTCTATTAGAGGCCCAAAGTATATTTTTGTACAAAAGATGGGGCTTACAACTCATGGAGAGGCCCAAAATATTTTCAGTTTGAAAATGGCGATCGCGCCGAGATTTTTAACGTATCGGGACTCATACAATAACTGAGGCCCAAAATTGTTTCGTTAAAAAAGGGTTGGGTCTTACACTCTAATAGAGGCCTAAGTGTTTAAAAATGAAAAGAAATGGGACTTACATCTCAAAGAGAAGCCCAGTTGATTTTCGTTTGAAAATGGCGATCGTGCCGAGGTTTTCTTTTAACGCAGAGGGACTTATACAATAAGTGAGACCCAAAATTGTTTGGGTTAAAAGGGGATTGGGTCTTACACTCTAATAGAGGCCCAAAGTGTTTGAAAAAGATTTGTTAGGGTGAAAATCAAAGAAACCCCAATTTCATTTTTTAAGGCATTTTTCCAAGAAAAATTAAGTAAAAAATGATAAAAATATCAAATAAAAATCATTAAATAATGATTAAGGTTTATGAAAAAATATTTTATCCATATAAATATTTAAAATCATTTTGGTTTTAAAAATCAAGAAAAAAGAAATCATTTTAAAAGCATTTAAAACAATTTAAAACACTATTTTTAAATATATTAAAAATAATCTAAAAATAATAATTTTTTTGTGATTTTTTGTGGATTAAAATATTATGGGGTATGAATTTGGAAATGATGATTTTTTGCTATGTAAAAAAAATTGGTTGAGTTTTGAAAATAAAAATAAGAAAAAGAGGAAAGATGTCACAACATCATCTCCGACATCTCTTATGGGGTAAAAACTAGTACCGAAACTTTAATTTTCAACACGTTTTTTATCAAATTTCAAACACTCATAACTCTCTCAATTTTTATCAGAATCAAAATCCGGAAGTACCTATCTTGACCGATTTTTCGCAAGGAATCCGATGGTACCACACATACACACTGAAACTCGACGTACGAAACACGCAAATCGAAAAACCAGAACTGCACTTAATTCGAAATATTGTTCCGCGTCGAATTTCCAACACGCGTAACTCTCTCGATTTTTAACCGAATTAAGATCCGGAAGAGCCTATCTTGACCAATTTTTCACGAGGAATCCAATGGTATCACACATGCATGCTGAAACTCAACTTACAAAATGCAGCAATTAAAAAACCAGAACTGCTACTAATTGAAAACGTCGTTCTGCGTCGAATTTCCAACACGCGTAACTCTCTCGATTTTTATCCAAATTGAAATCCGTAAAAACCTATCTTGACCGATTTTTCGCAAGGAATCCAATGGTATTACTCACGCACATGGAAAATCAACATACAAAATGCAGCAATTAAAAAACCAGAACTGCTATCGTTAATTCGACGTCGTTCCGCGTCAAATTTCCAACGTGCGTAACTCTCTCAATTTTCATCGAAATTGAAATCCGTAAAAACCTATCTTGACTGATTTTTCCGCAAGGAATCCAATGGTGTTACTCATTCACACTAAAACTTAATGTACAAAACACACCAATCAAAAAAACAAGAACTGGACATGATTTTAAAACAACCAAATTTCCACATATAAACATGTTAAAATGCAAACAGTAGGAGGATCACAACATACACATTAAGGACTACATTTTTGCCTCAAGAATTGTTCAATATGATGCATGTATGTGGAAAACAAAGGAAAGCATGATTCAAAGAATTCAAGTTGTGAATTTTACCTCTTTTTTGGAGATTTTGGGCAACCTACCAAGTGCTTTGTTCCAGAAATGATTTGATGCTTTGGACAACCTCAAATGACCTCTTAGAAGCTTTTAGGATGGCTGGAATCGGTTGGAAACCTCTGGAGCAAGTTTGAGCACTTTCTCGCAAAATGGTCAAAAGTGGCCAAAATGCCAACTCTCTCAAATGGTGTTCCAGATGTGTGGCACCATTTGGGACAGTTCAAGGATGATATTTAGAGTGTGTTTGAGGTTTTATCTGGTTTGGAAAGTGACTGAATCAAGAAATGGCTTGAAAAATGCAAAAAAGTGCCATTTTGAGGTTTTGAGAGGTGACTTTGTGATGTTGGTGTTATAGGTCACTTGTGAGAGTTTGGATCACCTACATATGATGTTTATGAGGTGTTAGGATCATGAGCTGTGATGAAAATGCTCTCTAACTCAAAAACTCAGAATTTCCTTACTAAAGAAGGCATTTTGGAGTGAAAGAGAGAATTTGAGGAAAGCATCTGTTTGATGGCTTTGGTGTACTCAAACTGAGCACAAATGAGCTCTATTTATAGTAGAGCAAGTTTGTTTTGCAAGCAATAGTGAATGGTGGCTGCAGCAGAGGTTTGGCCAATGTTGGCCAATGAAAATCCAAGTCTCCTCTAGCCATTGACTAGAGGTTAGAGCACAGGCTGCTGGTTCCCTAGTTGTTGGAGGAATCTTGACTGAATTCAGTTGGAGAAAGCTCAGTTCATGCCACCTCTAAGCATCCATTAAATGCTCCAAACCAAAATTGGAGTTTTGTCCCTCTTTTAGGGATTTCTAGGTTTTGGTATGCTTTTTTTGGTTCCTTGGACTTGGGAGGTTCATGGATCAGATCATCCCACTTGGATTTGATCCTTAGATGTGTCCAAAATGATGACAAGGCTTGAAAATTCGTGTGGCACAAAAAATGTGCAAATCTGCCCGGAAAAATTCAGCTGCAGCAAGCCTTTTTGTAATATCCATAACTCCCTGCTCGAGTATGCTACATGGACGTTCTAGGACTTTCCGGAAAGCTTAGATGACGTACTTCAACTTTGATGTTTGACACTAGACCTGGTTCAACTTGGATCATGGAGAAAAACAGCCTTGAAGTTGGGACATTGTGCTGAAATTACAAGGCAGATTTTAGCTAAGTGCTGAAAAATGTCAATTTTAAGTTTTTAGCCATTTTGATCCAACCATAACTCAAAATCCATGATGAATTGGGATGAAGTGTAGTAGACACTTTTGTTGAGGGCCATGAGGGCTACAAATCCATCTTTGTATGGGGAAAAATGGCTTTGTGGTTTAGGAGTTATGATCCTCCAAAGTTGGTAACCTTGCCACTTTATTCCATAACTTAGAAAAATTTCTAAGTTTTTATGGTTACCCCTTTTACAAGTTATCCCACTTTCTTTGATTTTTCTTGATGAATGATGATTCCAATCACACATTAACATCATTTTAGAGTTAAAAGACCATTTTTATGAAAAATCTCAAAAAGTCAAAGTTTGACTTTTGTGCACAGTTGACTTTTTATCAGATGAATTCCAAACTGTGCGATCCTTTAGGAAATCATGTCCTTGACCTAAATCAAAATTAATGGACATGTTCCATGGGTGTTATAGGGTGTATTTAATCGTGTCCCACGGCTTGGGAGCATGTCCTGGTCAAAAGTCAAAGCTACAGTTGACTTTTCTCGCGAAATCGTAACTGTGGTTCAGATGAAATTGAAACTTGTTGCTCAAGCTTCTTGGGTCAATCCATTATTGCAAATGGATCAACGTGGTATGTTGGAGACCCTCAAATCATGTCTTGAGGTCTTGGCTCATGATTTGTCCCAAAAGTCAACTTAGGGGTGAATTAGGTCAAGAAACCCTAATTCCTGATTTTTGATGTATGCATCCCCTGAGGCTAAATTGACTTGATGATGGGGTTTATGATGTTCCATGGAGCATTTTAGGTTATGCTTTGAAGCATTGGCTCATGCCCAGAGGAAAATTTCCATCTGGAGGCCCTAGTCGACCAAACCCTAATTTGGTGATACTGGCGATCCTGAGGCTTGATCCACCTAAAAGGGAGCAGCCTTGTGCTTAATCCTTGAAGTGGGAGTCCTCTTAATCCATTGTGGATATTTGAGAGGCTAGACAAGTTGAAGATCATGTCATTCCTTGACTGATCCTTTGTATAAGAGCTCTGCGAGGGCTTGAAACCCTAAATCCTGTTTGTAGTGAATGCTCACCCACCTTTGGGGAGACTAATGAGGTATGATGGTCCATCCATATTGTGCTGATGATTTGAACAATGATGGGAAATCTTAGTGGTCAAAATTTGGGGTATGACACTCATGACGGGCGAACTACCCGAAGATCCCAAAGAAGCAGGAATGGTCAATAGGCGGGCGTGCTCGTACACTATAGTCAAGGATAAGCTATACCGGTGAAGGTTATCTATTCCCCTCCTCAGTTTTGTCGAGGAGACCAAAGTCCCCGGCATACTCCAAGAGATCCATGTGGGAATCAATGCACAGCACCTCGGCGGGCGATCGTTAGCCCGTAAGGCGCTTCGAGCAGGGTATTACTGGCCCACCATGCAACAGGACGCCAAGGAACACGTCAAGAAGTGCGACAGATGCCAACGACACAGGGACATGCACCTTGCTCCTCCCAGTGAGCTCAGTACACTGTCCTCCCCATGGCCGTTTGCGTGGTGGGGAATGGATATCCTCGGACCCTTCGTCCAGGGGTCGTATCAAAACAAATACCTCATCGTCGGGGTGGACTACTTCACGAAGTGGATTGAGGCGGAAGCGTTGGCCAAAATCATGGCCTTTAACATACTACGTTTTTACAAAAGAAATATCCTCGCCCGATTCGGCGTGCCTCAAGCTATCGTCACCGACAATGGAACACAGCTCACCGACAGGAACTTCCAAGACTTTGTCACAAAACTAGGCACGAAGCAACACTTCACGTCAGTCGAGCACCCTCAAACGAATGGACAGGCTGAGGCGGAAAACAGGGTGATCCTCCGAGGATTAAGACGTTGACTAGGCGATGCTAAACAACGGTGGGTCGAGGAACTACACAGCATCCTCTGGGCCTACCGGACGACCCCACACTCCACAATCGGGGAGACCCCCTTCCGTCTGACCTATGGAACCGAAGCAGTGATCCCCGTGGAGATCAGGGAACCTTCGAGGAGGACAGAAGCCCCCTCGAAGGGGATGTGAACGACGGAGCCTTGAGGGAAGAGCTCGATTTTGTCGAGGAGATACGTTCGGGCGCTTCTCTCCGAGAAGCTTCACTTAAGCAGAAAATAAGACTACATTATAATGACAAAGTTATTAAACGTGATTTTCAGGTGGGCACCCTCGTCCTACGAATGAACTAGAAAGACTCGCGAGAAGGCAAACTCGCCATGAACTGGAAGGGCCCGTACCCCGTCCGCACGAAAATGGAGACCGGAGCCTATTTCCTCGAAAATCTGCACAGGGAAAAACTTGCTCGACCATGGAACGCTGAAAAGCTAAAACAATATTACAGTTAAGCACTGCCCGCGACACACTAGCGCCGCGATTACGGGGACGCACTAAGGTACGAGCGCGACACCCCTAGACAGAACACGATGATCGAAGACCGCGTTGTGTGTGCGCGAGGACTTTGATCTGACGGGGATACCTCGATCGAGCTCTGCCGTCATTGTACCAATCATTCAGAAAACCCAGCTCGCGATGGGAAGTTCACGCCACGAAGCTAAGACCTCGATCGAGCTCTTAGCCTCGTTGAGGGTCGGAATACATCTCCGACCACCCGACCAGCTCTCCACGCGGTCAGGGACTATCAAGGTCGAGTAAATCCCAAAGTCTTTATTACTTAGACAGAAAAACAAAGTATAGAAGTCTATCACTTAGACAAAAGCAAAGTACAGCAAAGACAATAACATCACACACAATTAAAACCATACAAACAACACGCTAGCAGATATACGAAAATGCATAAAAGCGGGCAGAAACCCATTGTACAAATACTACAACCAGATGTCAAAAAAGACCCTGGCACGCAGGCCGGGCAGAAATATCCCAATAAATAAAAATGGCTCGCAGGCCGAACAGAAGGGGGAAGAAAATCCTACTCAGCGGCGGTCCCTTCAGGCTGGTCGGGATCAGGGACCTCGTCGACTCTCATCGGCTGCACGATCTGCCCGTCGACCACCTCGTAGTCGGGGTCGATCCCCTCGGTCAAAAGGTCGGGGTTGAGGACCCGAAGCTGCTCCACCGCGTTCTTGAAACCTATGCCCGCTACCGCAAGATTGTCTTCCTCGGCTTCCCGGAACTTCACTATCAGCGCTGCCCGCGAAGTCAGCAACCTGTCCTCCTCGGTTTCCTCCTCAGCGGGGCAGACAACCTCCTCCAATTCAGCATTCCTCGTCAATAGACGGTCCCTCTCCTCCTCGACACCGGCGAGATGTCTCCGCTCCTCCTCGGCACTCTTCAACTTTTCCTCCAATTTCTGTTGAAGCTCGACCTGGGCCTGGTTCTGGCTTTTGCAGTCAGCCAGCTCCTTACCCACCTTCTCCATTTCGGCTGAGATGGACTGGAAACTTTCTCGCAACTTACTCATCTCACTTGCGGGGCACGCCTCATCATTCAGAACCAATGCAGCTGCATAGACCCGCAGCACGACGGACACATCATCCACCATCGCCCTCCTCCGAGAGACCTTGTCGATGCCTAAGATGGCCTGAGCTTCGGGGGTACCCACGCACAAGGAGTTGTTCCCCGTGAAAAAGTTAGGCCTCGAGTGACAAGGCGGGAGCACAAATTTTACGGCAGGAGGACTCTCGTTCTCCGTAAGATCGACGTCCACGTATCCGAAACCCGCCGCCTCTTCGGGGACTCCTGAGAGCTGCGAGAGTCACTGTCCTGGTGAGAGCCAGAGGAACCCCCGACAGTCTGAGGGAGAACGGGGATTTGTCCTCGAAGCTGCTCGACGCGACTCTGGCCTCCTTTCTTCGCAGCACGGGTAGCCTTCAGCTTTTTGAAGCGCTCCTCGGCACTCGACATCTTTCCTGCAAAAAGAAAATAAACATGTCAGTAATCCGGAGGTCGAAGAAAAAGTAAGTCGAAGAGAATGGCACCACCTAGCAGCTCGAGAGCATCCTCATCGGAGAACGTCTCGAGGAGGGCCCTCGTATTGATCAGACGACGTTTCGTCAACACCTGCCCGTTGTCCCCCCGGACGAATTCCCCGTTCATCATCACGAACTTGCCCCTATTAAAACTTTTGACGAACGCTACTATCTGCTCGTAGGCCAAGCGATCCCCCTCGTCGAGATGGCTAGGCCTGACTTTGTAGCTGTCTGTTTCGTACTTGAAGTGTTCTTCTGTCCAGAACAACGGAAACCTGGGCACGAGGGCCTCCTTCCACCGCCCATATACCTCCTCGACCTCCCGATGGTACACTGTGTTTACGGCCTCAAGTGTGACCGGCCTCACGAGGTAGTATCGGTACTTGAAGTCTCGCACGGAGTCCAGGTAAATGTGAAGCAGGTTGTTCACCTGCTTGAAGGACACCCAACCGTGCCTACCGTTGACGGCCTGTCGCTGAAGGTGGAAAATGCAGAAAAACAAGGGCACGGTCGCCCCGATCTGCAGATATTTGCACACTAGCTCGAAGGCCCTAATGAAAGCAAGAGAGTTGGGGTGGAGCTGGGAAGGGGCCAAGCGCAGCCAGGTAAATACGGCCTGCTGGAAATCTGGGAAAGGTAGATGCCACCCCGCCTCGTTGAACATAAACTCAAAGACGGTAAACCGCATCCCGCTGTACGTCGAGCAGATCCGATGATGTGCCTTCGGCCTGAATACATTCCATAACTTCGACGAGCCCACCAAGTGGTGCTCGACGGTGCAGAAGATGTCGTCCTCGTCCCCGTCGACAAACAGAGACATCATGTTTAAGGCTTCCTCGCAGGCCCATTCGTCAGGCGATCTATCCCCACCACTAGTTGTCTCTGCCATAGGGGAGTCAGGCCCGTCGTAACTATCCAAAGATCCCTCGGCCACGGGCAACACGTCCATTTACCTGAAAATCAGAAGGAAATGGTGAATTCGATGACCCGTATCAAATCCACCCCTCCACCACTGATCAAGTGAAAGGGCGAGGAGGGAATGTCGGGGAACACAAACCCGCGACCATCCTCGATCCCGTGGGGAGTGAGGTTGGGCGGGACCCCGAGATATTCGACCCATGTCCCCAAGACAAACCTCGGTTCCCCGGGGATCCCGTCCTTATTCCCCGGGACATTCAACAAACGAACTAAGAAACGTTCATCTCAGGACCCCGAGATATTCTTCATGTCCTCGGGGATTTCATCATCCCTCCCCGCGAGATTCAATGACTAAACTATGAAACTCCTCCGTTTTCGCCGAATATTTCATGAATTCCATGGGAACTTCGCCAGTTCACCATAAGATTCGCCCTATAAATGCAAACGAAAGGAGGAAAAAGAAGAAAGAGACTTACTTGAAATACGCTTTTTGGGTTTCCGGCACGGCGATCGTCGGTGGAGAACGGCGGAGAACGGTGGAAGGTAACGGCAGAAGAACAGAGAAGAAGAGAGAGAGTCTGAGAGGAAAAGAGCAAATGGTGCAAATGAAACGAGGTGAGGCCTATTTATAGGATCCTCACGGAATTCGAAGAGTTTAGACTACTAGAGTACACTACCCTAGCCTAGCTGCCCTAGGAAATGATGGCGTCTGACACGTGGCGTACATGCGACCGTTCGCTCCCTAACACGCGCGTCTCTCCATTTGCTCTGACACCAAAGATCAAACTTCTCGCATCCCCGACGAGTCGACCATCCGCGAACTACCACGCTCGAGTCCGCCCCCACTGCTCTCTCTCCGACGATATGACCAGTGGATCCCAAACAAGTTCCCCTTCTCGCGGTCACGCGATCGATACTCCCCCGACATGCTTGTTGGCCCTTAAGTCATCACCCCGACACTTCGGAGCAATGACTTGGGGGGCTCCTGTTCTGGACTGGGCCGGGGTCTGCTCCTCCCTGCGAGGAGCCACCTCCTTCTCACACAAGAGTCCTCCCTGCGAGGACACGTCTCTCCCCGACACGTAAGACTCCTCCCCGCGAGGACGCATTCTCATGTAACCACCCACTCCCGATGGAATCGGTCTGCCCTAATTCTAGAGATCTAGGAACGGTTACCCCAGGGCGAAGCCCACGTGCTGGTCTTCACTACGCCACGTAAGCCCTGGCAGTTACTTGGATTGGGCCTGGCAATCCAGCCCAATGCAAGTAACCGTTGGCCCCGCGCTGGGGGCTCTCTATAAATGCCCTCTCACTTGAGAGGGTCAGGTTACATACTTCTTAACACTCTAACCTTCTCCTTCTGTACTTGCTTTTTCTCTGACCGTTACCTTACTTGAGCGTCGGAGTACCTTGCAGGTACATCCCCCCGCCGTCTTTCAACCGCACCGGAGCTGAAGCCCAGACGACGTTGTTGGCCACCAGATACTGTCTGATCCAGGTACGATCAGTTCCTTTAGAAAAGTGGACTGGAGATAAGCAAAGTGTGAGCCATCTGAAGGTGTTTGGTTCTGTGTGTTACAAACATGTCCAGATGCTAAGAGAAGGAAGTTGGATGATAGAAGAAGAGTTATGTTGCTTGTAGGGTACCACAGTGTAAGTGCTTATAAGCTTTACTGTCATGTCACTAACAAGGTTAAATTCAGTAGATACGTTGTTGTGAAAGAGTCAAAAGCGTGGGATTGGAGTGAATCTTAATCCAACTCTGGTGCGGTGTTAACACCTAAGTTAACTTCTGAAGATACTTCAGAATCTAAAGGTTTTGAAGATGAGTCAAAATCAGAAGCTGATTCTGAAGGTGAGCCTCAAAATGAGCCAGAGTCTGAATTGACGCTGAAGCTAAAGAAAAATCTGAAGGTGAATCTGATTCTGATCCTGATTCAGATGTTGATTCAGTTTTTGTTGGTGATCCAGACTCTGATGGTGGTCATGCCTTTGAAGGTGATACTTATGGGGTTCTAGCATCTGATATTGTTCCAAAACCCGAAGATGATTCTGAACAAGTTCAGAGGCCACAAATAATCTGAAACATACCAAGGAAATTTGTGGAGTTTGACATGTTTCTAGATACTAAAGTAGACTCTGAAGGAGAAGTCATTCAATGTGACATGTTAGTAGACTCTGAACCAGTCAGTGTTGAAGAGTCACTTATGAAGAAAGTGTGTATAAAGGCCACGAAAGAAGAACTTGAGGCTACAGAAAGAAATAAGACTTAGAAGTTGAGTGAGCTTCCAAAGGACAAGAAAGCCAAAAGCGTCAGATGTGTTTTCATGGAAAAACTGAAGCCAGATGGATCAATTGGCAAACACAAAGAAAGTTTAGTAGCAAGAGGATTTCTACATAAACCTGGGTTAGATTACTTTGAAGTGTTTGCGCCTATAGCGAGACATGAGACAAACTAACTGGTGACTGTGATAGCTGCTAACAGGAATTGGCCTCTAATGCATTTAGATGTGAAATATGCATTTCTTAACAGTCCAATGCAATAAGAGGTATACATGTGTTAGATGTCAAACATGTTATATATTTGTATAAATTACTTGGAATTTTTCATCTCTTTCCATGTGTAATGTGTTGATTTTAGTGAGGAATGGTGTTGTTGTGCATACATTGGAATATACTTGTGGTGCTTGTAATTTGTGTGCTAATGTGCAGGAATAGGCATAAAAGGAGCAAGATTGTGAGACACAAAGAATGGATGCAAGTTGCCATAGAAGGAAGAGAGCAACAACAGGATTCGCTAGGCGAGTGCTGGCGAAGCAACCAGCGAAGGTTCGCCTAGCGAACGTTGGTGAGTGTGCTGACGAGGGGTGGCAGAAAGTTGCAAAAAGTTACAGTAGGAAAAGTGGGTAAATTCGCTGTGGCGAGGAAGCCAGCGAAGGCTCGCTGCTTTGCTCGCTAGGCGAAGGTGCCAGCGAAGGGTGGCAGAAACTTTCTTATTTGAAAACACCCAAACTTTGCTGGAGCGAAGGTTGTAGCGAAGGCTCGCGTCGCGAATGATTTGGTTCGCCTAGCGAACCCACGATAACTCTTGTGGGCGGTTTAAGTATGAGGCACTTAAAGTGCCATGTTTTAGTTCATTCGCTAGGCGAATGATTCCTTTGCTAGGTGAAGGTTGCTGAGATTTTGTGGGTATAAATAGATTTTCACTTTATTTGTAAGGGATCTTTTGCTCATTTTCACTAAAAATCATAGTTTTCAGTATTTTGATCATCTAAGAGAGGATTTTCACTTTGAGAAGCTGAAGTCACGTCCATTCTTGATTATTCGACGTGGATGTTCATTCATCTCCTCTCTTTACTTGTTATCCAAGCTACCATGAGAATGGGTAGCTAAACACTCAATGTTAAGGATAGATGTAGTTGATCCTGATTTTATGTATTGCTTTTGATCTATTGTATATGAACAAAGTCTTTAAATAATATAGATGAAGTTGTTTTCTCTTAATGCTTTATGTGTGATTTGTATTGCTCTAGACATAAATTCTACAAATCATGACCTAACAATTTCATCTCTTAAAAATCAAACTCTAGACATAGATTTGGGATTTTCCATTCGCATTGTGTTGACCTTAATGATTGTTGACATCATCTGACGGTCTAAACAACGATACTCACGACTTTGCTTTAGACATAAACTTAGTTGGGAGGATACACGGTTGTATTGGTCAGAAACCGAGTTCATATGCTTGATTAATCGTTTATACGTGAAAAGGATTGGCGAAACCTAACCTTGACATGCTTTTATAAAAACTTTTACAAACTCTTTGTCACCAATTACTCTTTGCTACCAATTAATGTTAACAACAATTGAGAACCTTGTTGAAACCATTGAACTTAAAACATCGCAACTATTGAACGGCAAGCATCAAATGTTGGGCAATCCCTGTGGAGACGATTAAAAACACCCCCACTATTACTCTATTAACAAAATGGCGCTGTTGTCGGGGATTGCTTAGTGATATTGCAAGCATTGCGATAGTTTTGCTGTTTTAAGCTTGTTAACCTTTTTCTTGAACTTGTTAATTTGTTTGGTTTAGTGTGCAGACGTGGTTTATGCGAGGGAAGCTACCGGCGGACCAACTTCTTTTCGATCCTGAGATTGAGAGAACCGCGCATAGAATCAACAGTCGTACTAGACGAATGAGGTAGCTAGCAAAACAAAAGCGAGAACAAGAGGAAAGTACTTCTACACCACCACCACCACTTCCACAGATACTTCCAGTTATGGAGTTAGATCCACCACCACCTGCTTTTAGACCTTGCACAAACAGTCCGAGACACAATGCCCAGTTCGCTCGCCATGCACATAATGGTCGTCATGATGAAATGAAGACCGGTATTCTCTAGCTGTTATATCAAAGTCCATTTACGGGTATGGATCATGAAGATCCTTTCACCCATTTGACAAAATTTTATGAAATAGCGGGAGCGACTGGTGCACCTGAGGCAGAAGAGGAGTCTCTATTCAAGAGACTATTCCCGCATTCCCTCATTGGGAAGGCTAAGGAATGGTACCTTGACCAGTCAACGGCCATAATGACGGACTGGAATGCACTGGAAGAGAAATTTTTGGAGAGATTTTTCCCACACACTCGGTTTATGGAGGCAAAGACCGCCATCGCGGTGTTCACACAAGGAGCGAATGAATCTCTCAATGAAGCATGGGAGAGGTTCAAATCAATGTTAAGAAAGTGCAAGGGCCATGGTTTTGATGAATTGTCACAAATTCATATATTTCGAAATGGACTTCAACTTGTACATAAAACCTTGTTGGATGCCACCGCGGGTGGATCCTTGTTAACCAAAACCACAGCAGAAGCCACAACTATTATTGATAAGATGGCCTTGAACGACCATCAGGGTAGTCATAACCGTGGACCTTCTCAGCGAACTCCTGGAGTTCTTGAATTGGGAACAAGTGATGCTATACTTGCTCAGAACAAATTATTATCCCAACAGGTTGAGTTGTTGACGAAACAAATGTCTAAACTTCCTCAACAATTCAAAGAAATTCATGACTCATCGAGTAAAAATGTACAAGTCTTGGTTTGTGAACTCTGTAGAGGCGACCATTCGACCGGTTATTGTCCTCCAGTTGTGGAGGAGGTAAACTGTGCTGGAAATCAAGGATAGCAACCCCGACCTCCGTATCAACAAGGCAACCAAGGTTACCAACAACGGGCTAACCAAGGTTATCAACAACCATGGAGACCGCAAGAAGCCGGACCATGAAACCGTCAACAATACCAAAATCACACTCAACCTCCGCAAGCTCCCGTTGGAAATACGAAGATGGAAGACACTCTCACGCAATTTATGCAAATGGAAATTTCCAATCAGAAGAATACCGATGCGGCCATAAGGAATCTTGAAACACAAGTCGGGCAATTATCAAAACAATTGGCCGACCAACAAAAAGGGTACTTTACGGCAAATACGCTTCCGAATCCTAAAGATTGTAAAGCAATTCTAACAAGAAGTGGAAGAGAGATTGACATGGGCGTAGGTAAAAGAGTAGTGGAGGAGGAGGTTGTAGTTGAAAAAGAAAAAGATAGTGATGAGATTGAAGTAGAAAAAAATGTTGAGGGTGTTTTAGTTGAAAATGAGAAGGAAACAAGTGAGGATGAGAAAAAAAGAGAGATAGAAGAAAAAGTGAAGAGAACTAGGAAGGGAAAAGAACCGGTGAACAATATTCCGATCCAACATTTGCCATATCCTCATGCTCCTACAAAGAAAGATAGTGCAAGGCACTACTCTTAGTTTATGGATATTTTCAAACAATTACAAATAAATATCCCATTTTCCGAGGCTTTGGAGCAAATGCCTAAATATACGAAATTTATGAAGGATATCCTCACGAAAAAGAAGAGGTATACGGATCAAGAGACCATTATGGTAGATGCTAGCTGTAGCGCCATCATTCAACGTACTCTCCCAAGGAAAGAATGTGATCCGGGACGAGTCACCTTGCCGGTTACTATAGGAAATATCTATGTGGGCAACGGATTGATTGATTTGGGCTCTAGTATCAATTTGATACCTTTGTCGATTGTGAAACGGTTATGACACATGGAATTGAGGTCCACTCAAATGACGCTGCAACTCGCAGATAAATCCACTACCCGTCCTCATGATGTAGCGGAAGATGTGTTGGTCAAAGTGGACAAATTTCTGTTTCCAATAGACTTTGTGGTCATTGAAATGGAGGAGGATGGGGATGCTCCTTTGATTCTTGGAAGGCCTTTCATGAAAATTGTCCGAATGGAAATTGACATGGACGATGGTCTCATGAAAGTGAGAGTCCAAGATGAAGAGGTGTGTTTCAATCTCTATGATGCCATGAAGCAAAAGAAGGATAAAGGTGATTGTTTCAGAATTGATGCAACGGAGGAAGCGGGTATTGAAGTTACAAAGCAAATTCATGTCAGTACCCCTTTACAAAGAGCTTTGGATGATTCCTTGGAAGTATTCTCAGTTGAAGAAGAGCAAGCTCTTGAGGAGTGTTTGTTGGAGCTTGAAGCTTTGGAAGAATTGTAACCTTGGGAGTATGAAGAGGAAATTCTAAAAAAAGTGGTTAATGATGAAAAATCCAAGCTTGAACTGAAAGTGTTGCCTTCCACCTTGAAGTATGCTTTTCTCGATGATGGTGGTAATAAACCGGTGATCATAAGCAGTATTTTATCTGAAAACGAGGAGAGCCGCTTAATTCAAGTGTTGAGAAAAAATCAGGATGCAATGGGATGGACGTTGTCCGATCTCAAAGGCATAAGCCCTTCGTATTGCATGCACCGAATATTTATGGAGGAAGATTTTAAACCGGTTGCTCAACCTCAATGCCGGTTAAATCCTATCATGAAAGAAGTGGTTAGAAAGGAAGTGGTAAAAATGTTAGATTCCGGAATGATTTATCCCATTTCTGACAGCCCATGGGTTAGTCCGGTGCATGTGGTACCGAAAAAAGGTGGACTAACGGTGGTCCGAAACGAGAAAAATGAGCTCATTCCAACAAAAATCGTGACTGGGTGGAGAATGTGCATAGATTACCGTAGGATAAACAAAGCTACGAGGAAAGATCATTTCCCTCTCCCGTTTATGGATCAAATGCTCGAAAGGCTTTCCGGTCAACAATTCCACTGTTTTTTGGATGGTTATTCGGGTTACAACCAAATTATTGTGAACCCGGAGGATCATGAAAAAACCGCTTTTACATGTCCTTTTGGAATCTTCGCTTATAGGAGGATGTCGTTTGGATTATGTAATGCACCGGCGACTTTTCAACGGTGTATGCAAGCGATATTCTCGGATTTGATCGAAAAGACAATTGAAGTCTTTATGGATGATTTCTCGGTTTTTGGACAATCGTTCGATATTTGTTTGAAAATTTTGGATACGGTGTTGGAACGGTGTGTGGAAACCAATTTGGTGCTTAATTGGGAAAAATGCAACTTTATGGTGAACGAAGGAATTGTGCTCGGTCACAAAGTTTCTTCAAAGGGCCTTAAAGTGGATAAAGCCAAGGTGGACGTTATTGAGAAATTGCCACCACCGATGAATGTCAAAGGCATAAGGAGCTTTCTTGGACACGTCGGATTTTACCAAAGATTCATCAAGGACTTCGCAAAGGTCGTAAAGCCATTGAGCAACTTGCTCATTAAAGATAAGTTTTTTGACTTTGATGAATCTTGTCTTTTTGCGTTTAATTTTTTGAAAAAGAGTTTAACTACCTCACCGATAATCGTTGCACCTAACTGGAAATTGGATTTTGAATTAATGTGCGATGCAAGTGATTATGCGGTTGGGGCTGTTTTGGGTCAGAGGAAAACGAAAGTTTTTCACGCGATACATTATGCGAGCAAAGTTTTAAACGAGGCTCAAATTAACTATGCAACAACTGAGAAAGAGTTGCTTGCCATAGTGTATGGTTGGAGAAATTTCGTTCCTATTTGATTGGTTCACGAGTCATCGTTTACATGAACCACACGGCTATAAGGTATCTGCTCACCAAGCCTGATTCTAAGCAGAGGCTTATTTGTTGGATCCTTTTGTTACAGGAATTTGATCTAGAAATTCGTGACAAAAAATTATCCGAGAATTTGGTGGCGGATCACTTATCCCGCCTGGTAAACGTTGACGTGACCAAGAAAGAATGTGAAGTCAAAGAGGAGTTCCCTGATGAAAAATTGTTTAGGGTGCAGGTTAGACCATGGATCGCCGACATGGCTAACCACAAAGCTACCGGATTGATACCGGACGGTCTAACGCACCATCAAAAAAGGAAATTTTTGTCTGATGCCAAGTCCTTTGTATGGGATGAACCTCATTTGTTTAAACTTGGTGTCGAAAACCTCTTAAGAAGATGTGTGTCGGTAGAGGAAGCCACAAACCTTCTGTGGCATTGTCATTACTCTCCGTATGGAGGACATTTCAATGGGTTAAGAACGGCCACTAAAGTCCTTCAATCGGGCTTTTATTGGCCGTCGTTATTCAAAGATGCGCATGCGCATGCCCTAAGTTGTAACAAATGCCAGAGAAGTGGAGGAATTTCACGGCGGCACGAAATGTCTTTACAAAATATGTTAGAAATTGAAGTTTTTGATTGTTGGGGGATCGACTTTGTCGGTCCATTCCCATCTTCATTTTCTAATGAATACATTTTGGTCGCTGAGGATTATGTTTCTAAATGGGTTGAGGCGATAGCTTGTGCTAAAGCCGATGGAAAAACCGTAGTGAAATTTTTGAAAAGAAACATTTTTGCGCGTTTTGGTACTTCGAGAGTGTTGATAAGTGACGGAGGATCTCACTTCTGTAACACTCAGCTTGACAAAGCTCTGGAGCAATATGGTGTGAAGCACAAGGTTGCCACACCATATCATCCTCAAGCTAATGGTCAAGCGGAGGTGTCAAATCGTGAAATAAAATGCATTTTGGAAAAAACTGTTTCAGCCTCAAGGAAAGATTGGGCAAACAAACTTGATGATGCGTTGTGAGCTTATCGGACGGCTTTTAAGGCTCCGATTGGTCTCACGCCTTTTAAAATTGTCTATGGTAAGAATTGCCATTTGCCGGTGGAGTTGGAACATAAGGCGTTTTGGGCCTTAAAATTTTTAAACTTTGATCCAACTCTTAGCGGTGATAAAAGAAAAATGCAATTACACGAATTGGATGAATTACGCCTCCAGGCGTATGATTCCAATAAACTATATAAAGAGCGTGTAAAGTCTTACCATGACAGAAAAATTGTGATCAAATAGTTTAAAGTGGGACAGCTGGTCCTGCTCTTCAATTCTCGGTTAAAATTGTTTCCAGGAAAGCTGAGGTCTAAATGGTCGAGTCCGTTTCGGATTCGAGAAATCAAGCCTTATGGAGCAATTGTAATTGAAGGCACAACAACAAACGAGAATTGGACTGTTAATGGCCAAAGATTGAAAGTGTATCTTGGAGGAGATTTCGAGCGGAATCCTGCCATTGTTCCTTTCCGCAATCCTTGAGATTGCGGTGGACCGTCGAGATTAACCGACGTTAAACAAGCGCTTGTTGGGAGGCACCCCAACGTTGTAAGTATTCCTGCCTTGTTACTGTTTTATTTGTGTATGGTTATAATTTTGAAGCCTTAAAAGATGTGGTGAATTTTTGAAAATTTTTGAAAAATTATGTCTTGTTCGCTGGCGTTTGCCTAGCGAGCCTGGGGCGAGCATTCGCTGGCCCTTCTCTTAGCGAACCCAGTGAGACAGTCAAAACTAGTTTACCACATCAGTAAAATTAGATTGTGGGTGGGCCAACCAATTGGGCCCAAGACCCAATTTGAATCAGTATTGTGACGGGGAAACCCTAGTCCCTTTGACACCATTTCCATTTCCACTGATTTTGTGTTTTCGTCTCCTCTCCTCTCAATAGCTTGGCAACATATCTCTCTCCAATTTGTATTCTCCCTAATCCCTTCAGTAACTTACGAAATTCAGGTTTACTCACTCTTTCATGGTTTATTTCATTGTTCATTGTTTTTTTTGTGGTAGATCAATTAGGGTTTGAAAAATTTTAGAACCTCTGTTCATATTGCTTGTATGTTGCATGTATAAACTACCAAGGCATTATGAATAGGTTGATTATTGAAAAATAAGATTGCTATTGGACTGGTTTTTGATATTGTTTTTCTGCATTTTTGCGGGTTCACTGCTGTGTTCGCTCCGCGAGCATTCGCCAGCATTCGCTTCGCAAACCTGGGGCGAATGTTCGCCAGACTTCGCCTAGTGAACCTGGAGCGAACAAATGGAAATTTAAATTTTTTTTTATGGAATGTAAGTCTCTGGCTGGTTTGTTTTGGTTCACTAATGCATTGGGTTGTCGTTGTTTTGTTTTATTGTGTGTTATGTGCAGATGGCACCAAAAATGGCAATTCACGCGGCTAAGAAAAGAAAAGCTTCAACTTCCAGGTAGGTACCCGTTCGTTTTGATGAGGACAGATTAAGGGGAGCAAAGCAGGTTGCCCGCTACGAAACCTTAGAGAGAAAGCATATCTTGGCTGAGAAGAGATTTCTACTTAGTGGCCGTGGAAGCTACCGAACAATTGATGCACTTTTTGTGCAGAAAAAGTGGGATCGTTTGATGATCCCTCTGGATGGGTATAATGCTGAAATTGTTCGGGAATTTTATGCGAATGCCTTACCTGATGATGGAGAGAGATTTAGCTAGACCTCATTTGTAAGAGGGGCTGTTGTGAGATTTGACCGGAGGACGATTAACAATGTTTTGGGAGATCTTTTGCCTTTGACTGGTAGTGAGTTGGATGCGTATCATTAGGACCTGCATCTTCACCGAGACATTCCAAAGATGACCCAGGATTTACTTCTTCCAGGTAAGGAGGTTGAGCGTAATTCATCCGGGGTTGAAATTAGATTCCGTAGGGTGGACATGCAGCTTTTGGTTCAACTCATTTTGCTGTTTGTGCTTACCAACATCTCTCCCAGGTCACATCATAGCACTGTTCCTATTCCTTTAGCTCATCTTATTCATAGCATTCAGATGAATGTTCAGATTAACGTGGCCCACATTATTGCGGATGAGATCAAGGCAATCGTTTTAAGTGGTTTGGGAGGTACTGCAGCGCGCAAAAATGTCCCGCTTGCTTTTCCATGTCTCATTATGTCCTTGTGTGCTCATGCTGGAGTTGATATCCTAGCATGCAGGCAGGTCACGATTCCATCGGCAATTCATGATAAATATGTGGATAAGTTTTGTAAGGCCAGAGGGGCTGGTGGAGAGTCTTCAGGAGCTGGTGCTGAAGCTGCCGCTAGGGCTGGTGGAGGTTCTGAGTCGGCGTCGCCGGCCTTTTATCCGTTTCAGCAGGAGATTTGTCAATATAATTGGGATTGGATGCTGCTTCACAGCGTGCCATGACTGACCTTCATAATTCTATGCAGGTTCTCCAATTACAGATCCGCGACCCGTCTACTGAGCACACGATGATGTCTAGGGAGCACTTCCTAGCACATGCAGGTTGGCCTGAGGGCAGGCCAATTTTCGGAGGGGGTGAAGATGATGCTGAGGATGAGGAGGCTGGCGAAGAGACTGTTGGTGATGATGATGAGGAGGAAGCTACTGGTTCTGCTAGCGGTGATGAGGATATTGAGGTGTCCGATGAGGACTGATTTTTTTTGGATCATAGACTTTTGCACTTCCTTTGATCACCAAAGTGAAGTTTTCTTGTATTCATTTTTTCAGCTTTTACTAGTGTATTGTATCCACATGGTTGAATATTTTGAATATTGTTGAGTTTGTACCCTTGAGGTACTTTTTGGATTATGTAGGTGTTTCTACACCAAGCACTTTATTATTATTATTAGTAATGTTAGTTTTGTTTGCAGTAAAATTTTCTGTTTCGCTTTTACTAATAATTTTTTGGTTTTGGTTTTTAATTATTATATTAAGTGTTGAGTTCTTCAGTTTACGAATGCTCAATACTTAAATGTTTTTTTGTTAAGTGTTATTAAGAGTTGAATTCTTCAGTTTACGAATGTTCAACTCTTAAACTGTTAATATGTTTTTATTTTAATGTTCCTTCTTTTATTGATGGAACTTTGGAAGTTAGGTTGGAGACTCTTTATTTAAAAGGAAGATTCCTCCAAGATGTGAGGGCTATGATAGTACCTTAAGCATTGTGTTGCGACAAGGTACATCGTTACCTAGTTCGAGAATTTTGTATATTTTAGAATTTTGTGTCTTGGTGCGATTGAAAATGTTGTTTCATGTTACAACTTTCTTTGAATGCATGTGTCATTTTAGGATCAAAAACCACTGCAGTGAATAGTCTCCAAGTGTTACTATATGCTAAGGATTGTTGATGAATGTTGTTTTTACTTTTAATTCATGCCTTATCTTGTGACCATGTGATTTTGTGGAAGTATTAGAAGTGATCAAGGCACTTGTTGAAAGTGAGCACAACCATTCCATATAGTAATACACCCGTGAGGAGTGAGAATTTGGTAGCCCCTTTGAGCCTAAACAGTTTAGAACTCAGTTTAGTGATGAACTTGTTTTATGTACATAATTTGCAAGTTTGGTTCATCATTGAATGTGGTGAGTTTCTAACAATTTCTTCTTGTACCTTTGAAAATTGTATACTTTGATTTCCTTGCCTTAAAAAGCAAGGAACATTCACTTTAGGTTGAGTCGAAAATGAGTTGGGGAGAATAAAGAGAAGATGGGTGCATTACTCCAAATTTTGAAAAAAATTCAAGCAAGCATGTAAAGAAAAGAGTGTGAATATGTTGTACAAATGAGAAAATGCTTGCTTGAATGAAAAAAAATAGATTCAATAATTGTGCACGGTAGTTGTGAAGGTGTGATGAAAAATTGGTGAAATGAAGGTGAGATGTGTGAATATGTTGTGAAATTCTGGTATCAGACGTGTGATGTTAAGTGCGATGTCACAACAACACACTCTGCACAATGGACAAAATAAACAGCAGAATAACACAGAATTGTTCACCCAGTTCGGTCTAACTACCTACGTCTGGGGGCTACCAATCCAGGGATGAATTTCACTACTTGTAGAATTAAATTACAGACTCAACAACCCAGTTGACAATCTCCTAATCTTAATTCCTACTAGTGATTTCTACCTAAGAAACCACTTAGATATGAGAACACTACTCAATCCCTTAAACCTCTCAAAGAACAACCTCTTTGAGAAACCTTGATTCTGCTTTACAACTTTGATCAAGTTACACAACTCTCTTTCGCTTCACAGCTTCTAAGAGAGGACAAAAAACAACTCACCAATTCAACCTAGAATGGTGTATACAAAACTCGTACAAAATACTTAAGACTCTCAGCCTATGCTCTTGATCTTCTCTCTGTATTTCTGTACCTTTTCCTTTGGTTTTGTGCGCTTTATATAGCAACCTGAATTGGGCTTGGACTCCTGCAATATCTGACTTGATTTTTTATTTAAAACTGAATCTTCAAAACAGATTTTCTCCTAAAATCTTTTCAAATCTTCAACCTTTTAAATCTCCTACAAATCTGCACCAGATCTCCTATGCAGCGAAGAATATCTAACCCAAGATATTCGCATCCAATGAGACTAACAGCTCTCCACAATTCCAGCTAACACGCAAACCCTAACAACATCACAACCTGATGTTATTAATTCTGCAGATCTAATGTCACAACATCGCTTGTGACATCAGACATCCAAACTTCAGTAACTTAAACACTTAACACAGCCCAGTGTTAAGACTCAATGTTGTGACATCACCACCTTGACATCAAACATTGAACAACCTTTGTTTTACCAAAATTCCAGCCAAACCAAGAAACTAACAATCTCCCCCTTTGGCTAATTTTGGATAAAACAATCTCTGCACCTTCAGAGACTTCAGCAGCGGAAATAACTTGACTAATTTGAACCTTTAAGCAGCAGCATCTTCAATACAAAAAGACTTCACAAAACTCTGCTGCAGCACCATCTTCAATAGCAACAATCATCAAACAGCTGCACATTTTTCAACATTAGCAGCAATGAGCACTCCCCCTCAATGCAACAACCAGCATAGCAGCTGTTTAGCAGTTACTCCCCCTTAATTTCTGAACTTCTAACATCAGCAATTAGCAAACATATTCCTTTGACAGCATTTGACATTTGTACTCTTGGATACTCTTGGCTACTTCTCCCCTAAGCAAAACATTAGAAGCTTTAATCATCTGAGCTGAGATCATCATCTTCTTCTGAACCTGGCTCTTCAACATCATCATTGACTGTTTCATCTTCTTTTTCTGCCAATCTCAGAGTCATGAGAAGTTTTTCAAATTTCTGCTTTCTTTCAGTACTCACTCTGATGACTTCAACCAACTCCTTGTAGGCCTCCTCCAATTCTGAGATCAACCCGGTTTTGGCAGGTGGCTGTTGTGACGTTGAAGCTGATGTCTTGACAATGTCAGGGACATGCTTCCCTTCAAACAGCTTATGGTGGATTGATAGAGCAGATTCTCTCTTACACACAACATCCGAATACTGTAGAATACCAGGATGCTGAGACAAGATAATCCCACAGATAAGAGAGGGGAAGGCAATAGGCATCTTCACAGCATTTGTAGCAGCATGCTTAATAGTCTGATCATAGATGTTGGAGCCATAATCAAATATTTGCTTTGTCCCAATAGCATAAATTATCTTCCCCAACCCAACAGAAATAGTGGTCTTGTGATTAGTAGGAACCTAGTTGGCAGCACCTATTCTGTGCAGAATAGCATATTTGATACTTAACAAATAGGCTGACAACTTTCCTTTTAAGGGCCAAACTTTCACTTGACCTGCTGTGATTTCTTTGCACACAGTATTGTCAGTCTCTTCCACCTCCGCATACTCTTTCCCTTTTCTTCCTAAGTATGTATTAATAATCTCAGGAGAGAAATTAACACACTGACCTCTAACATAAACCTTTCTAAAATCCACACTTCTGTTATCATTAATAGCCACATGAATGTTTACTACAAATTCCTTGACTAACCCATCATAGCACTCGGACAATCCAGAAACCGTCTTCATTAGCCCAGCAACTTTAATCAATTCTACAACTTCCTTGATTTCCAAGGCATCTCCACCAAGTTCTCTTTCTTGTGCCAGTCTTCTTTGACAGACAAATTTCCACATGGATGCACTGCTAGCATAGTGGAATGAAATATTGTCAACATGGATGTCAGGGATCTTATCAGCAATTCTTTTCAATATGGACCTTCTCACAGGTGTGATGTCTTGAACATCATCCTCAACATCAAATTTAGATCCTGAATCCTCCCTCACCTTTCTCTTTTTCACAGCCACTTTGCTCCATGACTTGGTGGGACCAACTATCGAGGCCTTTTTCTTCTTGCCTTCAGCTGACACTTTAGGAGAGGTTTCCACATTCTTTCCTTTCCTTGTCTTTAATCTATTGGCAATCCCAGGAACTGTTGAAGCTCTCCTTGGTTGAAACTTCTCAGGTCTGCTCTCAGAAGCAGGCACGACCATAGATAGAGGAGTTATATTCAAAGCTTCATCCACAGAGCCTTTGTTCGTCAAAACCCTAGATTTTTTATGAATGGAACTTTTGGATTCAGATTTTTTAGACGAAGAAGACACTTGTTTCGACATTGTTCCTGTATGGCAACTGATGATTAGAGAGGGGTTGGGATTTCTTTTCTTAGAGGAGAAAATGTCCGGATAAAGATAGTTGTGGCGTGTGAGATCAAAAATAGGGAATGATAGTCTAAGGTATGGCACCTAAATTTGTGTACCTCTTAATGACCAATCACTGATTTTCTCCCTTCATAAAGACTTTCCTTTTAAAAATTTAAAAGGATTCACACCAGAACTCATTAACTCTGAGTGACCTTTCAGCATCCTTTCATACCTGATGTCATGGCCTGATGTTATAACATCAACTTGAACGTCATCAGTTGAATTAACTTCAAGAGGAATCCATTGATAGCAGTTATCTTTGGATCTGACCCCCTTCATAACAACCTGATTATGATCATTAGATACCTCACACTCATCTTTGGTGTAGTTAACTTTGTAACCTTCATCACATAGCTGACTTATGCTAATCAGATTTGCATTCAAACCTTGGACAAGGATCACCCAATCAAGAGTTAGACCATCATGATTCTTCACTCTTCCAACTCCTTCTACTACTCCTTTTTCTCCATTGCCAAACACAACCTTATTTCCATGGCAAGGATTGAAGTCCACCAACTGCTCCTTGGATCCAGTCATGTGCGTTGAACATCCACTGTCAAAGTACCATGCATCCATGGGAAAATGTCCATCTGAGGTATGAGCCAATAAACATGTGACCTGAGCTTTAGGAACCCATTGTTTCACCACCTTGGGCCTGACCTCATTCTGTCTGGGTTGAGGAGCAGAATTTGGGTAACCATGAAGCTTGAAGCATGAGGACTGCATATGTCCAAACCTGCAACAATAAAAGCATCTGACTCTGTCACCTCTGATATGGTTAAATCTTCTGCCACTTTGATGGTAATGCTGTGGCTGCCACCCATAATGTTGTCTCCTTCTTCCATAGTTGGATTGTCTTCTTCTGTACTGAGGACGCTGTCTCCTAGGCTATCTCCTATGGTGATGAGGCTTCCTTCTTCCATAGTGATGAGGCACAACATTGTTATATCCATATCCATATCCATACCAGTCTCCCTGATGTTGAAACATCTGATGAGACATGTTCTGTTTGACCCTGGCAGCTTGCATACTCTTGTGATATTGGGGAGGCATATACTGACTAGCTCCTTGGGGCTGCATCTTCCTCTGATGAGGACCAACATTTTGAGGCTGAATAACCTTCTTAGGGGTAGGATCCTGTCGCTTAGTTTGATGATGAGACATTGGTTGGGATACCTCCTTCTTTGTTCCTGAAGTGCTTGCTTCAGCAGAAACCTTTTTCTCAGCCATAAATCCTATACCTGACTTATCACCAGCAACCTTTTCTGTCTAAAGAATCTTATCAAGTGTGTCTCTACAACAGCTCAGCATCCTAACAGATTTGGTCATATGATCAAGATGAGCTTTGACCAGTGAGACTTCATTTTCCAAGTCAGCTTTAGTCGTCTCAAGTTGAGCAATCTGTTCCTTGTGACACTTGTTTTCTTGACAAATCTCATCACTTTTTAAACACAGCTCTTGATAAGTAGATGCTAACTCCTTATAAGTTATTTCTCCATCACTATCATCATCAGAAACAACAGTTCATGTTAAGGCTCTAACATGCTTTGCTGACTCACCTTCACTTTCACTATCAGATTCAGACCAGGAAACTAACATGCCCTTCTTCTGCTTCTTCAAGAATGTGGGACATTCTTTCTTGACATGTCCATACCCTTCACATTCAAAGCACTGAACACCTTTATCCTGGGCAGTCTTCTCTTCATCTTTCTCTTTTGATTTGCTGATGCCATAAGAGATGTTCTTGACATTAGGCTTGTAGTTATTGTTCCACTTTTTGAACACTTTGTTGAACTGCCTTCCCAACACAGCAATGGCTTGAGACAGATCTTCCTGAGAATCATCATCTTTGACTTTCTTAGCTTCTGCAGGAGTGGATACCAAAGCTATACTCTTGGGCTTCTTTTCTGGTTCTTCCTCATTCAAACCAAGCTCAAAAGTTTGAAGAGATCCAATGACCTCATCAACCCTCATCTTGCTGATGTCTTGAGCTTCTTCAATTGCAGTCACCTTCATCTTGTACCTCTTAGGAAGGGACCTAAGAATCTTCCTTACAAGCTTTTCTTCTGACATTTTTTCTCCAAGAGCACTAGATGCATTAGCCAGCTCAAGCACACTCATATGGAAGTCATGGATAGTCTCATCTTCCTTCATCTTCAGACTCTCAAACTTTGATGTTAGAAGCTGAAGTCTTGACATCTTAACTCTAGATGTTCCTTCATGTGTAGCCTTCAAAATATCCCATGCTTCCTTAGCAACTTCACATGTATTGATCAGCCTGAATATGTTTTTATCCACTCCATTGAAGATTGCATTCAGGGCTTTGGAATTACCAAGGGCAAGCTTATCTTCTTCCTTGGTCCATTCTTCTTCAGGCTTCGGCTTTGAGGTGCCCTCTTTATCTTTCCCAGCATCATCCTTTTCAAACACAACAGGTGTTTTCCATTCTATAATTATAGCCTTCCATGCCCTGCTGTCCAAGGATTTCAAAAACGTGATCATCCTTGGCTTCCAATAGTCATAATTGGATCCATCCAAAATAGGGGGTCTGTTGACAAATCCTCCAACATCTTTGTCCATCTTTACACCAGAAAGTAATTTCCCTAGATCTCACCCAGAGACAGACAGGATGCCTGCTCTGATACCAATTGAAATTCTGGTATCAGACGTGTGATGTTAAGTGCGATGTCAGAACAACACACTCTATACAATGGACAAACTAAACAGCAGAATAACACACAGAATTGTTCACCCAGTTCGGTCTAACTACCTACGTCTGGGGGCTACCAAGCCAGGGATGAATTTCACTACTTGTAGAATTAAATTACAGACTAAACAACCCAGTTGACAATCTCCTAATCTTAATTCCTACTAGTGACTTGCTACCTAAGAAACCACTTAGATATGAGAACACTACTCAATCCCTTAAACCTCTCAAAGAACAACCTCTTTGAGAAACCTTGATTCTGCTTCACAGCTTTGATCAAGTTACACAACTCTCTTTCGCTTCACAGCTTCTAAGAGAGGACAGAAAATAACTCACCAATTCAACCTAGAATGGTGTATACAAAACTCGTACAAAATACTTAAGACTCTCAGCCTATGCTCTTGATCTTCTCTCTATATTTTTGTACCTTTTCCTTTGGTTTTGTGCGCTTTATATAGCAACCTGAATTGGGCTTGGACTCCTGCAATATCTGACTTGATTTGTTATTTAAAACTGAATCTTCAAAACAGATTTTCTCCTAAAATCTTTTCAAATCTTCAACCTTTTAAATCTCCTACAAATCTGCACCAGATCTCCTATGCAGCGAAGAATATCTAACCCAAGATATTCGCATCCAATGAGACTGACAGCTCTCCACAATTCCAGCTAACACGTAAACCCTAACAACATCACAACCTGATATTATTAATTCTGCAGATCTAATGTCACAACATCGCTTGTGACATCAGACATCCAAACTTCAGTAACTTAAACACTTAACACAGCCCAGTGTTATGACTCAATGTTGTGACATCACCACCTTGACATCAAACATTGAGCAACCTTTGTTTTACCAAAATTCCAGCCAAACCAAGAAACTAACACGTTGTTTAGTGAATGTTCTTTTGCATCGGCAATTTCGTTTCAATGGCCATTAGAAATGTCCCTTTTTGGTTACCCGACCAAGCTACAACCTTGAAGTCCTTAGTGATCTTTTACTTCTATGATTTCTTTTGTGATCATTGAGATATGGTATGAATTGCTTAGTATTTGCATCATTGGTCATTTGAGTGTAACTGTCCCGTGCTTGTATGCACGTTTTCCTTCAATCCTTTTTCGAAGAGGAGTGTTAGTATGACATGTGCACGATGAGTTAGTTGTCTCTTGAAACATTTTTGAAAATTGTTTAAGAGTCAAGTTATTCTACATTGTAGGTTCTTGAATTGTGTAATTATTGCTTTGTTGTGATCGTTGCTTAGTTGAGTCGTTTATCGCGTCTTGGTTGAATTGAATGCTCGAGCAAATCCTCTTGAGAGGCATACTTTGCTTGAGGACAAACAAAGAGTTAGTTGGGGAGAGTTTGTTAGATGTCAAACATGTTATATATTTGTATGAATTACTTGGCATTTTTCATCTCTTTCCATGTGTAATGTGTTGATTTTAGTGAGGAATGGTTTTGTTGTGCATACATTGGAATATACTTGTGGTGCTTGTAATTTGTGTGTTAATATGCAGGAATAGGCATAAAAGGAGCAAGATTGTGAGACACAAAGATGGATGCAAGTTGCCATAGAAGGAAGAGAGCAACAGCAGGATTCGCTAGGCGAGTGCTTGCGAAGCAACCAGCGAAGGTTCGCCTAGCGAACGTTGGCGAGTGTGCTGGCGAGGGGTGGCAGAAAGTTGCAAAACGTTACAGTAGGAAAAGTGGGTAAATTCACTGTGGCGAGGAAGCCAGCGAAGGATCACTGCTTTGCTCTCTAGGAGAAGGTGCCAGCGAAGGGTGTAAGAAACTTTCTTATTTGAAAACACCCAAACTTCGCTGGAACGAAGGTTGTAGTGAAGGCTCGCGTCACGAATGATTTGGTTCGCCTAGCGAACCCACGATAACTCTTGTGGGCGGTTTAAGTCTGAGGCATTTAAAGTGCCATGTTTTAGTTCATTCGCTAGGGGAATGATTCCTTTGCTAGGCAAAGGTTGCTGAGATTTTGTGGGTATAAATATATTTTCACTTTATTTGTAAGGGATCTTTTTCTCATTTTCACTAAAAATCATAGTTTTCAGTATTTTGATCATCTAAGAGTGGATTTTCACTTTGAGAAGCTGAAGTCACATCCATTCTCGATTATTCGACGTGGATGTTCATTCATCTCCTCTCTTTACTTGTTATCCAAGCTACCATGAGAATGGGTAGCTAAACACTCAATGTTGAGGTTAGATGTAGTTGATCCTGATTTTATGTATTACTTTTAATCTATTGTATATGAACAAGGTCTTTGATCAATATAGATGAAGTTGTTTTCTCTTAATGCTTTATGAGTGATTTGTATTGCTCTAGACATAGATTCTACAAATCATGACCTAACAATTTCATCTCTTAAAAACCAAACTTTAGACATAGATTTGGGATTTGCCATTCGCATTGTGTTGATCTTAACGATTGTTGTTTAGATTGTTAGCGTGAGACATCATCTGAAGGTCTAAACAACGATACTCGCGACATCGCTTTAGACATAAACTTAGTCGGGAGGATACGCGGTTGTATTGGTCAGAAACCGAGTTCATATGCTTGATTAATCGTTTATACGTGAAAAGGATTAGTGAAACCTAACCTTGACATGCTTTTATAAAAACTTTTACAAACTCTTTGTCACCAATTACTCTTTGCTACCAATTAATGTTAACAACATGAAACCATTGAACTTAAAACATCGCAACTATTGAACGGCAAGCATCAAATGTCAGGAAATCCCTGTGGAGACGATTAAAAACACCCCCACTATTACTCTATTAACAACATGTTACAAACTCCTGGATTTGTAAAAAAGAATCAATAAAGGATGGTGTACAGGTTACATAAAGCGTTGTATGGACTGAAACAAGCTCTTAGAGATTGGAATCTGAATATTGATTCATTTTTCATGCGTTAAGGATTTAGAAAGTGTGAGATGGAGTATGGAGTTTATGTTAAAAATACTTCTGAAGGCAATATGATTTTGGCATATGCCTCTATGTTGATGACATATTACTAACAGGGAGTTGTGAACATGAGATATCTAAGTTCAAAAAGGTGTTGATGGATGATTTTGAGATGAGTGATCTAGGAAAGATGACATATTTTCAAGAGATGGAGTTTATGTACTCTAAGAAGGGTATCATTTTGCATCAGCTAAAGTATGAACTTGAGCTTCTGAAAAGATTCGAGCTGCTGAATTGTAAGGTTGTTGTCACACCATTAGAAACAAATCACAAATTAAATTATGATACTGAAGGTGTTGATGTTGATGCTACAACTTTCAAGCAGTTGGTTGGTTCTCTGAGGTATTTGTGCAATACCAGACCTGACATTTGTTACGCAATTGGAATGGTTAGTAGGTTCATGAGTAAACCAAGGGGATCTCATTACCAAGCTGCTGTCAAGATTCTGAGGTATATTAAGGGGACTCTGAAGTATGGAGTTTTGTTCCCTTCTGGAGAAAAGGCTAATTCATAGCTGATGTGTTATTCAGACTCTGATTGGTATGGAAACAGAGTTGATAGAAGAAGTACTTCTGGATATTTGTTTAAGCATTTGGAGGATCCTATTTCTTGGTGTTCCAAGGAGCAACCAGTTGTTTCTTTTTCAACCCGTGAAGTTGAATACTTTGCAGGTGAAGTGGCTGCATGTCAAGCTGTTTAGCTTCTGAATTTACTGCAAGATCTGAAGATCAAGGTAAACAAGCCTCTAAAGCTGATGATTGATAACAAGTATGCAATCAATCTTGCTAAGAACCCAGTGTTTCATGGGAGAAGCAATCATATTAAGACGAAGTATCATTTTCTGAGAAGTCAAGTCCATAATGGAATGCTAGAAATTGTGCATCGTAGAACTCAGAAAAAGCTGGCAGATGTTATGAAAAAGGCGATCAAGACTGATCAATTTCTCCACTTGAGGGTGAAATTGGTGTTGTTAGTTTTGATGAGTTAAATCATGAATTAAGGGATGGTGTTGAAGGGTAATTCAGTATTTTAGTATTTAGCAAATGTGACACTTTTGTTTGTGTATATAAGTAGTAGTGTGCTTAGCCATTAAGTAATGTAATAGAAATCTACTGAGTATTGTAGTGCAGTGTGTGTGCAACTATTTTGCTGTAACCGTTTTAGCATAGTAGTGAAAGTTTGTTAGAATTTGTTATTCTCTCTCTCTTCCCTCTCTTCTTCCATCTTCATCTTTTTCACCTTGTGCACCAACAGTAGAAAGTTGCACATGACAACTCATTATTTTGGAAACAGTTTTATGTAAAATTGAAGTGAGACTAAAAGTCTAAGTTTGCAATGTTTTATTATTTCAATTAATATTGATGTCGCCGCAATGATACCCTAAGTGAAGGTGAGCGTGCGATGACAGATTTTGTATAAACGTGGATATTTTCCCGCTGCGTGTTTATTAAATATCAGTGTTGTTAAAGGATTGTCATTGGTGACACCTTAAATTGTCGAGTAAAGTTTAATATATAATTAGTTTCGGAGTTTAGGATGTTACAAACTCCGTTATAGATATATTCCCTTAATTTTTTATAAAACCGAAGGAATAGATTGTATATATTTTTTAAATAGAACATGGCGCTTCCATGATATATCCCCTTAATTTTTAAATGTTCGAGATGAAATATTCGTCATAAAATATCTTATTTGTCGTAGTAAATTTAACAGTTTAAGGAGTAAATTCCAAACTCCCGACCTCTCAAAAAAACTAACATTGTCCAAACTATTCATGCATACAAAAAAAATTGTTTTATATATATATATATATATATATATATATATATATATATATATATATATATATATATATATATATATATTCTCCTTGGCTCCACATGTTCTAAGTGCATTGTAGATGAAGAAGTAAGGGAATCTTTGTGCTTTTCATTTCTATAAAAGGGAATGTTGCTCTCTCCTCTCTTAAAGCAAGAAACTAACATCAATCAATACACACGCATAGCTTAGAAACATATTATCTTCAGCTCCAACATTTAGTATCAATGGCACCTCCTTCATCAGACTTAAGAAAGATTGGCTTAGAAGGTTTTGATTTAATAGAAAAATTTTATGGTCCAACAAGAAGGAGTAGCATAGAAGACTTTGCTTCTGGAGCAACCAAAGATTCAACGATTCACATTGTTGGGATATCGAATGTAAGTTACCCTAAGGGAAAGTTACCTCTAAATCGTTGGGGTAGGCCTATTAAATTTTAAGCACTTATTTTCTTAAAGTTTTAACTGGGTCTTTGTTTTATTATGTTATGTAGACAAAAGCTCGAAGGCATGTGATTATTTTTGAATCAAAGTCTTCTGTAGCTAAGAGAGGGTACAAATTAAATAAAGTACTTTTTAATTTGAGTACCCAAAATTATGTACTCTATAGTTTGTGTTTTAATAATATGAAGTACAGCTTAATTTAGTGGATGAATGGAACCACTCTCTCTTATATATACATGGTTTCCTATGCAGTTATGTAGTGAAACAAGATAAGATCATTAGATATTTCAGTTGTGACGATGATATTGTTTAAATTATTATAATCAAATATTGCATTAATTTCTGAGACATGATACATCAAATATTGAAGTTTGAAATTGGGTCAATAAAGTGTACAATATAATTCTCTTGAGTTACAACACAATAAGTTTGACTAAAACATACTCCCTTCGTCTCATAAAAAAAATGTCATATTTGAGTAATGCGCGGTTCTTAAGAAAATGATTAGATGTATTGATTTTAATGAAAAAACAAAAATTATTTATTATAATACCCTTATTAAATGTAGTTAATAGAGTTGTTGGATAAAGTGAAAGCTAGTCAATAGGGGTATAGTAATAAAAAAATTATAATAAATGATGTATTGGTAATATAAATGAACAATTATTTTGAGACAAAAAAAAAGTGTAAATAAGACACTTTTTATGAGACCGAGAGAGTAATTCAACAAGTCCTTCAGCACAACAGAAAATACAATTCAATGAGTTTTCAGGATCAAGTCTTCAAATCGAATTCAACTTGAGTATCTATTTATCTAAAAAATAATAGAACAGTGTGAAATGATATATTAGTCTCAATGGATTCTTAATTATACCGTTGAATCTCTCACCATCCTTATACAACATTTTGCATACCACCTAGTGACTCAAATATCCAAACCCCAATACTAGGACACTCACTTATCCTAAAGTCTATAGAGATGTCGTAACGCTACATAAATTATGATTCACTCACATGGTGTCTAACCTCGAGGTCGTGGCATCTAAGTGAGTTATTTGGCATTATGCATCGTAACAGACTCATCCTCTATAGAATATAAACAGACATCAACAACCATATAACCCCTTAGTAACCTTTAGTAACTAACCTATATCGCGGCCACATGGAGTCTCTCTCATAATCTTTTAACATGGCTTCTAATTGATTTGTAACAACGAGTATGAAAACCTTCCATATATAGTCTATATAATCAGTTAGACTTGGTTCATAATTGATTAAGAGCAATAACAAGCCCCTAAAGTCTATAGAGATGTCGTAACACTACATAAATTATGATTCACTCACATGGTGTCTAACCTCGAGGTCGTGCCATCTAAGTAAGTTATTTGGCATTATGCATCGTAACAGACTCATCCTCTATAGAATATAAACAGACATCAACAACCATATAACCCCTTAGTACCCTTTAGTAACTAACCTAGATCGCGGCCACATGGAGTCCCTCTCATAATCTTTTAACATGGCTTCTAATTGATTTGTGACAACGAGTATGAAAACCTTCTTTATTTAGTCTATATAATCAGTTAGACTTGGTTCATAATTGATCAAGACCAATAACAAGCCCCTAAAGTCTATAGAGATGTCGTAACACTACATAAATTAGGATTCACTCACATGGTGTCTAACCTCGAGGTCGTGCCATCTAAGTGAGTTATTTGGCATTATGCATCGTAACATACTCATCCTCTATAGAATATAAACAGACGTCAACAACCATATAACCCCTTAATAACCTTTAGTAACTAACCTAGATCGCGGCCACATGAAGTCCCTCTCATAATCTTTTAACATGGCTTTTAATTGATTTGTGACAACGAGTATGAAAACCTTCCATATTTAGTCTATATAGTCAGTTAGACTTGGTTCATAATTGATTATGAGCAATAACAAACTCATAAACGTTTTTCTTTTTGAGTTATATTTGTTCTATATAATGGAGGCTTCTCCTTATTTTAAATTATACCATAATTTTGATTTCTACTATCCTTTTCATATTTTCTCTCTTTTCTCCTTCTTAATTTTTACCAAAGTTGGCTTAATGTTTGTGCGTGAAAAATACTTTAGAGAGTCTTTTATTGTACTAGTGTTCGTGATTAAGGATTTTTCATTAAAAGTGTGATTCTGTTGTATAATACTTTGGTTTTTGAGTTTATCCTAGTAAAATCCCAGATTGATTAGTAATATTTTTTAGTTAAATCTATATTTAGTTCTTGAGATTAGCCGGTAAAATCTCTATTTGGTTTGTTATCTCAGCAGTCAAAGTTCAGTTTGATCCGCGGGATCAACATGAATAAAATTTCTCATTTGTTGTAATATAGTACGTGGGCATATCCATAAAAGTTCAAGACATTATTTTAGTGGATGTCTTAATAATAAATTCTTGAGGAGAGACGCAGACCAATTGGTTAGTCTGAACCTCTATAAATTCTGGTGTAATATCTCTATTATTATATCTTTTATTTATGTTAATTTATTTTTCTATTTAACTATTTCATTCTATTTTGGGCTGTTTTATTTCTACACTTATTTTATTAGTAAAAAATTTTTTAAATTAATCACAGTTTAACACTTCACAATTTTTCTTATACGATACTTTTAGTTTTAAAATACTAATATAATATAGTTGAATAATAAAATTTTATTGAATAATGGTGTAAAACTATTTTACACAAACAATATATTACTTTTAATCTTAAAAATTAAATATATTGAAATTAAAAATAAAATAAAAAACAACTATTTTTTTTAGATAACTATTGTGTTCAAATCTAACAATTATTATAAAATATAAGGAGTATATATTTTTCTCTTGGAACATTATTTAATTATAATATCGGTTAGCAAGAAGCTTTAGATATTTTCTAAAAGTGTTTATCCTAATCAAAGGTTTGAATGCAGAAAGGTTAAAAATAATGTTGAAGAATCAGATGCACTTGCGAAAGTAATTTATTCTAAGATTCTCAAATCAGACGTGTACTTATTTTACACGAAAGTATTTAAATTAGATTAGATTAGCACTTAATCATGGAAGAAAAATCAAGATTGATATTCGATGAATATGCTAATCCACATGTGAGTTATACGAATGGTTTTCTTATATTACGTTTGGATGAATTAATAAAAAAAAAATGGTTAAATGGGTTATTAGTCCTTTTAAATATACTAATGTGTTTTTTCTTTTCAAAAATTTTCTTTTAAATATTGGCTTTCCTAAAGTTTTTTATCAACACTTTTTGTTGTTATAATTAATTTTAATTAGTGGAGCATGACATTTTTGTGATTGAACGCATGTATTTTTTTTATGAGTCAAATTCATTCTAAAGAGATATTCTAACCCAATGAAACAACAATCCACTATTAGATTACAAACAATTCCAATTAAATGGAGTCTATAAGTTATTGCACCATTCATAATGATTATAATGAATATGAAAATTCGATCGAGATGCCAACCACCACCGAGAGAAAAACAACACTCTATGCACAATTAAATCTGAATTCTAAACTTCATTATTGAATATGATTTGGTTTCTTAACAACCATATGCACCAACATATCACAAACCACACATCCCGCACGAAGATTTCGATGAACAACTTCCTCTCAACTTTTCAATCCACCTCAACAAATGGTTACAACACTGGATTTCGTTAATCCGTCCTAGATCAACCCACTCAAACACTTTTTTCCACATCAACATAATGGTAGGACAAGAGAGGAACACATTATTACAATCTTCCACAGGTCTGAAGCAGAAAACACATTGTTAGTTCTTGTATTGGTTGGAATTTTGGTAAAACAATGGTGTTGTTAATGATGTCATATGTCTGATGTCTTAACATGAGTTCTTAACATTGAGTTGATGTTAAGTTCAGAAGGGTTGCAGTTTTGTATGCTGATGTTAAACCTGATGTCTTGACATCAGCTGACAGAACATCAGAACATCAGTCTGATGTGTTTTGTTAGGGCTGCATTTGTTAAAGTGTGTTTTGAGAAGATCTGGTGGAGAGATTGCAGACGAATATCATGGGACAAATATATAATGTTGCAATCTTATATTGAGCAGATATTGTTACTATTTTCATGCAAAAAGATATGGAGAATAATTAGATTTAATTGAAGATTTAATTGAAGATTTGATTGAAGATCTATTTAGTAGCAGAATCTTTTGCAGATTTGTAGCAGCTGATTTGTTGTGATTTGAAGGCCCAAATCCAGTTGGGAAATAGGTTATAAATAGAAGCATTGTAACCTAGTTTTAGGAAGCTAGCCATCATGTAAATTCTAAGGGCTGAGTTTGTGAACCACTCTCTAGGAGAGTTGGTATGTGTGAACCACTCGGATTGTGAGATGGTCATTGTTCTTAGAGCAAGCTGTTAAACAACTCTAAGTATTGTTCTTAGTCATGAGGGTCATGTCTAGGTATTGTTATAGGAGTGTGTATTTTTATGTGACTGAAGAGTTTTTGGAAATCAAGTTGTTGATGCAGTGACTGAGATGTTGACTGCTAGATATCATTGTGATGATTGGGAGTGAGATGGAGTCTCTTATCTAGGGAGGACTTAGATAGAAGGGTCATTGGGTAGTGATTAAGTTAGTGGATTGTCAACTGGTTTGTTGAGTTTGTAATTTGATACTGCTAATAATGGACTTCCTTCCTGGCTTGGTATGCCCCCAGATGTAGGTTGTTAGACCGAACTGGGTGAACAAATTATGTGTGCACTTTACTTTTCAGCAACTTCTTTAAATGCCTATAATTGCCTTGCTGTTTATGTCAGACTAGATGTCTCGACATCATGTAAGACATCTGGGATCTGTTATACCAGAATTTCAATTGGTATCAGAGCAGGCATCATGTCTGTTTCTGGATGAGATCTAGGGAAGATATTTTCTAGTTCATGAGCAAGGAAGATAGTTTTGCTGAGTTATGGACTTGGTCAGTTCATATAGTTGTTTGTATGATCCCTTGAAGTGAAGGATGGACTATTCATGACAGGGTATGTATTGGACCTGTCTGCTGTTATCAGGAGAACTGTTGTTGTGAGTTTGATTTGTTGGCACTTGGTTTATGGTGATGGTGTGCAAGGGTTACTGAGTAGTGCCTGAAGGTTGTTGAGGAGTTGTTGTGTGTTCCGCTGCATGGTATCTGATGTAACCCTGGTTGGTTCTTGTATCTCTGGTGGTGATATTCTAGGAAGGTATTCTCTTGGAAAGACATTAGGGTTTGGTCTCCTCAGCAGGATATTCTATGATGTTGTAGTTTATGCAAGATAGCTTCAACCGTTTGGTTAGAGATGCCAAAGATACTTGAGGATTATCTCATATCTTTGTTTTGGGAAAGAAATGATCAAGAGGTGAATGGATCTTATTAAAGATTGTATGACATGGAAGTTTCAGTTTTTTTGGAGAAGAATATATTTCAAATCAGGCATTGAAAACTAATCTGTCCAGAACATTGATTCCTTCTTTATCAATTTTCTTGATGGTGAAAGAAGAGGGTGGAGCCAAAGAAAAAGAGTATCACTGTCAAATCTTTCATGCGGGAGTGAAGATCTTGATAAGTTATCTCTTAAGCTTAGTTGTGGTGACCTAATTAGGAGGATCTTCCTGGTTATGATGCCAAATGTAGTTCTGGTATATCTGAAGATGAATTCTCTTGTGAAGATACATGTTTCTGATTTTCAAAATCATGAACTGGAGGATGTTTCATCAAGAAAGAAGCTGAGCTTAATATGTCAATTCTAATGTCTCGACATCGCGCTACACATCAGCAATTTATGGTAGATGCTAAGTCAAAGACCTATTAGATTGTAGCTGTTTTGAAGGATCACTGAAGCTATGAAGTTGAACAATTTTTGAGATGTTGTTCATAATTTCATAGCATTTTAGTTGGGGCTGGTTGAAGAAAAGGTAGTTATCTTGATAGCAGAAGAGAAGGAAATGATCATTGTTTTAACTAAAATGTCTGAGGACAATTTTATAGGGAAAATGCATCCAAGAGTTTGTGTGCAGTAGCAGTATAAATCAGCCTGTGGTCAATTGGTGTTTGCATGAGCTCTTTCAGTTTTGTGGCTTGAAGGATTGGAAGAGGTCTGAACCTTGTACTTATGCAAAAGGATGGCAGTTATCACTCTTAAGTTAGACAAGAGGTCTGAACCTTGTACTTATAAGAAGAAGCTTCTGGAAGAGTGTATTATGCAAGTTACTGCAGTTTTGTTGGTCTGATCTTGGAAGTTGATATGTTCTCGTGTGTTCCCTACAAGAGATATGTGTGGATTAATATGGTTGTAGTCTCCAAATCCATAGGAGAAGTTTTATGTGATTTAGACTAATGTCGGAACTGATGTTGAAACATCATTTCAGTTCTTTGCTCAGGGTGGAGTAAAAGATCAAGACACTGACCTAACCTGGAAGGCTTTTGTGGTATGAATGGGTGTCATAATGGTTGTCATGAAGAAGATTCAGAAGATGCTAGAATCTGAAGAAGGTTTAAACCACAGGGATTTAAGATTAATTGCTATTTGTGATATTCACAAGTATTTAATTGATTATCCTTGAAAGACAAGATTAAGGATGTTCTGTCAATTGTTTTAACATCTTTTCATCAGAGGTTTGGAGAATCATGGGAGGGGTTCTACATTCGCTCACAAGTCACCTAGGTGTTGACCTAGGATTATTGCTTAGCATCTGTTCCTAGAAAGTATTGTGAATGACTTGTCCAGATGGTTGTGTTGTTGAAGATGAAGATGGAAGACTATGAAGACATCATAATCTTGATGGTTACAGCTTGGATCAGTTTATTTCTGATCTAAGTGGTTTGGAGCATGGTGTTTGCTCTGGTTGTGAAGGTCGAGGATAAGTGGCAGTTATCTCTGGCTTTCTACTGACGGCTCTACTAAGGGAAGTGACTTTCTTTAGTATTTCTATGGGGTAGTCTTGGACTACTTATTTTCTAAAGATTCAGATGTGGTAGGTTTGAAGTCTTTGGAGTTTCTAAGCAGGATGGAGGTTGTCTACTCAAACTTGATTGTTGAATCAAGTCTATGAGAGCATGGAAATCTGTTTTTGCAAAGGGAGAAGGTTCTTCTGAGTGGCAGAAGGAAGAGCTGGATTCAACAGTTGGATGTCATAATGTTCTGACATCTAGCTTAACATCAGATGTCTCAGCTGGTGATGTGACATATCAGCTCATGATAGGGTGATCTACAGGAATGAACAATAGGATGTTTCAAAAAGATCGTTCTCATGGCAGTTTGCGGGAGCTGCAGGAAGGAGAAGATGTTACATGACGATGGCTTAGGAAGTCTAAGTGTGTTTTCTATTGAGCAATTAGAACATGTGACTTGAAGATCTGGTTTCCTTGGTGGATCAGGATATCTTGTGAGAGTTCTGACAAACGTGAAAAAGGTCAAAATGTGGCATTTGGCTGGTTTCATATGAGGATTCATGCTTGAGGTGATCAAACTGGGGCATTTGGTTGATCTCAGAAGTGAATTCGAAGAATCAAGATAATCAGAGTGTGGCAGCTGGTTATTATTGAGGATTATTTTGGAACAAGTTACTCTTGGGCAGAAAGGTGGTGAGTTAAAGACTCAAGGAGATTATTTTTCTTGAAGGTGGATGATAGTTTATTTCTCTGGTTCGTTGGATTACGATGCTAGAGTAAGTCCAGTTGGTGGAGCATATCAAGAATCATGGTGTTGATGTTTTGGTGTGTGGAAGATGTTCTAACTTGTGATAGGACATTATCTGGGATGATTACCTACATTGTATCTAAAGAGAATCTGCCTAATCATGGGAGAATGGTGAAGTAGAAGGTCTGCGTTGGAAGGAGAATGTAGAGAAGACTGAAGTAGATCAGGTATTGATTGCTTGAAAGTCTGAATGTGGATATTCATCAATTGATCCAAATGTCAAAGTTAGATGATTGGATGTGTATCGCTAAAGGCAGAAGAAAAGCCTGTGAAGGGGACATAGCCCTATTGTCAAGTCATGCTAGAGAGTAGTTGATCAGCCTGGCAAGATGTGGAGTTTTGGAGCATGTGAAGATAACAAACCAAGAGGGAATCATGTGAGTGTGCTAATTTGCAGTCTGAACTCTCTGCTTCAGAGAAAGTGTGCGTGTGGAGTTGGATGCTCAAGCATTTTTGTCAGAAGAGATATTTCTGACTATGTGAATTAGAATGTGGAGATTATGGTCTTGTTTTTAGTAGTATGTTCTGGCAAAGCATGACTGCTATATTTGAAGACTTCACTAGTATCAACAACTACTAGTGGATGTAATGGCAAAGGAATTGTGTCTTATGAGGAGATAATGTCAGATAACATGTTATGACATTAGGCTGTTGGATGGCATGTTGGTGTGGACATGAATGGTTCTAGCCATGTGAAGCTAATTGTTTGTATCATGTGCGCACATGCTTCTGAGGAGAAGTCTGAAGACAATTTTATGCAGTTTTGGAAAAACTTTGTGAGGGTCTTTGTTGATGGGAGATGTCACACTTGTCTTGATGTGTGTTATTAATTCTAAGTAAGAGGAGTTTACTTAGAGTTCAGTGGAAGGCATTGTGAGTGTGCTTCAGAACTTGTGGATGATTGTGTGAAGCATTCCTGACTGGATGGATGAAGACTGTGTCAGGATTTTCCAAATGCTATGATGTATTGGTCAAGGAGCATCAGTTGTGAAATATAAGGGGAGAACTTCTGTCTGTACTAGTGTGGTACTTGAATACGTTCAGCAGGTGTGTTGAACAGAGGGTGCGCTCTTGAATACATGAAGATGAATCTTATGTTTTCCATGCATTTAAGGTGTTCTTCTTGCAAAGGAGCACTGGTTATCTTAAATAGGGAGAGTTGATCTTTTGTTGAAGAAGTTGTTTATCCAGATTGTAATGTTAGACAAGATGTCGTGACATTGTGTTACTGGTGAAGTTCATGGTGTACTTGACAGTTTAGACCTGGTTCTATAGATTTGTATGTCAATGGATTGAATCAGAAGTATACATTTACACCAATGTTTGTCAATTTTTGGCCAAAAAGAGGGAGAGAATGTACGGTAGTAGCTGCTGAGTCTGGATTTTGTTCTGAGTATATTGGTTGGATGATTCAGAGTTTGCCTTTGGAATTTTTTGTGCTTGCTTCTATGTTCAGAGTTTGTCCAATTATGGCTAAAAAGGGGGAGAGTTAGCCTAGTGGTTGCCTAGTTGTATGTTGTGGATCTAGGCTTGAGGTTGTGCAGCTGTTTTGCTTGTTGCAGTTTTGAGGGGGAGTTGCTACTGCTAGTTGTGTGCTGATGTTAGTTTGTATGGTATTTTTCCGCTGCAGGTATCTCTGATGTTGGCAGAGGTTGTTTTAGCAAAAATTAGCCAAAGGGGGAGATTGTTAGTTCTTGTATTGGTTGGAATTTTGGTAAAACAATGGTGTTGTTAATGATGTCATATGTCTGATGTCTTAACATGAGTTCTTAACATTGAGTTGATGTTAAGTTCAGAAGGGTTGCAGTTTTGTATGCTGATGTTAAACCTGATGTCTTGACATCAGCTGACAGAACATCAGAACATCAGTCTGATGTGTTTTGTTAGGGCTGCATTTGTTAAAGTGTGTTTTGAGAAGATCTGGTGGAGAGATTGCAGGCGAATATCATGGGACAAATATATCATGTTGCAAACTTATATTGAGCAGATATTGTTACTATTTTCATGCAAAAAGATATGGAGAATAATTAGATTTAATTGAAGATTTAATTGAAGATTTGATTGAAGATCTATTTAGTAGCAAAATCTTTTGCAGATTTGTAGCAGCTGATTTGTTGTGATTTGAAGGCCCAAATCCAGTTGGGAAATAAGTTATAAATAGAAGCATTGTAACCTAGTTTTAGGAAGCCAGCCATCATGTAAATTCTAAGGGCTGAGTTTGTGAACCACTCTTTAGGAGAGTTGGTATGTGTGAACCACTCGGATTGTGAGATGGTCATTGTTCTTAGAGGAAACTGTTAAGCAACTCTAAGTATTATTCTTAGTCATGAGGGTCATGTCTAGGTATTGTTATAGGAGTGTGTATTTTTATGTGACTGAAGAGTTTTTGGAAATTTAGCTGTTGATGCAGTGACTGAGATGTTGACTGCTAGACATCATTGCGATGATTGGGAGTGAGATGGAGTCTCTTATCTAGGGAGGACTTAGATAGAAGGGTCATTGGGTAGTGATTAAGTTAGTGGATTGTCAACTGGTTTGTTGAGTCTGTAATTTGATAGTGCTAATAGTGGACTTCCTTCCTGGCTTGGTATGCCCCCAGATGTAGGTTGTTAGACCGAACTGGGTGAACAAATTATGTGTGCACTTTACTTTTCAGCAACTTCTTTAAATGCCTATAATTGCCTTGCTGTTTATGTCAGACCAGATGTCTCGACATCATGTAGGACATCTGGGATCTATTATACCAGAATTCCACACATACCGTGTCATGTTGATTCCACAAAATTCCTCAAACCAGCATGTTTTGGCGAGTTGGAAGTCTGTTAATGAGCATTCTCCAAGCAAAAATCTTTGCTTTCGACGATAGAGAAGTTTTCCACATGAGTCTTAATACCGTCTTCAATGGGCCTTGCAAATTACCTCCATCCTTAGCAAACAACAGTCTATCATAGTAAGATTTCACTAAATAACAATTAAACTCGCCACATAACTCCATCTGAGATATCCTTTTTAGGCCTGATGTCCTTCAAGAATGTGAGTAATTCATTAAATTCACCAACTAAATGAGGATGCTGATGCTGATTAGGACAACACAACTGCCAACTCCACTGTGTCCCATTCCAAATTCCCATGTCTTTGACCACCTTATCTTTGCTTTCAAAAATTTCACACAACCCTAGAAACAGCCCATGCAACGAAGTGGTACCAATCCATCTTGTAAACCAAAAAGAAGCACGTGCACTATCCCCTAATCTAATAGAGAGGAGATCAGAAAATTCAACATTACTAGGAACATCGCCACGTTTCATCAAGTCTTTCCACCACAAAGAATGTTAAGCCCTTGGCCTATATACCACCCTAAACATAATATTTCTAGCATAATCACTGTACCTAGCTTCCAATAAGCCTACCCAAATGACATTGTTCTCCGTGATGAACCTCCACAAGCATTTTGAAACAAGTGCTTTATTAAACAACCTTACATCTTTCAATCTTATACCACCTGTCTCTTTAGGCTTACATAATGTATTCCAACTAACCCAATATAATCCTTTCTTTTCATTCGAGCCAAACCAAAGAAACTTATTCTGTATTGAGATTAAGGATTGCAGCACCTTTCTATGTGCCATGAAGAAGGAAAAATGGTGGATGGGTAGGTTCATGAGCACCGAGTTGATTAAAGTAACACTTCCTCCAATCGAAAGTAGTCTCCTCTTCCATGGCGACAACCTAGCCTTTAAACAATCAATAACAAGACTCCAAAAAGAGAACCTTCTATGATTGCCTCCAACTGTGAGGCTTAGAAATTTGAATGGCAGTGATCCAATTTTGCAAGCAAGAAATTATTCAGCAGCCAACATGTAGTATACATCAACCCATATGCCATACAGATAGCTCTTACTTGAATTAATTTTCAAACTTATAATCAATTCAAATCCCTTCAATATTAACTTTAGAGCCCATAAGTTTGACCATGAACCATCGCACAATAAAACTATGTCGTCTGCAATTTTGCAACAAAGAGTAGGACAACCCTTCATTTATTCTATAAGGCCTCAGAATACATGCACATTTAGCCCTTCTAACTACCACAGCCAACCCTTCAACAACAATTGAAAAGAGAAATGGAGACAATGGGTCACCTTTTCTTAAGCCCCTAAACACCTTAAAGTCTTTTGTGGGACTCGCATTCACTAACACGGACATGAAATTGTTGAAAACCCCACCCTATATCCACCTTATCCATCTCATTCCAAATCTCATAGCCACCAACATTTTCCTAAGGAACATCCAGTTCACACAGTCGTACGCTTGGGAGAAATCCACCTTGTAGAGTACACAACTTTGTTTCCTTCTTCTAGCTACATCAATGATCTCATTTAACACAATAACCCCATCAAGAAGTTGTGCCCCTGGGATAAATGCGGTTTGAGATTTTGAGATTAGTTTATTCGTCACACTCCTTAATCTAGATGCCAACAACTTCGATATAACCTTGTACACGCACCCAATTAGGCTAATTGGTTTATACTCCTCCATACTTTGTGGATTATCCACTTTGGGAATGAGAGCAAGGAAGGAAGAGGCCTTTGCTTTAGGAAGTCTAGCTGAACCGTGGAATTCTTGTATGCATTTAACTACATCTGCACCCACCACACCCCAACACCTGTTCAATAATTCTAAGTTAAAACTGTTTGGTCCTGGGCTTTTATTTCCTGCACACTCAAAGATAACGACCTTGATTTCGTCTTTGCCAAACATTTCCTCCAACTTCGAACTCTCATCATTAGATAAACAAGCTAATCCAGTAAAATCTAGCATTGGTCTCATAGAGAAAGAGCTATGAAACTTTGTTGCAAAGTGGTCCTTAATATCCTTTTAACCAAGCCAACATCCTCCACAATTCCAATTCCCACTTGAACAGATGTAACAGAGTTCCTCTTTGACCTCTGTTTGAGAAGTGAATGAAAATATTTTGAATTTTAATCACCCTCGTTGACCCACTTAGCCTTTGATTTCTACATTAAAATGATTTCTTTTAGACGTAAATTCTTCCACATTTCTTCTTGATATCTACTCCTCCCCACTAACTCATCATCAGTAACTTGCCCACCCAGATTTTCCCACTCTTGTTCCACTTTGTTAATGATCTCCACTTCACCTTCAATCTTCAAATCAACCGAACCAAACATTTAAGTTCCACCACCGCAACCTATCCCTTAGCAATTAAAATTTCTTGTGAAGCACATGAGTTGCCATCCCAGACACCATGAAGGAATTCCATTCACTTTCAACAAAAGATAGGAAATTTGGATGTTTATACCAACAATCAAACACCTTAAAAGTCTTTGGACCCCAATTGAGATTGCTTGCCTTTGACCAAACTGGCCTATTATTAGAGATATCTCTATCCCTCACATGTTGAGCAACAATTTTCCAAGTATAAACCAGTCCCCACGATACCAATAATCTATCAAGGCGACTCTTACAACTCTCATTGGAATTGAAATAAGTAAATATATTTCCTATAGATGGTAAGTCTACCAGATCCATCATCTCAATAAATGCAGCAAAATCCTCCATTTCCACATCATTGAATGGCCCTTTGCCCATTCATTTATCCTGTGACTTAATGGCATTGAAGCCTCCCCAACTACTCACTCACAAGGAGATAACTTGTTTTCCCAATCAAGTAAATCAGCCTATAACCTACATTTCTCAGCAAGAAAGCACGGTGAATATATGTTAACAAAATAACAGTTCATACCTCTCCACAATACATTAATCCCCAGGTACCCATTGCCTCTGAAGCTAGAGATTGGGCTTAAGAAATCCTTTCTCCAAATTGATATGAAACCCCTAGATTTACCAATAGAATCTATAGCAGACCATTAGCAATCCTCACTTCCCCATAAACTGAATACAAAACTATCAGACCTCTTATGGAACTTGGACTCTTGAATGAATACGACATCTTCTTTTCCTTTAGATATAATATGTTTGAATCTTCTACGCTTTATGGAATTTCCAAATCCTCTGATATTTAGAGAAACAAAATTCATTGATCAACAATAGCAACCACCGTCTTGGCATCTAAGGTTTTTCTGTCATTCGCTGTCATTCCTCTAATAGTTTCGTCAAATAGTTCATCATCTTCATCACCTTCAATACCCAAATTCTTGATGGCCTGCCACACCTTAGATGGAAGGTCTTCAAGCTTCTTCCTCACTCTTGAATTTCCTTGATTAACGTCATTATCATATATCGAGTCGCAACACAAAATCGAACCACTAGAATATCAAGAATTTGAGTAATCAATTTCAATGCTATGATCAGATGACCCTAACGTGTTTGTACAAGAAGGCCCCAAAACATTCTCAGCTTGGATTAGGTCTGAAAATTAAGAGGGCAATAGCCTCTAAGGCTCCATCAATCTGGGGTCTGCAAGGCTTGATCAAAATAAAGTGCTTCAAAAAATAGTTTTTTAGGGGCATATAATTCCAATATTCGATTAGTCGAGGACGAATCTCTCCAAGGCTCATATAATGTCAGTCTGTTTTAAGTGCATGGTATGGCCAAGATGTTTCAAAACCTATACTGAGGAAAATCTCTTCAAACACCCTACAGACTAGGGCAACCATAGGATATTGCAAGGACAAACCCTTTTAATACTTTTCAAATTCACATACATGCTTTTTTCTACATCAGCAATCGTCGAGTTTAAAACGAGCATCAGTAAGTCATGTTTGGCATAACACCCTACCATCACGTGACAAGCATCCTTGTTACATGAGCAACCTCTCTATGTCGTAACCACCCATGACTCACCACAAGCGCACTTGTGGAAACATCCAAATCATTATCATGCATCAATCATATCACTTGGCTCTAGTGTCAAACCATGATTCTAGCACATTCCCATAGCATGAATCTAACATCTACATAAATACCAACCTCACTTGGTATCTACCCCAGAAGCCCAACCTTGCTTGGCCCTCAATACCTACAAATGGCTCAATCTTCAGCGGTGCAGCCCAAGATTAAAACATTGCAGACATCAGTCATCTCACTTCATACATAAAAGCACATTCAATTATCATTCATAACATGAGCCATATGTGGAGCTCGTCCTCATTCCCGAAGAGTGATTGTCGTCAGTATTATGCCATTCAGGTCCTTCAAAGCCCAAATCTTCGTTGGTACTTCAAATTTTGACAATGAATGGAATTACCTTGCACTTCAAGATTCATACGAGTGTGATGATATGGTGGTTATGGCTACAGTTGGAAATGACCATGTCGAATTCAAGATCTAGTTCCTCGACTCAGGCTGCTCGAATCACATGACTGGTTGAAAAGTATGGTTAGTAGATTTCCATGAGTCGAAGAAGAGCAAGGTCAAACTTGCTGATAATAGCTCATTACAAGCAGAGCTACTAGAAACATATTTATTCAAAGGAATATTGGAGAGAAAGCCTTGATTCAAGATGTACTCAATGTCCTTGGAATGAAGTGCAATCTGCTAAGTGTTGGACAACTGGTTGAAAAGGGGTTCTCGGTGGTTATGAAAGATGGAGCCTTAGAACTTTTCAACATCTAGAATAAATTTGTCTTGAAATCTCCTTTGTCGAATAATAGAACATTTAAGACTATGATCAATTCGACTGAGGTACAATGTCTGAAAACAGTTGTTGACCACAAGGATAGTTGGTTGTGGCATCTGATGTTTGGTCATCTAAACTTTAGGTCTCAATCAACTGATCACTCAAGATATGGTAACTGGTATACCAAGTTTTGAGATGCTCGACAAACTCTGTGAAGGTTGTCTAGTCAGAAAGTAGTCCAGGAAATCTTTCATTTTGACTATGCCAATGAGATCAACTTGCAAACTCGAAGTTGTACATTCAGATGTATGTGTCTCTTTTGAAGAGGATACCATTGGGGGAAACATGTATTTTGTTTCGTTTGACGATGCGTTTAGTCGAAAGCTGTGGATCTATGTGATCAAGAGAAAGGACGAAGTATGCGAAATGTTTAAGAGATTCAAAATGCTTGTAAAAAACCAGAGTGAGAAGAAGATCAAAGTTCTACGAACACATGGAGATGGCGAATACACATCCAAGATATTAGAAGCATTTTGTGCAGAACATGGTGTTGATCATGAGGTAACTGCTCCTTATACTCTTCAACATAATGGAATAGTAGAAAGAAGAAATAAGACCATATTGGACATGGTGAGATGCATGCTGAAGTAGAAGAATTTTCCAAAAACCAAATGGGGTGAAGCTATTTCAACAGCTATTTATATTCCGAATAGGTTCCATACAAAGAAGCTAAAGAACAAGGTTCCTGAAGAAGTGTGGAGTGGCAAACGACCAATAGTGAGTCATCTAAATGTGTTTGGCTCTATTTATTACAAACATGTTCCTGATGCTAGAAGAAGGAAGCTTGATGACAAGAGTGAACCTATGATTTTGATAGGATATCATAAGACTGGAGCATACAAGTTATTCAACCCAATTAATCAGAAGATTGTGATTGATGAAAATTCTGCTTGGGATTGGAATTCTAGTAATGCAATTGACAAGCCCTTGATGAGTTATGATTTCGATAAAGCAAGTAATGATATCGAAGTCGAAGATATTGTAAATATTCCAGTAAAAGTCGAAGATTTTGCTGACATACTCGACACAGTCGAAGTCGAAGAGGATATGGCTAGCACAAGTCAGAGACCTCAAAGAACTAGAGTTCGTCCAGCAAGACTTCAAGATCAACACATTCCTAACGTTGAGAAAGAAATTAGGAATAGTTCAGATCGGCAATGATTAATGTGTTTCGACAACTTGGATTATAGGGGGTTTGTTGAGGTGTTAGATATAACCTAAGTTGAGTTATATGGCCTAAGCCTAAAGTTAATTAGGGTTTAAGGTTTGTTACTTTACTTAATAGACAAGTTAGGTGTATATAAATACATATTTTGTAATTCAGTTATTATCATTTGATAAGTGTCAATTTGTAGTGTTTTGTATATATAGTTTTGTGACACTTATCATGTTTTAGTGTAATTTTATTGAATAATTCTCCAACTTTGTGTATAAATACATTAGTTAGTGTATACTTGTGTTTTGATTCATTTATGTAACGATTAATAGTTTTCCATTCATTTTGTAGGTAATTAAGCATTGTTGGAGTAATGAGTAATAAAAGCTCCAAGATGTACCATTTGGATCAATAAAAGGAAGAAGGCAAAGAAAGAAAGCCATTGTATAGAAGCTGGAAGCCAAAATAAAGAAGTGCAGTCAGCCAGATTTCGCTGGGCGAAGCTAGTGTCGCTGGGCGATACTGCCTTTCTCCGGGCGAATTACACCAGAAGATTTGTTAACTGTCATGCTCCGCAGAGCGAAGATTCTTTCCGCCGGGCGAAACTGCCTTTCGCTGGGCGAAGCAGCGGCGTGAGGAAATAAGAAAATTCTAGTAGCATTCCATGTTTTTGAGCTTTCGCTGGGCGAAGCCTTTTTCCGGCGGGCAAAATTAGATATTTGTTGCCAGGCTGTTTAAGTACGCAGCTGATGTGAGTGTAATAAAGAGCTTTGCCGGGCGAAGCCATTCTTCCACCGGGCGAAGCATCTGAGACATGATTTTGTATATATTTCATTTTACTTCATTTTTGTTAGGTTATGTTGTTTGGGGGTGATTTTTGCTCTCCTAACTTTATCAACCTCATTCTTTGGTAAAGATAGCTAGAAAACATTATAATCCAAACTCATAAACACGAGAGATTGTCGAATGACATTCTTTCCCTCGAACCGATCTCTGTGGACACGACATAAATCCCGGAGGGAATTCTTCCGAAAATAAATATTTTTTCTGCTTGCCGCTATTTCGCAACCAACAAAATGGCGCCGTTGCCGGGGATTGGTTTTGATATTGAATCGCATTGCGATAGTTTCTTTGTTTTTGAGTTTTGTATATATCGTATATATTGTCTATTTCCATTATGTTTGTTCAAGTGTTGTATACATTTTATTCCCGTAAAGTTTGTTTAAATGTTTGGTTAGGGCACTTGCTTTTGGTTTGCACGGTGAGGCATCACCATGGCATGAAGGAAGGAAGTTGCTAGCTAAGCATTGTAAAGGCGTCGAGCTTACGACGTAAAATAAGCATGTTGTATTATTTTCTTTTGTTGTGGTTTAGCTTAGGTAGTGTAACGTCCCAGTTTTGTCAGTTTTTATTTAATTGAGTCGTTTTTTATTATTTTATTCTTATTTTATTTTATTTCTGACTTTTATGTGAAAATATGTTATTTTTCATCGTGAATATATTTTATTGCGTTTTGGGAACATTTGCGAGATGTTTGAGTGTAGGGGTATTTTGGGCATTTTGATTTATTTTGTTAAGTTAGAATATAATAGAAAATAGAAAGAGAGAAAAATAGTAAGAAAAAGAAGAGAAGGAGAAAAGAAGAGGAGAAGAGAAGAAAAAGAGAGAATTTGAGAAAACTTGGAAATTAATCTCCCGACTTTTCTAGAACGCGATTTAATCGGGTAAGAGTGCGAAACTCGATTATACTATGTTTGTGTATGATTATGTATGTGTATGTTTGCATATTTTCTGGTCTTTCCATAGCTATTGATTTTAGGTTGGAAATGGGAAAAATGATTAGAAATCGATGGTTTCGCGGTTGAAAATCGGTGTAAACGTAGTAGAATACTTGTTACCATGATTGAGTTATGTTTTGATTTCTATATGTTGGCTTGAAAATGTTTTGGTGGAGAAAATATCATTTTTGGATGATCTGGTGCGCTGCTGGGTTTTGTTGAAATCGCAGGTTTGCACTGCGAATGGCCAGCGAAGGAGTGGCGAGCGTTCGCGTGAGGTTCGCACTGCGAACGTTGTATTATTTTTCATTCTGCCACTGTTTGCTGGAGGATTCGCATTGCGAATGGGGGTAGCGAGCATTCGCTGGATGGTTCGCACTGCGAACGTTGGGAACTTTCTAAGCTATTTTTCATTCTGCCACTGTTCGCTAGGACATTCGCACTGCAAATGGAGAAGCGAAGGACTCGCTAGGAGCTTCGCACTGCGAACATGACACTTTTTCCCAATTTGTTTTCCTTATAACTTTTGATCCGTGAGTCGGTTTGAGGCGAGGTTTGACGCGTTAGAATGCTTGTGAAATGTTCTTTATTATTGTAATGGTTTTGAGATTGTTAGCCGATTTAATTATGTCGGGAATCTGGAAATATGTTGTGTGTCGACTTTTACCGTTTTAACTATGTGTATTTGAGGCGTTATTACGCAACAGGCTTCAGATATAGTTGTATGACTTGTGTACGGATTATATGATATAAATGCATGTGTTTAGATGGCGTGATGATGGTTTGTGGCCGTATGGCAAATAAAGGCATTGTTTTGGGCTTGAATTGCAAAGCATGATTTATGTTAAGTGAGATGGTTGCATATATGTGTGCATTTGAATGTCATGAGTCATTGTATGCTGAGCATCATAATATGCATTCTTGTGACGTCCTGAGTGATGGATTGATTCCTGAGGGAATCTGCTATAACATCGTGAGCCTTAAAAATAAGATGACTGAAAGCGATCTGATTGGATCGTGAGCCTTAAAAATAAGAGGACCGAAAGCGATGGTTATAGACGATCGTGTGCCCATGTGGGGGTGTGAGCGATCAGATCGTGAGCCTTATGCAAAGAGGACCGAAAGTGATCCATAAATGTCGTGAGCCTTATACAAAGAGGACCGAAAGCGACGGGGAAGATCGTATGCCCGACGGGGAGTTACACTAAGTAACGAGCGATGGTTCCAATAGTTCCTGAGTGAACTGGTGTTGAGAATTGATGGAAGTCGGTACCGCATGTGCATATGCAAAGAGTCGTTGTGTCGGTCTCTTGCATTTGCATAAATCATTAATGGTGTGTTTATCTGGGGAATTGTGGAAAAATTGATAAATTGATATATGTATATGTGTTGGTGATACTTGTATTGTGCATGGTTGGTATACTTTGGTGATGGAAATATGAAATACACATTGTGTTGTTTTGTGTTTGAATTCTGGGGTGCGTTGTGGTGAGACCCGTATATATGTGTATTTTTTGTGTTATATATAATTGTATGCAATTATATTATGATTGTTTTTCTCACCCTTCTGTTGTTTTATAATGCTCTATGAGGCATTGCAGATTAGATGCTGGAGGTCTTTTTGTGAAGCTTAGGACTTCATTCTTTTGTCGGTCGGCTCTGATATGTGGCACCGGGTAGTCAGGGGGATCGTTTTATAGTTTGATGTGTATATGTATATATATCTTTTGGCTTGTGCATGTATGACTTGATGTATGACAAACTTTTTATGATATATATATATATATATATATATATATATATATATATATATATATATATATATATATATATATATATATATATATATATATATATATGAGATTCAGTACAAATTTTCTGCTTTATTCTGTATTTGAATTGTGGGTAGTAGGAACTAAGTTCCTCTATTTATTTGCTACCTGCGAGTGTTGCATATCTTTATGGGCAGGTGTTGTATGTTTGTTTCAATTTGATGTGACCCCTCGGTCTATGCTGTGAATTTCTAAATATACTCTGATGAAATTCTGAATTTTCGTTTACTGCTTTTGTTAATTGGGGGTATAGATTGGGGGTGTTACATTAAGTGGTATCAGAGCCAGTCCGTGTCAGTTGGGTCAGTCCTTGTCGGTCTTGGTGTTTGGAGGAGCTGTTTGTTTAACCATAGTTTCTGTTATTGGAAATTAACAGAATATGGCTGGTAGGATATGGCTGTTATTGGATACAATTATATATAACAGAATATGGCTGGTAGGAAATTAACAGAATATGACTGCTGCTATGCAAGCTATGGCTCGGGTTGTGCAGGGTGCACCTAATGCTGCAGGTAATGATGAGTTCAGGAAGAACAAACCGCCTGTCTTCAAGGGAAAATATGATCCTGATGGTGCACAGATTTGGCTGAAAGAGATTGAAAGGATCTTCTGAGTGATGGATTGTGCTGAGGATCAGAAGGTGAGACTGGGTACTCACATGTTGCAGGAAGAAGCTGATGACTGGTGGGTTAGTACTCGTCAGGTGTTGGAAGCTGGGGATGAAGAAGTTACTTGGGAATTGTTTAGCCGGGAGTTTCTGAGGAAGTATTTTCCCGAGGATGTTAGAGGAAAGAAGGAAATTGAGTTCATGGAACTGAAACAAGGTAGTATGTCTGTTGCAGATTATACTGCTAAGTTTGTGGAGCTAGTGCGGTTTTTTCCTCATTATGCTGAAGCGACTGCAGAGTTTTCTAAGTGTGTAAAGTTTGAGAGCGGAATGCGTCCTGAGATAAAGCAGGCAATTGGTTATCAAAGGATTCGAAGGTTTTCTGATTTGGTGGATTGTTGTAGGATTTATGAGGAGGATAGTAAGGCTCGTTCTACTCACTATAAGAGTGTGAGCGAGAGAAAAGGGAAGCAACAGTTCCGTGGTGGTCCGTATGTAACACCAGCTGATAAGGGTAAACAAAGGGGTAATTTTGAAAGAAGGTCAAGTGGAGGAGGAATGTCTGGTCCTCTGAGATGTTATAGATGTGGTGATGTGGGACATCGTCAGTATGAATGTAGGAAATATTTGAGGAAGTGTTCTAATTGTGGAGGTTTAGGACATGTCGCAGCTGATTGTGCAAGGAAGAATGTGGTGAAGTGTTTCAACTGTGGTGAACCTGGTCATATTAGTACAAAGTGTCCGAAATCGAAGCAAGCTCCAGCTGGTGGGAAAGTTTTTGCATTAGCGGGAACTCAGACTTCCAGTGCAGACCGTCTGATCAGAGGTACTTGTTTTATTAATAGTACTCCTTTAGTTGCTATTATTGATACTGGAGCGACTCATTCATTTATTTCGTCTGAGTGCGCGAAGCGTTTGAATCTTGTGTTGTCTTCGATGGGTGGTAAGATGGTTATTGATACTCCAGCAATGGGGTCAGTAACTACTTCTTTGGTTTGTTTAAGTTGCCCTTTGACCATTTATGGTAAAGACTTTGAGATGGATTTGGTGTGCTTACCGTTGGAGGGTTTAGATGTGGTTCTGGGAATGAATTGGTTGCAGTTCAATAGGGTTCATATTGATTGTTATCATAAGCTGGTAAGGTTTCCTTCTCTTGAGGAAGACGAAGACTCGAGTTTCTTATCTACCAAAGAGTTGAAGAGACTTTTGGCGGATGAAGCTCAGTTGTTTGGGTTGTTTGCGTTGTTGGCGGTGGATGGTCAAGTTTCACTTGATGTGTTTCCTGTTGTGTGTGAGTTTCCAGAAGTGTTTCCTGAGGATATTTCAGACTTGCCGCCAGAGAGAGAGGTGGAGTTTTCTATAGATCTAGTTCCTGGTACTAGACCTGTTTCTATGGCACCTTATCGTATGTCGGCATCTGAGTTGGTTGAGTTAAAGAAACAGTTGAATGAATTGTTGGAGAAGAGGTTTGTGAGACCAAGTGTGTCGCCTTGGGGTGATCCAGTTTTATTGGTGAAAAAGAAAAACGGAAGTATGCGATTGTGTATTGATTATCGCCAGTTGAATAAGGTGACGATTAAGAATAAGTATCCTCTTCCAAGGATTGATGGTTTGATGGATCAGTTGGTTGGTGCGTGTGTGTTCAGTAAGATTGACTTAAGGTCGGGATATCATCAGATTAGGGTGAAAGAGGAAGATATTCAGAAGACGGCTTTTAGGACACGTTACGGTCATTATGAATATTCTGTGATGCCGTTCGGGGTTTCTAATGCGTCAGGTGTGTTTATGGAGTACATGAATCGTATTTTGTACGAGCATCTGGATCGATTTGTTGTTGTGTTTATTGATGACATATTGATTTATTCTAAGTCTCGGGAGGAGCACGCGGAGCATTTGCGTATTGTTTTGCGAATTTTGAAAGAAATAAAGCTTTTTGCCAAATTGTCTAAGTGTGAATTTTGGTTGTCGGAAGTGAGTTTTCTTGGACACGTAATTTCAGGTAATGGTATATCTGTGGATCCATCTAAAGTAGAAGCAGTTCTACAATGGGAGGCTCCGAGATCTATTACTGAAATTCGAAGCTTTTTGGGTTTGGCCGGATATTATCAAAGGTTCATTGAAGGATTTTCTAAGCTAGCACTTCCTTTGACCCAGTTGACTTGTAAGGGGCAAGCGTTCATTTGGGATATTCGGTGTGAGGAAAGTTTTAATGAGTCGGAGAGAAGATTGACGACAGCTCCGATTTTGATTTTACCGAATCCTAATGAACCGTTTGTGGTGTATTGTGATGCGTCTTTGATTGGTCTAGGTGGTGTTCTGATGCAAGACGGTAAGGTCGTGGGGTATGCTTTAAGGCAGTTGAGAGTGCATGAGAAGAATTATCCTACTCATGATCTTGAATTAGCGGCTGTGGTTTTTGTGTTGAAAATTTGGAGGCATTATCTCTACGGTGCAAGGTTTGAAGTCTTTAGTGATCATAAAAGTTTGAAATATTTGTTTGATCAGAAGGAGTTAAATATGAGGCAGCGTAGATGATTGGAATTTTTGAAGGACTACGACTTTGGCTTGTATTACCATCCTGGTAAAGCTAATGTGGTAGCCGACGCATTGAGCCGGAAATCGTTGCATATGTTCGCTTTAATGGTTAAGGAGTGGGAACTTTTGGAATCGTTTAAAGATTTGAGTTTGGTATGTGAAGTGACGTCGGATAGCGTAAGGCTTGGAATGCTAACGATTACTAATGATTTTCTGATGACTGTTAGTTGTTGAATGCAGAATAAGGCAAGAAAGCAAAAATATTTATTTTTGGAAAGAATTCCCTCCGGGGTTTATGTCGTGTCCACAGAGATCGGTTCGAGGGAAATAATGTCGTTCGACAGTCTCTCCCGTTTATGAGTTTGGATTAAAATGTTTTAACACAAGAAAACATAAAAGTAAATATTAAAACAAAAAGAAATCATTCTTCAGAGAGAAAAACTCGTTCGACAATGCATATAAATCACTCCTCACAAACTTAAACTTACCGACCAGTTATACTCGACCTACAATACTCCTCAATATCACCCAGCATCGCTCACAACACAGGTTATGTCTAACGCAAAGTTGAGATAACAACCGTGTCACTCTCTTCGTCAATCTTGCGAGCGAAGCCTCGAAACACGGAAGACATTAAGCTTCAACGCCTATTGAAGATTGTTAGCTCCTAAATCTATCTCTAGAGTCCAGAAACTAACAGACAATCATCCCTAATCGAAGTTCGTGAAGGTTATGTCTAACGCAACTCAAACCCGCGCATGAAGCAAAAATCAAAGACAATTACCAATAAAGATTTGTAAAGCAAGTTTTATACAACGCCATGGGCGACAAATATACATGAGTTTACAGCAAATACATATACACAGCCCAACCATAAAGAAAAACACAAAGAAGAAAAGAAATGAACCAAACATCTCGCGGTTTGTCAACGCCGGTCGACGATCAATCCACCCCGGTTCATCCGTGTGCAAGCTTCATAGTTGTTTTCTAAGCTAATCTATCAAAGAATGAGGTTTGATGAAGTTTGGAGACAAAACTCACCCCCAAAACAACATCACTTAACAAAATTGAAGTAAAAAGAATTAAATACAAAATTCTGGTTCAGACAAATTCGCCAGGAGGATTGAAAATTTGCCTGGCGGATTCCCCTTTTTCTCTCACACCAGCTGCATACATAAACCGCCAAGCAAAAATATCTACATTCTCCGGGCGGATTGAAAATTCGCCCGGCGGATGTCCCAAAATTTGCCTGGCGAACATGACGCGAGCACAAGACAGCAGCAACTTAAATTTCCAACTTTTCTCTCGCCAGGGCCTCGCCACAGCCTCGCCCCGCGAAATTCTCAAATTTGCCCGGCGGATTGAAAATTTGCCTGGCGAATTTGACAGAACAACATTTTTCCAGCACTATTTTATTCGTAACTTTTGAACCGCAACTCCGTTTTTCGCCCGGTTTGAAGTGCTGGAAAGCTTATTCAATGCTCTATTCAACAATGGCAAGACATCCTTAATTAGATACCTGCAACAATTGAGAAAAAATCAATTAAACTCAATGATATTTACACTATACGCAATATATACACTAAAACGTATCGTAAACGTATTTATAAACAAATCGGGTTTTATTCGCACGATATTTACCACAAAGCATCGATAAGTGCAACAAAACATATATACAAAAATAGGTATAATTTGCACTTATCAAACTCTCCCCAACTTACCTAATTGTTTGTCCACAAACAAGAATCAAACAAACTTGAAAATGCACAAGCAATATCCAAAGAAAGACAAATCAACAGGTTTTGAAAAGCGGACGAATGAATGGTTCAAATGAAAACGGTACACACAAAAAGTAAATACTTACCACTAAACTACGACGATAATATAGTCACGAAACAAACGCAAAATACAAAAATCATGCCAAACATTCTAAAACAACACAAGTTCCAAAGTGAATCACACCTAGCAAAAATAATCATCGGTAGATGAAAAACACACAATAAGGTACTTTACATTCACACAACACTCATGCAAACAAAAGACTAAATTATGCATACATCCACAAATTCATATTGAACATACAAAGGCAAGAATCACAAGGACTTTCAAGGTTGTAACGTGGTCGAGTAAACAAACAAGGGGCAATTTCTAAAGGTAGTTGAAACAAAAACTTGCCTAAACCTAAGGGAGTGATCAACTCACAAAGACTCAAGCACCAAATTCCAATCAACTTCTTCCACAATCCCAAGTGTTACACAACACACAATACTTATTTAGCACAATTATTGAAACTCTTTTTGTTTCCTTTTTCAAGGATTTTTCTTTTGTCTTTCTTTTTCACTTTTTTCTTTTCTTTTCTTTGTCATATTTTTCTCTTTTTTCTTTTCTTTTTCAATCCTCATAGAATCCAACCAATGAGTATACAATCATCCTCTCCCCAACTTGAATTCAACCGCACCATCATGTGAATACTCCCTACTTTCTAAGGCAAGGAAAAAATCCATACAACAACACAAAGTCGAGGTCCAAGAAAAAACAAAATCCATTCAAAAATACGGGAACTAAACACTCATAGACAAGCATTAAGTTCAAATAAAACATGGATCAAAAAGCTCAAAGGGGTTACGAATTCTCACACACTCACAAGGTGAATTGACTATTTGGCTAATGTGGTTGTGCTCAAAATGAAACAAAATTTCCTTGATTCTTTTCATGCTTTCATATACTCAACACAAACAAAAGATTAAGCATAATAAAATCCAGTTAAAACAAGAATGTCGGTACTCTGTGCATATATGAACAATAGAAGGCTACCTCACAAAAAGGTTAGGAACTAAAGTGATTCACAATAGAACAAGTATACAAAAGAATGGATGGCATGGAAGTTTGTAAAATGCCTATGTATCATGAATATGCTAAAGTATAGAAAGCGATAAATACATACCTCGGACGTGTACAAAACTTAACAAGATCATTACCATACATCCGCAAATTGAAACGCACCAACTTGGAAAATCACAAAAGCATCCTCAAATAAGTCGACCAAGACTTGCAACCAAACAACAAACAAAACTTTAGAAAAGAAAAACTATAAAACATGCTTGTTTTATGTCGTAAGCTCGACGCCTTTACGGCGCTTAGCTAGTAACTTCCTTCATTCATGCCATGGTGATGTCTCACCGCGCAACCAAAAGCAAGCGTCCTAACGAAACACTTGAACAAACGTCAAAAATGTACAAGTATCATAATAAACAAGTGAAAATATACAAAATGTATGATATTTACAAAACTCAAAAACAAAGAAACTATCGCAATGCGATTCAATATCAAAACCAATCCCCGGCAACGACGCCATTTTGTTGAATGCAGAATAGGGAAAGCAAGCAAAAATATTTATTTTCGAAAAGAATTCCCTCCGAGATTTATGTCGTGTCCACAGAGATCGGTTCGAGGGAAAGAATGTCGTTCGACAGTCTCTCGCATTTATGAGTTTGGATTAAAATGTTTTAACACAAGAAACCATAAAAGTAAATATTAAAACAAAAAGAAATCATTCTTCAGAGAGAAAAACTCGTCCGGAAATGCATATAAATCACTCCTCACAAACTTAAACTTACCGACCAGTTATACTCGACCTACAATACTCCTCAATATCACCCAGCATCGCTCACAACACAGGTTATGTCTAACGCAAAGTTGAGATAACAACCATGCCACTCTCTTCGTCACTCTCGCGAGCGAAGCCTCGAAACACGGAAGACATTAAGCTTCAACGCCTATTGAAGATTGTTAGCTCCTAAATCTATCTCTAGAGTCCAGAAACTAACAGACAATCATCCCTAATCGAAGTTCGCGAAGGTTATGTCTAACGCAACTCAAACCCCGCGCATGAAGCAAAAATCAAAGACAATTACCAATAAAGATTTGTAAAGCAAGTTTTATACAACGCCATGGGCGACAAATATACATGAGTTTACAGCAAATACATATACACAGCCCAACCATAAAGAAAAACACAAAGAAGAAAAGAAATGAACCAAACATCTCGCGGTTTGTCAACGCCGGTCGACGATCAATCCACCCCGGTTCATCCGTGTGCAAGCTTCATGGTTGTTTTCTAAGCTAATCTATCAAAGAATGAGGTTTGATGAAGTTTGGAGACAAAACTCACCCCCAAAACAACATCACTTAACAAAATTGAAGTACAAAGAATTAAATACAAAATTCTGGTTCAGACAAATTCGCCAGGCAGATTGAAACTTTGCCTGGCGGATTCCCCTTTTTCTCTCACACCAGCTGCATACATAAACCGCCAAGCAAAAATATCTACATTCGCCTGGCGGATTGAAAATTCGCCCGGCGGATGTCCCAAAATTCGCCTGGCGAACATGACGCGAGCACAAGACAGCAGCAACTTAAATTTCCAACTTTTCTCTCGCCAGGGCCTCGCCACAGCCTTGCCCGGCGAAATTCTCAAATTTGCCCGGCGGATTGAAAATTTGCCTGGCGAATTTGATAGAACAGCATTTTTCCAGCACTGTTTTATTCGTAACTTTTGAACCGCAACTCCGTTTTTCGCCCGGTTTGAAGTGTTGGAAAGCTTATTCAATGCTCTATACAATAATGGCAAGACATCCTTGATTAGACACATGCAACAATTGAGAAAAAATCAATTAAACTCAATGATATTTACACTATACGCAATATATACACTAAAACGTATCGTAAACGTATTTATAAACAAATCGGGTTTTATTCGCACAATATTTACCACAAAGCATCGATAAGTGAAACAAAACATATATATAAAAATAGGTACAATTTGCACTTATCATTAGTGAGAAGCAGAAGCTAGATGTGAAATTTGTGGATTTGATGTTGGTTGGAGAAAAAGAGGCGAATAGTGATTTTAAAGTGGATATTAATGCTGTTTTGAGGTTCCGAGGTCAAATTTGTATTCCTGATGATGTGGAGTTGAAAAATATGATTTTGGAGGAGGGACAGTGGAGTAATTTGAGTATACATCCTGGAGCGAATAAGATGTACCAAGATTTGAAGAAGATTTTCTGGTGGTCTGGATTGAAAAGAGATGTGGCTCAGTTTGTGTATGCATGTTTGACGTGCCAGAAGTCGAAGGTGGAACATCTGAGGCCTAGTGGTTTGTTACAACTGTTGGATATTCCTGAGTGGAAGTGGGATAGCATCTCCATGGATTTTGTGACAGTGTTGCCGAATACATAGCGAGGGCATAATGCTATTTGGGTGGTTGTTGATAGGTTGACTAAATCGGCTCATTTTATTCCGATTGACATCAGTTTTTCTTTGGAGCGGTTGGCTGAGATTTACATCACTGTGATTGTGAAGTTGCATGGGGTTCCGTTGAGTATTATTTCGGATCGAGATCCGAGGTTTACCTCGAGATTTTGGGAAAGTTTACAGAAGGCTTTGGGTTCTAAATTGAGATTGAGTTCGGCTTATCATCCGCAGACGGACGGGCAGACGGAGAGAACGATTCAGTCTTTGGAAGATTTGTTGAGAGCTTGTGTTCTTGAACAAGGTGGTGCGTGGGATAGTTATCTTGCATTGATTGAATTCACGTGTAATAACAGTTTCCATTCGAGTATTGGAATGGCACCGTTTGAAGCATTGTATGGACGAAGATGTCGAACACCGTTGTGTTGGCACGAATCAGGTGAGAGTTCGGTAGTTGGACCAGAGTTGGTGCAACAGACTACGGAAAAAGTGAAGATTATTCATGAGAAAATGAAGGCTTCTCAGAGTAGGCAAAAGAGTTATCATGATTGGAGAAGAAAAGATCTTGAGTTCCAAGAGGGCAATCATGTATTTTTGAGAGTTACGTCGGTAACGGGTGTTGGTCGTGCATTGAAATCGAAGAAACTTACTTCTCGATTTATTGGTCCTTACCAGATATCCGCGAGAGTGGGTGCTGTGGCTTATAGGGTGGCGTTGCCGCCGAATCTGTTGAATTTGCACGATGTGTTCCATGTTTTGCAGCTTCGGAAGTATGTTCTGGATCCGTCACATGTGATTCCGATGGACGAGGTTGAGGTAAGGTATAACCTTACGGTGGAGGCATTACCAGTTAGGGTTTTGGATCGCGAGGTGAAACGGTTGAGAGGCAAGGATATTGCACTTGTGAAAGTGGCGTGGGGAGGCGCTGCTGAGGGCAATTTGACTTGGGAGTTGGAGAGTCGGATGCGGGAGTCGTATCCAGAGTTGTTCGTCTCAGGTATATTTTCGAGGACGAAACTTTCTAAGTGGGGGAGAGTTGTAACGCCCCAGTTTTGTCAGTTTTTATTTAATTGAGTCGTTTTTTTATAATTTTATTATTATATTATTTTATTTCGGACTTTTATGTGAAAATATGTTATTTTTCATCGTGAATATATTTTATCGCGTTTTGGGAACATTTACGAGATGTTTGAGTGTAGGGGTATTTTGGGCATTTTGATTTATTTTGTTAAGTTAGAATATAATAGAAAATAGAAAGAGAGAAAAATAGTAAGAAAAAGAAGAGAAGGAGAAAAGAAGAGGAGAAGAGAAGAAAAAGAGAGAATTTGAGAAAACTTGGAAATTAATCTCCAGACTTTTCTAGAACGCGATTTAATCGGGTAAGGGAGCGAAACTCGATTATACTATGTTTGTGTATGATTATGTATGTGTATGTTTGCATATTTTATGGTCTTTCCATAGCTTTTGATTTTAGGTTAGAAATGGGAAAAATGATGAGAAAATGATGGTTTCGCGGTTGAAAATCGGTGTAAATGTAGTAGAATACTTGTTACCATGATTGAGTTATGTTTTGATTGCTATATGTTGGTTTGAAAATGTTTTGGTGGAGAAAATATCATTTTTGGATGATCTGGTGCGCTGTTGGGTTTTGCTGAAATCGCAGGTTCGCACTGCGAATGGCCAGCGAAGGAGTGGCGAGCGTTCGCGTGAGGTTCGCACTGCGAATGTTGTATTATTTTTCATTCTGCCACTGTTCGCTGGAGGATTCGTATTGCGAATGGGGTAGCGAGCATTCGCTGGATGGTCCGCACTGCGAACGTTGGGAACTTTCTAGGCTATTTTTCATTCTGTCGCTGTTCGCTAGGACATTCGCACTGCGAATGGAGAAGCGAAGGACTCACTAGGAGCTTCGCACTGCGAACATGACAGTTTTTCCCAATTCGTTTTCCTTATAACTTTTGATCCGTGAGTCGGTTTGAGGCGTGGTTTGATGCGTTAGAAAGCTTGAGAAATGTTATTTATTATTGTAATGGTTTTGAGATTGTTAGCCGATTTAATTATGTCAGGAATCTGGAAATGTGTTGTGTGTCGACTTTTACCGTTTTAACTGTGTGTATTTAAGGCGCTATTACGCAACAGGCTTGAGATATATTTGTATGACTTGTGTGCGGATTATATGATATAAATGCATGTGTTTAGATGGCGTGATGATGGTTTGTGGCCGTATGGCAAATAAAGGCATTTTTTTGGGCTTGAATTGCAAAGCATGATTTATGTTAAGTGAGATGGTTGCATATATGTGTGCATTTGAATGTCATGAGTCATTGTATGCTGAGCATCATGATATGCATTCTTGTGACGTCCTGAGTGACGGATTGATTCCAGAGGGAATCTGCTATAACATCGTGAGCCTTAAAAATAAGAAGACTGAAAGCGATCTGATTGGATCGTGAGCCTTAAAAATAAGAGGACCGAAAGCGATGGTTATAGACGATCGTGTACCCATATGGGGTGTGAGCGATCGAATCATGAGCCTTATACAAAGAGGACCGAAAGAGATCCATAAACGTCGTGAGCCTTATACAAAGAGGACCGAAAGCGACGGGGAACATCGTATGCCCAACGGGGAGTTACACTAAGTAACGAGCGATGGTTCCAATAGTTCCTTAGTGAACTGGTGTTGAGAATTGATGGAAGTCGGTACCGCATGTGCATATGCATAGAGTCGTTGTGTTGGTCTCTTGCATTTGCATAAATCATTAATGGTGTGTTTAGGTGTGGAATTGTGGAAATATTGATAAATTGATATATGTATATGTGTTGGTGATACTTGTATTGTGCATGGTTGGTATACTTTGGTGATGGAAATATGAAATACACATTGTGTTGTTTTGTGTTTGAATTCTGCGGTGCGTTGTGGTGAGAACCGTATATAAGTGTATTTTTTGTGTTATATATAATTGTATGCAATTATATTATGATTGTTTTTCTCACCCTTCTGCTGCTTTATAATGCTCTATGAGGCATTGCAGATTAAATGCTGGAGGTCTTTTTGTGAAGCTTAGGACTTCATTCTTTTGTCAGTCGGCTCTGATATGTGGCACCGGGTAGTCAGGGGGATCGTTTTGTAGTTTGATGTGTATATGTATATATATCTTTTGGCTTGTGCATGTATGACTTGATGTATGACAAACTTTTTATGATATATATATATATATATATGAGATTCAGTACAGATTTTCCGCTTTATTCTGTATTTGAATTGTGGGTAGTAGGAACTAAGTTCCTCTGTTTATTTGCTACCTGCGAGTGCTGCATATCTTTATGGGCAGGTGTTGTATGTTTGTTTCAATTTGATGTGACCCCTCAGTCTATGCTGTGAATTTCTAAATATACTCTGAAGAAATTTTGAATTTTCGTTTACTGCTTTTGTTAATTGGGGGTATAGATTAGGGGTGTTACAGGTAGTGTGGTGAACATTCATTAAACAAGTTGTACTCGGATTTTTTGTTAAATTCTTAAATCTTCACTTTACAACTTGTTTAATGCATTTTCACCTGGTCTTTTAGTTTGTTTATATTAATAGTTTTCGTGTTTGTCAATGAGCTTGTTTTAAGTTGGTTGATGAAATTTAAGGTGATGTTCCAAGTTTGATCGTTTCAACTTGCGGATGTATGGTAATGATATTGGTAAGTTTTGTACACTTCCAATGTATGTGTTTATCGTTTTCTTGACTTTAGCATATTCATGATACTTAGGCATTTTACAAACTTACATGCCATTCATTCTTTTGTATACTTGTTCTTGTTGTGAATCACTTTAATTCCCACCTTTTTGTGAGGTAGCATTCCATTGTTCATATATATGCGGAGTACCAACATTCTTGTTCTAACTGGATTTTATTATGCTTAATCTTTTGTTTGTGTTGATTATATGAAAGCATGAAAAGGATCAAGGTATTTTGTTTCATTTTGAGCACAACTACCTATCCAAATAGTCATTCACCTTGTGAGTGTGTGATCATTCGTAACCCCTTTGAGCTTTTTGATCCATGTTTTATTTGAACTTAATGCTTGTCTATGAGTGTTTAGTTCACTTATTTTTTATTGGATTTTGTTTTTTCTTGAACCCTCAACTTTGTGTTGTTGTATGAATTTTTGCCTTACCTTACAAAGTAGGGAGTATTCACATGATGATGTGGTTGAATTCAAGTTGGGTAGAGAATGATTGTTTACTCATTGGTTGGTTTTTATGAGGTTGAAAAAGAAAAAAAAAATAGAAAAATATGAAAAAAGAAAAGAAAAGAAAAAAAAGAAAGAAAAAGAAAATCCTTGAGAAAGGAAACAAAAAGAGTTCAAATAATTGTGCTAAATAAGTATAGTGTTTTGTGTAACACTTGGGATTTTTGAAGTTGATTGGAATTTTGTGTTTGAGCCTTTGTGAGTTGATCACTCCCTTAGGTTTAAGCAAGTTTTTGTTTCAATTACCTTTAGAAATTGCCCTTTGTTTGTTTACCCGACCACGATACAACCTTGAAAGTCCTTGTGATTCTTGCCTTTGTATGTCAATGTGAATTTTTGGATGGTTTCATAATTTAGCCTATTGTTTGCATGATTGTTGTGTGAGTGATAAGTACCCCATTTTGTGTTTTTCATCTACCGATGATTGATTTTGCTAGGTGTGATTCACATTTGAACTTGTGTTGTTTTAGGATGTTTGGCATATTTTTGTATTTTGCATTTGTTTCGTAACTATGTTATCGTCGTAGTTTAGTGGTAAGTATTTACTTTGTGTGTACCGTTTTTCATTTGAACCATACATTTGTTTTTCGTTTTCAAAACCTGTTGATTCATGATTCTTGGATTTTCGTCTTTTGTTTCTTTAAGTTGTTTGGCATTGTTTGAGGACAAACAATTATGTAAGTTGGGGAGAGTTTGATAAATGTCAATTTGTAGTGTTTTGTATATATAGTTTTGTGACACTTATCATGTTTTAGTGTAATTTTATTGAATAATTCTCCAACTTTATGTATAAATACATTAGTTAGTATATACTTGTGTTTTTTATTCATTTATGTAACGATTAATAGTTTTCCATTCATTTTGTAGGTAATTAAGCATTGTTGGAGCAATGAGTAATAAAAGCTCCAGGATGTACCATTTGGATCAATAAAAGGAAGAAGGCAAAGAAAGAAAGCCATTGTATAGAAGCTGGAAGCCAAAATAAAGAAGTGCAGTCAGCCAGATTTCGCTGGGTGAAGTTAGTGTCGCTAGGCGATACTGCCTTTCGCCGGGCGAATTACACCAGAAGATTTGCTGACTGTCATGCTCCGCCGGGCGAAGATTCTTTCCGTCGGGCGAAACTGCCTTTCGTTGGGCGAAGCAGCGGCGTGAGGAAATAAGGAAATTCCAGTAGCATTCCATGTTTTTGAGCTTGCGTCGGGCAAAGCCTTTTTCCGCCGGGCAAAATTAGATATTTGTTTCCAGGTTGTTTAAGTACGCAGCTGATGTGAGTGTAATAAAGAGCTTCGTCGGGCGAAGCCATTCTTCCGCCGGGCGAAGCGTCTGAGACAGAATTTTGTATATATTTCATTTTACTTCATTTTTGTTAGGTTATGTTGTTTGGGGGTGATTTTTGCTTTCCCAACTTCATCAACCTCATTCTTTGGTAGAGATAGCTAGAAAACAACATGGAAGCTTGCACACGAATGAACCGGGATGGATTGATCGTCGATCGGCTCTGACAATCCGCGAGATGTTTGGTTCATTTCTTTTCTTTTTTGTGTTTTTCTTCTTTGTTGGGTTGTGTATATGTATTTACTATGATCTCATGTATATTTGTCGCCCATGGCGTTGTATGAAATCTGCTTTACAAATCTTTATTGGTGATAGTCTCTGATTTTTGCTTTATGCCCAGAGTTTGTGTTGTGTTAGAGATAAACATCGTGAACTTTGATTATGGATGATTATCTGATAGTTTCTGGATGCTAGAGATAGATTTAGAGCTAACAATCTTCAATAGGCGAAGGAATTTAATGCCATTCGTGTCTTGAGTCGAGTGCGAGAGTGTCAACGATGGTAGCACGATTGTTCTCTCAGCTCAGTGTGTCAGAGATGGACACTGTTGTGAGCGATGCTGGGTGATATTGAGAAGTATTGTAGGTTGAGTATAACTGGTCGGTAAGTTTAAGTTTGTGAGGAGTAAATTATGTGCATTCCGAATAAGTTTCTTCTCTCTGAAGAAAGAATTATTTTTATCTTGATATTTACTTTTCTGTTTCCTTGTTTGAAACCATTATAATCCAAACTCATAAACGTGAGAGATTGTCGAACGACATTCTTTCCCTCGAACCGATCTCTGTGGACACAACATAAATTCCGGAGGGAATTCTTCCGAAAATAAATATTTTTGCTGCTTGTCGCTATTCCGCAACCAACATCATTCAATTCAATAATGCAATCTTTATTGATGTATTCTCTCTCTTTCTTTCCTCACAAAAAGTGTCTCATGCACTAACACTGCATCATTAAAAATTTGATGTGACACTCTTCAAAGCAAACATTTCAAATCTATTATTATTTTGAAAAAAATGTGTAACATTTCATTTATAAATCTCTTTTAATTAAAACATTTATATTTTCAAATTCTATGAGTCATCCTCTTTTATTTCTCTAACAAAAAGTCATATATATCCTTTATTTCCTTTACTTCTCCATTTCATATATAAAATTACATACTTATAAAAATTGTACATCCACATTCACAGTACATTGAAACAAATATTATTATAACTTACATACAAGTACAATTAATATATTCAACATACAACAAAACTCAAACTATTAAAATTTTATTTTATTTTTCTATTACTTGCACTTATTTCAATAAAAAAAATTAAATTAATCAATTTTAAAATAATTAAATAAAAAGCCTAGGAGAGCTTATTCAATTCCTAAAAAATAAAATTATTCAATTTTTAAATAATTTTAAAAAAAATTATAAAAACTAATTTAATTTCTATCAAAATGAGAATAATTTTTAGTATCTTAATAAAAGTGATAATATTATTATCAATGCTTAAAATGCTAAAAAAAGAGACAATTAAATATAAAAATAAAAATTATTATATTTTTCATATGATAATCATTAATTTTTTTTATCATTTTTTTGTTTATCAATATTTTAAAAAAATAGTATTTTTAAAAATATATATATATATATATATATATATATATATATATATATATATATATATATATATATATATATATATATATATATATATATATATATATATATATAATTCTTAATTATAAATGCGATTATATGTTCCAAAATTTTAACTTCAGATATTAAATCTCATATTAATATTTAAAAAGTTATCAAATAATATTTTCAAATTTAACTTATAATTTTCAAATAGACAAATAAATGCCTCAAATTGTTTATCAAATAATATTTTGAATTATAATTGCAGTTACATACTACAAATTAAATCAGAATTTATTTACAATAATTTATAATTCATTACATAAAAATGTCCAATAATGTTTTGTTAAATTGTAAATTGTTATAAAATAAGGAGAAAGAATATAAAATAGAAGAGAGAAAGATTAGAATGATTATGTATTATTTCATTGATCTATCGTATACAATGAGATTGATCCTATTTATAGGACATCATATAAACATTATAATAAATACAAATTGATTAAATAAGGAAAGAAGTTATTGGGAGACAAATCATCCAATTATTCATAACATTCCCCCTTGGATGTTTGTTTTGAATATGCCTCGTTAAAACCTTACTAGAAAAAACCCAGTGGGAAAAAATCTAATGAAGGAAAAAGAGTACAATATCCTTTTAAAACAAATTTATTTCTCCCCCTCAGTTGAACGATTATTTCTTCGATGATGAAGACCAATCTTTTGTACTAGTTGATTAAAAGTACTACTTGGGAGTTACTTTGTGAAAAGGTCTGCAAGATTGTCACATGAACGAATTTGTTGGATGTTTATATCACCGTTCTTCTGAAGATCATGAGTGAAAAAGAACTTTGAAAAGATATGTTTTGTTCGGTCTCCTTTAATGTAACCATCTTTCAATTGAGTGATGCATGCAATATTATCTTCATATATGGTCGTCGTATTTATTTTTCCTGAAGATAAACCACAAGTATTTTGTATGTGTTGGATCAAGGATCTCAACCAAATGCATTCTCGACTTGCCTCATGTAGTGTTAAAAGTTCTGCATGAGGTGGATTTTAGGTTATCATCTATAGATAGATGGTCAGACTGTGAGAACTATACAGTCTTTGGAGGATTTGTTAAGAATTTGTGTGTTTGAACAAGGAGGTGCTTGGGATAGTCACTTGTCGTTGATTGAGCTCACCTATAATAACAGTTAACATTCCAGTATTGGAATGGCGTCTTTTGAAGCTTTGTGTGGTCGGAGGCGTCAGACACCTTTGTGTTGGCATAAATCTAGTAAGAGTGTGTTACTTGGACCTGAAATTGTTCAGCAGACTACTGATAAGGTGAAGTTGATTCGGGAAAAGATGAAAGCTTCGCAGAGTAGGAAGAAAAGCTACCATGATAAGAGAAGGAAGGATCTTGAGTTCTAAGAAGGGGACCATGTATTCTTAAGAGTCACTCTAGTGACCGGTGTTAGACGCGCTTTCAAGTCGAGGAAGCTTACTCCTAGTTTTATTGGTTCGTATAAGATTTTAGAGAGTTGGATCGGTTGCTTATAGGGTGGCGTCGCCACCAAATTTATCGAATTTACATGACATATTCCATGTTTCACAGCTTCAGAAGTAGGTTCCGAATCCATCGCATGTGATTCCATGGGATGAGGTTGAGGTGAAAGATAATCTCACGATTGAGGTTTTACCAGAGCGGACTGAAGGTCGTGAAGTGAAGCAGTTGAGAGGCAAAGAGATCGCTCTCGTGAAGGTAGTATGGGGAGACGCTACCGGTGGAAATATATCTTGAGAGTTAGAGAGCAGGATGCGAGAGTCGTATCCGGAGTTGTTTGTGTCAGGTGAATTTCCGAGGACGAAAATATTCGAAGTGGGGGAGAGTTGTAACACCCTGTTTTATTTTAATTATTATTCGTAATTATATTCATATGTTGATATGTATAATTATGTGACTATGCGTATTTTGTGATGCTTTGGGTGCCCTTGGTGGGGGGTAGTAGCCTTAAAAATAAGATTTCAAGGTGTTAGGAGTGTGTGAGCAAAAGTGTAGAACTTGGTGGTGTGAGGAGTATAGCTAATTATTTAAATTAGTTACTATTTATTAAATTAAATAATAGGAGGGGATTATTATTTAAGTAAGTATTTAGTTTATTATTGTTGTTTATTTAAATAGTTGGATTAAATAATAATGATAATATAATAATATAATAATATAAGAAATAAGGGAAATAAGGAGTAAGTGGTTTTACGTGAAAATAAGAGAGAAGAGGAGCTAGGGCAAAGGAGAAGAAGAGGGAGAACCTCTATTGCTAAGGTTGAAGTTTTGGGCAAAACTCTAAGGTAAGGGTGGGGTTCTAACTATCTAAGGGTTGCCATGATGATTGGTGGGTAGTTCTAACATGTAGGGTTTTGAATTTTTTTTTTCTTTGTTCATGAATGTGATGGTTTCGATGAGTGATTAATTCTTGATAATTCAATGGATCGTATGTTGTTGTGTTGATTTCTGTTGAAAATTGTGTCTTGTGTGATTTGTGTTGTTGAATTCGTTGGATTGAGAGGCTATGTTGTAAATGTGGATTGTTGTACGTGTAATTCGCGTGTCAGAGGCGAAACGATGCTATGAACGATTTCGAAAAGGAAAATTTGAGTGTTTAAACTTTTGAAAAGTGTATTTTTGCTTTGAAAGGTGTTTTGGAGGAATTCTAAGAAAAATTGGTTTTTAAATAACTTAAAAATAAGTTCTGACAAAAAACGCAATCGCAGAATTACAGTTCACAGAAACTCGCCGAGCGAAGGACCCGTTCCGCCGGGCAAAGCGATCTCGCTTGGAGGTCGCCGAGCGAACTGAGAGGAGAGCGAAGGGTGGAAATTAGATGCTACTGGAATTGGTTTTGGGGTGATTCGCTTCTGCTTCGCCGGGCAAAAGGGGCAGGTTCGCCGGGCAAAGGTGTGTTCGCTTGCGTCTCGCTAGGCGAACATCAGGCGAGCAGGAACGGTGTCTAGTTACCACTGGAACGAACAAAATTTTCAAAAACTTTAACAATTCATATATTTTGATCCGTAGGTCCGTTTCAGTCACTGTTCGAATCATTGGAAAGCTAGTTTCGTGTACTTTATGTTAAAATTATTTTCAATGTCAGAATTCCAACTATTCGATGCGTTAAGTGTGTTTCCATGTACGTTGTGATGTATTGGATGTTGAGGTGTTGAGTTCGGTTGTGCGAATGTGTATTGTAGACGTGGATTGTAATTGTTGCATGTTTTGGCAGGTATATGCTGCGTGTTGGACAGTCGTGGTATGTTGTATTGGTGGTATGATAGTCATATGCATTGGTCGTCATTGTATGTTGTCATTGAATGCACATCATGTTGTATAAGTTGTATGATAAGTCGTGTGCCCATGTGGGGTGTGAGTGCCTTATCCGGATTCCTCGAAATGGAATCGTGTTATTGTTGTTATTGAGGTAATCATGTGCCCATGTGGGGTGTGAGCGATTACAGGTGTTCGTGTGCACATGGGGGGTGTGAGCGATCACAGATGTCGTGTGCCCATGTGGGGTGTGAGCGACTCATATGGAAATTTCGACGGGAATTATGATCATGAAAAAGGGATCGAATTGGTACCACATGCATTGAGTCAAAGTTGTGAGTCTCATTGTATTGCATTGTATTTGTGATCATGGTTGTGTTTTGTTGATGGGATATTGACTGCGTGGATGTATGTGTTGAATGGGTGACTTATGTATGAAATGAATTGTCCTTGCTAATTATCATGATTTCCTTTATCTAGTTATGATATCTTACCCCTTATGTTTGAATGTTGCCTCCACGTGGATAATGTGCAGATAATCAAGGATAGTTCAGAGTTGCGGTTAGTGAAGACGAAGTCCTTCACTTTATGCTTTTAGTGTCGGCATCTACTCTGATATGTAACATTGGGGTTTTTGGAACGCTTTTATGAGTATTTGTTTTGTTGAGAAGTATTTAAATTTCTTTAAGATCGATGTTGACTATGTTGTTTTAAACAGGTTTTGTTTTATTACTAATGTGACGAAGCTTTTCCGTTGCTTTAATAAAGATGAACTTTAGACATAATTTTACTATTCACAATTAATAAATTTCAAATTATACGTGTTACATGTCGTATGTATGAGCAGGTGTTTGTTGGAAATAACATCCTAAGTGCTGAATTTTCTTTGAATTTTTACTCTGATAATTGTATTATTTTACGCGGGGATTTAGGGTGTTACAAGATGTGGTACAAAAGATTTGGTCATTTGAACTTTAGAAGCTTAGGGCATCTGAATTTGAAGAATTTGGTACATGGAATTTCTGCAATTAAGAAGCCGGAGAAGTCATGCAATTTGTGCCTAAAAAGAAAGCAACCAAGATTGCCATTTGCATATGAAATCCCTCAATAAAAAAAGCATGCTTTGGGTGTGGTGCATTCTGATGCGTGTGGACCATTTCTAGTACCTTCACTTGGAGGGAATAAATACTTTGTGTCACTTTTGGATGAGTTCACAAGGATGACATGGTTATCCCTTATAAAGTTCAAACACAAGGTGTTTGTTGAATTTAAGAAATTCAGAATTAAGGTTGAGCATCAGAGTGGTTAGACTCTGAAGATTCTCAGAACTGATGGTGGATGTGAGTATAACTTTACTAAGTTCAGAAAGTTGTATGAGGAGAATGGAATTGAGCATGAGGTAACTGTTTCATACACTACTCAACACAATGGTCTTGCTAAAAAACCGAACTTTGTTTGATATGACGAAGAGCATGCTGAAGGAGAAGAAGCTCTCTCATACATTGTCGGGAGAAACTGTTGCCACTACAACATATGTTCTCAATAGGTGACCAACAAAGAAGCTGAATGGGATTGTTCCTTTAGAAAAGTGGACTAGAGATAAGCAAAGTGTGAGCCATCTGAAGGTGTTTGGTTCTGTGTGTTACAAACATGTTCCAGATGCTAAGAGAAGGAAGTTGGATGACAGAAGAAGAGTTATGTTGCTTGTAGGGTACCACAGTACAAGTGTTTATAAGCTTTACTGTCATGTCACTAACAAGGTTAAATTCAGTAGAGACGTTGTTGTAAAAGAGTCAAAAGCGTGGGATTGGAGTGAATCTTAATCCAACTCTGGTGTGGTGTTAACACCTAAGTTAACTTCTGAAGATACTTCAGAATCTAAAGGTTCTGAAGATGAGTCAGAATCAGAAGCTGATTCTGAAGGTGGACCTCAAAATAAGCCAGAGTCTGAATTGACTCTGAAGCTAAAGAAAACTCTGAAGGTGAATCTAATTTTGATCCTGATTCAGATGTTGATTCAGTTTCTGGTGGTAATCCAGACTCTGATGGTGGTCATGCCTTTGAAGGTGATACTTATGGGGTTCTAGCATCTGATATTGTTCCAGAACCCGAAGATGATTCTGAACAAGTTCAGAGGCCACAAATAATCTGAAACATACCAAGGAAATTTGTGGAGTTTGACATGTTTCTAGATACTGAAGTAGACTCTGAAGGAGAAGTCATTCAATGTGACATGTTAGTAGACTCTGAACCAGTCAGTGTTGAAGATTCACTTATGAAGAAAGTGTGTCTAAAGGCCACGAAAGAAGAACTTTAGGCTACAGAAAGAAATAAGACTTAGAAGTTGAGTGAGCTTCCAAAGGACAAGAGAGCCAAAAGCGTCAGATGTGTTTTCAGGGAAAAACTGAAGCCTGATGGATCAATTGGCAAACACAAAGAAAGTTTAGTAGCAAGAGGATTTCTACATAAACCCAGGTTAGATTACTTTGAAGTGTTTGCGCCTATAGCGAGACATGAGACAAACTAACTGGTGACTACGATAGCTGCTAACAGGAATTGCCCTCTAATGCATTTAGATGTGAAATATGCATTTCTTAACAGTCCAATGCAATAAGAGGTATACATGTTACAACCTCCTGGATTTGTAAAAAAGAATCAATAAAGGACGGTGTACAGGTTACATAAAGCGTTGTATGGACTGAAACAAGCTCTTAGAGCTTGGAATCTGAATATTGATTCATTTTTCATGCGTTAAGGATTTAGAAAGTGTGAGATGAAGTATGGAGTTTATGTTCAACATACTTCTGAAGGCAATATGAGTCTGGCATATGCCTCTATGTTGATGACATATTACTAACAGGGAGTTGTGAACATGAGATATCTAAGTTCAAAAAAGTGTTGATGAATGAGTTTGAGATGACTGATCTAAGAAAGATGACATATTTTCAAGAGATGGAGTTTATGTACTCTAAGAAGGGTATCATTTTGCATCAGCTAAAGTATGAACTTGAGCTTCTGAAGAGATTCGAGCTGCTGAATTGTAAGGTTGTTGTCACACCATTAGAAACAAATCACAAATTGAATTATGATACTGAAGGTGTTGATGTTGATGCTACAACTTTCAAACAGTTGGTTGGTTCTCTGAGGTATTTGTGCAATACCAGACCTGACATTTATTACACAATTGGAATGGTTAGTAGGTTCATGAGTAAACCCAAGTGGTCTCATTACCAAGCTGCTGTCAGGATTCTGAGGTATATTAAGGGGACTCTGAAGTATGGAGTTTTGTTCCCTTCTGGAGAAAAGGCTAATTCATAGCTGATGTGTTATTCAGACTCTAATTGGTATGGAGACAGAGTTGATAGAAGAAGTACTTCTGGATATTTGTTTAAGCATTTGGAGGATCCTATTTCTTAGTGTTCCAAGGAGCAACCAGTTGTTTCTTTTTCAATTCGTGAAGTTGAATACTTTGCAGGTGTTGTGGCTGCATGTCAAGCTGTTTAGCTTCTGAATTTACTGTAAGATCTGAAGATCAAGGTAAACAAGCCTCTGAAGCTGATGATTGATAACAAGTATGCAATCAATCTTGCTAAGAACCCAGTGTTTCATGGGAGAAGCAATCATATTGAGACGAAGTATCATTTTCTGAGAAGTCAAGTCCATAATGGAATGCTAGAAATTATGCATCGTAGAACTCAGAAGCAGCTGGCAGATGTTATTAAAAAGGCGATCAGGACTGATCAATTTCTCCACTTGAGGGTGAAATTGGTGTTGTTAGTTTTGATGAGTTAAATCATGAATTAAGGGATGGTGTTGAAGGGTAATTCAGTATTTTAGTATTTAGCAAACGTGACACTTTTGTTTGTGTATATAAGTAGTAGTGTGCTTAGCCATTAAGTAATGTAATAGAAATCCACTGAGTATTGTAGTGCAGTGTGTGTGCAACTATTTTGCTGTAACCATTTTAGCATAGTAGTGGAAGTTTGTTAGAATTTGTTATTCTCTCTCTCTCTTCCCTCTCTTCTTCCATCTTCATCTTTTTCACCTTGTGCACCAACAGTGGAGAGTTGCACATGACAACTCATTATTTTGGAAACAGTTTTATGTAAAATTGAAGTGAGACTAAAAGTCTAAGTTTGCAATGTTTTATTATTTCAATTAATATCGATGTCGCCGCAATGATACCCTAAGTGAAGGTGAGCGTGCGATGACAGGTTTTGTATAAACGTGGATATTTTTCCGCTACGTGTTTATTAAATATCAGTGTTGTTAAAGGATTGTCATTGGTGCCACCTTAAATTGTCGAGTAAAGTTTAATATATAATTAGTTTCGGAGTTTAGGATGTTACAAACTCCGTTATAGATATATTCCCTTAATTTTTTATAAAACCGAAGGAATAGACTGTATATATTTTTTAAATAGAACATGGCACTTCCATGATATATCCCCTTAATTTTTAAATGTTCGAGATGAAAAATTCGTCATAAAATATCTTATTTGTCGTAGTAAATTTAACAGTTTAAGGAGTAAATTCCAAACTCCCGACCTCTCAAAAAAACTAACATTGTCCAAACTATTCATGCATACAAAAAAAATTGTTATATATATATATATATATATATTCTCCTTGGCTCCACATGTTCTAAGTGCATTGTAGATGAAGTAAGGGAATCTTTGTGCTTTATATTTCTATAAAAGGGAATGTTGCTCTCTCCTCTCTTAAAGCAAGAAACTAACATCAATCAATACACACGCATAGCTTAGAAACATATTATCTTCAGCTCCAACATTTAGCATCAATGGCACCTCCTTCATCAGACTTAAGAAAGATTGGCTTAGAAGGTTTTGATTTAATAGAAAAATTTTATGGTCCAACAAGAAGGAGTAGCATAGAAGACTTTGCTTCTGGAGCAACCAAAGATTCAACGATTCACATTGTTGGGATATCGAATGTAAGTTATCCTAAGGGAAAGTTACCTCTAAATCGTTGGGGTAGGCCTATTAAATTTTAAGCACTTATTTTCTTAAAGTTTTAACTGGGTCTTTGTTTTATTATGTTATGTAGACAAAAGCTCGAAGGCATGTGATTATTTTTGAATCAAAGTCTTCTGTAGCTAAGAGAGGGTACAAATTAAATAAAGTACTTTTTAATTTGAGTACCCAAAATTATGTACTCTATAGTTTGTGTTTTAATAATATGAAGTACAGCTTAATTTAGTGGATGACTGGAACCACTCTCTCTTATATATACATGGTTTCCTATGCAGTTATATAGTGAAACAAGATAAGATCATTAGATATTTCAGTTGTGACGATGATATTGTTTAAATTATTATAATCAAATATTGCATTAATTTCTGAGACATGATACATCAAATATTGAAGTTTGAAATTGGGTCAATAAAGTTTACAATATAATTCTCTTGAGTTACAACACAATAAGTTTGACTAAAGCATACTCTCTTCGTCTCATAAAAAGTGTCATATTTGAGTAATGCGCAGTTCTTAAGAAAATGATTAGATGTATTGATTTTAATGAAAAAACAAATATCATTTACTATAATACCTTTATTAAATGTAGTTAATAGAGTTGTTGGATAAAGTGAAAGCTAGTCAATAGGGGTATAGTAGTGAAAAAATTATAATAAATAATGTATTGGTAATATAAATGGACAATTATTTTGAGACAAAGAAAAAGTGTAAATAAAACACTTTTTATGAGACGGCGGGAGTAATTCAACAATTCCTTCAGCACAACAGAAAATACAATTCAATGAGTTTTCAGGGTCAAGTCTTCAAATTGAATTCAACTAGTATCTATTTATCTAAAATATAATAGAACAGTGTGAAATGATATATTAGTCTCAATGGATTCTTAATTATACCGTTGAATCTCTCACCATCCTTATACAACATTTTGCATACCACCTAGTAACTCACATATCCAAACCCCAATACTAGGACACTCACTTATCCTAAAGTCTATAGAGATGTCGTAACCCTACATAAATTATGATTCACTCACATGATGTCTAACCTCGAGGTCGTGCCATCTAAGTGAGTTATTTGGCATTATGCATCGTAACAGACTCATCCTCTATAGAATATAAACAGACATCAACAACCATATAACCTAATAGTAACCTTTAGTAACTAACCTAGATCGCGGCCACATGGAGTCCCTCTCATAATCTTTTAACATGACTTCTAATTGATTTGTGACAACGAGTATGAAAACCTTCTATATTTAGTCTATATAATCAGTTAGACTTGGTTCATAATTGATTAAGAGCAATAACAAGCCCCTAAAGTCTATAACACTACATAAATTATGATTCACTCACATGGTGTCTAACCTCGAGGTCGTGCCATCTAAGTGAGTTATTTGGCATTATTCATCGTAACAGACTCATCCTCTATAGAATATAAACAGACGTCAACAACCATATAACCCCTTAATAATCTTTAGTAACTAACCTAAATCGCGGCCACATGGAGTCCCTCTCATAATCTTTTAACATGGCTTCTAATTGATTTGTGACAACGAGTATGAAAATCTTCCATATTTAGTCTATATAATCAGTTAGACTTGGTTCATAATTGATTATGAGCAATAACAAGTCCATAAACGTTTTTCTTTTTGAGTTATATTTGTTCTATATAATGGAGGCTTCTCCTTATTTTAAATTATACCAGAATTTTGATTTCTACTATCCTTTTCATATTTTCTCTCTTTTCTCCTTCTTAATATTTACCAAAGTTGGCTTAATGTTTGTGAGTGAAAAATACTTTAGAGAGTTTTTTATTGTACTAGTGTTCGTGATTAAGGATTTTTCATTAAAAGTGTGATTCTGTTGTATAATACTTTGGTTTTTGAGTTTATCCTAGTAAAATCCCAGATTGATTAGTAATAGTATTTTTTAGTTAAATCTATATTTAGTTTTTGAGATTAGCCAGTAAAATCTCTATTTGGTTTGTTATCTCAGCAGTTAAAGGTTTACTTTGATCCGCGGGATCAACATGTATAAAATTTCTCATTTGTTGTAATATGGTACGTGGACATATCCATAAAAGCTCAAGACATTAATTTAGTGGATGTCTTAATAATAAATTCTTGAGGAGAGACGCAGACCAATGGTTAGTCCGAACCTCTATAAATTCTGGTGTAATATCTCTATCATTATATCTTTTATTTATGTTAATTTATTTTTCTATTTAACTATTTCATTCTATTTTGGGCTGTTTTATTTCTACACTTATTTTATTAGTAAAAGAATTTTTAAATTAATCACGAGTTTAACACTTCACAATTTTTCTTATATGATACTATTAGTTTTAAAATACTAATCTAATACAGTTGAATAATAAAATTCTATTGAATAATATTGTAAAACTATTTTACACAAACAATATACTACATTTAATCTTAAAAATTAAATATATTGAAATTAAAAATAAAATAAAAAACAACTATTTTTTTTAGATAACTATTGTGTTCAAATCTAACAGTTATTATAAAATATAAGGAGTATATATTTTTCTCTTGGAACATTATTTAATGATAATATCGGTTAGCAAGAAGCTTTAGATATTTTCTAAAAGTGTTTATCCTAATCAAAGGTTTGAATGCAGAAAGGTTAAAAATAATGTTGAAGAATCAGATGCACTTGCGACTTGCACTATTGAATGAGAATATTTTATTCTAAGATTCTCAAATCAGATGTGTACTTATTTACACGAAAGTATTTAAATTAGATTAGATTATAGTAGAATAATAGAAAAATAAGAAGTATTAGTAGTATTTTTATTAAAATAAAATAATGTGACTTTAGTGGAGAAATAGAGTTTCTAGAATTATTAGAAAAATAAAGGAAATTAGATTTATTATAAAAATAAAATAGGAAATAGAGATAAGTAAGGGTGGAATGAGAATACCCAAAATAAGATATTAGATTTTTGATCTAAAAGAAAGTTTAGTGAACCTGAAAGTAGTCAGTACATAAAAACAAGAGAAGTGAAAAGAAGCAAAGACATTAGGAGGTTTGGGCTTCGAGGAAGAAGAAGAAAAAAAAACACATAGGGCAACTGAGTATAAGGTAAGAGGGGAATTGAGTTAATAAAGAGGATAATGCATGAGGGGTAGAATGAGGAATCCTTAACATTTAATAGAGCAACTGGATTTCCATCTAATTTTGGATTTTTATGAGTGTTTGACTTTATATGTTGTATTATTGGTGAAAATCGTGTACTTATGTGGGTGTAATGTTCTGTTTGATGTTGTGGTGTTATGTCCCCCATTAATGAATGTTATGTGTTAATTTTATGATATAAGAGTTTTGAATATGTGATCTAAATTAAATTAAAATATTTTTGTAAAATTTAACTGAATTATTTTGGAACCGACAGGTTTAGAGCCATCAAAATGGGCTAGCCAACATGGGTCGGCCCGTCAGACCCGAAAAATCATTGGGCTTAGGCCTTGAACTTAAAGCTATTATTTTTCAGGGCCTTTTTAGCCCAGTCCTAAAATACTTGCTACCCATTAGGGTTAGCTTATATTGGTCGTGGGTAGCTAGTTAGGCCCATATCGTTATAAATTTTGAAAAATTATATTAATACCTATATTATCTTACTCCAAAATAACACATTGATTTTTCTCACCTCACTAAATTTTATCTCTATTCTATTCAATATTTCTCTTTTAAATATTATACATTAATATAATCAACACTCTTTTCTCGTATTATATTATCTTCTCTTATGTTAAATTTTCGAGTATTGTTTTATACAGTTTAGACTAGAGGTGTCACTTTAGGGGGCTGGGGCCTAAATTTCAAGACCCCAAAAATAGAAGGGCTCAAAATTTTAAAAATAAATGAGCCCCAAAATATATAGGCCCCCTAAATTAAGGGCCCATAAAATTCAAGTAGAGTCTCAAAGCCCCAACATTTTCAAAATTTGACTTTTTGTTTTAAATAAATTTTTTCAATCAATTATTTTTAAAATCGATATTTTTTTTTTTTTGGAATTTTTTTTTTTATTTTCGGAAAAAATCATTTTTTTTTTCTTTTGGAAAAAATCTTTTTTTTTTATTTTCGAAAAAAATCCGTTTTTTTCATTTTTGGCAAAAATCGGTTTCTTTTATATTCGAAAAAAATAGGGTTTTTTCTTTTTCAGAAAAAAACGATTTTTTTACATTCGGAAAAAATCGGTTTTTTTCATTTTCGAAAAAAATCGGTTTTTTTATATTCGGAAAAATTCAGTTTTTTTCATTTTCGGAAAAAGACGATTTTTTTATATTCGAAAAAAATAGGTTTTTTTCATTTTGGAAAAAAATCAGTTTTTTTTTTATTTCCGAAAAAAAATCGTTTTTTTCAATTTCGGAAAAAATCGATTTTTTTTATATACGGAAAAAATAGATTTTTTTCATTTTCGGAAAAAATCGGTTTTTTTATTTTCTGAAAATATCGGTTTTATTTTTTATTTTCGGAAAAAATCGGTTTTTTTTATTTACGAAAAAAATTGGTTTTTTATTTTAGGAAAAAACAGTTTTTTTTTTTATTTTCGGAAAAAATTGATTTTTTTCATTTATGAAAAAAATTAGTTTTTTTCATTTTCGTAAAAAATAGGTTGTTTTTTTGTTTTCGAAAAAAATTGGTTTTTTTTTATTTTGGAAATAATCGGTGTTTTTTCATTTTCGGAAAAAATCGATTTTTTTTTGTATTTTCGAAAAAAATCTGTTTTTTTTTTATATTTGGAAAAAATCAGTGTTTTTTTATCTTCGGAAAAAATCGGTTTTTTTTTTTATTTTCTGAAAAAAGTCGTTTTTCTTAATTTTTGGAAAAATTGGTTTTTTATTTTTATGGAAAAGAAACTGGTTTTTTTTTTATTTTTGGAAATAATCGGTTTTTTTTTCTTCTGAAAAAATCGGTTTTTTTATTTTCTGAAAAAATCGAGTTTTTTTATTTTCGAAAAAAATCAGTTTTTTTCTTTTTGAAAAAAATCAGTTTTTTTTTATTTCTGAAATAATCGGTTTTTTTTATTTTTGGAAAAAATAGGTTTTAGGAAAAAAACAATTTTAAGAAAAAATCTGTTTTAGGAATAAATCGATTTTATAATATAAAATATTTTATTTCAAATGAATTAGATTTTGAACCCTTCAGTTGAGCCTCATTAAAAACAAAAATATGAAGGGGCTTAAAAATAAATGGTCAAAAAAATATTCAATTAATAAGGGGTTTAAAAATATGGGACCACCAAAAGGCCTAATTATTAGGACTTTATCATTTACGGCTTTTTTGCCACCTCTACTTAATCATGGAAGAAAATTCAAGATTGATATTCGATGAATATGCTAATGCACATGTGAGTTATACGAATGGTTTTCTTATATTACGTTTGGATGAATTAATAAAAAAAAAAAATGGTTAAATGGGTTATTAGTCCTTTTAAATATATTAATGTGTTTTTTCTTTTCAAAAATTTTCTTTTAAATATTGGCTTTCCTAAAGTTTTTTATCAACACTTTTTGTTGTTATAATTAATTTTAATTAGTGGAGCATGACATTTTTGTGATTGAACGCATGTATTTTTTTTTATGAGTCAAATTCATTCTAAAGAGATATTCTAACCCAATGAAACAACAATCCACTATTAGATTACAAACAATTCCAATTAAATGGAGTCTACAAGTTATTTGCACCATTCATAATGATTATAATGAATATGAAAATTCGATCGAGATGCCAACCACCACCGAGAGAAAAACAACACTCTATGCGCAATTAAATCTGAATTCTCAACTTCATTATTGAATATGATTTGGTTCCTTAACAACCATATGCACCAACAGATCACAAACCACACATCCCGCACGAAGATTTCGATGAACAGCTTCCTCTCAACTTTTCAATCCACCTCAACAAATGGTTACAACACTGGATTTCGTTAATCCGTCCTAGATCAACCCACTCAAACACTTTCTTCCACATCAACATAATGGTAGGACAAGTGAGGAACACATGATTACAATCTTCCACAGGTCTGAAGCAGAAAACATATACCGTGTCATGTTGATTCCACAAAATTCCTCAAACCAGCAGGTTTTGGCGAGTTGGAAGTCTGTTAATGAGCATTCTCCAAGCAAAAATCTTTGCTTTCGACGATAGAGAAGTTTTCCACATGAGTCTTAATACCGTCTTCAATGTGCCTTGCAAATTACCTCCATCCTCAGCAAACAACAGTCTATCATAGTAAGATTTCACTAAATAACAATTAAACTCGCCACATAACTCCATCTGAGATATCCTTTTTAGGCCTGATGTCCTTCAAGAATGTGAGTAAATCATTAAACTCACCAACCAAATGAGGATGCTGATGCAGATTAGGACAACACAACTGCCAACTCCATTGTGTCCCATTCCAAATTCCCATGTCTTTGACCACCTTATCTTTGCTTTCAAAAATTTCACACAACCCTAGAAACAGCCCATGCAACGAAGTGTTACCAATCCATCTTGTAAACCAAAAAGAAGCACGTGCACCATCCCCTAATCTAATAGAGAGGAGATCAGCAAATTCAACATTACTAGGAACATCACCACGTTTCATCAAGTCTTTCCACCACAAAGAATGTTGAGCCCTTGGCCCATATACCACCCTAAACATAATATTTCTAGCATAATCACTGTACCTAGCTTCCAATAAGCCTACCCAAATGACATTGTTCTCCGTGATGAACCTCCACAAGCATTTAGAAACAAGTGCTTTATTAAACAACCTTACATCTTTCAATCTTATACCACCTGTCTCTTTAGGCTTACATAATGTATTCCAACTAACCCAATATAATCCTTTCTTTTCATTCGAGCCAAACCAAAGAAACCTATTCTATATTGAGATTAAGGATTGCAACACCTTCCTATGTGCCATGAATAAGGAAAAATGGTGGAAGGGTAGGTTCATGAGCACCGAGTTGATTAAAGTAACACTTCCTCCAATTGAAAGTAGTCTCCTCTTCCGTGGCGACAACCTAGCTTTCAAACAATCAATAACAAGACTCCAAAAAGAGAACCTTCTATGATTGCCTCCAACTGTGAGGCTTAGAAATTTGAATGGCAGTGATCCAATTTTGCAAGCAAGAAATTATTCAGCAGCCAATATGTAGTATGCATCAACCCATATGCCATACAGAAAGCTCTTACTTGAAATAATTTTCAAACTTATAATCAATTCAAATCCCTTCAATATTAACTTTAGAGCCCACAAGTTTGACCATGAACCATCGCACAATAAAACTATGTCGTCTGCAATTTTGCAACAAATAGTAGGACAACCCTTCATTTATTCTATAAGGCCTCAGAATACATGCACATTTAGCCCTTCTAACTACCACAGCCAACCCTTCAACAACAATTGAAAAGAGAAATAGAGACAATGGGTCACCTTTTCTTAAGCCCCTAAACACCTTAAAGTCTTCTGTGGGACTCGCGTTCACCAACACGGACATGAAATTGTTGAAAACCCCATCCTATATCCACCTTATCCATCTCATTCCAAATCTCATAGCCACCAACATTTTCCTAAGGAACATCTAGTTTACACAGTCGTACGCTTGGGAGAAATCCACCTTGTAGAGTACACAACTTTGTTTCCTTCTTCTAGCTACATCAATGATCTCATTTAACACAATAACCCCATCAAGAAGTTGTGCCCCTGGGATAAATGCGGTTTGAGATTTTGAGATTAGTTTATTCGTAACACTCCTCAATCTAGATGCCAACAACTTCGATATAACCTTGTACACACACCCAATTAGGCTAATTGGTCTATACTCCTCCATACTTTGTGGATTATCCACTTTGGGAATGAGAGCAAGGAAGGAAGAGGCCATTGCTTTAGGAAGTCTAGCTGAACCATGGAATTCTTGTATGCATTTAACTACATCTGCACCCACCACACCCCAACACCTCTTCAATAATTCTAAGTTAAAACTGTTTAGTCCGGGGCTTTTATTTCCTGCACACTCAAAGATAACGACCTTGATTTCGTCTTTGCCAAACATTTCCTCCAACTTCGAACTCTCATCATTAGATAAACAAGCTAAGCCAGTAAAATCTAGAATTGGTCTCATAGAGGAAGAGCTATGAAACTTTGTTTCAAAGTGGTCCTTAATATCCTTTTAACCAAGCCAACATCCTCCACAATTCCAATTCCCACTTGAACAGATGTAACAGAGCTCCTCTTTGACCACTGTTTGAGAAGTGAATGAAAATATTTTGAATTTTAATCACCCTCCTTGACCCACTTAGCCTTTGATTTCTACATTAAAATGATTTCTTTTAGACGTAAATTCTTCCATATTTCTTCTTGATATCTACTCCTCCCCACTAACTCATCATCAGTAACTTGCCCACCAATATTTGCCCACTCTTGTTCCACTTTGTTAATGATCTCCACTTCACCTTCAATCTTCAAATCAACCGAACCAAACATTTAAGTTCCACCACCGCAACCTACCCCTTAGCAATTAAAATTTCTTGTGAAGCACATGAGTTGCCATCCCAGACACCATGAAGGAATTCCATTCACTTTCAACAAAAGATAGGAAATTCGGATGTTTATACCAACAATCAAACACCTTAAAAGTCTTTGGAACCCAATTGAGATTGCTTGCCTTTGACCAAACTGGCCTATGATTAGAGATATCTCTATCCCTCACATGTTGAGTAACAATTTTCCAAGTATAAACCAGTCGCCACGATACCAAGGATCTATCAAGGCGACTCTTACAACTCTCATTGGAATTGAAATAAGTTAATATATTCCCTATAGATGGTAAGTCTACCAGATCCATCATCTCAATAAATGCAGCAAAATCCTCCATTTCCACATCATTGAATGACCCTTTGCCCATTCATTTATCCTGAGACTTAATGGCATAGAAGTCTCCCCAACTACCCACTCACAAGGAGATAACTTGTTTTCCCAATCAAGTAAATCAGCCCATAACCTACATTTCTCTGCAAGAAAGCACGATGAATATATGTTAACGAAGTAACAGTTCATACCTCTCCACAATACATTAATCCCCAGGTACCCATTGCCTCTGAAGCTAGAGATTGGGCTTAAGAAATCCTTTCTCCAAATTGATATGAAACCCCTAGATTTACCAATAGAATCTATAGCAGACCATTAGCAATCCTCACCTCCCCATAAACTGAATACAAAACTATCAGACCTCTTATGGAACTTGGACTCTTGAATGAATACGACATCTTCTTTTCCTTTAGATATAATATGTTTGAATCTTCTACGCTTTATGGAATTTCCAAATCCTCTGATATTTAGAGAAACAAAATTCATTGATCAACAATAGCAACCACCGTCTTGGAATCTAAGGTTTTTCTCTCATTCGCTACCATTCCTCTAATAGTTTCGTCAAATAGTTCATCATCTTCATCACCTTCAATACCCAAATTCTTGATGGTGTGCCACACCTTAGATGGAAGGTCTTCAAGCTTCTTCCTCACTCTTGAATTTCCTTGATTAACGTCATTATCATCTATCGAGTCGCAACACAAAATCAAACCACTAGAATATCAAGAATTTGAGTCATCAATTTCAATGCTATGATCAGATGACCCTAACGTGTTTGTTCAAGAAGGCCCCAAAACATTCTCAGCTTGGATTAGGTCTAAAAATTAAGAGGGCAATACCCTTCAAGGCTCTATCAATCTGGGGTCTGCAAGGCTTGATCAAAATAAAGCGCTTCAAAAAATAGTTTTTAGGGGTATATAATTCCAAGATTCGATTAGTTGAGGACGAATCTCTCCAAGGCTCATATAATGTCAGTCTGTTTTAAGTGCATGGTATGGCCAAGATGTTTCAAAACCTATACTAAGGAAAATCTCTTCAAACACCCTACGGACTAGGGCAACCATAGGATACTGCAGGGACAAACCCTTTTAATACTTTCCAGATTCACATACAAGCTTTGTTCTACAATAACAATCATCGAGTTTAAAACGAGCATCAGTAAGTCATGTTTGGCATAACACCCTACCATCGCGTGACAAGCATCCTTGTTACATGAGCAACCTCTCTATGTCATAACCACCCATGACTCACCACAAGGGCACTTGTGGAAACATCCAAATCATTATCATGCATCAATCATATCACTTGGCTCTAGTGTCGAACCATGATTCTAGAACATTCCCATAGCATGAATCTAACATCTACAAAAATCCCAACCTCACTTAGTATCTACCCTAGAAGCCCAACCTTGCTTGGCCCTCAATACCTACAAATGGCTCAATCTTCAGCGGTGCAGCCCAAGATTAAAACATTGCAGGCATCATTCATCTCACTTCATACATAAAAGTACATTCAATTATCATTCATAACATGAGCCATATGTGGGGCTCGTCCTCATTCCCGAAGAGTGATTATCGTCAGTATTATGCCATTCAGGTCCTTCAAAGCCCAAATCTTCATTGGTACTTCAAATTTCGACAATGAATGGAATTACCTTGCACTTCAAGATTCATATGAGTGTGATGATATGGTGGTTATGGCTGCAGTTGGAAATGACCATGTCGAATTCAAGATCTAGTTCCTCGACTCAGGCTACTCGAATCACATGACTGGTTGAAAAGTATGGTTAGTAGATTTCCATGAGTCAAAGAAGAGCAAGGTCAAACTTGCTGATAATAGCTCATTGCAAGCAGAAGCTACTAGAAACATAGTTATTCAAAGGAATATTTGAGAGAAAGCCTTGATTCAAGATGTACTCAATGTCCTTGGAATGAAGTGCAATCTGCTAAGTGTTGGACAACTGGTTGAAAAGGGGTTCTCGGTGGTTATGAAAGATGGAGCCTTAGAACTTTTCGACATCTAGAATAAATTTGTCTTGAAATCTCCTTTGTCGAATAATAGAACATTTAAGACTATGATCAATTCGACTGAGGTACAATGTCTGAAAACAGTTGTTGACCACAAGGATAGTTGGTTGTGGCATCTGATGTTTGGTCATCTAAACTTTAGGTCTCAATCAACTGATCACTCAAGATATGGTAACTGGTATACCAAGTCTTGAGATGCTTGACAAACTCTGTGAAGGTTGTCTAGTCAGAAAGTAGTCCAGGAAATCTTTCATTTTGACTATGCCAATGAGATCAACTTGCAAACTCGAAGTTGTACATTCAGATGTATGTGTCTCTTTTGAAGAGGATACCATTGGTGGAAACATGTATTTTGTTTCGTTTGACGATGCGTTTAGTCAAAAGCTGTGGATCTATGTGATCAAGAGAAAGGACGAAGTATGCGAAATGTTTAAGAGATTCAAAATGCTTGTCAAAAACCAGAGTGAGAAGAAGATCAAAGTTCTACGAACACATGGAGATGGCGAATACACATCCAAGATATTAGAAGCATTTTGTGCAGAACATGGTGTTGATCATGAGGTAACTACTCCTTATACTCTTCAACATAATGGAATAGCAAAAAGAAGAAATAAGACCATATTGGACATGGCGAGATGCATGCTGAAGTTGAAGAATTTTCCAAAAACCTTATGGGGTGAAGCTATTTCAACTGCTGTTTATATTCTGAATAGGTTCCATACAAAGAAGCTAAAGAACAAGGTTTCTGAAGAAGTGTGGAGTGGCAAACGACCAATAGTGAGTCATCTGAATGTGTTTGGCTCTATTTATTACAAACATGTTCCTGATGCTAGAAGAAGGAATCTTGATGACAAGAGTGAACCTATGATTTTGGTAGGATATCATAAGACTGGAGCATACAAGTTATTCAACCCAATTAATCAGAAGATTGTGATTGATGAAAATTCTACTTGGGATTGGAATTCTAATAATGCAATTGACAAGCCCTTGATGAGTTATGATTTCGATGAAGCAAGTAATGATATTGAAGTCGAAGATATTGTAAATATTCCAGTAAAAGTCGAAGATGTTGCTGACATACTCGACATAGTCGAAGTCGAAGAGGATATGACTAGCACAAGTCAGAGACCTCAAAGAACTAGAGTTCGTCCAGCAAGACTTCAAGATCAACACATTCCTAACGTTTAGAAAGAAAACAACCAAACCTCAACCACAAAAACCTCCTGCTTCCAAAACATTGGAAAAAACTCCCCTCAAAAATCTTGGCGAGAAAGTTACCCCTGCTCCAGCAGAAAGCGAAAGCTTTAGTCTTAGGACTAAGATTCCCAAGGCATGGTTTTTTTTTAGTTTGATGCTGAAAGGCAGTTTACTTATGTTACCTTTATTAATTCATTTATCTTCCAAGTCCTTGTCGATACTCACGGGCATCCCATGGTCCAAGTTCTCCCAAAGACTAGCAGTGATCCTACCTACAAACCGACCAGCGTCTCCAAACCTTCTCCTAAGGATTTGACAAAGGAATCAGCCACTGAAGTGAATCAGCCCACTGCTGTCTCTAAACAAATTCAAGACGTAGTGGAAGAAGAAACTGGTCCTGAGGCTGACGACTTAGTCGACATTGGTGGGGACACTGTGATGCCCACTGCAGCGCTCACCACAGATAATGATCCTGAAAACCATTCTCCCCTCAACTTACAAGGTGCTGACGAAGAGAAGGATGAGGAGGTTGAAACTGATGGCGAAGAGGAGGAAGAGAAAGTAGGCGAAGAGCCAACAACTCCTACAGCTGCTACAGACGAAGAATGAGAAAGCGACAAAAAGGACCTTGGTGAACCAAACAAAACTGCTTCGACCGCTATGACTTCGTCCCGGCTATCTCAAGAGGAGCTTGATAATCTGAAGGTGCAAAGACCCTTTGAGTACCTAAAGGCCATGCTTAGTTCCCACTATAATTTTGATGATACTACCATCAGTAGTTCGACCACCTCAGGAACTACTTCTGACGCCAAATCCATGGATGAAACACTGACCCATATTCGACAAAAAATCCTCAACATTGACTTATTTCAACTTTTGGAGAATGACTCATCTGCTCATTTTGACCTAAAAAAGATCTTAAAGCAAATTAATGTTCTGGAGGCTCCTCCTGAAGTTACTGATGTTGTGCTGGACCTAACTACTCTAATAGATCTTGTAGTGACAGACTTTAACCGGCTTCGAGATTACTCTAAGAAGCTCGAAAATAAGACAGAAACCCAACTTGCTGAGTGGGATGCTGCTTCAAGTTCGTCCTACAAAGTAACTGAACTGGAAAGAGCGTCTGAGCAAAACAAGAAAGAAACAACTTTGTGTGGTGAAAACATCCTCAAGTGGAAGAAACAAATTATTATTCTTCAAAACAAAATTTCTCAGGCGGAGAAGCGTCAAGAAGATTTGCAACAAATCAATCAAGAGGAAATAACTAAAGAACTTGAAGTTGGGGTGCACCATGTTGATAGGGCTCGAAAACTTGGTGAGGAAATCGAGGAGCTCTTGAAGGGCAAGGCACTTTGTGAGCGTCGTATTCAAATTCAGAAATCCAAATTTGAAAAGCTGAAAGAATCTTTCCCCGTTTAAATATTTCTAATTTTTTATTTGGCCTTTTTAAGGTATTTTTTGTAATGACATTGGAGCTATTTTATTTGGCGAAAAAAATTTCAATCCACCATGTTGCTTATTTTTCTGCATGACTATTCGACTGCTATTTTCACTTCTTGTAATGTGGGCTTGTATTTTTTCAAATATTTCCCGTTTATTTTTAATATTCGCTTATCTTTATCCAGTTCTTCGACTTCATAAGCGCCATTGGAAAATACTTGTGTGATTTGAAAAGGTCCTTCCCACTTAGGGGACCATTTTCCCATAAGTCTATCTTTTCGATCCATGGGGAGAATCACTTTCCACACAAATTCACCAATCGAAAAGGCTTTATTTTTTACTTTTTTATTGTAGAATTTCTCCACTCTTTCCTTTTTCCTTTTTAATAAGTCTAATGCTTTTAATCTTTCTTCATCTAAATCGACTAATTCATCTATCATCATATTCCAATATCCATCTGATGGAATTTCATGATGTCTTTGAACCCTTATTGACTGCAAGTATATTTCGACTGGTAAGACCGCATCATGGCCATACGTTAATCGAAACGGTGTAGCATTTGTAGCTTCCTTAGGAGAGGTTTGACAAGCCCATAGAATTTGGTCCAACGTTTTGTGCCAACTCTTGGGTTTTCTTCCCACGTGCTTCTTTATTAAACCAATTATAACCTTGTTTGCAGCTTCGACCTGACCATTGGCTTGAGCATAGTAAGGCGTTGATGTGAGGAGTTTGAAACCCATTTCCTTCACGAATGCTTGCATGTTTTTTACCAGTGAAAACAGATCCTTGATCCGTCGTTATTGTCTCTGGGATACCAATCCTGTAAACGATGTGCTTGCGAATGAATTTGATTACTGCTTCTTGATCCATGTTTACTAAGGGTATACTTCGATCAATTTCGTAAAATAATTGATCCCAACCAAAATAAACTTCTGGCTTTTTGAAGAGGTTGGTCGAATTTCTCCAATCAGATCCAAAGCCCAACCTCTAAAAGGCCAATGCTTTATTATAAAATGTAATTCACTTGCAGGAACATGTGGTATTCCTGCATGTATCTGGCACTCTTGACATCCCTTAGCATATTCGACATAATCTTTTAACATAGTTGGCCAATACATTCCCTGTCGGAATAATAACCACTTCATCTTATGGCCTGCCCAGTGTGCCCCACATGCCCCGCTGTGTACATTCGACAAAGCTATGTATGCCTCAGATTCGCCTAAACACTTCAGTAGTATTCCTTCCGGAGTTTTCTTAAATAGGTCATTTCCCAAAATCACATAACTCAAAGCTCGATACCTGATTTTTCGTTCGACTGGTCCTGTTGGGTTTTGCAGGTACTCTATTATAGGCTTTCTCCAATCTCCAGTCATTGAATCGTCTATGTTAAAAATTTCGAAATTTTCTCCGTCAACGTATCCAAGGTTTATCGTTTCCAAATATAACAGGGATAATCTAGCTGCCACTACTCTTCCTCTAACTTCAATAGCCTTCTGCAACTTTTCCTTCGACACTTTGTACCCTGAAGCTATCTCCGTTAAATCATTTGCTTCCTGATTTTCTATTCACAGGACATGTCGAATCGTAACCATCTCGAACTTTTTTAAGAGTCGATTAGCTATTACAAAGTACATGATTAAATTCTCCTTAACACATTTGTTTTCCTTTATTATCTGCTTTATGACTAACTCAGAGTCGCCCATTATTTCGACCCGAGTTGCCCCCAATTCCAACAAGATTTCAAGTCCTGCTATCAAAGCCTCATATTCTGCCTCATTATTTAAGCAGAGGCCTCCGACTCTGTACTCGAATTTTGTTGGAATTTTGTTAGAAGAAATAACAAGAACCCCTATTCCAGTTCCATTTTTATGACTAGAACCGTCGAAGTACAACTTTTATGGCTCCATCTCAATATAGTCCAAAGACATTTCATTTATAGCGTGGTCGACTATGAAATCAGCCACTACTTGTCCTTTGACAGCCTTTAAAGGCAAATATGTCAAAGAATACTCAGTCAATGCTAATGCCCATTTTTCAATTTGACTGTGCAAGATTGGTTTAGATAACATGTATTTTATAACGTCGAAATGCGAAGAGACGTAAACACCAACTGGTTTTATATAGTGCTTCAATTTCATACAAGAAAAATATACACATAAACACAACTTTTCAGTCACACTATACCTAGTTTTCACGTCGTTCAAGACCCTACTGAGGTAGTAGATGGCTCTTTCGACACCATTCTCATCCTCCTGAGCCAACATGCTCCCTAATGTCTTGTCCGAAGCGGATATGTACAACCTCATACTCCTACTTCTACAAGGTGACGCTAAAATTGGAGGATGCTTCAGGTACTCCTTGATCTTATCGAAGGCATCCTACTGCTCTTGCCCCCATTCGAAGTCTTCCTTCTTCAGTCGAAGCAGAGGGGAAAAGGCTTGCGTTTTTCCACTAAGGTTGGAGATTAACCTTTTGAGAAAGTTGATCTTACCAAGTAAAGACTGCAAGTCCTTCTTTGTAGATGGCGCTTTTTCCTCCATTATTGCCTTGGCCTTGTTTTGATTGATTTCGATCCCTTTCTTGTGGACCACAAAGCCTAGGAAGTCTCAAGCCTGCACACAAAACGTACATATGAGAGGATTCATCTTCAGACCAAACTTACTCATCCTTTCAAAGGATTGTCGAAGATGATCTATATGACTTTTCCCTGAAACGGACTTTACAATAATATCGTCAATGTAAATCTGCATAAAATCCTCAATGAAATCGTGAAAAATCGAATTCATTGCTCGCTGATATGTTGCCCCAGCATTTTTTAAACCAAAAGGCATTACCACCCATTCGTAAGTGCCTAAGGCTCCAGGGCATCGAAATGCCGTTTTTGGAACATCTCCCTCAGCAATAAAAATTTGGTTATAACCAGAGTACCCATCAAGCATACTAAGGCACTTATGTCCCGCGTCAGAATCGACAAGCATTTCCGCCAATGGCATAGGATATTCATCCTTTGGGGTAGCTGAATTCAAGTCTCGAAAATCAATGCATACCCTCAAATGGCCATTTATCTTTATTATAGGAACTATGTTAGCAGTCCATTCGACATACCTGGTTGGACGGATGAACTTGCACCTGAGGAGTCTTTCGACTTCTTCTTTAATCTTCGAGAGGATTTATGGGGCGAATCTCCTTGGAGTTTGCTTAACAGGTTTCCTCTCAGGTTTTATTGGCAACCTTAATTCGACCAGGCTCCTATCCAGCCCGAGCATTTCTTCGTAGTCCCATGCGAAATAATCTTTAAATTCTTTCAGCAATTGGACTATTTCGATCTTGAGTTGGGGGATCACTTTCGCGCTGATATAAGGTGGTCGTTTCTCTACCCCTGATCCTAAGTCGATTTCTTCGAGTGGATCCTGTGCCATCATCTTGGTATTTGCTGCTAAAGGATCTTTTTCGAAACCCAACTACTCATTGTCATAAATTGCGTCAAGCCTCTGGTTTTTCAAATCTCCTAGATCTTTATTTGGAGGATCCCTATTAGAATCCTTCTCGAGACCTTGTTGATCCGCTTCGATTTGGTTAGCTTCGACAGCCATATACTTTACTTCGGCCTCCAAAGCCGCTTTGAGTTTGTTCTCGGCTATATAAGCCGCGATCTTTTCGAGAACTAGTGACTCACTCATTGTCACTGAATTCGCTGCCCCAGCCAGTTGGCCGGATGTGCGAGGTTCCAAAAATGTAGTCTTCTTCGCCAACTACCTCTTTATCCCACTGAAACCCGTGGGTGGGATGAAGGTATAATGAGCAAAAAGCATTGTCCGTTGGTGTCATGTCGAAGGTGGTTGGGCTACAAGGAGCTATGTAAGCCAGATTCCTATTGAAACTTCGCCTATCCACCTGGTTCACTTCAGCCAAAAAATAACTCTGGTCAGCCTCTATATTTTCGACAATGTCGTCTGCGCGCCAAATTGTTATTCCCTGATCCATTGACGAAGGGACGACACCAATGTCGTGTATCCACTCCTTACCTAAGAGAAGGTTGTAGTTTGCTTTCGACGCAATCACCATAAACATAGTTGGTATCGTGATGGTTCCAACAATTAAATCTACCTGTATCACACCCATAGTAGTTCCTACTTTTCCTTCATAATTTGATAGTACCATGTTGTGTGGTTTGGTGTCGGAATCATCCTTTCCAATCTTCTTAAGTATATAATGCGACATCAAGTTGACAGTCGCTCCTCCATCGACCAAAATTTTATTCACCCCTATGTTACCCACTTTACCTTTTATAAATAGGGGTTTCAAGTGGTTCCTCATCGAGTCATCAGGCCTTTCGAAAAATGCATGTTGTTCTTCAACGCATCCATTGTTCATGATATAGTAGCAAACAGGCCTGTGTCTGGCCGTTTTGACCTCCAAAGCTTCCTCTTCCTCTTCGACTTCCATTATTTGATCATACTCCCTAGGGAGCACTGAAACCAAATTACATTTTACATCGAATGATGCCTCTGACTCTGAGTTAAAATCGTCTGTCATTTCATCATCCTTGATTACTTCCTCCTTTGACGCTTCTTGCACTGGAGCAGTAGATGGCTTATCAGACTTCACTTCTTCCATCTGAGTCAAAGTTTGAACGTTGCTGCTAGTTTCTGGCTTGTCTTTACCTGCAGCCTCCTTCTCAGCCTTCTTTCGACGTTTGTATCTCCTCCATTGTGACTTCGTCATAGGATTCTTGCCCTTATAATTTTAAGAAGGGTAAGTCGCCCTTTTGGACTTCTGGAATTCTTTCCCGTATGATACAGACGATCCCCTCTGCACTTCAAAGTCCTTCTATTTTCCTTGCCCCTGGGCTTGTCAGATTGTATTAACCCACCTATCATCTGGAGCTTTGGTTGTTGGTTTGAATGTGTTAGGGCGAGTCTTTCGCCTAACCTCTCCCTGTTTTGGTCCCCTCTTCTGGGGTCAAATATTTCTCCAGAAGGCCTCCAATTTCCTCTTTTCCTTGTCCTCTCCATTCCCTCTAAGTTTTGTGCTGCCTTTTTGTCAAAGACGGCACTACAGCGAGGGCAAAGCATCACCTCAGGCCTTTTCCTCTGGCATCTATGAATAAAATCTGCCAGATTTTCTTCCTCCCTAAGGTAAGCCACTTTCTAGTATTCCTCCCATCGACGTTCTTCGTCAATTTGCATCGATGCATTCTGAGCCACTTCGACCATGTTTATATTGGCAGGTGATCCTGTGTCCAAGCTCAACTTATTCATCTTCAAGCCAATGCCTTCATTGACCTAGTGTTCCTTCTTCATTCGATTGAAGTCCTCAGAGATTTTATTTGTCAGAACCTTTGGGAGTGGACTTCTGGCAACTTGTGGGCTGACGAATCTGACATATTTGTCTTTTGGATCCTCCATGGTTCTTCAGAGAATACCAACAGCAGCTTGTTTGCAAGAACCTTCAGCAGTTCCTTCGTTGATTTTGGCGAAACCCTCAGTAGTTTCATTATTGACTATGTCGAAACCCTCAGTAGCTTCGTTGTCGATGCCCTCAGTGGCTTCAGTGTTGACTTTGTCGAAACCCTCAGTAGTTTCGTTGTTGATGCCCTCAGTGGCTTCAGTGTTGACTTTGTCGAAACCCTCAGTAGTTTCGTTGATGTAGTTCTTGATGATCTTTGCACCAAGGTCTTCAGTACCCTTGACCATCACTGACTGATCCACGTAATCAGTTGTGACTTCGACCATGCCACCTTTGTTAGTGGGATCTTCTGCAACCTCCACCATATTCACGTTGTTGTCGAAGCTATCAGCAGCCTTCATCATATCCATCCTATCGTCGAAGCCTTCAGCAACTTCAACCATATTCACTATGGATGGCTCAGTATAGTGGGCCTCCACCACTTGCAATGCGTTTGAATCCACCTTCGCTTGGGATTTCGACTTATTGACGAATTTGAGCCTTCTATCTCTTATTGCATTCTGCACTAGATCCCTGAAAAGGAAATATTGAGACGTTTTATGACCCAAAAAATTGTGATATTTGCAAAAACCTATCTTTTTCTGTTGTTCTAAAGGAGGCACCTTAGTACCAGGAGGCACTATCATTTGCCCATCCTTGACCAATAAATCAAATATTTCGTCACATTTTGTAACGTCGAACGTATAGGTTCTCTTAGGGAACTTGTCGTTCTTCTCCGATTCGATTGGATTTTTTCCATTCGACAGAGCCAAGACTTTGCAGGCATAAGGTGGACCTTGTTTTAACTCCGCCAAATCTACCTCTTGTTCGTCGAGATTTGATGATTCCTCCTCCTCATCATCCTCACAGACTCCGATTTATGCTACCTTTTCTTTCCTATTTTTATTAACCCTAGCGTTTTCGGCTTTTAGTCGTTCGACCTGTCTAACCCTATCAGCCAATTGGGCCATGTCTCTTAAATATTGGGTGTCTAATTTCTTTTTGATGGAATAGTCAAGGCCACCAGCGGCCATTTCGACTAATTCATGCCTGGCACTTGTGTGAAACACCTTGCCTTGAGCAATCTGAACCTATTCAAATAATCATCGATTGGTTCTGAGAACTTTCTCTTTACGCTAGCCAATTCTTTCAGACTTATCTTCGTCTGCCCCATATAAAATTGTTCATGGAACAATCTCTCCAACTGGGTCCATGTATGGACCGAACTTGTAGGCAAATATGTGAACCAAGTAAAAGCATTTTTCGTCAGAGAGCTTGGAAAATATTGTATCTTCAAGTTCTCATTGTGCACTATTTCGCCTGCTTCGATCAAGTAATGGGCCACGTGTTCGACTGTCGATTCACTCGTGTCTCCCAAAAAATTAGTGAACTTGGGGACTTTCCACCTTGGGGGTAAATCTTCCTGCAATATATATTCAGATAACGCTGATGTGTAACTAGGCCTCTGTAGTCCTATATTTACCCCATTTCGAGCCATTATTCTTTCGACCATGGCTGCTAAATTGTTTTCTGCTGGCATGTTATTACAACGTATTCGTTGCACAATATCATCAGCATTTTGATCCCTATTTACTATCACCCTCACAGGTTCTTGCTGAACAGGCATTTCGACACGTGGTTCGACCACTGCTTCTTAGTCTCGAAGGTTCGCTAGAGGAACATTTATTGGCCTTTGGTTTATAGTAGGTTCTTCTTCGACGACTATCCTTGGGTTCTGGACTACCTGCTCCCTTTGAGTGGGTTGGGGAACACCAAAAAAATCGATAATACGCGCCATTTGTGCTGCCAACTGTTGGTTCGTTTGAGTGGTATTTTGAATCTATGGGTTAAATACAACCCCCATTTGTTGGGTCAACATCTGCACCATTTCATGGTTACTCTCATTTATTTGCTGCCTAATCACTTGCGCAAAATTGTTAGTGATATTTTGCATATAGGTTTGATACCCTGTTGTCAAAGGCTGGGTCATTCTTCCTATTTGGTTTGCACCAGATCCTGATCCTTGCCACGGCGAAGATACGTTAATCATAGGATCTGAATATATTGATGGCGCATCATGTAAACTTGCCATTACTGAAGTTGGCATCCCATATGGTTGTTCTCAATTTGGAGGCATCGAAAATCCAGATATAAATGGTCTGTATATACTTCCTGAAGGGGGTGGAGTCATTTGAGGCATTTGGGGTCCCATAGTTGAAAAACTAGGTGCACTCTGGGGAATTGAAAGCGCAGGCGTCGAACCCGTTGTTGATGGCATAACCTCTGATACTGACACAGAGGCCGTATTGCCTCCAGTCGAAGGATTAGGGGGTGGTACTTCATTATTCGTAGGATTCTGATTGTTAGGCGGATTTGGATTCGCCATTCTGCGTACTCGTCTTCTTCTGGGCCTTTCTTCGTTATTTATGGCTATTTTACCACCTCTTAGTCTCATGCAACAAAACGAAGAAAATTTCTTACGAGTAAAGTGTAAAATGAAGGTTTTCAAATGTTAATAGCACAAGGTCCCACTGGGCGTGCCAATTTGTTTGCTTGGAAAATTCGCAAACAACCGCTGATCTCCTAATCTTTGAAAAATTAGTTTACTTACAGGACCGATCAAACAAATCCTAGGACAATGTGCTTTAACAATCTTGACAATTTGCTTTAGAAAACCCTTTGTTTAGTGAATTCATCATGGTTTTCACCAATTTTATATTTTTCGACAAAAGTAACAAAACTTTGCTCCTTAAAATAAATGGCGAAATGTAAATGACTTGCAAGTAAGAAAATGACAGAAATGTAAAGGGAATTGTAAAAGAAAAAACTTTAAACTTTTATTAAAACGCAAGGAATGAAAACTGATGTTTTTCAAACGTACATTTTCTCAGTAAGTACTCTTTTCTCTCACGGTTACTATGAGTATTTCTTGAGTGATTTGTACAAATTCTGAACACCCCGGAAATCCAACACTAAGACTTCCTATTTATATACAAACGAAATAACCACCAATAACAGCTACTTCTCTTAATGGCGACAAATGACATTCTGCATGCATTCGTTAACTAGATGCGTTCCACGCGTCCTATTTCAAAATGAAACTCCCTCCTAAATTTGAATTTCAAACACCTGTTCAAACTGATTCTTTTTCTGTCGAAATATTCCTCATACTTAGAAAGATCTGCCAATGCTTTCCCTAAGTACCATTTGTCTTCGACGAAATGTCCTGTCGAATTTTCGACTTTGCTCTTGAACAATTATCTTGGCGTCGAAATTAGCAACCTACAATGCTGTAGTCGAATTGTGTTCTAGTATGTAGTTCTCAAATTGGGCCTTATGTTAAGGATCCAATTGTTTAAGTTAGATTGTACCCTAAGTTAGCTTGTAATGGGTAATTGTTAAAAAGTCCATTAGTTTAGTATGTTAGATTTTATTATAAATAACATACTAGTCTCTCATCATAAGTGTGGTGTGGCAAATCCTAATTAGGGTGAGAGGGTTATTTGTTATTCTTGAGTACTTGTAATCTGTTTTAAAGAAAAAGTAAATAATAACAGTTATAATCAATCCTTGTTGTTTTTCCTTGTTAACCCTAACCCTTGTGTGTTTCTTGATCATAAAGAAACTTATTATACTTTGTTCAAAAGAATTCTAATTCACAACAAAAACATTAGTGATTTAAGAATCAAAACATCATATCATCACAATCATTGGCAATTACGTTTTCCAAAAGTAAAAATAGACCATCACTATGTGTGACAGTGTGAGTAACACTTAATCATTTTTTATCCTTTTAGTTGAGGCCATCAGAGGAACGCCAACATTTCCTCCTCCATTTTCATTTTCACGCCTATTACAAGAAAGTTGGTCATTATGTTTTGGATTTAAATTACTTTTATTAGGTTTATAGGAAACATGAAAATTGAAAATGAAATTATTGTGTAATTTGAAATTTGGGTCAAATACATGGTCATGATTATTAATTTGTTCTTAATTTGAATAATCTGTGGCAATGCTTATTTTTGTGTGTATTTTAATTTAATTTATTTTTGTGTATTTTAATATATTGGAGTTTTTTATATGTTAATATAATTTTTTTTATTGAAACAATGGGAGTTGGTTAATAAAATTAAAGAATAATTATTATATTCCGTGTAGGTTGGTGTTTCTCTCAAGATTAGAAATAAAGCTTGATAAGAAGCTATAATGCGTCAAAAGTACCATAACCCTTTATTCAGATCTAGTTTTCCTATTTAAGAACAAGTTGTATATATACTCACACCGTATGCATTTGAGTTGCTCCAACATGAAATTAAATTGTCTAAAAAAAATGCTACAACTCAAATAGGGTATGACTATGTTGTGAGACATCATACTAACGTTGACGGAGGATGGCTAGTAATTTGGAAAGATGAAAAAAAATTATTTTCTTCTTTTCGTAAAAATTTAAGTTTTCTAGAATATTATGCAGACACGCTATTCAAGTTCCAATGATAAAAAAATTATTTATGTGTTTCCAATGGAGAAGAGAAATTTCACTGGTTCCAAAATGTTGTCACATAATCAACCACAACGAAGGTTCCTATGTTGAGTTTCAATGTTTGGAAGTTGAATAATCAAAGCGAAAATAGTAGAATTAATTTGCTACAAAAGAGTTAGAGAAAGGAAGTCAACTGATAAAATGCATGGACGCAAGTCAAGATAATTTAATTAATTTAGAACCAAAAATGTTCTAAATAATGATAGTTGATTTATAACAATGTACTCAAATAAGGTCATACTTCATTTACAAAATCTCTCAAACTTGTTTTGACATTTAAGAATCTCTTTATATATGCGTTGATTGATTCTGAACGTCTAGTTGTTGTCATTCCGGTGAAAAATAGTCCTTCAAATAAGCTAGGGACCAAAATTGATGACGGATATATAGCAAGCTAATATGTATATCCATGCTTAGACCAAATTGTGCAACCATCAATTTCCATTCTCGTTAAAAATCATTGACACATCCTAACTGATACACCCTATAAGAGTCATGTTTAAAGTCATTATATCTCAAACTTAATGAAATAGAAAACCAACTTGACAACTTCGCAACAATATATATGTCATATGCAAAATGCATGTTTAGTGTTTGGCAACTCCATTGCAATGGTTTCTTTAAGTGCAAGATCTTGATCTATAAGAATCGTTTATGGATATTTTCCTTTGACAAAATATAGAAAACTCTAGAAACAACAACATGAAATTTTATTCTTCATTATTTAGTCTACATATTGGCTCATAATTCATTGTGAGCACTAACAAACCCATGGATCGTTTTTTTTTTTCCAGCTATATTTATTCTATATAATGGAGGCTTCTCATTATTTAAAATTACACCCAAATTCTGATTTTTACTATCCTTTTCTTATTTTCTCTCTTTCCTCCTTCTTATTTTTCACCAAAGTTGGCTTAGTGTTTGTGAGTGAAAAATACTTCAGAGAGTCATTTATGGTACTAGTGTTCGTGATTAAGGGTTTTTCATCAAGGGTATGATTCTGTTGCCTAATAACTTTGGTTCTTGAGATTGTCCTAGTAAAATCTCGGATTGATTAATAAGATTTTTTAGTTGAATCTCTGTTTGGCTCTTAAGGTTAACCGGTAAAATCTTTGTTTGATTTGTTATCTTAGCCGTCAAAAGCTCTGTTTGATTCGTGGGATCAACATGTATAAAATCTCACATTTGTTATAATATGGTTCGTGGGCATATTCCTAAAAGCTCAAGACATAATTTTAGTAGATGTCTTAATAATAAGTTCTTTAGGGGAGGAGCAGATCAAGTAGTTAGGTCGAACCTCTATTAATTGTGGTGGAATATCTCTATCCCTATCTCTGTTATATATGTCAATTGATTTTCCTATTTAACTATTTCATCCTATTTTCTACTGCTTTATTTTTACACTAACCTAAATTATTTTCAAAGTACATTTCTTTTTAAGTTAGTCACGATTTTAACACTTCACAATTCACATGATATGACACTTTTAGTTTTAAAATACTATTATGATATGATTAAATGAAAAAATTCTATTGAATGATGATGTAAAATTAATTTACACTGTCCATTATTTTAAATCTTAAAAATTAAATATATTGAAATTAAAAGATCGGTAAACTATTGTGTTCAAATCTAACAACTATTATAAAATATAAGGAGTATATATTTTTCTTTTGGAACATTATTGTTAGCCAGAAGCTTTAGATATTTTCTAAAAGTGTTTATCCTAATCAAAGGTTTGAATGCAGAAAGGTTAAAAATAATGTTGAAGAATCAGATGCACTTGCGACTTGCACTATTGAATGAGAATATTTTATTCTAAGATTCTCAAATAAGACGTGTACTTATTTACACGAAAGCATTTTAATTAGATTAGTTTAGCACTTTTTTTTTAAACAGCTAAATTAACTTTTATTCAATTGGCATGAGACATGCCATAAACAGATACATTAGGTATTCAGCTACATACTGCACCCAAACATTCCAGGACTTAATCATGGAAGAAAAATCAAGATTGATATTCGATGAATATGCTAATCCACATGTGAGTTATGCGAATGGTTTTTCTTATATTACGTTTGGATGAATTATAAAAAAAATGGTTAAATGGGTTATTAGTCCTTTTAAATACACTAACGTGTTTTTTTTTAATTTTCTTTTAAATATTAGTTTTCCTAAAGTTTTTTAATCAACACTTTTTTATTGTTATAATTAATTTTAATTAATCGAGCGTGACATTTTTGTTATTGAATGTGTCCGTGTTAAATATTATTTGAAAAAACCTCTCTAAAATTAGACAGATGCAGTCACAATCGTCCTGTCTGACGGAAGGTATGTTAAGAATGATTTATGACCATCATTGTTGGTGGTTCAAGGTTTTCACGTGTTTCTCCTTTTTATATTATTCATCGATCATATTCTCTTTGTTTAGTATTGAGGGTCTCTTTTTATATCATAAATCTTGCCCCTTCCCTGAATTTGAAGAGCGGTGGTTAAAGGTTTTATTTTAGTAACCATTAACCAACGGATTTGTCAATTTGAAATGCCATAACAGTTCCAATTTGGACGGTTCCTTCAAAGCCTGGTAATTTGCATCCGGGATGAATATGGAAATTGTTGCCCGATTTTATAATAATTCTCAAGCCTCTTAAAATTCTTAAGATATACATAATACTCTTCTTGTATTCTAAGTAAGAAAAGAATTGTGGGCTAGTTTAGTTCATTACAAATCTATACTAGAGAGGAGAAGGGGGGGGGGGGGGGGGGGGACTTTAATTGTGTTAAATGTATTTCTGAAAGACAAGGGAGGGTTTGTAATAGAAATGACTCTGAAATATTAGAGTTCAATCAGTTTATAGATTACATGGAATTAATAGATATATCGGTCATAGGGAACCCTTTTACCTGGTCGAACGCTGATGGTAGTAGTAGGAGCAGACTATATAGATTTCTATTGTCTGAAAACATTGTGGAGGGGTGGAGGGTGAGTGGTCAGGTGGTGGGGGACAAAGACATATCAGACCATAGTCCATTATGAATTATATGTAACAATCTTGACTGGGGTCCCAAACCATTTAAAGGCATGAATTGTTGGTTTGAAAACTCTGAATTTTTGGGTTTGGTTAAGAAAAAGTGGGATTCTTTTAAGGTGTCTGGGAGCAAAGCTTTTGTGCTTAAAGAAAAATTGAAGAGATTGAGAGATATGCTTAGGTGGTGGAATAGGGAGGTTTTAGGGTGGGTTGATCTAATAAAGGATGTGGCTACTCAAAACCTAAAATTATTGGACAACCAACATACAACAAGTAGTTGTAATAATAATGTAGAGTAGAGGGATAAGAGGAGAATTGCTCTGAAGGAGGTTAGGGATAAAATGCATTTTAGGGAAGGTATAATGAAGCAAAAATCTAGACAGAGGTAGATCAGAGAAGGGGACTTAAATACTAAGTTTTTTCACTCGATTGTAAAGGAAAGATTGAGGAGGAATGCTTTATTGTCAGTTACAAATTTGAAGGGTGTAAGGGTGGAGGGTGTAGAGGAAGTCAAAGGAGCAGTTATGAAATATTTTGAAACCAAGTTTAAGAAGGATGCAGTGATGAGACCATTACTTTATGAGGTTCAATTTAAAAAGCTATCAAGGGAAGACAGAGATGAACTTGAGGTAGAATTTTCAAGGGAAGAAATTAAGCAAGCAGTGTGGGAAATTGATGGTGAAAAGAACCCGGGACCAGATGGATATAATTTTACTTTTTTGAGAAGGTGCTGGGAAATGGTGGAGGATAATATAGTGAATTTTGTGATATAGTTTCATAGAAGTGACAAACTACCAGAGGCTATGACATCATCCTTCATAGCTCTGATTCCAAAGATGTTGAATCCTCTTAGTTTGGTAGATTATAGACAAATTTGTCTAGTAGGCAGTATGTACAAGGTGCTGGCTAAGATATTGGCTGCAAGACTGAAGAGAGTGGCGGGGAAGGTTATTTTAGAAACATAAACTGTTTTTTATATCTAGTAGACAAATTTTGGATGGCGTGAGATTCTTTGGTCAGAAGAGGGGTCTTGTTTGGCATCCACAAAGAGGTGTGTCATATGTGTTTTTGGATCAGAATAATTCATCCTTCATTTGTTCTTCTCTTGTCTTTTTGCAGTGTGTATTTGGAAGTCTGTTTTCTCTTGGATTGATCTTCAAATGACATTATAGATAGATTATGTGAGGAGTAATCTTAAAAATTTCCAGGCTCTTATGAAAGGTAAAATTAAGTCTAATTTGCAGGTTTTGATCTAGATATTTGTTTGTTGGTCTATTTGGGTAAGTAGATAAGAGATCCTTTTTTGATGAGATAGTATAAAATTAGAGGATATTGTTTTTATTTTCAGAAGAGCGAGATTTGGGATTGATTTGTCGTTTGTTTAGAAAAAACTTTGTATCCTATAAGTGTGAGGATTATCCTTCTAGGCTGATGTATTACTTAGCTTCTTAATAACTAGTTATGCCTTCTAAATCACTTTTATATGGGGAATTTCAAGACACAGGAGAGAAACTGGACCAAGGTTACGTATAAGCAGAGGAAAGGAAGAAATTGGGACGAGGAAGGTAGAGGAAAAGGTAAACGATCCAATGATTCAACGTCTTTTTTCATTACGGAATTCCAAGACAGGATGAGAGCGAAAGATCTTTACAAGGTGTTTTCGGAGTACGGTGAGGTTGACGAAGTTTTCATTCCTCAAAAGCGTGATAAAAGGGGTCGTAAATACGGTTTCGTTAGGTTCTTTGGAGTTGAAGATACCAGACGAATGAGTATGAAGCTTGACAGTATCTTCTGAGAAGGAAGGAAGCTGAACGCAAATATCTCGAGGTTTACGCAGATGGGAAAGGCCGACTAGGGCAAGGAAGAACATACCAACTTTGCTAGTAAGGAAGGTGTTAACAATGAGGGTGGAAAGGGTAACCACAACCGGAGCAATTTTCACAATGAAGGCAAGAGACCAAGCCACACAAAACCATTGTTCGTTGATGCTGTAAAACAAGGACTAGGGGTTAAGGAGAAGATTTGGGACTTGAGTTTCGACGTGGAGGAGGAAGGAATTGAGAGATTTCAAAAAGCTTACGTTGGAAGGGTTTTAGATTCGGGTATGACGTACAATATCCAAAGATATTTCCACTCTGAAGGCTATTTTGGAATCAAAGTGATCCCATTAAGGGCGAATCTCTGCTTACTGGAGGAAATAGAGGAAGGAGAAGTAGAGGAACTACTCAACAACGCCAAGAGCTGGCTGAATCAATGGTTTAGCGAGGTCAAAAGGTGGGAGCCAAATGATGTAGACTCAGAAAGGTTAACTTGGGTATAACTATATGGTGTTCCCTGTCACGCATGGTCTGTGAGTTTTTTTTTAGTTTATTTCCTCTAGAGTGGGTAAGTATGTCAGTTGTGAAGAAGACTCATTGAGGTTCTCCAGAATGGATATGGCAAGTGTGATGATTAGAACCTCGTGTGGTACGACAATTGATGAAAATTTCAAAGTCTCTATAAATGGTTCAATCTTTAGAGTAAGGATGGTTGAAGAAACGAAAGGATTAAGGTGGACACAAGAGGCGAAGGATTCTATGCATTCAACAGAGTCAGATACGGAGGAGTCGTTTGATTCTTTGGTCAAAGACTGTTTGCGGTGGTGGAGCTCAGGGGAGGATTGTGCCGGAGAGGGTGATGGAGAGGGGAGCGAGGGTCGAGGCTCTGTTCAGAGCAGACCTAAGCCTAAGGCTGGAAGCTTAAAGGCTACTTTTGTTTTATCGAAGTCTATTGAGAGTTTGTCAGAAGCAGGTCTTTATTTGATTAAGGTAGGGCCAGAGTGCCTCGTTAACATAAATAAGGATGATAACGAGGTAATATCATTGAAAAATAGTGTGAGGTCAACATCTGAATTAAATGCTGTTGGTCTAAAAAAGAGAGGCAAAGGGGAAGACAGGTCAGAATAGGGGTGTAGACACTTTGTCTCCTGATTCTTCTAGGAAGGATTTGTTGGGTGTTGGGCAGTTAAAGGCCTATGCACATCCTAAGGCCCAAGTGACTTTGACAGTATCAGGTGGTGATGGGACCTCTAAGACCCAGTCTTTCGTAAAGAAGTCCAACCCTTTTGTCACTAATAAGAATAGCAAAGGAGAAGGTGAATCAGTTGGTCTTGCGACTGTTATCCCTGCAAAGTCTCAGATTCAGAAGAAGAAAGTTTCTAAGGTTCTCATAACAGCAGTGACGTCCGAAGACTCAATTGAGGAGTTCAGTGTTGCCCCAGCTCAAGTCAACAAGAACTTAGGGGTGGGTATAGGTGGAAAGGGGGTGGGGAAGATCTTGTCTCAAGATGCCATTCAGTTACTGACTCTGAGGTCCAGAAGAGGAACAAAAGGTTTTGGGATGAACTAGAAAGCAAAGTGGCTGATAAAGTGAAAGAGATTGTGGTGGCTCTAGGTGTTAAGGAAGGAGATTAGGAGAGGAGATATGGCGAAGGAAATCAGAGCTCTAGAGAGGAGAGATGTCGATGCTAAGGAAAAGAGGGTGGCTAAATCATCAGGTATTTAATGAATATACTTACTCTTAATATGAGAGGGTGCGGTAGTTTGGTGAAAAGAAAGAGGGTGGCGAAGTTAATCCACACCAAGGGTAGATGTTTGCTTCATTCAAGAGACAAAGAAGGAGAAGATAGACGATTCTCTGGCTTCTTCAATGTGGGGTAACCAGGAAGTGGAGTGGGCGAAATCAGGATCGGTAGGGAGTGCCGGAGGTATGGTTATTCTTTGGAGAAAAATTTTCATGGAGTTAATTTGTAGTTTTAGGGGAAAAGGTTTTGTTGGCTTAAATGCGTATTGGAAAGGCAGAGAGCTATTTTTTGTTAATGTATACTCTCTGTGCCACCTTTCAAAGAAGAGAATTTTATGGCAAGATCTTCTTAGAGTCAAAAAGAGGTATGGGAGAGGGGAGTGGGTGATAGGCGGTGATTTCAATTCTGTGGCTACCAAAGTTGAGAGGAAAGGAGTGGGAGGAAAGAAGGGTGGCAAGGAGTTAGAGGAGTTTGGTCGATTCTCGTTTGAGTTAGATTGTGTGGACGTTCCATGTGAAGGAGGTTTGTTCACTTGGTTCAATAGATTCGGTAATTCAACGAGCAGACTGGACAGATTCTTATTGTCAGATAAACTGGTGGATAATTAGAAGATCAGAGGCCAGGTAATTGGTAGGGGAGAGGTGTCTGACCACTGTCCTGTGTGGTTAATGGCTAATGACCAGAATTGAGAGCCTAAGCCTTTCCGTTTCAACAATAGTTGGTTGAAGCATCTTGAGTTTCTCCCTTTTGTCAAGTCAATTTGGAATTCTAAAGAGGTTAGGGGAAGAGGTGATTTTGTGCTAAAATCTAAGCTTGGGAGTCTTAAGGAAAGTCTCAAACGGCGGAGTCGTGAGGTTTATGGTGTGAGAGCAAGAGTTGTCTCTACAAGTCAATCTATGTTTTGATGATAACAATAAGTATTTGTGAAAGAACCATTTTATGTTCAAACGTGTGTTGTGTGCATATCATATTCATAGAAGTTATCAGATCCAATAAGCACCAGTTAGATGAGTGTAATTGATAATATGCGAAGTTACTATGTGTGACACAAGTCGCAAGAAGCAAGAATGCTTCTGTATCTGATCGTGATCAGTCAGATCCAAGGATGTCGATATTGTTGTTGCAATGCTCTTGTGGATGCTCTCTGAAAATGGTCGAGATTCTGAAGATTGCGAAGCTTCTCAAGAAAAGGACCGAAGTGCTGAAGATTCTGATGACTTGCAGTTCTGAAGGCGGAGGGCTCTGAAGACCAAGTGCAGAAAGACTCTGAAGACTTATGTGTTCTGAAGATTACGGTTCTAGAAGTTAAGTGCTGAAGACTCTGAAGACGGATTCCTAATGGACGAGTTCTGAAGATTCGGAAGACTTGAAGACGTAAAGGATAATGTTCTTAAAGACAAGTACTGAAGTTCTGAAGACTGATTCCTAATGGACTTCTTCAGATGACTGAAGACTTGACGTATCAGATATCCTGTTAAGAAGACTCTACTCATGCTTCATCAATTTACCATCAGAAGCCTCTGAAGTTTGGAAGTCAAATGTTACCGTTGTGAACAACTGTACACACTGCTCAAGAAGATATCCCATCACTTCTCCCACGACAAAAAGGAGATGTGTCAGTACAACTAATTATTACACAACGTCTCTTTTCCAACAACCAACAATATTTCAAACGACTATATTTCTACTGGGCTATTTAAAGGAAAGAGCTCTCGCTTCTGAAGTAATTGATTCAGTCTATGAATGGCAAATTGATCAAAGTCATTGTGTGAAGATAACAACAACGATGAGTTCTCGTTGTAACACTTAGAATATCCAAAGCTATCACCATTTACACATGGTCATTGTTGTTGAAGCTCAAAGATCATCATTCAACACAACAACAATGAATTGGTACAGAAGTTGTTGATGAAGAAGACAACATTGCAAATCAGTCAAGTCATCGACCACCTTCTCGTCAGCGCTACATTGAAGATCTGAAGCAAGGAGTTGTTGCTCATAGCTTGCTCACCCACAAAGACGAAGAAGAAAAAGATCTACAAGATGTCAACCATTGTCAAATCATTATACATCTTTGTAGTTTCTTAGGATAGCAAGGAGCTGTTGCTCATATCTTGCTTGAACACTTGTGTGTTCCTTGTACTTAAACTTAGGAGTAATCTACTTGTTAAGAAGCATCTTTGTAATCTCCTGTAAAACTAATTCTTGGTGAATTAGGATTCCTTGAGTGGTCAGTGTGACCAGAGACTTGAGAAGACAATGGCGTGATGTCATTGTGGGAAAATCCAGAAATAGGGTCAGTAGCGTTATATTCATTGCGATGAATCTCTGAACGTCTAGCTGTGAAAACCTAGCAGTAGATCTTGCGAGATTGGAACTTGCAGGTCAATGTTCATTATATTCATTAAGTTGAATCTCTGAACAATTCATTGTATGTTAGTCATAATGCGGCTTTGCAAGTGGTTAGTCACCGGCTGTTGCCCGTGCATCTGTAATCGAGATTGATTATAGTGGATTAAGACCTTGTGTTCAAGGCGAAATCACCTGAGGAGGGTGGACTGGATTAGGCTTTGTGGTGAACCAGGATATATCGTGTGTTCTTTACTCTTATGCTTAATGTCTTGTTTATATTTCTATATTGAGTATCAGAACCTTACACAAGCAAGTCAGAACCTTGCAACTCTGATAAGCTTCCGCTCGGCAAGTTCTGAATGTTAATCGTAGTGTTCAGACTCTTGTAGGTTGTCATGCTTCATGCATTGCAAGTTTGAATGTAACTTCGTTAGTCAGAGGCTCTCAACGAACTCTGATGTTATCCTAAGTACTTTAACGACAAGATGTGAAAAGTTGTTAAAAGAGTAAATACACAATTCAAACCCCCCCTTTCTTGTGTCTTTCTCGCACCTTCAATTGGTATCAGAGCTCCGGTTTTCTTATTGATGAATATCAAACACTTAACAGTGTCAGAAAAAGATCCGGATGCGGTGCGTAAAAAAACTCTGGGTAAGATTAAAATCCACTTACAATTTCTGTAACAGTTCAGAAGATGATTGTGTACAAAATTGTAATCAGTTTGAGTACTTGAGCAAATCACTGATTCTAGAAGTTTCTGCCATCGTCAAACAACTAAACCTTCCTCACTAAAGTTTTATTGAAGATTGTAGAATTAGCTGATAAGATAGATTCATCAGATAAGAAGTAGTATCTGTTGAATGCTTATCTTGGAAGATACGTGTGGATGAACCACGTATTTGCTCAAAGTTGAATCATCAGAAAATAAGAAGTCTTGTTTGCTGAAGAATAATTCTTTATGAGTTTTTGAGATGTTTTCAAGAAACGGATTAGGCCCACCCTTGACTTTCTCGTTTAAAGCTCATTCAGAACCTCTTCATGTAAAGAAGAAAGATTATTATTCTATGATTTTGAACTTTAGAATTAAGTATGATGAAGTCAGAAATCTGAAGAGTTCAGACTCTTAGAAATGATTCAACATATGAATCTTGACGAATCAAGAAGTTAGAAGATTCATTGAAGAACTGAATATTGCTTTCTTGGAAGTTATGCATGAAACTGAAAGAATATTCAGGAAGAAGAATGTCAAGGATTCATCAAATACTTGATCAAGAATGAACTCTTAAGCTTTGCTTGAATCAGCATAACTACGTTCTGATAACTTGAAACTATCTCTCAGGTGAATCAAATGTTAGTGATCAGATCACTATATGATAATTTGTTCAGAACCCCTCAAGCACTGGAATCAGAAGATGTCAAGCCAGACACTTAAAGTTCTCTACTTGAAGTCAAAAGAAGATACTGAGGTCCCTCAGAAGGAAATAATCAGTTAACTTTTTGTTCAGAAGTAGATGTGTTGTTAATTTCTAATAAATTAACTATGAGCTTGTCAGATCAGCCTTGCGAAATCAAGAAGTGTCATACAAACCATGTCTAGTGTTATACCCCTGTTTGATGATAATTAGATCTGAACAATATGAGCATTCGGCTTTAGAAACTAGTCAGTTTGTGATGTCTGTCAAACTCTCTCAACACATAACCTCTCAAAGATCACTCTGAAGTAAGCAGAATTAAGAAAATGATAATCAAAATCTTAAGAAATGAATGCATCCATAAAAGGTATGATATGGAAATTTCAAATCCTCCAGAAAGAAAGATCAGAGTCAAAATGGAAAACACTAAGATAAGTCTCCAAAAGATCTTTGTATTCTTGAGGTATGGTTGCTTTTATTCCTGATTATTTTAAATCACTAACTGTTCACTAGTATTCTTCTAAGAGTAATTCAGATTTCCTAGCATTTATGATTAGACAATTTTTGAAGAAATTAAATAATCAATCATGATTACGTTGTGTCAGCGATTACGTCCCTACCCATAGGTATACGGCGATTTAAGTCTATCATGCGTCCTTTTAGCTAACCGTCACGACTATTCATAGTGTGCCTAGGAAATGATGACCACGCGTGTTCCAAGCTTGATAAATAGCTATCACTCCTTAGTTCTCCTCACAACATTACTCCCTTTCTAGAAAGAATCTCTATCCAGAAGCTTATAACCTTCTTCCTCAACTATCCTGCTCAAAATGTCTTCACAGAATATCAGAGGAGAAACTACTGACCTTGAACTCTTAAAGGAATACACTCTAAACGTGAACCATCTGCCTCTTCTCCACAAAACAAGGTTTTCTATGGAATTAAATTTTAGAACTGGGAAAACTATTTCTCCATGCTTGATGAACCTATCTTCCATGCACTTGTAACTGAGTTATGGGCAAACGCTCAATCACTAGAATATGATTTTGGCAAGAATGTCATTTTATCTGTGGTTGCTGGCTGTCCTATCATTATCAACCCTACCATCATTGCAAAAGCCATTGATTGTATTGAGGATGGTTTGAATGTGGAAGATAACATTAACAATGTTTGTCTTGACAAACATTTGCATGTGATCTTTGAGACTAAGGGTTATCCCACTCTACCTTGTACCCTCAATCCTATAGCCAAAGACTGGTACAAGCTAATGGTAACTAATCTAAGACCAAGAGAAATAAGAGGAGGGTGGCTTTCTGACAAAGAAAGATTATTTATTTTCTTCTTAGTTTGTAGAGTCAAAATAAACCTACCCGAATCCAAGTATAATCATCTGAAGGAAGAAATCCATTTGTCTAGGGAAGACACAAACTATCAAATTCCATTTTGCAGAGTCATCTCCCACATCCTCGATCTTCAATGAGTTGTGAGTCACTGCAGAAGAAATGGAATGACTGAGAAGATCTTTCCAGAGTTTTGTCAATCAATGACATTCTTAGTCTAAGATAGGAAGATAGTCATTTTTGTCAATTAATTAAGATTCTTATTTGACTAAACTTATGTTAAATATTGATATCTATATTTCTTAAGTTTACTAAGTATGATTTATGTGTTTTTGATTGAATGGCTCTTATCATCGCGATTATCTAATTAATAATAAAACAATGAGCGCTGCCTAAAATTCACGCAAAAGGTCTAGGATTAAATAGAGACCATAAACCCCTTATAGGTCATGATTAAGTAACTATTCTCATTGCCACTTATTCGAGTTTTGTCACCACTCTCGATTACAAAAATTAATCATTAACCTTCATTCCCAAGTTGCTTAATACTTCTAGGAAAATCAACCGTTGCGGTTTCAAATTCTCCACATAATTTACTTTACCCCTTCACCTATAAAAGCATCAAACCCTAAGACAGCAACACAACTCTTACTCACCTGAATATTCAGCCTTATCACCTTTAATTCTCCTAATCACTCTCTAAAAATGGCTTTCGTCTCACTAAATGCTTCAAGTCCCACAACCACACAAATGCCAGTTGACAATCTCATAGTTTTGTCAGAAACTGTTGTAGACTTCAACAATATAAAGTCAAATGGATGTGATATTACTCCTTCAATGGAAACTCAAGGATGGAGTAATTACTTCAAGAGGTTGGAAGGAACAACTTACGGACATCTGGTTAAGGATTTCTGGATCCATGCCAACACATCCAATACCCTCATTGTCTCCTTCGTTTTTGGAAGGAAAATCTTCATATCTGAAAAGACTATTTCAGATCTTCTGATGCATGACAACAGTGGTGTGAGAATCACTAAGAACCAACTAAACGAGGAAAACAAGGGTAAGGTTCTGGCTAGCATTTTAAAGAAAATGCTGTAGCTGATTCATGGAACTCAGTATTCTCTAATCTAAGAGATTCTCTACAAGTATGGTTTAGAATCCTCCAAGGAAGTGTGTTTCACCATCCTCCCTCAAACCAACTCAACGACACTAAAAAATGCATCCTATTTCTCCTTCTTAAAGGAATCAAGATGCATCTTCCTGTAATTCTATTCAAACTTCTGAAGGAAGCCATAAGAATCCCCAGAATAGGTTGTGTCACGGAGGACAAACATATTCCGTATGGAAGACTTATTTCTGACATCTTGGTGGAATCAGGGGCAGTTGACGATATTCTGATTAATGAGGGAGAATCAAGAAAATTGCTTAAAAGCACTGGAAAAATTCTCAGGTTTGAGATTCTTAAAAGAGAAAACTCCACTCTAGATAACACATATTTTAAGAAATTAACATTGACACCAAGGGTTTCGGTTGAAGGATTTCCAAGATTCGTCACTTACAATCAGATAGAAGTCGGGAACTATTTGAAACAATCTAAGGACAGAGACATCAACACATGGATTAACATGAAGAATATTGTTGATGTACTTCAAGAGCTCTCAGATTGGAAGAGAATAAGTAAGAAGCAGAAGGATACTGATGTTGGAGAACCCTCATCAAAAAGATCAAAAACGGTGAATGATGCATTAACATTCTTTAAGGATAATGTCGTCACAAAAATTCAAAACCTAGTAGATGCTTCTAGTTCAAGCATAGACCCCATGGAAATAAGAACTATCTGGACTGAGTTACATGAATGGATCTCAGAGGAAATTGTGAAGAGAAAGAGGCTGGCAATTACTAAGGCAGAAGGAAAACTACATGCCTCAAAAACTGATGGTTCTGAAAGCTTGTTCTCATCCTCATCATCATTAGGCTCCTCTTAGTCTAATCCTTAGGAACCCATTGTCATTAGGTCTATGTTTTGATTACCTTTAGGATTAAGCTAAACCTATGCTTATATTTTAAAATTATTTTGTGGTTCTGAGTTAAAATGTCATTGATAAATATGATCTATTGTGTCTATGATAACGCCGTATCTGATCTCTAAAATGATATATCATTGTTCTTTATCATTTTGAACTAAATATGTGTAATGCTTAAATGATAACATCCCTTGAGTTTATTAATGATCACTTTCATATTAATCTACATATGCCTAAATGCTCAGATTCTCTATCACTTTTTGATGATATCAAAAAGGGGGAGAAAGAATATGATTTTGATTGATGAATATGAATATTGATATTGATTGAAAGGAAGAAAATCTTAAACAGAAAGAATGCAAACTCAAACAAGTAATCTCTCATATAAAATGCGTTACTACAAACGGTTGTTGTTTGATGTTATCCGAGGAACTCTAAACAAGTTCACTAAGCATTCTTAGACAGGTCAAGAAAGAAGAACTCTATTAGTCATATGATAGAAGTTGTACACTGCGTGAACATGTGTTCAGAATCAGATCTACCCAGTACTGTTTAGAAGTTGAGAATTGTATGAAAGTCAAAGTTTATCTTGATCCCTGTCTCACTTGGTTTAGAAGCCGTAAGCTAAGAATCAGAAGAAGAAAACTCTGAAAGCAGTCAAGACAAAGTCTACATCTCAAGATGCTTATTCAGAAGAATTGTGTAAATCAGAAGTCAAGAACTGTCTGAAGATCCGGATCGAAGATCCAAGAAGAAGTAGTTCTGATGTCTACCAAGAACTTAATTAAGAAGAAATGATTTGGTATCAGACTAAGTCAACAAATGGTAATCAAACTCAGCACACAGAAAGATTGGTATCAGACTCAGTCTATAGTAATATCAATCAGAGCTAAGCTGTATAATGCTTTCAATACCTTCATTGGTATCAATCTCAGCACTCTAAGGAAATACCCTTCAAGTGGTATAAGAAGAATACATTCACTTGCTATCAAACTCAATTTACTCTGGTATAAGACTCAGCACATCTCTTGGTATTAAACTAAAATCAAATCAAGTGTACCAGATTCAGAATTAAGCGTTGATTGATCATAAAAATTAACCTTTAAATGGTATCTGATAAAAAATCAAGCTTTGAGTTGTGACAATAACAAGGTTCTGAGTTGAAGACCTGTGTTCAAAATTCAAACTCTGAAAAATCATGATCTTTATTGGTGATTAAAATTTAATATTCCCGAACTACGTTCTGAAAGATTCCAATATCTGACTTATGGAAAGTAGAGGGAGACTATCCAGAAGATTCAAATGATAAATCCTATAATCTTCACAAAGTCTGAAACTCAGGGGGAGTTTCTTAAAAGAAAGTGTCTGTCTCTGATGAATAGCGAGGCTATGTTATCAGATAAGAACTGATCTGTTTGTGCTTAAATGAATTTACTGAAAAGTAGAAATTCTTCAGAAGAGTCTGAAGATTACAAGCTCTGATACGACCACAAAGGAACTGAGTTCTGAAGATCTGAAGATGGAAGTTATGATGAACTAGTCCAGATGCTGAAGACTCTTTGTTTTCTTAAAGACGAGATAGAGAAGTAGTCATTTTCTATTCTTCGTTCTGGAAACTCAAGTTGTTATTCTGTATATCTTTGGAACATAAAAGGTTCTAGATGATCACAGATAAAACTTTGAGGATAACACATTCAGGGGGAGCTGTTGTTCCAGACTCTGAATTTTTTTGTTTTGGTGATTACCTTGTATAAAATGTTCAATCAAAATACTTGGTTTTGTCATCATCAAAAAGGGGGAGATTGTAAGAGCAAGAGTTGTCTCTACAAGTCAATCTATGTTTTGATGATAACACTAAGTATTTTTGAAAGAACCATTGTATGTTCTAACGTGTGTTGTGTGCAGATCATATTCATAGAAGTTATCAGATCCAACAAGCACCAGCTAGATGAGCGTAATTGATAATATGCGAAGTTACTATGTGTGACACAAGTCGCAAGAAGCAAGAATGCTTCTGTATCTGATCGCGATCAGTCAGATCCAAGGATGCCGATATTGCTGTTGCAATGCTCTTGTGGATGCTCTCTGAAAATGGTCGAGATTTTGAAGATTGCGAAGCTTCTCAAGAAAAGAACCGAAGTACTGAAGATTCTCATGATTTGCAGTTCTGAAGGTGGAGGGCTCTGAAGACCAAGTGCAGAAAGACTCAGAAGACTTATGTGTTCTGAAGATTATGATTCCAGAAGTCAAGTGCTGAAGACTCTGAAGACGGATTCCTAATGGGTGAATTCTGAAGATTCAGAAGACTTGAAGACGTAAAGGATAATGTTCTTAAAGACAAGTGCTAAAGTTCTGAAGACTGATTCCTAATGGACTTCTTCAGATGATTGAAGACTTGACGTATCAGATATCTTGTTAAGAAGACTCTACTCATACTTCATCAATTTACCATCAGAAGCCTCTGAAGTTTGGAAGTCAAATGTTACCGTTGTGAACAACTGTACACACTGCTCAAGAAGATATCCAGTCAATTCTCCCGCAGCAAAAAGGAGATGTGTCAGTACAGCTAATTATTACACAACGTCTCTTTTCCAACAACCAACAGTATTTCAAACGGCTATATTTCTACTGGGTTATTTAAAGGAAAGAGCTCTCGCTTCTGAAGTAATTGATTCAGTCTATGAATGGTGAATTGATCAAAGTCATTATGTGAAGATAGCAATAGCGATGAGTTCTCGTTATAACACTTAGAATATCCAAAGCTATCACCATTTACACATGGCCACTGTTGTTGAAGCTCAAAGATCATCATTCAACACAACAACAATGAATTGGTACAAAAGTTGTTGATGAAGAAGACAACATTGCAAATTAGTCAAGTCATCAACCACCTTTTCGTCAGCGCTACATTGAAGATCTGAAGCAAGGAGTTGTTGCTCATAACTTGCTCACCCACGAAGACGAAGAAGAAGAAGATCTACAAGATGTCAACCACTGTCAAATCATTATACATCCTTGTAGTTTCTTAGGATAGCAAGGAGCTGTTGCTTATATCTTGCTTGAAGACTTGTGTGTTCCTTGTACTTAAACTTAGGAGTAATCTGCTTGTTAAGAAGCATCTTTGTAATCTCCTGTAAAACTAATTCTTGGTGAATTAGGATTCCTTGAGTGGACAGTGTGACCGGATACTTGAGAAGACAATGGCGTGATGTCATTTTGGGAAAAGCCTGAAATAGGGTCAGTAGCGTTATATTCATTGCGATGAATCCCTGAACATCTAGCTGTGAAAGCCTAGTAGTAGATATTGCGAGATTGGAACCTGCTAGTCAATGTTCGTTATATTCATTAAGTTGAATCCCTGAACGGTTCATTGTATGTTAGTCACAGTGTGGCTGTACAAGTGGTTAGTCACCGGCTGTTGCCCGTGCATCTGTAATCAAGATTGATTATAGTGGATTAAGACCTTGTGTTCAAGGCAAAATCACCTGAGGAGGGTGGACTGGATTAGCCTTTATGGTGAACTAGGATATATCGTGTATTCTTTACTCTTATGCTTAATGTCTTGTTTATATTTCTATATTGAGTATCAGAACCTTACACAAGCAAGTCAGAACCTTGTAACTCTAATAAGCTTCCGCTCTGCAAGTTCGGAATGTTACTCATAGTGTTCAGACTCTTGTAGGTTGTCATGCTTCATGCATTGCAAGTCTGAATGTAACTTCGTTAGTCAGAGTCTCTCAACGAACTCTGATGTTATCCTAAGTAATTTAACGACAAGATGTGAAAAGTTGCTAAAAGAGTAAATACACAATTCAACCCCTCATTTCTTGTGTCTTTCTCGCACCTTCATATGGGTGGATAGATGTTAAAGTAGAGGAAGCAATAGATGACTTAAATGATCTAGACGAGGAAGTTAGTAGATTAGGTTTTTCAAGCTTTGATGAGATGGTTAGTAAGAGATCCAAAACTGCTGATGCGATGTGGAACAACCTTTCTATGAAAGAAGACTTGCTGAGGTTGAAAGCTAGAGATCTTTGGCTGAAGGAGGGGGACTGTAATTCTAAGTTCTTTCACCAGTCTGATAAGAGAAGAAGGAGGAGGAATAATATATTGTTTATTAAAACTGATAGAGGTTCGATTGATGATGTGGCTGGAGTAAAGATTGAAGTCTGCAAGTATTTTGAGGAGAACTTTAAAGAAGGATGCAGTTTTCGTCCTAAGATAAAAGACCTTGTCATGAGGAGTTTAACAGATGAAAATGAAAGATGGTTAGAAGCTAATTTTTCTGTTGAAGATATCAAGGAAGCTGTGTGGGAGTGCAACGGGGGTAAAAACCCAGGCCCTGACGGATACACTATGGCATTTTTTCAGGTTTGCTGGGAGATTGTTAAGGAAGATGTGGTAAGGTTCGTTCGTGATTTTCTCGTCAACCCTATTTTAACGAAGACAGCTTCAACATCATTTATTTCTCTTGTTGCCAAATCAAAGAATCCCCAAGATCTTAGCAAATTACAGACCTATATGCTTAGTAAGTTGTTTTTAGAAAATTATGTTCAAACTGCTTTCTAGTAGGCTGAAAAAAGTGGTAAGCTCTCTAGTATCTTCAGAACAGACTGCGTTCGTTCCCGGCAGATGCATTTTCGACGGAGTGTTAACATATAATGAAGTCCTGGACTTAGCTAAACGTCGTAAAAGGAGCTGCTTGATGATGAAGATTGACTTTGAGAGGGCGTATGATTGCGTCTCATGGGACTTCCTAATCATTCTTCTCGTAAAGCTGAACTTTGGTAAAAAAAAAAGGATTTCCTGGATTCAAGCTTTAGTATGTAGAGGAACTATGTCGGTGTTAGTAAACGGAAGTGCTACTAAGGACTTCGTTGTAGGGAAAGGATTGAGGCAAGGGGACCTTTTGTCTCATTTCCTTTTCATTTTAGTCATGGAAGTGTTGAATTTACTGGTTAAGAAGGTTAAATCGATAGGAGTGTTTGAAGGCTTTAGAGTGGGGAAAAAGGTGAGTATTAGCTTGTCTCAATTCGCAGATGATACAGTGATGTTGGGTGAGGCTAAGTGGAGTAATGTGTGGGCAATAAAGGCTGTTTTGCGAGGGTTCGAGTTACTTACAGGTCTTAAAATCAATTTTCTCAAGAGTAGGTTTGAAGGAGTCAATTTGAGCCTTGACTTCCAGACTGCTGCATCTAATTTTCTGCACTGCTACATTCTCAAAGTGCCGTGTTATTTCCTTGGAGTGATGATAGGTGACATCCATAGGAGATTCTATCATTGGCAGAAGATTATTGATAAAGTAAAGAGCAGGCTTGCTGATTGGAAATGAAGATTCTTGTCAATAGGAGAGAGGCTCGTTTAATCAATACTGTCATTGATTCTCTTCCTCTTTATTCCTTTTCATTCTACAAGGTCCCATCAGGAGTTATAAAAACGTTATAGAGCATACAAAACAGGTTTCTTTGGGGAGGTTGTGACACTAAAAGAAGGATCCATTGGGTGGTATGGAAGACAAGATGTTTGACAAAAGAAGAGGGAGGATTGAGAATAAAGGACCTTGCTAGCTTCAATCTTGCTCTTCTCATAAAGTGGAAATGGAGAGTTCTTTCTAAGGAAAAATGTGTTTGGAAGGAAGTTTTGAAGTGTAGATACGGTAGTAATATGTCGTTGACTATTAACAGTTACGACGGGAATAAAGGAAAGTGCAGGGATTCGTTGTGGTGGAGGGAATTGTTGAGCCTTGGTCACGATGTAGCATCTAAGAAGAATTTCTTTGTGGAGAAAATCAGGTGCAAGTTGGGGAAGGGGGAGGAGTTTGCATTCTGGCACAACTGTTGGTTATTAGAGTTTCCTTTGAAAGAATTTTTCCCTAACTTATTCTTGTTCGCAAATCATCCTGGTGGGTCAGTCGCTGAGAATGGTGAATGGAGTGGTGAGACTTGGTCTTGGAATATTGGATTCAACTCGTTTCCCCATGACTCAGTTATGGGCAGAGAGCTGGCAAATCTGGAGGACTTGCTTGAAGAAGTTTTTCCTGATACAGCTAAGGCAGACGTTTTTAGCTGGGATCTAGGTGTGTGTATTAGTTCCTCTTCCTATAACATTTTTTTTGTCAATTCCTGTTATCGCAGCTTGAGGAAATAAATTGAGATGGATAGGGTGGAAGAGGACTGCATTAGTGGTTTGAGGAAAATGTGGCAAATGAGAGTTCCTACGAAAGTGCACATATTTGTTTGGAGAATGTTGAGAAGCATGCTTGCAACAAAAGAGGAACTGGTGAGGAGGAATATAGCAATTTCTGATGGTAACGCCGGATGCAACTTGTGCGGTAACCTCTTAGAAACGTCCAGCCATGTGTTTTTTGAATGTACTGTCGCAATTGAAGTCTGGAAGGGGATAGAAAACTGGTTGGGAATTAAAAGTATCAGAAAAGACAGTTGCTTGGCTTCCTTTTTGGATTTTGAGGAGGTTATTGTTCTGGACTGGGCAGGGCTTCCTGCCCTTAAGGGCCAGGCCCAATCCAGTATAACTGGTGAACAGGCCCAGTATGCACAATATAACCGTTGGGCACAATATGACCGTTGGGCGTGTCCCCCTCACACGCCGAATAAGTCACACGTCCAGCCACCTCACCGAATATTGCGGGAACAGTTAGCAGACCACGCGCTTTGCTCGCCACCCATTTATCTATAAAAACCCCCTCACTTGAGAGGGGCAGGTATCACGAATCATATACTTGACTTCTCTTACTTGCTTTCCCCTTTCTTTGACCAAATACTTACTTTGGCATCGGAGTACCTTGCAGGTACCTCCACCCCTTTTTTCTCCAACAAGCAGCTGCATTTGCCTTACACGAAGGCCGCGACGATCTCTTTCTGGTCATCTCCGATCAGTGGCGCCGTCTTTGGGAAACTCAGCTCCCCCGTCTTTTCGAATCAAGATCCCTCATCTTTCCATCCAAAAGACCAAAGCTTTCATCTCCCCAAAATCCCAGATCGTCATGGCTTTCGTTAAGAGTGACGTCCAAGAGCCTCTGACCACCGCTGCCCGTACCGACGCTATCGTCGGGAACGTCCCATCCGAGAACGTCCAGCGCAACGGTGGACCGGCTTCCCCAAAGCCCGACGAACAAAGACCACGAGCGCAAGCCGTGGAACTTTCCTTCGAGCCCATTCCGGTTCCTCAAGGCACTGATCCGACCACTGCGGCGCTCATCGCCTCTCTAAACAATTCCAATCAGTTCATCATCCAGCAGGGAGAAAAGATCAGCGCCCTCGAGCACGCCCTTCAAGAGCACCACGCTTCGGAGACGCTGAACCTCTCCCCGCCTCCGCGAGATCACTCAAAGCGGAGACGTGATAGCCCCTCCCCGGTCAAGGAACGATCAAGATCAAGGAGTCCAACACCCGACCGGGCTCGCCGGCATCGTCGTTCTCCTAGGACAACTAGGCACTCCCCTGCTCCCAAAAGACATCGACGCTCGGACAAGCACGAGCACAGGCATATTCGCGCAAACTCACCTCGCCGCAGTCCAAGCCGCGACCACAACCTTTCTTCATCATTCTCTCACAGCTCTAGCAGTGACGACGAAGTTCAAGGCCCGTTCACGAGGAACATCGTAGACAACCAGATTCCCCGCGGGCTAGAGAAACCTCCCACGCTGGCAACGTACGATGGCACATCAGATCCTCATGAGCACCTAGAGAACATCGAAGCTATGCTCCAGTACCATGGTGTCTCCGGAGCCATCCGGTGCAAAATATTCCCCATCACCTTGAGGAAAGGTGCGATGGCATGGTTCAAAAGACTTCCTCGATGATCTATCTCCTCCTGGCGCGACCTCAAAGGCCAGTTCACCCGCCACTTCACAGCCTCCCGACGACATCCAAAGACGGAGGCAACTTTAGAAGCCATCATACAAGGCCGAGAAGAGCCTCTGCGGGAGTACATCGAGAGGTTTAATAAGGAGGCAGTGGAAGTCAGAACTTCCGACCATATGAAGAAATACCTCCTCGAGAAAGGACTCAGCCCGAAGAGCGACTTCCGCAAAGCTGTCGGCATCGAAGCTCCTCGAACGCTGACAGAGCTTCTCCACATGGCCAAAGATTACATCCGCTACGAGGAGAAGGAGGCCGCATATCGTGCCCGGGATGCCAGAGATCGGGAAGCACCCCGAGCACCTAAAAAGGAGGAGTCGGAGCCATCCCATAAAGGCAAGGAGAAGTGACGGGAGGAGCGTCCTCGTGAAGGCAAAGGGCCAGCTGGCCGATTTAATGAATACACTGTGCTCACTACCTCACGCGAGCGTATTCTCTCCGACTGTATCAACACCGAGTTCAAACAAGGAGGTATCCGGTTCCCTAAACTGACCTCGGCCAAAGGGAACGTCGACAAGAGCAAGTATTGTCGTTTCCATCGTAGCCACGGGCACGTAACAGAGGACTGCGTGCACCTTAAAGACGCTATAGAAATCCTCATCAAAGAGGGACATCTGAAACAGTACGTGAAGAAGGGGGAATCCTCCCGACGTGACGCGACTGATAAAAAGAAAGAAACAGAGTCAACACCCTCCAGTCCTCCCCCACAGGTCGCAATGTCCATCAGCCGACCAGAGGACTTTTTCATCCCAAGTCACATCGACCCGACTTCCCAGGCATTCATGCACAGCACCTGGGAAGCATTTCCTACAGCCATGGTTATCTCATGTGGGGGGTACCATGAGCTCACGGTCGGTTCCATCAAACGAAAGTTTGAACAGTTGATCGACAGCAGCCCCGACCAGTTGTACACGATCGGCAAAGGTAAAGGGCGTTCACAACCAATCACATTCTACCGAGAAGAACTCCTCGGGGGATCCCTGAATTCCCACATCCCTCTGTTGATTAGGGCCAAGTTATCATCAATAGATATGCGGAGAATCCTGGTCGATCAAGGTAGTTCCGTGGACATCATGTACTCCAGCCTGTTCCACGCACTGAAACTGGATAAGTCTAATCTCTCCCCGTACGTAGGGTCTGATCTCCAAGTGTTCAACGGAGCAACGGCCCGACCGTGGGGTTACGTAGAGATACCAATCAAGTTTGGCGAAGAAGAGGCGTCGAGGACGATCAAGACGTAGTTCTTGGTCATAGATTGCCCGTCACTCTATCAGTGCATCCTCGGCCGACCAACCCTTGCCGAACTCGTTGCCGTCCCCTCTACGGTCCACCTCAAGCTCAAGTACTACACTGAGAAGGGACACGTTGCAACACTACACGGCGACATCGAGGCTGCTCACAGATGCTTCGAGGCCGACACGAGGGGGCAGAACCAGATCGCGGCGACCGCAAAGTCAACGAAACGCACCAGGGAAGACAAAGTTCCAGCCGAAGATGGACAGCGAGAGAAGAAGCCCACGCTTCCCGTACACACCATCGACCTCGACAGCAGGCTCGCTGAAGGACACGAAGATCGGGGCGAGGATAATAACTCGGGAGCAACGCGTTCCCCCTCGCCTGCACCTCTGCGACCAGTCCCAGATGGAGAGTTCGAGGTCATCACCTTCAGTAACAACCCCAGCAGGGGAGTAAAGATCGGCGCTGGCCTCCCCGAAGAGGTAAAGAGGAAGTTGAAAGCATCTCTCAACGACAACGCCGACCTGTTCGCCTGGAGTGCAGCAGACATGCCCGGTTTGGATCCAGAAACTGCCTGTCACCACCTGACAATCGATCCAGCTGCCCGCGCCGTCGCCCAGCGAAGAAGGAAACAGTCCGAGGAAAAGGCACAGGCTGCCGAAAAACTTGTACAAGACCTCTTAGAGGCAAATTTTATTTCCGAGGCCAGGTATACGACCTGGCTCTCAAATATTGTACTTGTTAAAAAGAGTAATGGAAAGTGGCGTATGTGCATTGACTACACCGATCTCAACCGGGCTTGCCCGAAAGACGCATATCCACTGCCGAGCATAGATAAGCTCGTAGACAATTCTGCCGGTTTCAAGCTCTTGTCCTTCATGGATGCATATTCGGGATACAACCAAATCCCAATGGCCGACGAGGACAAGAGATACACAGCATTCATGACCTCCTCAGGAAATTATTACTATAACGTAATGCCCTTTGGACTAAAAAACGTCGGGGCCACATACCAGCGCATGATGAACAAAGTCTTCCGATCAGAAATCGGAGACATGCTCGAAGTATACATGGACGATATGATCGTCAAATCCCAAGAGGAATCCGACCACACCACCCACTTGCGCAAGGTGTTCGACCAAGCTCGAAAGTGTAAAATGCGTTTTAATCCAGAAAAATGCACCTTTGGTGTGCGAGCAGGGAAATTCCTCGAATTTTACCTCACCGAAAGAGGAATAGAGGCAAACCCAGACAAATGCCGGGCACTCGTAGAATTCCCCACGCCGCGGTCGAAGAAGGCGATACAATCCCTAAACGGGATGCTCGCGTCCCTTGCTCGCTTCGTAAGCAAGTCCGCCCAGCACGCCCTGCCCTTCTTTAAATTACTTAGGAAGGAGGCGAATTTCGAGTGGACGGACGAATGCCAGCAGGCCCTCGCCCATTTCAAACAAGCTCTATCTGCCCCACCAGTATAGTCACGACCAGACCGCGGGGAAACCATATACCTATATCTCTCCGTGGCCAACGAAGCAGTAAGTGCAACACTTATTCGCGAAACTACTACCGGACAGAAACCCATCTACTTCACTAGTAAAGCCCTACAAGGACCTGAAGTTAGGTACACGCAGATAGAACGGGTAGCCCTTGCCCTCATAATCGCCGCGAGGAGACTCAGATATTACTTCCTGGCTCACACTGTCGTTGTCAAAACTGACCAGCCTATTAGACAGCTGTTAACCCGACCAGATATGGCGGGTAGGATGCTAAAATGGTCCCTCGAACTGGCCGAGTTCGACATTCACTACGAAGGGAGGAAAGCCCTCAAGGCGCAGGTCCTGGCCGACTTCGTGGCAGAAATGACCCCAGAACCGTCCCCCCCAGGAGGAACACAGAGGTGGATCATCTACGTGGATGGCGCATCAAGCCCCTCGGGCAGTGGAGCAGGAATAATACTCGAAAACGAAGAAGGAACCCTGATCGAAGTGTCCCTGGCCCTCTCATTCAATACATCCAACAATCAAGCCGAATATGAGGCCTTCCTCGCAGGATTACGACTAGCCAAAGACGTCGGCGCGAAGAAAATAAAAATCTGCACTGATTCCCAACTCGTGGCGTCTCAAGTGCGAGGAGAATTCCAGGAAAAGAACGACCAACTCGCCAAATACTTGGCCGTGGTAAAAGACAAAATGGTGGAGTTTGAAGCATGGGAAGTCCAGCACGTCCCGCGCGAACAGAATACTCGAGCAGACATCCTCTCCAAATTAGCCAGCACCAGGAAAAAAGGCGAAAACAAATCTGTCATACAAGAAACACTGGTCAGGCCGAGCATTACAAAGTCCAACCTGGTAGATGTTAACGTCATCGGAGACCCCCATTGCTGGATGACCCCGGTATACAATTACCTCACCAATGGGAAACTTCCCGAAGACAGTAAGGAAGCCAGTGTAATTAAACGACGAGCCTGCTCGTACGTACTGGTCGAGGACAAGTTATACCGACGAGGGTTCTCCATTCCCCTATTAAAGTGTGTCGACGAGGCCCAGGTACCCGTAATCCTACAAAAAATCCACGAGGGCATCAACGCACAACACTTAGGGGGAAGATCCTTGGCTCGAAAAGCTTTGCGCGTAGGATATTACTAGCCGACCATGCAGCAAGACGCCAAGGAACACTTGCAAAAATGTGACCGTTGCCAGCGCCACGGGGACATGCATTTGGCACCCCCCAATGAGTTGAAGACCCTCTCCTCGCCGTGGCCCTTCGCCTGGTGGGGGATGGACATCCTAGGCCCCTTTACAATGGGATCTTATCAAAATAAATTCCTAATCGTGGCCGTCGACTACTTCACAAAATGGATCGAAGCCGAAGCGCTCGCCAAGATCACAGCCTTCAACATACTGCGTTTCTACAAAAGAAACGTCCTCGCCAGATTCGGGGTACCGCAGGCCCTCGTGACCGACAACGGAACCCAATTCACGGACAGAAAATTCCAAGACTTCGTCGCCAAATTGGGAATGAAACAACACTTTACTTCGGCCGAGCATCCCCAGACCAACGGGCAAGCGGAGGCCGCGAACAGAGTAATCCTACTCGGATTGAAGCGAAGACTAGGCGAGGCCAAGAAGAGGTGGGTCGAGGAGCTCCACAGCGTCCTCTGGGCGTACAGGACGACACCTCACTCCACCACCGGGGAAACCCCTTTCCGACTAGCGTATGGAACAGAGGCGGTAATACCGGTGGAGATAAGGGAACCCTCGAGAAGGACAGAAGCTCCCCTCGATAAAGAAATGAACGACGAGGCTCTACGCGAGGAGCTCGATCTGGTCGAAGAAATAAGATCAGGGGCTGCCCTCCGCGAGGCCACGATGAAACAACAAATAACGTTGCGACACGACGCCAAAGTCATAAAACGTGACTTTCCCATGGGCAGCCTGGTCCTGCGCAGAAACCAGAAGGATTCTCGCGAAGGGAAACTGGCAGCGAACTGGGAAGGACCTTACAGGGTCAAGTCCAAAACGGGCACGGGAGCGTATTACTTGGAAACACTGGACGAAAAATAATTTGCTCAACCATGGAATGCTGAAAAACTCAAGCAATACTATAGCTAAGTCCTTAACTACGAGGATAGATAAGTCGCCGACACAATTAACCCAAAACGGGGAGAATTGCGCGACCTTCGTATCATGCCCTGGTGAAGCATGACACGCATTACAACGCCGGCCAGCTTCTGCTCATTGAACGAGCAGATCCTGCGCACAACGGGGATACCTCAACCGAGCTCCGCCGTTGCCGCACCGTTCAGACAGGACACCTAGCTCGCGATGGGAACAGTCCAAGCCTATGAGACTAGTACCTCAAACGAAGTCCTAGTCTCATCACGGGCAGAACCACGTCGCCCTCCTCGGTAGGTTCCTCGCTTATCCGAGCACGCACATATATATAAACAAACAGAGCAAATTCATAATACAACGTCCACAAAATCCAAATATATTAACGTACCGGCCACGGCCAGATAATCACAAATACAAAAAAGGGGCAGCGCCCATACAAAGTGATAAATACAAATCCATAAGGGCACGCAGGCCCACAAAACATGCCAAAAACAAAGTCCTACCCTACGACTTCACTTTCCTCCTCCGCGGGGACAACTTTGCCGTCCACTACTGTGTTGAACAGACCCATTCCATCTGTCAGGAGCTGAACGTCGGAGTTGAGGGCCACCATCTGCTCTTTTGCCGCGTTGAAGCCGAACTCAGCCGCTTTTAGGTTGTCCTCGCCAAGGATCCTGATCCTCTCGATCAGATCAGCCCCCGACTTCAAGGCTTGTTCATCATCATTTTCGTCCTGAACGGCTGAAGTCAGACCTTCCAACTCAGCGATCCTCGCCTGCATCTTCCTCCTCTCCTCGTCGGCATTGAGCACGGCCAGCTTTAGCTGAGTCACCTCCTCCTGGAGCAGCACTCTGGCCTCCTGGTGACCTTCGAACTGTTTTAAATCATTAAAGAGTCGGTTGTTTTCTACCTCCAGCTCGGCTACTCTGTTCTTAGATGTCACAAGGCTCGCCCGAGTAGCAGCTTCGTCATCTGCAAGGACAAGGGCAGCTTCAAGAACCCTAAACATGCCCGCCGCATCCTGGCACAACTGTTTCCTCCTCGCTTTAGAATTGGCGTTCAGGATAGCCACGCCTTCAGACTCATGGACTTCAATCGAATCCCCTTCAGCGAACAAATCCCGACGAGTATAGCAGGCGGGAAGAATAAGGTGTCCGACGCCAGACCCGCCCGGACCAGCGGCCACAGAAGTCCCCGCGGCATCTCTCTTCCGTTTATGGGAACCCTCCGGGGTCAGCGGCGTTGAGGCTCTCTCCGGGTCAGGGGAAGGTCCAGCGGTAAAACTCTCTATCACCGTCTGCTTGGCTACACCGGTCTTGGCACCTGCGGTCGCTTTCCTATGGACTTTGGCCGCCTGCGACCTCATCAAACGTTCTCGCATATCAGCCATCTTACCTGCGAAGACACATGACAAGTCAGGACGAGAAGAACGTAAAAAGATAAAACAAAACAGTGAAGCATACCAAGCAAGGTCATAGCATCGTCATCGTTATCACACTCAAGGAGAGCTTTGACATTAATATATCTAGCTGCTCGGACAGGGCCATCCTCCCCGACCAGCTAATTCCCGTCCCGATCGACGACGTAGGCCGAAGAGAAGCTCTCCACATAAGCGTGAAGGATCCGGTACCACTCCTTATCAGCGGGGCAAAGCTGCTCATGCTTTACCAGGAACTGATCTGTTCGGCGTCTAAAATGGGTAAAGACCCATTCCAAAGGGAAAATAGAGACCACACTATCCCTTTCCCGACCATCCACCATCACCCTCTCGATAGTCGAAATGCTCCTTCTCGCCTCCTCAGTCATAGGCCTCACGACCAAAAACCTATCCTTGAAGTTGCGTATCGAATCAGAATACAGCCAGAAAAGCCTATTCTGTTGCTTGAACGGCACCCAACTCTGCTTCGACCCCGCCGTGCTCCGCTGAATCTGGAAGAGGCAGAAGAAGAGGTCCGTGGTCGCCCCGATTTGTAGATAACGACACACCAACTCAAAGGCCCTTATAAAAGCCAAAGCGTTCGGATGAAGCTGGGACGGGCACAACGCCAAGTGGGTGAACAAAGATGATTGGAAATCAGTGAAAGGAAGACGCATCTTGGCCTCCGTAAACGCAAATTCGTACATGGGAAAGTGAAGTCCCGGGTACGCGGAACAGATTCTATCGTGCTCCTCGGGACGAAAAGCTTTCCAGGCCCGTGGAGTATCCTCGTCGCGCAATTCCAACAGGTCGAAATCCCGTATCTCCTCCTCGGAGAAGGTTGATCGAAAAGACAAAGGCTAGTGTCCAAGCCAATCAAGGTCCCCTCCCGCGACCTTGATATTCGAATAGTCGGCGGACACACCGGGATCCTCGGGTACCTCCTGGGCGTCAGGCACAACGTCATCACGGGGTTCAGCCATTTCCACCTGAAAAGCAGAGGAAGAGAAGTGAATTCGACGTCCATGATCAAATCCACCCTTCCACCACTGATCAAGTGAAAGGGCGTAACGAACCCGAAGACAACCATATGCTCGTCTAAAATGCCTACAAGTAACTTAGATAGAAGGTCCCTGCGACCAGGACTCACAGAGGCACATGCGAGGACGCGTGGTCGTCCCAAACTCACTCCAATGTCCCGAACAGGCCTAGTGCCCGACTACAAACTAAATTCTACACCTAACCAGATTCTACAAAGATCTACGCTAACAATTTCTACAAAATTCTAGAAATTCATAAAGTTCATCATGTTCTTCATAAAGTTTCCTGGGATTTATGTGTTCATCAAAGAACACATGAAGTTCAGCCGGAAAACATGAATTTCTACCAGAAAACTCATAAAAATACATGAACGGGAAGAGGGAACTTACAAGGAGAAGAAGTTGACGGTGGCGAAGAGAAGCTCCGGCGAAGACAAATTGCAGAGCAAGCGAGAACAAAGAGTGAAAAACTTGGGAAATTATGAAAATGAAACCGTTCCCCCACCTTTTTTATAACCATTAGATCGTGGGGGATTGTGAAGGTCATCATAACCTATACGCCCCTAGGACTGACAAAGGCCATAAATACACACCACGTGTCACAAAAACTCTTCGCCTGGTTCAGAGCAAAAAAATTCCCATCACCTTGAACTCCCGCGAGCAAGACTCCCCGTCAAAACGAACACATCCGTACAAGTCTACGAGCAGAAACCCTCATTTCTACGAGGATGACGAAACTCCTGGTCGACATCGCGTGCTAGCAGCTAACGACCATATCTGGTCGGCGCATAAATGCAACAACGCTTGGCCCTACGAGCAAACCTCCTCGTCAAAGTGAACACTTCCGAGCAGAGATGTTCGCCAAAAAACAGCTATCTCTCCGAAGACGTTGCGGGTCCTGATCATCATTTTCATGCTAAAGACTGACGACCACGTCGAGGGGCACGAATGAAGCACTCCATGCGATCTACTACCTGCCCGACGATACGAGTAACGGCTGCCTAAGTCATTACTCTACAACAGAGCAATGACTTGGGGGGCTCCTGTTCTGGACTGGGCAGGGCTTCCTGCCCTTATGGGCCAGGCCCAATCCAGTATAACTGGCGAATAGGCCCAGTATGCACAATATAACCGTTGGGCACAATATGACCGTTGGGCGTGTCCCCCTCACGCGCAGAATAAGTCACACGTCCAGCCACCTCACCGGATATTGCGGGAACAGTTAGCAGACCACGTGCTTTGTTCGCCACCCATTTATCTATAAAAACCCCCTCACTTGAGAGGGGCAGGTATCACGAATCATATACCTGACTTCTCTTACTTGCTTTCCCCTTTCTTTGACCAAATACTTACTTTGGCATCGGAGTACCTTGCAGGTACCTCCACCCCCTTTTTTCTCCAACAAGCAGCTGCATTTGCCCTACACGAAGGCCGCGACGATCTCTTTCTGGTCATCTCCGATTAGTTATCAAAAGTAAATCTGGGTCTGCGACGGGGCTGGTGGTCTGGGCAGCAATAACTTGGTTCCTTTGGTACGACAGGAAGTGCCTCATCTTCGATAACAAGTTAAAGTCGGTTATGGAGCAACTGAACTCAATTAAGTATTATAGTTGGAGATGGTTTTCAGTTGATAAATCTAAGTCTTGCCCTTCTTTTTACGACTGATACACGGTGCCTTGTGTCTGTTTTAAGTAGCTTTGTGTAATTTCTTGTGTATGGGTTGTTGCACCCTTTGTGGAGCTAATTTTATTTAATTGATTGCATTGCCTTCTAAAAAAACAACTAGTTATGGCTTCTATGGTTTTGTGAATATTGTGTTTTTTTTGTTCTTTTTATTTTTTTTCCCGTTGTAAGGTTGAGCATCTCTTATACGCCTTTTAATCTATCTTTATTTAAAGAATAGATCTAACACAAATTCTAACCCACCGTGTTTGGTTTGCACAATCCAAACTCAGAAAGAGAAAAAGTTTGAAAATTAAGAGGCTTTTGAGAATGAACGGAGAACTTTCTACTCTTGTTTTAGTTCCTCTTAGTATTTAGGGTTCCTCTTAGTATTTGTGGAGCTAATTTTATTTAATTGATTGCATTGCCTTCTAAAAAAACAACTAGTTATGGCTTCTATGGTTTTGTGAATATTGTGTTTTTTTTGTTCTTTTTATTTTTTTTCCCGTTGTAAGGTTGAGCATCTCTTATACGCCTTTTAATCTATCTTTATTTAAAGAATAGATCTAACACAAATTCTAACCCACCGTGTTTGGTTTGCACAATCCAAACTCAGAAAGAGAAAAAGTTTGAAAATTAAGAGGCTTTTGAGAATGAACGGAGAACTTTCTACTCTTGTTTTAGTTCCTCTTAGTATTTAGGGTTGCACAACCCATAATAGTCCCTTTAATTCACTTTTAATTATTAGTTAAAAAAAAAAGTAGTCCATACTCTATGGAGAAGTTTGCCTATTAAGTATTAAGCTACTTTAATATATTTTTTTTATGAAACTTTATATACGAAATTTGGATAATAGTAAAACATACTCATCGTTGTCGTTTCTGCACGTGCATGTATATGTGCATATCTTATGTTTTTAGACAGGCCAAATATTCTTTCCAATCTATAAACCTTAATAATACATCCTTTGCCAATCATTCTCTAATCAATTTTAATTCACTAATCTCCAACTTGCATGATATACCTAACTATGCTTTTCTTTTAATATATGATTAGCATCAACATTATTGAGCTTAGCAGTAAAGGCTAATATCCTACAATAGAATTAATGATTGTTCAAGCGGTGTTTATATTTATTTATTCCGTTTGAGAATAATGTCACTTTATCAAAGAAATTTTGTCAAAAAGTAATTATTATTCCTATATTTTAATATAGATTTTTTTTTTCATTTATTTTTTATGATTTTTATTATGTGCATTATTTTAAAAGTATTTTATTTTATATTTATGATGATAGAAAATACACCCACAGCTAATAAAATTAGTTTAATAATAGTTTTATGTCTTTTGATTACTATTATATGTACAAAAATCTTAAATGAAATAAATTTTAGTAGTACAAAAATGAAATTAATTTTAAAATGGAGTAAATAGTATCTTGGGAGGGAATTTATAAAAAGAAAAAATTAGGGATAGAATAGTATTTTGGAAGGAAATCTTTAAATAATGTGTTGCATCTCGAAAAATACGTTCTTTCGCAAAGCGTTCGCGCATTCTCGGAAAATGATATCGAAAAGAGTCGTCACCGAACTGTATTTATTTCAAAAGAGGAAAGAGAAAATATCGATAAAACATTTAAAAAAGAAAGAAAATGGTCGTCGCAACAAAATTCGGGTACACGAGTCGATTACGCAAGGGGAAGGTATTAACACCCCCCACGTCTGTTGTACTCAACGAGAACCTTTTAGTTAAACTTGCAATTGAATGTTAGCTTATGTTAATTGTTTTCTTCAAGTGATAAAAGAGAAAAAGGAAAACTAAAGGGATTGCAAAAATGTTTTTATTAGGGTGCTTGACGAGATTGCAGGTCTCGCTCCTACGTATTCTCGGGTACAATGAGGAACTCAAAGCTTCACAATTCGGGGTAGAAAACTACGTTTTATAGGTTGGTTTGCTTTAATGAACAAGTGTTTAGATCACGTTCTAACGATTAAACATTGGCTTGTACGCTCGCGGTGGAGGCTTAAGCGCTAATATGTATTCGCATTAGAAGGTACTAAATAATGTTCTTTTGTAAAAGGTTTTCGATCGCACGGGGAGACAAAATAAGTTTGATGTGTTGAATGTTTTAGGTGAATAATGAATCCTTGGTGAGAACGAGACGCGAGCCTCGGGACCAATTATTCGGCGTTTCATTGGAATGCTAGACTCCAATAATCCTTTTTCATTTAACGTACTTATTAAATTTGTTTAATGGACAACGAACGCTCGATAAGAATGAGACAGGTGCCTCAGAGTCAATTGTTCAAGGGTTCCACTAGAATGCTAGACTCCAACGGTCCTTTTTTGTCCAAATTTATAATAAGTGTTTTAGAAACGAAAGAAAGAACAAATGGCTAGCCTAAGACGTGTGCCTCGGGACAAATCATTCAAGGATTCAAGGAATGCGAGACTCCAAGTGTCCTCTTCTTTCGTGTTTGTTAAGAAAAGATTTTAATGTTACGCTTAATCGAGAAAAGATTTGAGTTTGTGTAAAAACAAAATTAATCGGGTTTATAAAAAACACTTAGTGTTGGACCAAAGTTTTGAAAACCCACTTAACGTTGGACTAAGGGTTTTAATCATCTTTTAAACTTATGTAATTAGTTACCATTTATTTACTTAATATTAACATTTATTTATTTAATTTAGAATAATTAAATAAATAAATAAAACTAATAAAAATAAATAATAGAATATTTGAATCGAGAAAAGTAATTTTTTTTAAAATTATTATCCATTATTATTATTTAAACATTTTAAACTAATCATTAAAAAAATTAAAAATATGCAAATAACTTAATAATAATAATATTAATAATAATAATAATAATAATAATAATAATAATAATTTAATTAACAAGGGCCCATGGCCCAATGCTTCACAAATAGAAGAAAGAAAAAAACTACAAAAGACAAGGGTTCAAATAGTAGGCCCAATCCCACAAGGCCTAGTATGTTGCGTCAGCAAGGGGAGTCAAAGGAGGGAGAGTCAACATTTATTGACTCCATCCCCAACACTTAATTTTTTTTTTGAAAAGCAAAAGAATATATTAATAGGCATAAGGGATGCCAAATAAATACAAGAAGTCTAACTGCTTAAAATAGGTAGCAGCACAAAAGAAATAACTGCTACAACCAAAGAAACACCTAAACAACCAACACCACAACTGCTAACCACCTGTCTAGACAATAGATTTGATAAAACCAATACAGTACTTGACTTCAATAGACCCCAAAACCATAAAATACACAGCCACCAAACCTATACTAGATTTGAAAGGAAAAAAATTATGCAGAAACCATTCAACACCCAAGGGCCAATTCAGAATAATTGCAGAACTCCACCAGAAGAAACTGACTTGGGCCTAAGGATCTCCCGCCACATGCCGCGACGAATCGATAGAGCTTACTGGGATTTGGACTTTATCAATGAGATTCAGTCTACTGAAAGACTGCCACCAACAACATAATGCTACCAGAACCTTCAATAGAAGTTTATCCATTGCCAGACCCTACGCAAATGATCCAAATTTATAAGACGTTCACCTGCTATTGGAATTTACGACATCTAAGATTGCTAAAATTTCTAATCAACCAATTCCAAGATGACTGATGTAGTGCTTCACCCACTTAATGGAGTTCTTTTTAGAATTAGAATGACTGAGGAAACGATGGGGCCTTTATCCAAGTCGGTCATCAAAACGGTCCCTCAAAGTTCAGATTCTGAGGACGAGTTTTCGTTTATGAACAATAGTGAAGATTTAGATGGTAAGGAGCATGGCGGATCCGGCAAAGAGGATGAAGATGATGTCGTTTCTATCGAGGAATTGAACTCGGATAGCGTCAGAAGTAGACTTGATAAAAAGATTAGTTTTGTTTTAAATGATTCTATCAAAAGCACAACAGAAGGTACCGTTTTGGTGAATAAAAGTGGGCTCGAGGAGTCTGGTGCTTTGGATGTTGAACCTCCTGATAGGGGTTACGTGTCTATTTCTGCTTCGAAGGAGTTTAATGAAGTTCAAAAGTCGCAGGAGGTAGGTCCGACTTTTGAGGTGGACGGGGTTTTTAGAGATTCTATTGTTTTAAAAGACAATTTAGTTTCTTTTGATGGGCTTTTGAAAGCCCAACTAGCCATGAGATCAAGTAATAGTGGTTCAGGCCCAGCATCTAATAATTTGGGCAGTGGAGTCCCTCTCTTGTCCCCAATTCCTGCTGAAAGAGGGCCCAATTTAGGGTTTGATTTGGTTTCGGAGTCAGATTCCATTTCTTCTTTCTCTCAGTTTAATGAAAATCATAGTGAAAGTTCACCTGGAGCTGGGGTACACAGAAGGGTAATTGCGTCTAAACCTAAATCCAAGAAGGCTCTCGTTCAAAGAATAGATACTATCGAAGAAGATCCATTATACTCGGAAGGGAGGGAGTCGCGTTGCCACTCTGTTACAGATTCAGAGGTTGTTATGGGCAATAAGAGGTTTTGGTCGGAGATGGAATCAAAGGTTTCTTTGAAGGTATGGGACATTTTTCATTCTTTAGGAATCAGAGGAGAAGGAAATAAGGAAGATTTATTGGCTGAAATTCAAGCTTTGGAGGCAAGAGACAGGGGAAGGTTAGGTCAGAAGGAGTCTAAATCTAAGGTAACTTAATGAATTTACTATCCTACAATATTAGAGGATGCGGGAACATAGTTAAAAGAAAGAGAATAGCAGGGTTAATTCAGTCGAGGAAGATGGATGTTTGTTTTGTCCAAGAATCAAAATTGCCTCTGATGGATCATACTATGGCAGCGCCTATTTGGGGGGATCAGTCAGTGGGTTGGTCGTCAGTGGGAGCTTCTGGTCAGGCTGGTGGTTTGATTACTCTATGGAAGATCGACGACGTTAATGTTATCTTTAGTATCAAGGGAGAAGGTTTTCTGGGTGTTATGGTGGATTGGAAGGGAAAATAGGTGATGTTGGTTAATGTTTATTCTGCTTGTCAGTTAGGTCGCAAAAGATTGTTGTGGAAAGAGTTGGTTGATCTTAGGAGCAGGTTCAAGGAAGCGAAATTCATTTTCGGGGGAGATTTTAATGCAGTAGCTTAGGCAGGTGAAAGGAAAGGTGTGTCTATTAGAGAGAACAAGAAGGAAATTGAGGATTTTCATTCGTTCATTTCAGAGGTGGGGTGTTTAGATGTTCCTTGTGTGGGAGGAAGGTTCACTTGGTTTAACAGTTCCGGATCAGCGCGTAGTCGTCTCGATATATTTTTGATTTCTTCTATGTTGATTGAGGATTGGGGCATTTCGAACCAGTTTATTGGCGACAGGGACGTTTCTGACCACTGTCCTATATGGCTCAAGCCGAAGGTGGTGGACTGGGGACCTAAACCCTTTTTCTTCAACAATTGTTGGTTGAAGCACCCAGATTTTTATTCTTTCGTCGAGTCTAACTGGAAGTCTTTCGAAGTCTCAGGCAGGGGAGACTTCGTTCTAAAATCTAAATTGGGGCTTCTCAAGAAGTGCCTTAAGGAGTGGAATGTTAAGGTTTTTGGGTGGCTAGATTTGAAAATTAAGAGAGGTGTTGAAATTCTGAAAGATTTAGATGCCAAGGAGGATTGCGCAGGGAAGGCAGGTGTTGAGGTTTTAGTCAAACGAAGGAAGGAGGTGAGTAAAGATATTTTGAAAGGTCTTAATTTAAAGGAAAGTATGCTTAGACTGAAATCTAGAGCCTTGTGGTTAAAGGAGGGTGATAAAAATTCAAAATTTTTCCACAATGTTGTAAGGGGTAGGAGAAGGCGGAATAGCATCACTTTCGTGAATATGGATAGAGGTAGGAAGGAGAGCGTAGAGGATGTTAAAGATGAAATATGGAGGTATTTCAGTATTAATTTCTCTGAACAAGTTCAGAATCGTCCTTCTTTCAAAGACTTTCCTTTTAACAAGTTATCTGAGTCGAATAGTAAGTCTTTAGAGGAGGTGTTTTCTGTTGAAGAGATTAAGGAGGATGTTTAGTTATGTAATGCTAGCAAGAGTCCTGGTCCGGACGGTTTCACTTTCGGTTTCTTCCAAGCTTGTTGGAATATTGTCCAGCCGGATGTTGTTCGTTTTGTCCGTGATTTCTATTCGAAGCATATTCTTACGAAGGCGGTTACTGCTTCTTTTATTGCCTTAGTACCAAAGATAAAAAATCCTCAGTTTCTTAACAACTACATACCAATATCTTTGGTTAGTTGCTATCAGAAGTTGTTATCTAAAATTCTGGCTGGTAGATTGAAGAAGGTAGCGGGAACGATCGTATCTGCTGAACAGTTAGCTTTTGTCCCTGATAGATAAATTTTTGATGGGGTCTTGATTGCTAATGAAGTCTTGGACTTCGCTAAGAGGAATAAACGCAGCTGTATGTTCATCAAGATTGACTTTGAGCGTGCTTTCGATTGCGTCTCTTGGGAATTTCTTAGAACTGTTATGGGTCGCATGAATTTTGGGAAATTATGGATGTCTTGGATGGAATCTTTGGTATTTAGCGGTACTTCTTCGGTTCTTGTCAACGGTAGTGCAACGCTCGACTTCAATGTTTCTAAAGGGCTGCGTCAGGGGGACCTTCTCTCCCCGTTTCTGTTCATTCTGGTTACGGAAATGCTTTCTATTATGTTTAATAAGCTGGAGGAGGTTGGTTTGTTCAAGGGTTTTAAGATGGCTGAAGGTATTTCGTTTAAGTTGGTCCAATTCGCTGATGACACAATTCTCATTGGAGAAGCTTCCTGGGACAATTTGTGGAGTATCAAGGCTGCACTAAGGGCTTTCAAGTTGTTATCGGGGCTGAAGATTAATTTTAGTAAGAGTAGTGTGGGGAGTTTAAACGACAAACCAGGCTTTTTAGATGCAGCAGCGGATTTCTTAAATTGCGTTAAGAGTAAAATCCCGTTTAAGTTCTTGGGCATTTATGTTGGAGAAAGTCCAAGAAAGGGAGTTGTGTGGAAGGAGGTTATTGAAAGCATTCGTTTACGGCTATCGTCCTGGAAAGGGAGAAATTTGTCAATAGGAGGCATAGTTACTCTTATAAACTCCATGCTCAACTCTTTGCCCTTATATTCTTTGTCGTTCTATAAAGCGCCGAAGACGGTGGTCAAGGCTATTCAAGGTATTCAGAGTCGTTTCTTATGGGGAGGTTGGTCGGATAAAAGATCTATTCATTGGGTAGAGTGGAAAACGGTTTATGCATCTAAAGATAGGGGTGGTTTAGGAGTTAAGGATTTGGAGGCTTTCAACAAATCTCTCTTGTTGAAATGGAGGTGGCGAATTCTGCACGAGAAGCAGGCTTTGTGGTTCAAAATTCTGAAATTCAGGTACGCGACAGGTAGCCTTTCAACCGAGGTATTGAGAGGTGTGGGGGGTAGGGTCGACAAGGACGCCTTCATCTGGTGGAGGGATTTACGTTCGGCTGGTTTTGTTGAGGAAATAGGGGAGGATATGTTCTCTGATAACCTGTCCTGTAATCTGGGCCAGGGAGAGGACATTCTTTTCTGGCATTCGAGATGGTTATTATGTTGTCCTCTAAAGGATGTCCACCCTAATGCTTATGCTGCCGCAAAATATCCATTTTCTTCTATTTCTGCTGTAGGTGAATGGTCTGGCTCTAGCTGGCATTGGTATATTGAGCAGCACCATGTTTCTGGCAATATTAATGAGGCTAAGGAGATGGATGAGTTGTATAGAAAGTTAGAGTTTCATTCTCCAAAGAAGGAGGTGCAAGATAGTTTCAAGTGGCTCTCCGGTGATTCCTCTGTTTTCTCGGTTGCTAGCTGCTACATGTATTTATCTGACTTTCATGAGTCGGCGAAGGAGATTAGGGATGAAGAGGAGGAGGCTAAGTTGGATTCGTTGAATCGGATTTGGAGAATTAATGTTCCTTCGAAGATTCAGATCTTCTTGTGGCGTTTGGTCAAGGACAGAGTGGCGACGAAAGTTCAGCTGGCTCGTCGAAATGTTTTTCTTGGTGAAGATGGTAGTCTTTGTCCCCTTTGTCAGGGGTCCGACGAAACAAGTTTTCATCTTTTCTTCAGCTGTATTTATGCAGTGGAAGTTTGGGGGGTATAAGTAGATGGGTTGGTTTCGAAGTGAAGTTTCTAGCTCATTGCGCGACTTCTTTCCTGGATTTTACAGAGACGATTATGAACGCTAGTCGTAAGTCTTTCGGCACTGTCATTTGGATGGCGGCATAGTGGTGTATTTGGTTAAGTAGGAATAGTTACATTTTTCAGAAGGAGTTGGTGCCTGTCTCGGATACTTTGTACTCAGTTAAATATTTATCTTGGAAGTGGATTGGTAAAATCTCAGATAAGAGTAGCATTAGCTTTTATGATTGGTGCACTGCACCCGTAGATTATTTGAACCGTTTTTAATTACCGGTCCCATTGTATTTGGGTTAAAGCACCCCTTGTGCTTTCTATATTCAATTGCTTATTAAAAAAAGGAAAATGGATATCTAAAGAATAGAGACGCACACGTGCATGATATCATGGTGGGGGACCCATGTGGGATCCCTCAATTGACCTAAAGTCGAAGCCACGTGAGGAAGGTCTGGGATAACAAGTGGCTAAGGGTCTTAACGCGTGGCTACCATGTAAGGAAACCCAAGAATACTTCAAAACACAACCTAAATGGAGAGAGAGAGGGTGAGGGAACTCGTTTACCAAACTCTTCCTCTCTCTTATGAGCCTCACATTCTCTCCCTACTCATGAGCTTCACCCCTTTGTTCTTCCTTCTACGACCACCTTACCGGAGGCAGGCGAAAGCCCAAGGCAGCATCCCCGTCTTCTCCGACGAACTTCAACCTTATTCGCCCAAACCCCCAACACTAACCCCACCTAAACTGAAATTCGACCTCATCTTTTTCAAAATCTTCACCAAACGCCTAGATTAGGATCTAGGGTTTTAAAAAAACCTGAACCCTCTTTTATCACAGAAACCCAAAATTTACCATAAATCCTTAATTATGTATCAACCTCCACACGAAATTAAACAGAGAATCCACGCAACCGCACAAAATCAATCTAAAAGGGAGCAGAATCAAGCTGAACCATAATTATGCATCACTATTTTGTTCAGTTTACACGAAGTCAGTCACAAACGAATCAAATACCAACAAAAGAGTTCATGTTAACAATGTAAAAAGGTTTATTACCGTTCGGAATTTACCAGGGTTGTGAGTTCCAACAGGTATTTACCCTCATCTCGTTGCTCTGTTCTGATTCGTCTACTTTTTCTATTTTTGTTACTTTTGGTTGTTGCTGCTGGTTCTAGGTTTGTAATAATGATTTTGACAGGGTTTTGGAGTATGAGTTGTAGGGTTTTGGAATAACTTTGACAGAGTGAAGATGAGTAATTGATGATCCTTTATGTTGAACATTATTAATGCATTTATAGGACAATGGATTAGGGGTAAGGTTGAGGTTGAATTTTGTATGAAAGTATTTTATTTTCCTCAGATATTTTTTCTTACTCGTGTAAAATGGTGTGGTGGATTATTAGAATGACGATAAGAAATCAAACCATTCGCGCATATATATCAATCTCGAAGTTTTTTATCGAAAAGATATCGCCGATACCGGTGAACGAGTCACTGGTTAAGGTGCGACACCTATCTTTTTTTTAATGGAAAGTAGTATGCACATGCAATACCAACCGAGGTCTTTTAGCACAACTCATGGGAGTCAGGAACACTATCTTATTGAAATACGCCTTTAGAATAAACCCTGTTTCAATTAGGACTTTTGAGGGTTGTAACGTGGCCTGGTTCATGGTTTAAGAAAAAAGGATTTATAGCTCAAAATTTCGTTTGTACCCACCCCTTCTCCTTGATGTTCTCCAGTCGCTCACCTTTCAAAAGGTTATGAATGATATGAGGATGGTTAAGGAACCCACACGGTTTACAGAGTGACATTCACCCCTTTTTGCCTTTGGCGTCTGTGATCACACGACTTGTTCTTTGCTTGAGGATTTTTCTTTTGTCATCCCTTACACTTTTTATTCTTTTGTTTTTTTTATTTCCCTAATTTTTGCCTGGACTGACTCCTTTGAGTTTTTCGATTTTGAAGTCCAGCGGGATGCCCTAACTTTTGCCTAAGTCATCTGTTTTCAAGTTTCGACTTAGCGGGCTTTTCTCTTTCCTTTGATTTTTTTTGAACAAATCACGTGACACAAGTTTGTATTGACTTGTTTGAAAGGGTTATGACTGTCTTACTTTTCGGTTGGTGAGGTATAACCATGGATGTAATTGATCCTCGAATGGGACACACCTTTTGAAATCTGAACGCATGGTCAAATTAACTGACACCTACCCTGCCCCGGGTTAAAATTGAGGGTTTTTTCCGCTTACAGAAAGAAACTCCAACTTCTAGGCTCAACAGGGTTTGACAAAGGTTCCACTTCCTTATATCTCCGGTGTTTAGGGATTTGAAACAATGCCTGTATATCATCAAGAGGGTTTTATCCAGAAGCATACAACCAGAGATTTCGCGTTTTCCTCTCATCATCCTCCCTCCAAGAGTTTGAACAAGAAGGTTAGTATTGCAGTGCATACAAACATTAAATGAGTGAATATGAATGAACTTCTTCGAGAAAAACATACTTATTGCATTAAGATCAATATTCAAGAACAGACAAGTTTATTACATGCAAACATTAACCAGTAATGAAAATTACAAATGAAAATGCAGTAAAGAAAAATGATGTTCGCCATTGTTGAGGAGGCTTGGCTCCGAGTGGACTGATTGCTTCAGGAGATGTCTTTGTGGTCTCAATTGCTCACTTGAGAAGCTTCAGTTAATGTACAGACCGTCTTCGGTGAAATTGATAAACCCAACGTCAATGAGATCTTGCACCTTGTGCCTAAACACCTTGCAATCTTCAATGGCATGCCCCTGTGTCCCCGAGTGGTACTCGCATCTAACACTCTTGTCATAATTTGGGGGAAGGGGATACGGAACAGGAGAAGCTTCCTTTAGCTCGATCAAAGAGTCTTGAAGTAAACGAGCAAGCAGATAACTGTAAGGAACATTAATGGGATCAAACTTTCTCTCCTGCTTTCTGGACTTTTGTTGACTCTTCATATGATAGCTCTGTTGTCGATACCTACTTGTACCTTCCTTTCGTTTGGGCGCTTTCTTCCTTAGACTTGGCTTAGGAACAGGCAACAGTTGAGGACGAGAAGGTTCTAAAACCACGGGCTGCAAGAAATGCCCCTGACTTGGTGCAACTTCAGGAGGGGCGACAGGGATATTCATTTCTTTTGCAGTAACAGGAGTGAAGCCACCTGGTATGCTTACGCCACCCGGTGTGAATTCATTTGTTTTCAAGTCGATCAGATCCTGGACCACATGATAAAAGGCTTTACATTTTTCCACATCATGCCCCAGCGCACTAGAGTGAAAATCACAATGGGCATTTGCATCGTAATCGAATGGGAGCTTTCCACGAGGAGGATTTATTGTCCGAAGTTTAACCAATTGGAGCTGAAGTAGATACCTCAACAGCTAAGCATAAGACATAGGAATTGTATCAAAGATTCTGTCAACTTTCTTCGACTTTGGTGGGTAATTATTAGCCTTGGGGTTGTCTTGGCAGACGAGAGGTAGCTGCTGACGAGGAAATTCCGGAAACCCAGGTTGTGCGGAAAATCTGTGAGGCACATCACTCTTTGGGAGGGATCCCTCAAACAATGGAGGAGAGACAATTCCAGCCACGACCTCAGGCATGGGAGTATTATCTTTGCTTAACGCACCTCTCACAACGTCCATAACCAGACTCATCTGAGCCTTCAGTTGGTGTACCTCCTCCTTCAGCATTTTCTGGTCTTGAATCAAGGCTTGCATGTCCCCCATAAACTGCCCCATTTGGCTTCGTATTTCCCTCAGCTTCGCTTGAACTTGATCCATGGTCAACTTCCAGCTTCTTTGAAAAAGTTAAGTCTGAAATTCTAAAGAGAACCAGATCAGGATGAGAATAACCAACTTCAAACACCTGCTATGCAAATGAATATGCAAATGCAATGTTATGAATGCAATAAGACATGGTATCAAAGCTTCCATATAATCTGAATAATCATTGTGCTGTGCTGATGTGTGAATAAGCTCATAGGTCTGTTCTGAAGAGAATACCAGAATACCAGAATACCGGATGATCAGAATACCAGAATACCAGGCTGATAAATCCATACTGATAAGAAAACCAGAATGCCAGGTATGTTGAAGGCCAAGGTCACCTGTAAACAACCCGCCCCTCTCACATGTATGTACTAGAAAGTGAGGATTCTCAAATTCGGATCTCGGAATAAGAGGTAATAACACCTTCAGCCCGAAGGATACAATGCTATCGCCAAACAAAGAGATCGTCCTCTGATTCTCCTCAAAATAAAGAGGAGTCATCCTAAAAGGTCATCCAGACTTAACAGCTCTTCCAGATAGCTCCACCATTGTGGGAGATCCACAACGTAGAATTCTCTAGAGAGAACCACATCCAGATTATGTCTCATATTCCCTCCTCGCACCGAAATTGAACGTGAGAGGATATGAAACACACTAAACATAAGTGCACTCAGGCCTGTGTATTGGGCCTATCTCTCATAATACCCCATCCCGCCAAACAGAAAACAGCACAGTCCAGTATAGCATAATATAACATATGAAATGAAAATGCTAAAATGCGGTAAATACAGTAGTATATAGTAAGGCAGTAATACAGTAAATAGCAATACAGTACAACAGTAAATACATCACAACAGTAAACACACAATGAAATAAAAACAGACAAGCGCTAGGATTGACTCGCTAAGGAAACCAGAGATTTTGGGTTCGATCCCCAGCAGAATGGCCAGCTGTCGCTCCTGGGATTTTCATCCAAGTACAAATGCGAAAGTGGCATCGAAACAGAGTCGCCAGCAATGTGTATTTATCCCAAGAGAGGGAAAAGAAACACTGCGTAAACCTGAAGGAAGGAAAAAGCATGGTCTTGCGACCAAGAGATATGGGTTCGGGAGTCGGTTACGCGCGAGGAAGGTATTAGCACCCCCCACGCGTCATTCGTACCCGATGGGATCCACGCTTGCTACTTCAATCAAAGGGTGTAAGAAAAAGGATACTGGAAAAGGAACTGCTAGCTGGAGAACTGGAAAAGGAAAAGGAAAGAGAGAGAGAAACAAATGTAGGGAAAATAAAAGAAGTGCTCGAATGGGCCCTACCCCACTGCCTACGTATCTCATCGGGAACATGAGAATCAGAGCGACGTAGTTCCCCTCTGCTAAGGGAAAAGTGTTTGTGTTTTTAGTGGAATACGTCAACATTCGCGTCCTAGCAGTTTAGGTGTTGCAACTCATTGTATGGAGACTTAGGCGTTACCTGTTTGCGGTAGAACGGATATGACGCATCCTTAAGGAATGAGTGAAGAAGATGAGAAGAGAATTGTTTGTTTGTTTTTGTCTTTTAGAAAAAGAAGTGTCTTGTTTATTTGATGTTTTGTAACACACATTGTATTTAAGTCCCTCATGTAAGATCGAATGCCTCGCATATCGACCCAAGACGGGACGTACGCTAAACATTCTAAGAAAGTGAGAGAAGACCCCTCACCTCCTTATTCTCACATGAAAGGCTCAAATACAATATTTGTTATGCCTTTATTAAGTGTTTTTTACTTTTGTTTTGAGATGAGAAGAGGGGACTCAGATAGGAGCAAAAGGTGAAAAATAAAAGGGACTAAGAGTCACCCTAATGTTATCTATCATACATGGATGTTCCTATGGTTAATGTGGTTTAAGAAACCTAATCCTAAAAGAAAAGAGAAGAAGAGCAAAAGAAGCAACTTACTTCCAAGATGGAAGTTAAGTTGATCTTAAAGAGGGATGAAGAAGAAATTATTCAAGGAAAGCATATAAATGCTTATCATGATCACAAATTGAATTATTAAAAGAGATAAGAGAAGATGAAAGAAAGAAGCGCATGTGGAAGCATATCCACACACTTACTTACCCTTTGCACCTACATGAAAAGGTTAGTTCACAAACTATTTACATGTAGTGGAATAAGGAAAGAAAACCAAATAATGATCAAACAAATCAAGAACCAATGAATAAGGATCCTAAGAGATGAAACTCAATCAAAGTCAGAACCTACATCTAAAGGTATTCTCTAATGTTAAGATATTAAACACACATTAACTATGCACAATCAAATGTCCTAAACATCAAAGAAGTGAACTATGGAAGTGGAAGATGAAGAATGAGTGGAAATGCAAAGTGATCATGCATTAATGCTTCACAAAAGGTCAAAGTCAGAATCATATATCATTTACAAATGTCTTTTAATACTCATGAGTCATCACACAAATCAAGAATAAAAGAGTGCAAGTGGAAGAGATAAGATGAAGTAGAAGTAAGAATAAGAGAAACATGTTCCATTAGATGCACAAAGTGACATTTTAGATATGCATAACATATAACATGATTAAAGAATGCATATGGGCAGTGGCATACTATTGATGAGATGCAAATGGAAAGAGAGAAATGTCATATAAAATGCACACATGAAACATGTAGAGCATAAGAGGAGATAAGAGGTGGAAACATGTCAAAGTTCAAATTATGATGCATAAACTCATATCAAATGCAAACACAAGTCTAAGTGACCTATAATGAAACAAAGATGACCTATAATATCATACAAATGACCTATAAAAGATGCACAAACAAACGTAGTATGGTGGCATAAATGCCTCATCAAAACATGTTAGCATGAAGTAGAAGAAAGTGCACAACACTAATTCCAATCATGAAGCATCAAACAACTATCAAAGCACATGAGAAAATTATGGGAAGAGGTCATATACATCACTGATCAGCAGTAAAACATGGCACAAAAACTCATAGCAAAACTCAAAAGCAAAATGCCTCAAAAGGCCTCATGAAAGGACATTGAAATACACCACAAAACTACTTAAAGATACACATATAAACATATGATAAAATGACCTTAAAAATCAAATGAAAATTGTCTTATATACTTCAAGATATCCTTTAACCAATTCAAAAATAATAATTCAAAAATGTTGTATGAGATGGGAGAAATAAAATGCACAAGTTCAAGTGTTCATGAAGACATTCACTCAAAAGGAAACTGGAAAGAAAATTACAGAGTTATGATCTAAAATCAATAAAGTCAGCATTAAAAATAATGGAAAATTAGTTTAATGCATCAAGAACACGTATGAATTAATTTGGGATTTTTAGAGTTTATTTGGTATTTTTAAAAATAGAAAACCAAACAGATATGAAAAGGAAAATAGGAATTGAATAAAATGGGGGAGGGTGCATGCATAGTAAAAATGGAGTTGAAAACATTGTGGGCCTAAGCAAGGGAGGTGCGGATAGCACAAATTCCAGGGCCTAAAGGCGCAAAGGCCTGCTAGAGCACCATGGAATTCAGTCAACTTCTATTGACTGAATTTGAGCCATAGATCTGAGGGTCTTACATGGTAATCTCATCCAAAGGTCAAGAAATGATGGTGCGGGGTAACAATGGAATGTATGCATGCGTATGATTGAATGAAGGAGAAAGGTCCTACCGGACGGTGACAAGTGTCACCGCCGGTGTGGACCAAAAATTCCACAAACCCATAATAAAAGGGGAAAGCTCTAGAACTACTATTCAGTGAAACAAAAGATCTCTCACGCCTTCTATCTCTCCCTCTCACTGCATTATCTTTCTCTCTTAAAAAAACTAACCGCCGGAGATGACGGTGGCCGGAGGCGGCGCCACCATCTTCTCCGGCACCCAACTACCCCAAAACACCCAATGATGAACACGAACCCTAGTTAATTTCTCGCCCTCTTTCCGAATCTGTAAACGGTTTTTTTCAAATTCTTCCTCGAACCACGGGATCGACACTCTCAGAATTAAGAACACACAAAATTTAAATCGATCCACAATGAACTACTAAGTTCAAGGCCGCAGCTATAGAAAGAGATTGAAATTTACGTACCTACTGGAGACGAGTCCGGTGCTTCTTCGAATCTCCGACGATAAAGAAAAACCAGAGGTGAGATAATATTGATTCTACTTGCGCTATGGTTGCAATCGAAGTTGCGATGCTTGTTGAGTCTCCATTTGAGTCCGCTTTCTGAAATTGTTGTTGTTGAATGTCGCGCAGGTGAATGACTGAAATTGCGTTGGAGAATTGCTGTTGATCTGTGATTTCTACAGGTTTGCGGATTGGTGATGATGATGAAGGTTGAAGCAGCAAATACCGGTTCTCAATTGTGAAGAATTTCTTCTGGTTTCTGATCCTTGCTTTGAAATTTGTTGATGAAGGATTGAAAGATGCAATCTCGAATCGGCGTCTGCGTCGACTTCATAGGTAATGCTTCGATCTCCCTTTTTCCTCCATTATTTTCTTCTATAATCTTCGCTCTTTCTTCTTCTGTACGATTATTGTGCGGTTTCTTGAAGATTCGTTGATGTCGAATTCTCAGTTTGCAAATTGCCTTGAAATTTGGTTGCAGGTTCAACGGATTGATGATTGATGATGAAGGAAATTGAAGATGGAAGCAGAAAAGTGGTTGAAGGTTGAATTGCAGATCGATGAAAGAAGAATCAAGGAGAAAATGAAGGAGAATGAAGGAGAAGGCCATATGAATTTGAAGATGAGAGCTGCTCCTAATTCTCCCCTGAGCAGTTTTTTTTTGGAATTTGTTAGAGGTTCGATTAGTGGGTTAGAGGAATCGGTTATGTGAATTTTCTGTTGGAAGGTTCTTTCAGTTGGAAGTTCTGTTATGGATATTAGGGTGGTTTGTGAAATTGTTAGAGGAGTTTTTTTTTGGAATTCTGTTAGTTTTGGTTAGTGACAATTAGGAAGTTATGGTTAGTGATCTGGTGTAATTATGTTATATGATTTTCTGCTATGTTTCATTTGTAACCGATATGCTGCTGCTGCTATAAGTTTCACAAATGCCACCCATGGCTCGCCCATTATTTCGCCCATGTCTTGTTGATACTTGACAAGCTTTTATTAAGGAGGTGGCTTGTTTATCATGTTTGGAAAACTCATCATAAATATTTTTTCAATTCACCAGTTTGTGGAAGCACGTTTTCAGTTTCTGATGAGAGGAATTTCCAATAGACTGAAAATATGACAACTGAGCATGCAGCTGATGTTCCTCTTCACCTTTTGAATCAATTACCTTTTGAACATTCAAGAAACTTTTCTTAGGTACACACCCATTGTCTATTTCCAACTCGGGGCCTATGGTAGTTAATGCACCCATATAATCATCAACCTCACTGGCCACACGTCATCAGAATGATAGCAGTCTAGGATGCCTTCTCTTTTGTTTTGTCCATCATCCTCCACTAGTGATGTTTCATCAGGTACCTTGAGATGCTTAGAAGATACTTCACCTATCCCACTAGAAGAGGTTTCTTCGTGCTCCTTTACTAGATATCCGGTGGTCTTTACCGGAAGAGATTTGTTTGGAATTGGCTAATGAAATGGATTTATTATGGAATTGTTATTAGGGAATTAGATATTGAGTTAGGTTTAGATATGGACTTAGAATAGAATGAATTTGGATATTGAATGTGATTTGGAAATGTACATGGTTTACGAATGTGTTAGTTAAAAAATGGATACGGAGGTGGACATAGAAATTGGATGTGGATAATGACATATGAAATATGGGCATGGACCAAAATGTGTGTCATACCCCAAATTTTGACCACTAAGATTTCCCATCATTGTGCAAATCATCACCACAATATGGAGGAACCATCATGCCTCTAGGGTTGTTGAGCATTCACTACAATCAAAATTAGGGTTTTATGTCCTCCCAGAGCCTTAGACAAAGGATCAATCAAGGAATGACATGATCTTCAACTTGTCTACACTCTCAAATATCTATAAAGGATCAAAAGGACTCCCACTCCAAGGATTAAGCACAAAGCTGCTCCCTTCTAGGTGGATCAAGCCTCAAGATCGCCAGTATCACCAAATTAGGGTTTTGGTCGACCAGGGCCTCCAGATGGAAATTTTTCATCTGGGCACAAGCCACTAATCCAATACACAACCTAATATACTCCATGGAACCTCATGGACCCAATCATCAAGTCAATTTTGCCTCAGGGGATGCATTCCTCAAAAATCAGGAATTAGGGTTTCTTGACCTAATTCACCCCTAAGTTGACTTTTAGGGCAAATCATGAGCCAAGACCTCAAGAGAGGGTTTGAGGGCCTCTAATAGAGTGTAAGACCCAATCCTTTTTTTGACCAAATCATTTTTGGGCCTTAGTGTATTGTATAAGTCCCGATACTGTCAAAAACAAACGGCGCGATCGTCGCCTTTTCAAAATAACACTGGGCCTCTCCACGAGCTATAAGACCCATTCAAAATTTTGGGCCTCTAATAGAGTGTAAGACCCAATCCCCTTTTAACCAAAACCTTTTGGGCCTCACTTATTGTATAAGTCCCTCTGCGTTCAAAGAAAACCTCGGCGCGATCGCCATTTTAAACGAAAATCAATTGGGCCTACCCTCGTGTTATAAGCCCTACTCTTTTTCTTTAAACCTTTTGGGCCTCTTGAGAGAGTGTAAGACCCATCCCTTTGTACAGAAAACCTTTTTGGGCCTCAGTCACTTGTATAAGTCCCTCTGTACAAATTCAAACAGTGCGCTCACTGATAAAACCCTGGGCCTCTCCTCGAGCTGTAAGCCCCAAATCATTCTTTTTCAAAGCACTTTCTCCTTTGATTTTGAATATACTGTTGTTTTCAATCTTTCTTTGTTGAACAACTAACCAAATAGCATGGAAGCTCTACAACCGAGTAAGTGGTTATTGCTTTCATTTACCGCTTTCATATACATATAACTGTATTGTGGGGTTGTTTCACTGTAAGTCTTCTTTCATAAACTCATATCAACCGTGTAATAATAGTATAGATATTTAGAGTCTAAACTAGATCCCCATAGGATTACCAGACACAGTCTTCCCTCCTCTTGGGGTTAAACAATATGGAGAGATGAAAGGCAGCATTCTCTGTGAACCCTTTCATAGATTGTCACTCATAGAAGTTGTCAAAGAAACTCTATTCCCCAGAGATGATCTTTTCTCCGTGAATGGCATCTCTTGAGTTTCTTCCAAATTCTCGGACTTTCCTGGCTTGATCTATTCTCGGTGAATGGCATGTCTTGAACTTCTCGGGGTTTGGGGACCCACAGGCTTCTTAAAAGCATCAGCCTCCTCTTGGGCATCGTACAAGGACCCACAGGCTTCTTAAAAGCAACCCCGCCTCCTCTTGGGCATAGTACAAGGACCCGCCGGCTTCTTAGAATTATTCACAGCCTCCTCTTAGGCTTCGTATAATGATCTCTTCCTCCGGGAATGATAGCCTCCTCTTGGGCTTCGTACAAGGACCTCTCGGCTTCTTAAATGTTTCCAGCCTCCTCTTGGGCTTCGTACAAATTGTCCCGACGACCTCCTAGAGGTATAGGAACAGAACTTAGTCATCTTCATAAACCAGTCCTTTCCAAGAGTCTACTACTGTTTCTCAAAGCATAGTACAAAAGATAAAACTCTAGACTTGGACAGTCTAACCTCCTTGAGTCTCAAAGACATTCTTAAGCACCCTTCAGGAATAGGAAGTAAACCCGTAGACTCAGACAGTATCAATACCCTTCGGATTTCCCGCTTCCTCAAAGAAAAGGAAATATCCCTGATCCTCAAATCAAAACCCTGAGTACAGTATTGCTCATATAAGAACTGATTTTCTCTTTAAAATCAACATACTGGACCTGTCACTCAACTGAAACAGTAACCATAGCCTCCTCTTAGGCTTTGTATAATGATCCTTCTCCAGTGAAGTTAGCTTCCTCTTGGCCTTTGTACAAATGATTCTCCCCAGCGGAGTCAAACAACGTTTAGCCTCTCTCTCGGGCTTTGTACAAGACACATAAGAGACTCCCTCGTTGAGTCGATCACCTTTTCGCCTCCATCTCGGGCTTTATACGAGATACAAAAAGGTTCTTATTGAGTCAAACAAATTTTAGCCTCCATCTCGGGCTTCGTACGGGATACAAAAACACTCTCTTGTTAAGTGAAGTAGCCTTCATCTCGGGCTTCGTACGAGATACCAAAAGACTCCACCGTTGAGTCAAAACCTTTCAGCCTCTCTCTCGGGCTTTATACGAGACACATACTAGCCTTCTCTTAGGATTTGTATAAGAAAACCACTGGTTGATCCAATCAACCTTTTAGCATCAAAACTGTGCCTCGTTCACAGTACACAAACATCAACAACTCTTCATCTAATCGCTGTAAGCGGCAAGCCTCTGGATCATCTACATCCATGCCACTGTCCCTCTTTTAGCATGAGAAATTCCTAAGGAAAGATGGCATTGCTCTACACCGAGTTAAAGTCATCTCCTTCAGGTTGAAATCCCCTATAAAGGAAATTATGGCATTGTCGGATTCACATATCCCGGTTAAAGTAATTCTCCTTTATAAAACCGTTGTGACATACAACCCCCCTCTTTAGAGATGACAAATTCTCTCTAAAGTCAACACCTTTAGCTTCACATCTTGGGCTTTGAACAAGATACAAACCACCTTTCGCTTCACGCCTTGGGCTTTGAACAAGACACCAAAAACAACCCTTTCCTCCCATAGAATAGGAGGAACTACGAACGCTCTGATTTCCCTGTTTCGGTAAACGGGAATACGTAGGCATACGATTGTAAGAAAAATCTTAGCGAGCACACTAAACAAAAACCCAAAATCCCATACTCCCATGTATCTATCAAAAGCATCAGTCCTAACATCCTAATCCTTGTTCCCTGCTATAAAGTCGTAGAAAGAGAGAAAGAAAACCGTATTGGTGAAAATACAAATAACCAGTACAAAGGCCCCCCCACATTGATCGCATCCGTAACCTAACAGACCGCTGTTTAAACTCAGTATGCAAAGCAGGGTTAATTGGAGACATCTATTTCCCTTCCTTCATTAGCTTTAATAGGATAAAAAATGAATCGACCTGTAGTAAGCCCAACCGCATAGAGCGACCAGCGCTTAAGAACCGCGTCCAAAATCGCTCACTACAGAAAAATGGCGCCCACCGTGGGGCCTTTCTTTCTTTCTTAACGTTTAAGGTGAAAACCTTGGACAAATCTTTTTTGTGGCGGTGGCCGCCACAGAAAAATGGCGCCCACCGTGGGGCCTTTCTTTCTTTCTTAACGTTTAAGGTGAAAACCTTGGATAAATCTTTTTTGTGGCGGTGGTCGCCACAGAAAAATGGCGCCCACCGTGGGGTCTATTTCTAAACCTTTTTTTTCTTCACTTATGTGAAAACCATAGATTGGGGCTTCTACCGAGGAACCCATTTTCTGTCAGGAACTTAGGATTCATAGCTTTAAAGGTCTAGGATGTTTAGGACAAATATATATACTTCTTTTCCTAATTTCTATACGTGTTTATTTTTCTGCTAATGGGAATGCGTGTGATGCCGCATGTGGAAAGATTGAGTATACACTTAAGATAAGTGATGGCGACGAGGTCGACCATCAACCTCAGTGGAGGCTGACCAATGCAACCCATTCTCTCACCTAGACAATGGGCCGATTGTTAAGTCTGAGAAGCTGAGGAGCGAAACCCTTTCGTAGTGCGGAAACTATCGGAAATAGTTGTCACGCGATACTACCCTCATTTGAGGCTGGTGATCTATTCTCGGTGAATGGCACTTACTCTAAGATTGCTCTACAACTCGCTGGCGATCCGCTTGTTGTTTTGCTTTCCTGGGAGGAGCTGATGATAATGAGTACAGGTACAAAAATCACCTTAGTATAAACCTTTGGGGATGGGTAGAGCCTTGACTTCATGACAACGACCCTTTGACCCCATGTTTTTTCTATGTTTTTGTGTGCTGCATTCATGCATTCATTTAATAAAACATTAAAACATTCAAAAAATTTCTCTTCTAGTCTCTCTGTTTTTCAAATTAAACTGAGACTGTGATTGCAAATATCAGAGAAAAGGATTGTGCTAATGGATTTCGGTAGAAGGAGAACTCATACGTACACCTTCAAGGTTCCAAAGTTAGAGGATTTGAGAAGTTTAACAAGGATGATCACTAACCCTGAGGCTTTCAGAGCCAAGCACGGAGGTTTGCTACCACTGTTAAGAGTCCATGTGATTGAGGGAATCATGGATGCGCTCATTCAGTTTTACGATCCGGTCTATCATTGTTTCACATTCCCGGATTACCAGCTAGCACCAACGCTGGAGGAGTATTCTCATCTGATCTATTTACACATTACGGATCGAGCTCCATTTTCTGGACTGGAAGAAATTCCAAAGAATCAGACCATTGCAAGAGCAATTCATTTGGAGGAGTCTGAGGTCAGGACTCACATAACCACTAGGGGTGGCATCCAAGGTTTGCCAGCCTAGTTCTTGACAAAGAAGGCTCTGTATTTTGCCAGTATAGGAAACGTGACTGATTTTGAAAGCGTATTTGTCTTGCTCACCTACGGGTTATTTTTGTTTCCCAACATCAATAAATTCGTCGATATCAACTCCATTAAGGTTTTTCTCATTGGAAACCCTGTGCCGACTTTGCTCGCAGATGCGTATCATTCTGTACATTTGGGAAATTTGTACAGCGGAGGGGAGATCACATGCTGTGTACCTTTGCTTTACAAATGGTTTATCTCCCACTTGCCCAAGTTTGCTGCTTTTTTGGGATTGCAAGAGTGCCTTACGTTGGTCGCAGAAGATCATGTCTCTTACCAACTCTGATATAGATTGGTGTAATAAGATCTATGATGGAATCAGAATCATTGATCGTTGTGGAAACTTCCCCAACGTACCCTTCATTGGAACTAAAGGAGGAATCAACTATCATCCGATATGGGTTCGCTGTCAGATTGGATACCCGATGAGACACGTCCCACGGGGTGTTCATCTGGAAGGTCTTTTCTTCAAGGAAGGAGAAAACGACAGAGCACTAAAGATGGAAATAGTGCACGCTTGGAAACACGTTCATAAGAAAGGACGGGAGTCTCTAGGAAAACCGGACTGTGTCTCGGTGGAGCCTTATCTCCACTGGGTACAAACTAGAGCCTTCAAGCTAAAGATGCCTTATCCGCGTTACAGAATTCTTCTGCCGAGGGAATCTGTCATGTACTTCATGACGGAAACTGAAAAGCTTCAGGTTACTCTCAACAAAGTTCAAAAGGAGAGAAGGTCTTGGAAGAACAAGTACCGCACCCTCGACATAGAGTGCATCAAAATACAACAATTACTGAAAGAGAAAGATGCTCTGATTGAAATTTTGGAGCAACATACTGTAGATAATCAGGATGACCAAAGGAATTTGCTCACTCCTTTCACTTGGCAAAGGAATGACAACCCGACAACGGCCCAAGAGCCCCGGTCAAAGAAAAGGAAGATACTAGAATCAGCACCCGATTTCTCTTCAGAGAGGACTCTGGGCCCATTAGCTTAGGTTTCTGTTTCTGCACTTTGTAATCTGCTGTATTTCCATTTCTGTAATCCTTTGAATTTCAATAAAAAGGGGTTTCCCCACTGTTTGATATTTGCAATCTAATTGTCGAAGTTTATTTTGATTAAACCAAAAAAACAATTAATATAATCATTGCATTCATCATTCTCACATCGCGTATTCTTCTTACCTACGAATCTCACGTTTGTGTCTCGGTTCTAGAGTCAAACTGTCTCATTCGTATAATACTCGGGCCAATCTTCAGAAAAAGATGGATGATCTTGAGGAAGAAAACAGAGAGTTGAAAGAAGAGATCGACGCTCTGAGAGAGGATATGAGAAAGCTTCGTAACGACATGCAAGCCATGGCAGAAGCTCAGCTACAAAGGACTGTGATCTCAGAGATCACCTCAACGCCCATCGTGGAGAAGTATGATCCTAGGTATTAGATGCCGAAAGATCGTCCTTGGGGCATGCCTGTTAACTATATCCCGGAAGGATATGTTCCGCCGATCACTGAAGATCAGGGAATCACAACAGAAGCCGTTAGGCCTGAAGGTTACAAACTTCGGGAAAGTGAAGATGCCAGAGGCATACTGAAGACTCCTGAAAGTTACAAACTTTGGGAGACGCCAAGACTCACTACCATAGTCACGGTACCACCCCCTGTGGTGCACACTGTCCCGGAAGGACAGATTCCACAGACACCGTCTGGTAAGAAGGAAACTATGTTTGACAGAATGGAAGAATTCCAGGAGCAGTTCTTGGAAATGTAAAAGGAACTGCAAGCCATTCGCGGTCAGGATCTATTTGGAAAGGACGCCGCAGACCTCTGCTTGGTCCCCAATGTGAAAGTCCCGCACAAGTTCCAAGTGCCCGACTTTGAAAAGTACAAGGGTTACTCTTGCCCTCAAAGCCATCTGGTGAGGTACGCTCGGCGGATGTCAGCTCAGACGGAGAATCAGGACCTACTGATTCACTACTTCCAGGATAGTTTAACCGGTGCCGCATTAAAATGGTACATGGGTTTAAACCGTGCCACGATCAGCACATTCAGAGATCTTGGCACTGCCTTCGTCCAACAATACAAATACAATTTGGACATGGCACCCGACAGAGATCAACTCAGATCAATGTCGCAAAAGGACAAGGAAACCTTTAAGGAGTATGCTCAAAGGTGGCGTGAGATTGCCGCTCAAATTTGTCCACCTCTTGAGGAAAAAGAGATGACAAAGATCTTCTTAAAAACCTTAAGCTCATTTTACTATGACCGAATGGTTGCCAGTGCACACAACGATTTCACCGAGATGGTGGGCATGGGCGTACGTCTTGAGGAAGCTGCCCGAGAAGGACGTTTGGTAAAAGACACTGGATCGACGAGCGGTACTAAAAAATACGATAGTGCTCTCCCTAAGAAAAAGGAGCAAGATATTGGGAATATCTCTCTCGGAAAGCAAAGGCGAAGTTATCAACCGGTAGCAGCTGTGACTCCTGCTATCAACCCTGCATCTATTCCTACGTATCAACCTCAGGTTGTGCAGAGCCAACCTGATCAGCAAAGGACGCAACAACCTCTTCAGCAGGCTCGTCCTCCATACAACAACAACCGTACAACACGACCATCAGGGTTTGATCCTATACCCATGTTGTACGCAGAACTATTTCCATTACTACTGGCTAAGGGGCACATTCAGACTAAGTCTCCTCTTACAGTACCGGAAAATCCGCCTCTCTGGTTTAAGGTGGATCAAACTTGCCCTTATCATTAAGGAGGATCAGGGCATAACATCGAGACCTGTCTCAATTTCAAGTCCGACGTGCAAAAACTTGTTAGGAGCGGGGTCTTATCCTTCAAGGATACAAATCCTAATGTTCTCACGAACCCGCTGCCTCAACACGAGAAGGCTGCAATCAATTTGATAGAAGGAGAATTTAACGATGTCTATCAAATTCACGATGTACTCTTGTTGAAAACCAATTTGGTCAAGATGCATTGTAGATAGAGTGGATATGGCCATGTGCCGCCTCATAATTATCACCAGTGTGATATCTGCTCTAAAGACAACCAAGGATGTTCTGTGGTGCAAGCAGCTCTACAGGAACAGATGGATCTTGGATGGATCTAAGAGCACCGAGTTCGTGGAGTTAACATAGTCTACACGAATTCCAACGTCATTCAAAACCATGACATCCGTGCGATGAATGCCAACTTAGTGGCGATGCACTCAAGGCAAAGCCAATATCATAATCTGCATCGGCACGATTACAGTTCATGTCTGACTTGCTCGGTAAACAAACAGGGATGCTCTTTCATATAAGAGGCCCTCCAGCGTCAGATGGATCTTGGATGGATCCAAGACTACCGTGATAGGAATTCCTATCAAATCAACATGGTTCAGATCTTCGATATTCGCGTGATGAATACCAACCTGGTAGAGTTACATGCTGAGCAGGTCCGACTCAGATTCTTAATATCACATGACTATCAAAGCTGTAAAGCAGGTTGCGAAAATGATCGAGGTTGTACCCTTGTCCAGGAGGCACTTCAGCACTTGTTAAATCACTGGTGGATGCCAATCTATATGGATGAAGATACTCAGCAAATTAGTATCAGTAACAGGAATCCTACTCGGCGTCAGAGTCAGGATGTCCGATCTGTGGAAGCTAACCTAGTGAGGTTACATTGTATTCAAAGCGGGCGTGGCCAGGTGCCACTACACAATTATGACCGTTGTAGCGTCTGTTCGGAAAGTAACCAAGGGTGTTACCTTGTGAGAGCAGCTCTTCAGGGTCAGGTCGATCGTGGAGAAATTCGTCCATATCCGGGTTCTGGACCCATCAATTGGACGCCGAACTACCGTGCCGATCAAGTTGAGGATGTTGTCACAATCTCTGGTCATCACAGGACCAGGGATGTTTTTACCATTATCCTTCTACTTGACAAATCTAAAGTTCCCAACCGGGAACGGATCGAGATTACTTATGATGGTCAGAAAAATCAGAAGGTTCCCATAGTCATCTATCTACCGGGACCACTACCGTATGAATCAACTAAGGCTATCCCTTACAAATACAGTGCAACGACAATTGAAAATGGAAAGGAAATTCCATTACCCTCCGTCGTGAATATTACAGACATCAGTCGAGTAACACGGAGTGGTAGAATCTTCAACCGAAGAGTTGGGGAACTTAACAAAAAAAAGGAACTTCAGACAGAAGCTCCCGATCCACCCGTCGGTCAATCCAGTAATCCCGACCTTTCGACAAATGATGATGAGATGCTGAAGCTCATCCAAAGGAGCAAATATAACATTGTTGATCAACTGTTACAAACTCCTTCAAAGATCTCGGTATTATCATTGTTACTCAGTTCAGAAGCCCACAGGGAGGCTCTACAGAAAGTCTTGGAGCAAGCCTTTGTGGAACAGGATGTAACAATCAGACAGTTCGATAGTATTGTCTCTAACATCACTTCCTGCAACAATTTGGGATTTAGTGATGAGGAATTACCCGAAGAGGGTCGCCGTCATAACATGGCGCTCAACATTACAGTTAACTGCCAGGACGATGCTTTAGCCAGCGTACTGGTAGACACAGGGTCAGCCCTGAATGTTATGCCAAAGTACACTTTGATGCAATTATCATTCAAAGGCCCTCCGATGAGAATCAACGAGGTCGTCGTCAAAGCGTTCGATGGATCCAGAAAAATAGTTATTGGCGAAGTTGATCTTCCCATAACTATTGGTCCTCACACTTTCCAAGTCACTTTCCAGGTCATGGACATCCGGGAAACATACAGTTGTTTATTAGGAAGACCTTGATTACATCAGCCTGGAGCGGTCACTTCGACCCTCCACCAAAAGCTAAAGTTCGTCAAGAACGTTTAACTTATCACGGTTTGTGGGGAACAAGCCTTGCTTGTAAGCAACTTGTCATCATCTACTGGTATTGAACCCGAGGAGGTTATTGGAACTCAGTTCCAAGCACTGTCGGTAAGCAAGAATAATCAATCCCAAGGAGGAACCTCAATTTCCTCATACAATGATGCTATTAAAGCGGTCGAGAGTACCGATACAACAGGATGGGGACAGCTTGTCATTCCTATTGACAATAAAACAAAGAAGGGTCTTGGTTTTTCTGCAACCTGTACCTAGACAGCTGCCAACGATGAAAGTCTTCATCCCCTTCAAAACTTCTTCCACAGTGGAGGTTTTCTTCACCCAGTGTCTCAGGCAGTACATGCTATCAATGAGGAAGATCCCACTGACACAGATGAAGAATGGAAGTCCTATCTTAATGAGGACGGTTATATGTCTCAGGAAGAGGTGCCTACGCCATTTTGCTATCCCGCACAGAGTCCGAGATTTATACCAAGGTCAGACGTCAAAATGATCTACGGGGATTGTGATCTGGAAGGATGTCGTGCTCCGCCCAATTCATTAGAGGAAGACACTCCGATGAAAGACAACTTTGACCACAACTACTATGGCCCAATGGATGGTCTGCAATTGTGGTAACCTTACCCAGGAAACTTGGGGCCAGAAAGTTAGTCGAGTAATGAAACTCAGCTGAGCATCATTGAACAGAATACCTGTGTCCCCACCATGTCATGGGATCAACACTCAGGTTATCCTGAAGCTACTCAACATGAAGATGAATTCGCAACGTTTGCAGGACTTGAATTCATCAACTATGCTTTTCCCGAGGTTAACGTCATTGAGAGAGATGACTCCTCCAGTTCAAAAGATGTGTGGGACACCTTGGGACAACCGAGTGGAAAATACGACTATATGATCAAGTACACCGCCCCGAAAGCTCTCGTATCAGGTTCGAAGATATTCAGCCAACTGGATGGGGAGATACAGCTGAGGGCACAAATACTATGCAAAATGCAACTGAGGAATCCTCCTACGACAATTATGCCTGCGAGACAGATTCCAATGATCCTGCTCCACCAGAATTCAGCGTTATTTCTGAAGACAAATCAAGGAAGGTGCCAGACTTTGTGATTCACCGAGGAGTTCGCCGCCAATGGGTTGCCGTCGAGGTTCCGAAGATCGTGCATCAGTCAAAGTAATTGCCATCTTTAACCTTTCACCCTGCCCAGGTGAAACAGATGTTTTGATAGGGCTCGCTTTCTGTAAATTTCCCTATTCGCTTTGGCCAAAGCGACAGAGTTTTCTTTTATAGGGCTGTAGTTTCAAGGATTAACTTGTTCATTAATAAAATAACGTCGTTCTGTAATTTTCGTATTAATTGCTGTTTTCTCTTTTCGCTTTTTTCAAAAAATGGTAATCCTAAAAAACATTTAAAAATAAAAACAAGCAGTAAAATAAAACACTGCACACACTTGCATTTTTCTCTATCTCTTCTAAACACGAATCATCACGTCATGCAGATTGCTTGTTTTAAACCCAGTTGAAACATACGATCCGATGCCTTCTCCCAACTTTGAGTTCCCGGTATTTGAGGCTGAAGAAGAAGTTGACAATGAAATTCCAGAAGAGATCTCCCGACTACTCAGACAAGAGGAAAGGTCCATTGAACCTCACAAAGAGCCGTTGGAAACGGTAAACTTGGGTTCAAAAAAAGAGAAAAAAGAAATCAGGATTGGGGCACTGCTCAGTCCAAATGCCAGAGAGAGTTTGATAAGGCTTCTCAAAGAATTCCCCGATGTATTCGCTTGGTCCTATCAGGATATACCAGGGTTGGATACTAGCATCGTGGAACATCACTTACCGTTAAGATCGGAATGTCCGCCAGTAAAGCAAAGGTTGAGACGCACTCACCCAGACATGGCCATCAAAATCAAAGAGAAGGTACATAAACAGATTGATGCGGGTTTCCTCGCCACATCAGAATATCCTCAATGGTTAGCCAACATCGTATCCGTTCCCAAAAAGGATGGAAAAGTCAGAATGTGTGTCGATTACAGGGATCTAAACAAGGCTAGTCCAAAGGACGACTTTCCTTTACCACACATTGACATGCTGGTAGACAGTACAACAAAGTTCAAAGTATTCTCCTTCTTGGATGGATTCTCGGACTATAACCAGATCAAAATGGCGCCGAAAGACAAGGAGAAAACTTCGTTCATTACCCCATGGGGCACCTTTTGTTACAAGGTAATGCCGTTCGGTTTGAAGAACGCCGGGGCAACCTATCAAAGGGCCATGACTACTCTGTTTCATGACATGATACACAAGGAAATCGAGGTATATGTCGGTGATATGATTGCAAAATCAAAAACAGAGAGTGAGCACGTTGAACATCTGTCAAAATTGTTCGAACGTTTAAGAAAATTCAAGCTCCGCTTGAATCCCAACAAGGGCACCTTCGGTGTCCGTTCAGGGAAACTACTAGGGTTCATCGTCAGCCAGAAAGGAATTGAGGTTGATCCTGACAAGGTCAAGGCCATTCAAGAAATGCCTTCTCCGAAAACTGAAGAACAAGTCAGAGGATTCTTGGGAAGTTTGAACTACATCTCCAGATTCATATTCCTTATGACCGCGACATGCGCGTCGATCTTCAAGTTACTTAAAAAGAATCAGGATTGCGTTTGGTCAGAAGATTGCCAAACCGCCTTCGACAGTATTAAGGAATATCTGTTGAATCCTCCAATTCTATCACCTCCAGTGGAAGAAAGACCACTGATCATTTACCTCACAGTCCTATAGGACTCAATGGGATGTGTACTTGGACAACAAGACGAAACCAAAAGGAAAGAGTCTGCCATCTACTATCTGAGCAAGAAATTCACCGACTGTGAAACTCGGTACACGATGCTCGAGAAAACTTGTTGTGCTTTGGCTTGGGCAGCCAAACATCTTTGCCAATACATGATTCGTCATACTACTTGGTTAATCTCAGAAATGGATCCAATCAAGTATGTCTTCGAAAATCCTGCTCTTACGGGAAGAATCGCCCGTTGGCAGATGCTGTTATCTGAATATGACATAGAGTACCACACTCAAAATGCCGTTAAAGGAAGTATTTTAGCCGATCATTTGGCTCATCAACCGATTGACGATCAAGAATCAATCGGGTTTGACTTCCCAGACGAAGATGTCATGTACTTAAAAATGAAAGATTGCGATGAACCGTTACCCAGTGAAGGGCCAGAACCAGGTTCCCAATGGGGAGTTATCTTTGACGGAGCAGTTAATCATTACAGAAATGGAATTGGAGCAATCATTGTTACCCCTCAGGGTACCCACATTCCTTTCACTGCTCGACTTACGTTCAAATGTACAAACAACGAGGCCGAATACGAAGCTTGTATCATGGGTCTCGAAGAAGTGATTGATTTAAGGATCAAAAACTTGGACGTATACGGCGATTTAACCTTGGTTATCAATCAGTTAAAAGGAGATTGGAATACATACCAATCAGGATTGATCCCTTACAAAGACTACGCAAGAAGGTTGCTACCTTTCTTCAACAGAGTCGAGTTTCATCACATCCCTCGTGAGGAGAATCACATGGCTGATGCATTAGCCACTATCTCTTCCATGATTAGTGTAGGTCAATGGAATGACATACCTAAGATTGACATAATGCGCCTTGAACGGCCCGCTTACGTCTTCACAATTGAAGCAGTCATAGACGACAAACCTTAGTATCACGATATCAAATGCTTCCTTCAGAAACAAGAGTACCCACCTGGGGCATCCAGGAAAGATAGGAAAACCCTCAGAAGATTGGCTGGAAACTTCTTCCTGAGCGGTGACACTCTTTATAAGAGGAATTTTGACATGGTTTTACTCCGATGCGTAGACAGACCAGAAGCAGACATGCTTATGAAAGAAATTCACGAAGGGTCCTTTGGCACTCATGCTAACGGACACACAATGGCGAGAAATTTTTTAAGAGCAGGGTACTACTGGTTGACCATGGAACCAACTGCTACAAGTACATGAGGAGGTGTCACAAGTGTCAGATATACTCCAACAAAATTCATGTACCGCCATCACATCTCAAAGTTCTTTCTTCCCCGTGGCCTTTTTCCATATGGGGAATCGACATGATTGGCTTGATCGAACCTAAGGCTTCAAACGGACATCGGTTCATCCTGGTAGCCATTGACTATTTCACCAAGTGGGTCGAAGCAGCGTCATTAGCCAATGTAACCCGACAAGTGGTGGTCCGATTTATCAAAAACAATATCATTTGCCGTTATGGTGTTCCGAGCCAGATCATTACTGATAATGGATCTAACTTGAACAACAAGATGATGAAGGAGTTGTGCGCTGAGTTCAAGATCGAACACCATAACTCATCTCCCTACCGACCCAAGATGAACGGAGCGGTAGAAGCGGCTAACAAGAACGTCAAGAGGATTGTTCAGAAGATGGTCGTAACCTAAAAAGATTGGCACGAGATGCTACCCTTTGCGCTTCACGGTTATCGCACATCTGTCCGCACTTCAACAGGGGCAACCCCTTTCTCTCTAGTGTATGGCATGGAAGCAGTGCTCCCCATAGAAGTAGAGATCCTATTAATCCGGGTATTGATGGAAGCTAAGCTTTCAGAAGCTGAATGGTGTCAAAGCCGACACGACGAACTGAACCTGATCGAAGAAAAGCGAATCACGGCACTATGCCACGGTCAGTTGTATCAACAGAGAATGAAGAGGGCGTTTAACAAAAAGGTCCGACCTCGTGTTTTCAAAAAAGCAGACCTCGTGCTTAAGAAGATACAATCATTTCCCACTGACTCCCGGGGCAAATGGACTCCGAATTATGATGGCCCCTATGTGGTCACGAAAGCTTTCTCAGGCGGCGCCTTGAGACTTTCAACCATGGACGGAGAGGAATTTTCCTACCCCACGAATGTTGATGTAGTCATGAAATACTTCGCCTAAACTAAAAAGAAAATAAAACGTCTCGGTGGATTGAAAACCCGAAAGGGCGGTCCAGGCAAAAGTTAGAGACATGAAAAAAAATCATCCCGATGGATTGGAAACATCACAGTACAATCCAGGCAAAAAGTAGGGATAGTGGTAAGTAACTATGTTCAACAGAGGCAAGTCCCTCAGCAGCAGTAATGCCATTCATCAGAAAACTCCAGTCGAGGTCATCTTCGAGAGAAGCTCAGGATGTCCCGAATTCAAAGTTGGTAGAAGGATAGTGGTCGTTATGTTTCAACGTAGCCCTTTTCCCTGTAAATTACCATTTTCTAACTTTGTATACACTCTTCGGAATCACGCGTTTGGCTGATCTCCATCTTATCAATAAAATTTGAGCCCTTGTGCTTTTGTTTGTAATTCTTATTTGTTTTAGCTTTACAGAACGACGTTGTTAACATGATTAACGATTCTTGAAATAAAACAAAAATGAATTTACTTGTTAAAACTTTTTCTGCTTTTTAATAAAGACGACAATTTCTTTTGACTGTTGAATATCAGAAGAACATCGGTCGCTTCTCCAGAAGTAATCGAACCTCAAAGTGCAGAATCAAAGTACTCCTTCTAACCCAGTACGCCTGAATGAAGGGATCAACTGTGTCAGAGACCTTGTTTCGTCTGACACGCCACGGCAGAGTTCTTACCTCCTAAGCCCGACCAACGGTAGCTCCCAACAGGGACTATCTCTCCTAAGCAAGGTGGAATTGCTATCTTGAACCAGCGACATTTCTACACGCCCCGCGATGGCCGAGTATCCAGTCATGTTCACTCGTCAGTTTTGTCAGCATATACATACATACATGCATCATGCATTTAATTTGCATTCACATTTCATATTGCATCACTATCACTCTAGCCGGTCTTGTCCCTTAGCGATAGGAGTCCTCTCAATCGAGTTATCAGTTCTTGCCTCGTCAAGAAACACTGCGTTTGAACAACCTCGCCTCCAGTTCATTTTTGGAAGGAAGTTGGCCCTTGACCACTTTGATAACTTGAACCTCTGAAAAGCCAGAGAAAATGTTCAACAAATATCACTCTTCGCCATTGAAGATGATATCCTTGCTTTCCCGGATTGAGGAAAATCCACAGAGAGAGCCTCATAATCAGAGATTCGGCGGCATGCCAGTTTCGCTCCGAAAAGACCGCTGATGAAAAGGTCATCGGCACCTCAAAATTGGACCCCATCATATGGCGTTTCTCCGGGGAGATCCCGAGAAAAGTATGATGTAAGATCCCAAGCGACAGCAGTCTTCCGAGAGACCTGCTTTCCCCCCAGTAGAAGCAAATGGCATCTCCAACAGAGAAGTTTGTACACCTCTACAACTCAGACGACTGGGTTCCCCAGCAAGTCTGACATCGAAACTTGTTCCACTCAAATGGCATCTCCCCAGGAAAATCCGGCAAGAAGTTTGAGGAAAACCGCTATAAATAGCGTCCCTTGTCAATAAAGTTTATTGACAAAAGAAACTTAGACCAGTTCCTCGGTAGGAAACCAGGATCGAGGGGAAGTTTAAATCAGAAACTAAGACCAGTTCCTTGGTAGGAAACCAGGATCGAGGGAAGGTTAACAAGAGAAACTAAGACCAGTTCCTTGGTAGGAAACCAGGATCGAGGGGAAGTTTACATCAGAAACTGAGACCAGTTCCTTGGCTGAAGACCAGGATCGAGGGGAAGTTTACCTTTTCTAAGCATCATTGCTTAGCAAAAGAAGATGAATGCGCAAGCTGCCATTCATAGCCATCAAAATTTCGGGTATTCCGATATTTAATCCTCTTGCACCCCGAATGCCCGAATACCTTCGTCATTCACACCTTCGTGTCCAAGAAGATTAAATAGGGGCATCTGTCATACCCCAAATTTTGACCACTAAGATTTCCCATGATTGTGCAAATCATCACCACAATATGGAGGAACCATCATGCCTCAAGGGTTGTTGAGCATTCACTACAATCAAAATTAGGGTTTTAAGTCCTCCCAGAGCCTTAGACAAATGATTAATCAAGGAATGACATGATCTTCAACTTGTCTACACTCTCAAATATCTATAAAGGATCAAAAGGACTCCCACTAAAAGAATTAAGCACAAAGCTGCTCCCTTCTAGGTGGATCAAACCTCAAGATCGCCAGTATCACCAAATTAGAGTTTTGGTCGACCAGGGCCTCCAGATGGAAATTTTTCATCTGGGCACAAGCCACTAATCCAAAACACAACCTAATATACTCCATGGAACCTCATGGACCCAATCATCAAGTTAATTTTGCCTCAGGGGATGCACTCCTCAAAAATCAGGAATTAGGGTTTCTTGACCTAATTCACCCCTAAGTTGACTTTTAGGGCAAATCATGAGCCAAGACCTCAAGAGAGGGTTTGAGGGCCTCTAATAGAGTGTAAGACCCAATCCTTTTTTTGAACAAATCATTTTTGGGCCTCAGTGTATTGTATAAGTCCCGATACTGTCAAAAACAAACGACGCGATCGTCGCCTTTTCAAAATAACATTGGGCCTCTCCTCGAGCTATAAGACCCATTCAAAACTTTTGGGCCTCTAATAGAGTGTAAGACCCAATCCCCTTTTAACCAAAACCTTTTGGGCCTCACTTATTAAATAAGTCCCTCTGCGTTAAAAGAAAACCTCGGCGCGATCGCCATTTTAAACGAAAAATCAATTGGGCCTACCCTCGTGTTATAAGCCCCACTCTTTTTCTTTAAACCTTTTGGGCCTCTTGAGAGAGTGTAAGACCCATCCCTTTGTACAGAAAACCTTTTTGGGCCTCAGTCACTTGTATAAGTCCCTCTGTACAAATTCAAACAGTGCGCTCACTGATAAAACCCTGGGCCTCTCCTCGAGCTGTAAGCCCCAAATCATTCTTTTTCAAATCACTTTCTCCTTTGATTTTGAATATACTGTTGTTTTCAATCTTTCTTTGTTGAACAACTAACCAAACATCATGGAAGCTCTACAACCGAGTAAGTGGTTATTGCTTTCATTTACCGCTTTCATATACATATAACTGTATTGTGGGGCTATTTCACTGTAAGTCTTCTTTCATAAACTCATATCAACTGTGTAATAATAGTATAGATATTTAGAGTTTCCCCGGCAACTACGTCTAGCATTAAGCCCGTTGATCACTCTTAGAAATAGTCTAAACTAGATCCCCATAGGATTACCAGACACAGTCTTCCCTCCTCTTGGGGTTAAACAATATGGAGACATGAAAGGCAGCATTCTCTGTGAACCCTTTCATAGACTGTCACTCATAGAAGTTGTCAAAGAAACTCTATTCCCCAGAGATGATCTTTTCTCCGTGAATGTCATCTCTTGAGTTTCTTCCAAATTCTCGGACTTTCCTAGCTTGATCTATTCTCGGTGAATGGCATGTCTTGAACTTCTCGGGGTTTGGGGACCCACGGGCTTCTTAAAAGCATCGACCTCCTCTTGGGCATCGTACAAGGACCCACAGGCTTCTTAAAAGCAACCCCGCCTCCTCTTGGGCTTAGTACAAGGACCCGCCGGCTTCTTAGAAGTATTCACAGCCTCCTCTTAGGCTTCGTATAATGATCTCTTCCTCCGGGAATGATAGCCTCCTCTTGGGCTTCGTACAAGGACCTCTCGGCTTCTTAAAAGTTTCCAGCCTCCTCTTGGGCTTCGTACAAATTGTCCCAACGACCTCCTAGAGGTATAGGAACAGAACTTAGTCATCTTCATAAAATAGTCCTTTCCAAGAGTCTACTACTGTTTCTCAAAGCATAGTACAAAAGATAAAACTCTAGACTTGGACAGTCTAACCTCCTTGAGTCTCAAAGACATTCTCAAACACCCTTCAGGAATAGGAAGTAAACCCGTAGACTCGGACAGTCTCAATACCCTTCGGATTTCCCGCTTCCTCAAAGAAAAGGAAATATCCCTGATCCTCAAATCAAAACCCTGAGTACAGTATTGCTCATATAACAACTGATTTTCTCTTTAAAATCAGCATACTGGACCTGTCACTCAACTGAAACAGTAACCATAGCCTCCTCTTAGGCTTTGTATAATGATCCTTCTCCAGTGAAGTTAGCCTCCTCTTGGGCTTTGTACAAATGATTCTCCCCAGCGGAGTCAAACAACGTTTAGCCTCTCTCTCGGGCTTTGTACGAGACACATGAGAGACTCCCTCGTTGAGTCGATCACCTTTTCGCCTCCATCTCGGGATTTATACGAGATACAAAAAGGTTCTTATTGAGCCAAACAAATTTTAGCCTCCATCTCGGGCTTCGTACGAGATAGAAAAAAACTCTTTTGTTAAGTCAAGTAGCCTTCATCTCGGGCTTCGTACGAGATACCAAAAGACTCCATCGTTGAGTCAAAACCTTTCAGCCTCTCTCGGGATTTATACGAGACACATACTATCCTTCTCTTAGGCTTTGTATAAGAAAACCACTGGTTGATCCAATCAACCTTTTAGCATCAAAACTGTGCCTCGTTCACAGTACACAAACATCAACAACTCTTCATCTAATCGCTGTAAGCGGCAAGCCTCTGGATCATCTACATCCATGCCACTGTCCCTCTTTTAGCATGAGAAATTCCTAAGGAAAGATGGCATTGCTCTACACTGAGTTAAAGTCTTCTCCTTTAGGTTGAAATCCCCTATAAAGGAAATTATGGCATTGCCGGATTCACATATCTCGGTTAAAGTAATTCTCCTTTATAAAACAGTTGTGACATACAACCCCCCTCTTTAGAGATGACAAATTCTCTCTAAAGTCAACACCTTTAGCTTCACATCTTAGGCTTTGAACAAGATACAAACCACCTTTCGCTTCACGTCTTGGGCTTTGAACAAGACACCAAAAACAACCATTTCCTCCCATAGAATAGGAGGAACTACGAACGCTCTGATTTCCCTGTTTCGGTAAACGGGAATACGTAGGCATAAGATTGTAAGAAAAATCTTAGCGAGCACACTAAACAAAAACCCAAAATCCCATACTCCCATGTATCTATCAAAAGCATCAGTCCTAACATCCTAATCCTTGTTCCCCGCTATAAAGTCCTAGAACAAGAGAAAGAAAACCGTATTGGCGAAAATACAAATAACCAGTACAAAGGCCCCCCCACATTGATCGCATCCGTAACCTAACAGACCGCTGTTTAAACTCAGTATGCAAAGCAGGGTTAATTGGAGACATATATTTCCCTTCCTTCATTAGCTTTAATAGGATAAAAAATGAATCGACCTGTAGTAAGCCCAACCGCAGAGAGCGACCAGCGCTTAAGAACCGCGTCCAAAATCGCTCGCTACAATGTGGTTTTGAATATGGATAAGAAAAATGATGAACTTTGTGATTTGGAATGGTTATCGAATGAACATGACCCGAAATGAATCTAGAATTGACGTGAGCTAAACAACAAATGGAGATAAGATGGATGTTGAATGAGATATGGGTTTTGAATCCTGAATTACAAGAAATCCACACGACCAGCTTCAACATGTCTAATTCCAATCAAACTACCCACTCATACCAAACTCTTGTCCTCAATGAATTTCAACATTCCCATAAGTAAGCCCAACCGACCATGACCCAATGCTCTGTAGATCCAACCACAAATGCCTTGTCTTTGTAACGCATATACAAAAGAATGAACCCTAGTCTTCTAAGAAATACACTCTGATTCAAGACCTTAGTGAATTTTGGAGAAGCATAACCCTGGTAGCTTGATGCAGAGGATTTCCTCGATAACCATGAACCAAAACCCTAGTTGAGAATCAACCATCAGGAGTATGTGATCCTCTTCAACTCACTTGCCAATCTCAAACTCTTGATGACACGGTGAACCATATGAGGTGCCTTGAGACATGATGAGCCTTTGTGACTTGTTTGGAAAAGTTTGATTCTTGTCCTTTGGCTTTGCACTGTCCATACCTTGAGGTACTTGATCCCATGCCTTGCAACCAATGATATGCAATTTATGACCTACTATGGAATGCGAATGAGTAAAGCATAGAACAATTTATTGAGAAAACAAGAGGGCAAATTTTGAGGTATTACACAGTGCGATCACTGTTTTCAAAATAAATCACTTGGCCCTCTCCTTGAGTATAAGCCCCAATCTTTTGTACATAAACTTGGTTTTAAACAATAAACAACCTCCATGGACCTCTCCTTGATTTGTAAGCCTCATACCTTTATTTTCAAAAACATCTGTTTGTTTTAAAACTGTTGGAAAACACCTAGGCCTCTCCCCGAGTATAAGACCCAATACTATTCTTCCATTCAAAATACATTAACTTGGGCCTCTTAATAGAGTGTAAGTCCCATCCTTTTTTTTTTTCTGTTTTTATAATAAAAAGAAGATTCAAATTAAATTGGTACTAAGAGGAGCATTATTTCCGGTGAAACTGCTCTTAGACCACTTGGGTCTCTCTTTGAGTTATAAGCCCCAAACAGTCTTTTCAATTCATTAAAATAATAATAACATTTCTTTTAATTCAGATTCAAAATTCAAAGTTTTCTCAAAACTTTCTTCAATTTCTCAAAACCCTAATCATACAGTTGTAATCAATACAACCAATCATAATACACTCAGGCCTCTGTTCAGAGAATACGACCCATCACCTTTTCAATACATACTCATTTATACACTTTCTAAACCACTTATCTGTATATACTTGGGAATACCTGTTTAGAGTTCCCTCAGCAGTTAGGTCATCCTCAGTTCATACTTAGGTTAAACAGTAGGATACTTAAAATTTAGTGTATTCTTATACAAAAGAAATTCATTTCCCCAGAGAGGATTAATTCCCGGTGAAACCTCTTTTGAATTTCTTCAAACCTTAGAACTGTTCAACAAAGCAAGGATTATTTCCCGGTGAGACCTTTCTTGAACTTTTCTTAGGCCAGGACCCACAGGCTTCTTAGAAGTTCCCCACGGCCTCCTCTTGGGCTTAGTACAAAGACCCACAGGCTTCCTAGAAGCATCACAACCTCCTCTTTGGCTTATTACAAGGACCCAAAGGCTTCCAAAAAGCATAGGAACAAATTTAGTCATCTCTACTAGTTCAATCCTCAGGAAAGTCAAAACTCTAGAACATCAAATTAGTTAAGAATTGATCTTCATCTTTAGAACCCTCAGCCTCCTCTTAGGTATCATACAAAGATCTTTCTCCAACCAGATTCTACCTCTTCTTAAGAGACCTGGGTAGTCTCAGCCTCTTCTTGGGCTTTATACAAGTTAGACTTGGAAAGTCTCACCCTCATAGCCTCCTCTTGGGCTTAACACAAGGACCCCCAGGCTGCCTAAAAGTAAAGGATAGATCCTAATCATCATTTCTAATACATAAATTCCCAGAAGAGTTAAAACCTCAAAGGTATTCAAACTCATCTTTAAATCCCTTTTGACCCCCAACAAGGCCTGACTTTCACCTTAAAAATCCCCAGCCAGGGTCAGATTGACATCAACAAATCCTCAAAAGAACCAAAGCCTTATGGCATCTGATAAATCAACTCTGCTCAAATCTCCAGCAAGAGTTAGTTTCCTTTTGGATTCCCCAACACAGTTTAGGCCTTCTCCTGGATTTCAACAATCCTCAGCAAGAGTCAGCCTCCTCTTAGGCTTCATATAATGATGTTCCCAGTCAGCCTCATTCTTGGGCTTTGTACAAGACAAATATATTACTCCCTAATTGAGTCAATCTTCTTTAAAGCTATACTCAAACTCTTCAGCTTCATCATCTTGGGCTTCAAACAAGATACTCAAATAAAACATCTCCAGTGGAGTCACACCAAATCTTTTTTTAGCTTCAACCTTGGGCTTTAATCAAGGCACAAAATCCATCATCCCCATAAATGTGACCATGAGTCCTCTATGTATGAGGATATCCCCTCTATATATCACATATCAAAACAAATAATCAAAACTTTTTCCAGATAATTGATGTAAGTGGCACACTTGTTGATTCATTAGAGGAAGACACTCTGATGAAAGACAACTTTGACTATAACTCATATGATCCCATGGATGATTTTCCTATCTGGAAGCCTTAGATGGAAGATTTGGGGCAAAAGAGTCAGCCAGAGAATGTATATCAGCTGAATGACCTTGAGAAAAATCCAGTTATTCTCCCAGAGTCATGGAATCCTTACCCAGAACATTCTAAGGATGTCAAACGCCACGTTGATGAATTTGCAAAGATCGCAGGACATGAGTTTATTAACTTTGCATTTCCTAAGGTCAACGTCATTAAAGAGGATGACTCTTCTATCCCCTCAGAAACTTGGGATACTTTGGGGAAGCCAACCTGCAAGTACGACTTTCTAGTGAAGTACACTGCTCCCGAAAGCTCTCACATCAGATATGAGGACATCCAACCAACTAGATGGGGAGATTCTCTTTAAAATGAAAATACTGTTGAAGATACAATAGAGGAATCCTCTTATGATAACGCTGCATGGGAAGAAGACTCTAGTGATCCAACTCCTCCAGAAATCAGTGTCATTACTGAAGACAATCCTGGAAGAAAAATACCAGACTTTGTGATCCACAGAGGAGTTCGTCGCCATTGGGTTGCGGTCGATGTCCTCAATGTCATTAATAAATCAAAGTAATTGCCACATCTTTGTTTTGACCTTTCACTTTGCCCGGGTGAAAAAGATGTTTTAAAGGGCTTGTTTTTCTGTAAATGTCCCTCTTCGCTTCGCCCATAGCGAAAGAGTTTTGTTTTATAGGGTTGTGTTTCAAGAATCGATAAATCATAAATAAATAATGTCATTCTGAATTTCTGCATTTCTTGCCATTTTCACTTTTCGCTTTTCCAGAAAATGGTAATCCTAAAAAACAACCCAAAATAAAAACAAACGTTTTCAAAAAATATACACTGCACACACTTTTGCATTTTCACTGTCTTTTCTAAAAAAGAATCAATATGTCGTGCAAATTACTTGTTTTAAACGCCATTGAAACATACGATCCAATGCCTTCTCCCAACTTTGAGTTCCCAATATTTGAAGTCGAAGAAGAAGAAGACGAAGAAATTCTAGAAGAGATCTCCCGACTACTCAGACAGGAGGAAAGGTCCATTGAGCCCCACAAAGAACCGTTGGAAATAGTTAATTTGGTTCAGAAGAAGAAAGGAAAGAAGTTAAGATTGGAGCACTGCTCAGTGCAACTGTCAGAGAAAGTATGATAAAGCTTCTCAAAGAATTTCCAGATGTGTTTGGTTGGTCCTACCAAAACATGCCAGGGTTGGATACCAACATCGTGGAACATCACTCACCACTGAAACCAGAATATCCTCCGGTCAAACAAAAATTAAGAAGGACTCATCCTGATATGACCATCAAAATTAAGGAAGAAGTGCAGAAACAGATTGACGCCGGTTTCCTTGCTACATCAGAATATCCTTAATGGCTAGCCAACATAGTGTCAGTTCCCAAGAAAGACGGAAAAGTCATAATGTGTGTGGACTACAGGGATTTAAACAAAGCAAGTCCAAAGGATGATTTTCCCCTACCACACATTGACATGCTAGTTGACAGCACTGCAAAATTCAAAGTATTCTCCTTCATGGATGGATTCTCGGGCTATAATCAAATCAGAATGGTGCCAGAAGACATGGAGAAAACTTCATTCATCACCCCATGGTGCACCTTTTGTTATAAAGTATTGTTGTTCGGTCTGAAGAACGCAGGAGCAACTTTTTAAAAGGCTATGACAACTCTGTTTCACGACATGATGCACAAAGAAATTGAAGTTTACATCGATGACATGATTGCCAAATCTAAAACAGAAGAAGAACATGTGGAGAATTTGTCAAAACTATTCGGGTGTCTGAGAAAATAGAAACTCCGCTTGAATCCCAACAAATGTACATTCAGTGTTCGTTCAGGAAAACTCTTGGGATTCATCGTCAGCCAGAAATGCCTGCTCCAAAGAATGAAAAACATGTAAGAGGACTTTTGGGACGTCTAAATTACATCTCAAGATTCATATCCCCCATGACCGCGACATGTGCGCCAATTTTCAAACTACTCAGAAAGAACCAAAGTTGTATATGGACAGAAGACTGCCAAAAGGCTTTCGACAGCATTAAAGAATATCTGCTGAATCCACCTATTATGTCTCCTCTAGTGGAAGGAAGACCACTGATCATCTACTTAACAGTCTTGGTAGACTCCATGGGTTGTGTGCTTGGCCAACAAGACGAAACAAAAAGGATAGAGTCTGCCATTTATTACTTAAGCAAGAAGTTTACAGACTGTGAAACTCGATACACTATGCTCGATAAAACTTGCGGCGCTCTAGCTTGGGCACCTAAACGTCTTCGCCAGTACATGATTTGTCACATTACTTGGTCAATCTCCGAAATGGATCCGATCAAGTACGTCTTTGAAAAACCTACTTTAACAGGAAGGATTGCCCGTTGGCCGATGTTGTTATCAGAATACGACATCGAGTACCATGCTCAAAAAGTCATCAAAGGAAGTGTTTTAGCCGATCATTTGGCTCATCAACCGATTGACGATCAGAAATCAATCAAATTTGACTTCCCAGACGAAGATGTAATGTACCTTAAAATGAAAGATTGCGATGAACCGCTACCAAGCGAAGGGCCAGAGCCAGGTTCTCAATGGGGACTAATATTCGACGGAGCTGTCAACGCTTATGGAAATGGAATTGGGGCAATCATCGTTACACCTCAGGGTACCCATGTTCCTTTCACTGCCAGATTAGCATTCAAATGTACAAACAATGAGGCTGAATACAAAGCTTGCATCATGGGCCTCGAAGATGCTATTGACTTAAGAATAAAGAACTTGGATGTGTTTGGAGACTCAGCCTTGGTTATAAATCAGATCAAAGGAGAGTGGAACACATATCAATTAGGATTGATTCCTGACAAAGAATACGCAAGAGGGTTGTTACCCTTCTTCAACAAGATTGAGTTTCATCATATTCCTCGTGAAGAAAACCACATGGCTGACGCACTAGCTACTCTATCCTCCATAATTAGTGTGAGTCGATGCAACGACGTACCCAGGATTGACATAATGCGCCTTGATAGACCTGCTTACATATTTACAGTTGAAGCAGTCATAGATGACAAACTGTGGTATCACGATATCAAATGCTTCTTTCAAAGACAGGAATACTCGCCTGGGGCATCAAGAAAAGATAGGAAGACTTTCAGAAGACTGGCTGATAACATCTTCCTAAACAATGATATACTCTACAAGAGAAAATTCGACATGGTTTTGCTCAGATGCGTAGACAAACACGAAGCAAACATGTTAATGAAAGAGATTCACGAAGGATCCTTTGGCACTCATGCTAATGGACACACAATGGCAAGAAACATTTTAAAGAGCAGGATATTGCTGACAATGGAATCCGATGGCTACAAGTAGACGAGGAAATGTCACAAGTGTCAGATATACACCGACAAAATTTGTTGGTTATGTATTGGCAGCAATTTTTGTAAACCAATGTGTTGCCTCAAGATGTTCTACTTGATGTCTTGACATGCTGTCTCTAACATTCTGCAGGTGAAGTGTTGGTGGTGTTTGTTAGTATTGCAGACTGTGTGCATGATGTCAAACACGATGTTCTAACATCAGTTGACAGAACTTCCAGTTCTGGTTTTAGGTTTTATTTTCTGCACTATTTTTAGCAATCGTTTGTGTGTTTATGTTATTTGATTGCTGCGAAATTTACTAAAGTGGTAATATATTGGAGTGTTATTTTTGGAGGCAATCTGTTTATGAAGAATAGGGAGTTGCTATTTTCATGCATAAAGTTTTGGAGATTAATTTGCTTTTATTGGAAATTAAATCAAGGATCTACAATTACCCAAGCCCAAGGAATGTATTGCTATTTATAGATGATCAACCCTAACTGCTGCTCGTGGAGAATAAGGATTGTGAGAGCTGTGTTCAAGTTTTAGGGTTTGTGTTTTGTGTTTGTTTTTGTGAGCCATTCATTCATCTGTTTTGATGTTTGAATTGGACTTATTTAGTTGAGTTGTAATTTGTCCACTCAAAGCTTTTAAGCACGACTGTATTGTTCTTGGTTGAAGCTCTTAAGCAAGACCAAGGCGTGTATTTGAAGTGTGTCTTCTACTTTCATTATTGTAAGTTGTTATCACTGCTGTGATTGAGGGGGAGTGAGAGGTGTCTCATATCTGAGAGTGTCGTAGATAGAAGTGTCATTGGGTAGTGATTAAGTGAGTAGATTGTCAACTAGTGTGTTGGCTGTAGAGTCTATGAATTGATACTACTAATAGTGGACTTCCTTCCTGGCTTGGTAGCCCCCAGATGTAAGTGTGTTTACACTGAACTGGGTCAACAATTGATTGTGTTCTTTACTGTTGTTTTCTGCATTTTCTACCTTGTTCATTATTGTTAAGATATAAGTGTCGTGACATCACGTTCGACATCTCATATCTGTTGCCAGAATTTCAATTGGCATCAAAGGAGGCACCCTGTTCGGTTTCTGGGTGAGATCTAGGGAAGTTACTTTCTGGTTCTATGGACAAGGAAGGAGGATTTGTGAACAGACCACCCATCTTAGATGGATCTAACTATGATTATTAGAAACCACGCATAGTGGCCTTCTTGAAATCTTTGGATAGTAGGGCCTGGAAAGCTGTCATAAAAGGATGGAAACATCCTGTCATTGTTGGGAAAGATGGAATAACTACATCTGAACTAAAACCTGAGGAAGAATGGACTAAGGAGGAGGATGAGCTGGCTCTTGGAAATTCTAGAGCATTGAATGCCTTGTTTAATGGAATTGACAAAAATATATTCAGATTGGTGAATAATTGTGAAGTTGCTAAAGATGCTTGGGACATACTCAAGACTACTCATGAAGGTACCTCTAAAGTGAAGATGTCAAGACTTCAGCTACTGACTTCCAAATTTGAAGAGTTAAAGATGAAGGAAGATGAAAGAATACATGACTTCCATATGAATGTTCTTGAAATAGCCAATGCTTCAAGTGGCCTTGGTGAAAAGATGTCTGAAGAAAAGCTGGTGAGAAAGATACTTAGGTCTCTTCCCAAGAGATTTGCTATGAAGGTGACTGCCATAGAAGAAACTCAAGATATCAACAAAATGAGGGTGGATGAACTTATTGGATCTCTCCAAACATTTGAACTAGGAATAAGTGACATATCTGAAAAGAAATCCAAAAGTATAGCCTTTGTCTCAAACTCTGAAGATGGAGAGGAATGTGATCAGGAAATAAATGAAAGTTTATCTACTGATATGGTTCTACTAGGAAGACAGTTCAACAAAGTGATGAAGAGGATGAACATAAAGACTATATATAATGTCAAGAACAACTCATCTGACATCACCAAGTCTAGTGGTGATGGTAGAAGAACTAGGTCTGAAGAGAATTCCTCTCAAGGGAAAGGAGTTCAGTGCCATGAATGTGAGGGATTTGGTCAAATTAGAACTGAATGTGCTACTTATCTCAAGAAACAAAAGAAGAGTCTAGCTGTTTCCTGGTATGATGAGGATTCAGGAAGTGAAATTGAGAAAGAATCTGCCAAACATGTGACTGCCTTGACAGGAAGATGTGTTTCTGATGGAGATTCAAGTGATGAGGAATTAACTTTTGAAGAACTTGCAGTTTCCTACCAAGACCTATGTATCAGAAGTGAAGAAGTGTGTCAAGAAGGGGAGAAGCAAAAGGAACTCATAATCCAACTAAAGGCTGACAAGGCTGAACTGGAAAATGAAGTCAGTTTGCTGAAATGCAAACTTGGTCAAATGTCCAAATCTCTCAGAATGTTGAACAGAGGCACTGGCACATTGGATGAAATTCTTCAAAGTGGAAAAGTGGCATTGATATGACTGGGTTAGGATTTGTTGGTGAGAAGAAATCCTCTGCAGATGCTAGTTCCTCTGGACCTAAACATAACATGTCTCATCCGATGTCTCAACATCATGGGAAAGTTCATGTTCCAGAGCCTAAGCAGGTTATGCCTCATCAGCTGCCACAACATCATGGAGGAAGAATACCTCAACATCATGGGAGAAGACATCCAAATCACTTCAGAGGAAGGTTTCAGAGATGGAGATGTCATTACTGTGGAAGGTTTGGTCACATAAAACCTTTTTGCTTCAGAGTGCATGGATATCCTAAGCCTGATCCTCAACCTAGACAGTATCAGAACAGGCCTACAAATGTGAAACAATGGGGTCCCAAGGCTGCTGCTACCAGTTTGTTAGCTCATATATCTCTCAGAGGTGATACCAAAGAAGACTGGTATTTTGATAGTGGATGTTCTAGACACATGACAGGTATTAAAGAACTGTTAGCTGACATCAATTCTTACTCCACTAGTTATGTGAATTTTGCTGATGGAGCCAAGGGTGAAATCAAGGGAGTTAGAAAATTGAACTGTTCAGGAGTTCCTAATCTTGATAGTGTGGTGCTTGTGAAAGGATTGACTGCAAACTTGATAAGCATCAGTCAACTGTGTGATCAAGGGTTCAAGGTCAACTTCACAAACTCTGAATGTTTGGTTACTAATGAAAAGGGAGAAGTAACCATGAAGGGAGTCAGATCTCAAGACAATTGCTACTTGTGGGTTTCTCAATATGATAAAGGTAAACTGTGTCATCAACAAGAAATGAAAAGGATCACCTCCTTGGGAGATGTCAGAGGAATACCTAAGCTAAAGTTGGAAGAAGGAAGAGCTTGTGGGAAGCAAACTAAGAGTAAGATGTTACACCAGAAGTCTCAACATCTCACTACTTCAAAAGCATTGGAACTATCTCACTTGGACCTAAGGGAATCTAGAAGTGATGAGGAGATGATTAAACATTGTGTTCAGCAAAAGCAGTCAGGACCTGAGATGTGCCTGGGTGATAAGTTAACTTATTGTCTTAAACAGATGGATGTTTTTACTCTCTTATCTCAGAGTAGATATGGCAAGAAAATTCTTAAGAAGTTTTGGATGCTGACTAAGTACAATGTCAAGCAAGATGTCATGACATTACACTATGACATCCTGAGCACATTGATCAGAAGTATGGTGGAAGATAATGTGGTTACTGTGAAACATGTTAGCACTGAAAGAAAATTGGCTGACAATTTAACAGAGGGGATGGATGCAAGTCAGTTTGAACTCTTAAGAAGAAAATTGGGACTATGTGTAGACTTATAGAAATTAAAGGCGTGTGGGAAAATCTTTTTAATTTTTAAGGGTCATTTAATGCTTTGTGGAAATATTATTAATTTCCTTTTCAAAAAGCAGCCCCCCTATCTTAGGCAATCATTTCAACATATTGCTCCCACACGCAACATACGTATTGCACCTTATTTGCCCTGTTCGTTCACCTTCCTTCTCAGAGAAAGAAACCCTTCTGCTCCAAACTCTATCCTTTGCAAGATTTCTACAATGTCTCAACAACGCTCCTCATCGTCGTCCAAGCATGTTTCTGAACAAACTCCTACGAATCCTAGGGTTTCCTCTGAAGATGTTCATACTGATGCGTTTCTTGATGTTGCTTCTCTTTCTATAATTTTCCCCCTGAAGCTAAGAAGACTAAACCCAGAAAGCTGCATGCAAGAAGCTCCAAACGCACTCCTGCAGGTAACTCTTCTGAATCCTCTGAGAATAAAAAGTATGATGATAGCTCTGTTCATAGAATAGTTACTGGTCTCTTGTATGGAGACAACAGGATTCCTGGAATCACTATTCCTCTGTCTCAAGAGGATCAAGGAAAGGAAGAAGTCTTCTTTAATGATAGAAGTGTGGATTGGATTGTCTCTAGGGTTCTGGATGAAGGGTTTGTCGTTGCTGGGATCTCTAAGCCCCTTGGACAAATTTTTGCCTCTCATACTTCTGAGGCTAACCAAGAAGGTAGACATCAAACTGGGACATCTGGTTCTGATAAAAATGGTTCAGAAGATAAACTTCAAAAGCTGGCTACCTCTGTTCTGGAGGATGCAGGAAAGGATGTTGAACCTGATGTTGGAACATCTACTGTTGAGAAAATTGTGAATATTGATGATCCATCTGACAATGAGCTGATTACTAATGTGCATCCGGGTATAGCAAAGAGGTTGAAGGCTAGAAAAGGAAAATCTGTGGACACATCTCCAAAAGAGAAAGTGGTCAGTAGTAAGAAAATGACTACAGTTGTAGGTCCTCCAAGATCTTGGAGTAAAGTGTCAACTCCCTCTAAAAGGAGGAAAATCAGGACTGAGTCTGATTGTGATTGTGATGTTGAGGATAATGTCCAGGACATCACTCATGTGAAGAAGGCAGTTGTGAATAGATCTTCTGATAAAGTTCCTGAGGCTCCACTAGATAATATCTCCTTTAATTCTGTGGAGAGTGTGAAAAAATGGAAATATGTTTATCAGAGAAGGCTTGCCCTAGAAAGAGAACTTGGTAAAGATGCCCTTGAGATTAAGGAAGTTATTGAGATAATTAAGTTTGCTGGGCTGATGAAAACTGTATCTGATTTTTCCAAATGTTATGATATGCTAGTCAAGGAATTTATTGTGAACATTCCTGTGGATATTGCTGATAGAAGGAGTGTGGATTTCAGAAAAGTGTATGTGAGGGGTAAGTGTATTGATTTTTCTCCTAAGGTTATCAACAAATACCTAGGAAGGAATGAGCAAGAAGATAGAGAGTTGGAGGTTACTGACAATCAAGTGTGCAAAGAGATCACTGCAAAATAAGTGAAGGTTTGGTCGTTGAAGGGAAAATTGTCTGCTGGTCTACTCAGTGTTAAATATGCTATCTTACACAGGATTGGTGCTGCAAATTGGGTCCCCACTAATCACAAAACTACAATCTCTGTTGGCTTAGGGAAGTTTATTTATGCTGTTGGCACAAAGAAGAAATTTGATTATGGGTCCTATATTTTTGATCAGACTGTTAAGCATGCTGGAATAATGGCTGTAAAGTTACCCATTGCATTTACTTCTTTAATCTGCGGTATTATATTGAAACAACATCCTGGGATCTTGTCTAGTGCTGATAGTGTTTGCAAATGGGAATCAGTCTTGTCCCTTCATGAAAAATTGTTTGCAGGTCAACATGTCCCAGACATTGTTGTGACATCTGCTTCTGATGCTAACCATCCCACTACCAAGGAAAGTGTGATTGTTGAGCTAAAGGAGGCATGCAAAGATCTTGATGCAGTGATTCGTGTAAATACTGAAAGGAAATTCAAGCTTGAAAAATTAATCAAGTCTCTGCAATTGGGTGAAGGAGTTCTTGAGGGTGATGATAATGAGGAAGTTGGTGCTGAAGAGGAGAAATCTGATGGAGATGCTGATGCTGAGGAGAACAACCCTGATGGAGAGGAGGAAAGTGTTGAAGGAAGTTCTGAGTCTGATGGGTCTGAAGATGATTAGTTTTTGTTTTGTTTGGTGGTTCTTTGCTTTGTTTTGTTTTTCTCTGGAATTCTGTTCTTGGTACCTTAGTGTGCATATGTTCTGGTTTGTACTCTTGATGTACTCTTGATTTTTATTCTGGTTTTCTGATGTCAGCCTCAGTTTGCTACGTTTGATGACATTTTTGTTGCTTAACTGGTGTTCTGTTGGCTCCCTGGTGTGCTTAGATGTGTACTGCTATTATTAACAGCTTCTTTTGGATAATTTTAGTATGGTTCTTCTGAATTCATCTTATTCTGCAGTTTGTCCAATTGTGGCTAAAAAGGGGGAGAGTAGTGTAGTAGTTGTTTTGCTGGTTTTGCAGATGGTTTTGTATATGGTTTTCTAGTGTGCAGGTGCTGGTTTTCTTCTTTGTTTTTCTGTGCTCCTTGGCTTGAGGGGGAGTTTCTGGTTTTCTGAGAATGTTAGTTGTGTTTGTGTGGGTTGCTGCAGGGATCTCTGATATGGAGTTGTTTTAGCCAAAATTTGCCAAAGGGGGAGTTTGTTGGTTCTGTATTGGCAGCAATTTTGGTAAAATAATGTGTTGCATCAAGATGTTCTACTTGATGTCTTGACATGCTGTCTCTAACATTCTGCAGGTGAAGTGTTGGTGGTGTTTGTTAGTATTGCAGACTGTGTGCATGATGTCAAACACGATGTTCTGACATCAGTTGACAGAACTTCCAGTTCTAGTTTTAGGTTTTATTTGCTGCGCTATTTTTAGCAATCTCTTGTGTGTTTATGTTATCTGATTGCTGCGAAATTTACTGAAGTGGTAATATATTGTAGTGTTATTTTTGGAGGCAATCTATTTATGAAGAATAGGGAGTTGCTATTTTCATGCATAAAGATTTGGAGATTAATTTGCTTTTATTGGAAATTAAATCAAGGATCTGCAATTGCCCAAGCCCAAGGAATGTATTGCTATTTATAGATGATCAACCCTAACTGCTGCCTGTGGAGAATAAGGATTGTGAGAGCTGTGTTCAAGTTTTAGGGTTTGTGTTTTGTGTTTGTTTTTGTGAGCCATTCATTCATCTGTTTTGATGTTTGAATTGGACTTATTTAGTTGAGTTGTAATTTGCCCACTCAAAGCTTTTAAGCACGACTGTATTGTTCTTGGTTGAAGCTCTTAAGCAAGACCAAGGTGTGTCTTTGAAGTGTGTCTTCTACTTTCATTATTGTAAGTTGTTATCACTGTTGTGATTGAGGGGGAGTGAGAGGTGTCTCATATCTGAGAGTGTCTTAGATAGAAGTGTCATTGGGTAGTGATTAAGTGAGTAGATTGTCAACTAGTGTGTTGGCTGTAGAGTCTATGAATTGATACTACTAATATTGGACTTCCTTCCTGGCTTGGTAGCCCCCAGATGTAAGTGTGTTTACACTGAACTGGGTCAACAATTGATTGTGTTCTTTACTGTTGTTTTCTGCATTTTCTACCTTGTTCATTATTGTTAAGATATAAGTGTCGTGACATCACGTTGGACATCTCATATCTGTTGCCAGAATTTCAAAATTCATGTACCATCGATGCATCTCAAAGTTCTTTCTTCTCCATAGCCTTTTTCTATATGGGGAATTGACATGATTGGCATGATTGAACCCAAAGCCTCGAACGGACATCAGTTCATCTTGGTAGACATTGATTACTTCACCAAATGGGTTGAAGCAGCATCGTACACCAATGTGACTAGGAAAATGGTGGTCCGATTTATCAAGAACAATCTCATCTGCCGTTACGGTGTTCCAAACTAGATCATTACGGATAATGGATTAAACCTGAATAACAAAATGATGAAAGAGTTATGATCTAAGTTCAAAAATGAACACCATAACTCATCTCCCTACCAGCCTAAAATGAATGGAGCGGTAGAAAAAGCTAACCAGAACATTAAGAAAATTTTTCAGAAGATGGTCGTAACCTACAAAGATTGGCATGAGATGCTACCCTTTTCTCTTCACGGTTATCGCACATCCGTCCGAACATCAACAGGGGCAACCCCTTTCTCTCTAGTATATGGCATGGAAGTAGTACTCCCTATAGAAGTAGAGATCCCATCAATAAGAGTCTTGATGGAAGCCAAGCTAACGGAAGTTGAATGGTGTCAAAGTAGATACGATGAACTCAACCTAATCAAAGAAAAGAGAATGACGACTTTATGCCATGGTCAGTTATATCAACAAAGGATGAAGAAAGCTTTTGACAAAAAGGTCTGACCTCGTGTATTCAGGGAAGATGACCTCGTGCTCAAAAAGATCCAATCATTTCTCATTGATCCCATGGGAAAATGGACTCCAAATTACGATGAGCCCTATGTTGTTAAGAAAGCCTTTTTAGGTGGTGCCTTGAGACTCGCAACCATGGATGGAGAAGAGTTTACCTACCCCATAAATGTTGATGTAGTCAAGAAATACTTCGCCTAAATGAAATAAAAAAATGTCTCGTTACACTGAAAACCCGAAAGGGCGGTCCAGGAAAAAATTAGAGACATAAACAATGATCATCCCGATGGATTGAAAACCTGAAAGGGCAATCTAGGCAAAAGTTAGGGATTCATGGCAAGTAACTGCATCCGACAAGATTGGCTCCTCAGAGGCAACATCATCTGTCAGGAAAACCTTAATCAAGGTCACCTTCAGCAGAAGTTCAAGAATATCTAGAATTCAAAGTTGGTAGAAGGATAGTGGTCATTATGTTTCAATGTAACCCCTTTTCCTTTAAATTACCATTTTCTAAACTTTGTAATGTTCAATGGAATCACGCATTAGGCTGATTACCATTTTATCAATAAAAATTTGAGCCCTTGTGCCTTTTGTTTGCAATTCTCATTTATTCTGCTTTACAAAATGACATTTTAATATGATCAACGATTCTTGAAAAAAAAAAATGAATTTACTTTTATTTTCAAAACAGAAATTTCAAATTTTACTTCTGCTTTTAAAATAAGGATGACAATTTCCTTTTGATTACTAAACACAAAAGGGAATATCGACGGCGTCTCCGGAAGTGATCAAACCTCAAAATGCAGAATCAAAATACTCCTTATGATCTGTACACCCTGGATGAAGGATCAATTGCTTCGGATGGAATGTCCCATCTGTTATCTCCGGTAGAGTTCCTACCGCTAAGAACCAATGTTTGGTTTTTCTCCCCAATAAAGTCTACCCATGAAAAGCAAGAACGAGTTTCTATAACTAGCAGGTTTGTATCTCTGGAAACCAGGACAAACACAAGAATCCCCGTTCCCAAACAAAAGTACTACCTTCAAAATCTCCAGTGATACCCCCATCTCCCAGGTGGCCGAGTATCTAGTTGTGTTCATCACCAATCAATATGTCATGTCTGTCTTGTCAGCATAAGCATTTCATACATACATCATTCATAATTGATTCATATTCATATTCATATTGCATTACAATCACTTTGGTCACACTCATCCCCAAGTGATAAATGTCCTCTCTCCATTAAGTTGTTAGTTTTCCTTTCTACGTCAAATAGGACAAAATCCTGGTTTGAGTTCTTTCCTCGTCAGGAAATGTATCGTCTAAACAACCTCTCTCTAGTTTATTCCTGGATTGAAATCGGTTCTCGACCACTTTGATAACTTGAACCTCTGAAAGGCAAAAAGATATTTGGATATACACCTTTGGAGCATCACTCTTCACCATTGAAGATGATATTTTGCTTTCCCGGATTAAGGAAAATTCCCTGCGGAATCTTCTCAACAAAAGACTCTTGGCAACACAGACATCACATCCTCCAAGAAATATCTACCAATCGGCAAACAAGGAAGTTTGTTCTTGCCCTCGTAGATTTCCAAATAAAGTCGACAAATGGCAGTCTCTCCCCGAGAAGTTTGTCCTACTTTCAAAGAAGTCATCAGCACCTCAAAATTAAATTACATCACATGGCGTCTCTTCGAAGAAGTCTCGAGGGGAAGTATGATGTAAACTCTCCATGAAAATGGCATATCCGACTGAGAAGTTTGCACACCTTTGCAGTTCAGACATATGGTTATCCCCATCAAGTCTGACATCAAATATTTTTCCATCAAATGGCATCTCCCCGATAAATCTCGGAGATAAGTTTGGTGAAAACCCTCTCGGATAACATTCCTTGTCAAGGGAAGAAATCGACAAGAAGAAAATGAGACTAGTTCCATGACTGAAGACCGAGATCGAGGGGAGGTTTATTTCAAAAGAAAATTGAGGCCAGTTCCATGGCTGAAGACCGGGATCGAGGGGAGGTTTATTTCAAAAGAAACTGAGACCAGTTACATGGCTGAAGACCATGATCGAGGGGAGGTTTATTTCAAAAGAAACTAAGACCAATTTCGTGACTGAAGACCAGGATCGAGGGGAGATTTTACCCTTTTCTAAGTAGCATTACTTAGTAAGAGAAAATGGCCGAGCAAATCAGCTACCATTAACAACCATAATCAAAATTTTGGGTATTCTAATATTTAATCCTCTTTTACCTTGAATGTTCGAATGTCTTCGTCATTCACACCTTCAGGTCCAAGAAGATTAAATAGGGGCATCTGTCATACCCTAAATTTTGACCACAAGATTTCACATCATTGTGCAAATCATCACCACAATATGGATGTACCTTCATGCCTCATCAATCCTCTCAAAGATTATTGAGCATTCACCTCAACCAAGGATCAATCAATAATTGACATGATCTTCAACTTATAAAACTCTCAAACATCCATTAAGGATCAAGAGGTCTCCCACATCACGAATCTAACACAAAAAATGCAACATATCAAGTTGATCAAGCCTCAAGATCATCAGTGTCACCAAATTAGGGTTTTGGTCGACCAAGGCCTCCAGAGAGAAATTTTCATCTGGGCATGAGCCAATACTTCAAAACATGATTCAAGAAGCTCAAAAGGACCTCATGAGTCCATTCATAAGTTTAAAATATCCTCAGGGGATGCATTCATCAAAAATCAGGAAATAGGATTTTGACCTAATTCAATCCCCAAGTTGACTTTTGGAGGAAGACATGAGACAAGTCCTCAAGAGATGCTTTAAGGACGTCAAATACATCATGTTGATCTCTTCATAAGACTAAATTGGTTCAAAGAACTTGGTTCACAAGCAATGCAAGGATTCAAATTCATCTGGACCACAAACTAGGGTTTCTGAGAAAAAGTTAACCATGCCTTTGGCTTTTGACCAAGACATGATCTCAAACCTTGGGACATGATTCAAGACAATCTAAAACACCTATGGAATCCATCCATTCGGTTCAATTTAGTCCAAGGACTTGGTTTCATAAAGGATCACAAAGTTCAAAATTCATCTAATACAAAAAGTCAGCTGTGACCAAAATCAAGTTTGACTTTTGGGATTTTTTGACGAATATGGCCTCTTCAAGTCAAAAACAATGTTAAGTTATGATTTGGACAATGATAAATCTTGAAAAATCAAGAAAAGTGAAGTTACTTGCAAAAAGGGTAACCTTGAGAAACTTGAAATTTCACTAAGTTATGGGAAAAAGTTATTTTTACCCAACTTTGCAAGGCCATAACTTGTGATCCAAGGAACCATTTTCTTCCATCAATAGCTCAAATGAAAGCTCTCATTACATACTACAAAAGTGTCCTACTGATCCATGGTCAAAAAATGCCTAGATTTTGAGTTATAAGACCATAGAGTTAAGGTTTCATAAGATTTGAACTTTGACACTTAGAAATTTTTTAGGCAGAATATGTTTCATGTTTTGTCCAAATTTGGAGGGAGTTTTCATTATGATCCAAAATAAATTAAGACCAAATGTAAACATCAAAGTTGAAGTATGATATACAAGCTTTCCAAAGAGTACAAGAACATCCATTGATTCCACTTGAGCAAGGAGTTATGGACCTCCCAACACGCCTTGATGCAAACTGTTTTCTTGACAGCATTGTCACATGACTTGTATCCCACGATTTCTTGAGCTAATTTTGGACACTTGCATCATTGTATTTCTGTCCAATATCAACATGAATGATGAGGAATCTGAACCATAAGACCAACAAGTCAAAAATCCCCCCTTTAGGCACATGAAAGTTAATGTTGCAAATCCAAATTCAAGTTTTGTTATGTGGCATTAATAGGATGCATTGATGTGGCATGAATATACACATATCAGTCCAAATGAGTCAAGCCTTAGCCAAAAATCAGAAGACCTAAACTTGCAAAGTTTGGCTTAAGTCAATGGCTAGAGGAGACTATGAACACCTAGCCATATCCATTGGACAATAGGGTAATCCAACCCCCATTCACTATTCCTTGCAAAACAAAATTCCTCTACTATAAATAGAGGTCATTTCTGGTTGATCAAACCACACCAAAACATCAGAATACATGTTTTCCACCATTTCCCTCTTGAACCTCAAAAATCCATTTTTAAAAGAAGTGAGAATCGTGTTTTGAGATAGAGAGCAATTTCAATCAAACCAATGGTCCTAACACCTCACATATATCATATATGAATGATCTAAACACTTGAGCAACATCTGTAACACCAGATTCATCAAGTTCATACCTCACCCCAAAGCCATCTGCAGTTGGAGTCGTGCCCACCTATCCAGAGGTTTTCAATCCATTACATTCATCTCAACACCCTACTTGAGGTCCAAGGAAGTTGTCCAGATCATCAGAACACTTCTTTAACACCTACAACTGAGGATTCAAATTCCTCTTGCACAGGTAAGCCTGAACTCTTCAAACTCCATGATCCATGCATCATAAATGTGTTTCCAAGTTACCAACATGTTTCTGCACTTATGTAGAGTATTTTCCCTCAATCAATTGCTATGTATCAATCGTGTATAGGATATCATAGTGTTATTACAAAAATTAGGGTTCATCTGTTCTTCACATGATTTCTCACTCTACACTTAAAAGAAATGCAATTACTTGGTATCATTGAAATCCTTGTTCAAAAGCACACAACCTTCATGTTTACATCGTGCAAAATCATTACGTATTGAGAGAGATATGAGAGGTTTTGGAAAACGGCCATGAAGGACACGCACGAGGAAGAAGATGACCGTTAACGCCATAATTCAATTTTTTTAATTTTTAATTATTTTCTTAATTATTTTCAAAAATTAATTTCTCTCTCATTTTTAATCTTTTTCAAATGATTTTTTAAACATCAATCCTCTACATGTTTAAATATTTTATTCCACCCAAAAATCCAAAAAAAAAATTATTTGATATATTTTTGAATATTTTAAAGAATTTAAATTTAATTTGTTTTTAAACATTTTAAATAATTTCATTTTCTTGATTTTTCAAAACCAATTTGATTTTAAATCATCATGTGAATAAAACTTCATTTTTCAAACCTTAAACGTAATTCATAACATGTTTATTGATTTTTTTTGGTATTTTTCATCATTTTTAATTGATTTCTCTTTTAAAAATACTTTTAAAAAATGAAATTAGGGTTTTCTTTGATTCAATCTTTCAAAACTTCATTTCAACACTCATGGGCCTCTTTTAGAGTGTAAGACCCAACCCCCCTATGTACATAAATAAATTTTGGGCCTCTGCTATAGTATAAGTCCCATAACGTCTTTCGGTATCTTAGTGCGATCACTGTTTTCAAAATAAATCACTTGGCCCTCTCCTTGAGTATAAGCCCCAATCTTTTGTACATAAACTTGGTTTTAAACAATAAATAACCTCCATGGACCTCTCATTGAGTTGTAAGCCTCATACCTCTATTTTCAAAATCATCTGTCTGTTTTAAAACTGTTGGAAAACACCTGGGCCTCTCCCCAAGTATAAGACCCAATACTATTCTTCCATTGAAAATACATTAACTTGGGCCTTTTAATAGAGTGTAAGTCCTATCCTTTATTCCCTTTTTTATAATAAACAGAAGATTCAAAATACACTGGTACTAAGAGGAGCATTATTCCCGGTGAAACTGCTCTTAGACCACTTGGGCCTCTCTTTGAGTTATAAGCCCCAAACATTCTTTTCAATTCATTCAAATAACAATAAAATTTATTTTAATTCAAATTCAAAATTTAAAGTTTTCTCAAAACTTTCTTCAATTTCTCAACACCTTAATCATACAGTTGTAATCAATACAACCAATCACAATACACTTAGGCCAATATTCAAAGAATAAGACCCATCACCTTTTCAATACATACTCATTTATACACCTGTTAAACCACTTATCTGTATATACTTGGGCATACCTGTTTAGAGTTCCCTCAGCAGTTAGGTCATCTTCAGTTCACACTTAGGTTAAACAGTATGATACTTATAACTTAGTGTATTCTTATACAAAAGAAATTCATTTTCCCAGAGAGGATTAATTCCCGGTGAAACTTCTTTTGAATTTCTTAAAACCTTAGAATTGTTCAACAAAGAAATGATTATTTCTCGGTGAAACCTTTCTTGAACTTTTCTTAGGCCAGGACCCACAAGCTTCTTAGAAGTTCCCCACAGCCTCCTCTTGGGCTTAGTACTAGGACCCACAGGCTTCCTAGAAGCATCAAAACCTCCTCTTGGGCTTAGTACAAGGACCGAAAGGCTTCATAAAAGCATAGGAAAAAATTTAGTCATCTCTACTAGTTCAATCCTCAGGAAAGTCAAAACTCTAGAATATCCAATCAGTTAAGTATTGATCTTCATCTCTAGAACCCTTAGCCTCCTCTTGGGAATCATACAAAGATCTTTCTCCAACTAGATTCTACCACTTCTTAAGAGACTTGGGTAGTTTCAGCCTCCTCTTGGGCTTCATACAAGTTAGACCTGGAAAGTCTCACCCTCATAGCCTCCTCTTGGGCTTAACACAAGGACCCTCAGGCTGCCAAAAAGCATAGGATAGATCCTAATCATCTTTTCCAATACATCAATTCCCAGAAGAATAAAAACTTTAAGGTATTCAAACTCATCTTTAAATCCCTTCTGACCCCCAACAAGGCTTGACTTTCACCTTAAAAATCCCCAGCCAGGGTCAGATTGACATCAATAAATCCTCAAAAGAATTAGAGCCTCATGGCATCTGATAAATCAACTATGCTCAAATATCCAGCAAGATTTAGTTTCCTTTTAGATTCCCCAATACAATTTAGGCCTTCTCCTGGATTTCAATAATCCTCAGCAAGAGTCAGCCTCCTCTTAGGCTTCATATAATGATTTTCCTAGTCAGCCTCAATCTTGGGCTTTGTACAAGAAAAATATATTACTCCCCAATTGAGCCAGTCTTCTTTAAAGCTATACTCAAACTCTTCAGCTTCATCATCTTGGGCTTCAAGCAAGATACTCAAATAAAACATCTCCAGTGGAGTCACACCAAATCTTTTTTTAGCTTCAACCTTGGGCTTTGATCAGGGCACCAAATCCATCATCCCCACAGATGAGACCATGAGTCCTCTCTGTAGAAGGATATCCCCTCTATATATCACATATCAAAACAAACAATCAAAACTTTTTCCAGATAATTGATGTAAGTGGCACACTTGTTGATTCAAAATCCAAGCTGGAGTCCCTCCTTTATCATGGATAAAATTTCTCTTTCATCTAATTGATGTAAGTAGCAAGCCTCTGGATTCTACACATCCAAGCCAATGTCCCTCTCTTAGCATGAAAGATTCATAAAGGAAAAAGTGGCATTGCTCTACACTGAGTTAAAGCTTCTACCTTCATGACATTTCTCTTATAAAGGAAGATATGGCATTGCTGGATCCCATACATCCCAGTTAAATTAACTTCCCTTATAACCAATTACTCAACATTTGTGATAAATAGGTGAGATTTCTCCCTTTAGAGATGACAAATTCTCTCTCAGTCAACTTTTAGCTTCAATCTTGGGCTTTAAACAAGACACAAATACTCTGCTAGCTTCAATCTTGGGCTTTGAACAAGACACCAAACAAATTTCCTCCCATAGAATAGGAGGAACTACAAATTGCTCTGATTTCCCAAATATCTTTACGGGAATACATAGGCATAAGATTGCGACATCTTAGCAAGCTCACAAATAAAAAATCTTAGGTCAAGCACCTTCCCAAAAACAATATAAAACCTAAAAACAACAAAAACATTCCCTCGGTCCTCACAAAGGAGAAACTTTCCCCAATTAACAGCAGATAGACTTAATAAAGCATTTCAAACAGTATAAAATATATGCAAACGAAGGTTTCCTACAGATTACTATAGATACTCTGGGTGTTAATAGATTCCCTTTGTATAACCAAACCCCGATCCCCGATCTCTTCGCATTTGTTAAAGAAACACTACAAGAAAAAATGGATTTTGCGACACATAAGTCGTGATGGTTCCATGAGAACCGCCTCTATTCGTAAATTACGACGGGTCTTACGACGGTTTTGGCCAACCGTTGTTGGTTATTTTAAACACTCATAAACATTTATGACGGTTTTGTTAATAACCGCCCTAAATACTAGTTTGCGATGAATTAACAACCGCCCTAAAGAATGAGCACAACTCATCAATTTTCAATGCTTAGGTGACGACCGCCAAATTGGACTGAAAAGAGAAAACCTTACCATTTTCCAATTTCCTCAAATTTCCTCAAATCTCCCAAAATCAAAGAGAAAACCTTACGATTTTCCAATTTCCTCAAATTTTAACCGTAAAACAAACTCCACTTTTCTCCTAAATAAACCATTTCTTAGAAATTTTTTCTTTTTTACAGAAAGTATCCCAAACTTTTGAAACCATAGTTCTCGCGAAACGAATTTGAAGGGTTTACGTAGAGCACGACTTTGAAGGGTGTTATTCATAGTCATAGAGCAGGGATTGCAGATTATTCGCATAACACAAATTTGGAGGGTGTTTTTTGAATAGCACAAATTCGAGAGAATGCATTTGAAGGTTGTAAACCCTAATTCCCTTTAATTAAACCCTTGTTTCTTTTGCAGGAATTATAACTGTTTTCAACAAAAATTTGATGAAGAGGTATGTATGTCTGCTCACCTTCTCTATTCGACTTTCTATTGGATACTTTCATTCATATTTGCCATATATATAATCTATTGTTTCAACTGTCGTTGTGTTGCTATGTCTTCTCTTCTCATCGATAATACCCTTTCAGACAACTGGACCTCCATGTTCTTCTTCTCCTGATGAATTTTCTAAGGGTTCTCTTTTTTTCATTTTTGTTCTGTTGAGACAAAGGCATTGGAAACACAACCACCGCGTTGGACCACCACCGGCCGTCGTGAGCTTCATCTTCTCCTAAGGGAATATTATCTTTCCTCAAATTTCTTTTTTCTTGCTTTTGATTTTAAAATTACAAATTCTTTTAGCTTTGCATAAATTTTTAGGATTTAATTTACTTTCGGGACACCAAACTATAGTTTGATCATCAAGTATATATGATTTTTCACTCGTAAAGAGTTTCATTTGCTTGCATTTATTATTATTTTTCATGACATAAGCTATCCATGAATGTTGTGCGAAAGACCTGTGGTATGGAGAATCATCATCAGAATGTGTTTCTAGTCCATGCTTTTAAATTCCCATGGTTTATGAAATATGTCACACTGATAACTTACTCTGACTATTTGTTGGCAAATTAGCTTAGCAAAGTAATTGTTTTGTCAAAATACTATGGAGTTTATTTTTTTGTACTTTACAACTTACAACTAGTGGTTTTAGTAGATTAGTGGCTTTAATAGAATAGTACTTTTAGTGTTTAACCATTGGAATAGTTACAACTAGTGGCTTTAATTATTATGGACTTGATATGTTTTAATTTGTACAAAATAGTAGACTGTAACAGTTTAAATTGGTCTGCTACCGGTTGCATTAGAGAGGCATTTCTTTTCCTTGTCCTGTTACTCTATTTTGCTCTGTGATCAACCGATAGCAGACCAATTTTTATCACTGTTTGGAAGGGTGAAAAGCGGGCATCACAACATAAATTGTGTCTGATTTTTCAACGTGTTTTGGGAAAAATCTAGTTTGATAGAGCTAAGTATTCCTTGTGTTTTCTTACTGTCTTTTAAGCTTACTGCATCTGGTCCTCAACAGGTTCTTTTAGCAAACTCCTTTGATCAATCTGTAGAAGTAGTCACAACTATCCTTGGGAGCACATATAGCTCGTCTTTAAATACAAAAGAGAGTTGTATTCATGCCAATTCTGTAGATTCTAAGCATGGAGGGTTACTCTAATTAGATACTGCATGGTCCATGCTTTACAATGATTGCCTTTCTGTACTTAAGAAAGGACGGTACATTTTTAATGTTAAACTTTTTTAAATCTTTTCACTTTTATTATTTAACCTTCTGTTAAACTTGATGTGGGAAAATTCTTGCTAGAAACAATTGATTATTGAGGGTTCATACTAAGGTATATTTCCAATGGTCGTGTGACAAGTGCTTCGGTATTTCTACAGTGTCATAACAAAGGTTTGAAATACCAAATAGTAGTTATATAACTTTTTTTAAATGAAATGAAATCTTTCCCAAATGGTCTTATAATATTACTGAAGATGCATGTCATGATGTTATTAGATTTAAATTCTAGACATTTATTAATTTTGATACATTTGAGATCAATTGGATAATTGGAATCAAGTAACTTTGTTTTTTCTATTCCCAAGTTTTAATGCTAGTGCAGGAGGTAGCTTTATCAGTAAGGTTTAAAGTGGCTATGTGGTGAAAATGAAGCCATGGAAAATGTTTCTCAATCCCTTCGTGTGACTCTTAAGAAGATGGATCGTAAATTCAAAGTTTGAATCCTTAGATTCAAATTGTAATGATTCTCATGTTATGAACTTGGCACATTTGAACGTTCTTGAATTGGTGATAGCATAGCTGGGATACCGTCGTCACCGGATTTTGGAATTAGGAAATAGCTAGATTTATGGTTCTTGGTTCGCTCCCTTCTTGATGGCCATGATTTGTTTCACTAATGAACTTTGCTTGAATTTGTGACAGGATTCTGAATTGAACGGAGACGTTTTGGACTTGTATTTGATCAATGTCTTCAATCACGTATGGCCTGGTAAGTTTTACTTAATCTTTCTTGAGTTCCACTGATAAGAGCCTTGTCCACCAATTGTTCCCTCACCATTTAAATGTTGGCTAACTGTCATATTCTTGTTTCCTTTCAACATATTCCTTTGCAGAGTTTTTTTTGTATGATGTCCTTCAATGTCACACTAACTGAACATGTTCTGGGTTAAGGAGGAGGAATGTCTTGTACAGTGGGCATCTGCTCCCACGATCCACTGATTGAATACGAACGACAAGAGAAATTCCATAGGGAGATGTAACAGGTTCATACAACAACTTCAGTCAAAGAGTACAATCAAAGTCACCATTGCGATCGAGTTGTACATGTGAACTCCTCCCTGTTGAATTAGATGATGATATTGATTCTTCTTTTTTATTTTATGTGCGCGTGATGTCTTGTAGGGGCTTGAAGGTGACGAGGCCGCGGCGTGAAGATAAAGCTTGATGGGAACCGATAGTAGTATGACGACTTGGTGGTGTATTGGCGCGAGCAAAGGCTTCAGAGTTTGAACTCCAAGCTCTTAAGCCATGCATCTTTGTATCAATTATTTCTTTGATTACTAAAGCTTTTGTGTTACATAGCTTGTATTTTGCTTTAACTTTAGTTTCCCTGGTTAGTAATGGTATGATACTGATGTTGTGCTTTTAGGATATTAATAATTTGGGTGAGCTGGTGGTTATGGTGAGGTGACGTTTGCTGCCGGCGGATATGAATTGTGATGGTCGAAGGTTAGTTTTGGTGAAGATGCATTATGGTGTGCGTTTGGTGTCGGTGAGGATATGATGATGCACGACATTCGAATTTCTTTGAGCATCCTAAGGTATGAATAATGTCGCGTAGCTCTTCGAACTTCTCGTCTCTCTTCCTCATTTGATGTTGGTTCACATATGTCACTAAAAATGTTCTCAATAATTTTGAAAAGAAATGCCGGCTGCTATGTAATGTTTCTCTTAGACTCTACTTTATGCCGGTTTAGTAGCGGTACTTGGCAAGTTTCCAACATGCTAACATTTTTAGGAGTAATGAAGTAACCTTTACACCGCGCGAATTCTTCCGCTCCTGACAAGGCAGGATATGGATGAGGTGATTTCACTATAACAAGACGAGCGAGTGGTGAATACGTCGGATACAACACCACATCTTCTCTTGGTACAGTCTACGATACTAGCTCCCATTCCCACCATTTTGTTAGCCGTGAGACGAATTCAACAACATCGCGAACAGAGGCCTTGGAACCGAGAACGGAGATACCGATATTAAGACCATAAGTAAGAAGCTGTTTGGCAGAAGACGTTGTGGCTATAGCCCAACCAACCATGTTGTTTCTTTGTTTTAAGATTTTTCTGGATTTGAATCTTATGCTGATTCAACACACAAATCATTCCCTCAAATTCGTTACTTTTATTTTGTTTCATGGACTCCATATCAGTAGAGGAATGCTTCACCCTTAAAGAATTAAGCCAAGAGCCCTTTTCTAGTGATAGTATTTGAGGAGGAACCCTTGCTTTTTTCAGATTTTCAATTTAATGGAGATTTGGAACTTATTTCAGATTTTCAATTTAATGATGCTTGTATAAATGTAATATGATATATATGTTTAGTTGAATGAAGAATATGTGTGATTTTCTTTCCCATTCTGTTCATATTTCTACAAATAAGTTTTTTTTTTATTTTATGATGGGGAATGAATCATACATCTACAAGGAGAGTGATCAGTCCCAAGATGAGATTTATATGAAGAATCGGTTGGTTACCTGCATCAAAGATTTGGTCCATGTAAGGGGGTGTCAATCTTTGGGATGAAACTTCAAGGAAACGTTTGAAATGACTTGTTGAAACCCTCCTGCTGATGGACACTTGTACCTAGGAGAAAAGGAAGGTCATTTTTGGTGAATTACTCTTGCCCCTACCATCAGTTTGGATGTTTGTAATGTTACGAACTTTGGTGTTCTTTATTTGCAGATTCAATGAAAAGCAAGGAAGAAATCTACCAACTAATACAGGGACTTCGAGTCGCCCCAACTATTGTTAGTCCTTCAAACACTTCAATGTTGGTTAATGTTCCTCCTCTGGCTGAGATGTTTAGGATTTTGCCTCTTCCCTTTCAGCCTAATTCTTAAGAGGAAAGCTTCTTAGTGCTTGCTAAAGGTGATAGTATCCTATTCTCGGTGCATGTCATGTATGCCAGGTATTGGGCATCTACTTTGGAAGATAATTTTTCTTATCTTTCCAACCTTCTAACTATGAGATGCAATCTAAGTGGGGGTGAATTAGGATTGCCCGATTTTTCTTGTTTTTATGCAACAATTCTTAACTTGTTATTTTATTGGAAGTTTGTGAATCTGATACATTCTTAGGATGAGTTTAAAGTACAAAATTAAAGTGCATAAAAAAAAAAAACACACGGAAATTATACTAGTTCCTCTTAAAACAAAGGGTAGATCTAGTCCATCTACTCCTTATAAGATATTTCACTATGCTTATATCTTTGTACAAGTCTAACACTAAGACCTCTTTTACAGTCTTCTAACATATACACAAGAAAGAACAATACTTCCTTGATTACACAACAAACACCAAACCCTATGGTGGACTTTGAATCACCCCAATTCAAAGAACATTTTTCAACAATACCAAACACTATGGTAGACTTTGAATCACACCAATTAAAAGAACCTTTTTATCAACACCAAAACCTATGATGGACTTTGAATCACCAAAATTCAAAGAACCTTTTTCCATTAACTAATCACCACAAAGTTGATGATTAAGTCACAACACACACACTTTTAATAATCTTGAATAAGTTTGATCTTGGCTTGATTACAAGTACAACAATTTGTTCCTCTCTTTTACAATATTACAATCCAAACTAATGTACTTTAACTACTTAAAATATGGTATGAAAATTCTGAATGATTTGAAAGTCATGCATAAAGTTTCAATATATATATATATATATATATATATATATATATATATATATATATATATATATATATATATATATATATATATATATATATATATATATATGTGTGTGTGTGTGTGTGTGTGTGTGTGTGTGTGTGTGTATGAACACTTTAAAAAATGTTTTTGAATTGATTAAAAATGATTCCAAGAAAGAAGCACTTTGTATTTCTTATGTATATTCCTTTATATACATCCTTAGACACCTCTTTATGAAGATATATTTGTTTAAAATTGATTTATGAAGCCTTGCATCATTTTACATCAATTTTGTTTTGAAATGGTGCAACTTTTAAATTCGTAATCGATTACGACTTGCAATGTTACAAAAATATTGAATTTTGAACACTCGTAATAGACTATTATTGTGTCATAATCAATTACGACCAATCCAGAATTGAAAAATGCATTATTCTTTGCCAAGGCTTCGTGTCTTTTCATGCATAAAGATACAAGAATGTTTTAGATGAGGTATTCATGAATTTCTGAGCATTTAAAGTATTATATCATGAATTGTAATGAACTTTAATCATAATCAATCATCTTGGTTCTTTAATTTGAATATCAATGCTTAACTTTTTTCATTTGCTTCAACATTGATCAAAACATTTCATCAACCTCTTAGAATTTCTCTTCTTTGATAAACTTTGTCTTCATCAAAACTAAATTTGATAGATGATGGATATCTTCTTCACAAACCTGGCCGACTAGGCTCTAGAGGAAGAGTTGCTGACTCTAGAGTATTATTCCTGGAATGCTTCTATCATTCATCCCATTGGTGGGGCCGATATTTGGTATGCTTTCATTTCTGATCAGCATCACAAGGATAAGAAACTGCTGGAGGAGAGTATTTGTAACCTGGCGCATCTGGGAGCAACATACTTGCAAGAAGTACAAAAGGATTATGTTTTTCTTACTCGATAATGTGATTCCTTTAGTACATTTAATCTCCCTGGATCATTAGTTGATCAGGTAAAGCACTTGGCGAAGGATAAAGTTATGGCCTAAGCTCGTGTCACTTTATCTACGACAAAGGCATCTCATTATGCCGTTCAGGAGGATCTTAAGAACTTCCAGCTCAAGAATGCCTCCCTGAACCAAAAATTAAATCAATCACCACTTCCAATATCGCATCCGTTTCTGAGTCCTTTCAGAATGCTTTGCTATAATTGCAACATTTTCACTCTCGTCTACATATTTTTAGGGAGAAAGTATGGTTAGACCAAATGCTTAAAGATAGAATTTTTGTTTCAATTAGAGATGAGTTGTGTCCTTCTTAACCTTTTTTTAAATGTAATACCATGTTATGGGAAGTTTGAGTAAATGTATTTGACATTGTGATATTTCTTTACCTATTTAAGGTGCATGAATTTGATCCCAAGTCAATTGCTCTAGACTGTGTCAATTAAAGAGGTTTTTGATCAAAGTTTATTGGTATCTCTAGGGTCGTGCCCGACTAAGGGTTGGTACCCCTTTCCCCAGGTAAAACCTAGTCCGAGGTTGACGTGTGGAAGATCCATCGATGCCTTTGGAGTGGATTACTACCAAGAGGGATTGGGCCGATTATAGTCATTTTAGTGCTTTTGACACTTTCCTTGTGTGTGAGTTTTTTGCTTTGTGGGGGGTTTTGATTGCTATACTCATAAGCTTGTGGTGTTTATGATAACACCCCAAGATCTTTATGCTTGGGCTTTAATCCTTTCGGTCGTACCCCAAACTCTTTGTTACCTTACACGATCACAAAGAAAAGATATATTTTAGAACTTGTCCTTTGTTCATTAATAATGGAGAGATCACAATTCACTTTATTAGGTAATTAGTTAGAAAAGAAATAACATCAAAGATAAAGCTATAAACATAACTAGGTGAGCCTGCCACCGTTTATTCTCTCTGGTTTGTAGCTCACGTGGTCAGCCAGTCCTATCTATTGAGCTGGCATGACTTGTTCTTTTTGCAAGAGGCCGAATTTTTATACTTCTTAGCAGGTCGATGAGGGAAGCCACATTGATCTCCATGGCCTCATATTCCCCTTGGTCTTTCTATAGTGTCTGGTAGATCCTTTTGGCTCCCTCGAGGTCTTCATTAATCAAGATTGACTCACCATGAATATTGTGGAATTTGAGTTTGAGATGGACTAGTGGAGCCATGGCATCTAGGGCCGTTGAGAAAGTTTTTCCGACAATGTAGTTGTAGATGCTCTTGCAAGGGACTACAAGGAAATGTGATCCTTGGTCCTTATATCTCTTTCTTCCCCCAATGATATAATAAATTTGATGTATCCCCACAGGTGGATAGTCATGCCATATGGATGGCTATCAATTCTGCAATATTCATATTCATTATTCCCTTTAATGGCATGTTCACCCGAGGCACTCCCTCACTAATGATTGCAATGTGTTGGTGCTTCCCCTTACTTGCTCCTTTATCTCCATTGTTGGTCCTTTCACTATTAACTACGACATTCATAGTCTTGGACATGGACTTGTTCTTCAGCGAGTATTCCCTTTCTCTCTTGGCGCCTTTGGAATACTAGGACAAACGGACATTATTTATAAAACAGGTAATGATGTCCTTCACTTAAATGCAATCATTAGTGGTATGGTCATGACTCTTGTGAAAGCAGCAATATTTTGTCTGGTCAGTATTGGAAGATTCTTTGACAGGGGATGCGTTTTTGATCCGGTGTTCCGGGATTCCATGTTGGCACACTCTTGGTATATCTTCTATCAGAAAGTGTTCAAAGGGGTGTACTTCTCATACCAACCATGGGTCCCATGGTCAGATTCCTCCCTTTTCCTGTTGGAATATATTTAGGATGACTGACCATAACCTGCATGTGCTATTACCTAGTTGTCAACTCGGGCAATGAGTTTCTTCTCAAGGTTAATGAAGGATTGCGCTCTATTAAGAATCTCTTTCAAACTATGGGCCTCCCTGTGCCATAATTTCTCCTTGAAGGCGTTATCCTTCCTTAGACCATTCTTAAAGATCCATCACTTGAGGCCCTATTTAGATTATCCTACTTTCGCAACTACTTATGTGAAATGGTTGATGTTTGACTGTAAGCTCTATTCATTCCCATGTGTTATCCCACATAGAGCAACTATTGTCACCTGTTGCCTTTTTCGAACAGTGAAATGAGCGGTGAATCTCTCGCACATATCAATCCACAAATCAATGCTCGTGTCTAGGAGAGCTTTGAACCAGAGTCTGGAAAATCCTGTCAGTGTTAATGCAATTAGTTTATACTTTATTGCCTTGTCAACATGGCAGTAGTTCAAACGGTTAAAATGTGTTATATATGCTCGTCGGGATTGTGGAACTATGTGCTTACAAGTTTAATCAAGAATTGAGTAAACCTAAGAAAGTCATTCCTATCATGGTTTTGTTGATGACAACTCACCCTTTATCAAAACTAGTGAAGATGCAACTTGACTCACCAAAAAAACAAGTATTTCAAGTGGCCAAAGATGCACAAGATAGTTTGTTCAAGCTCTTCCTCCGAATAAACCCGAAGAGTTAGTGTTTAATGATTATCATTGATATCTTCTAATGATGTCGTCCATCTTCAAGATATCTCAATCCTTATCTCAAAGAAGAATTAATCAAGTTCCTATATGATTGGTGTGTTTGGAAAATTCTTGAAGCTTCAAAGTGTTAAAGAGAGGAAGTGTCAAAGCTCGTATGATTGTATATGAGTGATCAGTGGTTTGTAAGAACACAAGGGAATTTTCGTAATAATATTATGACTTAATCACACATTCACTAGAAAACATTTTTAAAGTCTATATTTCTCAAGGAAAATGACCTAAATTTTTTTTGGACCCTAGCCATATGAATTGGAAATTGTCAAAATGATTAGGACATGAATTTTGGACTGTCCAATTGATTGAAACATGTTTGCATCAATTGGATAAGGAAAAATTGAGTCGATAATCAATTGTGATAGTGTCTTAATGAAGGGTAACAACTCTCTATCAAATATTTCTAATATGGTCAAAATTAATCGATTATTTAGGCAATCCAATTGATTAGAATATGGGCCCAATCGATTCAAATAAGGACCCAATCGATTGAACAATTAATTTTTCCTATGGATCGTTTTCTTTTTTGTTCCAAACTCTAGTCTATAAATAAAAGCCTTTCCATTCACATTTTCACAACCCGAAAGTGAGCTATCTCACTTCGTCCCCTCTCTTTAAAATATTTTTCTACTTTCTCTCACATTAATATAGCCATAACGATTTGAGAAAGTCCTTGTGTTAAGTGAGGAAACTTGTTCTAAAAAGGGTAATTTGTAAATCCACCAGGAGATATTTTCTCTTGAGTGAATATCTATTTTAAGAAGTGTTTGTATGGTTTTGAAACTAAACCCAATAAAAGCTTTATTTGGGGTATTTAGTATTAAGTTGTCGTTTGGTTCATGAGTTGAACCACTTAAGGAACAACTCTCTTTTTGTGTTCTTCAAGATAACTAGTGAAAATTATTCTTATTGGTTATTGAGCTCGGCCTGGTGTAAAAGCTCAACTTGGTTCGAGATTAACCTAGTATAAATTTTGGTTCGGTTCATGGTCAGCCAGTGAAAAACCTCGATTTGGTTTAGAGGATAGCCTGCTCAAGACTCCCCATTGGTTTGAGATAATTCCATAAAAAATCTTGGTTTAGCTTTTGAACTTACTCCTCAAAGATTTATCCGTGTTTGAAAGGAAGACTAAATGCTTCAGTCCACTATTCACTGTGTGGTTGGAAGTAAACTTGAAACTTCATTTTTCCTTTATACGGGGGTTCGTGAGCATAACTTACTAAAAGCTCAAAAGAATTATTAGATACTCTCAAGGTCAAGTCTTGGGGAGAGGATTGGGTCACTTTATTTAGACTGAACCTCTCTAAATCCTGATGTTATCTTTTATCCTTATCTCTTTATTTTTTGCATAGCTTATTGACCATTTTTTCCGTTGTGATATTCAAATGTTCTTAAAAATATTTGTATACTTTGACTTAGAAAACAATTTTTTTTCAAACTGTCGTTTTCAAGATCCCACAATTCACCTCCTCTTGTGTGTGAAGTCACATGTTCAACAAGGATCTCCCTTCCCGTTGTACTATTTAAGCTTTGGAGATAGTTTTAGTGAATTTGGTATTTGGTTGTCCAGGATACCAGTGCAAAGAGGATGCTTCTGAGGGTTCTTCACTGGCAGTTTCCCTACTTGTTCCTCAGGAAGAACGTGACTACCTCGGCCCCTCTAGTTTCTTTCTTTTTTGGTGATTTGGAGATTTCTAAGCTATATCTCTTCGTGACGCACCCGGCTCGGGGACGATATTTTGGCTTCTCTTGGAAGCGAAATCCTGCATTGTGTTCCCCTTTGGATTCAGGTTGTGTAAGCTTTCTTCTATACGAAGTAATATTTATTCTACCGCTTGCGAGTTTTACAGTCGAACTATGTTATACATATTTTTCAACAACTCATTCACGACTTGTATTAAGAGGCTATCTTAGAACAACTGGAAACCAGGAAATGCCTCCGATCTTAATGTTGATGGTGGTGTTAGAGGTCTAAGCAAAGACTCGTCTTGTTGGAACTGCGAAACAGATCCTACAATCTTAGAAGGTTGGAGAAGAAAGGGATTGTTAGCTCCCAAATTTAACACCTAGTTTTGGATCAATGGAATTAATGAAGGAATAATAATTTGTATGAACTTATGAGAAGTTTCGACAAAGGGGGAAACTTGCGTATTCTGGTTGAAGTCATCTTTTTGTAAAGGGAGAGTATGCTGGGCAGGTTTAGGAAAAAAATATTCTAAGTCTTGAAAGATGATTCGACAAGCGATTATTGATGATGCTTCGTTGTAAGATTTGAATTCAAATAAAGGGAGGGAATTTTGTCCTTATCCAAACATGGAGAGAGACGCGTGGAGCATTTTTAAGGAAAGGAGACATGCAGAGCGCCACTTGTATTAATCTTAGAGAAAGGTCGTTAAAGGCGGTTATTTCGATTCATTATAAATAGGCATTCTTAGTGATAAATTTGTGTGTGTTCAAAGTTGTACAAAATCTCTAAGTTACTCAAAGTATCCGTGTGCAGAGAAAAGAGTGTGTTGAGAAAATGTACGTTTGATGTAAACACCATACTTTTACAATTCAATTCAAGTTTATTTTTCTTCATTGCCCAAGTTATTTTTAAGCACATTTACTTGCTTTTCTATTAAGTTCTGCAATTTACATTTTTTAACATTCTCAAAAGTTATTTATCTTTAAATCTTAAATGCTGTCGAAGTATTTGTCATTTTTCTAAATCTTATTTAAATTGTTAGCACATGTCCTAGGATTTAGTAAGGTCGATCCTGCAAGTGACCCAATCTCTTATTGATTTGGAAGACCAACGGTTGTTTACTATTTTTCACAGTAAACAAATTGGCATGCCCAGTGGGACAGTGCTAACTAAGTTTCTTTATGAAAATTATGTTTCGATAATGTTCTCTTTAAAAACTTCGTTGTATATTATTGAGAAGTGGCAAAGTAGCCACCACTAACGAAGATAAACCAAGGAGAAGATATACGAGGAGAATGGCTAATTCAAATCAGCCAAGTGTTTCAATTCCTCAAAGTAACAGTGGAGAACAGCCCTAAGTATCTTCGACTAGGGGAACCACGGTTCCAGCAACTGTGTCAGAACCAATGCCATCCACGGCAAGTTCGATGCCCACACAGTCGATCACTCATAGCGAGCCCATTTTAACTTATATTGGGTCAAGGGGTCCTCCAGTAACTCCCCACCAATAGAGAATGCTTCGACTAGGCCCTTCGTGCCTCCAGGTTTCTCTATACCCTTAGGCGGTCGAGAGCAACCCTATGGAATGCCAACATCTATGATGACAAACTTGCATAACACCGTTTCAACATTCTCAGAACAAGTGATGAATGTTACTTCGCCATTACAAGGATCAAGATCAGGGATAAATATGGGTCGAAGTAGCCAGCCTTTAGGAATAGGTTATTCCACCCAAATACCAAGTTTGACTAATAATTCCGCAGCAGTTATTAGGCAGCAAATGGATGAGAGTAATCACGAAATGATCCAAATGTTGGCCTAAATAATGGGGACAAGTTTTAATCCCCTAATCTAAAGTACTACTCAATCCAACCAATAAATGACAACCCAGATGACACACCTTGTAGATTTATTTGGAGTACCACAACCTCCTCGACATCCCCTGAGAGAATACATATTGGAAAATTAGGGAGTAGTCCTTGAAGAAAATCCTACCATTAATCAAGTTCAGCAAAACCAAGTAAACCCGCCCCATGCAAATCTAGTCAATCCGGGAGTAGCGATCGAACAACCTAGGGTCAAACCCCCCAGAACCTAACCTCAAATCCCAATTGAGGAGAGACCTAGGGTAGTAACGGTAAACAGGAATCAAAATGTTGATAACATTGCCCAGCAAATTCGACGTGATGATATGGTCGCCGATAATAACTTAGCAACCATGGTCGAAAGAATAATGGCGCGAAATGGGGTAAAATTTGGTCTTCAGATACCGAATAATACTTCGTCATTGTCAGAGTATGTCTTACAAACAGATCTACCCCTTAGATGGAAAGTCCCTAAATTCACCAAATTCTCCAGGGATACCACTGAATCTACTGTCAAACACGTGGCTAGGTACTTGATAGATGTTGGAGAGATTTCGAATAATGAAAACCTTAGGGTGAAATATTTTCCAAGTTCTCTCACTAAAAACGCTTTTACATGGTTTATAACCTTGCCACCAAATTCGATCCATACCTGGACCCAGTTAGAAAGATTGTTCCACGAACACTTTTATATGGGGCAAACTAAGATTAGCCTGAAGGAATTAGCTAGTATTAAACAAAAGTTTACAGAGCCAATAGATGATTACCTGAATAGGTTTCGATTGCTTAAAGCAAGGTTCTTTACTCAAGTGCCAGAACTTGAGTTGGTCGAAATGGCTGCTGGTGGTCGCGACTACTCAATTAGAAAGAAATTGGATACTACAAGAAATTGGTTCTTTACTCAAGTGTCTGAACTTGAGTTGGTCAAAATGGCCGCTGGTGATATTGACGAGAAGATGATGGAAGATTGCATGTGTGAGGTTACTGATGGCCTCACCAAAGGAATCTTTGATGACTATACCAACGAAGCTGCTGAGGGTTTCGATACTACAAGAATCACTGAGGATTCTAATTTGGCGATGGTAACAAAAGAAACCGCTGATGGTTTTGTACGGATGGATAATTAGAACAAGGCTACTGATGGCCTTACAATGAAGTTCCAAAGTTTAGACATTACTGAAGATGTTGTTATCGATGTTAACATGGTCGAAGTTTCACAAGAGACTTCGATGGAGATTGTCGAAGAACAACGACAAGAGGAATACAATAAATTGGTTTTCCCAAAGGAAGAGGAGAGCCTGATTAATTTCATATATAGGTGCCAGAAGAAAAATCTAGAGGTTTTGCTTTGTCCAAGGTGCAGTGCCATGTTCGATAAGAAAGCGGCCCAAAACATGGAAGGAGTTCGATTGACAAAGGCCAGAGGAAACTGGAGAGACTCTGGTAGACACCAATGTTTCAACCAGAAAAGCCCATACAAGGGTCATGATCAAGCGAATCCAGGATTCCCAGGTGCCAAACCCACCACTTTCAAGCCAACTGCAGAGGCTTCTAGAGGAAAATGGGCAAAGCCAGTCGAAGACAAAGAAAAAGGCCAATAAAAGTGGCAGAACTTTGAGGTTAACAGGGGTTCGTCGATTGGGTACCGTAGGGAGTTCCAGACCTCCAAGAAGTTAGCATATATCTCTGAGAATTACAAAGGCAAGAATTCGATGACTAGATCCCAATGGAGAAGGGAGCAAAGGAGAAGAAAGGAGGAAATGGAGGCTAAAGAAAGTCAGACAGCTGAATCAAGCACCAATGTGCACGCTGAAAAGAATGAGAAAAAGGAGTTAAAATTCGTCGAAAAGAAGCCTGTGGAGGGGAAGGTGTTTTCCACTCAAGAAAAAGAGGCTATAAAGGAATGTGATTGTTCGATCGCTGAATTCGAGATGCTTACTGATGATTTTGATACAAATTCAGAAGCATCTTTGGAGATTATGGTTAAAGTAGTATCTGTGTTACCAAGGGAGTTCGACCAAATTACTGAGGTCGAAGAGCTGGAAGATAACACTGACATAGAGATGGCCACTCATAAGCCAGTTTGTTACTATGTTATGAACAATGGTTGTGTAGAAGAACAAAATGCGTTCTTCGAAAGACATAATGAGGCTATGAAAAGTCACTTAAAGCCTCTCTTTATCACAGGAAAATTGAAGATGTGCCAGTCAACAAGATCCTGGTAGATTACGGTGCAGCGGTAAACCTGATGTCGCATTTCATGCTGAGAAAGAAAGGAAAGTTCGACACGGACACGAAGCCCTATAATATGGTGTTGTTCAACTATGAAGGAAAGGTTGGCACCATATTGGGAGTGATTCAAGTTGACTTGACGGTCAGAACAATTACAAGACTGACAATGTTCATGGTTGTGGAGACTAAGGCTAACTATAACTTATTGTTAGGACGTGAATGGATTCACGACATAGGAGCCGTGCCATCATTAATGCATCATAGGATTACCATCTGGCGAACGGATGGTATTGTGGAAAATATCGAAGCCGATTAGAGCTATTTCATGGCTTCGGTTAATCATGTCGATAAAAGTAGTTTCGACAAACATTTGGCTAAAATTGCTCCTTGCAATCCAGCCTGTTTTGCATTTACTCCAGATGATAATGCATGTTACTCTTTGTACCTGCACCCCACCAACGATTTTCACTGGGATCGAGAGATTGTGGGCGAAGACGACCTTTTATACATATGGACATCTGGAATCGACCCAACAGGCTAGGGGAGCGGATTTGGCGACGATGACTAAGTTGTCAGCGCTCGAAAGAATTTCGGCTTACATAGCCAAAAATAAGCTAAAAGCGGCCTTGGATGCTGCGGTAAAATTCATGGCTGTCGAAGCCAAGAAGGAATCATGTCAGGAAATTCCTTTTAAGGACTTCGACCCAGAGCCACTTGATAGGGCTCGGGATGAAGTGCAAGGCCAGAGGCTCGACGCCATCTATGATGATGAGCCTTTGGGGTTAGAGAAGGATCTGTTGTCAACCAACATTAAAATGCTAGCGGAAGATCCACTTGAGAAATCGACTTGGGAGATAGGGCGACAAAAGTCCAACTTATATCAGTGCCAATATCAACCCTCAACTAAGAGTCGAACTGATCCAATTACTGAAGGAGTTCCGAGACTGCTTCGCATGGGATTATGACGAGATGCCTTGTTTAGACAGAGAGCTGGTTGAATTATAGTTGCCAATGAAGCTTGGGAAGAAGCCCATCAAGCAAAATCCAAGGCAGTTGCACTTGAAATTCTCTCAAAGATTAAAGAGGAGGTCGAAAGACTTCTGCGATGCAAATTCATCCGTATAGCCAGGTATGTCGAATGGCCTTCAAATATTGTGCCAGTTATTAAGAAAAATAGTACTTTGAGGGTTTGCATAGATTTTATAGATTTAAATAACGCAACCCCAAAGGATGAATATTCGATGCCAGTGGCGGCAATGTTAATCGATTCTGCCGCAAGACATGAATACCTGAGTATGCTCGATGGATATTCGGGGTATAATCAGATATTCATTGTTGAAGAAGATGTCCCAAAATTAGAATTTCGATGTCCTCGCGCATTAGGCACTTATGAGTGGGTGGTGATGCCTTTCAGCTTAAAAAATGCCGGGGCAACTTACGAAAGGGCAATGAATTCGATTTTCCATGATTTTATTGAGACTTTTATGCAGATCTATATTGATGATATTGTTGTAAAGTCAATTTCAGGAAAAAATCACATAGACCATCTTCGCCACTCCTTTGAAAGGATGAGGAGACATTGTTTGAAAATGAATCCTCTCAAGTGTGGTTTTTGTGTGCAGGCGGGGGATTTCTTAGGCTTTGTGGTCCACAAAAATGGAATCGAAATAAACCAGAATAAGACCAAGGCCATAATGGAAGCGAAAGCGCCATCGACGAAGAAGGAGTTGCAATCATTGCTGGACAAGATTAATTTCTTGAGAAGGTTTATCTCGAACCTTAGGGGCAAAACTCAAGCCTTCTCGCCTCTGCTTCGACTCAACAAGGAAAGATTCGAATGGGGACAAGCTCAACAAGAGGCTTTCGACAAAATCAAGGAGTACTTGAGTCACCTTCCAATACTCATTCCACCTTGTAGAAATAGGAGTATGAGATTGTATATATCTGCGTCGGATAAGACTTTAGGGAGAATGTTAGCTCAAGAAGATGAAAATGGCGTCAAAATAGCCATTTACTATCTTAGTAGGGTCTTGAACGATGCAGAAACTAGATAGAGCACAGTCGAAAAACTATGCCTGTGTTTGTACTTCTCATGTATAAAACTTAAGCATTATATAAAACCTGTTGATGTTTTTGTTTCCTCACATTTTGATGTTATAAAGCATATCTTGTCAAAACCAATTTTGCATAGTCGAATTGGTAAATGGGCATTAGCCTTAATTGGATATTCTCTAACTTATATGCAAGTAGTGGCAGACTTTATAGTCGATCACTCGATAAATGAGGAATCATTAAATTACCTTGAACTAGAACCTTGGAAGTTGTACTTCGATGGTTTGAGTTATAAAGATGGAACAGGTGTGGGAGTCTTGATTATTTCTCCTAACAAAATTCAAGTATAAAGTGGAAGGTCTCTGCTCGAATAATGAGGCTGAATACGAGGCTCTTATAGTAGGACTTGAGATATTGTTGGAATTGGGGGCAACTCGAGTCGAAATAATGAGAGACTCAGAGTTGGTCATAAAACAAATCACAAAGGAGTACAAATGTGTGAAAGAAAATATCATCATGTACTTCGTGATAGCCAATCGACTCTTAAAAAGATTTGAATTGGTCAGCATTTGACACATTCCTCGATTGGAAAATCAAGTAGGTAATGATTTAGCTCAGATTTTCTTTGGGTATAAAATTTTGAAGGAAAAGTTGCAAGATGCGATCGAAGTCAGAGGAAGGGTTGTGTCGGCCAGATTATCCCCATCAGATCTAGAAACAACGAAGTTAGGATATGCTGATAAAGAGAACTTCGAGATATTAGCAATAGACAGCCTGACGGATGAAGATTTGAGAAAACCTATAGTGGAATATTTTCAAAATCCTACAGCATCTATTGAACTAAAAATTAGGTATCGAGCTTTGAGTTATGTTCTTTTGGGAAACCAATTGTTTAAAAAAACTCCTGAGCGAGTTTTGCTTAAATGTCTTAGCGAATATGAGGCATACTTAGCCCATTCAAATGTCCATAGTGGGGCATGTAGGGCACATCAGTTGGGCAATAAAATGAAGTGGTTGTTATTTCGACAAGGAATGTACTGGCCCACCATGTTGAAAGATTGTATTGAGTTTGCAAAAGGGTGTCAAGAATGTCAAGTGCATGTAGGCATACAACATGTTTCTGCGAGTGAATTGTATTCTATAGTCAAACCATGGCCCTTTAGAGGCTGGGCTTTAGATCTTGTTGGAAAAATTCGACCAGCCTCATCCAAAAGTCAAAGATACATCTTGGTTGGTATTGATTATTTTACAAAATGGACTGAAGCTATACCATTGGTAAACGTCGGCCAAGAGGATGTGATCGAATTCATTAGGAAGCACATCATCTATAGTTTTTGAATTCCAGAAACTATTACAACAGACCAAGGATCGGTATTCATTAGTCGAAAGATGCAAGAATTTGCTAAGGAAATGGGTTTCAAATTGTTAACATCTACACCCTACTATGCTCAAACAAATGGCCAAGTCGAAGCAGCCAATAAGATTGTCATTGGTTTGATGAAGAAACATGTGGGAAAAAAGCCTAGAAATTAGCATAAGACTTTAGACCAAGTCCTCTGGGCATGTCGAACATCCCCTAAGGAAGCTACTAATGCGGCTCCATATCGACTGATGTTTGGGCATGATGCAGTCTTACCAGTGGAAATTTATGTGCAATTGACAAGAATTCAAAGACATCATGAAATTCCATCAGAAACATACTGGAATATGATGTTGGACGAATTAGTTGACTTGGACGAAGAGAGACTCAGTGCCTTGGATTTACTGAAAATACAGAAAAAGAGAATAGAGAAGTCTTATAACAAGAAAGTCAAAGTTAAAGCATTTTTTCCTAAAGATTTGGTTTGGAAAGTAATCCTTCCTATGGATCGAAAAGATAGAACTTTAGGGAAATGGTTACCTAATTGGGAAGGTCCCTTTCGTGTTATTCAAGTAATCTCTAACGGAGCATATGGGATCGAAGAGTTAAGCAAGGATAAAAGGATCTTGAGAGTGAATGGAAAATATTTGAAGAAATACAAGCCTGCACTCCAAGAGATAAAAATAGCGAAAGAATAACTACATATGAAATAGTGAAGCCTACATGGTAAAATAAAATTTTTGCCCGAATGACTAAATCCATTACATCCAAAAGAACCATGAAGGGTTCGAAATTATTACATAATCCAGAGTTATGATAAAATTTGTAAAAAGGACTAGAGCTAAAATGGAAGGTTGGCCTTCATGTTGAAATACTTCGCCCTCAGAAATTCTAGCCGTTTTTCACAGACAGACTTGGTCGACCTCAGAGTCTCTAACTCTGCTTCCAACTTTTGGGCTTCATCAGCGTAGTCCAGCCCAATATCAAGCTCTTTAGTCACCTCATAATTTTCAAATTTCAGGAGCTCAACATTTCGTTTCTTGGCTTTTGAAATTTTGGTCTGTAGCTCTTTTATTTGTTCCTCCTAGGAGTTGATATCTCGATTATTACTCTCGGTCTCTGCCTTGTTTTGTTCCTGAGCTTTCTCTAAATCTGCCAATTGGTTAGTCGACTCGGAGGCAACGTCCCATGCAGCTGCTGTAGAGCCAACATTACTTTTGATATATTTAGAGGTTTGCTTCATATGATAAGGTCAGCAGCAACATGTTCGATCATGGAAGTCAGCTCCAGGATGACGTTCGCAACTTTAGGAGAAGTGGTCAGAATATCAACCTTTTTAAGGAGACCTTTCACGGCAATGTGAGAAGTAGGGTCGAAGTCTATAAGTCGAAACAGGTCACCTTTAAAGATCTTCTCCTTAATTTTCGAAATTATTTCGTTGGCAGGATTGTTGGAGGATCGGCCACCAGATACTGAGGAGGAACTAAGACTCTTCTCAGACGAACTCCCTCTAGAACCAATCAAAGCTTTCAGGTATTTGCGAGGGTTGTTCTTTTTTAAAGCTTCTAGTTCTTCTACAGAAAGGGATGCAAAGGTCTTAGTTGAGTCCTTCGCATTCACCAGGTCAGGATTAGGGGTTGGTTCGTTGGTTGTATCATCATGAGTTTCCTCCTCCTCTTCTTCATCCTTGTGTTCATCTTCTTCAACATTTTCATCGTCATCCACAAATTACTCAATAAGTGGCATCGAATAGTTTTGGAACGAGGAGCGATTTTCCCTTTCTTCCATATCGTCGTCTTGATCTTGCAAAATGACATCTAGGTTTTCGACTCTTGGGGAGCCCTCCTCAGCTTCATATTTGACATGGGCATCATTGTGATCCACCTCCATATCATCCTTAATCGTTTCTTCTCGGGTTTCCTTTACTTGGTCACCTTCGTGCTCAGACCCACTGGTATGAGAATTTTGGGTTGTCGTTTTGGGCGGCGAAGTTTTGCGTTGTTCCTCGACTGTCTGATTAATTTTGCTCATTGAGCTTTTTTCAGAATCTTTGGCAGAAGTAGGATGATATGTCAGTTCTCCCTCGCTATTGAGGAGTATGGTGTTGGTTGACTTGGTAGCTGGTTTGGTAGAAATGCCTGCATCGTCCTAAAAAGAGTAATCAAAGGTCAGCAAGTTGAAAAGATTACTAAGTAAATGATAAGGTATAAGATTTGGTACCTTGGGAGCATCGGCCCCAGGGCTGGAGTTGTTGCTTTCGGGTTGATTCGCAGCTTTCTTTGACAATTCTGCAGGAGTTGGCTCCAGTATTGTGAAGGTAGTAGGTTTGTTGGTCGGAACCTTTGCACCTTTTACTTGTGGTTGTGCCAAAGCTTCAATCATTTTGAGCTGCCTTTTTCTTTTCTTGAGGGGTTGTTCGGTAGTCGAAGACAGGTCTTCATCATCCAATTTAACCATCAAGACTTCAGCTTCTTTGGATTTCCTTTTTTATGGAGTTGGGGGTAGCTTTCGAGCGCCCTGAAAGGGAAACGTTAGAAATATAATAGAACATATGGAAAAGCGACAAAATTAATAAGGAATATGAAATACCTTTGTTGTTGTTGTTGCTTTACTTCCTCATTTTTCTTTCACTTCGACTGGTTTCTTAGCTGTTGGTTTCTTTGGTGGAATTTTCACGGCTAAAGTAAAATAGAAACAGTTATTACCAGTGAAAGAGAATAAATAATAATAAATGTTTGGTCAAAATCTTCCCTATTCCACACATTCAAATATTTTAGATTCAATGCGAACATCTTTGATCCCAATATGAAGGTGACCTTTGAAACTGTCTAATGTGTGCTTAGTCGCAACCACCCACAGAGCACACTTTTGTGATTCTTGTTGAAGGATTTTTATAGAATCCCCACAGACAAACTAGTCTGGGAATGGAGGGCTAAGAGCCACTCTATAGTCAGCACTTGGCAGTCGAGGGAATTTGGGAGGATACATGTTAAAATCCATTTCATAGAGTTTCTCGGGAGGAACGTACGAAGGGATCTTTAGATTCATCATTTTCTTAAAAAAAAAAATCCTTTAGAGTAACAGCTGCGTCGCGGACGGTTCGACCAATATCGTTAGGCCTATAGGAAGTCTCAAAGTATTTCTGGAATGCTTGGATTTCCTTGATATGCGTCGAAGTACCTTTCTTGACTTTTTCCTGCACAGAGAGGAAAGCCTTGTTAGTATGCTGAGTAAAAGCAGCCACGTCGAAAAATTCTTCAGCATAGTAAGCTTTCCACCATTCATCGAATTACTGGGTGCAGAGAAAGCTTGGTTCGAAAGGAATAGGAAAAAGTTGTGTTAGACCAACATACCGCTCAATTTGTTTAATAGTTACGGCTTCAGTATGGACTGCATTATAAAGGAGGATGAGGTTTTTCTTGTCATAAAGAGGTTTGGGTAAGATCTGAACTAAGCCAAATTGTCGAGCGACAAGATTGGGCTGATAAACAATCAAGTTAACTAGACTCTTCGAGAGATTGAATCTGAGGGTTAAAACCCTGGGAGTCAGGAAAGCTTCCCAGATTGCTTTGGATTCTGCTTCTTGAGCCTTCGACGGAGCTAGAAATGGTCTGGTAAACCATTCAAGACCACATTTCCTTGCAGCGAAGGGACCCATGTTTGATGAGAAGTCATAGCGTTTGGCAAACATCATGATAAAGCTAGTGAAGATTTGTTGAATAGGCCGACCTTCGTCAGTAGGAGTTAACTTGGCCAAGCGTGGACCCTCGACTCTCATGTTCTTCACTTCGTCAGCATCCACATTGATTTGATTCTTATGGGGAAGGCAGGCTTCGAATGAAGCGTTCAACCATAATTGAAGAAACCAGAAAGGTCCAGAAAGGAGGAGATTCCCTTTTTTCTCCTAGACACTTAAGTTGGGTAACACCTTCGCTCATAGATTCATAAAGACTGTCCATAATCAGTTCTCTCAGACATAGATCATGGCCAGAATGAAGTTGGTTCGCCATGGTTAATAATTTCCTTGCTACTTGGAGTGACTTCAAATAGAAGACACGACGAGATAACCATAATGCTAGGAAAGCTATGTGTTCTACATCAGAAACTTCTTCTATATCTTTATCATGATAATGTGCGATATGGGTCGAATATGCTGCCATAGAGGTTGAAAAGCCAATGTTGTCATCAGACATATAGTCAGGGTCATAGGTGTTGCCAGTTGGTTTGAGCCCTGTGATAGCGGCTACATCGAATAAAGTTGGTGTCATCATTCCACAGGGAAGATGGAGAGTGTAATGGGTGCTCTCCGAAAAATACAAGGAAAAGACAAACATGTTCGAACAATAGTCAGGACCTGCCTTCGACATCATAATCAAATCATAAATGCCCATGTCTTTCCAAACTTTGGACTTTGTTTTTTCCAATTTCTTTAACCATCCTAGATAGTCAGAGGGGTCGTTAAAAGAGGGACTTGCTCTAAATACCCTAAAGTTGTTAATGTACCTAAGATTAATTGGCTCTTCAGTCGAAGGGTTGTTCTGGTTAGGAGGATTGGGATCCTCGTTACTAGCCCTAAGTTTCTTAGCGTGACCTATGGGTTTGTATTTATGCTAAGTTGGAAATAAATCCCTAAGTTTGCTAGGATCAGCATTAGTATCAAACAAAGGACCGAACAAAGCCAGAGGCATACTAGCAACAGTAAGAGGAATGAGTACCTGGGAGGCGTAGATTATTCTCTTTTCTTCAGCAAGCGGTTCTGGCAGGTATTGTTGATTTCCTACCATGGTCGGACCAGTGATTGAGTCAAATGGAGGAAGTTGAGAGATCTTCTTAGAAGCTTTCGCAGGTTTGCTAGATTCTCTGGTGGTTTTGTTGGCATCTTTGGTGGATCGTGTTGTTGAAGCCATTGTTGAAATGTGAAGAGGGAAACTGAGTTCTCTGAAATGGGAGAAGATTTTTTTAGAACTGAGAGTTTAGAAAGCGTAAAAAGTGAAAAGAAATGAGAAAGGGGGTATTTATAAGGATAAGAGTAGACGCGGTTCCAGAATGACATTAATGGTTAAAATGGGAGTGGGACGCGTGTCCTTCCCATTATCCTTGATGGAACAGTGGCAGTTAATGCCTAACTCCATGATCTTCTAGGGTCTAGGAGATATGATGATGATGAAGATTCTCACGTGGATTGAGGAGACATTTTTCAGAAAAGTGTAATCATGACTATGACGTCATAAGCGTGCTAAGGAAAGAGAACCGTTTTGACATTGATTCACTAGAAATGTCGAATCACACCTAGATTATTTGAGGTGTCGAATAGGTCTGTCAAAAAATGTCTCTTTCTTCAGTATTGTCGAAAATGAAATTTTCTTTTGGGGGGGGGGGGGGGCAATTTGTTAGCTCCCAAATTCGACACCTATTTTTGGATCAATAGAATTAATGAAGGAATAATAATTTGTATGAAGTTATGAGAAGTTTCAACAAAGGGGGAAACTTGCGTATTCTGGTTGAAGTCATCTTTTTGTACAGGGAGAGTATGTTGGGCAGATTTAGGAAAAAAATATTCCAAGTCTTAAAAGATGATTCGACATGCGATTATTGATGATGCTTCGATGTAAGATTTGAATTCAAACAAAGGGAGGGAATTTTGGCCTTATCCAAACATGGAGAGAGACGCGTAGAGCACTTTAAGGAAAGAAGACATGTCGAGCACCACTTGTATTAATCTTAGAGAAAAGCCTTTAAAAGCGGTTATTTCGATTCATTATAAATAGGCAGTCTTAGTGATAAGATTGTGTGTGTTCAAAGTTGTACAAAATCTCTAAGTTACTCAAAGTATCCGTGTGCAGAGAAAATAGTGTGTTGAGAAAATGTATGTTTGATGTAAACACCATACTTTTACAATTCAATTCAAGTTTATTTTTCTTCATTACCCAAGTTACTTTTAAGCACATTTACTTGCTTTTCGATTAAGTTCTTCAATTTACTTTCTTTAACATTCTCAAAAGTTGTTTATCTTTAAATCTTAAATGCTGTCGAAGTATTCGTCATTTTTCAAAATCTTATTTAAATTGTTAGCACATGTCCTAGGATTTAGTATGGTCGATCCTACAAGTGACCAAATCTCTTATTGATTTGGAAGACCAACGGTTGTTTACTATTTTTCACAGTAAACAGGGATGTAATGGAGTATTCACAACGACCTAATCCACACTGCCTTGAGAAGGAGACAATGGATCTCTTCTGTCTTGAGCAGCAAAAGCAACAGCAGCAGAGTGAGCGACTTAGATCTTGCCATTGTTAGAAGATCAAGATATTAGAGATTTAGAAGTTCTAAAAATCAAAGTTGATATGCTACTAGACTAGATCGCAAGCATTAGATTTGTGGTTTGATCTTAGGAACTCTGATCTCCTAGGCTGAGAAAGCTTCAAATCAATGAATCAAAATAGGAGTTTTCAATCGTAGAAAACATGGGAATCAGAATTCCAAACTCACAGACGACACCATTGTTTTGTTAAGAAACCAGAGTTTATTAGAGACTAGAGGTTGTGAGGTGTAACATTGGACTTGATCTTCTGATGTCGTGAGGAAAATGAACTGACCGACAAGGTTAATACTCCCCACTTTCAAGTCAGTATCTGAGTAAGATGAGTGAGTCAAGTTTGAATTTGAATTGTATACATGGAAAATAACACGCTTTCCTTTTATATAGTGAGGAGGTTGTAACAACCCGCTATTCTTCAAACGTAAAATGCAAGGTGTCGATGGATGTATTTTAGACCTAGGTCTCCTATGGTCATCCCCAGAATAACATGCCCAGGGGTGTGCATGGTTGGTTATTTTTAGAAACCAAACCATAACCATTTTCAAACCATTTAAATGGTTTGGATTTATAACCAAAACCACATTTTAATCAAAACCGGTTATAAAACCAGTTATAAATTTGATTATGGTTATATAACCGGATTTTTTTTAAAAATCCAGTTTTAAAAAAATATTCAAAAAATATATTTTTTTTATTTTAAAAATTAAAAAATTTGGATTTTGGATAATAACCGGATTATAACCGAATCCAAAAAAATTTAACCGGTTAATAACCATTTAATTATATCCGGATTATATGAATGGATAACCAAAACCATTAAACACTAAAACAGTTAATAACCATTCAATTATATCCGGATATTTAAAACAGATTTGAATTTGGTTATGAATGCATCACAACCGGATATTTTGCACACCCCTAAACATGTCTACGTTACGAGCTATTGACGAATTATTAATTTCTCTAGTTCATGACCATTGACCCTTCTAACCGGCATAGAACAAAAATATATAAAAATATTCATATATTTCACTTTAAAATTTCATAAATATCCAACGAAACAAATACGATAATATTAATATTTCTACCCATAAATATTCACTGTCATCCCTATTTTAGAATCATCATGTGTGAGATTTTTTTTTTTTTGGAACACAGCAAAAGAAATATATTAATGGTCTATAAAGGCCGTCCCATCCAATAATGCACTATAAAATAAACAAACACCTTTGCCACTTTTTAGGTAAAGTACCATATTTGTTTAGTCTATAAATAATGGTGCACTCTTGTTAATTTCAATCAAGAAACAAATTGTATCGTTTCTAATAGATACTTTTGTCACACATTTTCTTCTATGGATCCTCAACAAGATCTTGCTAAGATAGGGTTAGAAGGGTTTGCTCTAATTGATGCGTTTTATGGTCCACCAACAAAAATGTCATCTAATGGGGGAAGGAAGAGACAGATTCATCACAAAGATCAGTACCCAAAGGAAGAGATCAATAGCATAGATGCAGCTTATAACTATGGTGGAATTATGGTTGTCAATTATCCTAAGACTAAACCAAAGAACCGTTGGGGTAATGTCTTTAAGGCCTTCAAATCTTGAAGCTATATATGCAAACGAAACATTTTGGGCTCTTGAAGATATTTATACTTCTCTTTAACTATATATTATAAAAAAGAGAAAAAAACAAGAGACCTTACCATATTATATATGTTTGCCCCACCTAAATTGTGCTTTTCTTATAAGTTGTACTTTTATTGATAAAGTGATACTAAACTTTGTATATTTTTCTTAGCAATAACTGCGAATGGTAAAAACAGCAAACAGCAAACAGCATGCACAAGAGTATATATATGTTCAAAACTTTAATTTGATTCGTTAGACTAAGTTCAAAATTTATATCATCAATTCGTAATAAATTATATGATTTGACTGAGAAACCATTGGTACTATCCGGAATCCAATTTCATTGGGTTTTTCTCTTCCATAGGAATGGAAATGGTAGTAAAAATATTTCTAAGTATTCTTTCATAGACACTTGAATTGTTGTTTAAAGAAATTTCCCATTGTAAGTCCCATTTCCAAATTGAATTTTCAGAATTTTTATGGGTGGCTTTTAATTCTCCCTTATTAGAAGCAGCTTTATACATAGTGGCAAATATGTTTACTACCTACTAGTGATTTTATTTTGGTTAGGAAAGGAGTTTTACCATGGCTGAGGTAAAGAAGCGTGTCATAGAAAGTGCGTCATTTTTTTAAGAACAACTGAGAGAAATGATATATCAACTAAAGAGAAAATTGTATTAATCATGTGTTCGATCCTCAATAATTACCATTTTAATTTTTAAAATCTAAAAGCGCGTTTCACTTTTCTTCTTGGTTGGTTTTAGTATTTAAAGATGAAATATAGATATTTACTTCAGTTGAAAGTTTCAACTAAGAAAAAAATATTTTTTTTTAATATTAAATGATTTTCAAATATATATCAACTACCTAACTATAAATGGAAGATACATATTAACACCCTAAATTATCCTTTCCTCAAAAATTAATTACCCATTAAAATGCCCTTTTTGGTAATTTACTAAATAGAAATTCATTGACCAATCACAATTTCTCTTTATGCCACTTGGCTTATGATTCTTGAAACCCCACAATACATTCCATTACCTGGGTAAAAATGGAACTCCTTCCAATATTCAAAGTACATACACTTTGATTACCCTTCTCCTCTTCACCTTTCACTTCATTCTCATAACATTTTTCACTCTCCACTATTCCCCTTCTCTTCTTCTGCATTTCCGGCTCCCTGCACCTCAGGTAATGCTTCATTTTTTTGTTTGCTTTTCATCTTCCCATCTTCTCTTTTATTCATCATTTTTGTGTGCATAACACATGTATTCATCTCAGTGCTCGTTTTGTACCATATCAAGTTAGTATAGTGGGCTGGTTGTAAGGTATCATTTTGGGATACTTTCATGTTGTAATAATCTTCCTATGTGAGCGGTATTTTTTGGTTTATATTTATTGTTGATGTTTAACCTGTGTTTGTTTCTTCCATTTTTCATGGCGAGTGTGTCAGATTCTGGTTTACTTTGTGTGTTTCTTTCTTCATGTTATGGTGTATCATACTTCGTTTCTGTCTTTTTCATGGAAATTTTGAACTTGTCTTCGGTTTTTACTTTAGGATGATTCATTTTGATCACATTGTCATTTCATTTTTTTTGGTTTGTGCTTGTTTGAAGATGTTTTTCAGGTTTATAATTTTGTTATAGATTTTGGTTGGAAACCACCTTTATCATTTCGATTTCTAAATGGCTTTTTCTTCTCTTTGTTTCTATCTTAATAGTATTCAGGTTTGCTTTGTGACTTTGTATGAGAAAACAATGATGTTGGGGATGAATTTCGTTTTTACTGGTTTCAATTTGGTTTCTCAATATATTCTTCTATTTTGCAGCTCATAATGTCAAGACCACCCATCTTTATTGCTGATTTGAAGCATGAACAGAACATTTGGAAACTTGCCATTCGCGTCGTCGACCTATGGATCGTAACGGAACGCAATGGACAATAATATGTTGAGGCTATTATACATGATGCAAAGGTATTTTTTATTTTTATGGCCTTCTGTATTTTGTTAACAAGTTACATTGATTGATGTTATTATTATTGTCAATAGGGTGACCAAATCCACGTTGTTACACGAAATCGAGAACTTGATCTTTGAAAGCAGACCATAGAAGAACATAAAATGAATATGATTTACAATGGAGAGCCTTTGACTTATGAACTACCATTGAAAGTCTGTGACAACAAGCTGAAGTTGTTTATCAATTATGGCACTGCTATTACAACAATTGATATTGTAACGCCCCGATTTGGCTAATCGTATTTATTTATTTCATTTATGTGAATTTTGTGAATGGTGTGAATTTATGGTATTTTACCTGCTAATTGAATTAATTGGTTAATTTCTCTTATACGTAAAATATTTGCATTAAATTATATTTTTCTTTTTAACTTTTATTACACGATATGTTTTTCATCGGTATGTTTATTTTGTATCGCGTTTTGAGAGCGTTTGAGAGATATTTGTGCGTAAGGGTAAAATGGTCATTTGATTAGTTAGATATTTTAGAAAATATAAGTTATTTTGTTTATAAGAGAAAGAGAGAAAAAGAGAGAGTTTATGGGAAATGGAGAAGAGAAAAGAAGAGAAAGAGAAAAGAAGAGAAAGAGAAAGGAATGGAAAGAGAGGAGAAGAGAAAATCATCAAAACAAAGCTTGGATAATCGATTAATCGGGTAAGGGTGCGAAACTCGGTTATTCTATACTTGTGTATGATTATGTATGTGTGTGGTTGAATATTTACTTGTTTTTCCATAGTTTTCATTTCTAGGTTGGAAATGAGTAAAATGAAAAGAAATCGATGTTTTTACGGACGAAAGTCAGAATAGATCGTATAGTTTAGTCGAGTGATGTTAGAACGTGATTGGTTGAGTTCGTTTGATTGAATTTGGTTGATTTTTGTAACTTTTGGGTTGTTGATATATATCGATGTTTTTGTGCGAATTGATGTTGTGATCGAGTAAAAGTGTTTGGATATGTCTCGTAACATTGGTACAGGTTGATATTTAATCGGGTGGTATTGTTGGTATGATCCAGAGTGATTTAATCAGGTTTTTGTTGGATTTTCTGCCATTAAAACAGAGTTTTTGTTGTTCTGCAACAGTGGTAACCGGTTAACGCATATGTGTTAACCGATTAACACGTGAAAATTTGGGTGTTTTTACGTTAGTTTCAACGGTTAACCGGTTAACCAAATGTGTTAACCGATTAACCAAAATGCCTCTAGACCTTGTAAGTCTACGGTTAACCGGTTAACCAAATGTGGTAACCGATTAACCAAGGCAAAATTTTAAAAAATCCAAAACTTCAAAAATTCATATCTTTCGAACCGTAAGTCCGTTTTGGCCGCCGTTCGAAGCGTTGGAAAGCTAATGAGATGTTCTTTCTTATAAAAATGGTTTTGATATTAGTGGCTGATTTAATTGTGTCAGGAATTTGGAAACGGGTCGTTTTGTCGACTTTTACCGTCGTAATTGTGTGCGATTGATGTGTTATCATGCGATACGCTTTTGATATATAACGTATAGCTTGTGTGCTGTTATACGACGTGAATATATATGATGAAATGTTGTGATGATGGTTTGTGGCCTTATGGAAAATAAATGCATTGTTTTGGGTTTGATTGCAATGCATGATTATTGATGTTGAGATGGTTCACATGGTTATATATGTATATGCATTTGATTATCATGAGTCATTGGTATGCCATGCAACATGAATATGCACCATGTGTTGTCGTGTGCCCTTGTGGGGTGTGAGCGACGAAATGATTCTTGAGGGAATCTGCTGTAACGATCGTGTGCCTTATACAAAGAGGACCTAAAGCGACGTTATAGACGATCGTGTGCCTTATACAAAGAGGACCTAAAGCGATCAGATTGTGTGCCTTATACAAAGAGGACCTAAAGCGATCCATAAACGTCGTGATCCTTATACAAAGAGGACATAAAGCAACGGGGAACATTGTTTTCCTGACGGGGAGTTACACTAAGTAACAAGCGATGATCCCAATAATTCCTGAGTGAATTAATGATGATGAGAATGATGGATGGAATGGTAGCGCATGCGTAGAGTTGTTGTGTCGGTCTCTGTGCATTTGCATAAGTCATGAATGGATTGATTATGTGTGGAAAATTGTGAATGGATTGATTATGTGTGGGAAATTGTGAATGGATTGATTATGTGTGGGAAATTGTGAATGGATTGATTATGTGTGGGGAATTGTGAATGGGATTGATGAGTTGATATACATTGGTGACAAATGTATTGAGCATGATTGATATGCCTTTGTGATGGATGCATGAATTATGATTTGTTCTATTTTGTACTTGAATTATGGTATACGTTGTGGTGAGAATGTTTTTGCATGCGTATTTCTTGTTATTACATATTTGAATGCAATTATATTATAATTGTGTTTCTCACCCTTCTGGTGTTTGAATGCTCTATGAGGCATTGCAGATTAGATGCTGGAGGTCTTTTTGTGAAGATTATGTCTTCATTCTTTTGTCGGTCGGCTCTGATATGTAGCACCGGGTAGTCGGGGAGATTGTTATGTGATTATGTGTATATATCTTTTTGGATTTTACATGTATGACTCTGTATATGACAGACAAACTTCTATGTTTATATATGAGATTTCAGTTGCAGATTTTCCGTTTTTATTCTGTATCTGAATTGTGTGTGTTAGGAACTGAGTTCCTCTGTTTATGTTGCTACCTGATTGTTGCGTATCTATATGAGCAGGTTGTTATAATTCATTACTTTGATGTGACGCTCCCGTCTATGCCATGAATGTTTTAATTATACTCTGATTATTGGTTATCGCTTTAATTACTCGGGGTATAGATTGGGGGTGTCATATTAAGTGGTATCAGAGCCGGTCGGTCTGTCCGGCCAAGTTGTTGAGTCAGTTGGTGTGACTGTTGAATACTGTCGATGTTGTTTGTTCCTTAGTATGTGATATGTGTGTGAAACACTGTCAGTACTTTCTGGATTTTCTAATCCTTTGTCTGCAGGATTTAGAATAAGATAAGCGGGGGAGAAGCTTGTGTTTCTCCAAGTTGCTTCAGGTGTGGAGCGTTGGCTCAGTGTGTTGTAGATTGCAAGATTGTGAGTGTTGTTTGGACAGTGTAGTTCCCGGTTCCGGAGGGAATGCGGAGGTAAGGTTTATGTCAAGTAAGGATTTGTGCCTTAGGTAGTTTTGTGCACAAGATGCAAGAAATGCTATTATAGTTTGGTAAAGATGGTTTATGCCCCATCATGATTGTCGATTGTCTATTGACAAATTGAGGAACTGATCACCCTTAATCTCTTGTTGATAGTAGACGGAATTATGTTGGATGGAATAGACGTGTATTTCCAGCTTAGATAGTATTTTTTGTGAATCGTTTGGAGCTAAGCCAAGTGAGTACAGATTATTTTGTTGAGTCGATGAAGATTTTAATATTGGAAGATGAGACGGATTAGAGGTTTTGGTATGTTGGTCCAGTTGGGAAGTCATTGAGAGAGAACGAGTGGGTATTGTTAATGGTTGTTCTCAGAGAGTAGAGTATGAACTCAAATTTGACGAAGGTGAAGATTTGAGGTTAGAATCTGCTAAGTAAGTAGAAGAACTTTTAGGAAGTGAAACTCAGATGTTTGTCATGTTTGTGATGATAGTGCTCTGGAAGTTGGCAGGAAAGCCACAGTGAAGGTCTGCCAGTTGTGCGTGATTTCCAGGTGTGTTCCGGATGGAATATTGGATGTTAGCGTTAGAATTACCCAGACAAAAAAAAAGCAGTTGGAAGATTTACTGGAAAAGAGATTTGTCAGACCAAGTGTGTCGCCTTAGAGAGCTCCAGTATTGTTAGTAACAAAAAGGATGGATGATTGGAATGGTTGGGTTGAGTTTGACTGAGATTACCATTGTTTGGAACGTTTGATAAGAGTGGTGAATTTTGTGAGTTGAGGCTTTGATCGATTTCATGTGACTAGTTAAGTTTGTTATCATCGGAATAGGTTGTTATTTACGCGGTTAAGGTTGTATGTGAGTCTGGACAAGTTTGGATGAGATTTGGTTTGGTTTTATGTCATAAAAACAGGTTTTATTCAATTCTGTAGCAGAGTAACCGGTTACCCAGTGAAAATTTTTGCAAAAACTTTAGGAATTTATATCTTTTGGGAATTTGGTTGGGCATTACAAGGTACAGTGATGTTGTTCGGTGTTAGTAATGCGTCTGGAATGTTTGTGGAGTATATGAATCGTATCTTCCATATGTAATTGGATAAGTTCGGAGTGGTGTTCATTAAGGATATTCTGATCTAATACAAAATCAAAAGGAGAGTGTGTAGGGTGTTTGAGAATCGAGTTGCAAGTGCTGAAAAGAAAGGAATTTTTATGCTAAGTTATTCAGTGAGAATTTTGATTGAAAGAGGTTAATTTTCTTGGTTATGTTATTTCCAATGATGGTATTGTTGTGGATCTATTGTAATACCCCGTAAATTATTTTACTCTGGATAATATTAGTTGTGATCAACTGAGTCCCAGTATACTCTGAGAAATTATCTGCAGAGATAATTAGGGTAACTGTTGAACTTAGAGTAAATCCAATTAATATTATCTGACTCTGAGATATTTAAGTATTTGAACTTTAGAGACTTTTTGGACAATTAGTAGTGTTGCTAATTGATGATATTATACTATTTCATTTCTTCTCCATTCCTTTTCCTTATTAGAACAAGAGAAAGAAAAAGATAGAAAGGGTTTTGGAGAGAAAGAAAAGAGAAGGAAAGGAAGAGAAAAAGAGGAAAAAGTCCAAGAACAAGATCATCAAGAACATCATCAAATCTTCATCAAATCATCTTCCCATTTTCACCATCATCATCTATTCAAGGTGGGTTCTAGATAGAAACTTAAGTTCTAGAGTTAGAAATGATTTTAGCTTAAGTTAGGTTTATGAGAAATTGCTTAAATTGGTAATTGATGAAATTTAACGGTTGAAATGTGTTACAAACTGAGTAGTATAGGCTATATGAGTGTAGAATCATCTGTATTTGATTGTTGGATGTGTGGGTATGTTTTGGTTTGGTTTTGGACCCAAGGGAATGCAGCTGTACGCTGCAGAATTTCTACATTTTCCCAGATTCGCACTGCGAATCCCCTAGCGAAGGGGAAATCGAACACTCGCTGGCTATTCGCACGGCGAAGGCGGAGGCGAACATTCGCCAGAGGTTCGCACTGCGAAATTTAGCTTGTTTTGGTTCTGCCACTGTTCGCCAGACGTTCGCACTGCAAATGGGGCAGCGAACCAGTGTTGGCTAGGCATTCGCTGGGAGTTTCGCACTGCGAATGAGGAAGCGAGCATTCACTGGCTTTTTCGCAATGCGAACATGACAGATCATCCAAGTTGTTTCTTTCATAACTTTTGACTCGTTTATCCGATGTGAGTATTCTTGGTATCGTTGTGAAGCTAGGAACATCCTTTAGCTAATGGTGGTGAGAAATATTTGTTTATTGCTGGATTAAATAAATTGGAGGGAACCGTGAATTGGTGTAATGTGTGGTATGTTGCATTATGTGCTTCCATTATGTGATTGACGAATATATGCCTATGCTCTTATTGTTAAACATGTTTGAATATGTATGCATGTTAAAATACGAAATAGGTAGAGTGAGGAATATTACCGTACACAATTGTCGGATAGTGTGGAAATAATGACATAGTGACAACGTTCGTGCATGATAGGCCGAGGTGTGTTTCTAGTAATCATAACCAGTTTATCTTACGGTGTAGTTTCATGAGACTCGAGCACCTCCTCTGAAACGTATGCACAATTACTTGGTAGGTTTGATTCCCTACGTGTAGTACGATTGGAGCCTATGCATTGGGTAGAGACTTGTGATGGTTAACAGGCCATGAGAAGTGATGGTTCACGGTTAATAGGCCGGTGATCCCGAATCCAATTCGTATGCCAAGTAACTACAAGGATCCATGACTCGGGTCATCTTCTAGACGTAGAAGCGGACGGGAAAAGGGGATGCCTTGGTACGGTTATTGATTAGCGAGATTCTTGAGTTAACAGGCTCACGAGTGTGAATCCATATATGGCGTGTGTGTACTCAAAGTCACTTCCCTTCCCTTTTGACTTGAGTTAGGATGTTAGAACCTTGAAAAGCCGAGAGGACTATAAGATAGAGAACTCACTGAGATTTGATGTATCTCACCCCACGTTGTTGTTTACATCACAGGTACTACAGGTTCAGCGAAGGGTAAGGATAAAGTGGTTTGACTTTTCCTTATAGGTCGTGGCTTTTGAGATGGCATGGCTTCCGCTATGGCGTTTTGTTTTGATATCATTGTATTGATCTAGTTCTTAGTGCATTTTGGGACATCTTGTATATGTTATGCCGTAGACTTTAGAACTTTGTATTTAGGGCATTTAATGTATATAATGTGTAAACTAGGAACTTATAGTATTTCAGTACCAAATACTTGGATCTATATATAATATTTATGCTTTGATGTTTGAGTTTTATTTATGGGTGTTACAGTTGGTATCAGAGTAGGTCGTATCCTCAACCTAGCCATGAAATAGTATAAGTATTTTCTTTCCGTTTCACATGTATTGTGTCGCCATTGGTCTTACGTGTTATATTTATGGTATTGAGCCTGATCAACTTAATCCTATCTGTATGACATTTAGGAACATGGCCGACCGACGCAGAAACAACCGCGGGAGACCGAGAACTACTCTGGCAGTGAAAAATCCGCCAGGGGACGAAGGGAATGCCCCTTTGTATCAATTTATGCAGCAGATGCAGCAACAACAGAATCAGTTTGTGCAACAAAGGGTACAGCAAATGGCCGGTGGCTTGCATCCTCCAGTGGTTGTTCCTGAAGCTGTTGGGGGAACCTATAGGGATTTCATTCGTATGAATCCTATGGAGTTTCAGGGAGGGTTAGATCCAGTAAAGGGTCATGAATGGATATCCGGTATGGAGCGGATTTTCTTGATAGTTCAGTGTAGTGAAGAAAATAAGGTTGTTTTTGCTTCTCACTTGTTAAAGGGTTCTGCCATGAGATGGTGGGAAAGCGCTTCATCCTTAATGACAATTCAAGAGGTACCAAAAGTAAGGGAGCAGTTTAAGATAACTTTTATGGAGAAGTATTTCCTAAGTTCCTTAAAGTCTCAGAAGGAATTCGAGTTTCAACAATTGAGACAAGGCAACTTGACTGTGGCTTCTTATGCGGAAAAGTTCGAGGTTTTGGCTGCTTATTCTAGGCAGGCTATGTATGCTCCTGTTGAGAGGTGGAAGATTGATCAGTTTCATTTTGGTTTAAGGGTCGAAATTTCACATAGCGTGTCTCAGAGGGAATTCACTAGCTATGCTGAATTATTACGACAGTGTTACGTGGCGGAGCTTAGCTTAAATAAGGTGCAAGCAAAAGTAGAGTTAAGTAGGGTGAATCAAAGTGATCGTGGGAGATCGAATCAACCAATTAGGCCAAGACAACAATCTTTCAAAGGGAAACAAGCTCAGAGTTCCAGGACTAGTGCGCCTCCGGTATGCCGTACGTGTGGTAAGAATCATCTTGGTAGGTGCAGTTTGGAAGGAATGATGTGTTATCAGTGTAATAAGGTGGGCCATTTAGCGAGGGTTTGTCCTCAGGGTATGAATCAGACACAAGGGAGGACTACCGGTCGGGTATATACTTTGGATGCGAAGAAAGAAAAGGGTGACAACTCTTTGATTGCTGGTACGTGTTTTGTGAATAGAAATCCTTACTTTGTTTTATTTGATTGTGGAGCTACACACTCTTTTGTATCGATGCAATGTGTAAAGCGGCTTGGGTTGCAAGCGGTTCCGTTGTCTCCACCCATGGTGGTTACTACTGCCATGGATGAGATGGTTGAAACACCTTTAATGTGTGAAAATTGTGTTTTATCTGTGGATGGAAGAGTTTTCCAGATTGATTTGATTTGCTTACCGCTTAAGAAAGTGGATGTTGTTCTGGGAATGGATTGGATTTCAGCTAATTCGGTATTCATCGGGTGTGAAGAAAAACTAATCATTATCCCTTCTACCGAGGCCACTCCGAAGGATGTGTTAACTACTATTTTTGAAGGTACGGTTGGAATGATTAATTTCTTGTTTGAGGAGGAAAAATCTGTTCTTTTGATTCTTACTAAGGAGGAGAGTAGTAACCTTCAAGTTGTGAGTATTACGGTAGTTTGTGAGTTTCCAGAAGTTTTCCCCGAGGATATCACTTCTCTTCCTCCAGAGCGGGAAGTGGAATTCTCTATTGACCTGATACTGGGAATGGCTCCAATATCCGTTTCTCCGTATCAGATGGCACCACTCGAATTAAGAGAATTAAAGGGTCAATTGGAAGAATTAATGGCTAAGCATTTTGTTCGACCCAGTGTTTCACCCTGGGGAGCTCCAGTGTTATTGGTAAAGAAGAAGGATGGTGGAATGCGGTTGTGTATTGATTACCGTCAATTGAATAAGGTCACCATCAAGAACAAATACCCATTGCCAAGGATAGACGATCTGTTAGATCAATTGAAAGGAACCTGTGTGTTCTCGAAGATTGATTTACGGTCGGGTTATCATCATATTCGTGTGAAGAGTTCAGATGTACCAAAGACTGCGTTTAGAACCCGTTATGGTCATTATGAATTTTTTGTGATGCCTTTCGGTGTGACGAATGCTCCGGCAGTTTTCATGGATTATATGAATCAGATATTTCAACCTTATTTAGTCCAATTTGTGGTGATTTTCATTGATGATATTCTTATCTATTCTCGTGATCCTCAAGAGCACGGAGAACACCTAAGAACCGTTTTATCCATCTTACAAGAGAGGCAACATTTTCCCAAGCTAAGCAAGTGTGAGTTTTGGATGTCGGAGGTGAATTTTCTTGGACATGTCATATCTCAGGGAGGTGTCGCGGTTGATCCATCAAAAGTTGAAGCAGTGATAAATTGGGAGAGACTGAAGAATGTGTCTGAAGTAAGAAGCTTCTTGGGACTAGCAGGTTACTATAGAAGGTTTATTAAAGTCTTTTCCCAACTGGCTTTACCGATGACGAGACTTACTCGGAAGGATTATTCGTATGAATGGGATTCGGATTTTGAGAAAAGATTTATGAGTTTGAAGGAAAGATTGACGACCGCTCGTGTTTTGGTTATTCCTGATCCTAGCAAGTCATATGAGGTATATTTTGATGCATCGAAGATGGGATTAGGAGGTGTGTTGTGCAAGATGGACATGTAGTAGCTTATGCTTCACGACAGTTGAAAGTCCATGAAGAGAATTATCCAACGCATGATTTAGAATTGGAAGCCGTTGTATTTACCTTGAATGTATGGCGTCACTATTTGTATGGTGTACGTTTTGAGATGTTTAGCGACCACAAGAGCTTAAAGTACCTCTTTGATCAGAAGGAATTGAATATGCGTCAAAGGAGGTGGCTAGAGTATTTGAAGGATTATGACTTGGAGCTAAAGTAATAAGGTGGCGGATGCATTGAGTAGGAAGGTGTTGCATAGTGCCGACTTGATGATGTTAGAGTATGCCTTAATGGAAAAGTTTAGAGATCTAAATCTTCAATTTAATTGGACTCCTAATTGTGTGATTATGGGGAATTTGAATATCACTTCTACTCTTCGGGAAGAAATCCAACAAGAGCAAGGGTTAGACGAGAAGTTACAAGAAGTGTTATTGCAACCGGGTTTTGTGCGAACTACCGACGGAGTTATTGTATTTAACAGAAGGATTTGTGTTCCGGATAACACGGAGTTAAAAAGGAGGATTTTGGAAGAAGCGCATAAGGGTACTTTTACTATACATCCGGGATCTTCAAAGATGTATCAAGATTTAAAGAGGGACTATTGGTGGTCCGGAATGAAAAGAGATATTGCGGTGTATGTGTCGGAATGTGCGGTGTGCCAACAAGTGAAGCTCGAGCACCAAAGACCGGGTGGCTTGTTGCAACCTTTAGAAATTCTGGTATGGAAGTGGAACAATATTTCTATGGACTTAGCTGTTGGACTACCCTGTACTCTGGGTGGTTATGATTCGATTTGGGTCATTGTGGATCGGTTAACGAAATCCGCGCATTTCTTAGCTATGAAGACTACCTACAAGGCGAGTCATCTCGCAAGGTTGTTCATTTCGGAGATAGTGAGATTGCATGGTATTCCTACTAGTATTGTTTCGGATAGAGATCCAAAGTTTACTTCGAGATTTTGGAGAGCTTTTCAACAAGCCATGGGAACGAAGTTATGTTTGAGTACGTCGAATCATCCGCAAACGGACGGTCAGACAGAACGGACAATACAAACCATGGAAGACATGTTGAGAGCATGTGTACTTGAAAGTGGAGGAAATTGGATAGAACTTTTGCTGTTGATTGAGTTCTCTTATAATAACAGTTATCATGGAAGTATTGGTATGGCACCTTATGAGGCGTTGTATGGAAGGAAGTGTAGGACACCGTTGTGTTGGGCAGAAGTTGGTGAAGATAGGATGTTGGGACCCGAGATTATTCACGAAACTACGGAGAAGATTAGGATGATCCGTGGAAAAGTTAAGTAAGCACAGGATCATCAGAAGAGTTATGCGGATAATTGAAGAAGACCTTTAGAATTTGAAGAAGGCGATCACGTGTTTTTAAAGGTTACTCCGAGATTGCGGTTGAAAGGACCGTTTCGGTCGCGGAAGTTAAGTCCGAGATACATGGGACCATATCAGATTTTGGAAAGAATTGGTGAAGTAGCCTACAGATTAGCCTTACCGCCTTCTCTGTCAGAGATGCACGACGTTTTTCATGTGTCCCAGCTTCGGAAATTTGTCCCAGATCCTCTTCAGCCAATTTTACCTGATACAATTGAGATAGAAGAAGATTTGATATTTGAGCCTCAACCGAGTCGTATCACCGGAAGAGAAACTAAAGTGTTAAGGAATAAAGAGATTCCTCTTGTTAAGGTCCAGTGGGATGAGACGCATCCGGGCGATGCAACTTGGGAATTGGAATCGGAGATGCGGGAGGAATTTTTATGCTAAGTTATTCAGTGAGAATTTTGATTGAAAGAGGTTAATTTTCTTGGTTATGTTATTTCCAATGATGGTATTGTTGTGGATCTATTGTAATACCCCGTAAATTATTTTACTCTGGATAATATTAGTTGTGATCAACTGAGTCCCAGTGTACTCTGAGAAATTATCTGCAGAGATAATTAGGGTAACTGTTGAACTTAGAGTAAATCCAATTAATATTATCTGACTCTGAGATATTTAAGTATTTGAACTTTAGAGACTTTTTGGACAATTAGTAGTGTTGCTAATTGATGATATTATACTATTTCATTTCTTCTCCATTCCTTTTCCTTATTAGAACAAGAGAAAGAAAAAGATAGAAAGGGTTCTGAAGAGAAAGAAAAGAGAAGGAAAGGAAGAGAAAAAGAGGAAAAAGTCCAAGAACAAGATCATCAAGAACATCATCAAATCTTCATCAAATCATCTTCCCATTTTCACCATCATCATCTATTCAAGGTGGGTTCTAGATAGAAACTTAAGTTCTAGAGTTAGAAATGATTTTAGCTTAAGTTAGGTTTATGAGAAATTGCTTAAATTGGTAATTGATGAAATTTAACGGTTGAAATGTGTTACAAACTGAGTAGTATAGGCTATATGAGTGTAGAATCATCTGTATTTGATTGTTGGATGTGTGGGTATGTTTTGGTTTGCTTTTGGACCCAAGGGAATGCAGCTGTACGCTGCAGAATTTCTGCATTTTCCCAGATTCTCACTGCGAATCCCCTAACGAAGGGGAAATCAAACACTCGCTAGCTATTTGCACGGCGAAGGCGGAGGCGAACATTCACCAGAGGTTCGCACTGCGAAATTTAGCTTGTTTTGGTTCTGCCACTGTTCGTCAGACGTTCGCACTGCGAATGGGGCAGCGAACCAGTGTTGGCTAGGCATTCACTGGGAGTTTCGCACTGCGAATGAGGAAGCGAGCATTCGCTGGCTTCTTCGCAATGCGAACATGACAAATCATCCAACTTGTTCCTTTCATAACTTTTGACTCGTTTATCCGAAGTGAGTATTCTTGGTATCGTTGTGAAGCTTGGAACATCCTCTAGCTAATGGTGGTGAGAAATATCTGTTTATTGCCTAATTAAATAAATCGGAGGGAACCTTGAATTGGTGTAATGTGTGGTAAGTTGCATTATGTGCTTCCATTATGTGATTGACGAATATATGCCTATGCTCTTATTGTTAAACATGTTTGAATATGTATGCATGTTAAAATACGAAATAGGTAGAGTGAGGAATATTATCGTAAACAATTGTCGGGTAGTGTGGAAATGACATAGTGACAACGCTCGTGCATGAGAGGTCGAGGCGTGTGTCTAGTAATCATAACCAGTTTATCTTACGGTGTAGTTTCATGAGACTCGAGCACCTCCTCTGAAACGTATGCACAATTACTTGGTAGGTTTGATTCCCTACGTGTAGTATGATTGGAGCCTATGCATTGGGTAGAGACTTATGATGGTTAATAGGCCATGAGAAGTAACGGTTCACGGTTAACAGGCCGGTGATCCCGAATCCAATTCGTATGCCAAGTAACTACAAGGATCCATGACTCGGGTCATCTTCTAGACATAGAAGCGGACGAGAAAAGGGGATGCCTTGGTACGGTTATTGATTAGCGAGATTCTTGAGCTAACAGGCTCACGAGTGTGAATCCATATATGGCGTGTGTGTACTCAAAGTCACTTCCCTTCCCTTTTGAATTGAGTTAGGATGTTAGAACCTTGTAAAGCCGAGAGGACTATAAGATAGCGAACTCACTGAGATTTGATGTATCTCACCCCACGTTGTTGTTTACATCACAGGTACTACAGGTTCAGCGAAGGGTAAGGATAAAGTGGTTTGACTTTTCCTTACATGTCGTAGCTTTTGAGATGGCATGGCTTCCGCTATGGCGTTTTATTTTGAGATCATTGTATTGATCTAGTTCTTAGTGCATTTTGGGACATCTTGTATATGTTATGCCGTAGACTTTAGAACTTTTTATTTAGGGCATTTAATGTATATAATGTGTTAACTAGGAACTTATAGTATTTCAGTACCAAATACTTGGATCTATATATAATATTTATGCTTTGATGTATGAGTTTTATATATGGGTGTTACATCTATCCAAAGTAGATGCAGTTCTACAATGAGAGACTCCGAAGTCGGTTAAGGAGATTAGAAATTTTTGGGCTTAGTTGGTTGTTACTGCAGGTTATGGAAGACTTTGCTAAGTTAGTACTTCTGTTATCTCAGTTGACTTGCAAAGGGTGAGTCCTTTGTTTTGGATGTTCGTTGTGAGTAAGTTTTGGTGAGCTGAAGTAGATTGACTACGGCTCCAATTTTGATTCTGCCTGATCCTAATAAACTGTTTTTGGAATATTGGGATGCGTCCTTGATGAGTTTAGTTAGTGTGTTAATGCGAGAGGGTAAAGTAATTTCTTATGCTTTACGACAATTGACGATTCATGAAAGGGATTATCCTACTCATTTTGGAGTTGGTTGTTTTTGTGTTGATAATCTAGAGGTATTATTTTGAGGGTTTTAGGTTCAAGGTGTTTGGTAATCACAAGAGTTTAAAATACTTGTTTGATCAGAAAGAGTTGAATATGAGGCAACGGAGATGGTTGGAATTTTTGAAGGACTACGATTTTAGCTTGAATTACCATCCTGGTAAAGTTAATGTCGTGCCTGATGCGTTAAGCCGGAAATCTTTGCATATGTCTGCTTTGATGGTTAAAGAGTGGGAACTTTTGGAAGAATTTAGAGATTTGAGTTTGGTGTGTGAATTGACATCTGATAGCATGAGGCTTGGTATGTTAAACGTCACTAATCTGTTGACCGTTAGCGAGAAACAGAGGCTGGATGTGAAATTTGTTGATTTGATGACGGTTGGAGATAAAGGTGTGAAATGTGACTTTAAAGTGGATGATCAGGGTTTTTTGAGATTCCGTGGTAGAATTTGTATTCCTGATGATTCAGAATTGAAAAAGATGATTTTAGAGGAATGACACCGGAGTAGTTTGAGTATACATCCGGGAGCTAATAAAATGTATCAAGATTTGAAGAAGATCTTTTGATGGTCAGAGAATTAGAGTTAGTTGAGCAGTTCAGAGACTTGTGTCTGGTGTGTAAGCTAACACAGCGGAGTGTGAGGTTGGGTATATTAAAAGTGAACAGTGATTTTTGGTGAATATGAGAAAGAGTTAGACTTTGGACGTGAAATTGGTAGTTTTGATGGTTACGAGTAATCACAGTGCGTAGCGGAAGCGTGATGTGGCACAATTCGTATATGCGTGTGTGACTGGTAAGAGTTCAAAGGTTGAACATTATAAACATGTAGGAATGATGAGACCATTGGACATTTCAGAATGGAAGTGTTAGGTGAAAGGTTTAAATATTATTCATGGGCTACTATGTAGATGGATGTTTTGGTTATATCATTGATTGGTGAATCGTAGTATTGTTGTAATAATGTTGTGTGACAAGGATGTTGGTATTATGGTTATGTAGAGGTTGTTGAAACGATGTTGGGTCGTGGAACTTTATGTTCTTGTTTTTGTTGTTGCCTCGTTTCCATCGTGATGGTTCGAGTGCGAGTAGCTAATTCCTTTGTGAGGAACTAGGGGAGTGTTACCTATGGTGAGGGTAACGATCTTGTTGTGTTCCGGTTCAAGAGTGAACGTGTGTGTTCGTAACTGGGGTATTCTTTGAGTCGTGAGTTGGTCGTCAAGTGAATTGTATGGGAATTGCATCTTGTCGTTGTCGTTATTACCGTTGTCGTGTCGTTGTAGTAGTTGTTGTTAGCGAGGTGTTTTGTCAGTTTGTGTTATTCGTGGTGTTGCCTTTAATGGCATGAGAGTGGGTTAGTCGGATACGAGGGTCGTGTCCGGAGTTGTTTGAACCAAGTATATTTTCGAGGACGAAAACGTCTAAGTGGGAAAGAGTTGTAACGCCCAGATTTGGCTAAACGTATTTATTTATTTCATTTATGTGAATTTTGTGAATGGTGTAAATTTATGGTATTTTACCTGCTAATTAAATTAATTGGTTAATTTCTCTGATAGGTAAAATATTTGCATTAAATTATATTTTTATTTTTAACTTTTATTGCACGATATATTTTTCATCGGTATGTTTATATTGTATCGCGTTTGGGAGATATTTGGGCGTAAGGGTAAAATGGTCATTTGATTAGTTAGATATTTTAGAAAATATAAGTTATTTTGTTTATAAGAGAAAGAGACAAAAAGAGAGAGTTTATGAGAAATAGAGAAGAGAAAAGAAGAGAAAGAGAAAAGAAGAGAAAGAGAAAGGAAGGGAAAGAGAGGAGAAGAGAAAATCATCAAAACAAAGCTTGGATAATCGATTAATCGGGTAAGGGTGCGAAACTCGGTTATTCTATGCTTGTGTATGATTATGTATGTGTGTGGTTGAATGTTTACTTGTTTTTCCATAGTTTTCATTTCTAGGTTGGAAATGAGTAAAATCAATAGAAATCGATGTTTTTACGGACGAAAGTCGGAATAGATCGTATAGTTTAGTCGAGTGATGTTAGAACGTGATTGGTTGAGTTCGTTTTATTGAATTTGGTTGATTTTTGTAACTTTTGGGTTGTTGATATATATCGATGTTTTTGTGCGAATTGATCTTGTGATCGAGTAAAAGTGTTTGGATATGTCTGGTAACATTGGCACACGTTGATATTTAATCGAGTGGTATTGTTGGTATGATCCCGAGTGATTTAATCGTGTTTTGGTTGGATTTTCTTCCATTAAAATAGAGTTTTTGTGGTTCTGCAACAGTGGTAACCGGTTAACGCATATGTGTTAACCGATTAACACGTGAAAATTTGGGTGTTTTTACGTTAGTTTCAACGGTTAACCACTTAACCAAATGTGTTAACCGATTAACCAAAATGCCTCTAGCCCCTGTAAGTCTTCGGTTAACCGGTTAACTAAATGTGGTAACCGATTAACCAAGGCAAATTTTTAAAAAAATCCAAAACTTCAAAAATTCATATCTTTCGAACCGTAAGTCCGTTTTGGCCGCCGCTCGAAGAGTTGGAAAGCTAATGAGATGTTCTTTCTTATAAAAATGGTTTTGATATTAGTGTCTGATTTAATTGTGTCGGGAATTTGGAAACGTGTCATTTTGTCGACTTTTACCGTCGTAATTGTGTGCAATTGATGTGTTATCATGCGATACGCTTTTGATATATAACGTATAGCTTGTGTGCTGTTATATGACGTGAATATATATGATGAAATGTTGTGATGATGGTTTGTGGCCTTATGGCAAATAAATGTATTGTTTTGGGTTTGATTGCAATGCATGATTATTGATGTTGAGATGGTTCACATGGTTATATATGTATATGCATTTGATTGTCATGAGTCATTGGTATGCCATACAACATGAATATGCACCATGTGATGTCGTGTGCCTTGTGGGGTGTGAGCGACAAAATGATTCCAGAGGGAATCTACTGTAACGATCGTGTGCCTTATACAAAGAGGACCTAAAGCGACGTTATAGACGATCGTGTGCCTTATACAAAGAGGACCTAAAGCGATCGAATTGTGTGCCTTATACAAAGAGGGCCTGATGCGATCCATAAACGTCGTGAGCCTTATACAAAGAGGACCTAAAGCGACGGGGAACATCATTTTCCCGACGGGGAGTTACCCTAAGTAACAAGCAATGATTCCAATAATTCCAGAGTGAATTAATGATGATGAGAATGATGGATGTGTCATACCCCAAATTTGTCCTACTTATTACATATTTTCTTATACCAAGATTTTTTTTGTGTTTGCGAGGGTTGCTAGCTCTTGTTGGGTTGCTTTGATTTCAAGCAGAGATAAAGGAGGATTCGACAGGCATTCTATGATTAATCAGTCAAGACATGATCAATTGGATTCAAGCTGATTTTAGGTTATTCTAGTACAATGATTAGAATCTATTTCCTCAAGACCAGGCTTAAGATTGCTTGAAGTTTTAAGGCATGATCAAGAAGTTTTTTAACCATATTCCAGGTGTGACACTAAGGCTATATGGTTAAACAAGCTAAGGAATGACCATTCTCGATTCAAGGAAAAGATGATTCATCTTTAGGTCATGTTCGCTTTTAATCCAAGTTTGAAGTGGTTTCAAGAATGATGGGTGATTTTAGGCCATATGCAAGTAAAATTTCAAGAATCTCATATCAAGGCCGATTGGTGATCAAAGTACATGCTCAAGTCATTACATCAAGGCATAATTTGAATTTGTTACAAATAGTTGTTTCAAAATTATGAGTAAAGGATTATACTACTTCAAGCTTAAGGCATGCTTTTACAAGTTATAATGCAAGATCATGCAAGTCATGACTAAACCACTTTCAAATCATGTCTCAAAATAAATACCAAGCCCACTCCCAAGAAAAGTGTTATTACAAAAGATCACTTGTTTCTAAAGAATTAGTTAATTAAAGCTCATTTGAAGGATCATGGCAATTTTTTCAAGATAGGCTTTACAAGCCATGATAGGAGTCCAAAACCGCTTGGAATAAGAAGTCGTCAAACCAAGTTGGAAAATTACTTTGGAAATTCTAAGACCAAGAACTCAATCATTGTTATTTTATGTTACAAAGAAGCAAGGAATGTACAGGCCTTTTACCAATCAAGATAGGCCTGTTACCAATGAAGAGTGATACAAAGTTATTTCTATCAAAGTCACATATGCATGTCAAGACGTACACAAGAATCGCACCATCGCTCATTATAATTCCAAAGGTTCCACATAAGTGATATCAATTACATAATTGAGATTTAATATCATATTCTATACTTGAATTACAAGGAGGTCACAAGAATGAACCAAATGGCCCCACAAAGTCACTGCTAGACATAAGTCACTGACTACTAATCATACAAGTTACTGCCAGGTGTAAAAAACCATCCGAATTTCAAAGGTAACAAGGCAAAAAATACAAAATTGGTTAGGGAATACACATGGTTCAAATGTTTAACACTAGTTACATCATCAAATTGTCACGCCTCAAGAACTAGGAGCAGCTCTTGGTCTCCTTGTGTTCATCTCCATTGCAAGACAAGTTTATTTGCACCCACCACTCTTCAAGCTCGTCGTGCCAAGAACACATGAAAGAATGAGAGTTGGTCAGTACATAAGCAAACCAATGTTAGTGGAAAAAAGAAAGAGACTTGTAAACAAAATAACAAGGACGTACATTCTCAAATTAAAAGATCCTCCATGAATTAAGGGTCAAAAGGGCAACACAAGATGAATTCACATTACACAAAGTCTTACGGTATGGAAGAAATCTAAATGACAAAAGTGCACAAGTCAAAGATAATTCATTAAAAGTTTGCACTATAAGGATATTTTGATACTCATGCTACAAGTTTCATCAGTATGTTGTGTACCAGGTCTCCCATTTTCATACCTATATTGTAATGCTCCATAAGCCATTCCCAAAGCCAGTACGAGTGAGAGCATCTTGATCAATTCCCAAGCAGTGTGATCAACACCAAAGCTATCATGTTCAATCCCATCTGCACCATATTACAGATACTACCACTCCAAAGATGATATCCTCTAATCATCACCAAGACCACCTCCAAAGTTGTTCAGAAGCCCTGTACCATGTAAAATCAATTCTATGGAAGTGTAAAATGGTTCTATGTCAGCAAGTTACAAGATAAGGGCACATACGGAAACGTTTATGTTCGGCGTTGATTAATTCTGTCATGTCCAGATTTAGATAAGGGCCTTAGAGAAAGTTACAAGTTCACCATGTGACAAGTGAAGGAATCCACCTACAAAACCATAAACAGAGCTGTGGAAACAAGTCGTACCAAATCTAATATGCAATGCTACGAAACACGGGCTAATCCACGACACACACACACACACACACACACACACACACACACACACACACATATATATATATATATATATATATAAGCTGCAGCAGTTCAATATAACTTAAAAGGATTGAATATCAATACCATTCAAAGTGCTATAAATATTTCAATAAGCCAAATTCACTCTTAGAGCAATATGTCAAAGAACAAAAGAAGTTGAACACACCATACTGGTTTCCACAAGAAAAAATAGTATATTACCTCTGCCAATGACAAGGATCAGTCCAACTTAAGGTGTGTCAAAAATAAGTGACCAGCATCATAAACCAGAATGCACCTGCAATTCACAACAAGAGTCAACTTGAGTCAAATAAGAGCCCCATCTACAATAAAGTCAGAGTGTATTTTGCAAGCAGTAACAATAATAACTTAATAGTAAAAATGAAAATATAACCCAGTGAAAAATCAGAGAAAATCACATTCTAGAAGAATTACAGCTCATGCTAAAAACAAATTCTCACCTATCACTATCGCTTGGGTCCCCACAAAATCTTTCAGCAAAAAAATCCCTCTAACGGTATTGAAATTGACAGCTCAAATTCTCACACACTTGAAGGAATATTCCTCAGATTTTATCCTAATTCTACACATACCAGAAAACCACAAATCCTCTATAAATAGAGTGCTAATGATTGGCAAAAGGGGGGACACAAAAAACCTAGCGAAGCGCTGCGAATTTTCTACCCTAAAAACTCACTCTAAAGCTCTTGCAAAACAAAAGCTCTTAGATTCATCATCAGAATCTGAGTAAGCTTTGAGCTTGGCCGCATCCATACATTCTCAAAGCACAAGCATTTTCAGCAAATCAAAGCGTACGGATAAAGAAGAAGAAGAAGAAGCAGAAAAGCAGAAGGAGTAAGCAAGCTACCTCGCCGGATTTAACATCGGACTAGCTCCGATCTTGTAAGTCCCTTCTTTTTCAACTTGATTCCCACTTGCATTGTTGTATTGATCCTTGGCCTAATTGCTTGAGTCGATGCTCTGTTATCGGTAGAACCTCGATTAAAATTTTAGGTTTTCTCTATGAGTTGTGATTTGGGCGTTTTAGGGTTTCATTTACCAAAATGAGGGATGAATTTGTGATTCTCGATTAAGATTAGAAGAGACTAGTGTTTAAGGTTTTGATTTGGAGTAGGTATTCGCCGGAGAAGTCGTTGGCGCCACCGCCGACCGCCAAGCTTCTCCGGCCGTGATCATTTGAAACGAGAGAGAAACAAGTAGAAAGAGAAACGCATGTTAGTGAGAGTGTTAAGTGTTTGTTCTATTATGTGAATCTGCTTTGGTTTAAACCTAAAATCCTTAACACACTGATTTAATTAAATAATTTTGCACGCCTGGTCCTTAATGCATGGATATGTTGACCGTTTAGTGTGGCTATTAAAAAACCATTTATTGCTTTGATAATGAAAATAAAACGGGTGTATTTTCCTAGGGCCACTTACTGACACCTAGAAGCATTCAAAGTGTGTTGTTAATTTTATTTCTCCTATTTCAATGCGCCGGCCGGGATTTGTCACTTGGTTTTTTTGGATTCCGTCTTCATACCCTTTCCTGCTATGTTTCATTTAGGGTAGTGGATTAGATTGGGTGTTGGCCTTTGGCCCAACCCAGCATGGGGAACAACACTTTGGGGCCGTTTGGGCCCTTTGCGACTTGTTGTTTCTGAAACCTCCCTTTTTCTCATGCACCCAGTCTGAATTTAGGATCTAATTTAATCTTTTATTTTCTATATTAAGATTATAGCAGACTAAGAGTATTATTATATTCATTTTAGGCTAAACCTTGTTTTTTCAAAAATTTTATAAATAGATAATTATTGTTGAATAAAATTAATTTCTAACCTAATTTGGATTGAATAAAAATATTTAATTAATTACGAAAATAGTGGACTCTTGAGGTCTAGCACTTCTTGGGCCCTTGGATGAATGCTCTTGAGGCGCACACTTTGAGTTGTGTTCATTCTGTCTTTCGTTTATTAAAAAATACTTAAAACGATTAATCTTTGCTTAAGCAAAATATAATTAACCCTTACAATTAAATTAAAATAATAATTATTTTACATCTTAATCATTTTAAAACACTTAAAATATTTAATCTTAATCAAAAACACTTAACACTTAAAAATACAATCTTTTCTCAAATTAAAATTCTCAATCTAATTAAATTCCTAATAATTTTTCTCAAATCAATTTAAATTATAACCCATTTTACTTAATCTCTAAATATTTTCTTAAATCAAATCATAAAATATTTAGGTTAATATTTCTAAACAATTTTCTTAATTAATTATGGAAGTAGTGGGCTGTTGGAGTCTAGAACTCCATGGGTCCTTAAACAAACGCTCTTGAGGCGCACGCCTTGGGTTGTGTTCGTTTCGTCTTCCATCTCTAAAACACTTAAAATATGCAATCCTTTTAAAATACTTAATCATCCTTAAAACTCTTAATTCATTCTAACCCTTAATTCATTCTAGCACTTCTTGAGCCCTTGAATGAACGCTCTTAAGGTGCACGCTTTGGGTTGTGTTCATTTCGATCTTTCGTTCCTAAAACACTTGCCCTAATTATTTGGACAAAGACTCCCGTTGTCCAACAAACACAATTTCATAATTAATAGAATGAAAAAGGTGTCGTTGAGATCAAGCATCTCAGTAATGCCCCGATTAATTGGTTGTGAGGCCGACGTCTCATTTATCGAATAATCGTCATTCTCCCTCAAAATACTTACCAGATAGAACCTCGTCTTCTCGCCCCCGCGTGATCGAAACCCTAAAATACATTCAAATCAAAACCTTTTTCTCAATCAAATCTCTAATACACTTAACTCATACCCAAACAACTTTCCCAAAAGAACATTGTTTAAGTCATTCTTCCGCGAATATAAACTCGTGCTTCAGCCTCCCCTAGCTAGCAGACAAACCAATGTTTAGCAGTTAGAATGCGACCTAAACTCTCGTTCGCCTAAAAAACACGAACCAACAAACCGTAGTCCCACGAACTACGAATGCTTTGACTTTCCCATTGCACGAGGGAATACGTAGGCACAAGGGTCCCAATCCTTGGCGAGCACCCTAATAAAAAACCACCCATTTCCCTTTAGAAAGCAATATTCCCTTAGAAGAAAATAAACAAACCTAGCTAACATATCTCACGAATCGATTCAAGAGGTTCTCATTGAGTACAACGGACGTAGAGGGTGTTAACACTTTCCCTTTGCGTAATCGACTCCCGAACCTAGAATTTGGTTGCGATGACCATTTTCTTATCCTTTAAAGGTTTTATCGATATTTTCCTATTCCTCCCTTGGAATGAATAAAGTTCGGTGGCGACTCTGTTTCGAACGTTTTTTCCGCGTCCATCGCGAGGATCGTATTTTTCGAGGTACGACAGGATGGAATGGTAGCGCATGCGTAGAGTTGTTGTGTCGGTCTCTGTGCATTTGCATAAGTCATGAATGGATTGATTATGTGTGGGAAATTGTGAATGGATTAATTATGTGTGGGAAATTGTGAATGGATTGATTATGTGTGGGAAATTATGAATGGATTGATTATGTGTGGGGAATTGTGAACGGGATTGATGAGTTAATTTACATTGGTGATAAATGTATTGAGCATGATTGATATGCCTTTGTGATGGATGCATGAATTATGAATTGTTTTATTTTGTACTTGAATTATGGTATACGTTGTGGTGAGAATGTTTTTGCATGCATATTTCATGTTATTACATATTTGTATGCAATTATATTATAATTGTGTTTCTCACCCTTCTGCTGTTTGAATGCTCTATGAGGCATTGCAGATTAGATGCTTGAGGTCTTTTTGTGAAGATTATGTCTTCATTCTTTTGTCGGTCGGCTCTGATATGTAGCACCGGGTAGTCGGGGAGATTTTTATGTGATTATGTGTATATATATCTTTTTGGATTTTACATGTATGACTCTGTATATGACAGGCAAACTTCTATGTTTATATATAAGATTTCAGTTGCAGATTTTTCGATTTTATTCTGTATCTGAATTGTGGGTGTTAGGAACTGAGTTCCTCTGTTTATGTTGCTACCTGATTGTTGCATATCTATATGAGCAGGTTGTTATTATTCATTACTTTGATTTGACGCTCCCGTCTATGACATGAATGCTTTAATTATACTCTGATTATTGGTTATCGCTTTAATTACTCAGGGTACAGATTGGGGGTGTCACAGATATCCCAGTTATACCACTTCACACCTTCAAATTAAAGCCATTTGGAGATTTCTTGAACGGTGTTTTTGAAGTTGATCACTTATACAGTAATTTTTAGCTTTGATGTGTCACTCACGAAGTTTCATTATTTAATATAACCAATTCACATTTCGTATTTTCCTGTCAGATGTCATTGGAGTTATTCAACAAATTCAGAGGACTCAAGTTGGGGGGGCTGGAAAAAAACCTTGTGTCAACCTTACATTGTCTGATGAATGGTTTATTACATCGTATTTCCCTTGCTTGATTACATTATTTCTGTACAATTTTTTATATAATAAGTTTCCTTCCTAACATTTTCTTATTTTTTCAGTGGTACTGAAATTGATGTTACACTCTGGGAGGTTTTCGCAAACCAGTTTATGAATTTCACATCGAACGGTGATCCAATGATTGTTATATTCTCTCATGCTATGTGTCGTCAAAGTTCATGTATTATGTTCAATTTTACATATAGCCTACAGTAGCACTTTGCAAGCTTATTCGTCACTTCACCATGTTTTTTATTCATCCTTGCAACCACTGGGAAGCTCAACCTATCCAATGCTTGGAATGGATCTAAGTTACTTATCAACTATGACCATCCTTAAGTTATTGATTTTAAGTCAAAGTATATTTTCAATTTTACTTTATTTATAGCTCAGTTTTGCATTCATGCCTGGCTGGTTCAGTTAGACTAAACATGGATTTTGGTGACATCTTAATCTAACCAGGTTTGAAGTGGCACGCCCATCTCCTGGCAGTTCTCAAGCACTATCACTCAATTCTGGTTCACATGGGGGTTTTGAAGACAAATCTTTCTCTTTCGTCAAGGATGTCATTACTATTGGAGACATGTTGTGCCTAAAGGATGTTAGTTACTTTTATTGAAATACATATGTTCCCTTTTAATCACTTTCATTATTTTGGTTTCTGACTATTGTGTTCAGTAGGAAACATTCTGCAATACGTTTGGTACTACAAAAAGGTTCAACCAAAATTGTTTGTCCTGGTATTATGAGATCTTTCCAACATGTAACAAAACTAACAACATGCAACTGTTGTGACACGAAGTCTCTCCCAATAACCAAGTAACAATTTCATGCAGGTTGAGATCAGGGTCTATGACATTCAGTTCAATATTATTCTTTCCAAAGCATGTTAGATTTAATATCATTCTCTCTTTCATAGGTATAAAATTGTGATTGAGGTGGAGCATGAAAACAAGGTCGGAAACTTTGTGTTCTGGGATAAGGAATGCATTCCTATTGTTAGTATGTCTGCTCATGATTTACGGCAAATTGTGAAAACGGTATGGTTTTCTATCTCCACTTTGTGAAATGCTTATATATACATTCTGTAAATGTACAATTTCTAAATATATGGTAGGAGAGATTTCAACTACATTTTGTGCTACTGATTTATATTATTCCTTATTGACGGTAACTTTACGGCCGTCTTGCATTTCTAAACTACTAATACATTAAATAACATCATTTTGCTTCCCTATTAATTCCATTTTTCCCACCAATCAATGACATTTTTTAGACGAATGAGGATCACCCTAAGATCTACCTGGCGCACCTTGAAAATCTCATAGATAAGCCATTCGCTTTTCGTGTCAAGTACCAGCCATACTATGGTCAGGCATTTGTCGTCAAGCTCATTGAAGATCCTCAGGTCATCCAAATGTTAACAGATTTCGTGGCTACAACTGTGGTATATTTTTTGCCATTCCTACTAAAATTATACTTTCAGTGTAAAAGTTGATCAGAAGCATGTTTTTCCTTTTTTAAATGGTAATCCTCTTCATTTGCTTATAGAATGAAGCCGATATTCCCACTGAAAATCCTGATAACAATGGAAAAGCAATTGTTGTGTCACAAGACATACCGATCAATGCGATCTTGCCTCAATCCTCTAATCCCTCTGTACGTTTTTCTTCATTTATATTGATACATTTGTTATAGATGTCTACCTAATTGTACCAATTGCAGTATAAAATTCAGAATACTGTATCTGCTGCCCAAAACTGGAGTCCTGACTATAGCTTCAACAATACCCCGTCTAAGCGGTTGTCTCCAACTGATTTAAATGACGAGCTAGCCTCTTCGGAATTCTTGACCCCTAAGCTATCAGCAACAAAGACATCCAGACCCAAGAGTGCCAGGCATTTGAAGGCGAAATGAAGAAATCAAGCTTCCCAGTAATGATATGTGTCTTTGTTTTTTGGCATATCCTATTTTTTTTGTAATGATGGATTAATTGAATCTTTTGTAGTTCATGAAGTCTGCCAAACTTGTGTTTTTGTATGGATATAATCCTACTTTATTCAAATCCTGCTATTGCACTACGGAACTATGGAACTTGCAATCCTATTATTATTCTACTTCTTCCATAATGGAACTTGAAATGCTATTTGGTTCAGTTATTCTACTACAAAATTCACAATATGCATAAATTAAACTACACCTATTAGCTGTCTATTGATGTTAAATCAACATTTCCAAACTTTTCATTGAATCTTTTAATAGCACTTTTAGTCATATGATAGTGAACTGAATCATACGACTATGAACAATAATATCACGAAAATTAAACACTACTTTGAACAAACTTCTTATCAATTTCTTTTATTGTTGTCCAAAATTGATGCAATATTATAAATTTTAGACAAGTCGAAACAAAATGAAAAAATCAACTCAAAATGTATTGTTACTTTATATGAGCTGGGAAGCCATATTACAGATTCCAACCCTGTTTTTCACTTCCAAAAAACTTTATCATATTCAGGACTGGTTAGTGTGTTTATAACTCTGTTGCACATCATTTTAGACCCATGCATCATGAAGCTTACTGCTATTATGACCTATAACCCTTTTTTGCTAGCTGCTCCATGTCACTTTTGAGGTTCCCAGTCCATTGAATACCATGAATGTGAAAGTGTAGGCATAATATCTAATATAATATTAGTTTATAATGCAGTTTCTCAAATAATTTAACTTTGCATCCACAACTTTGTGTAAAGTTGTACAATATAGTACCTGATTTTGTGCAAAATGCTGAATGTAGGTATGCCATAGAGTGGTTTATGTAACTGACAGCATCCTGTCATCTCACTGTGTTGTCATCCATTTGTATTCTGTTGTTCCATCTTAACTTTTACTTTGTTTCTTTAGTTCATTTCGTATTACATCCCATTACATTACAAACCACATTGTTTAATGCCCATTATTTAATGTCCAACCTTTGACTTTTCCAATTTTTTGACCCAATCTCAAGTCAAACCATCATGTTACAACAAACTTTCAATTGTCTGTTATTTTTTTCCATGTCATTACAGTCTATAGAGCCAAACACTAGGTAATTCATTCTTGTCCTAAATATTTAATAATCTTATCATTTTCTATTCATGTTTTTGTCTTTTTTTTCCAGGTTGTTTTCAAAAAATCTTAGCAATGGTTGGCAATGTTAGGCACACTCAACATTACAGGTTTAACACTTCACTAGTATTACGTGTATTCAAATTTCTTTGTAGTATTATGTTTGCAGTCTCATTTTTAATCTTTGGGGTTACATACTAATTCACATTGTTATGCAATTATTATCCTTGCGTTTAATCTTTAAAGCAATGATGCTCTTCTTCACATAATGTATATTACCACTCTTGTGTTTAGTTTTATGCATTTAACTTTATATTACCACTCTTCACTTAACATCTATTTCTTAGGTTCTATACATGAGATGTTTCATTTCTGATTTTTAAAGAATCAGAAACAAACTAACATGGAATATGGGAAATTGTGTATTTATATGCATACTTTCGGTTGTACAACCCTTTATATATCTAATAACAAATTTATATACATATCTGTTACTTCTACTATATAGTGGAGCTACTTAAGAATGTCCCTTAAATAACACTGAAATCATGTGGAAGAAATTCACAAGTAAAAAAGGTAGGTTGAGACGATGTTGCATTCTGAAATAAATACATTCTAAGCGCATTAAATTTGACCATACTTCTTTTTTCACGACAACTACCCCCGATAGAATTCCCCTTTCAAATATTACATAAGCATCTTCAAACCAACAACTAATGGACATAATTATGTTGTAAGGTCAAAGGATTGATGCAATTTTACAACATACACAACCACCGCAATCATCACATTGTATCCATACTCCACCAAAAGTCTTTAACATTCAGGGTGCTGGCACAAACCTCTTATCTAAATTCTCCAATGTTGCTACAAACCATGGCATTGAAAATATCAATCCTACTTACGTGTCACAAAGTAAATTCAGCATTACAACACAACAAGAACATTGTTCACAACATGTCATGTAAGTTTTGTTATTTTAACTACATATGCCAACATTATTACAGTTGATATAATCCTAACTGCATCAACTCAATGTGTATTGTACAGCTCTCCTAGAATACTAAATAACATTAATGATCTTAAAAGACAAAGGGGCTGACCAAAGAAAACTCTTGGCATTTTGGAAAGAGCTTACAATCTCACTCGCAACGACGGGACACAATCCATCCCTTCACAAGTTCTACAACAATCTACTATGTCTCATGAGTATGGCATCTTGTCATTCTTAATATATTAATATGGCTAAAATTTGTGTAGTTGAGTTGTTCATATTTTCACGTTGCATGAAATACGTTGATATAGCTAGACATATACAGTTTGTATCTTATATATTTTCATGTTGTATATTAATAATTTGTATCCTATATATACCTATTAACATGCTAATTTATTATACAGTAGTCCTGTGACATAAAATACCATGACATTGCCCAATGAGATGAAACGCAGTAGGGGTCGTCCTAAGATGAATTCTTGACTTTCGGATCGTCCTAAAAGTCCTCCACACACTAACACAATGCAAATGCGCGCACCACGGCCACAATTGTTACCCCAAGCTGCAATGACACCTGAGTATGTCATCATAACATTTTAGCTCCTTTAAACACAACTTATTATTACTTAAGTTATGTATCTCATATTTTGTATCTTTTTTTAATACAGCTGTACAGAAATTGAATCACCTTTAACATGTTATGACTCAACAATTAACTCATCCATCACGCCTACAACATCACCTATTTTTTTGCCGACGGTTAACTTGGATTTCGATAGTGACGCAGATGATAACTCTGATTACGAACCATTCCTATGTAAACAACAATTTTTACCATTGTTTACATTTTTGTTTTTTGTAACACTGCTAACTTCTTTCAACATAAATACATAAACTTTAGTAATCTTCTACATTTAAAGATAATCTAATCTACCTTTTATTTTTGTTATATAAAACATATTTTTACTCCAATTCATATTAATGACACTACCTTATTAACGTTTGTTATTTACCAGCACAAGAAAATGTTGATGAATCAAGCTTGGACAATGATGATAACTGTCCACCATTTTCGACTGCTAACCAACTGAATCCTACTAATCAAGGTATACCTCATTCAAACTTTTTACCATTTTATATTTTTAGAATACTCAGATTTGGGTGACGCAATGATTCCGTGTCGACATTGTAATGCTTTGATGTGGTACGAAGAGAGAACGGACAAACATGTATATTTAGCAAATCCCAAATACTAGATATGTTGTGGTAATGGGAAAGTTCAATTACCTTTCTTAAAACCACCACCAAAGTATTTATCCCATTTGCTATTTGATCATGAATCGGCCGAAAGTAAGAGTTTTCAATCACAACTACGAACATACAACCTGATGTTTGCTTTCACTTCACCGGGTGCAAAGCTTGATAACAAGTTCAACAATGGTCGCGGTTCACCAACAATCTAAATCCAAGGACAATGTTTTCACCGCATTGGAAGTTTGTTGCCTCTGGAAGGACAACAACTGAAATTTGCACAACTTAACATATATGACACCGAAAATGAAGTATCGAACAGAATGGAAGGCCTACGGTATTTGTCTACTACCCTTTTCAATCTTATTTATGGTAAAAAATATTTTCCTATGCCTCACGAATTATTTTGCTTTTAGGAACAAAAACAACAGTGATCCCCATATTGTCAAGAAACTATCTGAAATGTTGTACAACCATAACACACATGCAAAGAGTTTTCTAATGGCTAGACAGAGACTCAATGAAGGCAATGTCCATAACTTGAAACTTAGACTAATTTCAAACAGATCTACAGATGGCAAAATCTACAACCAACCGACTGTTTCGGAAGTCGCTGCTTTAATTATGGGTGATGTTGACACGGCTGATGAAAGGGAAATTATCATGCAGAGGCTAGGGGGAAAACTAAAACGTATTGATGAGTTTCATGCAAGCTTTTTGGCCTACCAATATCCTTTGATCTTTCCTTACGGAGAAGATGGTTATAGACCAAATGTCGCCCACCGAGATCTTGACATTTTCTATGATAACCCAAAAAACAGACTTACTATTCCAGAGTGGTTAGCATTTCGGATTCAAACCAGATCTAGTGAGGGTAAGACTCTTTTATCGTCTAGGAGATTGTTTCAACTATTTTTGGTTGATGGGTACACCATACTTGAGGGAGAGAGATTAAAATGGCTCTGAAACAATCAATCAAAACTTAGAGTCTCTAAATATTGGAGTCTTAATGAAGAGGGAGACCAAAGTCAAAACCAAGGTTTAAGCGTTGGAAAGAGAGTCATATTACCGTCTTCTTATGTGGGAAGTCGGAGATTCATGGATCAATTATACAACGATGGCATGGCAATTTGTAGTAAGGTTGGCTTCCCAGACCTATTTATTACCTTCACATGTAACGCAAATTGTCCCGAAATTCAAAGAGCTCTTAGTCCTCTTAAGCTCAAGCCACAAGATAGACCTGATATCGTTGCTATTGTTTTTAAAATGAAGTTTGATAACCTCTTAACGAACGTTACTAAGAACGGTGTCTTGGGGAAAGTTCTTGCATGTAAGTTAATCTTATTTACTATTTAATTTACTTTTTCACCATTCAATGAATCTTTTCTAAATAGCACCATATATTTCCAATTACACACTACTGCAGTAACATTTTAATAAGCTCTTATTTATAATTACAGATATGTACACTACTGAATTTGAGAAAAGAGGGTTGCGACATTCCCACATCCTGATTTTCTTGCATCCTTCTAATAAGTATCCAACACCTTCTGATATTGACAAGATAATATCTGCCGAGGTACCGAATCCTATAAAACAACCAAAGTTGTATAATCTTGTCAAGAACCATATGGTCCACGGACCTTGTGGAATGGCAAATCCAAAATGTCCATGTATGAAGGATGGGAAGTGTTCCAAGTATTTTCCAAAGAAATTTCAAGATGTCACCATTGATGATCAAGGAGGCTATCCGGTTTATAGAAAGCGAGATAATAGATACACAATCGAGAAGAATGGAATCATACTTCGTAGTGGACATGTTGTGCCCCACAATCCAAGCTTGCTTATGAAATATGAAGCACACATCAATATGGAGTGGTGCAACCAGAGTACTTCGATTAAATATCTTTTCAAATACATCAACAAGGGATCCGATCGAATATCAGATGTTATTGTCCCAAATAATAGTTCAACAAATGAAAATGTTGACAAAATCAAACAATACCTTGATTGTAGGTATATATCACCAAGTGAAGCATGTTGGAGAATTTTTTTCTTATTCTATTCATGGAAGAAAACTAGCAGTAGAGAGATTGTTTTTTCATTTGGAAGGTGAGAAGTTTGTGTACTACAAAGACTTTGAACAGATTAGAAATGTCCTTCTTAAGGAGAGTGTGATGGAATCCATGTTTACTTCTTGGTTTTTGGCTAACACATAATATGAGGAAGCAAGACTTTTGACATACGGCCAATTTGTCTCAAAGTTTGTTTATGTCAAAAAACAGATATGTTGGAACCTAGAAAAAGAGGTTACACCATTGGCCGGTTAAATTGGGTACTTCCTACGACCGGGGAATTATATTATATGAGGATGTTGTTGATTGTGAAGAAAGGCCCTACAAGTTATGATGATCTCAAAACCATTGAGGGGTTTAAACATTCAAGTTTCCGAGAAGCCTGTTTTGCAATGGGGTTTCTACAAGATGACAATGAGTTCATAGCAGCAATCAAAGAGGCCTATGTGTGGGGTTCAGGTATATTTCTTTGGAAACTTTTTGTTACAATGTTGCTTTTAGCTTCCATGAATTGACCAGATCATGTATGGCGTAGCACTTGGATATACTTATCCGATGGAATTCTCTACGAACAAATCAGATTGTCAAATAATCTAGGTTATCTTATATTTTTGCTTCTTATTTTGCTCTAATCTATATACTGACCATGTAATAACTGTTTTACCGCAACTTCTTGTAGATTTAACTTTGTCTGATCAAGATATCCAACAACTTACTTTGATGGAGATAGAAAAGTAACTTACAAAAAATAGGAGGAGCTTGAAAGAGTTTAAGCCTATGTCGTATCCAAATGTGTACGTCCTTGATTTTCTGGGTAATCGACTGATATATGATGAACGACAATATGATATTTCAGCTCAGAAACTATTATTCCAATATTTGTTCTAATCTTTAAAAGGTATTACATTTCCACCGTATATCTCTACAATAATTCATAAGTTGCATACATATTATAACAAATTCTACCGACATAAATGATTTTATTCTGGTGTACAAAATCAATATCTGCAAATATATTGAGTCATTGCTTTAGTTCACTGCTGAAACATTTCACCACCGCACTACACATATATTAGGATGATAACATTGGTGCACTATATATCAGTTACTGCATTGTATAATTCCTGAACCACACCAAGCTTGGATGGTTTCATCACTTTATTGAATTGTAGCAGTCTATAAGTTTTAATATTTCATGAACATAATTTGTTCTGCTATATATTTCATCATCTCAGCAAATTATTTGAATATGTTTTTTCAAAACCTGTCCAGAACTTCGGGTCATGTTTTTTCTCCATTACATCGTGGTATGCAGGCTGTAGAATTTTGTCGCACTTTTTTTCAAATACACCACAACTACCATTCATTGTTACTATTATTAATAATAATCAAATTTAACTATAATAATTACAAGACATCTAACTTGCCTCATTGCTTGTATGTAATGATGCATATCCATTAAAAGTATGATTCTATACACTGTTTTACAAGGGTGCTTTATCATGGCTTCCTATTCACAATGTTTTTTGCTGCATACATATTAATATGTTGTTTCTTTTTAACTCAAATGTTGTTACGACAATGTCAGAATTGCGTTACTTGTATGACACCGAATACAGAAGCTTCACATATCTCATTTACGAATTAAATAATATCAGACTTACATTTCTAATTATTTTCTTATCTTATACTATATCATTTCCTCTTAAACACAGAATAACAACTTGGTATTTTTAGAGAGATCATGCAAGTTGTCACTGATCAGAGAGGAGGTGTTTTTTTCTTATACGGTTATGGTGGAACTGACAAGACTTTCATGTGGAACTATCATACAAGCATGTTTCGTATAAAACAAACGGTTTAAAAAGCTTATAAATCGTGTATAACAACTATCATACCAATTATTGCTTAAAATGCTTATAACACAACACTTTATATAACATACCAACAATTACACCTTCCACAACACTAATTAAATAAAAACAATTATATTAACAACAATCACTATTTCTAACTAACATCATATTTTGAACTACTCCGTAATTTCATCTCAGCAAATCAATAAGTATTTTACCTTTTACTGTCCGATGAAATAGAAATGTGAGATGACACAACTAATTTCTCACTCTGCCCACCATCACCCTTTTGGAGTTCCATACTTGCTTTCTTTCTGAAAAATTGTAACATAACAAATATCAAAACCATATACAGAAACATTTATATTTCCAAATAAAGTATATCAATGAAATCTTAACAACCTGGCCTCATCGCTGCAGAGAGATTTCGTTGAAACTTCTGGATTTGACCCACCAAAAACAGCTACAGATGGTTCACTTCTCTCTTTTCGCTCCTTAAACTCTTCAAAAGACATCATTGTTGTCTAACCTTTTCTCCAGTTTAGGGACTCCTCATACTCTAGATATTCTAACTCAAGCTGTATTTTTCTCCATTTTTCGTCTCTGTCTTCATTCTGGGAAGACGAACTACAAACATAAAACAACATGCAAATCATTTTGTAGATCGTCTGGAAAAATCATTAAAAACATATCTAACATATTGCTAACCATCATACTGATCTTTTGGAAAATTAACATGCAATGATAATACAACATTGGAAAGAGACTATGAAACAACATGCAACACATTTTCCACCGGTGAATCAACCAACCATTGAACATGTTCATCAATAACAAGGATACTACCACAAAAGAAAATCTAAACATTTTCCTACGATCAGAATACATATGATTCTACATACCTTATCAGCCTTTGCTTTTCATTTTTGTTCGCCATTTTTTTCGCAAGCGTTGCTCTTCAATGACAGCAAAAAGACACACCCACACGGTTCCTATTCCGTCTTGCACGGTTTCTACTTAAACCTAATTTTGTTTTACTATCTAAGTCATTGGGCCCCTACAAATCTTTCCTTTTGGGGCCCACCTATTCCATATTTCCTATTCATAATACACAACATTACAAAATGAAATTTTCTTTATTTATTTATACACGTTTCCCATATTTCATATCCATATTTTTTATTTATTTAAAATTAATATAGTCATAATATTAATTAATTTATAAACAATGCTATAATTATATTTTTATGCATTAAATTTTTTAAACATTTTAGTCTTTTATAAAACTAATACAACTGTTTTATTTTAAAAAACCAAATATTCTTATATTTGTTTTTCCTTTTTTCCAACAATATATGAAATAAAATAACTATTATGAACACATCTTAATATATTTGTTATCTATTCTCTAATCAATTTGTTTCAAACACACCTTAATATATACATGCTCTTACCTGTGTGTCTAATATATAAATGCTCTTACCCGTGCGAACACAAGGGTTTTCTACTAGTATGTATATATATATATATATATATATATATATATATATATATATATATATATATATATATATATATATATTGTGAGATATTGGATCGAACTTTAGTTTTAGCATGCCGTCGAAGTCCGCTCACATGTTGTTGTCAAAGACCTACATGCTATAGTCGAATTCTGTTCTAGTATTTTGGAGATCGAATTGGGCCTTGTGTTATGGATCCAATTGTTTAAGTTAGCTTGTAATGGGTAATTGTTAAAAAGCCCATTATCTTGTGACACGAGCAATCTTAACTCCTACAAATGAGACAGTTGAATTGATAAATGACCACATCGTGAAAGAATTACCAGGTGAAGAAAATACCTATTTATCTTCTGATTCTATTTGTAAAGCAGACTTCAATGTTCAAGATCAAGATTTGCTTTATCCAACAGAATTCTTAAATACACTCAAATTCTCAAATTTTCCTACACACACTTTGAGACTTAAAAAGTGTGTTGTTGTTATGCTACTTAGGAATTTAAACCAAGGTGCAGGGTTGTGTAATGGTACAAGGATGAAAATCACACAGCTTGGAAAATGGTTTATAGAAGGAGAACTTCTGAATGGCTCAAACGTTGGAGATAAAGTCCTAATTCCAAGAATAACATTGTCACCGTCAGAATCTAATTGGCCATTCGTCCTAAAACGAAGACAATATCCTATGTCGTTATGTTTTGCCATGACCATAAATAAAAGTCAAGGACAATCCTTACAACATGTTGGATTATATCTTCCAAAACAAGTTTTTACTCATGGTCAATTGTACGTTGCAATCTCAAGGGTAACTACAAAAAATGGATTACACATTCTCACGATGGCTGACGACCAACCAAGTGAAAATACTGTCTTAAATATTGTGTATAAGGACGTTCTTTAAGACCTCACTCACACAAACAACTCAAATTTAAAATGACAGGTCTATAAATCCAATTATTTTTTTATCTAACTTTAAGCATTCATTTTACCAATTTAGTTTACCATGTCAACTGGAATTTATTATATTTGAATATTTGCTGATTGTATTTCTATGGTGTAATTTACTAGCGGCTACCTAATTTATGAACCATATTTAAATATGGTTCTTGATGGACTGGAAGGTTGTGTTATTGGCGTGACTACTACGACAAGTAAGTCTCTCATGCCTTCGATCAAACCAATGGTAGAATTTTTGTTTGATAAGCAATGATGTATTAAAGGGAGAAAAAGGGAATCTCTAACCCAATACAAACACCAATCAAAAGAGAAAGGGGAAAAACAACACCCTAAATAACATAAGCTAAACCAATTACAAATAATCAAAAGGTTGTTTGAACCAATCGTAAAGAGAACAATTCCTACCACCTAAGCCCAGCCATCTCCACGAGACAATCACAATACGAAAGAAAAGGTCGTTAGTACTACAAATCTCATTGTTAAAGATAATATTGTTCCGTAAATTCCAAATTGCCCAAGTCGTTACTAACCACACGAAACAAACCATATCTTCGTTACACCTATCAATCAACGCCATGAACCAAAGCAAGGCATGGGCGCTTAAGCAAGAAGCTTTAAACGGACGAATTTCCAACCAAGAGAAGATTTTCCCCCAAAGAACTAGAATTTTCGGACAGTCCATAAAGAGGTGATTTGCCTCCTCATCTTCACGAAAAGACAGAACGCAAACCTTGTCATGAGGAGAATGGATAATACCTCTTTTAGCAAGATTGTTGCGCGTCGGCAACCTATCCAACGCTAACCTCCAAGCGAAGACCTTGATTTTTAAAGGGACTCGAGTGTTCCACATAACTTTAAGGAACAAGCTCACCTCTTCGGGAAGAACTACAGCAGCAGCCACAGTAAACATAGAAACATATGCAGAGCTAACTGAGAAAGAATTGTTAGTTTCCAAAATCCACAACCATGAGTCATCTACATTGCGAGTAACCTGAATACCTGAAATGAAGTTCAGAAAGATAGATATGGAATCTTCAGCCAGAAGCGACACGTCCAGGATGAGAGGATCTAAGTTCCAGCACCATTTTTCCTGCTCCCAGAACCCAACATCTGAAACACTGCAACATTTGCTAGCAGCAGCCTCGTACACACAAGGAAAGGCAGTTTTAAGCAGCACATCACCACACCACCGAGAGTTCCAAAAAGAAACATTAGCTACACAACCAAGGACTGGTTTGACAGAGTCCATGAAGTTAGCAGTAGCCCCAACCTTTTTAACAGTTAATAAATCTCTGAACCAAAGAGAAATAGAACTAGGATGAGGGGCGATTTCGAAATCCAACGCGCAGTTGTACAACCTACCATACCTACAAACCAGTGGTAGAAATTGAAGATCACTGTTGTACCCCAAATTTTACCCTCATTTTCTTGCTAGTTGGGGATTTATTTATGTTTCTCTATTTATTATTAACTTAACTTTTATTTTAATATTCTATTTGTTTTTATTTTAATTTAATTTCAATTTGACTTTTTATTTTATTTTATTTATAGTTAAGTTGTTTTCTTTTAATCTCAACTTAATTTAGTTTTAAAAATTAGATTAGTTAATTAATTATATTAATTATTAATTTTTGTTTCTAGCTATTTAATTTAGGTTTGGATTTATCATTATTTAACTTTATTACATAATTAATTTGTTAAAGAAAAAAGAGAGATATTATTGCATTTTCTTTACAAGTGGATAAGCCTACCACAATGAGCCCCATCGTGACCAAAAATGTTACAAAAATATGGTAATGGAATGCATTAGCCTAGAACCAATAGAAAATGAGCAGCCTGCTTTGACTTTTCAACTTAGTTTTCTGACCAATGGAGAGGTGACATTTGGCATACCAAAAACCCAAAACACCCAACTTGCTTTCTCCTCCCTTGGCCGTGTTTGCAAAATTCAGAATAGAAGAGAGAAATTTCAACGTGTCAAATTCAGCTCCCAATTCGTTTCAATTTCCTTGGCGCCTGATTTCTTCCAATTTAATTCTCCAATTCATTTGCCCGTTGAGCTTCCATTGCTTCAATCCCTCTCAAACGGCTCTGAAGATTGATCGTTGCAGCACGACCGATACCTCAATTCAAGAACAGTCTATACGCGTGGCTCAAGATGCGCTCGAGGCTACTGCTGCATTAATTGCTCTCTCCCCAAGATAAGCTCCTGCGGCTGCTGCGCATTCGATGCCGTGAGCCAACTCGCTGCCTATAAAAGGGGGACGTTGCTCATTTGCAAGGAACCAACAATCACCATCAACCATATCTGTTTACATAGCAAAACACTCTAAAGAGTTTTGAGTTTCCATTGCGCAAGGGAAAGGGTGACTGCAGCTGTGCTAGCTCGAGCAGAAAGGAGAGGAAGCAAGGACCTGTTCAAGAACTTGCTGTTAGCTTGGAAGAGAGGTATGTAATTTCACCCCACCCTCATTCAGCATAGCAACATCATATGCATCCTTACATTGTTTCTGTGTTATTTTTGTCATTCATAATATGAATCTGATATAGGAGGATTTGGGTTTTGGATGTATCATGTTTAAGTTCAGTTCTGATTTTTGGTTGAATGCATAACATTGGTCAATCCGCTCTGTGCTTATTTGTTGATTACCTTGTTGAGTTTGTTTAATTGCCATTGTTAAGCTTATAACAGATGCATATGTGACTGCTTCTTGGTGTTTTCAAAATGTATGTTCAAATTGTTGATGTACCTTTCTTTCTGTTATTCATACTGGTACCATTTGTATGCCTAAGCTAGGTTAGTTTCTTTATGTTTAAGAAAGTTGTCAAGCCTTGTGACATGGCAGGCATCCTTTGTTATTTTGAATTTGTGCAAAGTTTGATTGCTGTATCTATAGTTATCCATTCCTCTTTGCTACAACTGTAAGGTGCGTGAAATATGTTTGAACCAAGTTTGTCATATGCGTTACAGTTGGTATGCCATCATTTGAATCATGTTCATAAGTGTTGCAGCTTTACATCTACCATATCATGTGTGTTTTCTTATGTGTCACTTTGAGTAACATTTGGTGAAAGACTGAACTTATCATATGTGTCTGGCCTTAGTTTAATCTATCTATGTAACTGTTAAGTTCTGGTTTCTAACATGTGAATTAGTTCCTCAAGATGTGAAATTGACCATGCCTCTCTATGTACTAATGTCTTGTTTAGACAGTAATCTATGCAAATGCTTATGTGATATCAGTGTGTTTACCATGCCTTTGTAAGTTTGTTCACCTGGTATGCCAAACTGATAGAGTATACATAATCTGTCCAAGACCTCAACCTCTATCTATACATGACCTGCCTGCATTTATATTCGCCCCTAAATTGTTTGTTGGAATAAGTTGACTTCTTGATGTATTGCATATCAATTTTGTGATGAACATGCCTCGATGAGTATGTCAAAGTCTTTGATTTGCCAAAGCCTTGCCTTAGTGTCTCTTACTTGCTTTTCAAGCCATTGATGTCATATTAGGATATGTAGTCTTGCCAATCATGTTTGAAATGCAATCTTGCTCAAGTTTTAATGTGAACCATGAAATGTCCTTGTGGTGTTATCCACACCCCAATACTTGCCATTTTGAATCTAATACATATGTTTTTGGTGTATATGCTGGTATGATGTTGGTCTAATTTGGTCTGCTGCTACCTTTTAAATGATACTACTTGAATGCACTTGGTTGTTATGACTGTCTTGTATCATGCCCTACCTTTGAAATAGATATGAGGCCTTAGATCAATATGGAGAATGCATAGTCTGTTATATGATATCCATGTCTAAATGCTATTAGGATGAGATGCCATTTTGTATGAACAATTGTGGTTATCCTTGTTTCATGACAGTGTTGTATTTCGAAATTGCTATGAGCCCATGTGTAATCTTAATCTAGTTTTGATGCATGAACCACGCTGAATGCCTGCTGTCGTTATTGTTACTTTGATGCCATCTTTCTGTCAACAGTCATGGTTTGAATTGCTATTTGAATGCTAAAACATGTCACCAAAAACCGATTGCGTTGTGTCTGATATGCCATCATGTTTTTTATTAGATACCTTAGGTAGGTAATGCTGTTTGTCTTGGCCTTTGGTTTTCTCGCATTTGTGCCCTTCAATCACATTAATCATATAACCTGATTCTGAAACATATGTGTTTACATTCACTCAACATGTTCAGCATTTAACTTGTATCATTCTTGAAAATTCAACATGATGCCATTTGCCATAAGCCGGGTACTGTCATTGTTCTGCCATGTTTTAATTTCCATGATTGCCAACCCATGATAGAAACTGTTTTGCTATGTTTTTTTTCTATGATTTAGAAACTGGTTCGAATTGATTCTGTGACATGTTAACCTGTCTGATCATTCTCCATAAGATGTGTTTCAACTTGATTCTTTTATCTCATGACAATTGTCAGAGTTTTGGGCAAAATTAGATTGATTAGAAGTTGAATATTTGATGTCGTTGTTTGAATTGTATGAGAGATGTTTCCCAATCTGCATACGCAAGTGTGTCCAGGGCTGAATCCTTCTTGTTGAATCACATGTTTAAGTTCGATGTTTGAATATGCATATAGCCACGCTTGATGTTTGGAATCATTTGTCTGAGTTTGAGAATGTGTTGGTATTAAGTGTTGCATCTGTGTTCTTTTATATTCAACCCCCCCCCCCCCACTTTGTGAAGTCTTGATTAAACACTTGCCTGATTGTTCAATATGTGATATTTATTGGTTTTGTGTTTAGACTATGTCACTGTCTCTCTGTTATTTGGAAATGATTGGATGTTGGCATCCTCTAGTAGCGTTTCACGAGCAGGACTGTGCTGTTAGTGGTTGGTTTGAGTTTTTTAAATTTTACGCGCGAAGGTTGATTTATATGTTATTGGAAGTATATTATATATTGGATGAACACGCCGTCCCAACGGCCACACACATGCACTAAAATTCGCCTTTGCCTTGCCACACGCGGGTTCGATCCTTGGATCACCCGTTTTATTATTTTTTTCATTCCTTCGCCTGAATGCCTCCCTCCTCCTTCCATGGGCCTTGCGCCCTTTCCTATCCACACCCCCATCATCCTGGCCCATTTCGTTTCCACTTGTTTTTTCAACTGAACCAAAATCACCAATACACCCCCTCCTGCGCTTTTATTTCAACCTTTTTAAAAATTTTCAAAATCTTTTCTTTTTAAAAAAAAAAATAAAAAACTTTTTTGCTTAATCCAAAAAACTCTAAAAATATTTTTTATTCTGTTTTATAATTTGTCCCTTAGTTATTTATCTTATCATTAATTAATATGTGTTATGTTTTCTAATTGTTAATTATATTTTTTATTGTTAATGGTTATAGTAGCTTTTTGACTTAAATTATCAATTGCATTTTGAATGGTATTGTTAATTCCAATTGAGAGGTTAATTGTTATTTTCAAATTATGTCGTTAACTTTAAATTATCAATTGTGTGCTCTAATTTTGAGATTTGTCAATTTGCATGGTTAGATGTTTAGTTTCTAAATGTTAATTATCCATGTGTAGCCAACTTTTTTAATTACCTAATTGTGTGGTAATTGTTAATTTCTATTGTGTTGTCAATTAATTATCCATTCTTGGTCTAATTATCAATGTCATTTTTAAGCATCCTTGTTTAATTCTTAAAGTTAATATATCCATGTTGGTTGGCCGTATGTTTGATTTTTTTACATGAATATCATTCTTCTAAATTGTCATCTTTAATACCACTCTTTTTGATTGTCATCTTTAATATCATTCTATATGTTTGTCTTCCTAAAGATTTAAGCATATTGATTTTCATTCTTAATTATCACTCTATATGTTTGTCTTCATAAAGATTTAAACATAATGTTATCATTTTAATCATTCTTATAATCATGTCCATCTCACCCATACTTTATCATGAAACATATCGCCATCTTCATGCTTATGTTACTTCCATCACATTATCCCATATCAATGTTGTAACTTATATTATGCCTTACCTTGTCATTTTATCATGTATCTGTTTATTATATCTTACTTCTATCTGCATGTTTATTTACTACTGTCCACACCTTTTCAAACTCATAAAAATTCTCGATCCAACGTCGAGCCCATTTTCTACCCATGTAAGTCGATCGCCTTCGTGCATCGCATTCAACCTTTTGGTCACCAGACACAAGTCTAGCATCACTCTGCTAGCACCATCACCTAAACAACGTAATTTAATCGCATTAATATCCAAAGGAAAACCCCATGCATGATGACATGTTATCGTGCATGGTGCATATCATTTTGCATTCATAATCGTCACCTTAAGATAAGCGATAACCTAAGTGACCTCGTAGGAAGAAAACTTCATTTCTTGGCCTCATATTTCTACTGATTAAACAAAACATAGGTCCATTTCAACCAGACTTAGAGAGTTCTTAAACTCTACAATGAGCTTGTACTTATTTCCCCTCTGAGTATTGACCATAGTCAATCATTCAGTAGACGTAGAACTACGCATACTCTGATTCTATTCCCGAGGATACATAGGCGTAAAGTGCGATGCTTTATCGAGTATACTTAGATACTAACCCCTAGGGTTTTCCAACCTTTAGCATAGAACCTTTAATAAACAGGTAACAAATAACATAATAATCAAGAGGTTCCTGTAGAGTACTACAGATATCTAGGATCCTAACACCTTCCTTAGGTATAACCAACCCCCGAACTTAGAATCTTAGTGCATTTGCATTGCATTGTGGGAATTCGGTTTTTTCTCCCTTCCTTTGGATAAATCAAAGACCGGTGGTGACATTAAAAATACGATACAAGTTAATTGATAATTTGTTATCCAATTTTCACCGCGACAGAAATGGCGACTTCACTGGGGACTCTCATAAGAGGGTTCCCCCTAACTTGTTTAATTATGTTATTTGTTATATATATTTGTTATGCTTGCTTGGGTTATCACTTTGAGTGGTGAGGAGTCCTAGACCCAGACATGAGTATAATTATAGGAGATGATATGGTCAAGGGTACTTTGACGGAGTCGATTCCTGAAAAGTCGAATTGAGAAAATCATCGCTCAGTTTAGGTTCTTTTGAACTTAATATTGTTTGAACGAGTACATTCGTGAAAACGGTATTAACTTCGACCAAGGACCTTTAAGACTGAGGACCGTAACACCTTTAACCCAACTTGGCCTTTTAGGACGTAGTGCGGTGACTATGCGGGAGTCCATTTCCAAATAGTTGTCACGCGTTACTACACTCAGACGAGATTCTCTTGAGAATATTATTGACTAACCGAGTAATTTGGGAAGTCGATAATATCCGAAAGATGGGTCGTAGACTCTGGGAACTCTTAGAACCCATTCGGCAGGTACATTCTGAAACCACACCACCCTATGGGATGGGTAGACCTTGACTCCACTCATGCTCCTTTGAACTTAGGACCTTTTGTTTGCTTGTTTGTGTGCCCTTTTGTTTGTGTGTTTGTGCATACATGCATACATAAGCATCATTTTCATTCAAGTTCGTGGAGTCTGAGTCTTTTATTTACGTCGTAGGGTACCATGGACAATGAAAGAAGGAACACCGTGAAGTGTACTTACAAGAGTTTTGACACAAGTGACCTAAGGAGGTTGGAGACTCTGTTGGTTGATCCAAAAGGATTCGAGCGTAGATATGGGGCGCTTTTGTTTCTGTTGAAGGTGAGGGTTGATCAAGGACTTCTCTCCACCCTACTTCAGTTTTATGATCCGGTATATCATTGCTTCACATTCCCTGATTACCAACTGGTGCCTACTCTTGAGGAATATGCATGTCTGACTGAGATACCTATTTTGGATAAGTCTCCTTTTCCCATTTTTGGTAAGGACCCTAAGGAACAAGAGATTGCTAAGGCGACACATTTGGAGTTAGCAGACATACGAGGGAATATGACTACCAAAGGAGGGATTTCTGTTTTGCCTATGAAATTTCTGGTGGAGAAAGCTCATCAATATGCCAGGCGTTCTGACATGGCTGCCTTTGAGGCTATATATGCTTTAATGATTTATGGTACCTTTCTGTTCCCCAATCTCAAAGACTATGTGGACCTCAATGCTATCAAGATATTTATGAAGAGGAACCCTGTCCCTTCTTTGTTAGTTGAAGCTTATCACGCCATACATTCGAAGCATGCCAAAGGAGGACAGATCACCTGTTGTGTACCCTTATTGTACAAGTGGTTTACTTCGCACTTGCCCAAGGCTAACATTTTTTGGGACCCTAAAAAAGGATGGTGGTCTAAGAAGATTATGGCCCTTACTCATTCTGACATTGATTGGTATAACCCTTATAGGTACGAGGATGTCGTGATTATTGATAGCTGTGGAAAGTTCGAGAATGTGCCTCTTCTTGGCATACAAGGAATAAGCAGTTACAATCTGGTCTTAGCTTGCAGACAGTTCGGTTACCCTTTGAAGGTCAAGCCTCTTGGTATTCATACAGAAGGATTTTTCTCCAAAGATTACGAAAAGCAGGAGGAATTGAGGGGCAGAATTTTAGAAGCCTGGAGGGACAAACACAAGAAAGATAGGAATGCTTTGGGGAAGCATAACTGTGTCTCCATGGACCCCTACCTACAATGGGTCAGAAGAAGGGCTATTGAACTAAGGATTCCCTATGATCGCCAAGAGCCTATGGTCTTGAATGAAGAACCTGTCTTCATCTTTGCATCTGAGACAGAGGAATTAAAGATCGCCTTAAGGAAAGCTCAGCAGATAGGGAATGCTTGGAAGGATAAGTGTGAGGTGCTTGTGGAAGAGAACGAAGCACTTCAAAGACAACTAAAGGCACAAAGTGAGGAAGTTCTCTCTTGCAAAAGAAGGAAGTTACAAGAAGACCCGAGTCCCTCAAACCCTGAGTCTACTTCGTTGGAGGCAATAATAGATGATCTGGTTCTCGAGAAGTCCCGAATGGAAGAAGAGATTAAGAAGTACAAGCTAAGATTATTGGGGGAATCTCCTTAGGCCTTTTATTAGCCTTTATTTAATTATTGTTTAAAACTCTTATAAGAATATCAACGGTTGTAATGTTTTCCTTACGAATTTTTAATTCCCGTTTCTTTCACTTGTAACAAATTTTGTATGATTAATGAAATCAGGTCCGTTGGTATTCTGTGACGATTACAAATACTCAAATTCCATGAACTTTTGCATCTCATTGAATTTGCATTCTCATTCTCATTCACTTCAAAGAACTCAAAGTTTGCTGTATTTAGATATCGTAAAATGGATCATGGAAGGAAAGGAACGGTACCATACACCTTCAGGGTTTTTGATGTGGAACAGTTGAGGGAACTAGGAGGTCGGATAAGGGATCCAGATGCCTTTGCCGCAAAGCACGGGTATATTCTCTCTTTATTGCAGGTACAAGTAGCTGAGGGTTTATTAGAGACATTGGTTCAACTCTACCATGTGATCTACCACTGCTTCATCTTCTAAGATTTCCAGTTGATGCCCACTTTGGAAGAGTATTCCGCCTTATTAGGGATACCCGTCAAAGATTCACCCCCGTTCTACGGTGGAGAAGGAAGACCCAGTCAGGAAGACATCGCGAGAGTGACTCTCATCAAGCTGATAGAGATCCAGACGCACATGAGGTGCAGAAGAGGGATCGACGGCTTGCCTGCTCAATTCTTATTTAAGAAAGCTCAAGAGTTCGCCGACCAAGAAAAAACTAGGGCTTTCGAGAATCTTTTCGCACTACTGGTTTATGGTCTATTTTTGTTTTCGAATGTTGAGAATTTCGTCGACGTTCATGCAATCAGGATCTTCATGCTCAAGAACCCGGTACCAACGTTGTTGGCCGATGCATACCACTCGATCCATTCGAAGATCCTGAAAGGAGAAGGTCAGATCGTATGCTGCACTGCTATCCTCTATAGGTGGTTTATTTCGCATCTACCAAAGACCACGATCTTCTGGGATGTGAGGGATGGCTCTGAATGGCCCGTTAAACTCATGGATCTGACCCACTCAGATGTTGTTTGGTATGATCCGATATACGGAGGAATTCCCATGATTCACAGTTGCGAAGATTTTTCCAATGTGCCTCTTCTTGGCACGAAAGGGTGCACCAGTTACAACCCTGTTCTCGCCTGTCGCCAACTTGGACATCCGATGAGCGAAATACCAGATCTGGAGAACTTGAAAAGAATTTTCCTCTATGAAGGAGAAGACCTCCAGCTAAAGATGCAAATTCTATTCGCCTGGCATCAAATCAACAGAAAAGGAATGACTGCAACAACAAATCCTGACTGCACGGTTACAGAATCTTACCTAGAGTGGTCACGTAAACGAGTCCTCGCTCTGACGATGCCATATCCTCGGCCCAAGCCTCCTGTAATAGAATCAGATGAAGTTTCAAGACTAAAGGCAGAAGTGGAGAAGCTGACACTGGACAAGTACATATTGCAGGAAAGGATTGACAAGTTGATGGAAGAACTCAGTGAAAGAAAAGGAGTATCATCCAGCGGATCGAAGCCCTAGTTCCTCTTTGTTGTATTCTGTTTGTTTGTTGTACTGAAAGCCTTGAGGGTGCACCGTTTGTAAACAAGTTTTAAAATTTTAATAAAAACTAGTTTCCAATCGCGATATTTAACTACACTTTCGAGCTCCTTGAAGTGAATGTTGCATCATGTTGCATCATACGCATCATTTCGCATCTCATCTGCATTTTCGCATATACATGTGCGTTTCTTCGGTGTCTCATTATCCTTTTATCTTCTTCAGTTGTTGTTGTTATTGCCACCACCCTGAGTTCCCTGCATCGTTACAACATCCAGACGCAGCCTTGAAAAGAAAGAATGTCTGAGAATTGCGAGAATCTGGATCAGGTCAACAACGAGCTCACCGAATTGAGAGTAGGAATGGGGCAGATCATGGAAGCCTTGAATATTATACGAGCAACAATGGATACGCAAGCCACTGTAGTCTCAGAAATCATCACCACGACTGTTACACCACCGGTTATACCTGTCGTAAATCCCACTCTGGGGATGCCATTCGAGTTCATGCGAGCCACGGACCCTCAATCCACGTAACAAGCGGTACCATTGCTTAGTGAGAATCAACAAGCTATTCCGACTTATGTTCCGCCTGTGGTACAGACCCAATTCTAACCTGTTTTCCAGAACTAGCAGTATTTTGATGGTATGTCTGTAGAAGAGGGTGACAGTAACGAGAAGTTGAGAGCCAACATGGAGGTTATGCAGAGAAGGCTGAAGGCTATGGAAGGAGACAACGTTTTTAGTTCTGACCTTAAAGATATGTGTCTAGTCACTAATCTAGTGATTCCACCGAAATTCAAGTTACCAAGTTTTGAATTGTATTCTGGTGCCACGTGTCCTAAGGCACACCTAGTCATGTATCTCCGAAGAATGGCGGCTTATATGGATAATTATAAGTTAATGATCCATTATTTCCAAGACAGCCTGAAGGGCGCTGCCGCAAAGTGGTATTTAAGCTTAGACCAGTCTCAGATCAAGTGTTTCCAGGATGTTATGGACGTGTTCATAAAGCATTATAAGTATAATTTGGATTTAGCTCCTGATCGTAGACAGCTATTGACCATGACTCAGAAGAACACAGAGTTGTTTAAAGAATATGCTCAAAGATGGAGAGAGATTGCATCACAAGTTGAACCGCCATTGACTGAAAAGGAATTAGCTGATTGGTTTGTAGATACTGTAAGACCAGAATTCTATGAGAAGATGATCAGTAATATCGGCGCTAATTTCTCTGATATCATTGCAATTGGTATGAAGGTGGAGGCAGGTCTGAAAAGTGGAAAGGTAGCCAGCTCACCGAACAGTTCTACTAGCACCGGTATCAAGAAGTCTCCGGGTAAATTCCATAAGAAGAAGGAAGGCGAGACTAACGCTATTTTGACAGGAAAGAGGCAAAATCCTAGTTGGAAACGATCTCTATTCCAACCACAACCAGGTCCTAGTTTTCCTCAACAACCGGTTTACCCCGTTCAGTTCGCACAACCACCCTACGTGGCGTCTGTTACGCCCACTTTTAATCATTAGATAATGCAGCAAGCTCCTGCTTCCCAGTCACCAAATCAGCAACAGTGGCCAAAGAACCAGAATCAGAATTACCAGCAACAACGGCGGCCAGTGCCACAACAAAATACCCCTCCAAGAAGACAAGCAGTAACACCAAATTTTCCGCCCATACCAAAGACATGCACGACATTGTATCCTTCGCTGGTGGAGCAAGGATTAATCGTTACTAGGCCATTGGGGCCACCATCTGAAAAAGCTATGCAGTTCTACAATCCTAATGCAACATGTGCATTCCATCAAGGAGGAGTAGGCCACGATTTAGAAGGGTGTTTGGCGCTAAAGAATCTAGTGAAGAGTCTGATGGAGAAAAATATCCTGTCTTTCGCTAACAACCAGCCAAATGTGAAAAACAACCCCTTGCCAACACATGGGTCAGCCAATGCCATCGAAGACGAGAGTGGTGAAGTACTGGTCTCAGATGTAACAAAGATTAAGACTCCCTTGAAGATGTTTCATGCTAAGCTATTCAGCGCCGGTTTGGTCAAAGATTGCCACGATGGTTGTAAAAAGTGTGACAGTAATAATGAAGGGTGTCAGTTTGTTCGAAATGATATCCAACAATTGATCAATGAAGGTTTCTTACAGGTTTTTAGAAAGGAAGGCAAAGTAGCAGTGATTGAACCAATGTTTAATTTACCAAAGCGGATGCCAGTGCTTGATGAAGAAGAGTACATATCAGTAGTCCCTGTGTTCAACAATCCAGGGGCAGCTACCGTGAGCCCTGTGTTCAACAATCCGGGGGCAAGTACCGTGAGTCCGGTATTCAGACAACCAGTTCCAAGATTCAACAGGTCTGAAACTGTTTCTCTTGATAATCATACAAGGAGGAATAATCTCCCAAGACCAGTCCCGTTCAGATTCAGGGGAACCAAAGCAGTATCGTGGGTCTACGAAGGCAGTGCAAGTGGAAAGTGGAAGGAGGAAACGATCCCAAGGAAAGAGGTGGGGGTCATTATAGAAGAACCGGTCCCGAGGAAAGAGGTGGGGGCTGATGAGAAGAACGTGTCTAATATAGCGGGAACAGGAAGAATGATGAGGAGTGGAAGGATTCTCCCCTCTATTAGCAAAGAAACGTCAGATAAAGAGAATGAGGTGTGTGTACCCACCAACGACAAAAGTAAAGAAGTAATCTCCAAGGAGGACGATGAAGAATTTCTCAAGATAATAGAGAGAAGTGACTACAGGGTTGTGGATCAGCTTCACCAGACCCCGTCCAAAATTTCTATTTTATCCCTATTGATTAATTCACCAGTCCACCGGTCAGCACTACAGAAAGTATTGGCTCAGGCTCATGTGGCCCAGGACATTACCGCCGGACAATTCGATCATGTTATCTCTAACATTAATGCTTGCAATACGCTCAGCTTCAGCGATGAAGAATTAACCCAATCAGGTCGGAATCATAATCTCGCTCTGCATATATCAATGAAGTGTCAGGAGGACACATTGGCCAGAGTTCTTGTGGATACAGGATCCTCTCTAAATGTCCTACCGAAGAGGGCCCTCGACAAGCTAGCATACAAAGGAGGGATCATGAGACCCACGTCGTTAATTGTCAAAGCTTTTGATGGCTCACGAAGATCCATGATGGGGGAAATTGAGCTGCCAGTTTTGATTGGACCCCAGGAATTCAATGTTCTGTTTCAGGTTTTGGACATTAACCCTGCCTATAGCTGCCTACTGGGAAGACCCTGGATCCACGAGGCAGGCGCTCTTACTTCAACCTTACACCAAAAGATGAAATTTGTGGCCGATGACAAGCTGGTCATCATCCATGGGGAAGAAGACTTAATGGTTAGTAACTTGTCGTCTTTCCGTTATATTGAGGCTGACGAAGATGCATTGGAAACTTCTTTTCAAGCCCTGGAAATAGCCAACGCAGTTACGGTTGACAATGAGGAGACAGTGGTACCAGAATATCCATCTTTTGCTTCGTATAAGAGTATTCAGTCTGCCCTTCAAGACGGTGTGCCTGCAGGTTGGGGTGAAGTGATTGAGGTCGAGAAGAGAGTCAGACACCAAGGGTTGGGTTACAGACCAACTCTAGAAGAAGAGGCTGCTTCAGGTTCAAGAGAAAGAAGAATGAAGATAAAGACCGTACAGGAGACATTTATCAGCGGTAGCCATCAAGTCCACGCAATCATAGGAAGCACTGAAGAAGACGAAGATATTGATCGTTTGATTTTTCGCCAAGAAGGCGCATTATGCAACTGGGAGTCCATTGAGATCCCAATTCTGTACCCGGAACCAGAGTAACTTGTGTAGATTTGTTGTTTTCATCTCCCTAGTCTTGCCCAAAGCTAGTGGGTTGTTTTGTACGGGCCTCCGTTTTCAAACTTTAAATCAATGAAATGACTCTTTTGCTAAAATTTACTGTTTTGCTTTATTGCTTTCTGTTTCTAAAAATGGCAATCTTTTCAAACAAAAGCATCTCCATCCCGCATGTTCTTGAATTATTGTGCTTTTAATAATATAAGTCATTCTACTATGCAGAATGAATCATAAACCTATTGTATTCAATGACCCTGATCTTACCATTGACTTCGACTCCCCTGTCCATCAAGCTGAGGAGGAGGAAGATTATGAAGTATCCAAGGATCTAGCAGATATGTGTGATTACCAGTATGCAGACCTCCAGCCTCATGAAGAGCAGGTGGACGTCATCAATCTTGGCACCGAGGAAGAGAAGAAAGAGGTTAAGATTGGGGCATCCCTGAAGCCAGAAATTAGATAGCGGCTGATTTCACTCCTTGAAGAGTATGTGGATGTGTTTGCTTGGTCCTACCAAGATATGCCTGGTTTAGATTCAGATATTGTGGTTCACAAGCTATCGCTTAAGCCTGAGTGCCCACCAGTGAAACAAAAGCTTCGCAGAAGTCATCCAGACATGGCCCTCAAAATTCGAGACGAAGTCAGGAGACAGTTGGATGCCGGTTTTCTAGCAGTTTCCAAATACCCGGAGTGGGTGGCTAATATTGTTCCAGTCATGAAGAAGAATGGAAAGGTACGAATGTGCGTGGATTATAGGGATCTTAACAAGGCTAGTCCCAAGGATGATTTTCCTTTACCACATATCGACACGTTGGTGGACAACACAGCTCGTTTCGCAATGTTCTCCTTTATGGATGGTTTTTCAGGCTACAATCAGATCAAAATGGATCCAGCTGATATGGATAAAACCACTTTCATTACCCCATGGGGCACTTATTGTTATAAGGTTATGCCTTTTGGATTAAAGAATGCTGGGGCAACTTACCAAAGAGCTATGGTAACCTTGTTCCACGACATGATCCACAAAGAGATAGAAGTGTATGTGGACGATATGATAGCCAAATCTCGAAATGAGGAAGAACATGTAGAACATCTGCTAAGGTTGTTCAAGAGGCTTCGAAAGTATCAGTTGAGGTTAAACCCTGCAATATGTACCTTTGGAGTCAGGTCAGGGAAGTTATTGGGTTTCATTGTTAGCCAGAAAGGCATTGAAGTGGATCCCGATAAAGTGCGAGCTATTCAAGAAATGCCAGCTCCGCAAACAGAGTCTCAAGTCAGAGGATTTTTGGGCCATTTGAATTACATCTCCCGGTTCATCTCCAATATGACTCCGATATGTGCTCCAATCTTCAAACTACTCTGCAAGAATCAACCGGTAGAATGGAATGCTGAATGTCAGCAAGCTTTTGAGAAGATCAAGAGTTATCTCCAAGAACCACCTATCCTGATCCCTCCAGTACCTGGGAGGCCGCTCTTTATGTATCTGACTGTTTTGGAAGAGTCCATGGGTTGCGTTTTGGGACAGCACGACGAGACTGGCCGAAAGGAGCGTGCAATCTATTATCTGAGCAAGAAGTTCACAGACAGTGAAAGCCGTTACTCAATGCTTGAAAGGACTTGTTGCGCTCTGGCTTGGGCCGCCAAACGCCTGAGACAGTACCTAATTTGTCATACCACCTTGTTGATTTCCAAAATGGACCCGATAAAGTACATTTTTGAGAAACCTGCTCAAACGGGTAGACTTGCCCGTTGGCACATGTTATTGTCCGAATATGATATTCAATATGTCACTCAAAAGGCTATTAAAGGAAGTGTTCTTTCAGAATATCTTGCTGATCAACCAGTTGAAGACAACGAACCACTCAAATTTGATTTCCCTGATGAGGACATTATGGCAGTGAAAGATGGTGAAGAGTCAAGTTCTGAAGATGATCCCAGGGCCGAATACAGGTGGAAGATGATGTTCGATGGTTCGTCCAATTACAAGGGGCATGGAGTAGGTGTTGTTATGATTAATCCGGAAGGTGGCTACACCCCTTTTACAGCTAGATTGGATTTCGGATGTACGAATAATATTGCTGAATATGAGGCATGTATCCTGGGACTAGAAGCTGCGATCGATCTTGGAATTTGTTTTCTCGAAGTTATGGGTGACTCTGCTCTAGTTATTTATCAAATCAGAGGCGAATGGGAGACAAAAGATGAGAAGCTTATCCCCTACCAGGCATATGCTTTGGAATTGATTGAGCATTTTGATGAGATTACTTTCTGCCATGTGCCACGTACTGAGAATCACGTGGCTGATGCTTTAGCAACACTGGCTTCAATGTGGCAAGTCAGATTTATCAATGAGGATCCGGTTATCAGTATTGGAAGAAGGGCTGAACCTGCCTACTGCCAGGCCATTGAAGAAGAATCAGATGGCAGACCCTGCTTTCATGACATTTTGAACTTCCTAAAGAATCAAGAATATCCAGCCAACGCCTCCGCTCTTGATAAGAAAACTCTGCGAAGGTTGTCAGCTAAATTCTTCATCAGCAACGGTGTACTATACAAAAGGAATCATGATATGGTGTTGCTAAGATGTGTCGACAAGAGAGAAGCAGACTTGCTGATCCGCGATATTCATGAGGGAGCCTTCGGAACCCATGCCAATGGACACGCCATGGTTAAAAAGATCTTGAGAGCTGGATACTATTGGTTAACTATGGAGACTGATTGCATCCAGTATGCTAGGAAATGCCATAAATGTCAGATTTACGCAGACAAGATGCATGTTCCTCCTACTTTGCTAAATGTGCTATCATCGCCCTGGCCATTCTCTATGTGGGGCATTGATATGATTGGGGCGATTGAGCCTAAAACATCCAATGGGCATCGATTCATTTTGGTGGCTATAGATTACTTTACCAAATGGGTGGAAGTCGCCTCTTATGCGAATGTAACTAAGCAAGTAGTTGCTCATTTCATCAAGAACAACATCATTTGTCGTTATGGGATTCCAAGCAGAATCATAACCGACAATGGGACCAATTTAAATAACAAGACCATGAAGGAATTGTGCGATAACTTCAAGATTGAGCACCATAATTTTTCACCATATCGACCGAAGATGAACGGAGCAGTTGAAGCTGCGAACAAGAATATTAAGAAAATTCTTCAGAAGATGGTCAAAACATACAAGGATTGGCATGAGATGTTGCCATATGCGCTACATGGATATAGAACGTCCGTCAGAACATCAACAGGGGCAACCCCTTTTTCGCTGGTATATGGAATGGATGTTGTCCTCCCTATAGAAGTTGAGATACCTTCTCTGAGGATATTAATGGAAACAAAGCTTGACAAAGCTGAATGGATTCAAGAGAGATACAATCATTTGAATCTAATTGATGAGAAGCGCCTGACAGCTATGTGTCATGGTCAGTTGTACCAGAAAAAGATGAAGAGAGCTTTTGATAAAAAGGTCTGTGCACTCGGGAATTCCGAGTAGGCGAATTGGTACTTAAGAAGATTTTGCCTTCACAAAGAGACGCCCGTGGAAAATGGGCACCCAATTATGAAGGTCCCTACATAGTTAAGACAGTGTTCTCAGGAGGGTCATTGCTTCTTACAACTATGGACGGTGAACAGCTTGCGCATCCTGCGAATGCTGATTCGGTGCGGAAGTATTATGCTTAAGACTAGGACGCCTCTGTAATATCCAAGAATCCCCAGAGAGCTCAAGTTTGCTACAACTGAAGTCCTTAGTCATTAGGGTCATTGGTCATTGAACACAATGTAACCTTTTGCTAAACTGCCATTTCGATGCATCTGTAATATCTCATGGGACTATGCTATTTGGCAAGTCACAATTTTTCAATGAATATCAGTTATATGATCATCTGCTTATCGTCTTTATTTTTCCAAGTTTTTCCATTTTCACTTGATTTTTGAAAACGGAAATACTGCAATTGCTAAGAAAACACAAAGATAAACTAAGTTTTACTCTGGATCTTCTACGAATCAAGCTGGTGTAAGGAGATTTAGCAGTATTGCATTTTTGGCATGGATTCGCCACCTCCAGTGGAAAGAAGATCGTCCTGGCTATCCTTGACATTGGGTTTCAGGGTGTTGGCTTGTGTTATCCTTTCTCCTTTCCTGTTTTGCGTCGTTCGCGTTGTTCCTAGCATATAGCTAAGCATATGCATCATCCTCTAGCATCTTTGCATCCTTTGTGCTCTATTTTGTTGGTGATCTTTTGTTGTGCCTATCTTTATTTCCCTAGTGGAGTAAGGATATTGCCGGTTTTCTTTGCGTCGTGCTTGTTCGGTCTTAACCTCTGCGCGCCAAATTCGAATCTTTAAAATATTTTTTTTCCGTTCCCCAAGAGGTTTAACTTTAAAGGATTTTATAGTTGTTCTCGTTTGAATCGTGTCAAACTTGAACTTGGACTATGTTTGAATCGTGTCAAACATTGCCTTAATTTGGACTTTGTTTGAAGCGTGTCAAACACTGTCTTATGTGTTCTTGTTTGAATCGTGTCAAACATGAACCTGTTCTCGTTTGAATCGTGTCAAACTTGAACTTGGACTATGTTTGAATCGTGTCAAACGTTGTCTTATTTGGACTTTGTTTGAAGCGTGTCAAACACTGTCTTATGTGTTCTTGTTTGAATTATGTCAAGCTCGAACTTGTTCTCGTTTGAATCGTGTCAAACTTGAACTTGGATTATGGTTGAATCATGTCAAGCATTATCTTCTTAAAAAAAACTTTGGTCTTGTTTGAATCGTGTCAAACTTGAACTTGGACTATGTTTGAATCGTGTCAAGCATTGTCCTCTTAAAAACTTTGTTCTTGTTTGAATCGTGTCAAACTTGAACTTGGACTATGTTTGAATCGTGTCAAGCATTATCCTCTTAAAAACTTTGTTCTTGTTTGAATCGTGTCAAACTTGAACTTGGACTATGTTTGAATCGTGTCAAGCATTGTCCTCTTAAAAACTTTGTTCTTGTTTGAATCGTGTCAAACTTAAACCTGAACTTTGTTTGAATCGTGTCGAGCATTGTCTTCTTAAAAAAAAAAAAACAAAAAAAAAACTTGTTCTTGTTTGAATCGTGTCAAACCTGAACATAGTCTTTGTTCGAATCGTGTCGGACACTGACTCTTGTTTTGAAAACATTCTTGTTCGAATCGTGTTGAACTTGAATCGGGACTTTGTTTGAATCGTGTCAAGCACTGTCTTTTGTTTTAAAATTGTTCTTGTTCGAATCGTGTCGGACATTGAACATCCTAATCTTGTTTCTTTTCTAAAAATTGCTCTAAGTTAAATTTAGGGGAATGAATTTCTTCAACTTTAAGACTCCTATCTGGTGCGCAGAGTTAGTCTCTGCCTTCCTGGCTCTTTCTGAAGATCCCATTTCGAACTCTTCATTTTGAGGTCCCCCAGGAAGTCTTTGTTTGTTTGCTTGTCTCCTCTAGACTGATCCTTAGTGATCAGGTTCTTCTTTCTGGTTTCATACCCAGGAAGAGCGCGGGTTTGTTTCTTTCCCCGTGAAGTCTATCTTCTTGGGTCTCACCCAGTGGATATTGTCTTTTACTTTCTCCCTAGTGAGTCTTCTTGCTGGTTGACCAGTATCCCCAATGAGTCTTTGCTTGAGGATACTAGTTTCGGTCTTTCCCGAGCGAAGCTTTTCTTGCGTGTTTGCTTCCTGTGGTCCCTGGTGTCTTGTTTGTCTGCATCCCTTGCATTCCCGGCATCATGTCACCATTTTAGAACTTCATGGCATGTCAGCATCTGCATGTCCGTAGCGCTTCCTTAGCATTTGCATTCCATGAGGGCAAAATTTTTGGTTTACTATATTTAAATACCTTTCACCTAGGTGCCTCTGGAATCTCCGTTCCTCATGCCCTCCGGTGAAGCTATTTAAATAGGGGCAACTGTTGTACCCCAAATTTTACCCTCATTTTCTTGCTAGTTGGGGATTTATTTATGTTTCTCTATTTATTATTAACTTAACTTTTATTTTAATATTCTATTTGTTTTTATTTTAATTTAATTTCAATTTGACTTTTTATTTTATTTTATTTATAGTTAAGTTGTTTTCTTTTAATCTCAACTTAATTTAGTTTTAAAAATTAGATTAGTTAATTAATTATATTAATTATTAATTTTTGTTTCTAGCTATTTAATTTAGGTTTGGATTTATCATTATTTAACTTTATTACATAATTAATTTGTTAAAGAAAAAAGAGAGATATTATTGCATTTTCTTTACAAGTGGATAAGCCTACCACAATGAGCCCCATCGTGACCAAAAATGTTACAAAAATATGGTAATGGAATGCATTAGCCTAGAACCAATAGAAAATGAGCAGCCTGCTTTGACTTTTCAACTTAGTTTTCTGACCAATGGAGAGGTGACATTTGGCATACCAAAAACCCAAAGCACCCAACTTGCTTTCTCCTCCCTTGGCCGTGTTTGCAAAATTCAGAATAGAAGAGAGAAATTTCAACGTGTCAAATTCAGCTCCCAATTCGTTCCAATTTCCTTGGCGCGTGATTTCTTCCAATTTAATTCTCCAATTCATTTGCCCGTTGAGCTTCCATTGCTTCAATCCCTCTCAAACGGCTCTGAAGATTGATCGTTGCAGCACGACCGATACCTCAATTCAAGCACAGTCTATACGCGTGGCTCAAGATGCGCTCGAGGCTACTGCTGCATTAATTGCTCTCTCCCCAAGTTAAGCTCCTGCGGCTGCTGCGCATTCGATGCCGTGAGCCAACTCGCTGCCTATAAAAGGGGGACGTTGCTCATTTGCAAGGAACCAACAATCACCATCAACCATATCTGTTTACATAGCAAAACACTCTAAAGAGTTTTGAGTTTCCATTGCGCAAGGGAAAGGGTGACTGCAGCTGTGCTAGCTCGAGCAGAAAGGAGAGGAAGCAAGGACCTGTTCAAGAACTTGCTGTTAGCTTGGAAGAGAGGTATGTAATTTCACCCCACCCTCATTCAGCATAGCAACATCATATGCATCCTTACATTGTTTCTGTGTTATTTTTGTCATTCATAATATGAATCTGATATAGGAGGATTTGGGTTTTGGATGTATCATGTTTAAGTTCAGTTCTGATTTTTGGTTGAATGCATAACATTGGTCAATCCGCTCTGTGCTTATTTGTTGATTACCTTGTTGAGTTTGTTTAATTGCCATTGTTAAGCTTATAACAGATGCATATGTGACTGCTTCTTGGTGTTTTCAAAATGTATGTTCAAATTGTTGATGTACCTCTCTTTCTGTTATTCATACTGGTACCATTTGTATGCCTAAGCTAGGTTAGTTTCTTTATGTTTAAGAAAGCTGTCAAGCCTTGTGACATGGCAGGCATCCTTTGTTATTTTGAATTTGTGCAAAGTTTGATTGTTGTATCTATAGTTATCCATTCCTCTTTGCTACAACTGTAAGGTGCGTGAAATATGTTTGAACCAAGTTTTTCATATGCGTTACAGTTGGTATGCCATCATTTGAATCATGTTCATAAGTGTTGCAGCTTTACATCTACCATATCATGTGTGTTTTCTTATGTGTCACTTTGAGTAACATTTGGTGAAAGACTGAACTTATCATATGTGCCTGGCCTTAGTTTAATCTATCTATGTAACTGTTAAGTTCTGGTTTCTAACATGTGAATTAGTTCCTCAAGATGTGAAATTGACCATGCCTCTCTATGTACTAATGTCTTGTTTAGACAGTAATCTATGCAAATGCTTATGTGATATCAGTGTGTTTACCATGCCTTTGTAAGTTTGTTCACCTGGTATGCCAAACTGATAGAGTATACATAATCTGTCCAAGACCTCAACCTCTATCTATACATGACCTGCCTGCATTTATATTCGCCCCTAAATTGTTTGTTGGAATAAGTTGACTTCTTGATGTATTGCATATCAGTTTTGTTATGAACATGCCTCGATGAGTATGTCAAAGTCTCTGATTTGCCAAAGCCTTGCCTTAGTGTCTCTTACTTGCTTTTCAAGCCATTGCTGTCATATTAGGATATGTAGTCTTGCCAATCATGTTTGAAATGCAATCTTTCTCAAGTTTTAATGTGAACCATGAAATGTCCTTGTGGTGCTATCCACACCCCAATACTTGCCATTTTGAATCTAATACATATGTTTTTGGTGTATATGCTGGTATGATGTTGGTTTAATTTGGTCTGCTGCTACCTTTTAAATGATACTACTTGAATGCACTTGGTTGTTATGACTGTCTTGTATCATGCCCTACCTTTGAAATAGATATGAGGCCTTAGATCAATATGGAGAATGCATAGTCTGTTATATGATATCCATGTCTAAATGCTATTAGGATGAGATGCCATTTTGTATGAACAATTGTGGTTATCCTTGTTTCATGACAGTGTTGTATTTCGAAATTGCTATGAGCCCATGTGTAATCTTAATCTAGTTTTGATGCATGAACCACGCTGAATGCCTGCTGTCGTTATTGTTACTTTGATGCCATCTTTCTGTCAACAGTCATGGTTTGAATTGCTATTTGAATGCTAAAACATGTCACCAAAAACCGATTGCGTTGTGTCTGATATGCCATCATGTTTTTTATTAGATACCTTAGGTAGGTAATGCTGTTTGTCTTGGCCTTTGGTTTTCTCGCATTTGTGCCCTTCAATCACATTAATCATATAACCTAATTCTGAAACATATGTGTTTACATTCACTCAACATGTTCAGCATTTAACTTGTATCATTCTTGAAAATTCAACATGATGCCATTTGCCATAAGCCGGGTACTGTCATTGTTCTGCCATGTTTTAATTTCCATGATTGCCAACCCATGATAGAAACTGTTTTGCTATGTTTTTTTTTCTATGATTTAGAAACTGGTTCGAATTAATTCTGTGACATGTTAACCTGTCTGATCATTCTCCATAAGATGTGTTTCAACTTGACTCTTTTATCTCATGACAATTGTCGGAGTTTTGGGCAAAATTAGATTGATTAGAAGTTGAATATTTGATGTCGTTGTTTGAATTGTATGAGAGATGTTTCCCAATCTGCATATGCAAGTGTGTCCAGGGCTGAATCCTTCTTGTTGAATCACATGTTTAAGTTCGATGTTTGAATATGCATATAGCCACGCTTGATGTTTGGAATCATTTGTCTGAGTTTGAGAATGTGTTTCTATTAAGTGTTGCATCTGTGTTCTTTTATATTCAACCCCCCACTTTGTGAAGTCTTGATTAAACACTTGCCTGATTGTTCAATATGTGATATTTATTGGTTTTGTGTTTAGACTATGTCACTGTCTCTCTGTTATTTGGAAATGATTGGATGTTGGCATCCTCTAGTAGCGTTTCACGAGCAGGACTGTGCTGTTAGTGGTTGGTTTGAGTTTTTTAAATTTTACGCGCGAAGGTTGATTTATATGTTATTGGAAGTATATTATATATTGGATGAACACGTCGTCCCAACGGCCACACACATGCACTAAAATTCGCCTTTGCCTTGCCACACGCGGGTTCGATCCTTGGATCACCCGTTTTATTATTTTTTCATTCCTTCGCCTGAATGCCTCCCTCCTCCTTCCATGGGCCTTGCGCCCTTTCCTATCCACACCCCCATCATCCTGGCCCATTTCGTTTCCACTTGTTTTTTCAACTGAACCAAAATCACCAATACACCCCCTCCTGCGCTTTTATTTCAACCTTTTTAAAAATTTTCAAAATCTTTTCTTTTTAAAAAAAAAAAAAAAACTTTTTTGCTTAATCCAAAAAACTCTAAAAATATTTTTTATTCTGTTTTATAATTTGTCCCTTAGTTATTTATCTTATCATTAATTAATATGTGTTATGTTTTCTAATTGTTAATTATATTTTTTATTGGTAATGGTTATAGTAGCTTTTTGACTTAAATTATCAATTGCATTTTGAATGGTATTGTTAATTCCAATTGAGAGGTTAATTGTTATTTTCAAATTATGTCGTTAACTTTAAATTATCAATTGTGTGCTCTAATTTTGAGATTTGTCAATTTGCATGGTTAGATGTTTAGTTTCTAAATGTTAATTATCCATGTGTAGCCAACTTTTTTAATTACCTAATTGTGTGGTAATTGTTAATTTCTACTGTGTTGTCAATTAATTATCCATTCTTGGTCTAATTATCAATGTCATTTTTAAGCATCCTTGTTTAATTCTTAAAGTTAATATATCCATGTTGGTTGGCCGTATGTTTGATTTTTTTACATGAATATCATTCTTCTAAATTGTCATCTTTAATACCACTCTTTTTGATTGTCATCTTTAATATCATTCTATATGTTTGTCTTCCTAAAGATTTAAGCATATTGATTTTCATTCTTAATTATCACTCTATATGTTTGTCTTCATAAAGATTTAAACATATTGTTATCATTTTAATCATTCTTATAATCATGTCCATCTCACCCATACTTTATCATGAAACATATCGCCATCTTCATGCTTATGTTACTTCCATCACATTATCCCATATCAATGTTGTAACTTATATTATGCCTTACCTTGTCATTTTATCATGTATCTGTTTATTATATCTTACTTTTATCTGCATGTTTATTTACTACTGTCCACACCTTTTCAAACTCATAAAAATTCTCGATCCAACGTCGAGCCCATTTTCTACCCATGTAAGTCGATCGCCTTCGTGCATCGCATTCAACCTTTTGGTCACCAGACACAAGTCTAGCATCACTCTGCTAGCACCATCGCCTAAACAACATAATTTAATCGTATTAATATCCAAAGGAAAACCCCATGCATGATGACATGTTATCGTGCATGGTGCATATTATTTTGCATTCATAATCGTCACCTTAAGATAAGCGATAACCTAAGTGACCTCGTAGGAAGAAAACTTCATTTCTTGGCCTCATATTTCTACTGATTAAACAAAACATAGGTCCATTTCAACCAGACTTAGAGAGTTCTTAAACTCTACAATGAGCTTGTACTCATTTCCCCTCGGAGTATTGACCATAGTCAATCATTCAGTAAACGTAGAACTACGCATACTCTGATTCTATTCCCGAGGATACGTAGGCGTAAAGTGCGATGCTTTATCGAGTATACTTAGATACTAACCCCTAGGGTTTTCCAACCTTTAGCATAGAACCTTTAATAAACAGGTAACAAATAACATAATAATCAAGAGGTTCCTGTAGAGTACTACAGATATCTAGGATGCTAACACCTTCCCTAGGTATAACCAACCCCCGAACTTAGAATCTTAGTGCATTTGCATTGCATTGTGGGAATTTGGTTTTTTCTCCCTTCCTTTGGATAAATCAAAGACCGGTGGTGACATTAAAAATACGATACAAGTTAATTGATAATTTGTTATCCAATTTTCACCACGACAATCACCGTGACATATGATTACAACGCTGTACTTTTTCTACTAAAGTGAAACTATGGGAAAATTTTTAATTGGTTCACATTGATTTAATCTTTAGAGCTTTGTTGAGATTAACATTGTGTTTGGAGTATTGAAAAAAAAAAGTAGAATTATATGTTTTAACATATTTTTATGAATTTATGATTAATTTTTTAGACATATTTTTATATATTATTTATTTTCTTAGATAGTTTTCTCTTTTATGATCAATATAAAATTTTATTATAATTAAGAATGATCTCATTTATTATTGATTGTTTAAACATAAAATTTTCTCTTTTATAATTAAGAATTAATTTAAAATTGATTAATATGACCTTTTACTTACCTATTAAATAAATAACTAATTCAATTTTATTATAATTAAGAATTAATTGGATTCTAATTGCATTATAATATATAAATAATATTCATTTATTATTATGACAATCATGTTTACACGCTTAATAATTATTTTTAAGACAATTAACAATTAATTGGATTCCAATTGCATTATAATTTATAAATTTTTTTTTGAATCAAGAGAAATATATTAATTCAAAAAAAGAGCAATATACACAAGGTGATCCCCAAGGATCCAACCACCAAGCACTAACATTACATCATTAATCTAGGTAAGTGGTTCCTAATCTTTTTACATTGCCACCCTCTATAGATCACATTATCTATAATATTTGACACTATACTATTTTTATCCACTTTGTTGTCAAAAATTGTATCATTTCTAAGTTTCCATATACCGTATACGGTTTCAGCGATGCTCAGTTTTAAAGTATCATTCTTCCATCATTTATTCTTAACAGCCATACTAGCCCAATTCTTCTCCTCCGTCCAACCTTTAGGATCGTGCTCAACTTCCAACCACATCAGCACTTTTTTCCAAATCGGTGTCGTGACCTTGCAGTAGAAAAATAGGTGGTCATGGCTTTCCTCTTCCTCATGGCACAGCATACAATTAGTATCTTGGATCATCCCCATTTTAAACAATCTGTCCTTGGTTGGTAACCTGTTATGGCAAGCTAGCCATAGACAGAAAACAGCTCGCGGCCTGGCTTTGTTCCGGACAAGCATATTTCTCCACGGAATCCTTTGGTCATCATCAATTAAAACATTATAGAACAGAGTGGCTTTGAACCTCTGCTTCTCCATGGCTCGGTTCCACACATCCTGCAACAGCCCTATTTTTTCTCTTTGTTTCATGATGGCTTGGAAGATCCACGAGTGATGATTCTTACAAATATGTTCCATAACCTGTCCACCTTTTAGGTAGTAGGTATGGATCCACTTGACCCACATGTTATCAGACTTCATACTTAAATTCCAAAGACACTTAAGCAAGAGTACCTCATTCCAGACATGGAGGTTTATCAGCTGTAAGCCACCCTGCTTCAAAGGGCTGCTGACTTTTCTCTAAGCAACTGGACTTTTTTTACTCACTTTGTCATTTCCATTCCATAAGAAACTTCTACAAATTGAATCAATCTTCTTGATCACAGTGCTGGGAATCGGGAGACACTGCATCCAATATTGAGTGATTGACCAAGCTATGCTCTTTATAAGCTGTAACCTGCCAGCATAACTGAGCAGTCGAGAGGACCAATGATGAATTCTTGCCACAATTTGTTCCACCAGAGGCATATAATGGTTGACAGATAGTCTTCTGCTAGAGAGAGGAACGCCAAGGTATTTGAAGGGGAGAGTCCCTTCTAGGAAACCAGCTTCAACCTTCAATCTCTCTTTTTGCTCTCTATCAAGACCTCCAAAATACATTTTGCTCTTATTATCATTCATTTTCAATCCTGTAGATCTAGAGAATTTTTTCAGGCAAGACAACATCATTTGCATAGAAATAAGGTCTCCCCTGCAAAATAGGAGAACATCATCAGCAAAGGTGAGGTTGGTCAGTTTCACACTTTCACATTTAGTATGAAAGTTGAAATTGGGGTCCATTTGCATTTTGTGTAACAGCCTGTTCATGTACTCCATAATGAGGACAAATAGAAGAGGTGATATAGGATCACCTTGTCTTATACCTCTTTTGGCCTGTAACATATCAGTGTAATCACCCATCACATTAAATCTGTAACTCACTATCCTTACACTGGTCATGGTCCACAGGATAAATCTTTTAGGTATGCCTATCTCTTTCATGATGCACTCCAAAGCCCCCCAATTAACCATATCATAAGCCTTCTGAAGGTCAATTTGTAGCATGATTCTAGGAGTTCCCCCTTTCCTAGTATAACCTTTGATAAGCTCATAGGCTAACATTATGTGGTTGTGGATATTTTGACCTGACACAAAAGCAGCCTGGCTGTGACTGATCACAGTTTGCAGGACCTTCCCCAGTCTATCAGTCAATATTCTAGAGATGATTTTGTAAAATGTGGTGCAGACTGCAATGGGTCTATAGTCCTTCACCTCATTCGCATTATTGTTCTTAGGAATCAAGGAGACCACTGTACTGTTAAAGGCTTTGTAAATGGTACCTGTTTGGAAGAATTCATTGACAGCATCAATGACATCATTCTTAATAATACTCCAGCTGGCTTTAAAAAATTTAGCCCCATAACCATCAAGTCCAGGTGCCTTTAGGTCTCTAAGTCCCTTCAAAGCCTTGGTAATGTCATCCTCTTTGATGTCTTTGAACAGAAACTCCCTCTGCTCCATATCTAGTTGTTTCCCCATCCTCACGGCCTCAATGTCAATGCACTCCAGGTTATTGTCAGCTTTCCCCATCAAGTTACTATAGAACTCAAAGATGGTATTTCCAATCTCCATGTTATTATGAGTTATAGTGCCATCTGTCTTTTTAATGCTGTTCAGGTTGTTGGAATGCTGTTTAGCTTTAATAGCAGCATAGAAGTAAGAGTTGTTTCCATCACCCTTCCTTAACCAATCTATCTTAGACCTTTGCTGCAGGATCTTTTCATCAAGTTCATTAAGGCTAATCACTTCTTCAGTGAGCTCCCGAATTTTCACAATTAGCTCCTTGTTCATCCTGTTGTCACAAAGCTCCTGCTGGCCTTGCTTAAGTTTGGCTCTAGCTACTTGTAATTTCTGCTTCAAGTCAGAAAGAGGTCTGCTGAACTCCCTCAACTCTTTTTGCAATCTTTTTAACTTTTACCAAAGAACCATCATAGGCCTTCCATTTATAGGAACCTCCCAGCTTTTCTTAACCACCTCATTATACCCTAGAAGATCAACCAGGCAGTTGCTGAACTTAAAATGTCTCTGAGTCTTCCTCTTTTCATCCTTGCCAGTCACCTGTAATAAAGCATGGTCAGAGATATGGGGGGGATGGATCTTCAGTTTGACATCTATATTTTCCTGGAACCAATCAGTATTATCCATCATGTGATCAATTCTAGAGTAAATGGTGTTGTCCACATGCTTGTTCGACCAGGTAAAATAGTCTCCAGTACTGTCCATTTCATTCAAACCAGTCACCTCCATCATTCTTTGCAAGTCTATAAATTCTTTTTCAGTGAGCATATTGCCACCCTCACGATCTTGGGCTTTCACAACATTGTTGAAGTCACCTGTTACACACCAAGGCCCTTGAAGGTTCCCATGAATGCTCTCAATCTCATTCCATAATATCCTCCTGCTGGCCACTTGATTATGAGCATAGATTGCTGTAAGCCAATACTTAAAATCACCTTTAGAATCATACACACCACAATGAATATACTGACTCTTACTCTGAACATATCTCACATCAACAACAGTGTTATCCCAGTGAATCCATATCCTCCCATTAGGATGATCTTTGTAATTATCCACATGCTTCTCATAGATCTTCAATTTGTCTCTAATAGTTTTGGCTTTGGTTTCTTTCACTCTGGTTTCTAACAGAACAATGATAGTAGTTTTAAGCTCAATGAGATGGGACCTAATCTCACAAATTTTACCTACTTTATTGAGTCCCCTTATGTTCCAAGAAACAAGCATGGATCAATGTTTGATAGCACAAGGGGGTCATTCAAAACCTCAAGTGCATCAAAGCCATTGCTACATTTAGTTTTTCTTAGTGAATCAGTATGACTAATATTACCTCTTGTTGGTTTCTTCATCCTTGACCATGCCTCACCATCATCGTGATTCTGTTCCTCTTCAGTATGTTGCTTGGTGGAGGTTACTTTGTCCTCTTCAGTGGTTGCAGGCTGCTTGGTGGTTACTATGTCCTCTTCAGGGGTTGCAGGTTGTATGGTGGTTTCTTTGTCAACTTCAGGGGGTTTAGGTTTAGGCCTCCATTTCTGAATTTTTCCCCGATCTCCACACTTATGCCCCAACTTTTGGCACTTTTCACAGAAAATTGGTCGCCATTCATACTCTACTGGTTGCTTTAACACTCCTCCTGTGCAATTTCTGATGGCTACCTCCTTGATCAAGTCTTGTGTTATGTCCACCTCTACCAAGATTCGTGCATACGATACACGAAGCTTGCTTGCTGTACATTCATCAGTCACCAGGGGTGTACCTAGAGCACTCCCAATCTTGCTAAGACTCTTGGCTCCCCAAAGCTGGAGAGGAAGTTGTGGCAGCTTTATCCAGATTGGCAATGTTCTCAATAGGTCTTTTTTCAGATTGAATTCTGGCCTCCATTCTTTCAGAATCAAAGGACAGTTTCTGATGGTATAGGGTCCCTTCATCATCACCGCTTCTCTATCTTCGTGCTTGTTGAATCTTGCAAGGAAATACCCTTCATCATGGTAGTATAGATCTGGAATTTTGACAAAATTCCACGTTTTCAGCATGAAATTCTTCATAGCATTCATACTCAGATCTTCCCCCACCACATAGACGATTAGCGCATTATCCCAAAATCGAAGTTCCGATTCTGTGTCTTCTTGATCTATTTCCACTTCCATAGTTCCATCGACCATCTTTGGTGCAACATACTCCATTGCCAAACCTTTCGAAGGGTTCCAGTTATCATTAAGAACGTCCACCCAAAGTTTTCGTTCCTCCGGCTTGGTTTCCTCTTCTGCCGCTAGGGTTTTCGGTTTTAGGGTTAAGGTCTTCTCCTCGCTATTGTTTTCCTCCTCCTCATGGTGTATCTCTTCACAAGAAACTTCATCATCTTGAATCGTTGTTGCCTCTCCCTGTGTCACGTTAACAGTTTGAGTTTCCGGTGGCGGTGGCGCCGTAGATTTCGGCCTCCCCCGCCCTCGTTTCGTCATCTCCCAGTAGAATATTTATTTTTTATTTCTTATATAATTATAATTTATAATTAATAATAAATAAACATGGTTTACTTATATATTATTATTATTATTAATCAAAATAATATTCTTTATATTATTGTTAAATTATAAATAATAAATATATATATTAAATTTCTAATTAAATTATATACAATAAAAAATGTTTATTTGTTATACTAATAAAAAAAATAAATCTTGATAAAATATTTACAATTAACTATATTTAAAGTTGTTCATAATTAAATTAGATAATGAAAATGTTAAATATTTAAATTTTATATTATTACTGAAAATTAAAAAATTCATACGAATAATAAATATGTTATTTTATTTTACTTGAACATTAAAAAACATAAGTCATATAATATTTTATCCCAAATATTAATAACACTTCACAAAATGTTAAAAAATTAATTTAATTCTCTATAAAAAATGAAATTTATTTGTCAAAATAATAGAAGACTATCAACTATTTTGAATTTTCATTGTAAAAAGTTTTTTAAAATATTAATGTCATAAAAATTAATTCTATAATTAAAAAAACATATGTTGGTATAATTTTTCTAATAAAGTATATTTAAAGTTGTTCCCAATTAAATGCAATAATGATTATAATAAATATATAAAAATTTTATTATTAACATTATTATTGAAAATTGAAAAATTAATTGAATTCTATTACATAAATCCGCGTGATGCGTGATGCTTAGATGAGTTTTTTTATATAATATTATAAAATTTAGAATTTATATTAATAAATAATATTATTAACATTTTATTTATAATTTAACAATACATTATAGGATAATGTTAACTAATGAATTATAAATTATAGTTGAAAAAATATGGTTTAGTTTTGTAATAAGTATATACAATGGTTAGTCAACATAATATATTAAAAATAATTTAAAATATTTTTATACTATTTAACAATTATAAATTATATTTGAAATAATTAATTGATATTTTTTCCAACATTTTAATGAGATTTAGTATTTGAATTTAAATTTTATAACATATAACCACATTTATAAATAATAATTATATTTTAAAAAGAATATTCAAATATTTGTTTGCCTATTTAAAAGTATTATATATATATATATATATATATATATATATATATATATATATATATATATTACTTTTATTATGTAAAAATATAAAAATTGTATTATCTCTAAAAATTTAAAGATTAATTGTCACTAATATTAAAAGAGGGTCAATTATTTTTAATACAAAACGTCATAAATGATTGTAAAAAGTTATTAAAAATCTTAATGTCATAAAAATTAATATCATCATTAAAAAAATCAAACGTGGATAAAATGTTTATAATAAATTATATTTAAAGTTGCTCCCAAATAAATGCAATAATGACTATAATAAATATTTAAATTTGTATTATTAACACTATTACTGAAAATTGAAAAACTAATTGAATTTTTTTACCATTATACTTTTGACTATCCATTTGTAATTTTATTTATTTTTTAATTTTAATATTAAAAAATAAAATCACATCAAATTTACAACAATGTATTTCAAATATAATTACATATAATAAAATATCAAACATATAAAATATTTACTTTTATAAAAAATTTAAGAAACACGTGTATTATTATTATTATTATAAACATTATATCATTAAAAAAATAAAACTCATGAAATAATGAAATTAAATAAAATAAACTATTGTTTAGATCATGAAAGAAAACGATGATTGAATGGACATGAGTTACACATTTTCGTGTAAATAATAATTAAAATTTATATTGATTTATGGTTCATTATAACTGACAACTCATCCAATTTAAAACGGATTGATATGACCTTTTACTTATATATTAAATAATTTACTAATTCAATTTAATTATAATTAACAATTAATTGGTTTCTAATTAAATTATAATATAGAAATAATACATTTATTATTATCACAATTAACAATTAATTGAATTCTAATTGCATTATAATTTATAATTAATAATAAATATACATGGTTTACTTATATATTATTATTATTATTATAAATATTCAAATCAGTTTTTTTTTTTAAATATAACATAGGAAACAATGAATATAAAAAAATGGTTTTGTACATCATTTTATTCATCATTATCATTACTTATATATATTATTTTTAATAATAAAAATAATAATCTTTTTGGTTAAAAAAATAATCAAAATAATATTCTTCATATTGTTGTTAAATTATATATAATAAATATAAATATCAAATTAATAATTAAATTATATACAATCAAAAAAAATTATTTATGATACTAATAAAAGAAGTCAAATCTTGATAAAATATTTACAATTAACTATACTTAAAGCTGTTCACAATTAAATTCGATAATGAAAATAATAAATATTTAACATTTATATTATTAATAAAAATTAAAGTTTGCTATTTTCAAATAAATTCCATATAATATGCTATTGTCAAACAAAAAAGTCATATAATATTTTATTCCAAATATTAAAAACACATAATAAAATTTTAAAAATATTATTTATATTCTCTCAAAAATGCCATGATAAAAAAAAAATATATGTTGGTATAATATTTCTAATAAAGTATATTTTAAAATGTTCCTGATTAAATGCAATAATGATTATAATAAATATTTAAAATTTATATTATTAACATTATTACTGAAAATTGAAAAACTAATTGAATTCTATTACACTTTTGACAATCCATTTACAATTTAATTTAATTTTTAATTTTTTTTTTGTAAGATTAAAATGATTCCCTATTTTTTTTTTTTTTTTTTTGAATCAAGAGAAATATATTAATTCAAAAAAAGAGCAATATACACAAGGTGATCCCCAAGGATCCAACCACCAAGCACTAACATTACATCATTAATCTAGGTAAGTGGCTCCTAATCTTTTTACATTGCCACCCTCTATAGATCACATTATCTATAATATTTGACACTATACTATTTTTATCCACTTTGTTGTCAAAAATTGTATCATTTCTAAGTTTCCATATACCGTATACGGTTTCAGCGATGCTCAGCTTTAAAGTATCATTCTTCCATCCTTTATTCTTAACAGCCATACTAGCCCAATTCTTCTCCTCCGTCCAACCTTTAGGATCGTGCTCAACTTCCAACCACATCAGCACTTTTTTCCAAATCGGTGTCGTGACCTTGCAGCAGAAAAATAGGTGGTCATGGCTTTCCTCTTCCTCATGGCACAGCATACAATTAGTATCTTGGATCATCCCCATTTAATTTTTAATTTTATTACTGAACAATACAATCACATCAAATTTATAACTATTTATTTTATAATAAAAGTAAAAAATTATCAATTGCATCTGTGAACAAAATTGAAAATTTATATCATTTACAAAAAAATAGACTATTTTTTAGATTGGGAAAGAAAATTGAAAAATGGATGGAAATGACTTACACATTGTTTTGAATATAATAATAATAATAACAATAATAATAATAATAATCTATACTAAGGTTCATTATAACTCATAATACATCCGGTTTATAACTAATTGATATGACTGTTTACTTACACATTAAATAATTGGATTTTAATTGTATTATAATTTAAAATTAATATTCATTTATTATTATAACACTTATTATTATTATTATTATAAATATTCATATTAATTTTTTTTTAATATAACATAGGATACAAGTTACCAGTTTGTACATCATTTTATTAATCTTGATAATTAATTTTATTTATTATTTTTTATAATCAAAATAATATTCTTCATATAGTTTTAAAATTATAAATAATACGTATAAATATTAAGTCAATATTTAAATTGTATTCAATCAAAAGTATATATATTTTATTATTAGGAGAATTATTTTTACACCTTTAAAAACCTCAGGCATAAAAAATATGTATTATATATTAATCATTATCTATAATATTAATAAGATTAAATATTAATAAGATCAAATTTCTTAAAATTCATCTATCACCATTTAATATATATTATAGTTATATGAATATTGCTATCCAGTAATTAAAATATTCAAATAAAATTCATTTGAAATATGAAAAATTAATTTAGTCTCCATAAAAAATAATTTGTTTGTAATACTATAAATTATGATTAAAGCTGTTTACAATTAAATTCAATTATGAAAATAATGAATATTTAAATTTGGATTATTACTGAAAATTGAAAAATACATATCAATAATAAATATGCTATTTTATTTTACTTGATCATTAAAATATTATATATATATATATATATAAAATATTAATACCATATATAATAAAATGTTACAAAATTAATTTTTTTTTATAAATACCTTTATAAAGACGTATATTGTTATTATAAATATTTATACCATTTTTTTATAAAATATAACATGAAATAATGACAATAAAAAAATTAAACTCTTTTTTAAATCATGAAAAAAACTGATGAATTCAATTTTGTTATAATTAAGAATTAATTGAATTTGAATTTTATATTAAGTAGTTAACCGTTGCATATAATATTCATTTATTACTATCACAATTGCATTCATTTAGCCATTTAAAAATCATAAACATAAAAAAATAAACCACATACGTTACAACAATAGTAAAGTCATAGGAACACATTATCGTACATATACAACAAACTGTTAACTTTTTTAATATCACACGATAAGAACGATCATATTAACCATATTTTAATATTACCAGACAATCAGCAATGGAAAATTTAATCTTAGATCTTAACACAGATCGTGATGATTGGTTACATCGAGTCAGAGTTGTTCGATTGTGGGACGTTTATAATCTGCGAAACGATGAAGAACAAACATCTGTAGAAATGATTTTGTTAGATGAGAAGGTATTAACTCTTTATCCTAAATTTTAAATTTGTTGATAACAAATATAATTTTATATTCTAAATATTTAATATTATTATTTTTTCTTTATAAAATTATTGATTTTAATGTTTTATTGCTATATTTTTTTTTCTTCAGGGAACTCCTTTACATGCAATGATAAACAAATATCTCATACCACAATTTAGAGAATTGATAAAAGAGGGAAATTTATATAGCATAAAAAATATAAAAATAGTTCCCGCTAATGAGACATACAAACCAGTCAAAGGCTTAAAAAGGCATGGTTTTTGCGAACGACTGCTGTAACAAATATTCAAGACTCAGGATCCACAATTCCACGCCATTATTTTGAATTTGTTACTGTAGAAACAATTTCAGAAAGAGTTGGAAACAACAATGTTCTTTTTGGTAGTATTATACACAAGTTTCCCTACAAAAATATAAATTATATTATATAACTATATTTATGTTTCTTTTTAGACATAGTTGGAGTTCTTCATGCTATTGGACATGAAGAACATGTTTACGTACAAGGAAAACCTATAAAAATTCTCAGACTTGAGTTGATGCTACAAGAGTAAGATTTCAACTACGCATATTTGCTTATTCATATATTCATATATAAATTAAGTATATTAAATTAAAATTAATCTAAACTTTATAAATATAATTTATTCATAGGAATAAAATTGTTAAGGTAACGTTGTGGACAAAAATAGCTATTGAGTTTGAAAATTTGATGATAAGTCAATCAGAAAAAACCACCATTGTTGCAATCACCTCTAAAACAGTGAAGATGTTTAGAGGTAACTATATATTTAAATTTTATACATATTTTATTCACTCAAATGATTACCATTTTCACAAATAAATTTATTTTTTTATTCCACAGACGAATACTCGATCAACTCAACTTCAGCTACCCGGATTTACATCAATCTAGAAATTCCAGAATTCCAATGTCTGAAAAAGTAATGTACCCATCAAATATTCATTATCCGCTAAATGCTAACATTTTTAATTATTATTTTAGATAACTAAAATTTAAAGTTACTATTTCACTATCTCTTTTTATTTTGTATAAATTATACAGTACATCAATTGATCAGCCAGAAATAAAGGAGATTCCGATGACTGAGTTTTCAAATATGTCACCTCAAAAGAGGATGACTCAAAATAGAACTACGCTGCACAATATAATGTCAATGACATGGGAGTCAGATACACAGGTACACTATAAATTTGATTTAAAAACTCTTTTGTAAATACAATTCTAAAGTTATTTTACTTACCAATTTCTCTAAACTTTTAAATATAGGAGGTGTTCTTTACGGTTTCAGCAACTATAAATGAAATTGATGATACATTTGGATGGCATTACATTGGATGTGAAAAATGTATGAAGAAACTTAAACAAGAAGGTCATGAATTGAAATGTCCTTCATGTCAAACACCTTCCAAGTATCCAAAACCAAGGTTAGACTTTTGCAATCATAAACTATCTTATCAAAAAAACAATTAGTAACATAATTTAAAAAAATGTGTAATCACAGGTTTAAGATAATGCTAAAAGTGTCTGATGAGACCGCTAAAGCAACTTTGACATTGTTTGATCAAGAGGCACAAAAGCTACTCAATAAAACAGCTCAAATGCTCTTGAAACAACAAGCTAACACGTCTACACCATCAATACTACAAAACCTCTGTCATCGTACTCTTATTTTTGAAATAAAGTTGTCTGCAAAAAACTTAAAAGAAGGGTCGCAAATCTACACAGTATCACGAACTTTTGTACCAACCGCTATTCTACAAGAACCAATTCTGAAAACTCCTATTAAACAGGTAGTTAAATTTGTACTACAATCATACAAATATACTAATAACCTTATAAATACTAACAATATACTTATTACATATAGGAGCCCATATCACCACCAATGATTCAAAATAAAGAATATCACCAAGAAGAACAAGAAGAAGGAGAATCTAATTGGCCATTCGTCCTAAAACGAAGACAATATCCTATGTCGTTATGTTTTACCATGACCATAAATAAAAGTCCAGGACAATCCTTACAGCATGTTGGATTATATCTTCCAAAACAAGTTTTTACTCATGGTCAATTGTACGTTGCAATCTCAAGGGTAACTACAAAAAATGGATTACACATTCTCACGACGGCTGACGACCAACCAAGTGAAAATACTGTCTTAAATATTGTGTATAAGGAAGTTCTTTAAGACCTCACTCACACAAACAACTCAAATTTAAAATGACAGGTCTATAAATCCAATTATTTTTTTATCTAAGTTTAAGCATTCATTTTACCAATTTAGTTTACCATGTCAACTGGAATTTATTATATTTGAATATTTGTTGATTGTATTTCTATGGTGTAATTTACTAGCGGCTACCTAATTTATGAACCATATTTAAATATGGTTCTTGATGGACTGGAAGGTTGTGTTATTGGCATGACTACTACGACAAGTAAGTCTCTCATGCCTTAGATCAAACCAATGGTAGAAATTTTTTTTTTGATAAGCAATGATGTATTAAAGGGAGAAAAAGGGAATCTCCAACCCAATACAAACACCAATCAAAAGAGAAAGGGGAAAAAATAACACCCTAAATAACAGAAGCTAAACCAATTACAAATAATCAAAAGGTTGTTTGAACCAATCGTAAAGAGAACAATTCCTACCACCTAAGCCCAGCCATCTCCACGAGACAATCACAATACGAAAGAAAAGGTCGTTAGTACTACAAATCTCATTGTTAAAGATAATATTGTTCCGCAAATTCCAAATTGCCCAAGTTGTAATACCCCGTAAATTTATAAACGCTCTGGTGAATATTATTATGATCAACTGGGTTCCGGAGTACTCTGAGCAATTATTTGATAAAATAATTGGAGTAAACTGACGAACTCAGAGTTGATTAAATTAATAGTATTTAACATTGAGTTTTATTATTTGGTGCATTTGAGCTAATTTGGACATTTAGTAGTATTACTAATAAATGGTAATTTTCTATACTATCTATTTTCTTTCCACTTCATTTGGAAAACAAACAAAGTTAGAAAAGAAAGAAAGAGAAAGGAAAAGGAAAAGGAAAAGAGAAGGAAAGGAAAAAGGAGAGAAAATTCCACAAAGAGCTCAAGACCATCATCAAGCATCCATTCTTCATCTCTTCATCTCAATTTCATCATCCTCATCTTGTTGTCCAGGTGGGTTTTAATTAGACTCTTTAGAGTAGAGTTTATTTTAAGTTTAGAGTTAGGTTGGAATTGTGAAAATTGAGTATTTTTGCATGAAATCATGAATCTAACTGTTGAAATTCAATGTTTGATTGTATGCTATACTGCTTGTTATGTTATAACATGTTTTGATGCTTTGTGATTGATCAAAATGGGACTTTGGGGGTGATTTTGGATCAACCCGTAGCAAGAAAATTCTGCTGGTTTTTCTGTATTTTTCTCTGCCCATATGCGTATGGCATGGGGCAATATGCGTATGGGGCATGTCAATACGCGTACGGCAAGGGCGTTACGCGTATGGCAATTTTAAAAGAAATCTCAAGGAAAAAAATGTCTCTGCCCATACGCGTATGGCCTTGGGAAATACGCGTATGGCCGGGCGAGGATTTTGGGCAATACGCGTATGGGATGTGCCAATACGCGTATGGCCAGGAGAATTGCAAAAATTCTGCTGTTGTGATTATTTTTCTGATCGTTTGTTTCCAATGCCGTAACTTTTTGTACGTAACTCGAATTTGAACATTTTTGGTATCGTTGGAAAGATAATAAAATGTACTTTCTTATTACAATGGTTTTGAGATTGTCGGCCGATTTAATTAAGTCGGGATTTTTGGAATAGCGTCATTTTGTCGACTTTTATCTGTTAAATGTGTGTAATTGTTGTTAACAATGTATGCATGTTAAAAATATGAAATAGGTAGAGTGAGGAACGCTACCATAAACTGTGTCGGAAGTGTGAGTTATCATTGTGGCAACGCTCGTGCATGAAAGGCCGAGGCGTGTGTTTTTTTAATCATAACCATTGTTCCTTGCGGTGTAGTTTCGTGAGACTCGAGCACCTCCTCTGAAATGTTATGCACAACTACTTGGCAGGTTTGATTCCCGTAGTGAGTACGATTGGAGCCTACGGATAAAGAGACTTGTGACGGTGTACGGGCCGTGAGAAGTGACGGATCACGGTGTACGGACCGATGATCCCAAATCCAATTCGTATGCCAAGTAGCTACAAGGATCCATGACTCGGGTCGTCTTCTAGACGTAGAAGCGGACGGGAATAGGGGATACCTTGGTATTGGTTATTGATTGTGAATCCTTGAGTTTACAGGCTCAGGAGGTACTTCGGTACTAGTGTGAGTTACAGGCTCACCGTGTTGGTTACTTGTGTGTCTGTACTCATGGTCTTTCCCCTTTCCCCTTTGACATGAGTTAGGTTTATTTAGAACCTTGTAGAGCCGAGAGGACTTTAAGATAGGGAACTCACTGAGATTTGATGTATCTCACCCCACTGTTGTTGTTTACATCACAGGTTCTGCAGGTTCTACGAAGGGTAAGGACAAGGTTATTTGACTTTCCTTACGGATCGTAGCTTTTGTGATGGCATGGCTTCCGCTATGGCGTTTACGTTTTGAGATCATTGTATTGATCTAGTTCTTAGTTTTTATCATCTTGGAACATCTTGTATATGTAATGCCTTAGACTTTTAGTGTTTTGTATTAGAGGCATTTATGTGTATAATGTGTTAACTAGGAACTTATTATATTTCAGTACCAAAAGTGAAACTCATGTATAATATGTGATTTGATGCATGTATTTATATGTGGTCGTTACAGTTGGTATCAGAGCGGGTCGTATCCTCGACCTAACCATGAAATAGAATAAGTAATTCTTTCCGTTTCAGATACGTGGTGTCTCCTTTGGCCTTACGTGTTATATTTATGGTATTGAGCCTGATCAACTTAATCCTATTTGTATGACATTCAGGAACATGGCCGACGGACGTAGAAACAACCGTGGAAGACCAAGGACTCCGAGGACTACTCCGGCTGGGACGTTCCACAGGGTGCTGAAGGGAACACCCCTTTGTATCAATTCATGCAACAGATGCAGCAGCAGCAAATTCAGTTTATGCAGGGAATGGTACAACAAATGGCTGATGGTCTGCATCCTCCAGTGGTTGTTCCTGAAGTTACAGGGGGAACCTATAGGGAATTCATTCGTATGAATCCTCCGGAGTTTCAGGGAGGGTTAGATCCGGTGAAGGCGCATGAATGGATATCAGGTATGGAACGGATTTTCTTGATAGTGCATTGTAGTGAGGAAAATAAAGTGGTCTTTGCTTCTCACTTGTTGAAGGGTCCTGCCATGAGGTGGTGGGAGAGCGCTTCAGCCTTAATGACAATCCAAGAGGTACCAAAAGTGTGGGAGCAGTTTAAGGTAATTTTTATGGAGAAATATTTTCCGAGTTCTTTAAGGTCTCAGAAGGAGTTTGAGTTTCAACAGTTGAGACAGGGCAATTTATCAGTGGCTTCCTATGCGAAAAAATTTGAGATCATGGCTGACTATTCTAGACAGGCCATGTATGCTCCTGATGAGAGGTGGAAGATTGATCGATTTTTGTTTGGTTTGAGGGCTGAAATTTCACATAGCGTGTCTCAACGGGAATTTGCTACTTATGCAAAAATGTTAAGACAATGTTATGTGGCGGAGAATAGTTTAAAAAAGGTACAAATGGAGGTGGATTTGAACAGGGCAACTCAAGGTAACCATGGAAGGTCGAATCAACAGTTTAGACAAAGGCAATAGTCTTCCAAAGGGAAGCAAGTACAGGGTTCTAGAACTAGTGTGCCTCCGGTATGTCGTACTTGTGGAAGGAATCATTATGGTAGGTGCAATTCGGAGGTAATACGGTGTTATCAGTGTAACAAGATGGGTCATGTATCGAGAGATTGTCCTCAGGGTAGGAATCCGACACAAGGGAAGACTACTGGCCGAGTGTATACCTTGGATGCAAGGAAAGTAAAGGGTGACAACTCCTTAATTACGGGTACGTGTTTCATAAATGGACATCCTTGTTTTGTTTTATTTGATTGTGGGGCAACGCTTTCTTTTGTGTCCACACGTTGTGTGAAGCGACTTGGGTTGCAAACTATTCCTTTGTTTCCTCCTATGGTGGTTACTACTGCCATGGATGAAATGGTTGAAACACCGCTGATGTGTGAAAATTGTGTGTTGTCGGTGAACGAAAGAGTCTTCCAGATTGATCTTATTTGTTTGCCGCTTAAGAAAGTGGATGTTGTTCTGGGAATGGATTGGCTTTCAGCTAATTCGGTTTTTATCGGTTGTGAGGAGAAGTTAATCATTATTCCATCTACTGAGGCTACTCCGAAAGATGTGTTATCAACGATTTTAGAAGGTGCGGTGGGAATGGTAAATTTCTTGTTTGAGAAGGAGAAATCTGTTTTATTAGTTCTTACTAAGGAAGGAAGTAGTGAACAGCAAATTTTGAGTATTCCTATAGTGTGTGAGTTTCCTGAAGTTTTTCCTGAGGATGTTTCTTCTCTTCCTCCGGAGAGAGAAGTTAAGTTCTCTATTGACCTGGTACCGGGAACGGCTCCTATATCCGTTTCTCCTTATTGGATGGCACCGCTTGAATTAAGAGAATTAAAGGACCAATTGGAGGACTTGATGTCTAAGCATTTTGTTAGACCTGGTGTTTCACCTTGGGGAGCTCCAGTGTTATTGGTAAAGAAGAAAGATGGGAGAATGCGTTTGTGCATTGATTATCGTAAGTTGAATAAAGTCACCATTAAGAACAAGTACCCCTTACCCAGGATAGACGACTTGTTAGATCAATTGAAAGGAGCTTGTGTGTTCTCGAAGATTGATTTACAGTCGGGTTAACATCAGATCCGAGTGAAGAGTTCCGATGTGCCAAAAACTGCATTTAGAACACGTTACGGTCATTATGAATTCTTAGTGATGCCTTTCGGTGTGACTAATGCTCCAGCTGTTTTTATGGATTACATGAACCGTATATTTCAGGCTTACTTGGACCAATTTGTGGTAATCTTTATTGACGACATTCTTATTTATTCTCGTACTCCACAAGAGCACGGAGAACATCTGAGAATTGTCTTATCGGTATTGCAAGAGAAGCAATTGTTTGCTAAGTTAAGTAAGTGTGAGTTTTGGATGTCGGAAGTAAATTTTCTTGGACATGTTATATCTCAAGGTGGTGTGGCAGTGGATCCATCGAAGGTAGAAGCAGTGATTAATTGGGAGAGACCGAGAAATGTTTCAGAGGTTAGAAGTTTCTTGGGATTGGCAGGTTACTATAGAAGGTTCATTAAAGGCTTTTCTCAATTGGCCTTACCAATGACGAAACTTACTCGGAAGGATTTTGCTTTTGAGTGGGATTCGGGTTGTGAACAAAGTTTTATGAAATTGAAGGAGAGTTTGACGAGTGCTCCAGTATTAATTATTCCTGATCCTAACAACTCTTATGAAGTATTCTGTGATGCTTCTAAGAGGGGATTAGGGGGTGTTCTGATGCAAGGCGGTCAAGTAGTAGCTTATGCTTCTCGACAGTTGAAAGTTCATGAGAAGAATTATCCAAATCATGATTTGGAACTAGCTGCAGTGGTGTTTGCACTGAAGGTGTGGCGTCGTTATTTGTATGGTGTACGTTTTGAAATGTTCAGTGACCACAAAAGTTTGAAGTATTTGTTTGTACAAAAGGAGTTGAATATGCGACAAAGAAGGTGGATGGAGTACTTAAAGGATTATGACTTAGAATTGAAGTATCATCCAGGAAAAGCGAATAAAGTAGCGGATGCTTTAAGTCGGAAAATGGTTCATAGTGCAGAATTGATGATTTTGGAGTATTTGTTGTTGGAAAAGTTTAGAGATCTTAATCTCCAGTTTGTGTGGACTCCGAATGGTGTAATTATGGGAAATTAGGAGGTCAGTTCTACTTTAAGAGTTGAGATTCAACAAGAACAAATGTTAGAGGAGGAGTTACAAGAATTGTTACTTCAACCGGGTTTTACACGAGCAACTGATGGGATTGTTCTGTTTAATCAACGGACTTGTTGAAAAGGAAGATTTTAGATGAAGCTCATAAAGGTACTTTTACGATACATCCTGGTTCTTCGAAGATGTACCAAGATTTAAAGAAGGATTATTGGTGGTCTGGGATGAAAAAGGATATAGCGGAATATGTGTCAGAATGTGCGGTGTGCCAACAGGTGAAGATTGAACACCAAAGACCGGGCGGTCTGTTGCAACCTTTGGATATTCCAGTTTGGAAGTGGGATAGTAATTCTATGGACTTTGCAGTGGGTTTACGCCGTACACAAGGTGGGTATGATTCTATTTGGGTAATTGTAGATCGACTAACGAAATCTGCACATTTCTTAGCCGTGAAGACTACTTATAAGGAAAGTCAACTTGCAAGGTTATTTATTGCTGAGATTGTGAGGTTGCATGGTATTCCTTCTAGTATTGTGTCCGATAGAGATCCGAAGTTTACTTCGAGGTTTTGGAAGGTGTTCCAACAAGCGATGGGTACGAATTTGCGGTTGAGCACGTCGAATCATCCTCAAACGGATGGTCAGACTGAGCGAACAATACAGACGATGGAAGATATGTTAAGAGCTTGTGTGTTAGAAAGTAGAGGAAATTGGAAAGAACTTTTACCGTTAATTGAGTTTTCCTATAACAATAGTTACCATGCAAGCATCGGTATGGTTCCTTATGAAGCATTGTATGGGAGGAAGTGTAGAACACCTTTGTGTTGGGCTGAAATTGGCGAAGATAGGATTTTGGGACCCGAGATTATTCAAGAGACTACGGAAAAGATTCGAATGATCCATGAGAAAGTTAAACAAGCGCAAGATCGTCAAAAGAGTTATGCGGACAATCGTAGGAGACCTTTGGAATTTGAGGAAGGCGATCATGTATTTCTGAAAGTTACTCTGAGATTGAGATTGAAAGGACCGTTTAAGTCACGCAAATTAAGTCCGAGATACGTGGGACCATATCAGATTTTAGAAAGGATTGGTGAAGTTGCTTACAGATTAGCCTTACCACCCTCTCTATCTGAAATGCATGATGTTTTTCACGTATCTCAGCTCCGTAAGTTTATTCCTGATCCACTTCAGCCAATTCTACAGAATCTGTGGGAATAGAAGCGGATTTGACTTTTGAACCACAACCGAGTTGCATTGTGGGAAGAGAAACCAAAGTGTTAAGGAACAAAGATATTCCCCTCGTTAAGGTGCAATGGGATATGACACATCCGGGTGATGCTACTTGGGAACTAGAATCGGAAATGCGAGATTCTTATCCACATCTGTTCAGGTAATATTTTAAATTCGAGGACGAATTTCTATTTAAGGGGGGGAGGATGTAATACCCCGTAAATTTATAAACGCTCTAGTGAATATTATTATGATCAACTGGGTTCCGGAGTACTCTGAGCAATTATTTGATAAAATAATTGGAGTAAACTGACGAACGCAGAGTTGATTAAATTAATAGTATTTAACATTGAGTTTTATTATTTGGTGCATTTGAGCTAATTTGGACATTTAGTAGTATTACTAATAAATGGTAATTTTCTATACTATCTATTTTCTTTCCACTTCATTTGGAAAACAAACAAAGTTAGAAAAGAAAGAAAGAGAAAGGAAAAGGAAAAGGAAAAGAGAAGGAAAGGAAAAAGGAGAGAAAATTCCACAAAGAGCTCAAGACCATCATCAAGCATCCATTCTTTATCTCTTCATCTCAATTTCATCATCCTCATCTTGTTGTCCAGGTGGGTTTTAGTTAGACTCTTTAGAGTAGAATTTATTTTGAGTTTAGAGTTAGGTTGGAATTGTGAAAATTGAGTATTTTTGCATGAAATCATGAATCTAACTGTTGAAATTCAATGTTTGATTGTATGTTATACTGCTTGTTATGTTATAACATGTTTTGATGCTTTGTGATTGATCAAAATGGGACTTTGGGGGTGATTTTGGATCAACCCGTAGCAGGAAAATTCTACTGGTTTTTCTGCATTTTTCTCTGCCCATACGCGTATGGCATGGGGCAATACGCGTATGGGGCATGTCAATACGCTTACGGCAAGGGCGTTACGCGTATGGCAATTTTAAAAGAAATCTCAAGGAAAAAAATGTCTCTGCCCATACGCGTATGGCCTTGGGCAATACGCGTATGGCTGGGCGAGGATTTTGGGCAATACGCGTATGGGATGTGCCAATACGCGTATGGCCAGGAGAATTGCAGAAATTTTGCTGTTGTGATTATTTTTCCGATCGTTTGTTTCCAATGCCGTAACTTTTTGTACGTAACTCGGATTTGAACATTTTTGGTATCGTTGGAAAGATAATAAAATGTACTTTATTATTACAATGGTTTTGAGATTGTCGGCCGATTTAATTAAGTCAGGATTTTTGGAATAGCTTCATTTTGTCGACTTTTATCTGTTAAATGTGTGTAATTGTTGTTAACAATGTATGCATGTTAGAAATATGAAATAGGTAGAGTGAGGAACACTACCATAAACTGTGTCGGAAGTGTGAGTTATCATTGTGGCAATGCTCGTGCATGAAAGGCCGAGGCGTGTGTTTTTTTAATCATAACCACTGTTCCTTGGGGTGTAGTTTCATGAGACTCGAGCACCTCCTCTGAAACGTTATGCACAACTACTTGGCAGGTTTGATTCCCGTAGTGAGTACGATTGGAGCCTACGGGTAAAGAGACTTGTGATGGTGTACGGGCCGTGAGAAGTGACGGATCACGGTGTACGGACCGATGATCCCGAATCTAATTCGTATGCCAAGTAGCTACAAGGATTCATGACTCGGGTCGTCTTCTAGACATAGAAGCGGACGGGAATAGGGGATACCTTGGTATTGGTTATTGATTGTGAATCCTTGAGTTTACAGGCTCAGGAGGTACTTCGGTACTAGTGTGAGTTACAGGCTCACCATGTTTGTTACTTGTGTGTGTGTACTCATGGTCTTTCCCCTTTCCCCTTTGACATGAGTTAGGTTTATTTAGAACCTTGTAGAGCCGAGAGGACTTTAAGATAGGGAACTCACTGAGATTTGATGTATCTCACCCCACTGTTGTTGTTTACATCACAGGTTCTGCTGGTTCCACAAAGGGTAAGGACAAGGTTATTTGACTTTCCTTACGGATCGTAGCTTTTGTGATGGCATGGCTTCCGCTATGGCGTTTATGTTTTGAGATCATTGTATTGATCTAGTTCTTAGTTTTTATCATCTTGGAACATCTTGTATATGTAATGCCTTAGACTTTTAGTGTTTTGTATTAGAGGCATTTATGTGTATAATGTGTTAACTAGGAACTTATTATATTTCAGTACCAAAAGTGAAACTCATGTATAATATGTGATTTGATGCATGTATTTATATGTGGTCGTTACACAAGTCGTTACTAACCACACGAAACAAACCATATCTTCGTTACACCTATCAATCAACGCCATGAACCAAAGCAAGGCATGGGCGCTTAAGCAAGAAGCTTTAAACGGACGAATTTCCAACCAAGAGAAGATTTTCCCCCAAAGAACTAGAATTTTCAGACAGTCCATAAAGAGGTGATTTGCCTCCTCATCTTCACGAAAACACAGAACGCAAACCTTGTCATGAGGAGAATGAATAATACCTCTTTTAGCAAGATTGTTGCGCGTCGGCAACCTATCCAACGCTACCCTCCAAGCGAAAACCTTGATTTTTAAAGGGACTCGAGTGTTCCACATAACTTTAAGGAACAAGCTCACCTCTTCGGGAAGAACTACAGCAGCAGCCACAGTAGACATAGAAACATATGCAGAGCTAACTGAGAAAGAAATGTTAGTTTCCAAAATCCACAGCCATGAGTCATCTACATTGCGAGTAACCTGAATACCTGAAATGAAGTTCAGAAAGATAGATATGGAATCTTCAGCCAGAAGCGACACGTCCAGGATGAGAGGATCTAAGTTCCAGCACCATTTTTCCTGCTCCCAGAACCCAACATCTGAAACACTGCAACATTTGCTAGCAGCAGCCTCGTACACACAAGGAAAGGCAGTTCTAAGCAGCACATCACCACACCACCGAGAGTTCCAAGGACTGGTTTGACAGAGTCCATGAAGTTAGCAGCAGCCCCAACCTTTTTAACAGTTAACAAATCTCTGAACCAAAGAGAAACAGAACTAGGATGAGGGGCGGTTTCGAAATGCAACACCCAGTTGTACAACCTACCATACCTACAAACCAATGGTAGAAATTGAAGATCGCCGTGACTTATGATTACAACGCTGTACTTTTTCTACTGAAGTGAAACTATGGGAAAATTTTTAATTGGTTCACATTGATTTAATCTTTAGAGCTTTGTTGAGATTAACATTGTGTTTGGAGTATTGAGAAAAAAAAAGTAGAATTATATGTTTTAACATATTTTTATGAATTTATGATTAATTGTTTAGACATATTTTTATATATTATTTATTTTCTTAGATAGTTTTCTCTTTTATGATCAATATAAAATTTTATTATAATTAAGAATGATCTCATTTATTATTGATTGTTTAAACCTAAAATTTTCTCTTTTATAATTAAGAATTAATTTAAAATTGATTAATATGACCTTTTACTTACCTATTAAATAAATAACTAATTCAATTTTATTATAATTAAGAATTAATTGGATTCTAATTGCATTATAATATATAAATAATATTCATTTATTATTATGACAATCATGTTTACACGCTTAATAATTATTTTTAAGACAATTAACAATTAATTGGATTCCAATTGCATTATAATTTATAATTAATAATAAATAAACATGGTTTACTTATATATTATTATTATTATTAATCAAAATAATATTCTTTATATTATTGTTAAATTATAAATAATAAATATATATATTAAATTTCTAATTAAATTATATACAATCAAAAATGTTTATTTGTTATACTAATAAAAAAAACTAAATCTTGATAAAATATTTACAATTAACTATATTTAAAGTTGTTCATAATTCAATTCGATAATGAAAATGTTGAATATTTAAATTTTATATTATTACTGAAAATTAAAAAATTCATACGAATAATAAATATGTTATTTTATTTTACTTGAACATTAAAAAAATAAGTCATATAATATTTTATCCCAAATATTAATAACACTTCATAAAATGTTAAAAAATTAATTTAATTCTCTATAAAAAATGAAATTTATTTGTCAAAATAATAGAAGACTATCAACTATTTTGAATTTTCATTGTAAAAAGTTTTTTAAAATATTAATGTCATAAAAATTAATGCTATAATTAAAAAAATATATGTTGGTATAATTTTTCTAATAAAGTATATTTAAAGTTGTTCCCAATTAAATGCAATAATGATTATAATAAATATATAAAAATTTTATTATTAACATTATTATTGTAAATTGAAAAATTAATTGAATTCTATTACATAAATCCACGTGATGCGTGATGCTTAGATGAGTTTTTTTATATAATATTATAAAATTTAGAATTTATATTATTAAATAATATTATTAACATTTTATTTATAATTTAACAATACATTATAGGATAATGTTAACTAATGAATTGTAAATTATAGTTGAAAAAATATGGTTTAGTTTTGTAATAAGTACATGCAATGGTTAGTCAACATAATATATTAAAAATAATTTAAAATATTTTTATACTATTTAACAATTATAAATTAAATTTGAAATAATTAATTGATATTTTTTCCAACATTTTAATGAGATTTAGTATTTGAATTTAAATTTTATAACATATAACCACATTTATAAATAATAATTATATTTTAAAAAGAATATTCAAATATTTGTTTGCCTATTTAAAATTATTATTATATATATATATATATATATATATATATATATATATATATATATATATATTACTTTTATTATGTAAAAAAATAAAAATTGTATTATCTCTAAAAAATTAAAGATTAATTGTCACTAATATTAAAAGAGGGTCAATTATTTTTAATACAAAATGTCATAAATGATTGTAAAATGTTATTAAAAACCTTAATGTCATAAAAATTAATATCATCATTAAAAAAATCAAACGTTGATAAAATGTTTATAATAAATTATATTTAAAGTTGTTCCCAAATAAATGCAATAATGACTATAATAAATATTTAAATTTGTATTATTAACACTATTAATGAAAATTGAAAAACTAATTGAATTTTTTTACCATTATACTTTTGACTATCCATTTGGAATTTTATTTATTTTTTAATTTTAATATTAAAAAATAAAATCACATCAAATTTACAACAATGTATTTCAAATATAATTACATATAATAAAATATCAAACATATAAAATATTTACTTTTATAAAAAATTTAAGAAACACGTGTATTATTATTATTATTATAAACATTATATCATTAAAAAAATAAAACTCATGAAATAATGAAATTAAATAAAATAAACTATTGTTTAGATCATGAAAGAAAACGATGATTGAATGGACATGAGTTACACATTTTCGTGTAAATAATAATTAAAATTTATATTGATTTATGGTTCATTATAACTGACAACTCATCCAATTTAAAACGGATTGATATGACCTTTTACTTATATATTAAATAATTTACTAATTCAATTTAATTATAATTAACAATTAATTGGTTTCTAATTAAATTATAATATAGAAATAATACATTTATTATTATCACAATTAACAATTAATTGAATTCTAATTGCATTATAATTTATAATTAATAATAAATATACATGGTTTACTTATATATTATTATTATTATTATAAATATTCAAATCAGTTTTTTTTTTTAAATATAACATAGGAAACAATGAATATAAAAAAATGGTTTTGTACATCATTTTATTCATCATTATCATTACTTATATATATTATTTTTAATAATAAAAATAATAATCTTTTTGGTTAAAAAAATAATCAAAATAATATTCTTCATATTGTTGTTAAATTATATATAATAAATATAAATATCAAATTAATAATTAAATTATATACAATCAAAAAAATTTATTTATGATACTAATAAAAGAAGTCAAATCTTGATAAAATATTTACAATTAACTATACTTAAAGTTGTTCACAATTAAATTCGATAATGAAAATAATAAATATTTAACATTTATATTATTACTAAAAATTAAAATATATGTTGGTATAATATTTCTAATAAAGTATATTTTAAAATGTTCCCGATTAAATGCAATAATGATTATAATAAATATTTAAAATTTATATTATTAACATTATTACTGAAAATTGAAAAACTAATTGAATTCTATTACACTTTTGACAATCCATTTACAATTTAATTTAATTTTTAATTTTATTACTGAACAATACAATCACATCAAATTTATAACTATTTATTTTATAATAAAAGTAAAAAATTATCAATTGCATCTGTGAACAAAATTGAAACATTTATATCATTTACAAAAAAATAGACTATTTTTTAGATTGGGAAAGAAAATCGAAAAATGGATGGAAATGACTTACACATTGTTTTGAATATAATAATAATAATAACAATAATAATAATAATAATCTATACTAAGGTTCATTATAACTCATAATACATCCGGTTTATAACTAATTGATATGACTGTTTACTTACACATTAAATAATTGGATTTTAATTGTATTATAATTTAAAATTAATATTCATTTATTATTATGACACTTATTATTATTATTATTATAAATATTCATATTAATTTTTTTTTTAATATAACATAGGATACAAGTTACCAGTTTGTACATCATTTTATTAATCTTGATAATTAATTTTATTTATTATTTTTTATAATCAAAATAATATTCTTCATATAGTTTTAAAATTATAAATAATAAGTATAAATATTAAGTGAATATTTAAATTGTATTCAATCAAAAGTATATATATTTTATTATTAGGAGAATTATTTTTACACCTTTAAAAACCTCAGGCATAAAAAATATGTATTATATATTAATCATTATCTAAAATATTAATAAGATTAAATATTTTTCATTTATATGGATATAAATAAAAATAAATATTACTATAAAAAATATTCATAATCAAATTTCTTAAAATTCATCTATCACCATTTAATATATATTATAGTTATATGAATATTGCTATCCAGTAATTAAAATATTCAAATAAAATTCATTTGAAATATAAAAAATTAATTTAGTCTCCATAAAAAATAATTTGTTTGTAATACTATAAATTATGATTAAAGCTGTTTATAATTAAATTCAATTATGAAAATAATGAATATTTAAATTTTGATTATTACTGAAAATTGAAAAATACATATCAATAATAAATATGCTATTTTATTTTACTTGAACATTAAAATATTTTATATATATATATATATATATATATATATATATATATATATATATATATATATATATATATATATATATATATATAATATTAATACCATATATAATAAAATGTTACAAAATTAATTTTTTTTATAAATACCTTAATAAAGACGTATATTATTATTATAAATATTTATACCATTTTTTTATAAAATATAACATGAAATAATGACAATAAAAAAATTAAACTCTTTTTTAAATCATGAAAAAAACTGATGAATTCAATTTTGTTATAATTAAGAATTAATTGAATTTGAATTTTATATTAAGTAGTTAACCGTTGCATATAATATTCATTTATTACTATCACAATTGCATTCATTTAGCCATTTAAAAATCATAATCATAAAAAAATAAACCACATACGTTACAACAATAATAAAGTCATAGGAACACATTGTCGTACATATACAACAAACTGTTAACTTTTTTAATATCACACGATAAGAACTATCATATTAACCATATTTTAATATTAACAGACAATCAGCAATGGAAAATTTAATCTTAGATCTTAACACTGATCGTGATGATTGGTTACTTCGAGTCAGGGTTGTTCGATTGTGGGACGTTTATAATCTGCTAAACGATGAAGAACAAACATATGTAGAAATGATTTTGTTAGATGAGAAGGTATTAACTCTTTATCCTAAATTTTAAATTTGTTGATAACAAATATAATTTTATATTCTAAATATTTAATATTATTATTTTTTCTTTATAAAATTATTGATTTTAATATTTTATTGCTATATTTTTTTTTCTTCAGGGAACTCCTTTACATGCAATGATAAACAAATATCTCATACCACAATTTAGAGATTTGATAAAAGAGGGAAATTTATATAGCATAAAAAATATAAAAATAGTTCCCGCTAATGAGACATACAAACCAGTCAAAGGCTTAAAAAAGGCATGGTTTTTACGAACGACTGCTGTAACAAATATTCAAGACTCAGGATCCACAATTCCACGCCATTATTTTGAATTTGTTACCGTAGAAACAATTTCAGAAAGAGTTGGAAACAACAATGTTCTTTTTGGTAGTATTATACACAAGTTTCCCTACAAAAATATATATTTATGTTTCTTTTCAGACATAGTTGGAGTTCTTCATGCTATTGGACATGAAGAACATGTTTACGTACAAGGAAAACCTATAAAAATTCTCAGACTTGAGTTGATGCTACAAGAGTAAGATTTCAACTACGCATATTTGCTTATTCATATATTCATATATAAATTAAGTATATTAAATTAAAATTAATCTAAACTTTATAAATATAATTTATTCATAGGAATAAAATTGTTAAGGTAACGTTGTGGACAAAAATAACTATTGAGTTTGAAAATTTGATGATAAGTCAATCAGAAAAAACCACCATTGTTGCAATCACCTCTACAACAGTGAAGATGTTTAGAGGTAACTATATATTTAAATTTTATACATATTTTATTCACTCAAATGATTACCATTTTCACAAATAAATTTATTTTTTTATTCCACAGACGAATACTCGATCAACTCAACTTCAGCTACCCGGATTTACATCAATCTAGAAATTCCAGAATTCCAATGTCTGAAAAAGTAATGTACCCATCAAATATTCTTTATCCGCTAAATGATAATATTTTTAATTATTATTTTAGATAACTAAAATTTAAAGTTACTATTTCACTATCTCTTTTTATTTTGTATAAATTATACAGTACATCAATTGATCAGCCAGAAATAAAGGAGATTTCGATGACTGAGTTTTCAAATATGTCACCTCAAAAGAGGATGACTCAAAATAGAACTACGCTGCACAATATAATGTCAATGACATGGGAGTCAGATACACAGGTACACTATAAATTTGATTTAAAAACTCTTTTGTAAATACAATTCTAAAGTTATTTTACTTACCAATTTCTCTAAACTTTTAAATATAGGAGGTGTTCTTTACGGTTTCAGCAACTATAAATGAAATTGATGATACATTTGGATGGCATTACATTGGATGTGAAAAATGTTTGAAGAAACTTAAACAAGAAGGTCATGAATTGAAATGTCCTTCATGTCAAACACCTTCCAAGTATCCAAAACCAAGGTTAGACTTTTGCAATCATAAACTATCTTATCAAAAAAACAATTAGTAACATAATTTAAAAAATTGTGTAATCACAGGTTTAAGATAATGCTAAAAGTGTCTAATGAGACCGCTAAAGCAACTTTGACATTGTTTGATCAAGAGGCACAAAAGCTACTCAATACAACAGCTCAAATGCTCTTGCAACAACAAGCTAACACGTCTACACCATCAATACTACAAAACCTCTGTCATCGTACTCTTATTTTTGAAATAAAGTTGTCTGCAAAAAACTTAAAAGAAGGGTCGCAAATCTACACAGTATCACGAACTTTTGTACCAACCGTTATTCTACAAGAACCAATTTTGAAAACTCCTATTAAACAGGTAGTTAAATTTGTACTACAATCATACAAATATACTAATAACCTTATAAATACTAACAATATACTTATTACATATAGGAGCCCATATCACCACCAATGATTCAAAATAAAGAATATCACCAAGAAGAACAAGAAGAAGGAGAAGAAGAAGGAAAAAAAGAAGAAGAAGAAGAACGTGGAAGAGGAAATGAAGATGACAACATCAATGGTAAAGCATACAAGAAAAGAGAAACAAAAACTCGCAGTGCTAAACGAATACTAATCATAACATCATCAGATGATGAAACACATATTAAGGGGAGTTCAAAAAATAATAGTAGCAACAATGGACTTGAGATATTATCCTCTGACGATGAGTCACTTCTTATACACAAATTAAAGACTCGAAAGTCCATAAAGGAAAACAAAGGAACAACAAAGCCCCATCTAAGAAAAAAATAACCAAAAACCATAAAAATTGATTTCATTTTGAAGACATCTTTCATATTTTAGCATTTAATTTTATGTCTCACCTTCCATTTCCATTGTTTATAAATGTATTATTTTCAATTAAAATTAAACTATTTTATTTTGTTATGCTAATCTTATTATCTATATTATAGAGTTTTTATAACAAATAATATCTATCATAAATAAATTCTTTTTTTATTTCAAAAAATATTCAATAATATTTTTTACAATTATAATTGCAGATAAATATTACAAATTAAACCATCAATTTTTACCTATCGTTTACAATTGTTTACATAAAAATGTTCTATAATGTACTGATAAATGGTAAATAATTCAAATCAAATAGCTAATTCAATTGAATTAAATCAATTGTAATACAGACCTTCATCTAAGATTTTATTGTTGATTGGCATACATGGTTAGATAGAGTGTGAGTTATTTAAATGTGAAACGTCTTCCATCAATAAAATAATGAAGAACATGTTGGTGTACAAGGTGGAATAATGGTGAAAAAGAGAAGAATATATTATAGAGAATGACGGCTACAAGGATTACAATAGGATTACTAAAAATACTCACTACCACTAGTCTATTTATAAGCTAAAACTAGGGCTACAAAAGCAACAATAAAATACTAAAATACCCTCTAACAAACTTGGTCACCAAGTTTGTGAATATTAATTAAAATATAAATTATTAATTCTAATACCATCCCTTAATTTATATTTCCTCAAAACTAACAACACCAATTCCATCCCTTAAGCGAAGGAATTGATCCGTCTTGATAGCCTTCGTCAGAACATCTGCCAATTGCTTCTGGGTGCTACAGTGCAGAACTTCTAACACTCCATTCTAAACTTGACTTCTCAGATAGTGATACTTGGTCTCAATATGCTTGCTTCTCCCATGCAACACTGGGTTTCTGGCAAGATTGATTGCAGACTTGTTATCAATCATCAGCTTCAGAGGTTTGTCAACTTTGATCTTCAGATCCTCCAGCAAGTTCAGAATCCACACAGCTTGACATGCAGTAACAGCGCCTGCAATATATTCAGCTTCACAGGTTGATAGCGCAACAACAGGTTGTTTCTTGGAACACCAAGAAATAGGACCTCCCAGAAACTTAAACAAGTATCCAGAAGTACTTCTTCAATCAACTCTATCTCCACACCAATCAGAATCTGAATAACTCAGAAGTTCTGATTCAGTCTTTCTTCCAGAAGGGAACATCACTCCATACTTCAGAGTTCCCTTGATATACCTCAGAATCCTGACAGCAGCTTGGTAATGGGACCACTTAGGTTTACTCATGAATATGCTAACCATTCCAACTGCATAGCAAATATCAGGTCTGGTATTACACAAATACCTCAGAGAACCAACTAACTATTTGAAGGTTGTAGCATCCACATCCTCACCATCAGAATCAGAATCAAATTTCTGATTCGTATCTGCAGGTGTGATAGCAGCCTTACAATTCTGCAGCTTAAATCTCTTCAGAAGTTCTCGTTCATACTTCAGCTGATGCAAAATGATACCTTTCTCAGAATATCTGAACTTCATCCCTAGAAAGTATGTCATTTTTCCGAGATCAGTCATTTCAAACTCATTCATCAGCACCTTCTTGAACTTAGCTAATTCTTGTTCAGATCTTCCGGTCAGCGATATGTCATCAACGTACAAACACACCAGAATCATATTGCCTTCAGAAATACGCTGAACATAAACACTGTATTCCATCTCACATTTCTGAAAACCCTGCTTCTTGAAAAATGAATCAATCTTCTGATTCCAAGCTCTGGGCACTTGCTTCAGTCCATACAAAGCTTTATGTAATCTGTACACCATCCCTTCCTGATTCTTTTTCACAAATCCAGGAGGTTGTGACACATAAACTTCTTCTTCTAATGGACCGTTCAGAAATGCAGATTTCACATCTAAATGCATCAGAGGCCAATTCCTGTTAGCAGCTATTGCAATCACCAATCTGATTATTTCATGTCTCGCTACAGGTGCAAACACTTCAGAATAATCCAGCCCAGGTTTATGCAGAAATCCTCTTGCTACCAACCTCGCTTTGTGTTTGCCAATTGATCCATCTGGCTTTAGATTCTGCTTGAAAACCCATCTGACGCTGATGGCTTTCTTGTCCTTTGGAAGTTCTGTCAGCTTCCAAGTCTTGTTTCTTTCTATGGCCTCAAGTTCTTCTTTCATGGCCTTTAGCCAGAACTTCTGCTTGAGAGCCTCTTCTGTACTCACAGGTTCAGAGTCTACTAACATGGCACACTGAATAATCTCTCCTTCAGAATCTACTTCAGTGTCTTGCAACATGTCAAACTCTTCAAATCTTCTTGGAATGTTTCTGATTCTCTATGGTCTCTGACCTCGTTCAGAACTTTCTTCGGATGCTTGAACCTCAGAAGTTTTGTCCTCAGAAGTTTCTCCTTCAGAAGCTCTTACTCCAGATCCTTGACCATCTTCAGAATCTGGCATATTCCCAGAGTCTGAATCACCACCAGAATCTTGATCATCATCAGAATCTGGATCATCAGAATCACCTTCATCTTCTGAGTCTCCTTCAGAGTCAGAATCACCATCAGTTTCAGAAATTCTTATTTCTGACCTTTCTTCAGAAGTTCTCACATCAGAATCAGATTGAGACTTATCCCAATTCCAAACTTCTGATTCCTTCACAATAACGTCTATGCTGAACTCAGCTTTATTAGTTTCTGGACAATAAAGCTTGTACGCACCCGTACTGTGGTACCCCACCAGTAACATTACTTTGCTTCTATCATCCAGCTTCTGTCTTCTAGCTTCTGGAACATGTTTGTAACAAACAGAACCAAACACCTTTAGATGACTAACACTTTGCTTTTCTCTCGTCCACTTCTGAATAGGAACTATTTCCTTCAGCTTCTTCGTTGGACATCTGTTGAGCACATATGCTGCCGTGGCAACAGCTTCTCCCCAGAAGTTCTGAGGAAGCTTCTTCTCCTTCAGCATGCTTCTCACCATATCAAGCAAAGTACGATTTATTCTTTCAGCAAGACCATTGTGTTGAGGAGTGTAAGGAGCAGTAACCTCATGCTCAATTCCATTCTCCTCACAGAACTTCTGAAACTCTTTGGAGTTATACTCACCCCCACCATCGGTTCTGAGAATCTTCAGAGTCTGACCACTCTGATTCTGAACCTTCATTTGGAACTTCTTGAATTCAGCAAACACCTCGTGTTTGAACTTAATAAGGGATACCCATATCATTCTCGTGAATTCATCAACAAATGACACGAAGTATTTATTCCCTCCGAACGATTCTACTGGAAATGGACCACACACATCAGAATGTACTACTCCCAAGGCATGTTTTGCTCTTGGAGCGACTTCTGACGCAAATGGTAATCTTGGTTGCTTCCCTTCTATGCACACTTTCCATGACTTCTCAGGCTTCTTAATTGTAGGAATTCCATGTACCAGCTTCTTCGAATTCAGATGTTCTAAGCTTCTGAAATTCAGATGACCAAATCTTCTGTGCCACAACCTACTTTCTTTTACAACACTTGTTGCACTAAGACATTCAGAGTTAGAAGTTTTGACATTCACCTTGAATGTTCTATTCCTTCCCTGTTCTGACTCCATAATCAGCTTCTGATTACAGTCATACAGCTTCAGAAGATTGTCCTTCATGGTAACTGAAAAACCTTTCTCAATTAATTGTCCCACGCTCATCAGATTGCTTTTTATGCCAGGTACATACCACACATTCTGAATCAATGCTGTTTTCCCATTATTCAGAACAACTCTGACATTTCCCATACCTTCAGCGTTAAGATATTTGTCATCAGCACATCTGATCTTTGTCATCTTCTCAGAATCAAAATCAACCAGCCATTTCTTATTTCCAGTAAGATGATTTGAGCAGCCAGTGTCCATATACCACCAGTCTGTCAAATTCGTATCATCAGATTCAGAAGCCATCAGTAGCAAAGATTCATCATCAGAACTTCTGGCTATATTTGCTTCTTCTGACTTTCTTTCTTTGTTTGACAACAATCTCTAGCAAAGTGACCAAACTTCTTGCAACGGTAACATTGGATCTTCTTCTTGTCATACTTCTCTTTTCCCTTCTGAGCATTCTTTTGCCTATCAGAAGTTGAGGTTTCTGACTTCTGACCACCATCAGATCTTCTCTGCTTCTGATGCTTCTTATCAGAAACTGCTTTCAGAGCCTGCTGCTCTACTTCCCTTTCAGAAGTTCTCTCAGTCAGACGCAACTCTTGCGCTTCTAGACTGCTTTGCAGCTCTTCAATTCTCATGGTGCTCAGATCTTTAGAATGTTCTATTGCTACCACAATGTAATCAAATTGAGGAGTAATGGATCTCAATACCTTCTCAATGATTACTTGTTCAGAAAGAGTTTCTCCACACGCCTTCATCTCATTAGTGATCAGAATCACTCTGGAGATGTACTCAGAAACTTTCTCATTGTTCTTCATGTTGAGATTCTCGTACTGCTTACGTAGAGACTGAAGCTTCACCTTCTTCACTGATGCGTCACCACCGTAACATCTGACCAGTGTGTCCCACGCCGCCTTCGCCGTCGTTGAATCTGCAATCTTCTCAAATACATTCGCATCAACACACTGATGGATATAGAACAATGCTTTCTGATCTTTCTTCCTTGTATCCTTCTGCACGTTCTTCTGCTCCTCCGTCGCATCTGCTGCTACCGGAACATAACCTTCGGTGACAAGATCTAGAACATCTTGAGCACCGAACAGTACTCGCATTTGAATCATCCAACGATTCCAGTTTTTGCCATCAAATACTGGAAGCTTGGTGTTCATGCCGCCGCCGCCGTTCATCATCTTCAACCTTCTTGTACAGTACACTCAGAATCTCACCGCACACAGTGTTTCCCAACCCACAAAATCACAAAAAATTATGATTCTGATCAGATTTTGTTCAAGATTCAACAAGAATCAAGAACCAAAATCAATCACACAAAGAAATCCTCACGTTTCACTCGTGTTTCCCGTGTTTCCCGTTGATCCGAACCGGAGCTCTAGATACCAATTGTTGGTGTACAAGGTGAAATAATGGTGAAAAAGAGAAGAATATATTATAGAGAATGACGGCTACAAGGATTACAATTGGATTACCAAAAATACTCACTACCACTAGTCTATTTATAAGCTAAAACTAGGGCTACAAAAGCAACAATAAAATACTAAAATACCCTCTAACAAACTTGGTCACCAAGTTTGTGAATATTAATTAAAATATAAATTATTAATTCTAATAGAACAAACATTCTAAGAGATGTTGGAAAAAAAAATAAAATATAACAAAACAAATTTTTTGCACTTATTTTACGTTTTAAAATTAAATTTCTATGATTCAAACATATTTCTTTTCTTTAAAAATTTTACTCTCTTTTTATCATCTTCGTATAATCATCACAATTAAAAATAAACTTATAGTAAACAAAATTAAAATCTACATTTTATAATACTATCTAAAAAATTCATTTCAGCCCGCGCATCGCGCGGGTCTTAATCTAGTTGATTAATTATTTTGAAGCATCTTGTAACTCATCATTCATCTCACGCTCTTTTATGGATAAAATTTCTTTAATATTTCAAGTTCTTTATTCAAGACTTTCTTTTATACTAATTTATTCTTGAAAACATAAAATTTGATGCTTTGAAAAATAAACTAATATAGAAGAAAGTTGAACGAAAACTAGAAGCATTGAAGATATTTTAACTACAAAAAAAAACATGAGATGAGTGATGGGTTACAAAATGCTAGAAAATCACTAATCAGTGTAAGATAAGTTTCAAATACAACATAATTTTTCATATGATTGTTTCCAAAATACATTAATAAGTTATATTTTCAAAGAGAGGTTACTAAACAAACAACCGACCTTAGATATAATAAACTCAACTCGACTGAACAAGATGAGTGTTGCACAAAGAATCACAAAAAACATAATCTCAATATCAATATCAAACTTAAACACAATAATAAAAACTAAAAATACAACATATAGATTTAATAAACTCAACTAAAAAATAACAACTTACATTAAACAACAACACAAAAAAATAATCAACAGCATCAAGAACAACAACATCAATAAACAACTGCTAGGGTTTAGGGTCTCAACAACAACAACAACGATATCAACAAAAACAACAATAATAAACCAATAGCATAAATATGTTTAAACAGCAAAAACAACCAGAGAAAACCTCTGGGTTTTCAAATCTCAACAACACTAAATGTACAACAACAACAACAATAATATGAGTAGTGATGTTTGACGTACCAGATCTTCGAAGAACAAGTAAAAGAAAATGATTTGGATCTCTGAAGAAGAAATGAGATGTATGTGTTTATAGTTCTCGTTTTAGGGCTTGTTTGTTAAGAGCTCTTTGTTATATATATATATATATATATATATATATATATATATATATATATATATATATATATATATATATATATATATATATAAGAAGCATATTCACCTCAGCTAAAAAGAAAATCGAGGAGAAAAGTGGCGTATTTTTAGATTAAAAATAAAATATTCAAGAAGGCACCACTTTTATTGAGATAAAAACATAATCTGAAGTTGTAGGGATCCAAAGTATGTACACTGAATAAGTTTACCCCTCGATTTTCAAAATAACCGCAGAATATATTGGATATATATTTTTTTTTTTATAAAAAAAATAGGGTGTGTCCAGGAACTTTTCCTCGATTTTTTGATATGTGAGGTGAAATTGTTGTCTAAAAAGTAGTTTTTCTAATAGTGACTTTATAAATGAGTGAACTAATACACCTATCACCTTAAGATTTTGGTGAATATATGATGTGTCTCTCACAATGTGTGTTGCTCATAAAGAAAAAAGCTACATTAATATAAATGTTCTCTTTTGTTGACCCCCGAATTGATGTCCCAACACTAATATAAGAGCTTGGTTTGAATGAGGGACCGACTTCCTTGTATTGAAAGTACTCCCCATAAGTGGTGGGGAAGAGGTGTCCTGTTAAAGAGTTTCAACGAAGGTCTAAATGTATGTGGATAAAAGAGCTTCCATGAATGTAAATGCTCTCTCATGAGAGAACCCACACCTATCACCTTAAGGTTTTGAGTTAATATTTTTTTATTAAAATAGATTTCAATTCTCTTTGTATTTAGTAAGTGGCGGACATATCCTATCGGTATGATGTTATTTGACATGATCATTTTTTGATAGAGGAAATAATTGAGTATTTGTTTAAATATTTTAAAACTTTTATATTAATAATTCAACTAGTATTCTCTATTAAATGGGAGAATTTGACATGTCAATTATATATAAACAAATATTATTTTCTTAATACAATATTATTTTATAAAGACTTATATTGAGGATACTATAGTCTTATGTTATTGATGAAAGTTTATGACTATTTTTGTTATATCCTCAATATTATTAAAAACATAAATTATTATTTTTTTCACTACGATATAACATAATATATTTCTCAAATATATGTGATTATAATTGTAACACTTGAATTTTATGTGAGTTATTTAAAAGTATAGGAATTTGATCTCACTCAAATGATGGTAAATCTTTTATATGACTATTATACTCTTTCATGTGAAATTATATAAATAATATTATATTTTATTTACGTGCAAAATATGTGGTTGGGTTTATAAAATTTTTAATGATAATATAATATAGAACCACGCCTATATATTATTTTGCGCTAAAAATACAATAATTCCCCATTATTTAAATATTATATCATTGGAGTATTTAATATTAGTAGACTCTAATAAATTCTTATCCTAACACATTTAACCTCGGACGCAAAGTTGATTTAACCTTAGTTACAAAGGCAAGGTCATGAAAAGAGCCATGAAAACTCTCCTCTATACCCCTCGGTTTTAGAATAATCGAGAGGATAGTTGAAATGGTCATTGGTTCGATCCCCAATAATATTTTTTTTATATTTTCAAAACTAGTGCCACTTACCTCTCGGTTTATGGCCAAAATCGAGGAAAAAAAAGATAAATTCTTATTTTTTAATATTCAATTCATTGTTTACGCATAACACTAATAAATTAATTTGTTTACAAGATACATTATTTACACATAATATTAAAGTAAAATATATAACAAATTTTGAATCCGATTCAACGTCATCGTTGTTGGTGAAGAACAAATGTTGGATATCTTAGTGAAGAACAAATGTTGGATCCTCATTTTTATTGAATCTTGGGGAAGATCAAATGCTTTATATTTTATATATTTGTTGTAACGACCACATATAAATACATGCATCAAATCACATATTATACATGAGTTTCACTTTTGGTACTGAAATATAATAAGTTCCTAGTTAACACATTATACACATAAATGCCTCTAATACAAAACACTAAAAGTCTAAGGCATTACATATACAAGATGTTCCAAGATGATAAAAACTAAGAACTAGATCAATACAATGATCTCAAAACATAAACGCCATAGCGGAAGCCATGCCATCACAAAAGCTAAGATCCGTAAGGAAAGTCAAATAACCTTGTCCTTACCCTTCGTGGAACCTGCAGAACCTGTGATGTAAACATCAACAGTGGGGTGAGATACATCAAATCTCAGTGAGTTCCCTATCTTAAAGTCCTCTCGGCTCTACAAGGTTCTAAATAAACCTAACTCATGTCAAAGGGGAAAGGGGAAAGACCATGAGTACACACACAAAAGTAACCAACACGGTGAGCCTGTAACTCACACTAGTACCGAAGTACCTCCTGAGCCTGTAAACTCAAGGATTCACAATCAATAACCAATACCAAGGTATCCCCTATTCCCGTCCGCTTCTACGTCTAGAAGACGACCCGAGTCATGGATCCTTGTAGCTACTTGGCATACGAATTGGATTCGGGATCATCGGTCCATACACCGTGATCCATCACTTCTCACGGCCCGTACACCGTCACAAGTCTCTTTACCCGTAGGCTCCAATCGTACTCACTACGGGAATCAAACCTGCCAAGTAGTTGTGCATAACGTTTCAGAGGAGGTGGTCGAGTCTCATGAAACTACACCGCAAGGAACAGTGGTTATGATTAAAAAAACACACGCCTCGGCCTTTCATGCACGAGCGTTGCCACAATGATAACTCACACTTCCGACACAGTTTATGGTAGTGTTCCTCACTCTACCTATTTCATATTTTTAACATGCATACATTGTTAACAACAATTACACACATTTAATAGATAAAAGTCGACAAAACGACGCTATTCCAGAAATCCTGACATAATTAAATCGGCCGACAATCTCAAAACCATTGTAATGAGAAAGTACATTTTATTATCTTTCCAACGATACCAAAAATGTTCAAATCCGAGTTACGTACAAAAAGTTACGGCATTGGAAACAAACGATCGGAAAAATAATCACAACAGCAGAATTTCTGCAATTCTCCTGGCCATACGCGTATTGGCACATCCCATACACGTATTGTCCAAAATCCTCGCCCAGCCATACGCGTATTGCCCAAGGCCATACGCGTATGGGCAGAGACATTTTTTTCCTTGAGATTTCTTTTAAAATTGCCATACGCGTAACGCCCTTGCCGTACGCGTATTGACATGCCCCATACGCGTATTGCCTCATGCCATACGCGGATGGGCAGAGAAAAATGCAGAAAAACCAGCAGAATTTTCCTGCTACGGGTTGATCCAAAATCACCCCCAAAGTCCCATTTTGATCAATCACAAAGCATCAAAACATGTTATAACATAACAAGCAGTATAACATACAATCAAACATTGAATTTCAACAGTTAGATTCATGATTTCATGCAAAAATACTCAATTTTCACAATTCCAACCTAACTCTAAACTCAAAATAAACTCTACTCTAAAGAGTCTAACTAAAACCCACCTGGACAACAAGATGAGGATGATGAAATTGAGATGAAGAGATGAAGAATGGATGCTTGATGATGGTCTTGAGCTCTTTGTGGAATTTTCTCTCCTTTTTCCTTTCCTTCTCTTTTCCTTTTCCTTTTCCTTTCTCTTTCTTTCTTTTCATAACTTTGTTTGTTTTCCAAATGAAGTGGTAAGAAAATAGATAATATAGAAAATTACCATTTATTAGTAATACTACTAAATGTCCAAATTAGCTCAAATGCACCAAATAATAAAACTCAATGTTAAATACTATTAATTTAATCAACTCTGAGTTCGTCAGTTTACTCCAATTATTTTATCAAATAATTGCTCAGAGTACTCCAGAACCCAGTTGATCATAATAATATTCACCAGAGCGTTTATAAATTTATGGGGTATTACATCCTCCCCCCTTAAATAGAAATTCGTCCTCGAATTTAAAATATTACATGAACAGATGTGGATAAGAATCTTACATTTCCGATTCTAGTTCCCAAGTAGCATCACCCGGATGTGTCATATCCCATTGCACCTTAACGAGGGGAATATCTTTGTTCCTTAACACTTTGGTTTCTCTTCCCACAATGCAACTCGGTTGTGGTTCAAAAGTCAAATCCGCTTCTATTCCCACGGATTCTGGTAGAATTGGCTGAAGAGGATCAAGAATAAACTTACGGAGCTGAGATACGTGAAAAACATCATGCATTTCAGATAGAGAGGGTGGTAAGGCTAATCTGTAAGCAACTTCACCAATCCTTTCTAAAATCTGATACGGTCCCACGTATCTCGGACTTAATTTGCGTGACTTAAACGGTCCTTTCAATCTCAATCTCGGAGTAACTTTCAAAAATACATGATCGCCTTCCTCAAATTCCAAAGGTCTCCTACGATTGTCTGCATAACTCTTTTGACGATCTTGCGCTTGTTTAACTTTCTCACGGATCATTCGAATCTTTTCCGTAGTCTCTTGAATAATCTCGGGTCCCAAAATCCTATCTTCGCCAATTTCAGCCCAACACAAAGGTGTTCTACACTTCCTCCCATACAATGCTTTATAAGGAGCCATACCGATGCTCGCATGGTAACTATTGTTATAGGAAAACTCAATTAACGGTAAAAGTTCTTTCCAATTTCCTCTACTTTCTAACACACAAGCTCTTAACATATCTTCCATCGTTTGTATTGTTCGCTCAGTCTGACCATCCGTTTGAGGATGATTCGACGTGCTCAACCGCAAATTCGTACCCATCGCTTGTTGGAACACCTTCCAAAACCTCGAAGTAAACTTCGGATCTCTATCGGACACAATACTAGAAGGAATACCATGCAACCTCACAATCTCAGCAATAAACAACCTTGCAAGTTGACTTGCCTTATAAGTAGTCTTCACGGCTAAGAAATGTGCAGATTTCGTTAGTCGATCTACAATTACCCAAATAGAATCATACTCACCTTGTGTACGGGGTAAACCCACTACAAAGTCCATAGAAATACTATCCCACTTCCAAACTGGAATATCCAAAGGTTACAACAGACCGCCCGGTCTTTGGTGTTCAATCTTCACCTGTTGGCACACCGCACATTCTGACACATATTCCGCTATATCCTTTTTCATCCCAGACCACCAATAATCCTTCTTTAAATCTTGGTACATCTTCGAAGAACCAGGATGTATCGTAAAAGTACCTTTATGAGCTTCATCTAAAATCTTCCTTTTCAATGCCTCATCCTTTGGAACACAAACCCGTTGATTAAACAGAACAATCCCATCAGTTGCTCGTGTAAAACCCGGTTGAAGTAACAATTCTTGTAACTCCTCCTCTAACATTTGTTCTTGTTGAATCTCAACTCTTAAAGTAGAATTGACCTCCAAATTTCCCATAATTACACCATTCGGAGTCCACACAAACTGGAGATTAAGATCTCTAAACTTTTCCAAAACGAATACTCCAAAATCATCAATTCTGCACTATGAACCATTTTCCGACTTAAAGCATCCGCTACTTTATTTGCTTTTCCTGGATGATACTTCAATTCTAAGTCATAATCCTTTAAGTACTCCATCCACCTTCTTTGTCGCATATTCAACTCCTTTTGGTCAAACAAATACTTCAAACTTTTGTGGTCACTGAACATTTCAAAACTTACACCATACAAATAATGACGCAACACCTTCAGTGCAAACACCAATGCAGCTAGTTCCAAATCATGAGTTGGATAATTCTTCTCATGAACTTTTAACTGTCGAGAAGCATAAGCTACTACTTGACTGCCTTGCATCAGAACACCCCCTAATCCCCTCTTAGAAGCATCACAGAATACTTCATAAGAGTTGTTAGGATCAGGAATAATTAATACTGGAGCACTCGTCAAACTTTCCTTCAATTTCATAAAACTTTGTTCACAACCCGAATCCCACTCAAAAGCAAAATCCTTCCGAGTAAGTTTCGTCATTGGTAAGGCCAATTGAGAAAAGCCTTTAATGAACCTTCTATAGTAACCTGCCAATCCCAAGAAACTTCTAACCTCTGAAACATTTCTCGGTCTCTCCAAATTAATCACTGCTTCTACCTTCGATGGATCCACTGCCACACCACCTTGAGATATAACATGTCCAAGAAAATTTACTTCCGACATCCAAAACTCACACTTACTCAACTTAGCAAACAATTGCTTCTCTTGCAATACCGATAAGACAATTCTCAGATGTTCTCCGTGCTCTTGTGGAGTACGAGAATAAATAAGAATGTCGTCAATAAAGATTACCACAAATTGGTCCAAGTAAGCCTGAAATATACGGTTCATTTAATCCATAAAAACAGCTGGAGCATTAGTCACACCGAAAGGCATCACTAAGAATTCATAATGACCGTAACGTGTTCTAAATGCAGTTTTTCGCACATCGGAACTCTTCACTCGGATCTGATGATAACCCAACCGTAAATCAATCTTCGAGAACACACAAGCTCCTTTCAATTGATCTAACAAGTCGTCTATCCTGGGTAAGGGGTACTTGTTCTTAATGGTGACTTTATTCAACTTACGATAATCAATGCACAAACGCATTCCCCCATCTTTCTTCTTTACCAATAACACTGGAGCTCCCCAAGGTGAAACACTAGGTCTAACAAAATGCTTAGACATCAAGTCCTCCAATTGGTCCTTTAATTCTCTTAATTCAAGCGGTGTCATCCGATAAGGAGAAACGGATATAGGAGCCGTTCCCGGTACCAGGTCAATAGAGAACTCAACTTCTCTCTCCGGAGGAAGAGAAGAAACATCCTCAGGAAAAACTTCGGAAACTCACACACTATAGGAATACTCAAAATTTGTTGTTCACTACTTCCTTCCTTAGTAAGAACCAATAAAATAGATTTCTCCTTCTCAAACAAGAAATTTACTATTCCCACCGTACCTTCTAAAATCGTTGATAACACATCTTTCGGAGTAGCCTCAGCAGATGGAATAATGATTAACTTCTCCTCACAACCGATAAAAACCGAATTAGCTGAAAGCCAATCCATTCCCAAAACAACATCCACTTTCTTAAGCGGCAAACAAATAAGATCAATCTGGAAGACTCTTTCGTTCACCGACAACACACAATTTTCACACATCAGCGGTGTTTCAACCATTTCATCCATGGCAGTAGTAACCACCATAGGAGGAAACAAAGGAATAGTTTGCAACCCAAGTCGCTTCACACAACGTGTGGACACAAAAGAATGCGTTGCCCCACAATCAAATAAAACAAAACAAGGATGTCCATTTACGAAACACGTACCCGCAATCAAGGAGTTGTCACCCTTTGCTTTCCTCGCTTCCAAGGTATACATTCGGCCAGTAGTCTTCCCTTGTGTCGGATTCCTACCCTGAGGACAATCTCTCGATACATGACCCATCTTGTTACACCGATAACACCGTATTACCTCCGAATTGCACCTACCATAATGATTCCTTCCACAAGTACGACATACCGGAGGCACACTAGTTCTAGAACCCTGTACTTGCTTCCCTTTGGAAGACTGTTGCCTTTGCCTAAACTGTTGATTCGACCTTCCATGGTCACCTTGAATTGCCCTGTTCAAATCCACCTCCATTTGTACCTTTTTCAAACTATTCTCCGCCACATAACATTGTCTTAACATTTCTGCATAAGTAGCAAATTCCCGTTGAGACACGCTATGTGAAATTTCAGCCCTCAAACCAAACAAAAACTGATCAATCTTCCACCTCTCATCAGGAGCATACATGGCCTGTCTAGAATAGTCAGCCATGATCTCAAATTTTTCCGCATAGGAAGCCACTGATAAATTGCCCTGTCTCAACTGTTGGAACTCAAACTCCTTCTGAGACCTTAAAGAACTCGGAAAATATTTCTCCATAAAAATTACCTTAAACTACTCCCACACTTTTGGTACCTCTTGGATTGTCATTAAGGCTGAAGCGCTCTCCCACCACCTCATGGCAGGACCCTTCAACAAGTGAGAAGCAAATACCACTTTATTTTCCTCACTACAATGCACTATCAAGAAAATCCGTTCCATACCTGATATCCATTCATGCGCCTTTACCGGATATAACCCTCCCTGAAACTCCGGAGGATTCATACGAATGAATTCCCTATAGGTTCCCCCTGTAACTTCAGGAACAACCACTGGAGGATGTAGACCATCAGCCATTTGCTGTACCATTCCCTGCATAAACTGATTTTGCTGCTGCTGCATCTGTTGCATGAATTGATACAAAGGGGCGTTCCCTTCAGCACCCTATGGAACCGTCCCAGCCGGAGTAGTCCTCAGAGTCCTTGGTCTTCCACGGTTGTTTCTACGTCCGTCGGCCATGTTCCTGAATGTCATACAAATAGGATTAAGTTGATCAGGCTCAATACCATAAATATAACACGTAAGGCCAAAGGCGACACCACGTATCTGAAACGGAAAGAATTACTTATTCTATTTCATGGTTAGGTCGAGGATACGACCCGCTCTGATACCAACTATAACGACCTCATATAAATACATGCATCAAATCACATATTATACATGAGTTTCACTTTTGGTACTGAAATATAATAAGTTCCTAGTTAACACATTATACACATAAATGCCTCTAATACAAAACACTAAAAGTCTAAGGCATTACATATACAAGATGTTCCAAGATGATAAAAACTATGAACTAGATCAATACAATGATCTCAAAACATAAACACCATAGCGGAAGCCATGCCATCACAAAAGCTACGATCCGTAAGGAAAGTCAAATAACCTTGTCCTTACCCTTCGTGGAACCTGCAGAACCTGTGATGTAAACAACAACAGTGGGGTGAGATACATCAAATCTCAGTGAGTTCCCTATCTTAAAGTCCTCTCAGCTCTACAAGGTTCTAAATAAACCTAACTCATGTCAAAGGGGAAAGGGGAAAGACCATGAGTACACACACACAAGTAACCAACATGGTGAGCCTGTAACTCACACTAGTACCGAAGTACCTCCTGAGCCTGTAAACTCAAGGATTCACAATCAATAACCAATACCAAGGTATCCCCTATTCCCGTCCGCTTCTACGTCTAGAAGACGACCCGAGTCATGGATCCTTGTAGCTACTTGGCATACGAATTGGATTCGGGATCATCGGCCCATACACCGTGATCCATCACTTCTCACGGCCCGTACACCGTCACAAGTCTCTTTACCCGTAGGCTCCAATCGTACTCACTACGGGAATCAAACCTGCCAAGTAGTTGTGCATAACGTTTCAGAGGAGGTGGTCGAGTCTCATGAAACTACACCGCAAGGAACAGTGGTTATGATTAAAAAAACACACGCCTCGGCCTTTCATGCACGAGCGTTGCCACAATGATAACTCACACTTCCGACACAGTTTATGGTAGTGTTCCTCACTCTACCTATTTCATATTTTTAACATGCATACATTGTTAACAACAATTACACACATTTAACAGATAAAAGTCGACAAAACGACGCTATTCCAGAAATCCCGACCTAATTAAATTGGCCGACAATCTCAAAACCATTGTAATAAGAAAGTACATTTTATTATCTTTCCAACGATACCAAAAATGTTCAAATCCGAGTTACGTACAAAAAGTTACGGCATTGGAAACAAACGATCGGAAAAATAATCACAACAGCAGAATTTCTGCAATTCTCCTGGCCATACGCGTATTGGCACATCCCATACGCGTATTGTCCAAAATCCTCGCCCAGCCATACGCGTATTGCCCAAGGCCATACGCGTATGGGCAGAGACATTTTTTCCTTGAGATTTCTTTTAAAATTACCATACACGTAACGCCCTTGCCGTACGCGTATTGACATTCCCCATACGCGTATTACCCCATGCCATATGCGTATGGGCAGAGAAAAATGCAGAAAAACCAGCAGAATTTTCCTGCTACGGGTTGATCCAAAATCACCCCCAAAGTCCCATTTTGATCAATCACAAAGCATCAAAACATGTTATAACATAACAAGCAGTATAACATACAATCAAACATTGAATTTCAACAGTTAGATTCATGATTTCATGCAAAAATACTCAATTTTCACAATTCCAACCTAACTCTAAACTCAAAATAAACTCTACTCTAAAGAGTCTAAATAAAACCCACCTGGACAACAAGATGAGGATGATGAAATTGAGATGAAGAGATGAAGAATGGATGCTTGATGATGGTCTTGAGCTCTTTGTGGAATTTTCTCTCCTTTTTCCTTTCCTTCTCTTTTCCTTTTCCTTTTCCTTTCTCTTTCTTTCTTTTCTAACTTTGTTTGTTTTCCAAATGAAGTGGAAAGAAAATAGATAGTATAGAAAATTACCATTTATTAGTAATACTACTAAATGTCCAAATTAGCTCAAATGCACCAAATAATAAAACTCAATGTTAAATACTATTAATTTAATCAACTCTGAGTTCGTCAGTTTACTCCAATTATTTTATCAAATAATTGCTTAGAGTACTCCGTAACCCAATTGATCATAATAATATTTACCAGAGCGTTTATAAATTTACGGGGTATTACATTTGTTTCTGATATAAAACCAAAAAAGGTTAGATAAATAAAATAAATATTTTGTTATATGATTATTTGAGAACACAAACCTTAAACCCAAATAATTTTTACTCTTACAATCTATAATAGAGAACTTTTCCAAACTTCTTTAAGTTTCAAAGTTTTCATGTAAAATATTTCATTGTCAATTTTTAATATTTAAAATACTTTTATAATGTATTTTAGGTTTTACGCAGATTACTAATGGTAGTGTCTTGAGCGTTAATACTCATTAAATGCACGACAAAGATTTGTTTAAGAACGGTGAAGAAACTCAATAAACATGTTTATATTTCTTATCAGTTATTACTCAAAACCGAGGTAAAATGTCTTTTTTTTTAATTATATTGTTTACATAGAATATTAAAATACATTGTTTAAACAAATCCATATTTTGAAAATAGATTCTTAGAGAAAAATAAATCTTTTCATGTTATTCTTGGAGAACAACATATATTTGTTGTTATCCATATTTTTTATACCCTTTGTGTGCATTCTTTTCTAGTTCAATGCATTGCATGCATCGAGTTTCTGATAAGTTATTTGTTCAACCAGGCATAATTTTTGTTTCTGCACTTACAATCCAACCTAGAGATCTATTTAAAGATTTTATTATCTTGAGCAAATGTTTCCATGGTAAATTTTTCCCCTCGGTTTTATAAAAAACGAGGTAATATATTACTTACAAAAAATGTTGAATGATAAAAAAAATTAAAAGTAACATGTCTTATTTTTTTTTTCAAATTTTTTACCATTCACCATTTTTTGCACTGCAATTGTTTGCAATTTACAACATGTTTAAGAATAAATTTTTCAAGGTTGTCAACTGAGGAAAATAATAAATTATGGAGTATTTTCTTTAATTGACAACATAGAAAGGTTATTCCAAAAATACAACAACAACAACATCAACACCATTATGTTAGATGGATTGTAAGAGCAGAAAAAACGTTATGTTCAAGATAGAAGAACATTGAAGATTATTTTTGTCTTGCAATCCATCCAAAAGAATGATGCGTACAAGTTTGGGGCGGCTACATATAAGTTATGTTTAGGATAAAATCTAATTAACGAGTACTTTTATAGTAAAATCTGATTATTTATTCCCTCAGTTATTAAAGAAAACCGAAGGAATATATCATTAATTTAAAATAAAAAATAAAACAAAAAGAAAGACACCACTTTTAAAGAAATAAAAACATAAATTGCATTTTCTTTGATTCGAAGCATGTCCTGAATTATATTTCCCCTCAGTTATATTTAGAAACCGAGACAATATGTTGTATTTATTTGTAAAAAATAAAATATGGTGCACCTTGACATTATATCTCAGTTTTTTGCTGGGTGAGGTGAAAACTTTATCATGAAATGTATTATTTGTAGTAGTAGTAGTAGTGTAATTATACATGTTGGATCAGAGAGAGTGTATGTGTACAAAATCATATAATATAAAAAAAATTGGATTATTATTCTCATATTATATATATTCTTGCGTGCACTTATTGTCATACCCTAAATATTTACCACAATATTTCACATCATTGTGCAAATCATCACCACAATATGGGTACATAAATATCCCTCATCAATCCTCTCAAAGATTGTTGAGCATTCACCTCAATCAAGAATTAGGGTTTTGGGCCCCCTCAGAGCACTCAGACAAAGGATCAATCAAGAATTGACATGATCTTCAACTTGTTAATCCTCTCAAATATCCATGAAGGATCAAGAGGTCTCCCATATCAAGAATCAAGCCCAAGAATGCAACATGTCAAGCTGATCAAGCCTCAAGATCATCAGTGTCACCAAATTTGGGTTTTGGTCGACCAAGGTCTCCAGAGGGAAATGTTCATCTGGGCATGAGCCATTACTTCAAAACATGATCCAAGAAGATCAAAGAGACCCCGTGGATTCAATCATAAGTTCAAAATAACCTCAGGGGAAGCATTCATCAAAAATCAGGAATTAGGGTTTCTTGACCTAATTTACCCCTAAGTTGACTTTTGGAGCAAGACATGAGCCAAGACCTCAAGAAATGTTTTGAAGACCTCAAATATCTTATGTTGATCCTCTCACAAGTTTAAATTGACACAAATAACTTGGTTCATGAGCAATATAAAGATTCAAATTCATCAGGACCACAAACTAGGGTTTCTGAGAAAAAATCAACCCTACCTTTGACTTTTGACCAAGACATGATCCCAAACCTTGGGGAATGATTCAAGACACTCTAAAATACCTATAGAATCCATCCATTATGTTTTATTTAGCCCAAGGACTTGATTTCATTAAGGATCACAAAGTTTGAAATTCATTTGATAAAAAGTCAACTGTACCCAAAACCAAGTTTGACTTTTGATATTTCTTGACAAACATGGCTTCTTCAAGTAAAAAACAATGTTAAATCATGGTTTTGATCATCATCCATCAAGAAAAATCAAGAAAAGTGAGGTTACTTGCAAAAGGGTTAATCTTAAGAAACTTAAAATTTCACAAAGTTATGAAAAAGGATGATTTTTACCCAACTTTGCAAGACCATAACTTGTGATCCAAGCAACCATTTTCTTCCATCCAAAGCTCAAATGAAAGCTCTCATTACATACTACAAAAGTGTCCTCCTGACCTATAGCCAAAAGATACATGGATTTTGAGTTATTAAGCCATGAAGTTAGGGTTTCAGGAGATTTTCACTTTAACACTTAGTGAAATTTTGGACAGAATCTGTTTGCATTTTTTCCAACTTTGAGGTCATTTTTCTCCATGATCTACATTGATCCAAAACCAAAGTTAAACATCAAAGTTGAAGTATGATGTACAAGTTTTCCAAAGAGTACAAGAACATCATCAAACTCCATTTGAGCAACGAGATATGGAGTGACCAGCATGCCTTGTTGCAAACTATTTTGCAAAATCAGTTTGGTCATTAGTTGCCTTACACGATTTTCTTGTCAAGTGCAATGATCAATGCCACTCACATTCGTTGTATGGAGTTCCGTTGAGTATTGTGTCGGATAGAGACACTACGCCAAAATTGGCTTTTCACATCGCACCAAAGACAGCGCTTTTTGGACAAAGCGCTGCTATAGGTCTTTAAAAACTTTCGCTAAAAAAAGCGTTGTAAAAGACAGCCTTTAGAAAGAGCTTTTTAAAAGCGCTGTTAAATGCCCTAAATGGAAGCCACCTTGGAAAGCGCTTTTTGAAAAGCGCTGCTATAGGTTTTACCTTAGAAAGCACTTTAAAAAAGCGCTCTTATAGGTTAACCTTAGAATGCGCTTTCAGAAAGCGCTGCTTTAGGTCTTAAATTCTCCTCACTTTAGAAAGCGCTTTCCAAAGCGCTCTTATAGGTAGCACTTAAGAAAGCGCTTTTTGAAAAGCACCCTCTAAGGTCATTTATGAATTAAAATATAAAACACATTTCATATCATTTTCAGAAACTTCTTTTCATTTTCTGCTCTCGACCATTTCTTTCTACTGAAACCCTTGCGTTCAATCGTTCTTGCATGCTTTCTAAAACCCTTACTTTCATTGCCGTCGTTCTGAAACCTTTGTCGTCACCATTGCCGTCATTCTGAAACCGTTGTCGTCACTGTTGCCATCGTTCATTCTTGCATTCGTGAAGGAGAAGACGAAAACGAAAAGAAGAGGTACGTTGTTGTTATTGTTCTTGCTTTATACATTGTTAGGGAACATTGTTGTTGTACGTGAATGTTTTATATAAATATATCAGGATAAATGTTAGCATAAATGTTTGATATTGCTTGAATCCTGTCCTGAACTTTATGAATATGCGAACACTGTGATTGCAATGCTTATATTGTTGCCGTTGTTTTTGTTGGTGCTGTGTGTTGTTTGTGATTTCTGGGAATGGGTGTGGTTGTGAATCTGAGTGTGTATTGTTTCTGCGTATCTTCTCTCCGTATGTTTGTGTCTCCCGGAGTCTTTTCATTTCTGTGCTGATGTGTGAACTGGTGTGAGTATCTGTGTGAGTTCTGGGACTCTTTTCTCAATTGTGTGTATGTTTGCTGTTCAATTTCGATGTGTGAATGCGAATCTTTTTCTCTCTGATTTTTTCGGTGTATGTTTTGGTTCCTCTGTTATGAACTGATGTATGTGAGAATTTCTGCAGATGCCTCTCCTTTTTATGAATTGTGTATGTGAATTTTTCTTTTTGAATCTTGTTTTTGAGATGATTAGTAAGCTAATTGTTATGTTAATGTATTATTGTGAAAGTTAGTTTGATGTTGAATTGTTAGAAATTAGTTAAAAGTTTCTTTTAGAAGTTAGTAGTTATAGTTATTAGAAATTTGTTATGTTAAAATTTTCTATAGTTAGTTTCTTTTAGAAATTTGTTATGTTAAAATTTTCTTATAGAAGTTAGTTAGTTTCTTCACAGAAGTTAGTAGTTATAGTTATAGAAGTTAGTAGTTATAGTTATAGAAGTTTGTTATGTTAAAATTTGTTATAGTTAGTTTCTTTTAGAACGTGGAAATGAAGCTCAGAATTTGTTATGTTAAAATTTGTTATAGTTAGTTAGTTATGTTATGTTAAAATTTGTTAAAGTTTGTTAAAGTTTGTTATGTTAAAATTTGTTAAAGTTAGTTAGTTTTCTTTTTGTTTTTTTCTTTCTTACAGGTCAAATGGCTAGTAACCAGGACGACACACACGAGACACATGATGAAAATGAAGCTCAGAATGAACCTTCGAATGTAGAAAGTGAAATAAAACGTGGAATAACTATTATGAAGTCAATCATCTGTGCTAGAGATAAAGGGATCGAGTTTGATGTACATTGGAGTGATGAGAACCAACTAATTGAGCCTAACGGTTCAATGTTGTCTTCATACATTGGTTCACTTGTCCGTCAGCATATTCCAATTACCAGTGATAATTGGAGGAGTCCAAAGTTGAATGCTGGTAAAGATAAGATATGGACTGAGATACAGGTACTTTAATTTACTTATATTAACACACTTTATGTTTATATGTTTATAAGATAAGATAAGTCTTTAATTTACTTATACTAACACACTTTATGTTTATATGTGTATGTTTTTTTGTAGAGGTCCTTTAATATTGATGAAAGTCGGAAAAAATATTGTCTTCAGTTGGCCAGAAAGAGACACAGAGGGTTCCGAGCCTTATTATCAAACAAATATCTTAGGGATGCGGATAAAAATTTTTTTGAAGCAGAACTTCCACAGTTGTATGCGGACGTGATTGAACCCGAAGAATGGAGCACGTTTGTAGCCAAACGGAAAATCGAAAAATTCAATGTAATGTTATCTTGTCATGTCTATTAATTGTATTATATACTTGTTGCATTAGTTTGTTCTGATATGACTTAAACTTGTTTATCCAGGATTTGAGTTCCATTAATCGCCAAAGAGCATCAAAACCCGCGTATCCATACAAAAAGGGCGTTTGGGATATGCACGGTTACAGCAAAAATTGGTAAGTATATATTAATGCTATGATTTTATTAATTGTATTATTGTGTTATACTTAATGAATTTATTATTTAACTAAATGTGTAGTTAGAAGAGACGAAAAGTGAAGAATCATCACTTCCGGTATAATGTTTTGTGGAAGGAAGCTCGTGTGGGTAAGGATGGAGTTGTTAGGGAAGATGTTCAGCATGTTTATGACGAATGTGTAAGTATAACATTATGTCTTTAAGTTAATTGAAATTTTATTAAAATATAACTAATTTGTAATCCCCACTAATAATTTTCGATATGTCAATGAATTTCAGGAGACTCTATCTAAATCCTTAACCACAGGCGAGGAGGATTGCAGGAGCATTCTTAGTGGAGTACTAAATGTTCCTGAGTATTCCGGCAGGGTGAGAGGTAAAGGATTTGGTGTGACTCCATCTTCTTTGTATCCAAAGATAAAAAATGCCAGCAATTGAGAATTCATGCAATCATTGGAGTAACTAAAGGCGCAAGTCCGTGAATTGCAAAAGGATAAAGAGAGATATGAGGCGGAAAAGCGCGATTCCGGTTTGAAAGATGTTAGGGACAAAGCTAGTATCAATTGTCAAAATAAAATTCCCGAGGTGAGTAGCACATATTTATTTTAATTAAATTAACACATTTATTTTAATTGACCTTTATACACATTAACAGTTACATATTTATTATTGCTTCAGGGCATTTCATCTTGCCAACTGTATTTGTCGTTACCGACTTATCGCATGGTTGGCAAGGGAAAAGTGCATAACCATGTGGGAGAGTTACTTCACCATCAACCGCTCCCTCATGGACATCTGAAAGTGTCGGTTGATATCGCTTTAGATACGGATGCGGTACTACCCATACCTGATTCGGTTTCAGAGGTTACATTGCTGCGAGATGCAATAGGTTCGTTTGTTGCATGGCCGTTAGACCTCATTTCCATAGATGATGAGGTATGTTGAAAACCATTACGAATCTCTTAGTATTCAAAAATCCAAATCTGAACGATTATGAAAATCATTCTGAACCATTACTTACATTTTTTTTTACATGGTAATGTTAGACTCATACAAAACCCGCAGCTAAGAATAAAGGGGTTTTGCGGCAAAACGAGTCTGTTGAATCACAAAGAGAGGTACATTTTAAGTGTTATTCTATTATCCAAATTCAAAAGTTTCATGATTTTCTACTTTACCTAACTTATATGATTGTTAGGTTCCTGCTCAAGCTTCACAACAGGCCAGCAAGAAAAAATCTCCTACTCGGACCGTGCAGGCAAAAAGAGCTCCTCCTCGCTTTCAGTCGTGTCTAGAAACACCTATGACAATGTCAAATTTGATGGATGGTGCTATTCATCAAATAGACATGGACGAAGGTGTTTTTGGTTTTCCTCATTCCGAGATAATCGGAAGAGAGGACATGGAGCAGATTTTCAAGCGTATTGAATTAGGCATCGGTGTTATGCATATTCATACATCTGGTACTCCGATCAATCTATTATTTATTTAGTTGAACAATTTATTTACACATTTCAATGAAAATAGTCTAATGTTTATTATGTTTTTATTTAAGGTGCTTGTATGAAAAATTGATACGGGGGACGGAATTGTCAAACAGATTCTGTTTCTTCTCTTGCACCCTTGTCAATGCACCGGCAATTGGTATGAATGCACTTTTAGTAAGAGACCACTTAACTGAGAGATTTATGGCCAGCAAGACAGAAAGATTGTTTCTTTTACCGTATAATACTGGAAACGGGTAAGATTTTCATTCTAATTTCATTCTAATCTTTAATTTATATCTTTTGCGTAGAAATTATCCATCTAAACTTTTTTAATATTTTACAGTGGACACTGGTTGTTGGTTGCCATTAATCCTACAAGAGAAGTGGTCTATTATCTGAATTCATTGGATACTGATTGGTCAACATATCAGGATATGAAGGATGTGGTTGATACGTAAGTGAGATTGTTCAAAATATTCGTGTGTATTTGTATATTTAATTATTTCTGTGAGATTGTTCTAAATTTACGTTTTTCTTTTATAGAGCAATACTCGTATACCGAGCACAAAGAGAATCTCGAGTAGCACGGGCTAAAGCAACCAACGTTACATGGGTCAAAGTGGAGGTATATTAATTTTCACAATGTTGCTTATTAGTGATGCTACTTGATAACACAAAACAACTATATATTAATTCTTGTTTGTCTATGTGTAGTGCCCTCGTCAGCGTAATGGCATAGACTGCGGGTATTTCGTTTTGAGGTTTATGAGAGAAATCCTTCAAATGGATCGATTAGAGATTCCTATTACGGTATGCATGGATTTATAACTTAGGATTTATTTTAATATTTATCGGATATGTCATATAATTTATTATTTTTAACTAAATCATGCATATTTTGTTTTGTTATGTAGTACTTTGATGAATACGCGTGTTCTCATTACACGAAGGATAAATTGCAAGAAATTAAGGAGGAATTGTGCGAATACCTTATTGAAAAAAGAAACCTATATATATAAGGTATAGGATTATGGGATTATGTGAATGTATAGTTTTGTGAATGGTTTATATTATGGGATAGTATAGTTTTGTGAATGGTTTATGTTATTTATGTGATTTTGGAATGTAATTGTATAGTTTTATGAATGGTTAATGTAAATGACTTGAATTATAATGGAAATGGTTTATGTGGTTTATGTGATTTATGGGATTAGTGGAAATGGTTAATGAACCATACTAGAAATTGTTAATGGAAATTTGAAATATACAGGTTTATTGAAATGGCTTGAATTATACAGGTTTCTGCATAAAAAAATTGTTAAAATGGGATTTTGAAAAAAATCATTAAAATTATATGTAGAGAAAAGACAACGCTTTCTAGAAAAAGCGCTGTCTATAGTTCACAACAGAAAGCGCTTTTCCTAAAAAGCGCCCTCTAAAGGTATAGAAAAATTGATAACTAAAATTATAGGCAAACATTAGACAGCGTTTTAAAAAGCGCTGTCTAAAGGGGGCCTTTAGACAACGCTTTTTCTTGAAAAAACGCCCTCTAAAGGTATAGAAAAATTGATAACTAAAATTATAGGCAAACATTAGACAGCGCTTTTTCTTGAAAAAGCACCCTCTAATGTATACTTTAGAGAGCGGTTTTTCATAAATAAAAATGATAACACGAAAATGTATCATATATTTGCCTTGATTTACGACTAATAATTATGTTATTTCAGTCCAAGTTACGATTATTCCGCAAGTATTCTAGTGTTTTCACAGGTATTGCGTTGTCCAAGCCAAAAAGGAGCTAAGTAGAAAAACATGAAGAAATGAGAAGAAAACAGGAAGAATCAATGAGAAAAATAGCAGAAATGAAAAGTGGTGTGTGTGACGACCGTCACACACCTGCCACTACCGTCACGTTCCCATTGCTCATCACGACCATCATGACCACACCACGATCGTCATGCGCTCAATTATGGATATTATGTTCAGAACGCAGACATGGAAAAAGAAGCCCAATGCAGTCAAGCACGTTGAGCAGTTTCTCCTACATTCTCTCAACCTTAACTTCAACGGTACATGATCCATTCTCCCTAAAACTTCTCAACCACCAAAGGATGTGCTCCTATATTTTCTCCAACGTTAAGGCAATGCTTTGGATATAAATACAGAAGACATTGAAGAACACGGAACAACAACACCATATAGAGAATTTACCCGAATTGATGCAGAATTATTTTTCCGAACTTTTACTTTCTTTGCATTCTTTGTTTCATTTCCCATTCCTTGTTTACCATCACTTGAAATAGTGATACTTTCTCACATTGAGGAGCTATTGCACAATAGTTAGAATCTTGTTTTCAACCTTCATCATTCGTTATTCCGATACATAGAGCAAAAGCCTACCGACTTGTGGAGGAATTGCGAGAATCAACTTATTCCAAATTTATCAGGTTTTTATTCATTAATCGTAATAATAGCATTATCGTTTCCCATTGCAATGTTGAATTTACTATTTTGCAATTTATTTTCATGCATGTTTGTTTTAATTAATATGTCTAGCTAAATCCGATTTATCGGTATATAATTAAGTTAACCGGAATGGATTCGATAATCCTAAGCTAAAACCATAAACAACTTATTTTCTGGCCGCGATTTCTTAATTAAAATTGGATTTTTGTTACGAGAGTAAAAAGGTAGTAAAGGTTAGGATCAAGATCCACGAGAGTGTGAGATTTTAACTGGATAGCTGAAATCGGACATTGGTTTTAAAAATAGCGAGAGCGCTTTAAAGTTAATTAGACTGTATTAGTTTTCAAAAAGTGTTTTTAAACTCAAATGGGCTAGCGATAGCAAACATTATGATTTAGGAATATAGTCCGAAGCAAGATTCACGAGAGTGTGAGGTGAGGGCTTTTAAACTGATATTTTCTACAGAAAAATAATGTGACTCATTTTTATATGCTTAGGTTTTTATTAAATCCACGATGGTATACTAAGTTACGTACCGATATTCTAATATTAACTAGTTTATTCCGACAATTTAGATTCCCTTTAGTTTCCCTTTTTGAACTTAAAACCAAAACATCTTCGCCTTAGCTAAACACAGTAACAAACCGTAGCACTAGGTTGATTGTCAGGTCTCCGTGGGATCGATATCTTTATTACTACACGATAGGCTGTGCACTTGCAGTTAGTAACCGTTAGACTCAGAAAGTCGTGATCAAAAAGCGTTGTCTTTACCTACGACAACGCAACCTTAGGCAGTGCTTTTAAGCGATGTCTAAGGCCTAAAAAAGCGTTGTCTAATGTCTTGTTTGGCGTAGTGAGATCCAAGGTTCACTTCCAGATTTTGGGAGAGTTTGCAAGAAGCTTTGGGATCGAAACTAAGATTGAGTTCGGCTTATCACCCGCAGACGGATGGACAGACGAAGAGAACTATACAATCATTGGAGGACTTGTCGAGAGCTTGTGTACTTGAACAAGGAGGTGCTTGGGATAACCATTTGTCGTTGATTGAGTTCACTAATAATAATAGTTATCATTCGAGTATTCGAATGGCGCCTTTTGAAGCTTTGTATGGTCGGAGGTATCAGACGACTTTGTGTTAACATGAATCTGGTGAGAGTGTAGTATTGGACTTGAGATTGTTTAGAAGACTACTAAAAAGGTGAAGCTAATTCGGGAAAAGATGAAAGCTTCGCAGAGTAGGCAGAAAAGCTACCATGATGAGATAAGAAAAGATCTTGAGTTTCAAGAGGGAGACCATGTGTTCTTGAGAGTCACTCCGGTGAGCGGTGTTGGACGTGCATTGAAGTCAAGAAAGCTTACTCCTCGATTTATTGGTCCATATAAGATTTCTGCAAGAGTTGGACTTGTTTCCTACAGAGTGGTGTTGCCACTAAATTTGTCGAATTTGCATGATGTTTTCCATGTGTCTCAACTTCGGAAGTATGTTCCGGATCCGTCACACGTGATTCTAATGGATGATGTAGAAGTAAGGGATAACCTTACGGTTAAGGCTTTACCAATACGGATTGAAGACCGCGAGGTGAAACAATTAAGAGGTAAAGAGATCACTCTTGTGAAGGTAGTGTGGGGAGGCGCTACCGGTGGAAATATGACTTGGGAATTATAGAGCAGGATTTGAGAGTCCTATCCGGAGTTATTCGTATAAGGTAAATTTTCGAGGACGAAAATATTCTAAGTGGGGGGAGAGTTGTAACGCCCTGTTTTATATTATTTATTATTCTTAATTATATTCATGTGTTGATATGTATAATTATGTGACTATGTGTATTTTGTGATGTTTTGGGTACCGTTGGTGGGGGGTAGTAGCCTTAAGAATAAGATTTCAAGGTGTTAGGGGTGTGTGAGCAAAATTGTAAAAACTTGGTGGTGTGAGGAGTATAGCTAATTATTTAAATTAGTTACTACTTATTTAGTTAAATAATAGAAGGAGATTATTATTTATATAAGTATTTAGCTTATTACTATTGTTATTATTTTAAATAGTTGGATTAAATAATAATAAGATAATAAGATAATAATATAAGAAATAAGGGAACTAGGGAGAAAGTGGTTTTACGTGAAAACAAGAGAGAAAGAGAGAAGTGAGGTTAAGGCAGGTAAGGGTGGGATTCTAACTATCTAAGGGATACCATGATGATTGGTAAGTAATTTCTAACATGTAGGGTTTTGAATTTTCTTCTCTTTGTTCATGAATGTGATGGTTTTGGTGAGTGATTGATTCTTGATAATTCAATGGATTGTATGTTGTTGTGTTGATTTCTGTTGAAAATTGTGTCTTGTGTGATTGTTGTTGTTGAATTCGTTGGATTTAGTGGCGTATGATGTAAATGTGGAGTGTTGAAGCGTGATGTGGCTAAGTTTGTGTATGCTTGTTTGACTTGTCAGAAGTCGAAGGTGGAACATCATAAACCTACTGGTCTCACATACATCAGTTCATAACAGAAGAACCAAAACATACACCAGAAAAATCAGAGAGAAAAAGATTCGCATTCACACATCGAAATTGAACAGCAAACATACACACAGTTGAGAAAAGAGTCCCAGAACCCACACAGATACTCACACCAGTTCACACATCAGCACAGAAACGAAAAGACTCTGGGAGACACAAACATACTGAGAGAAGATACGCAGAAACAATACACACTCAGATTCAAAATCACACCCATTCCCAGAAATCACAAACAACACACAGCACCAACAAAAACAACGGCAACAATATAAGCATTGCAATCACAGTGTTCGCATATTCATAAAGTTCAGGACAGTATTCAAGCAATATCAAACATTTATGCTAACATTTATCCTGATACATTTATATAAAACATTCACGTACAACAACAACAATGTTCCCTAATAATGTATGAAGCAAGAACAACAACAACAACGTACCTCTTCTTTTCGTTTTCGTCTTCTCCTTCACGAATGCAAGAATGAACGATGGCAACAGTGACGACAACGGTTTCAAAACGACGGCAACGGTGACGGCAAAGGTTTCAGAAAGACGGCAAAGAAAGCAAGGGTTTTAGAAAGCATGCAAGAACGATTGAACGGAAGGGTTTCAGTAGAAAGAAATGGTCGAGAGCCGAAAATGAAAAGAAGTTTCTGAAAATGATATGAAATGTGTTTTATATTTTAATTCATAAATGACCTTAGAGGGCGCTTTTCAAAAAGCGCTTTCTTAAGTGCTACCTATAAGAGCGCTTTCCTTAGAAAGCGCTTTCTAAACTGAGGAGAATTTAAGACCTATAGCAACGCTTTCTGAAAGCGCATTCTAAGGTTAACCTATAAGAGCGCTTTTTTAAAGCGCTTTCTAAGGTAAAACCTATAGCAGCGCTTTTCAAAAAGCGCTTTCTAAGGTGGCTTCCATTTAGGGCATTTAACAGCGCTTTTAAAAAATGCTTTCTAAAGGCTGTCTTTTACAACGCTTTTTTTTAGCGAAATTTTTTAAAGACCTATAGCAGCGCTTTGTCCAAAAAGTGCTGTCTTTGGTGCGATGTGAAAAGCCAATTTTGGCATAGTGACTCCGAGGGGGCATGATGCCATTTGGGTGACGGTGGATAGACTGACAAAGTCGTCACATTTCACTCCGATTAATATCAGTTTTCCTTTGCAGAGGTTGGAAGATATTTATATTCGGGTGATTGTGATGTTGCATGGAGTTACATTGAGTATTGTGTCGGATAGAGATCCAAGGTTCACTTCTGGATTTTGGGATAGTTTACGAGAAGCTTTGGATCGAAACTGAGGTTGAGTTCGGCTTATCACCCGCAGACAGATGAACAGACGAAGAGAACTATACAATAATTTGAGGACTTGTCGAGAGCTTGTGTGCTTGAACAGGGAGGTGCGTGGGATAGCCATTTGCCGTTGATTGAGTTCACTTATAATAACAGTTATCATTCCAGTATTGGAATGGCACATTTTGAAGCTTTTTATGGTCGGAGGTGTCGGACGCCTTTGTGTTAACATGAATATGGTGAGAGTGTAGTACTTGGACCTGAGATTGTTTAGCCGACTACTAAAAAGGTGAAGTTGATTCGAGAAAAGATGAAAGCTTCGCAGAGTAGGCAGAAGAGCTACCATGATGAGAGGAGAAAAGATCTTGAGTTTCAAGAGGGAGACCATGTGTTCTTAAGAATCACTCCGGTGACTGGTGTTGGACGTACATTGAAGTCAAGAAAGCTTACTCCTCGGTTTATTGCTCCATATCAGATTTCTGCAAGAGTTGGACTTTTTTCCTACATAGTGTCGTTGCCGCCCAATTTGTCAAATTTGCATGATGTGTTCCATGTGTCTCAGCTTCAGAAGTATGTCCCGGATCCTTCACACGAGATTCTGATGGATGATGTAGAAGTAAGGGATAACCTTACGGTTAAGGCTTTACCAATACGGATTGAAGACCGCGAGGTGAAACAATAGAGACGTAAAGAGATCACTCTTGTGAAGGTAGTGTGGGGAGGTGCTACCGGTGGAAATATGACTTGGGAATTAGAGAGCAGGATCTGAGAGTCGTATCCGGAGTTATTCGTATAACGCAAATTTTTGAGGACGAAAATATTCTAAATGGGGGAGAGTTGTAACGCCCTGTTTTATATTATTTATTATTCTTAATTATATTCATGTGTTGATATGTATAATTATGTGACTATGTGTATTTTGTGATGTTTTGGGTACCGTTGGTGGGGGGTAGTAGTCTTAAGAATAAGATTTCAAGGTGTTATGGGTGTGTGAGCAAAAGTGTAAAACTTAGTGGTGTGAGGAGTATAGCTAAATATTTAATTTAGTTACTACTTATTTAATTAAATAATAGGAGGAGATTATTATTTAAATAAGTATTTAGTTTATTACTATTGTTACTATTTTAAATAGTTGGATTAAATAATAATAACATAATAATATAATAATATAAGAAATAAGGGAAATAGGGAGAAAGTGGTTTTATGTGAAAACAAGAGAGAAAGAGAGAAGAGGAGCTAGGGCAATGGAGGAGAAGAGGGAGAACCTTCATTGCTAAGGTTGAAGTTTTTGGCAAAACTCTAAGGTAAAGGGGGGGGGGGGGGGGGGGTGGGTTTAACTATCTAAGGGATACCATGATGATTGGTGGGTGGTTTCTAACATGTAGGGTTTTGAATTTTCTTCTCTTTGTTCATGAACGAGATGGTTTTGGTGAGTGATTGATTCTGGATAATTCAATGGATTGTATGTTGTTGTGTTGATTTCTGTTGAAAATTGTGTCTTATGTGATTGTTGTTGTTGAATTCATTGGATTGAGAGGCGTATGTTGTAAATGTGGAGTGTTGAAGCGTGATGTGGCTAAGTTTGTGTATGCTTGTTTGACTTGTCAGAAGTCGGAGGTGGAACATCAGAAACCTGCTGGTTTGATGCAACCGTTAGATATTCCAAAGTGGAAGTGGGACATCATTTCTATAGATTTTGTGACTGGATTGCCTAATACTCCGAGAGGGCATGATTTCATTTGGATAGAGTGACAAAGTAGGTACATTTCATTCCGATTAATATCAATTTTCCTTTGCAGAGGCTGACAGAGATTTATATTCGGGTGATTGTGAAGTTGCATGGAGTTCTGTTGAGTACTATGTCGGATAGAGATCCCAGGTTCACTTCCAGATTTTGGGAGAGTTTGCAAGAAGCTTTGGGATCGAAACTGAGATTGAGTTTGGCTTATCACTCGCAGATGGATGGACAGACGAAGAGAACTATACAATCATTGAAGGACTTGTCGGGAGCTTGTGTGCTTGAATAGGGAGGTGATTGGGATAGCCATTTGCCGTTGACTGTGTTCTCTTATAATAACAGTTATCATTCCACTATTGGAATGGCGCCTTTTGAAGCTTTGTATGGTTGGAGGTGTCAGACGCTTTTTTGTTAACATGAATCTGGTGAGAGTGTAGTACTTGGACCTGAGATTGTTCAGCAGACTACTAAAAAGGTGAAGTTGATTCGGGAAAAGATGAAAGCTTCGGAGATGTGGCAGAAGATCTATCATTATGAGAGGAGAAAAGATCTTGAGTTTCAAGAGGGAGACCATGTGTTCTTGAGTGTCACTCCGGTGACCGGTGTTGTACGTGCATTGAAGTCGAGAAAGCTTACTCCTCAGTTTATTGGTCCATATCAGATTTCTGCAAGAGTTGGACTTATTGCCTACAGAGTGCCGTTGCCACCTAATTTATCGAATTTGCATGATGTGTTCCATGTGTCACAGCTTCCGAAGTATGTTCTGGATCCGTCACACGTGATTCCGATGGATGATGTAGAAGTAAGGGATAACGTTACGGTTAAGGCTTTACCAATAAGGATTGAAGACCGTGAGGTAAAACAATAGAGAGGTAAAGAGATCACTCTTGTGAACATAGTGTAGGGAGGCACTGCAGGTGGAAATATGACTTGGTAATTAGAGAAAAGGATGTGAGAGTCGTATCCGGAGTTATTCGTATAAGGTAAATTTTCGAGGACGAAAATATTCTAAGTGGGGGAGAGTTGTAACGCTCCGTTTTATTTTAATTATTATTCGTAATTATATTATTGTGTTGATATGTATATTATGTGACTATGCATATTTTGTGATGTTTTGGGTACCGTTGGTGGGGGTAGTAGTCTTAAGAATAAGATTTCAAGGTGTTAGGGGTGTGTGAGCAAAAGTGTAAAACTTGGTGGTGTGAGGAGTATAGCTAATTATTTAAATTAGTTACTACTTATTTAATTAAATAATATGAGGAGATTTTTATTTAAATAAGTATTTAGTTTATTACTATTGTTATTATTTTAAATAGTTGGATTAAATTATAATAATATAATAATATAATAATATAAGAAATAAGGGAAATAGGGAGAAAGGGGTTTTACGTGAAAACAATAGAGGAAGAGAGAAGAGGGGCTAGGGCAAAGGAGAAGAAGAGGGAGAACCTCGATTGCTAAGGTTGATATTTTTGGCAAAACTCTAAGGTAAGGGTGGGGTTCTAACTATCTAAGGGTTACCATGATGATTGGTGGGTGGTTTCTAATATGTAGGGTTTTGAATTTTCTTCTCTTTTTTCATGAACGAGATGGTTTTGGTGAGTGATTGATTTTTGGATAATTCAATGGATTATATGTATTTGTGTTGATTTCTGTTGAAAATTGTGTCTTATGTGATTGTTGTTGTTGAATTCATTGGATTGAGAGGCGTATGTTGTAAATATGGATTGTTAAAGCGTGATGTTGCTAAGTTTATGTATGCTTGTTTGACTTGTCAGAAGTCGAAGGTGGAACATCAGAAACCTGCTGGTTTGATGCAACCGTTAGATATTCCAGAGTGGAAGTGGGACATCATTTCTTTGGATTTTGTGACCGGATTGCCTAATACTCCGAGAGGGCATGATGTCATTTGAGTAGTGGTGGATAGACTGACGAAGTCGGCACATTTCATTCTGATTAATATCAGTTTTTATTTTCCAGAGGCTGGCAGAGATTTATATTCGGGTGATTGTGAAGTTGCATGGAGTTCCATTGAGTACTATGTCAGATAGAGATCCCAGGTTTACTTCCAGATTTTGGGAGAGTTTGCAAGAAGCTTTGAGATCGAAACTGAGATTGAGTTTGGCTTATCACCTGCAGACGGATGGACAGACGAAGAGAACTATACAATCATTGAGTTCACTTACAAAAGCAGTTATCATTCACGTATTGGAATGTCGCCTTTTGAAGCTTTGTATGGTCGGAGGTGTCGGACGCCATTCTGTTAACATGAATCTGGTGAGAGTGTAGTACTTGGACCTGAGATTGTTCAGTAGACTATTGAAATGGTGAAGCTGATTAGGGAAAAGATGAAAGCTTCGCATAGTAGGCAGAAGAGCTACCATGATGAGAGGAGAAAAGATCTTGAGTTTTAAGAGGGAGACCATGTGTTTTTAGGAGTCACTCTGGTGACCGGTGTTGGACGTGTATTGAAGTCGAAAAAGCTTCCTCCTCAGTTTATTGGTTCATATCAGATTTCTGTAAGAGTTGGAACTGTTGCCTACAGAATGGCGTTGCCACCCAATTTGTCGAATTTGCATGATGTGTTCCATGTGTCACGACTTCGGAAGTATGTTCCATATCCGTCACACGTGATTCCGATGGATGATGTAGAAGTAAGGGATAACCTTACGGTTAAGGCTTTACCAATATGGATTGAAGACCGCGAGGTGAAACAATTGAGAGGTAAAGAGATCACTCTTGTGAAGGTAGTGTGGGGAGGCGCTTCCGGTGGAATATGATTTGGGAATTAGAGAGCAGGATGTGAGAGGTGTATCTGGACTTATTCGTATAAGGTAAATTTTCGAGGACGAAAATATTCTAAGTGGGGGAGAGTTGTAACGCCGCGTTTTATTTTAATTATTATTCGTAATTATATTCATGTGTTGATATGTACAATTATGTGACTATGCGTATTTTGTGATGTTTTCGGTACTGTTGGTGGGGAGCAGTAACCTTAAGAATAAGATTTAAAGGTGTTTGGGGCGTGTGAGCAAAAGTGTAGAACTTGGTGGTGTGAGGAGTATAGCTAATTATTTAAATTAGTTACTACTTATTTAATAAAATAATAGGAGGAGATTATTATTTAAATAAGTATTTAGTTTATTACTGTTGTTACTATTTTAAATAGTTGGATTAAATAATAATTATATAACAATATAAGAAATAAGGGAAATAGGGAGAAAGTGGCTTTACGTGAAAACAAGAGAGAAAGAGAGAAGAGGAGCTAGGGCAATGGAGAACAAGAGGGAGAACCTCCATTCCTAAGGTTGTAGTTTTTGGAAAAACTCTAAGGTAAGAGTGGGGTTCTAACTATCTAAGGGTTACCATGATGATTGGTGGGTAGTTTCTAACATGTAGGGTTTTGAATTTTCTTCTCTTTGATCATGAATGTGATGGTTTTGGTGAGTGATTGATTCTTGATAATTTAATGGATTGTACGTTGTTGTGTTGATTTTTGTTGAAAATTATGTCTTGTGTGATTGTTGTTGTTGAATTCGTTGGATTGAGAGGCGTATGTTGAAAATGTAGAATTTTGAAGCGTTATGTGGCTAAGTTTGTGTATGCTTGTTTGACTTGTCTGAAGTCGAATATGGAACATCAAAAACCTGCTGGTTTAAAGCAACCGTTAGATATTCCAGAGTTGAAGTGGGACATCATTTCTATGGATTTTGTGACTGGATTGCCTAATACTCCGAGAGGGCATGATGTCATTTGGGTAGTGGTAGATAGACTGACGAAGTTGGCCAATTTCATTCCGATTAATATCAGTTTTCCATTATAGAGGCAAGCCGAGGTTTATATTCGGGTGATTGTGAAGTTGCATGGAGTTCCATTGAGTATTGTGTCGGATAGAGATCCAAGGTTCACTTCCAGATTTTGGGAGAGTTTGCAAGAAGCTTTGGGATCGAATCTGAGATTGAGTTCGGCTTATCACCCGCAGACGGATGGACTGTCGAAGAGAACTATACAATCATTGGAGGATTTGTCGAGAGCTTGTGTGCTTGAACGGGGAGGTGCTTGGGATAGCCATTTGTCATTGATTGAGTACACTTATAATAACAGTTATCATTCCACTATTGGAATGGCGCCTTTTGAAGCTTTGTATGGTTGGAGGTGTCGGACGCTTTTCTGTTAACATGAATTTGGTGAGAGTGTAGTACTTGGACCTGAGATTGTTCAGCAGACTACTAAAAAGGTGAAGTTGATTCGGTAAAAGATGAAAGCTTCGCAGAGTAGGCAGAAGAGCTACCATGATGTGAGGAGAAAAGATCTTGAGTTTTGAGAGGGAGACCATGTGTTCTTGAGAGTCACTCCGGTGACCGGTGTTGGATGTGCATTGAAGTCGAGAAAGCTTACTCCTCGGTTTTTTGGTCCATATCAGATTTATGCAAGAGTTGGACATGTTGCTTACAGAGTGGCGTTGCCACCCAATTTGTCGAATTTGCATGATTTATTCCATGTGTCACAACTTCGGAAGTATGTTCTGGATCCATCACACGTCATTCCGATGGATGATGTATAAGTAAAGGATAACCTTACGGTTAAGGCTTTACCAATACGGATTAAAGACTGCGAGGTGAAACAATTGAGAGGTAAAGAGATCACTCTTGTGAAGGTTGTGTGGGGAGGCGCTGCCGGTGGAAATATGTAATACCCCGTATTTTATTTTGCTCTAGATAATACTGGTTCTGATCAACTGGGTTCCAGTGTACTCTGTGAAATTATCTACAAAGATAATTAGAGTAACTGACGAGCTCAAAGCAGGTCAAATTAATATTATTTGACCCTGAGGATTTATCAAGTGATACATTAGAGACAAATTGGACATTTAAGTTAGTGTTACTAACTAAATGATATCTCTACATATCATAACCATTTCCTTTCCTATTCATTTGTCACAAAAATAGAAAGAATAGAGAGATGAAGTAGAGAGAAGGAAGAGCAAAAGGAGAAAAGAGAAAGGAAACCTAGAAGTTGAAGAATAACTTGGATCATCATCTCTTCTTCATCAAATCAACCCAATATCTTCTCCATCTTCTTCATCTTGTTGTTGGTGAGTTCTAGTTAGAACCCTAAGTATAGAAACTTAGGTTAGAACTTGAATAAAAATGGTGAAATTTAATTAATCATGTTAAATGGTGTTTGCTATTGTTGAAATATGAAATAGAACACATTATATGATTGGGTTGTGTGAGAAATTGATGTTTGATACTTGCTATTATGATGAGCTATGTGTTGATGAGTTTCCATTGTATTTCATGTTGAAAATGATAGGTTTTTGACCTCTGGTTCAGTGGTAACCAGTTACTCGATTTGGGGTAACCGGTTACTTGCAGGAAAAATAGCTCTTTTTACGCAAAAATGAACTGAGTAACCGGTTACTCATTTTGAGGTAACCGGTTACCCAATTTAATTTTGGCTACTGTCTGCGCAGGAAGAATGTGTAACCGGTTACTCAGTGTGAGGTAATCGGTTACCACTGTTGTGTTTTTGAAAAATGTTGAAAAATTAATATCTTTTAAACTGTGTTTTCGATCGAGGCATTTTTAATACTGATGGAAAGCTGTGGAAATATCCTACGGGATAAAAGTGAAAAGTATCGATTTCGATACCCGATTAAATAATCGGAGGGAAACCAAGAGTTATGTGACTTATGATTGAATTATTATATGTGATCCTATTATGCAAATTGTATTATGCTATGTGTAATCAATTGTTGCTAAACATGATTGAGAGAATATGCATGTTAAAATATGGAATAGGTAGAGTGATGAAACCTTACTATGAACCTATATTAGAACCTAATAATGAGCTAGGAAATTGATAAATAATCTAATGACGACGATCGCGCGTACGAGGCCGAGGCGTGTGCCCAATACCGAATGGTATAGAAAAGAATAATACACTAGTATGGAACATGTGTAAACTATGTTAAGTATTTAGAAAAGGCAAAAGATGCCTAAAGGCGAATGTGGCCTTGTGATTGTCGAATACAATCACGTTTGTGTATATGATCACGTAATCGTAACCATTTCCCTTGAGATGCAGTTTCATGAGTAACAAACTCCTCTGAAACGTACGCATAACTACTTGGCAGGTTTGATTCCCGCGTGTGAGTACGAATGGAGCCTACGGGTAAAGAGACTTGCGATGGTTAACAGAACATGAGAAGTGACAGTTCACGGTTAATAGGTCGATGAACGCGAATCCATTTCATATGTCAAGTAGGTTACAAGGATCCATGACTTGGGTCGACTTCTAGACGTAGAAGCGGACGGGAAAAGGGGATGCCTTGGAAAGGTTACCGATTAGTGAGAACTTTTAGTTAACAGACTCATAAACATGTATCCATATAGTGTGAAAGTGTAGACTCAAGGTCACTTCCCTTCCCTTGACTTGAGTTAGAATGATAGAACCTTGTAAAGCCGAGAGAATCAATAAGATAGGGAACTCACTGAGATTTAATATCTCACCCCATGTTGTTGATTATATTACAGGTGCTTCAGGTTCCGCGAAGGGTAAGGATATGGCCATTTGATTATCCTTACTTATCTTGGCTTTTGGGATGGCAAGACTTCCGTTGTTGGAGTTTATTTTCGAGATCATTGTGTTCACCTAGTTCTTAGTGCATTGGAACATCTTGTATATATTATGCCATAGTTTTTTTTAGTATGTTGTATTTTGGGCATGTATATGTACAATGTGTTAACTAGGAATTATGGTATTTCAATACCAAAACTTGGATTCATGTATAATAGGTTAGATGGCTACTAACGAGGATCACCCACATGATGATGATCACCCACATGATGATGATTACCCACATGATGATGATCCTATTCAGGATGAAAGTCAAAAATCTATGGAAGAAGAGATTAAAAGAGGAATAACCGTTATGAAGAAAGTGATATGTGCTAGAGATCAAGGCATCATTTTAGATGTGCATTGGAGCCCTTCAGGCACTCTTGTTGAGCCTAACAGTCATACCTTGACAAGTTTCATTAGTGCACTTGTAAGGAATGCGATTCCTATTACTTGTGATGATTGGAGAAACAAACAGTTGAAGGAACACAAAGAAAATATTTGGAATGAGATAAAGGTACCATAATTATGTCTTTAATTATGCCAACTAATCATGTATTTTAAATTATTTGTACTAACCAATGTGTATGGTTTTTTTAGAGGTGCTTCAACGTTGAGGAAGAAAGAAAAGCTTATTTGATCAGATTGGCAGGGAAGCTCCTAAGAGGGTTTAGGACATATTTAAACCGCACCTTTCATAAGGATGCTGAAGGTAACTTTGTTGATGCAGAGTATCCATCTAAATATGCAAGTTTGATTTCACCACAAGAATGGGTAATGTTTAAAGCCAAACGACAAACCCCGACATTTAAGAGTTTAAGTGCAATTAATCGGGAAAGAGCATCAGCTCCCCAGTATCGATACAGGGAAGGACGTGTTGGATATGGACGTTTGGAGCAATCTTTGGTAAGTATCAATAAATTGCAATGATATAATAATTGTTCAACATGAGTTATATTTGATCATATTATTTGGCTTTATATGTAGTTACAAAAGGCGAATAGCTCTGAAACATCTCTTCCTGCACATGTCTTGTGGAAGGAAGCCCGTGTGGGCAAGTCTGGAGTTGTTGCAGAAGAGGTTCTACAAGTATTTGAGAAATGTGTAACTATAACAATATTTCTTTAATTAAATCAAAACTTTATTAACAAATATTTGACAAATATTCGATATTCATCTGATTTTCATGAGGCGTTATCTCAGTCTGTATCTCCAGATGATTCCAAGAGCATACTTAGTCGGGCATTAGATGTCCCTGAGTATTCTGGTCGGGTGAGGGGTAAGGGATTTGGGATCACTCCGACCTCCTTGAATATTAAAAAAGGAAAGGCTCCTAGTAATACAGAACTTGAAGCTAGATTAGAAGCACTGCAAGCTGAAGTTCGGGAATTAAGAAAGGAGAAAGAAAGGGATAACGCTTTAGGTTTTAGAGATGGATCGGAGAAAGATAGTATCAACTGCAGCTTTCGACCGAATATTCCAGAGGTAACTATATATATTTTTATGAAATTAAATTAGTAGCTTAAATTATTTAAATGACATATATACACATTAACAATGTCATATTTATTTTTGGTTTTAGGGCGTTTCCCATTGTCAGCTCTTCTTATCTTCACCAACTTATCGGAAGGTTGGCAAGGGAAAAGTGTATAACACTTCGGTAGAATTACTTCACAATAACCCACTCCCTACTGGATGCATGAAAGTATCGGTTGATATTGCTACAGAGGCGGGTGCATTATTACCCTATCCTGACGATGTTTCGGATGCAACATTGGTGGGAGATGCTATAGGGTCGTATGTTGCATGGCCGTCAAACCTCATACTCATAGGATATGAGGTATGCTTAAAACCGTTATGAACCTTTGTTAACCTTAATGTGTAGATTCAAAGATTTTACGAGCTTTTTATTTTCATTTTTTACATGGTAATGTTATTTAGACTCCAACAAGATCCAAAACAAAGGATAAGGGGATTCCGGAGCATACCGAGTCCGTTGTCTCAAAAAAAGAGGTACATCACAATTATATGATATTTATGCATGGAAAATGTTAAATTGGATATCTTATACTTCATCTAACAAATTATATGATATATAGCTGCCTGGTAAAGAGATTAGCAACGTTTCAACACAGAAAAATGTTGGTGCTAAGAAGAACAGGGCTAGAAAACAACCTATCTCCAAGTTTAGGCCGTGCCTTCAGACGTTTCTACAATTGACAGATATTCTGACCGGAGGTGTTCGTCTTATACATATGGAGAAAGGTATATATGGCTTTGAACATGAACAAAATATTGGTAATGAAGACTTCGAGCAAGTTTTCAATCATGAAGAATTGGGCGTTAGTGTTGTCAATACATACGTGAGGTATATATCCGATCTACTTTGGTATATTAATTGAACAACTTATTTACTTTATGTTTTAAATGAATAGTATAATGTTAATGATGTTTTTATTTAAGGTTTCTGTATGACAAAGTTATGCGCCCACGTGGATTGCAGCAAAGATTTGCATTCTTATGCCCCGCGTCTGTCAACTTATCCTTAATAATAAATAAACCAGATGAGGTCCTGGCATATGTACGCGACGTCTTTATGGACAACCAAGAAACGGAAAAGTTGTTCCTTTTACCGTTTAATACTGGGTTAGATTTTCATTCTAAATTCATCTATTATAGTTTTTTTTGTATTTTGACGTCGTGTAGAAAGTTTCCATCTAACACTTGTTTAATCTTACAGTGGACATTGGTTGTTGGTCGCAATTAATCCTAGCAGAGAAGTGGTGTATTATCTGGATTCGTTAGGAAATGATTGGACAACATACCCGGATATTAAGAAATGTATTGACACGTAAGTGAGATTGTTCTAAATATGAATGTGTATATTTATTTGTTTGTTTATTTATTTATGTGAATTGTTCTAAATATTCATTTATATTTTATTAGCGTTATACAAGCTTTCCAAGCACTACGAGATGGCCAAGTACCAAAGAGGAGAGTCAACCCCATTACATGGAATACAGTGAAGGTATATTAATTATCACATGTTTTATTATATTAGTGATGCTACTTGATAAAACTTAGGATTTATCCATATTTTCTTTTCATTGGTAGTGTCCTCGGCAACGTAATGAAATAGATTGCGGATATTTCATGTTGAGGTTTATGAGAGACACTCTTTTTTTGGATTGAATAGAGATTCCATCCAATGTATGTATTTCTAACTTATGAGTTATTTTAATATTTAACACATATCTCTCATATAATGAAATAGTTAAAACTAAATCAAACTATGTTATATTATTATGTAGTACTTTGAAGAATGCAAGTGTGCTCATTACTCAATTTCTCAATTGGATGAAATTAAAGAGGATTGGTGTCAATACATTATGGAGCTCGGAGTTTTATAAGGTATAATATTGTACTCTTACTTTAATTGATGAGAATTTAAATATGTGTAACTTTCTAACTATAGACATTGTTGATGTATTCTTTTAATTGAATTACAATCTTTGTGTTCTTTCAGGACCTATGTAGATTTGAAGCAATGCTTTGGTTGGATGCAAAAGTACTAGTATAAGTAATATGTACATTGGTGTATATATATATTGGTTTGAATTGCCAATTGTTTTGGATATATAATTTTGGTGTAAATTGGTACATTTAAATAGGCCAAATTGGATTGATTTGAATCTCCAAATTGTGGTATTTTTCTGGAAAAAAAGTGGTTGAAAAACAGGTCAGATTCTGGTTGAAAAACCTGGTAAAAATTGTGGTTTAAAAAAATTTATATAAAAATTTTCGTATACCTTAGACAGCGCTTTACACTAAAAGCGCTGTCTAAGGTGCGGCTTAGAAAGCACTTTCACAAAAAGCGTTGTCTAAGGTATGCCTAAAAAAGTTCAAAAAGGTGGGGCTTAGAAAGCGCTTTCACCAAAAGCGCTGTCTAAGGTATACCTAAAAATGTTCAAAAAGGTGGGACTTAGACAGCGCTTTTGGTGAAAGCGCTGTTTAAGGTATACCTAAAAAATGTCAAAAAGGTGGGGCTTAGACAACGCTTTTACCAAAAGCGCTGTCTAAGGTATACCTAAAAAATGTCAAAAAGCGTTGTCTAATGGTACCATAGACAGCGCTTTTCATTAATTATACCCCCCTTTAGACAGCGCTTTTGGTATTACCCAAAGCGCTGTCTAAACCTTTAGCAGCGCAGGTTTAGACAGCGCTTAAAAGCGCTGTCTAAGGCCAAAAAAAGCGTTGTCTAAGGTCTTGTTTGGCGTAGTGTTTGATGTATGATGTTATATGTGGGTGTTACATTTGGTATCAGATCAGGTCGTATCCTCGACCTAGCCATGAAATAGTATAAGTATTTATTTCCGTTTCATATGCGTTGTGTCGCCATTGGTCTTAAGTGTTATATTTATGGCATTGAGCCTAATCAACTTAATCCTATCTGTATGACATTTAGGAACATGGCTGACGGACGTAAAAGCAATCATGGTAGACCCAGAACTTCTCCTGTTGGGACGAATCCGCCAGACGACGAGGAGTGTGTCCCATGGCCTCCGTTTTTGCAACAAATGCAGCAGCAGCAGCACAACCAGTTCATGCAACAGATGGTACAACAAATGAATTGGGGTCTTCATCCTCCAGTGGTTGTTCCAGATGCTGTAGGTGAAAGTTTTTGGGATTTCATCCGCATGAATCCTCTAGAATTTCATGGCGGATTAGATCCTGTGAAAGCTCATGAATGGATAGCTAGCATGGAGAGAATTTTCCTGATAGTCCATTGTAGTGAAGAGAACAAGGTGGTGTTCGCTTCTCACTCGTTGAAGGATCCTGCCATGAGGTGGTGGGAGAGTACCTCAGCCCTAATGACTATCGAAGAGGTGCCTTAGGTCTGGGAGCAATTTAAGATTACTTTTATGGAGAATTATTTCCCTAGTTCCTTGAGGACCCAGAAAGAATTTGATTTCCAACAATTGAGACAATATACTTTGACTGTGACTGCTTATGCTGAGAAGTTTGAGATTATGGCTGTTTACTCTAGGTAGACCGTATATGCTTCGGATGAAAGGTGGAAGATTGACCAATTTCTTTTTGGTTTGAAGGTTGAGATTTCTCATAGTGTGTCTCAAAGAGAGTTCACTAGTTATGCTCAATTGCTAAGGCAATGTTATATGGCAGAGAACAGTTTGACGAAAGTTCAGGCAGAAGGAGATTCACGTAGGTCGAGTCAGAATGATCGTGGGAGATCAAATCAACAGTTTAGGCCTAGGCAGCAAGCCTTCAAGGGAAAACAAGTTCAGGATTCTAGATCAAGTACGCCTCCTGTGTGTCGTACTTGTGGTAAGACGCATTTTGGTAGATGTAGTTTCAAAGGAATGAAGTGTTATCAGTGTCAAAAAATAGGTCATATGGCGAGGGATTGTCCTCAGAATAGGAATCAGACGCAAGGGAAGAGTACCGACCGAGTTTATACTTTGGATGTGACGAAAACAAAGGGCGGTAACTCTTTGATTTCTAGTACGTGTTTCGTTAATGGGAATCCTTGTTTTGTATTATTTGATTGTGGAGCAACACACTCTTTTGTGTCGATGCAATGTGTGAAGCGACTTGGGTTGCAAGGTATTTCGTTGTCTCCACCATGGTGGTTGCTACTGCCATTGATGAGATAGTTGAAATGCCTTTAATGTGTGAAAATTGTGTTTTATCTGTGGATGGGAGACTTTTTCAGATTGATCTTATTTGTTTACCGCTTAAGAAAGTGGATGTTGTTTTAGGAATGGATTTGCTTACTGCTAATTCGGTATTTATTGGTTGTGAAGAGAAGCTAATCATCATTCCATCCGTTGAAGCTACTCCGAAGGATGTGTTAACAACTATTTTAGAAGGTACGGTTGGAATGATAAATTTCTTGTTTGAGAAGGAAAAATCCGTTCTTTTGGTTCTCACTAAGGAGGAGAGTAGCAATCTTCAAGTTCTGAGTATTCCTGTAGTTCTTGATTTTTCCGAAGTTTTCCCCGAGAATATCACTTCTCTTCCTCCAAAAAGGGAAGTGGAATTCTCTATTGACCTGATACCGAGAACGACTCCTATATCCGTTTCTCCGTATCGGATGGCCCAACTTGAGTTAAGAGAATTGAAGGATCAATTGGAAGAACTAATGGCTAAGCATTTTGTCCGACCTAGTGTTTCGCCCTGGGGAGCTCCAGTGTTATTGGTAAAGAAGAAGGATGGTGGAATGCGGTTATGTATTGATTACCGGCAGTTGAATAAAGTCACCATCAAGAACAAATACCCATTAGCAAGGATAGAAGACCTGTTAGATCAATTGAAAGGAGCCAGTGTGTTCTCGAAGATTGATTTATGGTCGGGTTATCACCAAATCCGTGTGAAGAGTTCATATGTATCAAAGACCGCGTTTAGAACCCGTTATGGCCATTATGAATTCTTAGTAATGCCTTTCGGTGTGACGAATGCTCCGACAGTTTTTATGGATTATATGAATTGGATATTTCAACCTTACTTGGACCAATTTTTGGTGATCTTTATTGATGACATTCTTATTTATTCTCGTACTTCTATAGAGCACGAAGAGCATTTAAGAATCGTTTTATCGATCTTACAAGAGAGGCAACTTTTTGCTATGCTAAGCAAGTGTGAGTTTTGGATGTCGGAGGTTAGTTTTCTCGGTCATGTCATATCTCAAGGAGGTGTGGCGGTAGATCCATCATAAGTGGAAGCAGTGATTAATTGGGAGAGACCAAAGAATGTTTCCGAAGTTAGAAGTTTCTTGGGGCTGGCAGGTTATTATAGAAGGTTTATCAAGGGCTTTTCTCAATTGGCCTTACCAATGACTAAACTTACTCAAAAGGATTGTCCTTGTGAGTGGGATTCGGCTTGTGAACGAAGTTTTATGAGTTTGAAGGAGAGATTGATGACTGCTCCTGTTTTGATCATTTCTGATCCTAGCAGTCGTACGAGGTATTTTGTGATGCATCAAAGATGGGATTAGGAGGTGTATTAATGCAAGAGAGTCACGTGGTAGCTTATGCTTCTCGACAATTAAAGTTTCACGAGAAGAATTATCCGACGCATGATTTGGAATTGGCGGCGGTTGTTTTTACAGTGAAAGTGTGGCGTTATTATTTATATGGAGTACGTTTTGAGATGTTCACCGACCACAAGAGTTTGAAGTATCTATTTGACCAAAAAGAGTTGAACATGCATCAAAGGAGATGGATGGAGTATTTGAAGGATTATGACTTGGAACTAAAGTACCATTTGAGTAAAGCGAATAAAGTGGCAGGTGAATTAAGCCGAAAAGTGTTGAATAATGCCAAGTTGATGATGTTAGAGTATACCTTATTGGAAAAGTTTCGAGATCTTAATCTCCAATTTGTTTGGACTCCAAATGGTGTGATTATGGGAAACTTGAATGTTAATTCTACTCTAAGAGAGGAAATTCAACAAGGACAAGTATTGGATGAGAAGTTACAAGAATTGTTAGTTCAACCGGGTTTTGTGCGAGCTACCGATGGAATTATTCTATTTGACCAAAGGATTTGTGTTCCGGATGATGCGATGTTAAAAAGAATAATTTTGGAGGAAGCGCATAAGGGTGCTTTTACTATACATCCTGGTTCTTTGAAGATGTATCAAGACTTAAAGAGGGACTATTGGTGGTCCGGTATGAAAAGAGATATTGCGGTGTTGTGTCGGAGTGTGCGGTATGACAACAAGTAAAGATTGAACACCAAAGACCGGGTGGCTTGTTACAACCTTTAGAAATTCCGGTGTGGAAGTGGGATAGTATTTCTATGGACTTTACAGTTGGATTACCCCTTACTCAAGGTGGTTATGATTCAATTTGGATGATTATGGATAGGTTGACGAAATCTGCACATTTCTTAGCCGTAAAGACTACTTATAAGTCAAGTCATCTTGCAAGGTTGTTTATTTCGAAAATTGTGAGGTTGCACGGTATTCCCTCTAGTATTGTTTCGGATAGAGATCCAAAATTTACTTCAAGATTTTGGAGAGCCTTTCAACAATCTATGGGAACAAAGTTGTGTTTGAGTACGTCGAATCATCCGCAAACAGATGGTCAGACGGAACGGACAATACAAACGATGGAAGATATGTTAAGGGCTTGTGTACTTGAAAGTGGAGGAAACTGGATAGAACTTTTACCGTTGATTGAGTTTTCATACAACAATAGTTATCATGCAAGTATTGGTATGGCTCCTTACGAAGCATTGTATGGAAGGAAATGTAGGACGCCTTTGTGTTGGGCAGAAGTTGGCGAAGATAGAATTTTGGGACCCGAGATTATCCAAGAGACTACAAAAAAGATTAGAATGATCAGTGATAAAGTTAAACAAGCACAAAATCGTCAGAAGAGTTATGCGGATAACCGTAGGAGACCTTTAGAGTTCGATGAAAGTGATCATGTGTTTTTGAAGGTTACTCCGAGATTGAGGTTGAAGGGACCGTTTAAGTCGTGGAAGTTAAGTCCGAGATACGTGGGACCATATCAAATTTTAGAAAGGATTGGTGAAGTAGCTTACAGATTAGCCTTACCGCCTTCTCTGTCAGAAATGCATGATGTCTTCCATGTGTCTCAACTCAGGAAGTTTATTCCAGACCCTCTTCAACCAATTCTACCTGACACAATTGAGATAGAAACAGATTTAACGTTTAAACCTCAACCAAGCCATATCACAGGAAGAGAATGAAGGTACTAAGGAATAAAGAGATTCTTCTTGTGAAAGTTCAGTGGTATGAGACACACCCGGGTGATACAACTTGGGAACTAGAATAAGAGATGTGAGATGCTTACCCTCACCTTTTCAGGCAATCTTTAAATTCAAGGACAAATTTCTATTTAAGGAGGGGAGGATGTAATACCACGTATTTTATTTTGCTCTGGATTATATTAGTTCTGATCGACTAGATTCCGGTGTACTCTTTGAAATTATCTGCAGAGATAATTAGAATAACTGACGAGCTCAGAGCAGGTCAAATTAATATTATCTGACCCTGAGGTTTTATCAAGTGATACATTAGAGACAAATTGGACATTTAAGTTAGTGTTACTAACTAAATGATATCTCTACATATCATAACCTTTTCCTTTCCTATTCATTTGTCGCAAGAAAGGAAAGAATAGAGAGATGGAGTTGATAGAAGAAAGAGCAAAAGGAGAAAAGAGAAAGGAAACCTAGAAGTTGAAGAACAACTTGGATCATCATCTCTTCTTCATCAAATCAACCCAACATCTTCTCCATCTTCTTCATCTTGTTGTTGGTGAGTTCTAGTTATAACCCTAGGTATAGAAACTTAGGTTAGAACTTGAATAAAAATGGTGAAATTTGATTAATCATGCTAAATGGTGTTTGCTATGGTTGAAATATGAAATAGAACACATTATATGATTGGGTTGTGTGAGAAATTGATGTTTGATACTTGCTATTATGATGAGCTATGTGTTGATGAGTTACCATTGGATTTCATGTTGAAAATGAAAGGTTTTTGACCTCTGGTTCAGTGGTAACCAGTTACTCGATTTTGGGTAACCGGTTACTTGTAGAAAAAATAGCTGGTTTTACGCAAAAATGAACTGAGTAACCGGTTACTCATTTTGAGGTAACCGGTTACCCTATTGAATTTTGGCTACTGTCTGCGCACGAAGAATGCGTAACCGGTTACCACTGTTGTGTTTTTGAAAAATGTTGAAAAATTAATATCTTTTAAAACGTCTTTCCGATCGAGGTATTCTTGATACCGATGGAAAGCTGTGGAAATATCCTACGGGATAAAAGTGAAAAGTATCGATTTCGGTACCCGATTAAATAATCGGAGGGAAACCAAGAGTTATGTGACTTATGATTGAATTATTATATGTGATCCTATTATGCAAATTGTATTATGCTATGTGTAATCAATTGTTGCTAAACATGATTGAGAGAATATGCATGTTAAAATATGGAATAGGTAGACTAAGGAAAACTTACTATGAACCTATATTAGAACCTAGTAATGAGCTAGGAAACTGATATATAATCTAATGAAGACGATCGCGCGTATGAGGCTGAGGCGTGTGTCCAATACCGAATGGTATAGAAAAGAATAATACACTAGTATGGAACATGTGTAAACTATGTTAAGTATTGAGAAAAGGAAAAAGAGGCCTAAAGGAGAATGTGGCCTTGTGATTGTCGAATACAATCACGTTTGTGTATATGATCTCGTAATCATAACCATTTCTCTTGAGATGCAGTTTCATGAGTAACAAGCTCCTCTGAAACGTATGCATAACTACTTGGCAGGTTTGATTCCCCCGTGTGAGTACGAATGGAGCCTACGAGTAAAGAGACTTGCGATGGTTAACAAACCATGAGAAGTGATGGTCACGGTTAACAGGCCGATGAATTCGAATCCATTTTGTATGTCAAGTAGGTTACAAGGATCCATGACTCAGGTCAACTTCTAGACGTAGAAGCGGGCGGGAAAAGGGGATGCCTTGGTAAGGTTACCGATTAGTGAGAACATTCAGTTAACAGACTCATGAACATGTATCCATATAGTGTGAAAGTGTGGACTCAAGGTAACTTCCCTTCCCTTGACTTGAGTTAAAATGATAGAACCTTGTAAAGCCAAGAAAATCAATAATATAGGGAACTCACTGAGATTTAATATCTCACCCCATGTTGTTGATTATATTACAGGTGCTTCAAGTTTCGCGAAGGGTAAGGATAAGGCCATTTGATTATCCTTACTTATCTTGGCTTTTGGAATGGCAAGACTTCCGTTGTTGGAGTTTATTTTTGAGATCATTGTGTTGATCTAGTTCTTAGTGCATTGGAACATCTTGTATATATTATGCAATAGTTTTTTTTAGTATGTTGTATTTTGGGCATGTATATGTACAATGTGTTAACTAGGAACTTATGGTATTTCAATAACAAAACTTGGATTCATGTATAATATTTGTGCTTTGATATATGATGTTATATGTGGGTGTTACAAAATATGACTTGGGAATTAGAGAGCAGGATGCGAGAGTCGTATCCGGAGTTATTATTATAAGGTAAATTTTCAAGGACGAAAATATTCTAAGTGGGGGAGAGTTGTAACGCCCCATTTTTTTTTAATTATTATTCGTAATTATATTCATGTGTTGATATGTAAAATTATGTGACTATGCGTACTTTGTGACGTTTTGGGTACCGTTGGTGGGGAGTAATAGCCTTAAGAATAAGATTTCAAGGTGTTAGGAGTGTGTGAGCTAAAGTGTAGAACTTGGTGGTGTGAGGAGTATAGCTAATTATTTAAATTAGATACTACTTATTTAATTAAATAATAGGAGGAGATTATTATTTAAATAAGTATTTAGTTTATTACTGTTGTTACTATTTTAAATAGTTAGATTAAATAATAATATAATAATATAAGAAATAAGGGAAATAGTGAGAAAGTGGTTTTACGTGAAAAAAAAAGAGAAAGAGAGAAGAGGAGCTAGGGTAAAGGAGAAGAAGAGGGAGAACCTCCATTCCTAAGGTTGAAGTTTTTGGCAAAACTCTAAGGTAAGAGTGGGGTTTTAACGATCTAAAGGTTACCATGATGATTGGTGTGTAGTTTCTAACATGTAGGGTTTTGAATTTTTTTCTCTTTGTTCATGAATGTGATGGTTTTGGTAAGTGATTAATTCTTGATAATTCAATGGATTATATGTTGTTGTGTTGATTTTTGTTGAAAATTGTGTCTTGTGTGATTGTTGTTGTTGAATTCGTTGGATTGAGAGGCGTATGTTGAAAATGTGGAGTGTTGAAGCGTGATGTGGATAAGTTTGTGTAAGTTTGTTTGACTTGTCAGAAGTCGAAGGTGGAACATCAAAAACCTGCTGGTTTGATGCAACCGTTAGATATTCCAGAGTGGAAGTGGGGCACCATTTCTATGGATTTTGTGAATGGACTGCCTAATACTCCGAGAAGGCATGATGTCATTTGGGTAGTGGTGGATAGTCTGACGAAGTTGGCACATTTCATTCCGATATATACTAGTTTTCCTTTGCTGAGGCTGACAGAGATTTATATTCGGGTGATTGTGAAGTTACATGGAGTTCCATTGAGTATTGTGTCAGATAGAGATCCAAGGTTCACTTCCAGATTTTGGGAGAGTTTGCAAGAAGCTTTGGGATCGAAATTGAGATTGAGTTCGGCTTATCACCCGCAGACGGATGGACAGACGAAGAGACCTATACAATCATTGGAGGACTTGTCGAGAGCTTGTGTGCTTGAACAGGGAGGTGCTTGGGATAGCCATTTGCCATTGATTGAGTTTACTTATAATAATAGTTATTATTCCAGTATTGGAATGGCGCCTTTTGAAGCTTTGTATGGTCGGAGGTGTCGGACGCCTCTGTGTTAACATGATTCTAGTGAGAGTGTAGTACTTGGACCTGAGATTGTTCAGCAGACTACTTAAAAGGTGAAGCTGATTCGGGAAAAGATGAAAGCTTCGCAGAGTAGGCAGAAGAGCTACCATGATGAGAGGAGAAAATATCTTGAGTTTCAAGAGGGAGACCATGTGTTCTTGAGAGTCACTCTGGTGACCGGTGTTGGACATGCATTTAAGTGGAGAAAGATTACTACTCGGTTTATTGGTCCATATCAAATTTCTGTAAGAGTTGGACCTGTTGCCTATAGATTGGCGTTGCTACCCAATTTGTCGAACTTGCATGATGTGTTCCATGTGTCACAGCTTCGAAAGTATGTTTCGGATCCATCACACGTGATTCCGATGGATGATGTGGATGTAATGGATAACCTTACTGTTAAGGCTTTACCAATACAGATTGAAGACCACGGGGTGAAACAATTGAGAGGTAGAGAGATCACTCTTGTGAAGGTAGTGTGGGGAGGTGCTGCCGGTGGAAATATGACTTGGGAATTAGAGAGCAGGATGTGAGAGTCGTATCCGGAGTTATTCGTATAAGGTAAATTTTTGAGGACGAAAATATTCTAAGTGGGGGAGAGTTGTAACGCCCCGTTTTATTTTAATTATTATTCACAATTATATTCACGTGTTGATATGTATAATTATGTGACTATGCGTATTTTGTGATGTTATGGGTACCATTGGTGGGGGTAGTAGCCTTAAGAATAAGATTTCAAGGTATTAGGGGTGTGTGAGCAAAAGTGTAGAACTTGGGAATGTGAAGAGTATAGCTAATTATTTAAATTAGTTACTACTTATTTAACTAAATAATAGGAGAAGATTATTATTTAAATAAGTATTTAGTTTATTACTGTTGTTATTATATTAAATAGTTGGATTAAATAATAATAATATAATACTATAATAATATAAGAAATAAGGGAAATAGGGAGAAAGTGGTTTTACGTGAAAACAAGAGAGAAAGAGAGAAGAGGAGCTAGGGCAAAGGAGAAGAAGAGGGAGAATCTCCATTGCTAAGGTTGAAGTTTTTGGCAAAACTCTAAGGTAAGAGTGGGGTTCTAACTATCTAAGGGTTACCATGATGATTGGTGGGTAGTTTCTAACATGTAGGATTTTGAATTTTCTTCTCTTTGTTCATGAATGTGATGGTTTTGGTGAGTGATTGATTCTTGATAATTCAATAGATTGTATGTTGTTGTGTTGATTTCTGTTGAAAATTGTGTCTTGTGTGATTGTTGTTGTTGAATTCGTTGGATTGAGAGGCGTATGTTGTAAATATAGAGTGTTGTATGTGTAATTCGCGGGTCAGAGTCAGAACAATGTTATGGACGATTTTGAAAAGGAAAAATTGAGTTTTTAAACTTTTGAAAAGTGTATTTTTGCTTTGAATGGTGTTTTGGATGAATTCTAAGAAAAGCTGGTTTTGAAACAACTTAAAAATAAGTTTTGTTGTAAAAGTATAGCTGAAAATTTCTTTTGTCAGTGAGGTAACCGGTTACATGGTTGAGGTAACCGGTTACATTGAAAACGTGTTTTTTTAGGAATTTTGGGTGATGTAACCGGTTACATGGTTGAGGTAACCAGTTACATCAAAGAAAAACTGGGTATTTCTGCTTTTGGGACTGATGTAACCGGTTACATGGTGAGGTAACCCATTACATCGTTGTGTCGGAATTTTTTGGAAAACTTCAAAAATTCATATCTTTTGATCCATAAGTCCGTTTCAGTCGCCGTTCGAATCGTTGGAAAGCTGGTTTTGTGTACTTTCTATTAAAATTATTTTAAATGCCAAAATTACAACTATTCGACATTTTAATTGTGTTTTCGTGTACGTTGTGATGTGTTGAACGTCGAAATGTTGAGTTCGGTTGTGTGAATGTGTATTGTAGCTGTGGATTGCAATTGTTGCATGTGTTAGCAGGTATATGCTGCGTGTTGGACAGCCGTGGTGTGATATATTGGCTATATGATAGTCATATGCATTGGTCGTCGTTGTATGTTGTTATTGAATGCATATCATGTTGCATAGGTTGTATGATAAATCGTGTGCCCGTGTGGGATGTGAGCGCCTTATCCGGATTCTTTGAAATAGAATCGTGTTGTTGTTATTGAGGTAATCGTGTGCCCATGTGGGATGTGAGAGATTACGGGTGTTCGTGTGCCCATGTGGGGTGTGACCGATCACGGATGTCGGTGCCCATGTGGGGTGTGAGCGACTTATATGGAAATTCTGACGGGAATTATGATCATGAAAAAGGGATCGAATTGGTACCACATGCATTGAGTCGAATTGTGAGTCTCATTGTATTACATTGTAGTTGTGATTGTTGTTGTGTTTTGTTGATGGGATATTGACTGCATGGATGTATGTGTTGAATGGGTGACTTATGTATGAAATGAACTGTCCTTGCTAATTATCATGCTTTCCTTTATCTAGTTATGATATCTCACTCCTTCTGTTTGAATGTTGCCTCTACGTGGGTAACGTGCAGATACTCCGCAGTAGGAGATTTGATGTGAGTGGAAGATAGAGTCTTCCATTTATGCTTTTAGTGTCGGCGTCTGCTCTGATATGTAACACTGGGGTTTTGGAACGCTTTTATGAGTATTTGTTTTGTTGAGAATTATTTAATTTTATTTAAGATTGATGTTGCCCATGTTGCTTTAAACAGGTTATATTTTATTACTAATGTGACGAATATTTTCCGATGCTTTAATAAAGATGAGCCTCAGACATGATCTTACTTAATAAATTTCAAATTGTACATGTTACATGTCGTATGTATGAGCAGGTGTTTACTTGAAAGTAGCATCCTAAATGTCGTATGTTTTATTTTACTCTGATATTTTATTATAATTTCACGCGGGGGTTTTAGGATGTTACAGCAACCCTTTGCCATGCTAGCCACAAGCATACCCAAAGCTTCAAATACAACAACCCTGAATGATGCCTCTGCCACATGATTTACGACTGTATCCTCATACTCCTCATCGATAACGAGATCAGTGTGTCCTGCCATGAAAAAAGAAATCTTGGAAAGAAGGTGGATCTTATACCAATGTCTTAGGGCCGACTACTTCAGTGTTTTCTTAGAGATACCCTAGCGAAGCTACAATCACTCATCCTCTTTCTTGTCCAAATCCTACAAGTGATGACAAGCATGCTTGGTAGGAATACAAAGTTCAAGACCTGATAGACCTGCAATTGACTTTCGAAAGGTAAATCCCATTGGTGAATAGTCACCCCTACTTTCAGAAAGTGCAAGAACTTCAATAAGCATCTCCTAAAGTCTATGGTTCAACAAGGAAGCTCACTTATAGGATCATTAGGCCTTTATCATTTCCATTTAAAATTTCTCTGTTGCTATGTTTTGTATTTGTTCTAAAGTTTTACTCTTTGATTAGTAGTTCTAATAAAACAAGCATGCATGTTTTTGGAATCAATCCATTCGTTTCCACTTTTTCTTATGCCACCGTAATATATAAATAAAAAAAATCAATGCCTTTTCATTTCATTTTTCACTTATTAATGAACTTAGGAGGAGAAAGATGTAAATAAAATAACTGAATTTGCTGACTATGCTTTTAATAGTAAGACCTGGCTGACGATGTAAGCCATTATTTCACTTTCTTAACACTAGAGAAATAAGAAGATAATTCGTAGTCCACCCCTCGAGCCAGAAGTTAGTGTTTCTTTTTCTATTCATAAAAACGCTTAATCTTAACCAGGGGTAGGGTAGTTCTTCAATTAAGTCAATGATGCATTCTGATCTCAAGAGAATTATCCTGTCTTATCACACGGATAATGGTTCAAGCACATCTTCTTCCTCACACACATCATCTAACATCAAGGAATCACTGAAAGAATAAAGCTCATAATAGTTAACATGATAGTCACAACTTTCGAAATCAAAAGCAAGTATCACTAGAAGTTGTTTAAAAAAAGCCAACTAAGTAAAAAAAACAACTAAAAAGGAGTTGACTTAGGCAAAAGTTAGGGCATCCCGATGGACCGCAAATTCAAATGAATGGTTCGATGCAAAAATAGGGATTAAAAGCAAAAAAAATATAAACAAACTTGTAGACCAAAGTAGGTGACTGCCACCTCAAGAGTCTCATCAGTACTTGAACCGGTACATCTACCTCCATCATAATCTACCAAAATTCTCTTATAATGGAATGTGTCAGTTGATTAATTGGGCTTAGGAATGGAGATCATCAAGAAGAAGGGTGGGTGTTAATAAAAAATTGAGCCTTATAATCCTTTTGTTTCATAAATGGTGAACCAGGCCACATTATAACCTTTAAAAGTCCTAATTGAAGCTAGGTTCACTATGAAAGCATACTCGGAAAAATCATTGTTAAACTAACTCCAAATGTTTGTTTAATCATCATTTCCCATCTTCATTCGCGCCAACCCCATGGCCGAATATCCTCCATCGTACACCTCGTATAAATTTTTTATTTCAAAACATGCATGGGCATTGCGGTAGAATTACTTTTCAAATAGAACATTTTACACAAAAATCAATACTTAGCACCAAGGAAATATGAACAATGGTCTGATCAGGAGCACAACACTTCGAGACATTTCTGACTAGGAGTAAGTCACCTAAGGATCCTTCCATTCACGGTAAAATCCTTATAATCACGGGCTCACCATCTGAAGATCCTACTAACTAGGGGCAAAACATCCCAAGATTCGACCCACCGATGTTGAATGACCTCCATGACCCTAATGATCGGGGGCATATTTTTCAAGACTCTCATACTGGGGCATACCAACTCAAAGGCACAATGAGGCCAATCACTCCAAAAGTCGGTTAGTCAGGGGCTTACTTTTCAAAGATTTAAATATTGTGGAAATTTATATAAAGGTCATATCGCAGCATTATGGGACCCAAGTCCCTTTTCATGCAACTCCTCCAGACCCTATTGATCAGGGGCATACTTTTCAAAGATTTAAATACTAGGGCAGTTCATATAAAGGTTGTATAAAAGCATGGTGGGATCTAAGTTATTTTTCAGACAAATCCTTTAGAAGACCTACAAACAAGGGAAATACCCTCCCAGGCTCCATCAATCTGGGGCAGAACACTGCAAGGCTTAATCAAAAGAAACCGCTTCAAAAAATAGTTTATTAGGGGAAGATTATTCTAAGAGTCGATTAGTCGAGGACGAATCTCTCCGAGGCTAATACAATGGCAGTCGGTCTCAAGTTCATGGTATGTCCAAGCTGTTTCAAAACCTATACTGAGGTGAATCTCTTCAAACACCCAATAGATTGGGGTAACCATGGGATACTGCAGGGATAAGCCTTTTCAATACTTTCCAGATTCACATACAAGCTTTGTTCTACATCAACAATCATCAAGTTCAAAACGAGCATCAGGTAGTTATGTTTGGCATAACACTCTACCATCGTGTGACAAGAAGCCTTGTTACATAAGCAACCTCTCTAAGTTGTAACCACCCATGACTCGCCACAAGGGCACTTGTGGAAACATCCAAATCATCATCATGCATCAATCATGTCGCTACGCTTTTGTGTCAAACCATGCATCTAGAACATTCTCATATCATGAATCTAACATCTACAAAAAGCCCAACCTCACTTGGTACCTACCCTATAAGCCTAACCTTGTTTGGAACTCAATACCTACAAATGGTCGAATGTTCAGTGGCACAACCCAAGATTAAAACATTGCAGGCATTAGTTATCGCACTTCATACATAAAAGTACATTCAATTATCATGCATAACACGAGCTATATGTGGCGCTCGCCCTCATTCCCGAAGAATGATTATCGTTAGTATTAAGCCATTCATTTCTTTCAAAGCCCAAATCTTTGTTGGTACTTCAAAGCCCAACAATGAATAGAATTACCTTGCACGTCAAGATTTAGATCGTTAGAACAAGATAGGTTCATGACATTTATCCTTTGGGTTTTTATGATAACAAAGAAAGAAAAATGGTGTTATCTAATGTGTGTTCCAAGTATGCAGTTTCTAAAGCTTAAAGAGAATACTTTCAAAATTTGATATATGGACGCGCCTGAGAGAAGTTGAGTTACTAGCCTCTGGTTGTTAAGAATCTGAAGAACACTTTCTAAGTGATGTTTGGCGTAGACTTTGAAGCTAAAGGCCTCAACATTAGAAGAGCAACATATTGTCTCTACGCTTAGCAAATGTATCATCTTCTGATGAACATTTAGAGTTAATAATAAAGCTAAACTTATATGTACCACAGAAAGTAAGATGCATTGTCAAATCAGCTTGTCAGCTAGAGTCTATGTTCACAAGGCTTAAGTAGAGTTGACATGCTTTACATATATCTACTCTCAATGGATATATAATACAGGATAACATGGAAGACACAATGGTTAAACAAGTTACACAATGGATTAAGATCTTTTGGTGTATCTATCTTCAACGTATCTTGTACTATGAACAAACAAAGACATTTGTTCAGGTTTTCTCTCCCAACGGCTAGTCTTCTACAACTACTATATAAATTGATGAAGATTCAAACTAAATATTCAACAAGGAACAAGGAACAAGAAGCAATAGAGAAGGAAAGCCAAGAAGGATATGAGTATTTTACACTTCTATCTGGTTGAAGGAATAACAAGATCATTATTAAGCAACATAATCGAGTATGTAAAAATTATGTTATTTGTTGTAAATTGTACAAAGCATTAAGATTTCTTAAACATTGAATATCTTAGAAATCTTAAGTGCTTAAGGTCTTTGTTCTGGTGACTACCTTGTACTTCTGATTTTGTATCAAGTCCACCTTGTTCTCTATTCTGTTAAACATGTTATTTAGTAGTTTAGATAAAGTCTCTTGCATTGTGCTTGAGCATCAAAGTAACTTGCTGAGAAGCTTGAGCCAACTAAATCTCCTACTATGTGCTAGAGCATTGAAAGTCTTGATCAGTTGTTGATTAAGCAGAAAGTCTTATATTGTGAGTCTGAGCAGAAGTCTTGTACTTGAGGGTATAAGCAAAAGTCTTGGGTTCATGGAACCTGAGCAAGGAAGTCTTAGGTTGTGGTCTAAGCAAAGAAGTCTTGAGTCTTAGGGGCTTAAACACGAAGTCTTGGGTTCGTGGAACCTAAGCAGGAAGTCTTGGACTTGAGAGTCTAAGTAGGAAGTCTTGGGCCTGAGGGGCTTGAGCAAGGAAGTCTTGGATCGAGGAGTCTAAGCAGGAAGTTTTGGACCTGAAGGGTTTAAGCAAGAAGTCTCGGGCTAAGGGTTTAAGCAAAGAAAAGTCTAATGCTTAAATGCATAAGCAATTGTAATCATGATTTGATTATAGTGAAAAATCTCTTGTGCTGCAAGGGGACTGGACTACTCTCAGTTTGGGAGGAACCAGGATAAATTCGTGTGTTCTTTATCTTTTATCTGCTTCTGTTAACATCCACTACAACGTATTAATCAGAATATGAACATCAGTTTAGATTCTGAACCCTGATCAGAGGCAAAGTTAAGAAACGGAAAACACAATTCTACCTTTTTATGTATTTTTCTCACCTTTAGTTCGTATCAAAGCATGATCTGTGCATAACCCTTAACAGTGCTGCAGATTATGATCCATTGAGAAAAATATGTCTGTTAAATACTTTCTTTCAAGAAGGAGTTAAGAACCACATGAAAATATTACACTGTTAATCCTACCATATTCAAAGGGTGACTCCGCTTAATTTAAATGATGGAAAAAAACAAAATATATTTTTCATTCATTGGTCTTAATAAAGGGCTTTGATGAAGGTCTATAGAATACCCTTGATGCATTCTGGTAGGTGCTCTATCTCATTCTGAGTATATCAACCTCATTGATATGTCTAATGCTTAAGACTATCTTTGAATCCTTGTGTTCTTATGTAAAGGGAATCGGGTAGAAGCTTATTAAGTTACACTTCATCTAATTTTTCAAGCAAATTCTAAGAAGTTTGCTTGCTAGTGTTAAACCATAAAGTCGCATCTACTCAAGAAGTCAAAAGTTTGAGTAGAGTAAGTCTTGAAGATTTTAATAGCATTCTTCGAAGAAAAGAAATGGAATTAGATGATACAAAGCTGTCAAACAGATCACCCTTCCTCAACCCTTTTAAAGAAAATTCCTATGGAATGTTTGATGATGAGGACTTGACCTTCCCTATCAAAAGACTCTTTCAACTGGTTGAATAGAATGTGATATCTGGTGATAGAAGAGTAACTTTATAAGCTTTTGAAATAATCTTATTTCAAATGATTTCCCAAATCTTAAGAACAAGGAGAAATACTACCAGAAAAACTTAAAAAGAAAAATGTCAGAGATCTTCAAAGTTTATTCTAATGAAGCTGACATAGTTGAGGATTCAAAATCTGATGAAGAAAGTAATCAGGCATTGCTGGCCATTATTTCTATTGAAGAGAAAGAGATAACTTCCAATCTATATTACTTCAATATTGATAATAAGGAGTTTATATCTCAAGATGATATCTTAAGTGACTCCATTGCTCCTATGGAAATTGAAGGCTATCATATAATCTGTGTTAAAGGACAATTCTATGAGAAACCTTTCGTTTCTCCTTATGTTTCTGGAAATACTATGACAATGCTGTAAATTTGTTTTATGCCAATCTATGATAACAAACACTATCTGAATCTATGCTTGTCAAATTTCAAAGTTAAAAGATTTAATCCAAGACAATGAAATCAAAGACTCTGCTAAGAATAATATTTTATTAATATCATTACTCATCCTAGACTCATACTCTGGAATGAATCATGGTACTGCTATCAGGTTAAGGCATAAAGTAAAAGAAATCTTGTCGAGATAAACATTTATGGACTCGTAGAAATATGAGTACCAATATCCAAATTTGTATTTGCTACATATATCTCAGAAGAAAGGAGCATGACATCTTCCATGGTACTTGATCAAAGGTTGTTTACAACATTTGATGGAAGAAGAGCCTACATTCCAGACTCAAGTTCTAAAAGCATGGAGTTTGGTGAAGAAAGTGGAATCATTGGTTTAAAATCCAATGAATCAGAATCCACTCAAGATAGTATTCAAATTGCATGGTCAGATCTGAATAGTCATCTGGAGCATGACCAAGAAAAAAAGGTATGTTCTGTTCTTTCCTTGCAAGCTTCTTGACTTAATGAAATATTTATGTATGAGTAAATACAAAGTCTCTGTTAGATCTCTAGAGAAATTGTTTTAAGAATCTTTAAAAAGAAACTATGTTGTATTTGTCTATACTAAATATGTCATTAATTAGATGATGATCATATTTCTGGATTCAATACCTTCACCTTTTATGATGATATTGTTGCTAGTTAGTTGTCAAAGAAACCAATTCAATCTTTACTAATTAAGCATGATTCTAGTTCAAAGAGAAAAAGCTTGATTCTAAATAAAATATCAAGGACTGATGACTAATAGAAGATGTCTCACTCAAAGTCTAATCCTACTACACTCTGATGACAGATAGCTTCTGAAAATTTTCAGTCTCTGAGGTTCAGAAAAGGAATTTTTACTTCTGATACAACAGTTTAAGTAAAAATAATTTTAAAACAACACTGTTTACTTAAAACTCCATAAAGGTGATTATCATCTGCTGGATGCAAAAAATCTGTTGGGTAAGAACATTAGGATAATAATGTTTTCTTTTTATATATATTTCTATTGTCTTTATCCCCTGCCTTTGTGAAACATCATTTCGTGTCGTCTTTCTGTTCTTCTGACAAGATTCTTATTCCTTTAGAGTCTTGTATAGTTCTTTTCTTTTAATTTGTTTTCTTCTGTGTTGTTCAAACCAAACTTGAGATGAATTCTCTAGTCAATTCTCCTTTGAATAACCTAGTTGTCATCAATGAAAATTTTGTGAATTTTGATGAGCTTCTTAAGCTTGGTTTTAACTTTCGGAAGACTGTGTCTGAACAAGGTTGGAATGGATACTTTGATATGCCATGAGGTTTAACTTATCCAAGTATTGTCAAAGAGTTTTGGATTAATGCTTCCATTGTTGAGCTATGTTCTGAGTGTGCTATTCTTTCCAAGGTTTCTGATGTTTCTATAACAGTAACCTCTAAGACGATTGTTAATGTAATCAACTGTGAGGAGATTGGAGAAAGTCCAAGTACTCTTGTTTGGGAATACTATCTTCCTACTTGGTATAGTTTTGTGGATCCATCAAACATCTCTCAGGTCTCAAATCTTTGTTCTGATGCAATTATTTGAAATCAGATCATGAACTCAAACTTGTTATTTAAGGACAAAGATCCGAACCTTGTAAACCCTATTGAAAAAGTATTTGCTACTTCTTCTCAATTCAGACTTGTAGATTGATCTTCCTCAATTTATGTTTGACTATCTAAAGGAGAATCTTTTATCTTTTCACAAGGGAAACACATTCTTCATTCCTTATCGACGAGTTCTTTCAGAACTGTTGATATAACAAGGGGTTATCATAAGTTTAGAGGTTGAATCTTCTAAAATCTAGAGAGAAAATCCTGAAGCTATCTATGACAGTTTCTGTTGTTTGATTTCTACAAATATATGCCTTATAATTATTAAACATCATATATTAAGCAGTCTTATTATTAAAAATTATTATTTTTCTTATTTATTTTCTTGTTCATGTTCATGTTTGTCTAGAGAGTATATATATATATATATATATATATATATATATATATATATATATATATATATATATATATATATATATGTTTATCATGTTGTTTAAGAGAATAATAAATAGGATTAAAACTAAAAAAAACATCCATCATTCTCATTGAAAGATTGGAATACGTTATATTTTTTTTTAATAAACATTCTAGATATTTGGATCCATCCTAAGGTATTTCCTAGGCTCTTCTGACATATCCATATTGTTTAAATAATATTCCTAATCTTCTCGTGAAAACTCAACAGCCTCCTTCCTCAGAAGTTTCTGCGTTTTGACCTAGAAGTTTTCTTTCTTATTTGTGTCTCAACAAAGGTTGTTGTAGAAGTATGTGCTTCTGAAGTTGTCGGCTTATTTGTAAATCCTTCAGTTGCTGCATTATTCGTGTTTGCTTTAGTTGTTCCATTTAGCATTGCTGTCTTTCTGAAATCTCTCTTTGGAACCCAAATTTGTTTCTGCTTATACATTTTTGTGCTCAAAAGATGAAGTGATTAAGAAATTTAGTCTGCTAAGGGTTTAATAGAGTTTATTCATCCAGTTACCTTAATATTTATTATTTTAATATTGATTAGTCAAATCAATCTTTTAACATCTGACTCTTGGGAAATGATGTCTAGTGTTCAGTCCTATTAAGATTCTCTTAAAAACTGTAAATGTTATGTTAACAAGTTAATTATTGGTTATGTTCATCTTCTTACTTCATTTATGCTTTTATCGAAAAATCATAGAAAAAATTAAAAGCTTGCACATGAAAAATAAGAAGTGGTCATAATAATTTTTCATTAATCAACTTCAAGAATAACAAAAAGGGACTGGATAGTACTAAGATTATAACTCATCTATTTCCTCCATTTCCTTGCGACCTATCCAGTTTCCCCAGTCGACGTCAGACTCATCTTCATCTACATCCTCATCCTCTAGCTCTGATACAATCAGCTCATAAAATATCTCATCTCTGATCTTCTTCTTATTTTTCTTCTTCATTGGTTTCTTCCTCGATTTCAAATCAGCAGCCGATGGACCTTCTTTAGTAGGTCCCTGAGCAGCTGAGGATGAAGCCTAGTCAGAAGATTTCAGTGTAGTGGATAAAGGACTAGTTGTAGATGCTTCAGAGTCTGCTGGCTTCTGAAGACCTTGAGTGTCGAGATCAGTAACACTCTTTGAAACTTCTGTTATAACGGAAATGTTAGTTCTCTCAACTGTTATCTCCATATTGTGTTGTAGGATGTTGATGAAAATGATCTATACTTCGGTTTCTTTTATAGTGGAGTCTGGATGACCCAAACATCGGAATAAAATCCTTTTCTTGATTTTTGTAACTGTTATGACCAATAAAATGATAAAGATACATTGTACAATTCTTTAATGATCTCAATTACTCGAGCGTTTTCTCTTCCCTGGGAACTAGTCACATAATGATGCTTTGTTACGCATTTATGAATGCAATTCTTTTTTTTTCTTTTTTTTTCTTTTTGATGTTACAAAAGGTGAAGAAAGATATAGTAGTATTTAATAAAGAATCTGAACCCTTCAGATTTAATGTTGTTCATTTATAATTTAATGTACTTTTAAATTTCTGTTATTTTGGTTATTTTTCCCGGGAGATATATTTTAGTTTTCTTGAATATAGAACTAAGAGGGAGCTTACAAACCTCAATCTTGGACTATTAGACTCAGAGGAAGCTTACAAACCTCAGAATCTGATGTTGCTTAGAAAACTAAAATATTTTTTTCTTGAATATAGTACTTATGGGGAGTTTATAGAACTCAACCTTAGACTATTAGACTCAGGGGGAGCTTACAAGCCTCATACACTGATGTTGCCAAGAAAATTATAATTGCCCAACATTGTTATTTAAATACTTATGTTTGTCATCATCAAAAAGGGGAGGATTGTTAGAACAAGATTTGTTCATGACATTTATCCTTTGGGTTTTGATGATAACAAAGTATTGAAAGAACAATGGTAATATCTAATGTGTGTTCCAAGTATGCAGGTTCTAAAGCTTAAAGAGAATACTTTCAGAATTTGATATAAGGACACATTTGAGAGAAGCTAAGTTACTAGCCTCTGGTGGTTTAGAATCTAAAGAACACGCTCTAAGTGATGTCTGGCGTAGACTCTGAAGCTGAAGGCCTCAGCATCAGAAGAGAAACATATTGTCTCTCCACTTAGCAAATATATCAGCTTCTGATGAACATTCATAGTTAGTAATAAAGCTACAGTTATTCGTATCGTAGAAAGCAAGTTGCATTGTCAAATCAGCCTGTCAACTAGAGTCTATGTTCACAAGGCTCAAGAAGAGTTGACATGCTTTACAGATATCTACCCTCAACGTATCTATAGTACAAGATTACATGAAAGACGCAATTGTTAAACAAGTTACACTATGGATTAAGATCTTTTGGTGTATCTATCTTCAAAGTCTCTAGTACTATGGAAAAACAAAGACACTTGTTCAAGTTATCTCTCCAAACGGCTAGTCTTTTCCAACTGCTATATAAGTTGTTGAAGATTCAAACTAAATCTTCACCAAGGAACAAGGAACAAGAAGCAATAAAGAAGGAAATCCAAGAAAGATAGGAGTATTTTACACATCTATCTGGATGGAGGAATAACAAGATCAATAATAAGAAACACAATCGAGTATGCAGAAATTCTATTATTTGTTGTAAATTATACAAAGCCTTAAGATTTCTTAAAAATTGAATATCTTAAAAATCTTAAGTGCTTAAGGTCTTTGTTATGGTGATTACCATGTACCTCTAATTTTGTATCAAGTACACCTTGTTCTTTATTCTTCTAAACATGTTGTTTAGTAGTTTAGATAAAGTCTCTTGTTATCTGCTTGAGTATCAAAGTCTCTTGCTAAGAATCTTGAGCCAAGTAAGTCTCCTGCTATGTGCTAGAGCATTAAAAGTCTTGATCAGTTGTTGATTAAGCATAAATTCTTAGAATGTGAGTCTGGGCATAAGTCTTGTACTTGAGGGTATGAGCATAAGTCTTGGGTTCATGGAACCTGAGCAAGGAAGTCTTAGGCTGCGGTCAAAGCAAGGAAGTCTTGGGTTCGTGGAATCTAAGCAAGAAGTCTTGGACCTAAGGGGTTTAAGCAAGAAGTCTCAAGCTAAGTCTCAACCCCCTTCTTGTGTATTATTTCTCACCTTCACATATGATTATGATGATATGGTGGTTATGGTTGAAGTTGAAAATGACCATTTCGAATCCAAGATCTAGTACCTCGACTTAGGCTGCTCGAATCACATGACTGGTCGAAAAGTATGGTTAGTAGATTTAGACGAATCAAAGAAAAGCAATGTCAAACTTGCTAATAATAGCTTGTTGAAAGCAGAAGGTACTGGCAACATAGTTATTCAAAGGAATATTGGTGAGAAAGCCTTGATCAAAGATGTACTCTATGTCCCTAGAATGAAGTGTAATCTTCTAAGTTTTGGACAACTGGTTGAAAAGTGTTTCTCAGTGGTTATGAAAGATTTAGCCTTAGAACTTTTCGACATCAAGATTAACTGTCTTGAAATCTCCTCTATCAAATAATAGAACATTTAGGACTGTGAAGTCCAGCTTCTCAAAGTGTTTTGATGAAGACAAAATTCTACAAGCAAGTAAAGATTGTAAAAAAGGAAATGGTTCAAGACTCCTATCACAAATCAAGTTTCAAGTTAAATCAAGTCTTGAAGATATATTTAGTGATTGGTCATCAATGTTAAGGTATTAGCACTCAACCTCTCTGTGTGTATACAAGTGTTCCAAGTTATTGTTCATTCATGCCATGATCCATTAAAATGTTTGTATGCATTAAGACACATCATTTCCTCTTATTTCTTGACCATTTTTGCAATTTGGGCTACCTGTAATCGATTAACACTTTCTAGGTAATCAATTAACCTAAGCATTTGTTTGAATTCTTTAGAACGTTGAAAAGGGTGTAATTGATTAACCAATATAGGTTAACCGATTACCACTGTATCAGTGCCATAAAATATTACATTTTTTCATTCAAATGGTTTTCAAAAATGGTTCTCGAAGCATGTCATCCTTTCATTTGTTGCACTCATTTGTAGAGGTGTATAGTGGCTATATAAACACCATTTCTTAAAATTTTCAAATCACCTCCTATATAAAAATTTCAAACATTCAAAATTATCTTCATCAAAATCTCTTAAGTGTTCCATACCAAAATTTTTAGTGAGACTTTCTGCACTTATTTTTCATTTAAAAATTGGCATAAGTTTTATTCCATACATTGTGAGCAGTTGTATATCATTGAGGGGATTGTTTACTCAAAGGGGAAGATCAATCAATAGATTGATATGTGCTTAATTCATTTCAAACTCTTGTAAAAAGTTCAGAATACTTGTTGTAATCCTTATTATCCAGGATTGTTGGAAACAAGAGGTTCATTAAGGGAGGATTGTTCTCTTAGTGGACTTAGTGAAAAATCTAGGAGGATTGTTCTTGGTGGTTTCTTTATTAGTGTCTGTATAGGAAAACTAGGATAGTCTTGTATAAGTCCTAACAATGGTAAAATCTACTTCATGTTGAAAGGGGACTGGAGTACTATCAGACTGTGAGGGGAACCACGATATTTCTCAGTGTTCTTTACTTTCCGCATTTTACCGCTTTCATCGCCTAACCTGAACAATTAAAAGATAGAACAAATATTCTAAAAACCAGATAAAAGTTTTTATGTCCTAATTCACCCCCCCCCCCCCCCCCTCTTAGGCACACTTCGTACTTACAATTGGCATCAGAACAGGTTATAGGTAACCTGTTCTTACAAGATTCAGTATGGCTTCCACAAGCGCTAATCCAGTTTTCAAAGAAGGTGATAGTAGCAACAAACCCCCACTATTTTCTGGCGAGTATTTCGATTTCTGGAAAATATGCATGAAGGTACATTTAGAAGCACAGGGAGAAGGAATTTGGGAAACCGTCGAAAATGGTCCACATAATCCTGTTAGTGTCATCAATGGTGTCGGAACTCCAAAGACTAAAATTTCTTATGAAGAAGATGATAAAAAGAGATTCCTTAATGAAAAGAAAGCCATTAACATACTACAAAGCGCACTAAATATGGATTATTTCTTCCGCATCTCTCAATGTAAGTCCGCAAAAGAAATTTGGGACACTTTGGTGGAAACTCATGAAGGAACCGCTAAAGTTAAAAGGTCAAGATTGCATACTTTGAGTCAAGAATACGAAATGTTCCAAATGCAGCCCAGAGAATCCATCGTCGCTTTGCAGAAAAGATTCATGCATTTAACAAATCATTTGATCGCTCTTGGTAAGACGTTTTCTAATGATGAATTAAATCTTAAAGTTCTTAGATCATTAACTAGGGAATGGCAACCAAAAGTGACGACAACATCTGAGAAGAAAATCCTTTCAACAATGACGTTCGCATCTTTGTTCGGGAAACTCCAAGAACATGAACTAGAACTTTGTCAACTAGAAAAACATGGACAACAAGAAAAGAAATCCAAAGGTATTGCTTTAAAAGTCGAATCAAAAGAAGAACAAGATGATGCTCCTGAAGAGGATGAGAACTTCATGCTTCTTGTGAAGAGACTTGGTAAGTTCTTTAATAAAAATGATAAATCTTTCAATTATGCAAAAAGAAAGAAACATTTTAGGAAAAAGGAGGCTTCTACTTCAACACCCGATGTCACTTGTTATGAATGTGGTAAACAAGGCCATATTAAGACAAATTGTCCGAAACTCCTCAAGAAATGTGGCTTCAAGAATAAAAAGGAAAATAAGAACAAGAAAGCCTACATAGCATGGGAAGATAATGAGATAAGTTCTTCATCAGATTCAGATAGCGACGAATGTGAAAATCTACCATTGATGGCTTCACACCATTCCGGTGATGAAGAAGAGGTTAGTAATGAATTTTCCATTTATGATAACGATGCTCAAGGGGCTATTGATGAAGTTCTTAACGAGTGCAAAATTCTGTACAAAATAATATCATCTCAAGAGAAAGAAAAGACGTCTCTAGAAAATAAAGTTGAGACTATGGAAAAAGATTACAAAGATGAAAAACAAAAGATAATTAGTGAACAAAAACATAATTTTGTATGCAAAGAGTGTGAATCTCTTTCTTTTCAAATTGTCCAACTAAAAAGAGTTTTAGAAAGATATGAAAAAGGAAAAATTGGTTTAGAGGGTGTTCTTAGTCAACAAAGATATTCCAACGATAAAAGTGGTCTTGGTTATTCAAAATTTAGTAAACCAAGTTAAAGTAAAACTATATTTGTTAAAGCTAGTGATCAAACTCCAAAAGAGAAAATTAACAAAGTCAAAATTGTTCATCCTTATCCTAAAAGGAAAAGATTTGTTAAAAAGAAATCATATGTTCCTAGGTATAAAAGTAATTTTGTTCCTACATGTTTTTATTGTGGTATAGTTGGTCATACACCTAATACTTGCCATATTAGAAACTATAGTGTTGTAAGTGCACATTATGTGTGGGTAAAGAAAGCTACTAATTATGAAGGACCCTAGGCAATTTGGGTACCTAACAAAACTTATTTTGTTTTGTATGTATGCTTGAAGACCACTTCTAATTTATGGTATCTTGATAGTGGTTGTTTGAAGCATATGACGGGAGGCATAAATAAATTTTCAAATCTAGTGCTTAAGGCCAAGGGTTATGTTACATATGGAGATAACAACAAAGGAAAGATTCTTGGCATAGGCAAATTTAGAGCACCTTCTTTCACATCTATTAAAGATGTTCTTTATGTTGAAGGACTAAAGCACAATCTTCTAAGTATTAGCCAACTTTGTGACAAAGGCTTCAAGATCAAGTTCACCAAGGATGAATGCTAGATTGAAGACAAAGTCACACATGAGGTAAAACTCAAAGGTAAAATAATTAATAATATATTTATGATTTCCCTTGATGATTTGTCTTTGAAGGTAAAATGTCTCATGGCGAACAATAATGACTCATGGCTATAGCACACAAGATTTGCTCATATTCATAAGGAACATTTAAATAAATTAGTCAAGCATGATCTCGTCATTAGATTGCCTAAGATAAATTTTGTCAAAGATAGATTATGTGATGCTTGTCAAAAGGGAAAATAAACCAAATCAACTTTCAAATCTAAGAATGTGGTGACCACTTCAAGGCCACTACAATTGTTGCATATGGACTTATTTGGTCCATCAAGAACAAGAAACATCAGAGGTAATGTATATGTTTTAGTTATTGTTGATGATTTCTCTATATTTTCTTGGACATTCATTTTAGTGTAGAAAAGTGATGCATTCAAGGCGTTCAAGAAGTATGCAAAGCAAATACAAAATGAAAAATCCCTAAAGATTGCCTCCATAAAAAGCGACCATGGTGGAGAATTTCAAAATGCCTCATTTGAAGAGTTTTGTGAAGAACAAGGAATCACTCATAATTTTTCAGCACCAAGGATTCCTCAACAAAATGGAGTGGTGGAGAGAAAGAATAGGTCTCTAGTAGAACTTACAAGAACAATGCTTAGCGACTCAAATCTTCCAAAGTACTTTTGGGTGGATGCCGTGAGCACGACATGCTACGTAAGTAATAGAATTATTATTAGACCTATTTTGAAAAAGACCCCCTATGAACTCTTCAAAGGAAGGAAACCAAACATTTTCTACTTTCACATATTTGGTTGCAAATGCTTTGTCTTAAACTGTTGTGAGTCGGATACCTTGAAACAAAGTATTTACGGTTTCTTTATGATCAAAGAACTCACAAGGGTTAGGGTTAACAAAGAAAACAAGAGTAAAAAACAACAAGGATTGGTTATAAAACTGTTATTCTTTCCTTTCTCCTTAAAACAAGGATTACAAGTATACAAGAATAACAAACTAACTACTCTCACTCTTTCTAGGTTTTTTCACACTCTAGAATGAGAGATTGGCATGCTATTTATAATAAAACCTAGCACACTAAACTAATGGGCTTTTAACAAAATACCTATTACAAGCTAACTTAGGGTACAAGCTAACTTAAACAATTGGATCCTTAACACAAGGCCCAATTCAATATGCTAACAACCCTAGCAATATTAACTAATACATGTTAGAACAACCTTCGACTACAACATGTATTATTTCGACAGTATAACACTTTGACAGCAGCATGCGAATGGACTTTGACCTCATGCTTAAAACTAGAGTTCGATCCAAATCTCACAAATCTCCACCTTGGATCTAACTCTACCAACAAGGAAACAGACTAGCTTTCTTCATGCAGCTTTATCAACTGCATACAGTGGAAAAACTTACAACTTGGCAACGTCTTGGTGATCATATCAGCAGCATTATGATCTGTCGAAACCTTCAGCACTTGGACTTCTCCACGCTCGATTACCCCTCTGACGAAATGCAGCCTCACATCAATGTGCTTGGTCCGCTCATGATAGGCTGAGTTCTTCGACAGGTGTATTGCACTTTGACTATCACATTTAACAGTGATAACTGGACCTTGAAGTTTCATCTCCTTTGCAAAACCTTCAAGCCACAATGCTTCCTTCACAGCTTCAGTTAAAGCAATATATTCCGCTTCAGTGGTTGATAAAGCAACCACCTTCTGAAGTGTTGCTTTCCAACTGATTGATGTCCCAAACATAGTGAACACATATCCAGAAATAGATTTTCTGGTATCCATACATCCTGCATAGTCAGAGTCGACATATCCTTCGATTTCTGCTTTACTATATTCACCCAAGGCTCCACCATAAATTAAGACTCTATTCAGAGACCCATTTATGTACCTTAAAATCCACTTCAATGCTTGCCGGTGAGGCTTTCCAGGATTCGACATGTACCTGCTTACAAGACTTACTGCATATGCTATGTCGGGTCTAGTACAGACCACAGGATACATCAAAGAACCAACTATATTAGCATATGGAATGCTATTCATATAAGTTCTTTCGACATCAGTATTGGGACACTGATCTATACTCAGCTTGAATTGAGGGTTTGTTGGAGTTACAACAGGCTTTGAATTCGACATACCATACTTTTCAAGAATCTTCGACTGCTTTCTATCTTTTCGAGATTAGGTATGCCTCTTGAGATAAGCATAATTTCGACTGCTTTCTATCTCTTCGGATGTCAATCCCAAGAATCCTGGAAGCAGCTCCCAGATCCTTCATTTCAAACTCCTTACTGAGTTCAGCCTTCACCCTCCTTACCTCTTCGACATTGTTGCTTGCTATTAGAATATCATCCACATAAAGCAACAAAATAACAAATGAATTACCAGGTCGAAATCTAAAGTAAACACAGTGGTCGAACTGACTTCTAATGAAACTTATGCGTACCATGAACTTGTCGAATCTCCTATTCCACTGTCGAGGAGATTGTTTCAGTCCATATAGAGATCTCTTCATCCTGCACACATAATCTTCCTTCCCCTTTTCGACATACCCTTCAGGTTGCCTCATCAGGATTATTTCATCTAGATCACCATACAAGAACGCAGTCTTCACATCCATCTGTTCCAGTTTAAGATCGAACTGTGCCACCATGGCTAACAACATTCGAATGGATCTATGCTTTACAACAGGCGAGAACACATCATTGAAATCGACACCTTCTTTCTGAGTGAACCCCCTAGCAACCAACCTTGCCTTGTATCTTTTCGATGCCACTCCTTCGATTCCTTCCTTGACTTTGAAAATACATTTACAGCTGACTAACCTGGCTCCAGCAGGTTTCTTGATCAGTTCCCATGTGTCGTTGTCATGAAGGGATTTCATCTCATCATCCATGGATTTCATCCATTCAGTCTTCTTTCGACTCCTCATAACTTCCTTATAGTCTCTAGGTTCTTCGTCGAGAACCTCACTTGCAGAGATTAAGGCATAAGCTATAAGATCTGCATACCCAAGTCTCTGAGGTGTCTTGATGACTCTTCTCGACCTGTCTCTTGCTAACAGGTAGTCATTATCAGATTCCTCATCTTCGACAACATCTTCTGTTTCGTCTTCGACTTCATCTGGGGTACGCACTTCAGCATCAACATGCTCCACCTCAACAGGAATCTCTCCCTGTTCCAGCTCTTCGCCAGCAACATCAATTTTCTTGAAAGCCATCTCAGCTTCATTGAAAACTACATCTCGACTATTGATACACCTCCTGTGACCTGGCTCTAGGCATCATAGCCTATAAGCTTTGACTCCTTCGGGGTATCCCATGAACATGCACTTCAGAGCTCTAGGTTCGACCTTGTCTTGCCTAATGTGAGCATAGGCCACACAGCCAAATACTCTCAGTCTGTCGAGACTAGGTGGATTTCCCAACCAAACTTCTTCAGGTGTCTTCATATCTAATGCAGTCGAAGGACATCTATTTATCAGATATGCAGCTATCGAAATAGCTTCAGCCCAAAACACCTTCTTCAATCCAGCATTAACCAACATGCATCTAACCCTTTCAAGGATTGTTCGATTGAATCTCTCAGCTAAGCCATTTTGTTGAGGAGTACCTGCTACAGTCTTATGCCTTACAATCCCAGACTTAACACAGTAACTGTCGAATGCTTTGTTGCAGAACTCAAGGCCATTGTCGGTTCTCAACCTCTTAACCTTTCTGCCAGTTTGAGTTTCGACCAGAATCTTCCAACTTTTGAAGTTCTCAAAAGTTTCATCCTTCGTCTTCTAAATGAATACCCATAGCTTTCTGGAATAGTCATCAACAATGGATAGAATATACCTTGCACCTAAGTGTGAAGGATTCCTTGCAGGCCCCCAAAGATCAGCATGAATGTAATCAAGGGATCCATGTGTTATTTGCTTGCCTTTGTTGAACTTCGCCCTACAGGATTTACCAAATACACAAGATTCACAAAACTCCAACTTTTCGACTTTGTCACCACCTAGCAGGTTCTGCTTCCCCAATTCGACTAGGCCTCTTTCGCTGACATGGCCCAATCTCATGTGCCATAAATATGTCTTCGACACAGGTTTCGTGGATACAGTATTTGTTGAACCACTTACAACCTCAGCCTCAAGGGTATACAAGCCTTGTTTCTTCACGCCTCTCAAGACTTCCTTCGACCCCTTCATAACTCTTAGGATACTTTTCTCTCCTTGGAAAATGTATCCCTTCCTGTCGAATTCACCAAGAGAAATTAAATTTCTCTTTAAGTCAGGTACATACCTGACTTCAGTCAATAACCTTATTGACTCATCATGGAGCTTAAATCTCACAGATCCAATACCTGTAATTTTGCAGGATTTGTTGTTTCCCAGCAGTACCGATCCACCATCTTGATCACATAGCTCTTCGAACAATTCTCTGTTTGGAGTCATGTGCCAAGTGCATCCTGAATCCATAATCCACTCTTTTCTTGAGTCGCCGCTTGAAACTACAAGAACATCAGATGAGTCGAAGTCATCTTGAACAATGGATGCGTTGCCATTATCCTTACCCCCATGATCTTTCAGGCGTTCAGGGCACACCTTTCTTGTGTGACCCTCCTTCTTACAGTGATAACATCGAAAACCAGATGTTTCGCCACTAGAAGACTTCTGCTGACTTTTACCTTTCTTTTTGTCGAACCTACCATCCTTTCGCAAGAATTTTCCCTTAACTGCCAAACCTTCACCAATCGTCGAAGGTTTATGCTCCTTTCGTTTGTTCAGGTCCTTAGAGTACAAGGCTGATTGAACTTCTTCAAAGGTCAGGGACTCCCTTCCATACAAGAGAGTTTCTTTGAAGTGAGCATGTGTTCTAGGCAAAGCGCACAACAACAATAGTGCTTGATCTTCGTCATCGATCTTCACATCAATATTTTCAAGATCAAGAATCAGCTTGTTGAACATATCCAACTGCTCAGCCAAAGCTTTGTCTTCACTCATCTTGAACGAATACAAGGCTTGTTTCAGGTAGAGTCGATTCACCAAAGATTTGGTCATGTATAAGCTTTCAAGCTTCACCCATAACCCTGATGCCGTCGTCTCCTTTGATACTTGTCGAAGAACCTTATCACCAAGGCTCAACAATATTGCGCTGTGTGTTTTCTCGATCATGGTAGTCTTTTCTTTTTCCGTTAACGTAGCATCCATGGCTGCCATTCCCTTCAACGCTTCCAAACAACCCTGCTGAACCAGTAGGGCTTTCATCTTCAAGCGCCACAGACCGAAGTCGTTCACTCTGGTGAACTTCTCGATCTCATACTTTGTTGAAGGCATCTTCTCCACGCTCACCGCACCAATTTGTTGTGAGTCGGATACCTTGAAACAAAGTATTTACGGTTTCTTTATGATCAAAGAACTCACAAGGGTTAGGGTTAACAAAGAAAACAAGAGTAAAAAACAACAAGGATTGGTTATAAAACTGTTATTCTTTCCTTTCTCCTTAAAACAAGGATTACAAGTATATAAGAATAACAAACTAACCACTCTCACTCTTTCTAGGTTTTTTCACACTCTAGAATGAGAGACTAGCATGCTATTTATAATAAAACCTAACACACTAAACTAATGGGCTTTTAACAAAATACCCATTACAAGCTAACTTAGGGTACAAGCTAACTTAACCAATTGGATCCTTAACACAAGGCCCAATTCAATATGCTAACAACCCTAGTAATATTAACTAATACATGTTAGAACAACCTTCGACTACAACATGTATTATTCCGACAGTATAACACTTCGACAGCAGCATGCGAACGGACTTCGACCTCATGCTTAAAACTAGAGTTCGTTCCAAATCTCACATAAACAATGACAAAAACAATCTCGGTAAGTTTGATGGAAAATCCGATGAAGGTATTTTTCTTGGCTATTCTCTTTCTAGTAAAGCATATAGAATATATAACAAGAGAACTTTAATAATTGAAGAATCTATGCATGTTTCTTTTGATGAATCTAACCTCTCGAAGGAGGACATTGTTTTGTGTGATGATAATGAGGAAATTGTAGAAGTTCCTAAAGAAGATACTTCCAAAGTCAACAATGATGATCAAAAGAAACATAAAGAAAAACTAATTCAACAAGAGTAAAATGATAATGATCTACCTAAGGAATGGAGAACTCATAGAGATCATCCAATTGATAAAGTCATTGGTGATATAAGTCGAGGCGTTACAACAAGGTTTAATCTTAAAGATGCTTGTCTCAATATTATGTTTGTCTCACAAATTGAACCTTATAAAGTCAAGGATGCCCTAGATGATGATTAATGGATTCTAGCCATGCAAGAAGAGCTTAATCAATTTGAAAGAAATCAGGTTTGGGATTTAGTTCCTAGACCAAAAGGTAAACATATTATAGGAACTAAATGGATCTTTAAAAATAAGCTAGATGAAAATGGTATCATTATTAGGAATAAGGAAAGATTAGTAGCCCAAGGCTATAATCAAGAGGAATGTATAGAGTTTGAGGAAACATTTGCCCCTGTTGCTAGACTAGAAGCAATTAGATTTTTGTTAGCATATGCTTGTTCTTTGAATTTTCAGTTGTACCAGATGGACGTTAAAAGTGCATTCCAAAATGGTTACATACTTGAAGAAGTTTATGTAAGTCAAACCCCGGGATTTGAAGACTTCAAACATCCTAATCATGTATACAAACTCAAAAAGGCATTGTACAGATTAAAGCAAGCACCAAGGGCATGGTATGATAGGTTAAGTAATTTTCTATGTGAAAACGGTTTCGAAAAAGGTAAAGTTGATACTATTCTTTTTATTATAAGAATTAACCATCATACTATCCTAGTCCAAGTCTATGTAGATGGCATCATTTTTGGATCAACAAGTGAATCCTTATGTGAAGAATTCTCATCAATCATGCAAGAAGAATTTGAGATGTCCATGATGATTAAGTTGAACTACTTCCTAGGGTTGAAAATCAAACAAACAAAGAATGGGATATTCATCAATCAATCTAAATATTGCAAAGAGCTTCTCAAAAGATTTGACATGGACAATTTCAAGGCTATGGCTACTCCTATGGGATCCAGAACTTACATTGATCAAGATGAAGTAGGTGTTTCAATTGATGTTACAAAATATCGAGGTATCATAGGATTATTACTATATTTGAAGGCAAGTTGTCCTGACATTATGTTCAGTGTATATTTATGGGCTCGATTTCAAGCCAATCCTAAGGAGTCACATCTTGCCTCGGTGAAGAGAATCATGAAGTATCTAAAGGGAACAATGAACGTCGGCTTATGGTATCCTAAAGTTGTTGTATGTAAATTGATTGGATTTTTCGGACTCAGATTATGCATGGTGTAAAACAGATAGAAAAAGCACAAGCGAAACATGTCATATTCTTGGAAACGCTATTGTATCGTGGTCATGTATAAAGCAAGCATGCATGGCTCTCAGTACGGATGAAGCAGAATACATTGCTGCGGGAAGTTGTTGCGCTCAAATCCTTTGGTTAAAAAAACAATTTAGTGACTACGGCGTGAACCTTGGATGCATTCCGTTAAAGTACGACAACACAAGTGGCATAAACATAACCAAAATCCACTCATGCACTCAAGGACAAACACACATAAACATTCGACATCATTTTCTCTGAGATCGAAGTCTCATTCATGGATACACATAATCAATTAGTAGACATCTTCACAAAACATCTCGCAAAGGAATCATTTTACAAAATTCGGCGGGAGCTTGGCATTTTATATGAATGAGATTTATGATTCTTCAAAATTTATTCATTATAATCAATAATAAACTAAAGGTACACTCAAAATTTCATTTTCAAAAATTTATTAAATTTTTAAGTATGTGAGTTTTTCATAAAATTTAAAAGTTCTCATATTACATGATGTTCCAAATGTTTTTATGACATATATGGATGATACAAAGTTGCATTATGATATATAATAACATGTCAAAGTGGTATTTTGTTAAGTTACAATGCATCCTGTAAGATACAAAGCTATGGTTTTTTTTGTATGTGGTAATCGGTTACCACATATTGGTTAACCAATTACATGCTTGCTTTCCTGCGCATCTTCAGCCTTTCTGGATGCTGTAACCGATTAACTCATATTGGTTAATCAATTACTATTGTTACGAAATGTCAATATATTTATTTTATTTATGCCATAAACTGTGTGTTTTAATATTTGTCTTATATGCTTAAGTGCTTATTTGAATAAGTCATATTCACTTTCCAACATTTTTATGGGGACTCTTCGTTCTTCACTCCCTTCAACTCTCATTACTCTCTTCTTCCAATTTCTGCTTCTCACATTTATTCTCTTCAACCAAAATTAAAAACCCACTCATCTAAATACTCTTTATAAACATTTATCATCTCAAAAAAATCATCACAAAAAGCCCTCTTCTCCCAAATCCGAAAATCACTTCTCAAACCTCAACTTTTATTTTCTTCAACTCCATTCATGGCTCCTACAAGGAAAGAAAAGGGCAAGCTCAAAATTGGGGAAACAAGTTCCGATCAAGCTGAGGTAGAAGAACATGCACCCACTACAAAATCAAGGAGGCTTACCTTCGATTTCAGGAATCGGCCTTTAATGTCGGTAAAGTATGTTAATCTCACTTCCTTTCCTTATCATAGTTTCACTTTTCCGGATCTGTTGAAACATCAAGGGGTTAATAAGTTAGTTTCAGATCTTGGACCTATTACTCAGACCTTGTTAAGGATTTCTTTTCTAATTTGCATGTTGGTGTTGATGAGTTTGATGACCATATGTTAACTTCTAAGGTTAAGAACACAAATATTAGTATGGATTTAGAATCATTTGGAACCTGTTTAGGAATACCTTTTGATGGTCAACATATCCGTCAAGGTTTTACTCCAGATTCTGAGAGATGGAAAAATTACTATAAAATGGAGTATTTTTTTTAATATTTGTTGGGGAAGTTAAGCGGATGTGTTGAGTAGACATAATCTAGCATCCTCTCGGGTCCTTTTAGATGGAAAAAACTTGACGGTGAGTGATTGTATGCTACACTATATTATTGCCTATGTGTTGTTGCCTAAACATTCCAATCACGCTTAAATTAGAGACGTTGAGATGAAAATCATTTTTGCTATCAAGAATAGGATTAAAATCAATTGGGCTTATATCATTATGTATCATATGCATCATCAACAATCTCTTAGTGGAGGATTACCATATGCTAGGATAATCTCAAAAAATTTAGAATCAAGCGGTATGGCCTTAAAGAGGGAACCTAAAAAGATTATGATGGCTAAGAAATGTGAGATAAATGGTGAAACCTCTCCTTGGAATACCGGCATAATAAAAAATAAAGATGGTATCTTCATATACAAGGATGATCTTTCAAACAACGTTCCTCCACCGCTTCTGGAAGCCAGGCATACGAATGAAGTTTTATACAACAATATGTTCTCGATTGAATCCACCATTAATCATAAACATCGAGAACACAAATTTGAGATGGCTTCCATTAAGAGCCTTTTGATAAACCTAACCATTTCCGGTAACCAAGGGGCATACAAGGAGGAGGAAAGTGAAGGAGGAGGAAAGTGAAGGAGGAGAAGAAGATGAAGAAGAAAAAAATGTTGACATGTCTGAAAGTGCCTAAATTTATTTGTATTGCTTGAAATTATGTCTTTCCTTGTTTAAGTTTCTAAGTATTTCTAGTTTTGTTAGTTGACTTTATGTTTGAACAATATTATGGAGTGTAATGCCTTACATTTGTGTGTTTCTATTTCTTAAGACAAGTTATGAATATGCAATATGTTTTCTTATTATGTTCCTTATGTATGCTATATGTCTATATTGTGTTGAATATCTACAACTTATGAATTGTCAATGTCTAGTCTTTTCCCATTCTTTTTGTTAATGACAAACGGGGAGAAGTATTATTGTTGTATGCATGTTTCTCTAACAAAAAGTGTAGCTAGCAAAATTATCTTAAAATCTCAATCATGGATCAAGGGGGATCATTGATCAAGGGGGAGTCTCATGTGTTAGAGAAAACAAGATTGAATCAAATTTTCAAGAAAGGCTTGTCATCATCAAAAGGTGGGAGAATGTGAAGTCAAGCTTTTCAAAGTGTTTTGATGAAGACAAAATTCTACAAGCAAGTAAAGATTGTCAGAAAGGAAATGGTTCAAGACTCCTAGCACAAATCAAATTTCAAGTTAAATCAAGTCTTGAAGATATATTTAGTGATTTATCATAAATGTTAAGGTATATAGCACTCAACCTCTCTTCGTATATACAAGTGTTCCAAGTTATCATTCATTCATGCCATGATCCATTAAAATGTTTGTATGCATTAAGACACAACATTTTCTCTTATTTCTTGACCATTTTTACATTCTTGGCTACCTGTAATCGATTTACACTTTCTGGGTAATCGATTAACCTAAGCATTTTTTTGAATTCTTTGGACCGTTGAAAATGGTGTAATCGATTAACCCATATAGGTTTACCGATTACCACTGTATCGGTGCCAGAAAATATTACATTTTTTCATTCAAATGGTTTTTATATATGGTTCTTGAAGCATGTCATCCTTTCATTTGTTGTACTCATTTGTAGAGGTGTATAGTGTGACGCCCCCCAATCTAATACCCCCAAGCTATTAAAGCGGGAAATAAAAATTCGAAATTTCATCAGAGTATAATTGAAAACATGGCATAGATAGGGAGCATCACATCAATTTGAAACAAACATACATATAACATGCAACACCTGCCCATAATGATATGCAACTGTGGGGTAGCAATCATACAGAGGAAACTTTGTTCCTTACACCCACTTTTCAGAAATTAGAATTAAAGCGGAAAATCTAAAATCTGATTAACATATATACATGTACACATATAAACAGTTTGTCATACATCAGGTAGCATATGTACAACCCAAAATATATCATCAGATATACAAAATAATAGCGCGCGGCTACCCTAACTACCCGGAGTCACATATCAGAGCCGACCGGCCAAAATAATGAAGACGCAACGCTTCACAAAAAGGAATACCTCCAGCAGCTCTAATCTGCAACGCCTCATAGAGCGTTATAAAACAGCAGAAGGGTGAGAAAAACAATCATAATACCGTTGAGTAAAATTATATATTAACACAAACATACACAAGTATAAAGTTCTCACCACAAATGCACCACAATCGAATAAACCATAACACAGTACAATTATCAGGTATTCATCACCAATACACGTCAATCACCCATAATACACTCCTCATCAACACAATTATACATATTCCATCACATTATCACATTCACAATTAACATACACATTTAATCCATGATGATGCAAATACACAGAGACCGACACAACAACTCTATGCACATGCCATGCGGTACCGACTTCCATTGTTTCTCATGTCTCATCACCAGTTCACTCAGGAACTATTGGAACCATCGCTCGTTACTGAGAATCTCAAGTAACACCCCGTCGGGCCTACGATGTTCACCCATCGCTTTAGGTCCTCAGGCATCGCCTCATATTTTCGAGGCACACGACGTTATGGATCGCTTTAAGTCCCATCATGGGCACACGATCGTCTACAACCATCGCTTTAGGTCCTCAGGCAGCGCCTCATATTTTCGAGGCACACGATGTTATAGCAAATTCCCTCAGGAATTAAACCGCCACTCAGGACGTTTCCACAATACATATCATGATGCTTGGCATATAATGACTCATGACATTCACATTGCATACATACACACATTCATGATCATGCATTTATCATCAAATATCACACATAGTATTTTCTTGCCCTTAGGCCACAAATTATCATCGACACATAGTATTCTTATCCCAACACAGCACACAATCCATACCACATTCATATTAACAGTACGGTGTACCTTACACATCCAATTCACACAATTATAACAGCAAAAGTCGACAAAACGACACTATTCCCGATTTTTCGACATAATTAAATCGGCTAACAATTCCAAAATCATCATCATCCAAAAGTACATTTCATAAGCTTTCCAACGATATAAATATCACTCAATTCGGAAATACGGTTCGAAAGATATGGATTTTAAAAAAAAAAGGATAATTGTTTTCAAAAACAACCAACCGCCCGGCGGAGCATGCTCACCGCCCGGCGAAACGCACTTCGCCTCTGCTTCGCCCGGCGAAACACAGGCGATACCAATCCCCCAAAATAATTCAAAGAGGCAGAAGCTTGGCACCTCTGCGCCTCTCGAACCGCCCGGCGAAAAGAACGCATCGCCCGGCGCTCAGGGCCTTTCGCCCGGCGCTCTGCACCAGAAGCAGAAAAATTCTGCTGCGTGAACACTGTTCCATACCTCCAATTTTTCCCATTTTCTTCCCCAAATCATTTCCAACAGCAAAACAATTACTAGCAATGGTTCATACACATACATAGATCATACAACACAAATTATATCGAATTTCGTCCGTGAAAACATCGATTTCTACTCGATTACACGATTTCGACCTATATCCGAAAAACTACCAAACGAGACAATACAACATGCAACCGCACATACATAATCATACACAACAATAAGATAATCGAGTTTCGCACCCTTACCCGATTAATCGATTCCTAGAACTTGTTCTCTTGATTTCCCAAGCTTTTTCTCCAATTTCACTCTTTTCTCTCTTCTCCTCTTTTCTTCTCTTTTCTTCTTTTCTTACTTTCTTTCTCTTCTACTATTTTTCTCTCTATTTCTATTTTTCTTTTCTTTACTAACTTAACAAAATACACCCAAATGCCCAAAATACCCTTACACTCAAATATCTCGCAAACGTTCCCAAAACCCGATAAAATATATTCACGATGAAAAATAACATATTTTCACATAAAAGTCAGAAATAAAATAATATAATAATAAAATAATCAAAAATGACTCAATTAAAGAAAAAAACCAAAACTGGGGCGTTACAACTCTCCCCCACTTAGAAATTTTCGTCCTCGAAAATCTCACCTGAAACAAACAACTCTGGATACGACTCCCGCATCCGACTCTCCAATTCCCACGTCAAATTACCCTCAGCAGTGCCTCCCCACGCCACTTTCACCAAAGCAATATCCTTGCCTCGCAACTGCTTCACTTCGCAATCCAAAATACTAACAGGTAAAGCCTCAACTGTAAGGTTCTCCCTTACCTCAACCTCATCCATCGGAATCACATGCGACGGATCCGGAACATACTTCCGAAGCTGTGAAACATGAAACACATCGTGCAAATTCGACAGACTCGGCGGCAATGCCACCCTATATGCCACAGCACCCACTCTCTCAGATATCTGGTAAGGACCAATAAACCGAGAAGTAAGTTTCTTAGATTTCAAAGCACGACCAACACCCGTTACCGGCGTAACTCTCAGAAATACGTGATCACCCTCTTGAAACTCAAGATCCTTCCGTCTCCGATCATGATAACTCTTTTGTCTACTCTGAGAAGCCTTCATTTTCTCTCGAATAAGCTTCACTTTCTCTGTCGTCTGTTGCACCAATTCCGGTCTAACCACAGAACTCTCACCAGTTTCGTGCCAACACAACGGCGTTCGACATCTTCGTCCATATAAAGCCTCAAAAGGTGCCATTCCAATACTAGAATGGAAACTGTTATTATACGTGAACTCAATCAAAGCAAGATAACCGTCCCACGCACCACCTTGTTCCAAAACACACGACCTCAACAAATCCTCCAAAGACTGAATAGTTCTTTCGGTCTGACCATCCGTCTGCGGATGATAAGCTGAACTCAACCTCAATCTAGAACCCAAAGCCTTCTGTAAACTTTCCCAAAATCTCGATGTAAACCTAGGATCTCGATCAGAAACAATACTCAATGGAATCCCATGCAATTTCACCACCACACTGATATAGATCTCAGCTAACCTCTCCAAAGAAAAACTGATGTCAATCGGAATAAAATGTGCCGATTTAGTCAGCCTGTCCACAATCACCCAAATAGCATTATGCCCACGCTGAGTGTTCGGTAATCCCGTCACAAAATCCATCGAAATGCTATCCCATTTCCACTCAGGAATATCCAACGGTTGCAACAAACCACTAGGTCTCAAATGTTCCACTTTCGATTTCTGACAAGTCAAACATGCATACACAAACTGAGCCACATCTCTTTTCAAACCATACCACCAGAAAATCTTCTTCAAGTCTTGATACATCTTATTCGCTCCAGGATGTATACTCAAATTACTCCGGTGTCCTTCCTCCAAAATCATCCTTTTCAACTCCGAATCATCCGGAATACAAATCCGTCCACGAAACCTTAACACACCATTAGAATCCACTTGAAAATCACTATTCGCATCTCCTCCCCCAACCAACATCAAATCCACAAATTTCAAATCCAACTTCTGTTTCTCACTAACCGTCATCAGAAAATCATTAGCAACCTTCAACATTCCAAGCCTTACACTAACCGAAGTCACTTCACATACCAAACTCAAGTCTCTAAACGACTCCAAAAGTTTCCACTCTTTCACCATCAATGCGGACATATGCAACGATTTCCGGCTCAATGCATCAGCTACCACATTAGCTTTACCAGGATGGTAATTCAAGCCAAAGTCGTAGTCTTTCAAGAATTCCAACCATCTCCGCTGCCTCATGTTCAACTCTTTCTGATCAAATAAATATTTCAAGCTTTTATGATCACTAAAGACCTCGAACCTTGCACCATAGAGATAGTGCCTCCACATCTTCAACACAAAAACTACAGCCGCTAATTCAAGATCATGAGTAGGATAGTTTTTCTCATGAACTCTTAATTGCCTTGAAGCATAAGCTACAACTTTACCTTCCTGCATTAGAACACCACCCAAACCAATTAAAGAAGCATCGCAATACACAACAAACGGTTCATTAGGATTAGGTAAAATAAGAATCGGAGTTGTCGTCAATCTTTCTTTCAGCTCACAAAAACTCTCTTCGCATTGAATATCCCAAATGAATGCTTTGCCCTTACAAGTCAACTGCGTCAAAGGAAGAGCCAACTTAGAAAAACCTTCAATGAACCTCCGGTAATAACCAGCCAAACCTAGAAAGCTTCGAATTTCAGTAACGGATCTAGGAGCCTCCCATTGTAGAACTGCTTCTACTTTAGATGGGTCCACAGAAATACCGTTACCTGAAATCACGTGTCCAAGAAAACTCACCTCAGACAACCAGAATTCACACTTGGACAATTTGGCAAAAAGCTTCCTTTCCTTCAAAACCTGCAAAACAATTCGCAAATGTTCCGCATGTTCTTCCCGAGACTTAGAATAAATTAAAATATCATCAATAAACACCACCACAAAATGATCCAAATGCTCATGAAAAATCCGATTCATGTATTCCATAAACACGCCAGGCGCATTAGAAACCCCGAACGGCATCACTGAATATTCATAATGACCGTAACGTGTTCTAAAGGCCGTCTTCTGAATATCCTCTTCTTTCACTCTTATCTGATGGTACCCCGATCTCAAATCGATCTTACTAAATACACAAGCACCAACCAACTGATCCATCAGATCATCAATCCTTGGAAGCGGATATTTGTTCTTAATCGTCACTTTATTCAACTGGCGATAATCAATACATAATCGCATACTCCCATCTTTCTTTTTCACCAACAAAACTGGAGCACCCCAAGGAGAAACACTTGGCCTCACGAACCTCTTTTCCAACAACTCATTCAACTGCTTTTTCAACTCCACCAATTCAGATGCCGACATTCTATAAGGTGCCATAGATACAGGTCTAGTACCAGGAACTAGATCAATAGAAAATTCAACTTCTCTCTCTGGCGGCACATCTGAAATATCATCGGGAAACACCTCAGGAAATTCGCACACAACAGGAAACACATCAAGAGAAACTTGACTATCTAAAGTCAAAGATACAAACAATCCAAACAACTGAGCTTCCTCCGCCAAAAGTTTCTTCAACTCTTTGGTAGATAAGAAACTCGAGTCTTCGTCTTCCTCTAGAGAAGGAAACCTTACCAGCTTATGATAACAATCAATATGAACCCTATTAAATTGCAACCAATTCATTCCCAAAACTACATCCAAACCTTCCAACGGCAAACACACTAAATCCATCTCAAATTCTTTACCATAAATGGTCAAAGGACAACTCAGACACACTAAAGAAGTAGTTACTGACCCCATCGCTGGAGTATCAATAACCATCTCACCATCCATCGAAGACAACCCAATATTCAAACGTTCCGCGCACTCAGACGAAATAAACGAATGAGTCGCTCCAGTATCAATAATAGCAACTAAAGGCGTACTATTAATAAAGCAAGTACCTCGAATCAGACGATCTGCACTTGAAGTCTGAGTTCCGGCCAAAGAAAACACCTTGCCACTAGTCGGAGCTTTCTTCTTATTCGGACACTTCGAACTAATGTGACCAGGTTCCCCACAGTTATAACATTTCACCACATTCTTCCTTTTACAATCAGCCACAACATGTCCTTCACCTCCACAGTTAGAACACTTATCCAAATTCTTCCTACACTCGGACTGACGATGTCCCAATCCACCACATCTAAAACACCTCAGAGCATTAGACATACCACCTCCACCTGACCTACGATCAAAAGTACTCCTTTGTTTACCCTTATTAGCCAGTGACACATACGGTCCACCACGGAACTGTTGCTTCCCTTTCCTGTCACTTACACTTTTATAATGAGTAGATCGAGCCTTACTATCTTCATCATAAATCCTACAGCATTCCACCAAATCAGCAAACCTTCGAATCCTCTGATAACCAATAGCCTGCTTTATCTCAGGACGCAAACCACTTTCATACTTCACACACTTTGAAAATTCAGCAGTCGCTTCCACATAATGAGGATAAAACTGCACAAGTTCCACAAACTTAGCAGTATAGTCAATAACCGACATATTACCTTGTTTTAGCTCCAGAAACTCAATCTCCTTCTTTCCTCGGACATCCTCCGAAAAATACTTCCTTAGAAACTCTCGGCTAAACACTTCCCAAGTGATCTCTTCTTCCTCCTCATCAGCTTCTAACACCTGACGAGTACTGACCCACCAGTCATCAGCCTCTTCGTGTAACATATGAGTACCCAGCCTCACCTTAACATCGTCGTCATCACAATCCATTACCCTAAAAATCCTCTCAATCTCTTTCAACCACAACTGCGCACCATCCGGATCATGTTTCCCTTTAAAAACCGGCGGTTTATTCTTTCTAAACTCATCATTTCCTGCAGCATTCGGTGCACCCTGCACAACTCGTGCCATCGCTTCCATCGCTGCAACCAAAGCAGCATCATTACGACCAGCCATATTCTGTTCGTCCAAAATAGAAACTATGGTTAAACAACAAGTTGCTCAACACAACTCGCCCAATATGCCAGACACAACAAACACAACTGACACGGACTGGCTCTGATACCACTTAATGTGACGCCCCCCAATCTAATACCCCCAGGCTATTAAAGCGGGAAATAAAAATTCGAAATTTCGTCAGAGTATAATTGAAAACATGGCATAGACAGGGAGCATCACATCAATTTGAAACAAACATACACATAACATGCAACACCTGCCCATAATGATATGCAACTGTGGGTAGCAATCATACAGAGGAAACTTTGTTCCTTACACCCACTTTTCAGAAATTAGACTTAAAGCGGAAAATCTAAAATCTGATTAACATATATACATGTACACATATAAACAGTTTGTCATACATCAGGTAGCATATGTACAACCCAAAATATATCATCAGATATACAAAATAATAGTGCGCGGCTACCCTAACTACCCGGAGTCACATATCAGAGCCGACCGACCAAAATAATGAAGACGCAACGCTTCACAAAAAGGAATACCTCCAGCAGCTCTAATCTGCAACGCCTCATAGAGCGTTATAAAACAGCAGAGGGTGAGAAAAACAATCATAATATCGTTGAGTAAAATTATATATTAACACAAACATACACAAGTATAAAGTTCTCACCACAAATGCACCACAATCGAATAAAATATAACACAGTACAATTATCAGGTACTCATCACCAATACACGTCAATCACCCATAATACACTCCTCATCAACACAATTATACATATTCCATCACATTATCACATTCACAATTAACATACACATTTAATCCATGATGATGCAAATACACAGAGACCGACACAACGACTCTATGCACATGCCATGCGGTACCGACTTCCATTGTTTCTCATGTCTCATCACCAGTTCACTCAGGAACTATTGGAACCATCGCTCGTTACTAAGAATCTCAAGTAACACCCCGTCGGGCCTACGATGTTCACCCGTCGCTTTAGGTCCTCAGGCATCGCCTCATATTTTCGAGGCACACGACGTTATGGATCGCTTTAAGTCCCATCATGGGCACACGATCGTCTACAACCAATGCTTTAGGTCCTCAGGCAGCGCCTTATATTTTCTAGGCACACGATGTTATAGCAAATTCCCTCATGAATTAAACCGCCACTCAGGACGTTTCCACAATACATATCATGATGCTTGGCATACAATGACTCATGACATTCACATTGCATACATACACACATTCATGATCATGCATTTATCATCAAATATCACACATAGTATTTTCTTGCCCTTAGGCCACAAATTATCATCGACACATAGTATTCTTATCCCAACACAGCACACAATCCATACCACATTCATATTAACAGTACGGTGTACCTTACACATCCAATTCACACAATTATAACAGCAAAAGTCGACAAAATGACACTATTCCCGATTTTTCGACATAATTAAATCGGCTAACAATTCCAAAATCATCATCATCCAAAAGTACATTTCATAAGCTTTCCAACGATATAAATATAACTCAATTCGGAAATACGGTTCGAAAGATATGTATTTTAAAAAAAAGGAAAATTGTTTTCAAAAACAACCAACCGCCCGGCGGAGCATGCTCACCGCCCGGCGAAACACAGGCGATACCAATCCCCCAAAATAATTCAAAGAGGCAGAAGCTTGGCACCTCTGCGCCTCTCGAACCGCCCGGCGAAAAGAACGCATCGCCCGGCGCTCTGCACCAGAAGCAGAAAAATTCTACTGCGTGAACACTGTTCCATACCTCCAATTTTTCCCATTTTCTTCCCCAAATCATTTCCAACAGCAAAACAATTACTAGCAATGGTTCATACACATACATAGATCATACAACACAAATTATATCGAATTCCGTCCGTGAAAACATCGATTTCTACTCGATTACACGATTTCGACCTATATCCGAAAAACTACCGAACGAGACAATACAACATACAACCGCACATACATAATCATACACAACAATAAGATAATCGAGTTTCGCACCCTTACCCAATTAATCGATTCCTAGAACTTGTTCTCTTGATTTCCCATGCTTTTTCTCCAATTTCACTCTTTTCTCTCTTCTCCTCTTTTCTTCTCTTTTCTTCTTTTCTTACTTTCTTTCTCTTCTACTATTTTTCTCTCTATTTCTATTTTTCTTTTCTTTACTAACTTAACAAAATACACCCAAATGCCCAAAATACCCTTACACTCAAATATCTCGCAAACGTTCCCGAAACCCGATAAAATATATTCACGATGAAAAATAACATATTTTCACATAAAAGTCAGAAATAAAATAATATAATAATAAAATAATCAAAAACGACTCAATTAAAGTAAAAAACCAAAACTGGGGCGTTACATATAGAGGCTATATAAATACCATTTCTTCAGATTTTCAACTCACCTCCTTTACAAAAATTTCAAACATTCAAAATTCTCTTCATCCTTCAAAATCTCTTAAGTGTTCCATACATTGTGAGCACTTGTATATCATTGAGGGAATTGCTTGCTTAAAGGGTAAGATCAATCAATAGATTGATAGATGTTTAATTCATTTCAAACTCTTGTAAAAAAAATTCATAATACTTGTTGTCCAAGACTGTTGGAAACAAGAGGTTCATTAAGGGAGGATTGTTCTCTTAGTGGGCTTAGTGAAAATCCAAGAGGATTGTTCTTGGTGGTTTCTTTGTTAGTGTCTGTATAGGAAGACTTGGATAGTCTTGTATAAGTCCTAACAATAGTAAAATATCTTTCATGTTGAAAGGGGACTGGAGTACTCTTGGACTGTGAGGGGAACCAGGACATTTCTAGGTGTTCTTTACTTTACCGCTTTCATCGCCTAACCAAAACAAGCAAAAGAAAGAACAAATATTCTAAAAACCGAATAAAATTTTTAAAGTCCTAATTCACCCCCCTCTTAGGCACACTTTGTACTTACAAAGACCATGATAAATTCGACTGAGGTACAATGTCTTAAAACATTTATTTACCACAAGGATAGTTTGTTGTGGTATCGGAGGTTTGGCCATCTTAGCTTTAGTTCGCTCAATCAAATGATCACTCAAGATATGGGAACTGGTATACCATGTCTTAAGATTCTCGACAAACTCATTGAAGGTTTTATAGTTAGAAAATAGTCCAGGAAATCTTTCACTTTGACTATGTCAATGAGATCAACCTGCATACTCGAAGTTGTACATTCAGATGTATGTGGTTCTTTTGAAGAGCATACAATTGGTGGAAACAGATTTTTTTTTTGTTTGATGATGAGTTTAGTCGAAAGCTGTGGATCTATGTGATCAAGAGAAAGGATAAAGTATTCGAAATATTTAAGAGATTCAAGATGCTTATTGAAAAACCAAAGTGAAAAGAAGATCAAAGTTCTGCGAACAGATGGAGGTAGCAAATACACATCCAAGATATTAGAAGCATTATGTGCAGAACATGTTGTAGATCATGAGGTAACTGCTCCTTATACTCTTCAACATAATGGAATAGCATAAAGAAGAAACAAGACCATATTAGACATGTCGAGATGCATGCTGAAGTAGAAGAATTTACAAAAACCCTGATGGGGTGAAGCTATTTCGACTGCTGTTTATATTCTGAACAGGTGCCCTACCAAGAAGCTAAAGAACAAGGTTCCTGAAGAAGTATGGAGTGGAAAACAACCAATAATGGGTTATCTGAACCTCTGATTTGTTACAAGCATGTTCTTGATGCTAGAAGAAGGAAGCTTGATGACAATAGTGAACCTATGATTATGGTAGGATATCATAAGACGGGAGCATACAGGCTGTTCAATCCAATTAATCAAAAGATTGTGATTAGTCAAGGTATTGTGATTGATGAAAATTATGTCTGGGATTGGAATTACAATAATGCAATTAACAAACCATTGATGAGCTATGATTTTGATGAAGCAAGTAATGATGTCGAAGTCAAAGATATTGTAAATATTCTAGTCGAAGTTGTTGCTGACATACCCGACACAGTCGAAGTCGAAAAGGATATGGCTAGCACAAGTCAGAGACCTCAAAGAACTAGAGCTCGTCCAGCAAGACTTCAAGATCAACAGGTTCCTAACGTTGAGAAAAAATTAGAAATAGTTCAAATCGACAATGATTAGTGTGTTTCGAAAACTTGGATTATAAGGGGTATGTTGGGATCACTACACCAAACAAGACATTAGACAGCGGTTTTTTAGGCCTTAGACATCGCTTAAAAGCGCTGCCTAAGGTAGTGCTGTCGTAGGTAAAGACAGCGCTTTTTATTTATGAAAAAGCGCTCTCTAAAGTATACATTAGAGGGCGTTTTTTCAAGAAAAAGCGCTGTCTAATGTATGCCTATAATTTTAGTTATTAATTTTTCTATATCTTTAGAGGGCGCTTTTTCAAGAAAAAGCGCTGTCTAAAGGCCCCCTTTAGACAACGTTTTTTAAAGCACTATCTAATGTATGCCTATAATTTTAGTTATCAATTTTTCTATACCTTTAGAGGGCGCTTTTTATGAAAAGCACTTTCTAAAGGCCCCCTTTAGACAGAGCTTTTTAAAGCGCTGTCTAATGTATGCCTATAATTTTAGTTATCAATTTTTCTATACCTTTAGAGGGCGCTTTTTAGAAAAAGCGCTTTCTGTTGTGAACTATAGACAGCGCTTTTTCTAGAAAGCGTTGTCTTTTCTCTACGTATAATTTTAATGATTATTTTTAAAAATCCCATTTTAACCATTTTTTTATGGAGAAACCTGTATAATTCAAGTCATTTCAATAAACCTGTATATTTCACATTTCCATTAACAATTTCTAGTATGGTTCATTAACCATATTTCCACTAATCCCATAAATCACATAAACCACATAAACCATTTCCATTATAATTCAAGTCATTTACATTAACCATTCACAAAACTATACAATTACATTCCAAAATCACATAAATAGCATAAACCATTCACAAAACTATACAATCCCATAAAATAAACCATTCACAAAACTATACATTCACATAATCCCATAATCCTATACCTTATATATATAGGATTCTTTTTTCAATAAGGTATTCGCACAATTCCTCCTTAATTTCTTGCAATTTATCCTTCGTGTAATGAGAACACGCGTATTCATCAAAGTACTACATAACAAAACAAAATATGCATGATTTAGTTAAAAATAATAAATTATATGACATATCCGATAAATATTAAAATAAATCCTAAGTTATAAATCCATGCATACCGTAATAGGAATCTCTAATCGATCCATTTGAAGGATTTCTCTCATAAACCTCAAAACGAAATACCTGCAGTCTATGCCATTACGCTGACGAGGGCACTACACATAGACAAACAAATAAGAATTAATATATAGTTGTTTTGTGTTATCAAGTAGCATCACTAATAAGCAACATTGTGAAAGTTAATATACCTCCACTTTGACCCATGTAACGTTGGTTTCTTTAGCCCGTGCTACTCGAGATTCTCTTTGTGCTCGGTATACGAGTATTGCTCTATAAAAGAAAAACGTAAATTTAGAACAATCTCACATAAATAATTAAATATACAAATACACATGAATATTTTGAACAATCTCCATTGAATGATATAAGCTATATATAACATGACAACTAATTAATATTATTGAATGATATAAGCTATAATTTTATAACTAGTACCTTTTTCACTGACGTCTCTTTCTTTTCTTGGTTGGAATATGTTCTACCCGTCTCTTAACAACACGGACGGTTGGATTGATCCAAATACCCTCATTATGATCATTTCTTGTATATGATTCATTCGCTATAATATTTTCATCTTGATCATTTCTAGTAAATGATTCAATATCAACATCAATATCACCTTGATCTCCAATGTTTTCATCAATTACTTTGTTAGATAAAAGCACTATAGACCATTTTGTACTTGTCGGATCAGTGACATAGAACACTTGTTTAGCTTGAGAGGCTAGAATAAAAGGCTCATCTTTGTACCCCACCCTATTAAGATTCACTTGTAAAAATCCCGACTTATCCATTCGTACGCCATTATTATTTTCAACCCACTTGCAACGAAATATAGGAATCTGAAACTTCTCATAATCAAACACCCAAATGTGCTCGATAACCCCAAAATATGACAGATTTGCAAATTTGGGGTTTAAATCTTTCACACTTGAAATGTGCATTGCTTCAGCTACCACGGTGACACCACTATTTTGCATAGTACTTTTATTATCTTGTTCTTTGGTATAAAATGTGTATCCATTAATTGTGAATGTGTATCCATTAATTGTGTATGCGCTATAAGAAAACACAACCAAACTTGGACCATATGCTAAACATCTCAACCTTTCTGTTATTGAAGCGGGATCTGAATAATACTTTGAATAAATATGATCCTTAAACCAAGGTATGAAACTTCGATTGTGCTCTCGTACTATCCAATTCTCATTTCTATTCGGATTTAAACCTCAGAGAACATCCTTGTGCATTTCAACATACGGCTCAACCTCATTCTCATTGTGCAGAACATACAAATGCACTTGATCCCGTTCGACCCTTGATACTGTCACAACTTCATTTCCAATTAACTTTTTTCCTTCTTTTTTTTCGACAATATGAGATTTGGGGAGTCCAATTGATTGTACATTGGACAGATATTCAGTACAAAACTCAATCGCTTCTTCAACAATGTATCATTCGGCAATACAACCCTCTGGTCGACTTCGGTTTTTCACATACCCTTTTAATATTTTCATATAACGTTCAGCAGGGTACATCCATCTCATATAAGCCGGTCCACATAATTGTGTCTCTTTCACCAGATGAACAACTAGATGAACCATTATGTCAAAAAACGAGGGAGGAAAAATCATTTCAAGATCACACAAAGTAATAACTATTTCTTTTTGCAATGTTGGTAAGATCGCAGGATCGATCACCTTACTACAAATTGACTTGAAGAAAAAACACAATTTAGTTATTGCGCTTCTTACTTTTTCTGGCAGAATAGAACGTATACCTATTGGTAGAAAATGTTCCATTATAACATGGCAGACATGCGTCTTTAAACTCTTTAACTTGAGGTCTTTCATAGACACAAGTCTTCTAATATCTGAAGAGTATCCTTCTGGAACTTTAACTTCACTTAGAAATTTACACAATACTTTTTTCTCCTTTCTAGAAAGAGTATACGCAGCAGGTGGTAGATATGTTCGTTTTCCTTTCTTCAATGGTCCTAATTCAGTTCTTATCCCCATCGCTATCAAGTTCTTTCTTGCTTAAAGGCCATCCTTAGACTTTCCTTGTATATTGAGTAACGTACCAATAACACTGTCAAATACATTTTTTTCTATATGCATAACATCGAGAAAATGTCTTACATACAACAACTTCCAATATAGCAGTTCAAAAAAAATTGACCTCTTCTTCCACCCACTCTTGACAAGTGTATGTGCAAAAGGCTTTCCAAACTGAGTACTCACATCTTTCACCTTTTCAATATGTCATTCCCTGGTTGTCTAGGCCCAGAAATTAACATAGATAACATCATGTACTTACGCTTCATACATAGCCATGGAGGTAGGTTATAAATCATTATGATCACAGGCCAAGTGCTATGTGAGATACTTTGAAGACCGTGTGGGTTCATTCCATCAGTAGATAATGCCAAGCGAAGGTTTCTTGCTTCTTTTCCAAATTCAGGATAATCATCATCAATTTTCATCCACTGTGGTGAATCTGCCATATGTCGAAACTTTCCATCAATAATTCTTTCATCTGCATGCCAGGTCAAGTGTCTTGAATCGGTCTCACTACGAAACATGCGTCTAAATCTCGAAATTATAGGTAAATACCATAAGACTTTTGCTGGAGACAACTTTTTCTTATATCGAGAGACACCGCATTTAGGACACTCATTTAACGATGCATACTCATTTCGAAACAAAACGCAATCGTTTGGACAGGCATGTATCTTATCATAGCTCATGCCAATAGAGCACAACATCTTTTTGGCCTCATATGTTCGATTGGGAAGAACATTATCCTCTGGAAGCATATCTTTCATAAGGGCCAATAACTCTGTGAAACTTTTATCCGACCATTCATTGCCCGCCTTTAAGTTGTACAACTCTAACACCACAGACAATCTTGTGAATTTAGTGCAACCATTATATAACGGTTTCTTTGCATCGCTTACCAACCTCTCAAACATTTTGGGACAATCCTTAAGATCTTCTTCAAGTGCTTCTGCAATCTCTTTGACTCGACCAGAATCGTATGTATCTGTGCCATTGTCGTTTGAAGCATAGGTCGTATTATCCCCCGGTTCAACATTCCCTTTAATTTTCTCACCATGCAAATTCCAACATGTATAACTTCTATCAATTCCACTCCTCATTAAATGCGATGCCAACTGAACCGCGTCGACCCGACTCCCAAAACAACAACCCCAGCAAGGACATCTCATTCGACTGGGGTCTTTGGCGTGCGCAACAGCAAACTTAACGAATTCCGATACCCCATTCTCGTACTCTTTCGACAATCGACTTGAAGACATCCATTTCTTATCCATAGTTATACTAATTAAACAATCAGACTTTCACTCTTCACAAGTAACCCCTATAGAAAATTCACTAAGTTAGAATTGATGGTGTATGCCAAATATAACAGGAAGACATCTGATAAAAAATGGTGAACATTAATAATTTGAAAAGGAAGCATGTTGTACACACTAGTGAAATTATACTACACTCCACATAAGTTTAAAATAATATATAAAATGTTATAAGTTATTTTGATAAAATCTTTTAAATATAAAAATATCAATTAACTATTTTTAAAATGGTGCCTGGTTTTTGTGTTAGAATGAGTATGAAACACCAACAACAACATCAACAAATACTACACCAGAAATATCATCAACATCTAACAGCCAACAACAGCCACATCATTCCAATATACACCTTAAAAGTTCCATAGCAAACACCAACAAGGAGAACAAACCAAGTATCAGAACCATACATCATCACCAACAATAACACCAACACTACGCGTGATTTCACACCCTCTCATTACATTTTTCACACGAATACCATACCATCAACAATACAAGCAGAACGACGGAAACAAACTAAACATCAACAACAAAACAACAGAACAACAGAACAACATACCATTATATTGTCAAAGGACTCTGTACCATTATATTGTATAACATCAACAACAAGAACAATGCATATTTATTAGAACAACAACAACAATGAATCTTAATGAAGCAAGAACAACGTACCTCTTCTTCGTTTCGTCTTCTTCTTCACGAAAGCAATGGCAGTGAACGACGGCAATGAACGACGGCAATGGCGAATGAACGACGGCAATGGCGAATGAACGACAGCAATGGCAATGGGTTTCAGCAGAGAAGAAAGATAGCAAGGGTTTCAGCAGAAAGAAACGCGCGGTCGAGAGAAGAAAATGAATAGAAGTTTCAGAAAATGAAATGAAATGTGTTTTATATTTTAATTCATAAATGACCTTAGAGGGCGCTTCCCTTATAAAGCGCTTTCTAAAGTGGGGAGAATTTAAGACCTACAGCAGCGCTTTCTGAAAGCGCTTTCTAAGGTTAACCTTTAGACAGCGCTTTTCTAAAGCGCTTTCTAAAGTAATACCTATAGCAGCGCTTTCCAGAAAGCGCTTTCTAAGGTGGCTTCCATTTAGGGCATTTAACAGCGCTTTTGAAAAGCGCTTTCTAAAGGCTGTCTATTACAGCGCTTTTTTTTAGCGAAATTTTTTAAAGACCTATAGCAGCGCTTTGTCCAAAAAGCGTTGTCTTTGTTGCGCTGTCTATGTCCAGTTTTGGCGTAGTGGATATTAGATATAATCCAAGTTGAGTTATATGACCCAAGCCTAAAGTTAATTAGGGTTTAGGGTTTGTTACTTTACATAGTAGACAAGTTATTTGTATGTAAATGCATAGTTTATAATTCAGTTATTATCATTCAATTCAATAATACAATCCATATTGCTTTATTATCTCTCTTTCTCTCCTCATTGAAAGTGCCTCATGCACTAACACCACATCATTAAAAATTTGATGTGGCACTCTTCAAAACAAAAATTTCAAATCTATTATTTATTTGAGAAAAGTGTGTAACATTTCATTTATAAATCTCTTTTAATTAAAACATATATATTTTCAAATTCTATGAGTCATCTCCTTTTATTCCTCTAACAAAAAGTCATATATATCATTTATTTCATTTACTTCTCCATTTCATATATAAAATTGCATACTTATACAAATTGTACATCCACATTCATAGTACATCAAGACAAATATTATTATAAGTTACATACATGTACAATTAATATATTCAACATAAAACAAAACTCAAACTATTAAACTTTAAATTTTTTTCTATTACGTACACTTATTTCAATAAAAATATTAAATTAATCAATTTTTAAATAGTTCAATAAAAAAACAATGAGAGCTTATTCAATTCCTAAAAAATGAAATTAATCAATTTTTAAATAATTTGATAAAAAAATTATAAAAATTAATTTAATTCCTATCAAAATGAAAATAATTTTTAGTCTCTTAATAAAAGTGATAACATTATTATCACTACTTAAAATGCTAAAAAGAGATAATTAATTATAAAAATACAACTTATGATATTTTTCATATGCTAATTATTATTTTTTTATCATTTTTTTGTCGATCAATATTTTAAAAAAAATTTAAAAAATATAATTCTTAATTATAAATGCGATTATATATTCCAAAGTTTTAACTTTAAATATTAAATCTCATATCAATATCAAAAAAAGTTATCGAATACTATTCAAATTTAACTTATAATTTTCGAATAGACAAATAAATGCCTCAAATTGTTTGTAAAATATTATTTTGAATTATAATTGCAGAGACATATTACAAAATTAAATCGTAAATTTTTATCAATCGTTTATAATTTATTACATAAAAATGTCCAATAATGTTTTGTTAAATTGTAAATAATTGAAATTGATGTGATGATTCAATTGAATTAAATCAATGGTAATTGTTGCAAATGAATGGCATGGTAAAAAGCAACACTTGCATATTTAAATACCAAAATCATCGTCCAAACGATAGATAATCATTCATTAATCATACTCGCGTCCTTTCTAGACTACAAGTTCAATATAAAATAGAGAGTTTTATCTAGGATTTTAATGTTGACACTCATAAATGGTTATATAAAGTGTGATTAGTTAGAATGTGGAATTTTTTTCATCTACGAAATAATAAAGAACACACATACTTAGAGACGTTGAGAAAAGAAAATGAAATATTAAAAAAAAATGAAATTCTTTACACTAATTTCATGTTTTAAAATTAAATTGTGATGTCTTATCTATCTTTGATTCAAACTTATTTATTTTCACTTAAACTTTTACTCTCTCTTTTATCACCTTTCTCATATCATCTCAGTTACAATTCTTTTATAATAAACAAAATCAAAATCTACATTTTGTAACAATACTTAAAAAATTCATCTCACCCGAAGCTCCGGATGCTTGGCACCAAAGATAATAAGCCTTTACCCAATGTTTGGGTCATTAGGCCATGATGAACTTTAGAGAAATGAAAAAAAAAATGTCAGAGAAGGCTTCCCCTTGAAATATTCACACCAATGCTGAAAGGCTTTCACATACACCCAACTCACATGATGAAGTTGCGACAAAGCCACTATTAGTTGCTTAATAACTTCCATATCAAAATCATTAAAGGGAAGCCGAACACTCAGGATCGAGAAGAGACATTCATAAAAAAGAATGGCGCAATCATCATATTCTCTACATATGTGGTCATTTTCACCATGGGTTAAGAAACCCCATTCCGAAGATGGACCCACATCAAGAAATGCTTCATCAAGAATGTCATCTTTGGAAAAATAAAAATAGTCGAAGAATAAGCATAGTCCACCCATGAAGATCGAACATTCTTCGGTAACTTCTAATTCTATGATTTTTTAATGTTGATGTACTAATTTTTCATATACAAGAAAGCGTAATATCAAAGGAAGCAAGATAACAATAAATTAGGAATGACAACTCAAAGAAATGAAAATTTGACTCTTCAAGAATTGTAGGCTAGCATACAAAATGAAGTAGATAGAGAAAATAGACTCTATCAAATGCTTGAAATCACTCACACACAACACTCGAGTGTCCTAATTCCCAAAATTCATAATGAAGAAACCTCCAATAAGACGTTTGAGATATGGGGCATTAAAAGCGTGAATATCCAAGGAACTAAAACGTTTACTCTTACTCTTCCAGAATAGACGACAAGGAGATTGATTGCTAAGGCTAATACAACAAACCCTCACCTTGCTACGCAGTAACACGGGCTTGGGGTGAAACTGTTTTGGGCCGACCATATCAGTCCCCGACCGACCACTCTTAGGGAGCTCCAACCCTTATAAAACCTTATCAGCACATGGGAGCTACCTTACAAATAAGTACAGAGGATCCAAACTCCTGGTACATTCAACAACTCTCCATAATCCTTGTCTAACAAATAGCAGTTTATTATTTCCTCTCCCATATATATAAAAGTGCGCCAATGCAGGTACTCAAATTAAAATTCAATTACAATTCACTCTTGTGTCTCACATACTAACTTAAGCGTTGGAGTACTAACTTTGCAGGTCAGCTCCCTTTCGCCCGCACCGAAAGCTCAAAACCACCATTATTTCTAATCCTTGCTCTATTTTTGGTTCCAGTTCGAAATAATTAGTATGTGTCTTAACGTTAAAAAGTAGTCATAAGTGAAAATATAAAATTGGTTTATTGAGTGTAAAAAGTACGTTAATATAATTCATAATATGGTTATTGAGTACCGTAACATACAAAAAAAAGTTTTACATTGTAAATCAACTTGGTATGTATAAAGTTGTTCAATATAGTTCATAATTTGATTAATGATTTCTCAAACATAAAAAATTGTTCAGTAAAATAAAGTTGATTAATTAAGTGTAAAAATTGGTTAATGTATTTTATAATCAGGTTTGCTATTTTGACACCATTCCTACACCTACACAGTATATGTCCGTACTGTACGGACGGGGCTGTTTCATCGTCCGTGCTGTACGGACAGACACTGTTCATGTACGGAAATACGCGATGTTCATATACGGACGACACTGTTCATTGTACTGACGATTACTGTTCATGTACAGACGACACTGTTCATCATCCGTACGTACGGTGTAGGGTGTAAAATGAGTGTCAAAATATCATTTTTGTTTTATAATTTAATGTTGGAAAATGTTTAATATCATACATTCAACTGGTTAATGAACTAATAAAAGTAGTTAGTAAATTATAACTAAAATAAATGACTATTAAAAATTTTGTTTTGGTTAATGCAATGATAAAATTAATTAATGACACATCTTTATATTTGTGTTATAAAACAACTTTTAAAGAAAATATTTTATATCATAAAAAAGTTTCAAAAAAAAAACTGTGTTCACCGTATAATTAACGTAAACGATATATATTTGTAAATATTCGTGTCATTTTTTGTGTCTATTTTTGTTTATTTTACTTTTATGTTGTTTCTTCAATTTTTTTTATAATACTACTACATTACACATATTCAATAAATAAATAATACTAGAAATAGTTTAATTTGGGTGGACAATATAATTCAGCTTAGAAATCAGAGAAAAAAAAAAGGTTAAAAAAAAGCACGTTGGGCATGACGCTTAGAAAACATTACGTTTACTGAACTCCGAACTTTTAGGCTATGTTTAGTAAGCCATATTTTCGAACGTATGACGTATAACCTCGTATGACAATTTAGACCTAATTGGTAATGATTATTTTATAATGAGCTTATTGTTTATTTTACTAGCTTATAATTTATTTTCAGACGCTATTTCAAATAGCGTTTTAACTTATAGCTTATAATTTATCATATTTTCTTTCATTTTTAACGTTATTATTTTAATAAAAATCCTCTTTTATCCTTTATAATTTATTTTAATTTAAAATAAAATAAATATGTATTAAATGTCTTTTATGTCATTTTACATTTATAAGTTAGTTGAACCATTAATTTTACCAAACACTTAAATCAGCTTATCAACTATCAGTCATTAACCATTAGCTATAAGTCATCAGTCATAAGCCATCAGCCATAAAGTTTAAGCTAACTTATCAGTCAACCACTATTTTCACCAAACAAATCCTTTATGCATTGGATCTTCTAGACTTCCCTCTTATCATAGCCTTATCTCAAAACTAACTAACAATCCAATCCTTTCATAAATAACCACTTCATCTCCATTCAATACCCATTCCAATTCAAACCTTCAACTACACAACCACTTCAACGCCAAAATAGTAACCTAATAAAAAAATCCAACCATTTGCGGTTTTGTTCTCCCATTTCGACCAAGATCAGACTCAAACATGGTTGGTGGACAAATGTTCCAAAATAAATGTTGTATTAGTATTTTTATAGTTTTGTAAAACTTGCTCTAACTCAAATAACTCCTCACATGTTTCTCATTTTTCATCGTCTTCTCACTTTTTCATGTGTTTCTCATATCCTCACACATTTCTCACTTCTCACCTTCTCACTTTCTCATGCATTTCTCACTTTTCATCGTCTTCTCACTTCCTCAAGCCTTTCTCACTTCTCATCTACTTCTCTCACTTTCTCACGCATTTCATATATTTCATTGTCTTCTTTTATTAGATTTCTTTATTTAATAATAATATATTTTCTTCTTTTTTCTTCTCATTTCTTAACTCTTCATTTTTCTTTTTTTCTTCTCACTCTTTTTTTCTGTATTTTAAAATAATTATATATTTTTTTTTTAACTCTTCATAACTCTATTTCTCAATTTTCTTCATAACCCTTTAGAATTATATTCCTCTGTATTTTAAAGTAATAATATTTTTTCTCTTTTTTAAAATAATAATAATTTATATGTTCTATTTTTCCTTCAAATTCTTCACTATACTCTATCGTTATGAGTTTCTTAGATGTTTAAAGGTTATTTGATATATTATTCATTAGTGACAAATTCAGAAATATTTATTAATGGGGGGCTAAAAAATAATTTATATTTTAATATAAAAATTTATCAATTATTATAAAATAGATAACTATAATAGAAAAACAAATTCAAAAAACACAACTTTTACAAATTATATTTGTCCTCTATTAGTTTTAATATTTTTTGAAAAATTAAATAATTTTTCATTGTTAAATATTTTTCTATTTCTAGCACATTAAAAAATTATAAATTAGAGCATTTGTAAAATATATAGATATATGTCATTAGGACATAATATCAATATAAAATATTTATGTTTATAAATTAGTTTGTGCAAATTCTTCATAAGTAAACATTCTAATTAAGTGATCCTATAAAAATATATATGTTTTCTGATGAGTTTTTATTTTTTTAGGTTCATCAAGACAAATGTAATCAAATTGTTATTTTACATCCGTCTTGGATATTAACATACAAATTCTCTCAAAATTTAAATTTTAGTTAAATCAATAACTTTTAAAATTAATTAAATATCTAATACCTACTTTTTAAATAAAATGCAGTATTAAAAATATTTTTTTTTAAATTTGTAATTGTTGAAAAATACCAATAATTAAAATAAAAATATAATAATTTAAATATTAGTAGTGAGTAAATGCACATATAAACAAATATTTAAGATGTTGAAGTAAAATTTAAAACTGAGAAAGATGCAAAAATAAGTTATATTAATTCTAAAAAATTAAAGAAGAAAATTAAATTTAAGTATGATACCACAAAATTAAGAAATAAGTATTTAAATTTAAAAAAAAGTTAAATAGTGAAAAATAAAACATAAGTGAGTTTTGATAATTTAATGGGGTTGGAAAAATATTATTAGTCTTATTAAAAGAAATTATTGTTTGTTTGTGGGGCTTGAGCCTCCAATTTCATGATTTCTTTTGCGGTTTTATCGTCCACTTGTTTATTAAGAATTATGAAACAAGAATGAAAATCAACCAACTTAGGAAATTAGTTCATAATTTCTTTTGTTGGGAATATCAAAGAAACCCTCCTCATAAATGTATTATTCAATTATAAAACTCGTTTATTGTATTTATACGTTTAGTCAAAAACCTGTGGTATGGTATACATGTAAGTCTTTATGTGATTCGGGAGTCTCTGAAAGAAATCATTTTATCAATCGGTCAAGGATGTTCATCATGTTACAAGGTTAAAAATAAATATATTCAATATGAAAAGAAGTGTTATGACAAAGTTTCAAATCTCGGTCTTTATAGAAATCTCAAATATTACGTCATATATCTCAAATTTTGTTAGAAATTAATATCACATTCGTTTCTACTTTATTTGTTGAGTAAGTTCTTCCTTGTGTCCCTAATCTCCACAAGCACATCAAAACTAAATGCATCATACTCAGATATAACTTACTACAAATATTTCAAAAATATAAACACATCATATTCACATATAACCTATAACAAACGTTTCAAAATCCTAAGCACATCATACTAAAATAATCACATAAAAAAGACAGATTTGATTTAAGAAGTATGTATAATAGCACATTCAGACACAAATTTGATTCAAATACTAAGTAAAAAACTAATAATCAAATGCATGAAATAAATTTTTTAGTTATTACATAAATAATAATTATATAAAAATTTCATAATTAAAGTATCACATTATCAAAATCATCGGGAATAAAATTCACAAAGTAAATTAGTAGATTAAGAAATTAAAGGATCGCATCTTGCATCACATTATCATAATTATGTTTGCAAAATAAAATTAATGGTTTAAGAAATTAAAGCATCGCGTCATACATTACATCATCACAATAATCAGCAATTACATTAAAAAACATTAGTGATTTAAGAAATCAAAACATCGTATCATCACAATCATTGGGAATTACATTTGCCAAAAGTAAAATTAAACCATCACTATGTGTGAGTAACACTTAATCATATTTTTGAGCCTTTTAGATGCCATAGGAGGAACGCCAACACTCCCTCCTCCATTTTCATTTTCACGCCTATTGCAAGATTGTTAGTCATTATGTTTTAGATTTGAATTATTTTTCTCAGGTTTATAGGAACCATGAAAATTGAAAATGAAATGATTGTGTGATTTGAAATTTGCGGAAAATACATGGTCATTATCTTTTTTTTTTATTTGAATAATCCGTGACAATGCTTATTTTTGGGTGTATTTTATTTTTATTTATTTTTTTTTTTGGGTATTTTAATATATTGGATATTTTTTATATGTTAATATAATTTTTTTATTGAAACATCGGGAGTTGGTTAATAAAATTAAGGAATAATTAATATATTTTGTGTAGGTTGGTGTTGCTCTCAATATTAGAAATGAAGCAGGAGAAGAAGTTAGAATGCGACAAAAGTACAATAACCCTCTATTTAGAACAAGTTTTCCTATTTAAGAACAAGTTACATATATACACACACCGTATGTATTTGAGTTGCTCCAACATGAAACTGAATTGCCTAAAAAATACACTACAGTTCAAATAAGGTATGACTATGTAATACCCCGTATTTTAATTATTCTGGATAATATTAGTTGTGATCAACTGAGTCCCAGTGTATTCTGAGAAATTATATGCAAAGATAATTAGAGTAACTGTTGAACTTAGAGTAAATTCAATTAATATTATCTGACCCTGAGGTTTTATTATTTGGAGCTTTAGAGACTTTTTGGACAATTAGTAGTATTATTAATTAATGATATTTTGCTATATCATTTCCTTTCCACCCTTTTTCCACACTTAGAAGCAAAGAAGGAAAAAGATAGAAAGAAGTTTGTGAGAAGGAAGAGGAAAGGAAGGAAAAAGGAGAGAAAACCCAAAGAACTCAAGATCAAAAATCATCATCCATTCTTCACCAAATCATCTCATCTTCTTCATCATCATCCTCTATTCAAGGTGGGTTCTAGTTAGGACATTAGTTTTAGAGTTTTTGGAAATGTTTGAGTTAGGTTAGAATTATTGGAATCGATAATCTAACCGTTAAAAATCGATATAAATTGCGTAGTATAATCGTAGTGTGCATATGAACATTGGTGATACTTGTTTTGATTGTTTAACATTGGTTTGGGTTGGAAAAGTTGAATTTTTGGGGTTTGAAACCATGTAACCCGCAGCAAAAAAATTCTGTTTCTGGTGCGATTCGCCAGGCGAATCAGAACTCACCAGGCGAATGGGGTCTCGCCACAGGTTCGCCAGGCGAAGGACTGGAAAAAGGGATTCGCCAGGCGAAATTGAAGAGACAGAAATGTGTTAGCTACTGGAACTTGTGGGTTTTTTCTAAAATGGTGTTTCGCCACTGGTTCGCCAGGCGAAGTGCTGGCGGAGGGGGATTCGCCAGGCGAATTCTTAAGTCGCCAGGCGAATTTGGTTGTTTCTCAATAATTTCCTTTTCTTCGAAAATTCATAACTTTTGTTTCGTGTATCCAATTTAAGTGTTCTTGGTACCGATAGAGAGCTATGAAAATACTCTATCTAATGGAAGTGAAAAATACTAGTTTTGATGCCCGATTAAATAAATCGGAGGGAACCGGAATTGGTGTAACTTGGTGAGATGTTGAATTGTGTGGTTTTATTATATATTTGAGTTGTGTTTACCTATTCCCTTGTTGTTAAGCATGTTTGAGAGTATATGCATGTTAAAATATGAAATAGGTAGAGTGAGGAATATTACCATGAACTATGTTAGAACCTAGTAACGGCTAGGAAATTGTTGAATAACATAACGACGACGCTCGTGCAAGAGAGGCCGAGGCGTGCGTCTATTACCGAATGGTATGAAAATAATTACACTAGTAGTGGATCATGTTTTATTGGGTTTAATTGAGAAAGACAAAAGAGGTCTTAAGGCTAATATGGCCGAGTGATTTTTTAATACAATCTCATTTGGTGTATATGATCACGTAATCGTAACCATCGCCCTTGAGAGGCATTCATGAGTCTCGAGCTCCTCTGAATGCAGGCATTACTACTTGGCAGGTTTGATTCTCAATGTTATAGTACGATGGAACCTACAGGTAGAGACTTGTGATGGCATGAGAGTCCATAAGAAGTGACGAATTAAGGTGATAATGCGTCCCTTAATTCTGAATCCATTCGTATGCCAAGTAACTACAAGGATCCATGACTCGGGTCGACTTCTATACGTAGAAGAGGACGAGAAAAGGGGATGCCTTGGTACGGTTATCGATTAGTGATGAATGGTGAGTTAACAAGACTCACAAACATGGACCCATATGGTGTGTGTGAGTACTCAATGTCACTTCCCTTCCCTTTTGACTTAAGTTAGGTGTGTTAGAACCTTGTACAGCTGAGAGGACCTATAAGATAGGGAGCTCACTGAGATTGGTGTATCTCACCCCATGTTGTTGTTTACATCACATGTACTACAGGTTCGGCGAAGGGTAAGGACAAAGTTGTTTGACTTTTCCTTACGGATCGAAGCTTTTGTGTGGAAAGGCTTCCGTTGTGGAGATTTTGAGATCATTATTTGATCTAGTTCTTAGTGTTGGAACATCTTGTATATATAATGCCGTAGTTTTTTTGTATTAGGTATTTTGGGCATGTATATGTATAATGTGTTAACTAGGGACTTATGGTATTTCAGTACCAAAACGTGAATTCATGTATGATATGGATGCTTTGATGTATTATATTATATATGGGTGTTACAGTTGGTATCAAAGCAGGTCGCATCCTCGACCTAGCCATGAAATTGTATAAGTATTTTCTTTCCATTTCATATGTGTTGGGTCGCCATTGGTCTTACGTGTTATATTTATGGTATTGAGCCTGATCAACTTAATCCTATTTGTATGACATTTAGGAACATGGTCGACGGGCGCAGAAACAATCGTGGTAGACCCATAACCACTCCGGTAGGAACGAATCCGCCAGGCGGCGAGGAAAATGTTCCATGGCCTCAGTTACTGCAGCAGATGCAACAACAACAGAATCGGTTTATGCAACAAATGGTATAGCAAATGGATGGGGGTCTGCATCCTCCAGTGGCTGTCCCTGAAGCTCCAAGGGGAACCTTTAGGGATTTCCTTCGTATGAATCCTCCGGAGTTTCAGGGAGGGTTAGATCCGGTAAAGGCTCGTGAATGGATATCCGATATGGAGCGAATTTTCTTGATAGTTCAGTGCAGTGAGGAAAATAAGGTGGTCTTTGCTTCTCACTTGTTAAAGGGTCCTGCCATGAGATGGTGGGAGAGTGCCTCAGCCTTGATGACAATTCAGGAGGTACCGAAGGTATGGGACCAGTTTAAGATAAATTTTATGGAAAAATGTTTTCCAAGTTCCTTAAGGTCTCAGAAGGAATTCGAGTTTCAACAGTTGAGACAAGGCAACTTGACCGTGGCTTCTTATGCGGAAAAGTTTAAGATTATGGCTGCTTATTCTAGGTAAGCCATGTATGCTCCTGACGAGAGATGGAAGATCGATCAATTTATGTTTGGTTTGAGGGCTGAAATTTCACATAGCGTGTCTCAGAGGGAATTCACTAGCTATGCAGAATTGTTAAGGCAGTGTTATGTGGCAGAACACTGCTTGAAGAAGGTGCAAGCGGAAGGAGATTTGAGTAGGTTGAATCAAGGTGACCGTGGAAGATCGAATCAACAAATTAGAGCGAGATTACAAACTTTTAAGGGAAAACAGGTTCAAAATTCCAGGACTAGTGCACATCTTGTGTGCCATTTTTGTGGAAAGAGGCATGGTGGTAGATGTCATTTCGAAGGAGTGGAGTGTCATCGTTGTCATAGGAAGGGTCATTTGGTGAGGGACTGTCCTCCAAATAGAAACCAAATTCAAGAAAAGAATATCGGGCGAGTATACACGTTGGATGCGAAGAAAGCAAAGGGTGACAACTCTTTGATTGCTGGTACGTGTTTCGTTAATGGACATCCTTGCTTTGTATTATTTGACTGTGGAGCTACACACTCTTTTGTATCGATGCAATGTGAAAAGCGACTTGGGTTGCAAGCGGTTCCGTTGTCTCCACCTATGGTGGTTACTACTGCCATGGATGAGATGGTTGAAACACCTTTAATGTGTGAAAATTGTGTTTTATTTGTGGATGGAAGAGTTTTCCAGAATGATCTGATTTGTTTACCGCTTAAGAAAGTGGATGTTGTTTTGGGAATGGATTGGCTTTCTACTAATTCGGTATTTATTGGGTGTGAAGAAAAGCTAATCATTACTCCATCCGTAGAGGCTACTCCGAAGGATGTGTTGACTACCATTTTAGAAGGTATGGCTGGAATGATAAATTTCTTGTTTGAGGAGGAAAAATTTGTTCTTTTGATTCTCACTAAGAAGGAGAGTAGCAACTTTCAAGTTTTGAGTATTCCAGTAGTTTGTGAGTTTCCTGAAGTTTTCCCCGAGGATATCACTTCTCTTCCTCCGGAGAGGGAAGTGGAATTCTCGATTGACCTGATACCCGAAACGGCTCCAATATCCGTTTCTCCGTATCGGATGGCCCCGCTTGAATTAAGAGAATTAAAGGATCAATTGGAAGAATTGATGGCTAAGCATTTTGTTCGACCAAGTGTTTCGCCCTGGGGAGCTTCAGTGTTGTTGGTAAAGAAGAAAGATGGTGGAATGCAGTTGTGTATTGATTACCGTCAGTTGAATAAGGTCACCATCAAGAATAAATATCCATTACCAAGGATCGACGATCTATTGGATCAATTAAAAGGAGCCTGTGTGTTCTCGAAGATTGATTTACGGTCGGGTTATCATCAGATTCGTGTGAAGAGCTCAGATGTACCAAAGACTGCATTTAGAACCCGTTATGGTCATTATGAATTTTTAGTAATGCCTTTCGGTGTGACGAATGCTCCGGCAGTTTTCATGGATTATATGAATCAGATATTTCAATCTTATTTGGACCAATTTGTGGTGATTTTCATTGATGACATTCTTATCTATTCTCGTGATCCTCAAGAGCACGGAGAACACCTAAGAATCACTTTATCCATCTTACAAGAGAGACAACTTTTTGCTAAGCTAAGTAAGTGTGAGTTTTGGATGTCGGAGGTTAATTTTCTTGGTCATGTCATATCCCAGGGAGGTGTAGTGGTAGATCCATCAAAAGTTGAAGCAGTGATTAATTGGGAGAGACCGAAGAATGTTTCTGAAGTTAGAAGTTTCTTGGGAATGGCAGGTTATTACAGAAGGTTTATCAAAGGCTTTTCACAATTGGCTTTACCAATGACGAAACTTACTCGAAAGGATTGTTCATATGAGTGGGATTCGTCTTGTGAAAGAAGTTTCATGAGTTTGAAGGAAAGATTGACGACCGCTCATGTTTTGATTATTCCTGATCCTAGTAAGTCGTATGAGGTATTTTGTGACGCGTCAAAGATGGGATTAGGAGGCGTGTTGATGCAGGATGGTCATGTAGTGGCTTATGCTTCTCGACAGTTAAAAGTTCATGAAGAGAATTATCCAACACATGATTTGGAATTGGCGGCAGTTGTCTTTACTTTGAAGGTTTGGCGTCATTATTTGTATGGGGTACATTTTGAGATGTGCAGCGACCACAAGAGTTCAAAGTATCTTTTTGATCAGAAAGAGTTGAACATGCGTCAAAGGAGGTGGATGGAGTATTTGAAGGATTATGATTTGGAACAAAAATACCATCCGGGTAAAGCGAATAAAGTAGCGTATGCACTGAGTAGGAAAGTGTTGCATAATGCCGAGTTGATGATTTTAGAGTATACCTTATTGGAAAAGTTTAGGGATCTAAATCTTCAATTTGTTTGGACTCCTAATGGTGTGATTATGGGAAATTTGAATGTGAATTCTACTCTTAGAGAGGAAATTCAACAAGGGCAAGTGTTGGATGAGAAGTTACAAGCAGTGTTAGTACAACCGGGTTTTGTGCGAGCTACCGACGGAATTATTTTGTTTAACCAAAGAGTTTGTGTTCCGGATAATACGGTGTTGAAAAGAAGGATTTTGGAAGAAGCGCATAAGGGTACTTTTACTATACATCCTGGGTCTTCGAAGATGTATCAAGATTTAAAGAGGGACGATTGGTGGTCCGGGATGAAAAAGGATATTGCGGTGTACGTGTCAGAATGTGCGGTATGCCAACAGGTGAAGATTGAGCACCAAAGACCGGGTGGCTTGCTACAACCTTTAGAAATTCCGGTATGGAAGTGTGATAGTATTTCTATGGACTATGCAGTTGGACTACCCCGTACTCAGGGTGGTTATGATTCGATTTGGGTAATTGTAGATCGGTTGACGAAATCTGCGCATTTCTTGGCCGTAAAGACTACTTACAAGGCGAGTCATCTCGCAAGGTTGTTCATTTCGGAAATTGTAAGGTTGCACGGTATTCCCTCTAGTATTGTTTCGGATAGGGATCCAAAGTTTACTTCGAGATTTTGGAGAGCTTTTCAACAGGCTATGGGAACGAAGTTGTGTCTGAGCACGTCGAATCATCCGCAAACGGATGGTCAAATGGAACGGACAATACAAACAATGGAAGATATGTTAAGGGCGTGTGTACTTGAAAGTGGAGCAAATTGGATGGAACTTTTTCCGTTGATTGAGTTTTCATACAACAATAGTTATCATGCAAGTATTGGTATGGCTCCTTATGAGGCATTGTATGGAAGGAAATGTAGGACGCCATTGTGTTGGGTGGAGGTTGGTGAAGATAGAATTTTGGGACCCGAGACTATCCAAGAGACTTCGAAAAAGATTAGGATTATCCGTGATAAGGTTAAACAAGCACAAGATCGTCAGGAAAGTTATGCGGATAACTGTAGGAGGCCTTTGGAGTTTGTCGAGGGTGATCACGTGTTTTTGAAAGTTACTCCGAGGTTGAGGTTGAAAGGACCGTTTAAGTCGCGGAAGTTAAGTCCGAGATACGTGGGACCGTATCAAATCTTAGAAAGAGTTGGTGAAGTAGCTTACAGATTAGCTTTACCGCCTTCTCTGTCAGAGATGCACGATGTTTTTCATGTATCTCAGCGTCAAAAGTTTGTTCCAGATCCTCTTCGACCAATTCTACCTGATACGATTGAGATAGAAGCAGATTTAACGTTTGAGCCTCATCCGAATCGTATCACGGGAATATAAACTAAGGTGTTAAGGAATAAAGAGATTCCTCTTGTTAAGGTCCAGTGGGATAAGACGCATCCGGGTGATGTAACTTGGGAGATAGAATCCGAGATGTGAGACGTTTATCCTCATCTTTTCAGGTAATTGTTTTAAATTCGTGGGCGAATTTCTATTTAAGGGGGGGGGGACTATGTAATACCCCTTATTTTAATTACTCTAGATAATATTAGTTGTGATCAACTGAGTCCCAGTGTACTCTGAGAAATTATCTGCAAAGATAATTAGAGTAACTGTTGAACTTAGAGTAAATCCAATTAATATTATCTGACCCTGAGGTTTTATTATTTAGAGCTTTAGAGACTTTTTGGACAATTAGTAGTGTTACTAATTAATGATATTTTGCTATATCATTTCCTTTCCACCCTTTTTCCACACTTAGAAGCAAAGAAGGAAAAAGATAGAAAGAAGTTTGTGAGAAGGAAGAGGAAAGGAAGGAAAAAGGAGAGAAAACCCAAAGAACTCAAGATCAAGAATCATCATCCATTCTTCACCAAATCATCTCATCTTCTTCATCATCATCCTCTATTCAAGGTGGGTTCTAGTTACGACATTAGTTTTAGAGTTTTTGGAAATGTTTGAGTTAGGTTAGAATTATTGGAATCGATAATCTAACAGTTAAAAATTGATATAAATTGCGTAGTATAATCGTAGTGTGCATATGAACATTGGTGATACTTGTTTTGATTATTTGACATTGGTTTGAGTTGGAAAAGTTGAATTTTTGGGGTTTGAAACCATGTAACCCACAGTAGAAAAATTCTATTTCTGGTGCGATTCGCCAGGCGAATCAGAACTCGCCAAGAGAATGGGGTCTCGCCACAGGTTCGCCAGGCGAAGGACTGGCAAAAGGGATTCGCCAGGCGAAATCCAGATTCGCCAGGCGAAATTGAAGAGACAGAAATGTGTTAGCTACTGGAACTTGTGGGTTTTTTCTAAAATGGTGTTTCGCCACTGGTTCGCCAGGCGAAGTGCTGGCGGAGGGAGATTCTCCAGGCGAATTCTTAAGTCGCCAGGCGAATTTGGCTGTTTCTCAATAATCTCCTTTTCTTCGAAAATTCATAACTTTTGTTTCGTGTATCCAATTTAAGTGTTCTTGGTACCGATAGAGAGCTATGAAAATACTATATCTAATGGAAGTGAAAAATACTAGTTTTGATGTCCGATTAAATAAATCGGAGGGAACCGGAATTGGTGTAACTTGGTGAGATGTTGAATTGTGTGGTTTTATTATATATTTGAGTTGTGTTTACCTATTCCCTTGTTGTTAATCATGTTTGAGAGTATATGCATGTTAAAATATGAAATAGGTAGAGTGAGGAATATTACCATGAACTATGTTAGAACCTAGTAACGACTAGGAAATTGTTGAATAACATAACGACGACGCTCGTGCAAGAGAGGCCGAGGCGTGCGTCTATTAACGAATGGTATGAAAATAATTACACTAGTATGGATCATGTTTTATTGGGTTTAATTGAGAAAGACAAAAGAGGTCTTAAGGCTAATATGGCCGGGAGATTTTTGAATACACTCTCATTTGGTGTATATGATCACGTAATCGTAACCATCGCCCTTGAGAGGCATTCATGAGTCTCGAGCTCCTCTGAATGCAGACATTACTACTTGGCAGGTTTGATTCCTAATGTTATAGTACGATGGAACCTACAGGTAGAGACTTGTGATGGCATGAGAGGCCATGAGAAGTGACGAATTAAGGTGATAATGCGTCCTTAATTCCGAATCTATTCGTATGCCAAGTAACTACAAGGATCCATGACTCGGGTCGACTTCTAGACGTAGAAGAGGGCGAGAAAAGGGGATGCCATGGTACGGTTATCGATTAGTGATGAATGGTGAGTTAACAAGACTCACGAACATGGATCCATATGGTGTTTGTGAGAACTCAAGGTCACTTCCCTTCGCTTTTGATTTGAGTTAGGTGTGTTAGAACCTTGTACAGCTGAGAGGACCTATAAGATAGGGAGCTCACAGAGATTGATGTATCTCACCCCATGTTGTTGTTTATATCACAGGTACTACAGGTTCGGCGAAGGGTAAGGACAAAGTTGTTTGACTTTTCCTTACGGTTCGTAGCTTTTGTGTGGCAAGGCTTCCATTGAGGAGATTTTGAGATCATTATTTGATCTAGTTTTTAGTGTTGGAACATCTTGTATATATAATGCCGTAGTTTTTTTGTATTAGGTATTTTGGGCATGTATATATATAATGTGTTAACTAGGGACTTATGGTATTTCAGTACCAAAACGTGAATTCATGTATGATATGGATGCTTTGATGTATTATATTATATATGGGTGCTACAGACTATGTTGTGCGGCATCATACTAAAGTTGACGGAGGATAGCTAGTAATTTGAAAAGTTGAAAAAGAATCAATTTCTTCTTCTCCTAAAGAATTTGAGTTTTCTAGAATATTATGCAAACATGCTATTCAAGTTTCAATTATAAAAAATTATTTTTGTCTCCCAATTATTTTCCTTTTTTATGGAGAAGAGAAAAAGCATTGGTTCTTAAATGTTGTCACATAATCAACCACAACAAAGGTTTCTATGTTAAGTTTCGGTCTCTAATTCAATGTTTAGAAGTTCAATAATCAAAGACAAAAGAGCGTAAACAAATTGCTACAAAAGAGTTAGAGAAAGCCAGCCAACTGATAAAAGGCATGCATGCAAGTCAAGATACTTTAATTGATTATGAACCAATAATGTTCCAAATAATGATAGTTGATTTATAACAATGTACTCAAATAAGGTCACTCTTGATTTACAAAATCTGTCAAACTTGCACTACTACGGAAATTAAAACATATACAACAACGGTTGGAAAAGGGATAACATCACGCGTGACATGCCATTAATGTTACGTAGGGTGTGGTTGTATATACCCAACTTACAATGACGGTCTTACGACCGTTGTAGAAAACTTGAATGCGCGCTATATATGTTCACAGTTTCTTTAAATAACTGTGGTGGTATATACCTTTAGGCAAGTAACATTTTATAACAGTTATTATAAATAATCGTTGTTGAAACTACCCAGGGTTTATCATATAATTTGTAGATTGCTTTCTTTTCAATAAACCTCACAAAAACATACAACCATTCAAATTGATGAAGAAGTATATAATATGACAATTAAACTATTCTTGAAATCCAACTAAAACAAGCCACTATTTTCCGAATTGCATCTATCTCATCATTCATCTCATGCTGTTTAGCATATAGAATGTGGTTCAATGGTCTAGGTCCTTCACCACATCAATTCCTTCTATTCTAGTTTAATTTGAATAATATCAATAAATTATTGTTATTCAAATTAAACTATAAGAGAAGATATGGATTGTTGAAGGACTCAGATCATTGACCCATATTCTATAAGTTAAACAACGTGAGATGAACGATGAGACGGATGCAATTAGGAAAACATTGATTGATATAAGTTGGCTTTCAAATACAACTAAATTTTCAGATTATAAGTTTCTATGTCAATTTAAATGAAATGTATTTTCAGTGAAGGGTTAGTGAAACAAACAATCTACATAGCATATAATAAACTCAACTTCATACAACAACATACAACAACACAAGTTATTATGTAATGTTTTGAGAATTTTATAAAGAACAAAACATTGCTAAGTCACAAGAAGCTTCTTTCTTATGACTTAGCAATGTTTTGTTCTTTAAATTCTTAAAACATTAATCAACAACAACATATAACAACATTTATCAATAACACAATAACATACAACAAAATAAGGTTCAAGGACAACAATAGCAACATACAACAACAACAACAACATACAACAGTATACAACAACATAAGATATTATGTAATGTTTAAAGAACGCACCTTTTTTTAAAATTAATCGTGGATCTGGAACAATTTATGATATTCATCTAGTTTATAAAGCTATGAAGAAGAAGTACAAGGTGAATGAAGTTAACACAATAACTTCATACATCTTGTATTTTTCTTCATAGCTACACAAACCATATGTATCATAGCCAAAGTATAGACGAATCTGAAAAAAAAAAGGGAACATTCACCAAATAAAAAAATGAGAACCCATTTTTAACAAGAAATGTATACGAAATCGAAGCATAAGTTTAATGAATGAACCTGAAATATGAATAAAGAGTATTATAGCGATTGGTGAAGATGAATCTGAAGGTTTAAGAAAGTTTAAAGAGTGACATGGATGTTAGGGTTATGTTATGAGAGAGAAGAGTGAAATATGTTTAGGGTTTTCATTTTAGAGAAACGATTGTTATGTATTGAACGATAGATACTTTTGCTTATATAATAAAAAAATATCACATTTCATCACGGTTAGAAAGAAAAACTGTGATATAATACATCACTTTAACAACGATTCTTTAGTAAAACCTTAGTCAAATATCTCACAATTTATTTATTTATTTATGAACCCAATTGTTACAGAGGTATTAATTATTGTTATAGTTATTTTTCATTATTGTTGCAATTGTTGCTTTTATTTTTGTTGACTTGTTCTATTTTTTTGTAAAATAATAATATATATTGATATAAATGAAAGAGTATATATATCAATAATAAATATTTTCATGCTGTAGTGAAAGAGTATACATTAATTATTTCATTACATATTGTCAATGTCGGAACAATAACCCCTAGAAGCAAAGGAATCTTCATAATCTATGACTCTCTCCTCACTACCATCATCAAAATCATAGTAAAAAATCTTCCTGGGCACCTTTTTCTTCTTCTTTTCTTCAACTTCTTCTTTTTCTTCTACTTAACCTTCCTAACTCTAAGTGTATCCCTGACAGCAGTCGATCCAGATGGCTGAACCTCCTCAGTTGACTGCTGGTCTTGGTGTTGTACTGCGGTGACTTCATTTGAGATATTTTTGTTAGCATTTTTCATATGGAGAACTCATATTGCTATATGTAGTTAAGAAGAATAGTTTTGAAGAAGTGGAAATTTATTATATGAAAATGTGCCTTTATAGAAGAGGTTAAAGATGAAAAAATTGATGATTTAATGCTTGAATTGATTACTTCCAATGGTTGATATTCTTGAATGACATTGTGACTGTCTTGAAAACTGAAGAAAATTTTCAATCATCATTATAATTGGGAACAACGTTCTCTCTTTAGGGAAGTGCAAAGGTTGTACAGATAATATTACAATGGTTAAGTATTAAACCCGTGATTAAATAATCTTCAATTTTTTATTTATTTATGAATTTAAGTGAAACACGCTTTTTGTAATAAGAAAAAATGGAAAAAATGTAGATGCCAGAATTTGAACCATGTACCACTCACTCTATCACCACGGTTGTGTCTATCAACCGTGCTAAAATGACTTTTAAAAAATAAGGCACATCCTGTTTCATATATTACAATGGTGGATGGAATGACCTTGGTAATATAAGGTTACCGAATGTGTATTTTGTAGTACTGTAAATAAAAAACTATGTATGTCGTAATATTGGTGTTACGAAAGGCTTGTTTTGTAGTAGTGTTGTTTTGACATTTAAGAATCTCTTTATATATGCGTTGATTGATTCTAAACTCTAGTTATTGTCATTCCGGTAAAAAATAATCCTTCAAATAAGCTAGGGACCAAAATTGATGATGGGTATAGAGCAAGTCAATATGTATATCAATGCTTAGACCAAATTGTGCAACCATCAATTTCCATTCTCGTTCAAAACCATCGACACATCAGTACTCCAAAATATATCTTTATTAACACCAATTTTACAATGGCCATAGTGTTAATCGTGGTAATAGTTTATTTTTGAGTGTTTTTTTTATTTATTTATTAGAGGTCATGTCACAACGGTCAAATGAAGCAACCGCGGTGAAAAGGTACACGGGGTGAAATGATTCGAATCCCATCACCTACAATTAACCATTTATCATGATAAAAATGTTATTGACCTTGTATATCATCACGGTTTTTATTAACAACCGTGATGAACTGTGAACTTTATTTATATATAAGGGAAGTTATTTATCGATTTAGTACATAACAACCGTCTCTCTTAAAACAAAATCCTAACAACTCTTTCACTCGTCTCTCTCAAAACAAAACCCTAACAACTCTCTCACTCGTCTCTCTCATATGGAAACCCCAAAACAAAATGATAACAACAAATCTTATCCAATGGATATTTCTAGGTTTGTTTTCTCTATAGTTTTTTTTTTCAAAATTTGTTTCAATAGCTTGTTTCATGATGTTTGAACGTCCTTCTTGTTTTGACACATAGGCATGAATGCTTCATTCAATAAATAGGACGAAGATAAATTTAGCCTTACAAACTTGTGTCAAAGATCCAGAATGACATCCATTTAAGATATACACAAGTTTGCAGGTCTAAATCTATCTCCATCCTTATTTAATTGACAACACGCCTTTATGGGACATGTATGGTATGTTTCTGAAGCATTTTATGACTTGATATGTTTGTTGTATCATTTTTGTTGTTTATGGTTTTTTGTTAATGAATGTTTTTTATGAATGTTATTGTTAATATTTGTTTAAAAGATGAGTTTATTATATATTATGTGGTTTGAGTGTTTTTACAATCCCTTATCGAATATATAACTTTCCAAACTGTATTAGAAATTTATGATATGATAGATAAAATTGTATTAGAAAATAAGCTCACGTTCAATTCTTGACAAAAATTCTTCACATTGTTAACCGCGTGTTGTTCTTTGACCGTTAGAACTTGGTTTAATGATCGTAGATCTTTAACCACTCCTCTCTCCACCTCTAATTTCGTTTGTAAAGTAAATAATGTTTTGCAAAAACAATTAGAGGTGAAGACAGGGGCGGTTGAAGAACTAGGATCATTAAACAAAGTTCTTACTGTCAAAGAATAAAATACAGATAAGGACTTGAAGAACTCTTGTCAAGTATTGAACGTGAAATTATTCTTCTAATATAACTTAATTTGTCATATTATAATGTTCTAGTGCAGATTGGAAGGTTACATGTTTAGTTCGCATTGACAAAATAAACATCCCACATAATTTATAATAAACTCAGGTCTATATTTAATCACGGTTGTTTAGAACAATCATGATTAAATATGTTGCATTAAATAATATCACAACGGTTGTTTAATGTAACTGTTGTGGTAGGTAGCGCACTACATGGATACATTCACAGTTGCGCGACCGTGGTGAAAATAATCATACATACAATCACACCATACCTCACAACGGTTGGACCAGCGTGGTGGTATCCCTTTTCCAACCGTTGTGATATGTGTTTTCTGTAATAGTGCATCCTAAAGGATACACCCTATAAAAGTCATGTTTAAAGTCATTATATCTCGAACTTAATTTAAAATAAAACCAACTTGTCAACATCGCAAGAATATGTCATATGCAAAATGCATGTTTAGTGTTTGGCAACTCCATTGCAATGGCTTCTTTAAGTGCAAGATCTTGATTTGTAAGAATCGTTTATGGATATTTTCCTTGACAAAAGATAGAAAACTCTAGAAACAGCAACATGGAGTTATATTATTCATTATTTAGTTTACATATTGGCTCATAATTGATTATGAGCACTAACAAGCCCATGAATCGTTTTTCTTTTTGAGCTATATTTGTTCTATACAATTGAGACTTCTCCTTATTACAAATTACACCTGAATTCTGACTTCTACTATCCTTTTCTTATTTTCTCTCTTTTCTCCTTCTTATTTTTCACCAAAGGTGGCTTAGTGTTTGTGAGTGAAAAATACTTCAGAGAATTTTTTATTGTACTAGCTAGTGTTCGTGATTAAGGGTTTTTCATCAAGAGTGTGATTCTGTTGTCTAATATCTTTGGTTCTTGAGATTGTCCTAGTAATATCTCGGATTGATTAGTAAATTTTTTTAGTTAAATATCTATTTGGTTCTTGAGATTAGCCGGTAAAATCTCTGTTTGGTTTGTTATCTCAACCGTTAAAAGCTCTGTTTGATTTGGGGGATCAACATGTATAAAATCTCTCATTTGTTGTAATATAATTCGTGGACATATCCATAAAAGCTCAAGATATTATTTTAGTGGATGTCTTAATAATAAATTCTTAAGGAGAGGAGCAGACCAAGTGGTTAGGCCGAACCTCTATAAATTCTGATGTAATATCTCTATTCGTATCTCTTTTATTTATGTCAATTTATTTTCCTATTTAACTATTTCATCCTATTTTCCGCTGCTTTATTTCTACACACATGAATTATTTTCAAAGTAAAAGAACTTTTAAATTAATCACGATTCTAACACTTCACCATTCACCTGATATGACACTTTTAGTTTTAAAATACTATTATGACATGGTTGATTTATAAAATTCTATAGAATGATGGGATAAAACTAATTTATATCACTAGTGCATTACTTTTAATTTTAAAAATTAAACTTATTGAAATTAAAAATAAAATAAAAAACTACAATTTTTTTTAGATAACTACTGTGTTCAAATCTAACAATTATTATAAAATAAGGAGTATATATTTTTCTTTTGGAACATTATTTAATTATAAGATCGGTTAGCAAGAAGCTTTAGATATTTTCTAAAAGTGATTATCCTAATCAAAGGTTTGAATGCAGAAAGGTTAAAAATAATGTTGAAGAATCAGATGCACTTGCGACTTGCACTGTTGAATGAGAATATTTTATTCTCAGATTCTCAAATCAGACGTATACTTATTTACACGAAAACATTTAAATTAGATTAGTTAGCACTTAATCATGGAAGAAAAATCAAGATTGATATTCGACGAATATGCTAATCCACATGTGAGTTATACGAATGGTTTTATTATATTACGTTTGGATGAATTAATAAAAAAATGGTTAAATGGGTTATTAGTCCTTTTAAATACACTAACGTGTTTTTTTTTCCTTTTAAATATTGGTTTTTCTAAAGTTTTTTTAATCAACACTTTTTTATTGTTATAATTAATTTTAATTAATGGAGCGTGACGTTTTTGTGATTGAATGTGTTCTTGTTAAATATTATTTGGAAAAACCTCTCTGAAGTTAGATAGGTGCAGTCACAATCGTCCTGTCTGAGGAGGTATGTTCGGAATGATTCATGACCACCATTGTTGGTGGTTCAAGATTTTTACGTGTTTCTCCTTTTTATGTTATTCATCGATCATATTCTTTTTGTTTCGTATTGAGGGTCTCTTTTTATATCATAAATCTTGCCCTTTCCCTGAATTTGAAAAGTGGTGGTTAATGACTCTCTTTTTATATTCTTTAATTGTGTTAAGTGTATTTCTGAAAGACAAGGGATGGTTTGTTATAGAAATGACTCTGAAATGTTAGAGTTCAATCGGTTTATAGATTACATGGAATTAATAGATATATTGGTAATATGGAACCCTTTACCTGGTCGAACGCTGATGGCAGTAGTAGAAGCAGACTAGATAGATTTCTATTGTTTGAAAACATTGTGGAGGGGTGGAGGGTGAGTGGTCAGGTGGTGGGTGACAAAGACATATCAGGCCATAGTCCATTATGGATTATATGTAACAATCTTTACTGGGGTCCCTAACCATTTAAAGTCATGAATTGTTGGTTGGAAAACTCTGAATTTTTGAGTTTGGTTAAGAAAGAGTGGGATTCTTTATAAGGTGTATGAGAGCAAAGCTTTTGTGCTTAAAGAAAAATTGAAGAGATTGAGAGATAGACTTAGGTGGTTGGATATGGAGGTTTTTGGATGGGTAGATCTATGAGTGGATGTGGCTACTCAAAACCTGAAATTAATAGACAACCAACATACAACGAGTAGCTGTAATAATAATGTAGAGTAGAGGGATAAGAGGAGAATTGCTCTGAAGGAGGTTAGGGATAAAATACATTTTAGGGAAATTATAATGAAGCAGAAATCTAGACAGAGGTTGATCAGAGAATGAGACTTGAATACTAAGTTTTTGCACTCGATTGTAAACGAAAGACTGAGGAGGAATACTTTACTGTCAGTTACAAATTTGGAGGGTGTAAGGGTGGAGGATGTGGAGGAAGTCAAAGGAGCAGTTATGAAATATTTTGAAACCAAGTTTGAGAAGGATGTAGTGATGAGATCATTATTTGTTGAGGTTCAATTTAAAAAGCTACCAAGGGAAGACATATATGAACTTGAGGTAGAATTTTCAAGGGAAGAAATTAAGCAAGCAGTGTGGGAAAGTGACGGTAAAAAGAGCCAGGGACCATATGGATATAATTTTTCTTTTTTGAGAAGGTGTTGTGAGGTGGTGGAGGATGATATAGTGAATTTTGTGATATAGTTTCATAGAAGTGGCAAACTACCAAAGGCTATGACATCATCCTTCATAGCTCTGATTCCAAAGATGTTGAATCCTCTTAGTTTGATAAATTATAGACCAATTAATATAGTAGGCAGTATGTACAAGGTGTTGGCTAAGATATTGGCTGCAAGACTGAAGAGAATGGTGGGAAAGGTTATTTCAGAAACACAAACTGCTTTTATATCTGGCAGACAAATTTTGGATGGTGTGAGATGCTTTGGTCAGAAGAGGGATCTTGTTTGGCATCCACAAAGAGGTGTGTCATATGTGTTTTTGGATCATAATAGTTCTCCTTCATTTGTTCTTCTTTTGTCTTTTTGCAGTGTGTATTTGGAAGTCTGTTTTGTCTTGGATTGATCTTCAAATGACATTATAGATAGATTATGTGAGGAGTAATCTTAAAAATTTCCAGGCTTTTATGAAAGGTAAAGTTAAGTCTACAGGTTTTGATCTAAATGTTTGATTGTTGGTCTATTTGGCTAAGTAGATATGAGATCCTTTTTCGAGGAGATAGTATCGAATTAGAGGGTATTGTTTTTATTTTTGGAAGAGCGAGATTTGGGATTGATATGTCGTTTATTTAGAAAAAAAACTTTGTATATATATCCTATAAGTGTGAGGATTATCCTTCTAGGCTGTTGTATTGCTTAGCTTCTTAATAACTAGTTATACCTTCTATGGTTTTGTGAATGTTGTGTGTTTTTGTTCTTTTCAATTTATTTTTTTCGTTGTTAGGTTGAGCATCTCTTATACGCCTTTTACTCTATCTCTTTTACTTTTAAAAAAATCTAACACAAATTCTAACACGTTGTATTCGGTTTGCATAATCCAAACTCAAAAAGAGGAAAAATTTGAAAATTAGGAGGCTTTTAAGAATGAACGGAGAACCTTCTTATTTTGTTATAGTTCCTTCTAGTATTTAGGGTTGCACAACCCATAATAGTCCCTTAATTCACTTTTAATTATTAGTTTTAAAAAAGTGGTCCATACTCTATGGAGAAGTTTGCCTATTAAGTATTAAGCTACTTTGATTTTTTTTTATGAAACTTCTATAATATAGGAAATTTAGTGGTTCTGGAAAACGACTTTTTAACCCTTCTTATTAACATGCCATGTCAGCAATTTGGGGGCATTTAGTGTCTAATTTCAACTATTTTGAACCAAATCATGACTTAGTTGAATACTAATTACACTCTTTCTTATAGTTACACTTAATTTTAGGGAAACAGTTACCACTACAATTTGTTTCCGACCAGCACCAGCTGAACCGTACATCAACTTTTTGGCAATTTCTCTCTATCTCCCATCGTTTCCTCTAGTCCTTCCTTCTATCATCTTCCTTTCACTGTTTCTCTGTCTTTTTCTCATTTTCCTTTCCCTCTCTCTCCCCTTCAATGTTGTCTCTCTGTCTCTCTTCTTCTCCTTCTTCGTCTTCCGTTTTCCTCGTCTTCTTCCTTCTCCCCGTTCCTGCTTTGTTCTTCCATTTTCGTCGTCTTTTTGTTTCTGGGTGTTCCGTCTTCTGTCTTTCCTGGATGCATTGTTGTTTACAAAATATTGTAATGGGTTGTTTGCTTTTGGATTACTACCTCTGTTATTTGGTGCACACTTCAGATCCCTTAGAATGGGTTGTTCGAGGGTTTGTTCTACATGTGCAAGTTTTGTTTGAAGGTTTCCAGGAGAATTCGAAATAGGTTGTTATTCTAAACCATTATCTACTAACTATAACTGTATTTATTTTATATACATGTTGTTACTAACGAAGATGTTGATGTTGCTGTAGATGTTGTTAAAGACCCATTTCCAGAAACAAGGGTAGAGATTGGTCTGCCGCTTCAGGCTCTCTTCATGGTCGGTATCGTCGAGCCATTGTTGGTAAGGTCCTAATTTTTAAAAATATTTATGTTGTTCAATTAACATCTTCAACAAGAGGTGGTTATAGGTTCTACTTTTAATTATTTGAACATTTAGGTCACAACTCAAATTGGTGGACAAGACCGACGCTGGTACGAAGGAAAAGGTGGTTAGCAAATAGTAAACCATTAACCTCCATGAACGTCTCCATGGATGGTAATTCTTCACACTCCTATTTCTGCAATATTTAACGGTTATGGTTTTTACAGCTTTGCAAGTTTTATGTTTTTCTGAGGTTTTTAATTAAGTTGTACGTTTGTTTTTGTTTTCACTTCTAACACTAATGTAATTTGGTAATGCAGATGTGGAGTGTTCGGTTGTTTGTATGATACCGTTGTTTTTATATGTGCGTCAACATTACGGTACTCATCAAATTACTTATATTTTTGCACCTGTTGTGTTCACGTGGCTGATATGTTTCAGCTCTATCGGTATCTATAATATTATCCACTGAAATTTCCATGTTTACCAAACTTTCTCTCCATACTACACGGTGATTGATTTATGTGCAGAAGATATACACAATTTGTTATGATGGAACTATTTTGTTGAAACAGGACTGTATGATTAATCAACTTTAGCATCAAATGAATTGTTTGAACTAGAAGTATGTTATAAACGAATGGCCATAGCCGACATTAAAATTCTGATAATGTTAGATTTATTCGTTTTTTCAAATTATTATCAATGTCAGTGTGTCACTGTCGGTATTATGTTATCGACGTTCATGCTTCATACAATGTTTGTGTTGATTTCACGCTTCCAGATGGATTTGAAGTTATTGGGACCTTCATCATGCCTTGTTGTAACTGCTCTTATTGTTCGAGGGTAACATTGTATTACTAATGATACTCTCTATGTCACGTAGGTTATGGTTTTGTCGTTGATGTTGTATTGAAGTGGTATGCAGGGCCATGATGATTTGTGTGAAGCTTTTATACTTATAACCAGCCTAAAGGAACCTTCTACAATGGTGAAACTCGATTATTTCTTCGAAGCAGTGGTTGGTTTTAGTTTACTTATAGTTTTAACCATTACATTACTATTGATAGATTTAGCATTTTTTTTTGTTTATTTGTTTCTTTTTTTTATAAATAGTATCAGAATTAAATCCACTGCTGTTTATTTGAGGCTATGACTATGGTTTACCGTTCAGACATATCATGATTGATATCCATATGAAGAGGTTTTGATTTACAGAGTTGGTTGCAGCAGTTGTACATGACACGCCAAGGTCCTAATTTTTTGTTGACTTACACAATTGGTTTCCTCTGTTTCAGTTGCAGCAGTGTCTAAACATTGCATGTTTTTTGGCAACTACATACTTAATGGCCGAACTAACACTAATCTGGCCGCAAATCATTACACTTAGACGCTAAAGACCCCAAAATCAGTGCCGTGTAAGTCTTTCGAAGACAGTTATTGAAGTATTATCCATTACTACAAAAGTTCCTATATTATTCATTGTTTGCTTTTGGATTACTACCTCTGTTATTTAGTGTACACTTCAGATCCCTTAGAATGGGTTGTTCGAGGGTTTGTTCTACAAGTGCAAGTTTGGTTTGAAGGTTTCTCGGAGAAGTCGAAATAGGTTGTTATTCAAAACCATTATCTACTAACTATAACTGTATTTATTTTATATACATGTTGCTACTAACAAAGATGTTGATGTTGTTGTAGATGTTGTTAAAAGACCCATTTCCAGAAAAAGGGTAGAGATTGGTCTGCTGCTTCTGGCTCTCTTCGTGGTCGGTATCGTCCAGCCATTGTTGGTAAGGTCCTAGTTTTTAAAAATATTTATGTTGTTCAATTAACATCTTCAGCAAGAGGTTGTTATAGGTTCTACTTTTAATTATTTGAACATTTAGGTCACAAGTGAAATTGGTGGACAACACCGACGCTGGTATGAAGGAAGAGGTCGTTACGAAATAGTAAACCATTAACCTCCATGAACGTCTCCATGGATGGTAATTCTTCACACTCCTCTTTTTGCAATATTGAGGGGTTGTGTTATCATTGTTTATTACTTTTGACCCCTTCAAATATTACAAAATGAGGTAACTGCTTTAAAATTTGAACTACAGGTGAGTTATGATTGTGTTATTTCCACTTTCGGCATTGAATTTTTAATTTAATTTTCTGTTGTGTATGTCAAATGATGATTTAAGTCTACAGCATGAGTCATTGATGACGCACCAGGGGCAACAACAATTAGCAAAAGACCATACCCATATCGAAACTCAGAAACCAATGACTTTCGTCAGCAAATCTCACAACACATTCACTTTGGTGAGGAAAACTTGTTTGATTTACTGAATTTCAATATTTAACTTTTGTTTAATGATCAATGTTCAGTTTCTTTAATTTTAGGATATATGCTTTAACTTTGATAGTACCGGTTGAGATTAAAGTTATTTCATGTTGTGGTTTATGAAATTAGTTATAATTTGTTTATGTTAATTATATTTAGTCAGGTGGTCTGTATTTGTAATACCACATATTATCTAAATGCTCAATTGGATATCAAATGAGATCAATTATTTTAATTCAAGAAAATATTTTAAGGTAACTTTAATAACTGATCAATTTTGTAAGTTCCTGGATTGGCTGGAATTTTGGTAAAACAACAAGGTGTTCAATGTTGATGTCATGGTGTTGATGTTGCAACATTGAGTCTTAACACTGGGTTGTGTTAAGCAGTTAAATTGATGAAGTTGGATGTCTGATGTCACATGGCGATGTTGTGACATTAGATCTGCAGAACTGATAACAGCACGGGCTTGTTGTTATTAGGGCACGCGTGTTAGCTGGAATTGTGGAGAGTGGTTGACTCATTGGATGAGAATATCTTGGGATAGATATTTTCTGTTACATGGGAGATTTGATTGCAGGTCTGTTGGAGAATTAAAAGGTTGAAGATTTAAAAAGATTTTGGGGATAAAATCTGTTTTGAAGATTCAGTTTTAATTAACAAATCTGATCAAATATTGTGACAAGTCCAAGCCCAATTCAGGATGCTATATAAAGCGCACAAGACCAAAGGAAAAAGTACAGATTGAAGATCAAGAGCGAAGGCTGAGTGTCTTAGATATTTGTACGAATTGTGAGTAAACCATTCAAGGGTGAATTGGTGATCTGTCCTCTCTAAAGCTGTGAAGCAAAGAGAGTGTGTGACTTGATCGAAGCTAGGAAGCAAGATCAAGGTTTCTCAAAGAGGTTGTTGTTTGAGTGGTTTTAGGGATTGAGTAGTGTTCTCATATCTAAGTGGTTTCTTAGGTAGAAAGTCACTAGTAGAAATTAAGATTAGGAGATTGTCAACTGGGTTGTTGAGTCTGTAATTTATTTCTACAAGTAGTGAAATTCATCCCTGGCTTGGTAGTCCCCAGACGTAGGTAGTTACACCGAACTGGGTGAACAAATCATTGTGTTGATTTATTTACTGTTATTGATGTCCATTGTGCAGAGTGTGTTGTTGTGACATTGCACCTTAACATCACACGTCTGGTACCAGAATTTCAATTGGTATCAGAGCTGGCATCCTGTCTGGCTCTGGGTGAGATCTAGGGAAGTTACTTTCTGGTGTAAAGATGGACAAAGAGGTTGGAGGATTTGTCAACAGACCCCCTATATTGGATGGCTCAAACTATGAGTATTGGAAGCCTAGAATGACTACTTTCCTAAAGTCATTGGACAGCAGAGCTTGGAAGGCTGTCATTAAAGAGTGGAAAGCTCCAGTTGTGTGTGAGAAAGATGATGCTGGCAAGGATAAAGAAGGCATATCAAAGCTGAAGGCTGAAGAAGAGTGGACCAAGGAGGAGGATGAGCTATCCCTTGGGAACTCTAAAGCCTTGAATGCTATATTCAATGGTGTGGATAAAAATATATTCAGGCTAGTTAACTCATGTGAATCTGCCAAATGTGCATGGGATATATTGAAAACTACTCATGAAGGATCTTCTAGGGTAAGGATGTCAAGACTTCAGATTATAACATCTAAGTTTGACAGTCTGAAGATGAAGGATGATGAGACCATCCATGACTTCCACATGAGTGTGTTGGAGCTAGCAAATGCATCAGGTGCTCTTGGTGAGAAGATTCCAGAAGAGAAGCTTGTTAGGAAAATTCTTAGGTCCCTCCCTAAGAAGTATAAGATGAAGGTAACTGCCATTGAAGAATCACAAGACATCAGCAAGATGAGAGTTGATGAGCTCATTGGATCTCTTCAAACTTTTGAGCTTGGGTTGAATGAGGAAGAACCAGAGAAGAAGCCCAAAAGTATGGCCTGGGTTTCCACTCCTACAGAAGCTAAGAAAGTTACAGATGATAAGTCTCAGGAAGATCTGTCTCAAGCCATTGTTATGTTGGGAAGACAGTTAAACAAGGTGTTCAAGAGGATGAACAATAACTCCAAGCCCAATGTCAAGGACATCTCTCCTGACATCAGCAAGTCAAAGGAGAAGGATGAAACTGCCCAAGATAAAGGAGTTCAGTGCTTTGGATGTGAAGGGTATAGACATGTCAAGAAAGAGTGTCCCACATTCTTGAAGAAGCAGAAGAAGAGCATGACAGTTTCCTGGTCTGACTCTAATAGTGAAAGTGAAAGTGAGTCAGCAAAGCATGTTACAGCTTTGACAGGAATTGTTGAATCTGATGATGATAGTGATGGAGAAGTCACTTATGATGAGCTAGCTTCAACCTACAAAGAGCTGTGCTTAAAGAGTGTTGAACTATGTCAGGAGAGGAATCAACAGAAGAAACAGATTGCTCAGCTAGAGAATGACAAAGCTGAATTGGAGAAAGAAGTCTTATGTGCCAAAGCTCATCTTAATCATATGACTAAATCTGTTAGAATGTTGAACAGTGGGACAGCCACTCTTGACAAGATACTACAGTCAGAAAAAGCTGCTGGAGACAAAGCTGGGATAGGTTATGTGGCTGAGGATAAGGGAACTTCAGAAGCAAGCACTTCAGGTTCAAAGAAGGAAGTGTCACAACCTTTGTCTCAACATCAGCCAAAGAAGCAGGATCCTACACCTAAGAAAGTTGATGTTTCACAACCTAAGAAGATTGAGAAGAATACTGGTCCTAATCAGAAGAGAAAGCAGCCACAAGGAGCTAGTCAGTATATGCCCCCACAATACCACAGAGAGCATGCAAGCTGCTCAGTTCAAACAGCACATGTCTCATCAGGTGTCTCAACATCAGGGGTATGGTTACACCAATGCTGTTCCTCATATCTATGGAAGAAGAAAGCCATACCATCATGGGAGACAATCCAAGAAACAGCATTCTCAGCCTCCTTATGGAAGAAGATACCAGCATAATAGAAGGCAGACCAGTTATGGTAGGAGGAGACCACATTATGGATGACAGCCTAAGCAATCTCATAATGGCAGAAGATTCAGAGATGAAAGGGTGAGATGCTTTTATTGTGGAAGGTTTGGACATATGCAGTACTCTTGCTACAAGCTGCATGGATATCCTCAGCCTCAAAACAGATGGAGAGAGTACAAACCCAAAGTTGTTAAACAATGGGTACCTAAGGAGAAGGTGAAGTGCTTATTGGCTCACATGGCTGACAAAGAGTTTAAAGAAGGAACATGGTATTTTGACAGTGGGTGTTCCAAACACATGTTTGGATGTAGATCCATGTTTGCTGAATTTAGCCCTTGCCCCTCTCTTGAAGTTATTTTTGGTAAGGGGAATAAATGAGTTGTTGAAGGTATTGGAAAAGTACAAGGACCTGAACTTGACAATGTCTATCTTGTCAATGGTTTGAATGCAAATCTGATAAGCATCAACCAATTATGTGATGATGGTTACTTAGTCAGCTATACCAAAGATAAATGTGTTGTAACTAATGAGAAGGGTGAGGCTGTAATGACTGGGGCAAGATCTAAAGACAATTGTTATCAGTGGATTCCTCAAACTGAAAGCCAGTCTGGTGATGATGAAGTCAATGATGTAACATTAGATGGTGACATCAAGTGTGAAAGTATGGTGAAAAGTCAATCTGGGTTAATGACTTATGGTGCTGGTACTCCTAAGATTGATGATGTGTTAAAAGCCAACTTGAGTAGTCAGTTATATGAGCAAGATGAAGGAGTCAACAATGCTGATGGAAGGATCAAAAGCTGTGACCTTAAGAAGTGTTGGGAGCTGAATACTTGCAAGGCCAAGAAAGATGACAACCTGACTTATGACTCCTATAGTTCAGAAGAAAAATTTCACAAGTTGACAACCCTTAGGTTGGAAGATGCAGATCTTAGAGCTGATGATGAACTAATTGCAAAAGTGGTTCCTGGGGTTGCTAAACGACTGAAATCAAGGAAGAGGAAAGCTATTGAGTCACCTCCAAAGATGAAAACTGATAAGCAGAAGATCTATGTTGATGGTACTACAAAATCCAGGAGTAAAGTGTTCATCTCTTCCAGAAATAGGAAGATCAGTGATAAGTCTGATGATAATGTCCAAGATATCTCTCAAATGAAGGAAGTCGTTGGTGTTAGAACTTCTGAGACAATTCAAAAGGCCATACTAAATAACATTCCCGTGCTTTTCATAAAATGGTGGAAGTATGTTCTGGAAAAAGAATTTGGTATAGATACTCTGGATATGGTTGAGTTTGCTAGGATATGGTTCAGAGAGGGTGTGGGAACTTATGGTATTCAGGTGGGTATGAATAAGTTGCTCTGACTGTGTTTTATTGGGAGCTTCTTGAAGGACTTCCTTGTGCAATGAGTCCTTTGAATGGTGATGAGAAGTTGATGTCCCAAAAGATGTTATAACATCATGTTTACTGGTGGTTATGTCTGGAAGATGATTAAGATTGGACACGTGGAGTTGGATGCTCTAGCCTTTCTGGTTAGAAGAGGTGGAGATTATGGTCATGTGTTTAGTAGTTTGTTCTGGCAAAGCATGACTACTGTCTTTGAAGACTTCACCAGTCTCAACAACTACTGGTGGATGTAAGGATAAAGGAATTGTGATCTCTTGAAGAGACTGGATCTCAGTAAAGCTTATAAGTAAACTGAGAATTTGTGGAGTTTGTGACACAGTGTTGAGTTTGGATTATTTTTCTGATAGTAAATCCAGTAGTGGAGCGTATGTAATACCCTGGTGTCAAGAGTGTCAAGAGTATCCTTGGTGAAGGATGTCTTTGTTCTGGATCTGAAGCTTAGTGCTTACATTATATCTAAGGAGCATCTACATAGTCATACGGGAGAATGATGAAGTAGAAGGTTTGCCTTGGATGGTGAAGATGAATTGTATGATAGCCTTTGGTGAAAGGGACAGTGGTACCAAAATGCATGTAAATGTGCTCAAATGTTCATCTCCATCTAGAGCATTTGTTAATCATGATAGGGGGAGTACTTGTCTATGGATTTTGCAGCAAAGGTACATATATTGTGAAGAGTGCATGCTGATCAAGATTGTGAAGATTAGTTGAATCTTATGAGGATATAATGTCAGATAGCATGCTATGACATTAGGCTGTTGGATGACATGTTGGTGTGGACATGAATGGTTCTAGTCATATGAAGCAAATTGTTTGAATCTTGCGCGCACATGCTTCTGAGGAGATGTCTGAAGACAAGATTGAATCATGGCCTTGAATAGTGTTATTCTAAGTGTGAGGAGTTAACTTAGAGTTCAGTGGAAGGTATCGTGTGGATAATTGGTGTCATAGGACTTACATGTTAAGGTTTGTCCAATTGTGGCTAAAAAGGGGGAGAAGTAGCCAAAGAAAGAAAGCCAAAAGTGCAAATCAAAAAGGTTGCTGTCAAAGGAATTTGGTTGCTATGTTGGCCTTTGTATTAAGGGGGAGTTTAGACTGAGTTGCCAGTGAAGATATCATAGCATTTGAAGAGTGCAGCCAAGCAGACATCAAGGGGGAGAAGTGCTGCACATTGTGAGCTACTGAACAGCTGTGATGCTGGTTCATGTCTTTGAGGGGGAGCACCAATTGGCTGTTGTCAATAATGAAGATGGTGCTGCAGCAGATCAAGTGATGAAGACTATGAAGATTGTCAAACTGCTGCTGATGAAGATTTCAAATTACTGAAGATTTTCCGCTGCTGAAGACTCTGAGGGTTCAGAGGGTGTTTTAGGCAAAATTAGCCAAATGGGGAGATTGTAAGTTCCTGGATTGGCTGGAATTTTGGTAAAACAACAAGGTGTTCAATGTTGATGTCATGGTGTTGATGTTGCAACATTGAGTCTTAACACTGGGCTGTGTTAAACAGTTAAATTGATGAAGTTGGATGTCTGATGTCACATGGCGATGTTATGACATTAGATCTGCAGAACTGATAACAGCATGGGCTTGTTGTTATTAGGGCACGCGTGTTAGCTGGAATTGTGGAGAGTGGTTGACTCATTGGATGAGAATATCTTGGGATAGATATTTTCTATTACATGGGAGATTTGATTGTAGGTCTGTTGGAGAATTAAAAGGTTGAAGATTTAAAAAGATTTTGGGGATAAATTCTGTTTTGAAGATTCAGTTTTAATTAACAAATCTGATCAAATATTGTGACAAGTCCAAGCCCAATTCAGGATGCTATATAAAGCGCACAAGACCAAAGGAAAAAGTACAGATTGAAGATCAAGAGCGAATGCTGAGTGTCTTAGATATTTGTACGAATTGTGAGTAAACCATTCAAGGGTGAATTGGTGATCTGTCCTCTCTAAAGCTGTGAAGCAAAGAGAGTGTGTGACTTGATCGAAGCTAGGAAGCAAGATCAAGGTTTCTCAAAGAGGTTGTTCTTTGAGTGGTTTTAGGGATTGAGTAGTGTTCTCATATTTAAGTGGTTTCTTAGGTAGAAAGTCACTAGTAGGAATTAAGATTAGGAGATTGTCAACTGGGTTGTTGAGTCTGTAATTTATTTCTACAAGTAGTGAAATTCATCCCTGGCTTGGTAGCCCCCAGACGTAGATAGTTAGACCGAACTGGGTGAACAAATCATTATGTTGATTTATTTACTGTTATTGCTGTCCATGGTGCAGAGTGTGTTGTTGTGACATCGCACCTTAACATCACACGTCTAGTACCAGAATTTCAAATTTGGTTGAGATGATAAAATATCAATTGGAGATAATTTACCCTGTTGGATTATATTATATAATAAGGTTATATATATATATATATATATATATATATATATATATATATATAAGAAAAGAAAAGAAAGAAAAAGATAGTAAAGAAGAAGAGGAAAGGAAAGGAAGAGAAGAAGAGAGAAATAACTTGGATGAAGAAGAGAAGTTCATGGATCATCATCTTCTTCAAACTCCTCTTCGATTATCAGGTGGGTTCTAGATAGACACCTTAAGTTCTAGAAATTCTTGATATTGAACTTAGGTTAGATTTGAGAGAAAATGATAATAATATTTTTTCTCTTTTTTAAAATAATAATAATTTATATGTTCTATTTTTCCTTCAAATTCTTCACTATACTCTATCGTTACGAGTTTCTTAGATGTTTAAAGGTTATTTGATATATTATTCATTGGTGACAAATTCAGAAATATTTATTAAGGGGGGCTAAAAAATAATTTATATTTTAATATAAAAATTTATCAATTATTATAAAATAGATAATTATAATAGAAAAACAAATTCAAAAAACACAACTTTTACAAATTATATTTGTCCTCTATTAGTTTTAATATTTTTTGAAAAATTAAATAATTTTTCATTGTTAAATTTTTTTCTATTTCTAACACATTAAATAATTATAAATTAAAGCATTTGTAAAATATATAGATATATGTCATTAGGACATAATATAAATATAAAATATTTATGTTTATAAATTAGTTTGTGCAAATTCTTCCTAAGTAAACATTCTAATTAAGTGATCCTATAAAAATATATATGTTTTCTGATGAGCTTTTTTTAGGTTCATCAAGACAAATGTAATCAAACTGTTATTTTACATCCGTCTTGGATATTTACATACAAATTCTCTCAAAATTTAAATTTTAGTTAAATCAATAACTTTTAAAATTAATTAAATATCTAATACCTACTTTTTAAATAAAATGCAGTATTAAAAATAATTTTTTTTTAATTTGTAATTGTTGAAAAAATACCAATAATTAAAATAAAAATATAATAATTTAAATATTAGTAGTGAGTAAATGCACATATAAACAAATATTAATGATGTTGAAGTAAAATTTAAAACTGAGAAAGATGCAAAAATAAGTTATATTAATTCTAAAAAATTAAAGAAGAAAATTAAATTTAAGTATGATACCAAAAAATTAAGAAATAAGTATTTAAATAAAAAAAAAAGTTAAATAGTGAAAAATAAAAGTTTTGATAATTTAATGGGGTTGAAAAAATATTATTAGTCTTATTAAAAGAAATTATTGTTTGTTTGTTGGGCTTGAGCCTCCAATTTCATGATTTTTTTGCGGTTTTATCATCCACTTGTTTATTCAGAATTACGAAACAAGAATGAAAATCGACCAACTTAGGAAATTAGTTCATAATTTCTTTTGTTGGGAATATCAAAGAAATTCTCCTCATAAATGTATTATTCAAGTATAAAACTCAGTTTATTGTATTTATACATTTAGTCAAAAACCTCTTGTATGGTATACATGTAAGTCTTTATGTGGTTCGAGAGTCTCTGAAAGAAATCATTTTATCAATCAGTCAAGCATGTAAATCATGTTACAAGGTTAAAAATAAATATATTCAATATGAAAAGAAGTGTTATGACAAAGTTTCAAATCTCGGTCTTTATAGAAATCTCAAATATTGCGCCATATATCTCAAATTTTGTTAAAAATTAATATCGCATTCGTTTCTACTTTATTTGTTGAGTAAATTCTTCCTTGTGTCCCTAATCTCATATATCTCAAATTTTGTTAAAAATTAATATCACACTCGTTTCTACTTTATTTGTTGAGTAAATTCTTCCTTGTGTCCCTAATCTCCACAAGCACATCATTTAGAATATAATTACTCAGATATAACTTACTACAAATATTTCAAAAATATAAACACATCATATTCACATATAACCTATAACAAACGTTTCACAATCCTAAGAACATCATACTAAAATAATCACATAAAAAAGACAGATTTGATTCAAGAAGTATGTATAATAGCACATTCACACACAAATTTGATTCAAATACTAAGTAAAAAACTTATAATCAAATGCATGAAATAAATTTTTTAGTTATTACATAAATAATAATTATATAAAAATTTCATAATTAAAGCATCACATTATCGCAATCATCGGGAATAAAATTCACAAAGTAAATTAGTAGATTAAGAAATTAAAGGATCGCATCTTGCATCACATTATCATAATTACTTGCAAAATAAAATTAATGGTTTAAGAAATTAAAGCATCGCATCATACATTATATCATCACAATAATCAGCAATTACATTAAAAAACATTAGTGATTTGAGAAATCAAAACATCGTATCATCACAATCATTGGGAATTACATTTGCCAAAAGTAAAATTAAACCATCACTATGTGTGAGTAACACTTAATCGTATTTTTGAGCCTTTTAGTTGTGGCCATCGGAGGAACGCCAACACTTCCTCCTCCATTTTCATTTTCACGCCTATTGCAAGATTGTTAGTCATTATGTTTTAGATTTGAATTATTTTTCTCAGGTTTATAGGAACCATGAAAATTGAAAATGAAATGATTGTGTCATTTAAAATTTGCGGAAAATACATGGTCATTATCTTTTTTTTTTTTTAGAATAATCCGTGAAATTGCTTATTTTTGTGTGTATTTTTTTTTTTTTTTTTTTTTTGGGTATTTTAATATATTGGATATTTTTTATATGTTAATATAATTTTTTTAATTGAAACAATGGGAGTTGGTTAATAAAATTAAGGAATAATTAATATATTTTGTGTAGGTTGGTGTTGCTCTCAATATTAGAAATGAAGCAGGAGAATAAGTTAGAATGCGTCAAAAGTACAATAACCCTCTATTTAGAACAAGTTTTCCTATTTAAGAACAAGTTACATATATATACACACACCGGGTCTTCTTCACCTTCTTAAACAAATTTCTTGTAGAACAACAAGAAACAACTAACTAATTCTTCCAAACAAAAAACGTCGTCCAACAACAATTTTTTAAATCACAATTATTAAAGAGAGTATTTTGATGTCTATTTTGGGTTCTGATGAAATCCCTTAGAAAAAATCAAACTAAATAACCGGATCGTATCTTCGCTGTTCGGTTTTGTTTTTTGTTTTTGGCTTAAATTCCTTGCCTTAGGGCAAGGGGCCTTGGCATTAACCGGATCGGACTGCGTGGTTTCTTGGTTGTTTGGTTGTTAAGCTTCAGCTTCTGTGTTTCGGCGTTGTTTTGGTTGTTTTGTCCGTTGGAATGGAGGGGACTAGAGTGCACCATAGGCAGAAAAAAGAGAAGAAATGGGACGAAGCAGGTAGAGGTTTTGGTAAGATTCCTGAAGGCTCTACGTCTTTTTACTTCACGGAGTTTCCGGAATGGATGCGAGCCAAAGACCTTTACGTTATTTTTGCTGAGTATGGGGATATTGATGAAGTTTTCATCCCTGCAAGGCGAGACAGGAGGGGAAGAAAATACGGCTTTGTGAGGTTTTTTGGAGTCGATGACGTTAGAAGGTTGAGTGTAAAACTTGACAACATTTTTATTGAAGGAAGGAAGATATTCGCAAACATTCCTAAGTTCAGTAAGGGTAAGGAGAAGGGGGCTGAAAAGGAGCGTCGTAACAACTACAGTAGCAAGCAGAAGAATGAAACTAGGGGTTATGAGGAGTTTAATCAGAGGGATGTTCATAATATGGGAGAGAACAAGAAAGCTAACTCGGGAAGTCATAACCAGACTTTTGCTGAAGCAGTTAAGGGTAACGATAGGTGAAAGAATTGTGACTTTTCTTATACTGTTAAGGAGGAGGACTTGGATAGGTACCGGAGAGCTTATGTAGGAAGGGTAGCTTCTCCTGGAATGAGTTTCAATATTCAGATACATTTTCAGTCTGAAGGTTATTTGAGGTCAAGGTTACGCCCTTGGGGGCAAACCTGTGTTTGTTGGAAGAGTCGGACCCTGGAGAGATAGAGGATCTCATTACGAATGCGAAAGGGTGGTTGGATCAATGGTTCACGGAAGTCAGAAGATGAAAAGCCGGAGATTTAGACCCAGAACGGTTAACTTGGATTCGCATTTATGGTGTCCCATTCCATGCTTGGTCTGTGTGCTTTTTTGAGCTCTTGACTTCCAAAGTTAGGAAGTATTTGAGCTGTGAAGAAGACTCCCTTAACTTTTCAAGAATGGATGTAGCAATCGTTATGATCAGAGCGAAGAGTAGGCAGAACATAGATGAGAGTTACAGAGTTTCAATCAACGGTGTAGTTTTCAGTGTTAGATTGGTAGAATTCTCGAAAGGCTATGGCGTGCCGATACAGTCAGGGCCGGAGGTGGAATCCTCTTGTTCGGATTCTGACGCTTCAGTTGATTCTCTCATCAAGGAAAACGGAAGGTGGTGGAGCTCGGGGGAGGATCTCATTGGAGGAGGGGAGGATTTCGATGCAGGAGATATTTTGGGTGATAGGAGCAGACCTACTCCTAGAGAGGGGAGCTCAAAAGGTTCTTTTGTCTTTTCTGATATGGTGAAAAGTGTTGTAGAAAAGTTCCTTCCCCAGCTTTTCGCAGATATCGATAAAGGTAACTTAGGTGTTAAGGTTGGTAGCTTAGTGGACAGACAGATGGAGAGTTCTAATAGTAGCTCAGCTGAAGTGGCAGAAAGTGCTTTTGACAAGTCAAGGGTTAGTGAGACGGAGGTTTCGAGGAGTGTACTGAATCTGACAAGGACGGTTTTGAATGGTTCTGATGAGGTGGCTAGTTTAAAGGCCCAAGAAAACAATAAGGCCCAAGAGTGTTCTTTTGAGGCCTCTTTGGAGATCCGGGATAATAGGCCTATTAACAGGCTTACCACATATTCGAAGAGGAGAAAGGTGAGAAAAAAGAAGCCAAGCATTATTGTTAGAAGTCAGGAGCTTTCAGAAGATCCTATCGAAGATCCTGGTGACGAAGATTTCTCGAAATGTAACAGGTCAAGTGGAGGATTGCGCATGGATGTTAAGGATAAGAATCTACTTTCTTCTCGTTGCCACTCGGTGACGGACTCGGAAATTTTAATTGGTAATAAGAGGTTCTGGGAGGAAGTCGAAAGTAGGGTCTCTAACAAGGTGAAGGATATAGTGGTAGCGCTAGGGGTAGGAGTGGTTAAAAATGGAGTTGACTTGGAGAAAGAGATTCAGGCTTTGGAGAGGCGGGACGAGATAGGGAAGAGCAAGAGGGAGGCTAAACTAAAAGGTGATCAATGAATGTGCTTTCTTTAAACATTAGGGGGTGTGGTAATGTGGTTAAAAGAAAAAGAGTGGCGAGGTTGATCCAGTCAAAAGGGGTAGATGTTTGCTTCATTCAAGAAACAATGAAGGAGTTGTTTGATGAAGAGTTAGCTTCTTCCATGTGGGGACATCTTGATGTGGAGTGGACTGCCTCCGGTGCCATTGGTAAATCTGGAGGTTTGGTCATTCTTTGGAGAAAGGGTGCGTTAGTTCCTATTAGTAGCTTCAGAGGTGGAGGTTTCATTGGTATTAATGCGTTTTGGAAGGGCAAGGAGATTTTTTTGGTGAATGTGTATTCATCCTGTAATGTGGTAAAGAAGAGATTCTTGTGGGAGGGTTTGGTTAAACTCAAAAGAAGCTTTGAGAGGGGAGATTGGATTGTAGGAGGAGATTTTAACTCTGTTGCGTATAGTTATGAAAGAAAAGGAGTAGGGAGCCATAGAGGAAGTAAGGAAATGGAGGATTTTAGACAATTCATTGAGGAGTTAGACTGTGAAGATGTGCCTTGTATTGGAGGGAAGTTCACTTGGTTTAATAGATCTGGGAACTCGATGAAGAGGTTAGACCGGTTTCTTATCTCTGAAAATCTTTTGAATGATTGGAAGATTCAAGGTCAATTTATAGGTAGAAGGGAGGTGTCAGATCACTGCCCAGTTTGGCTCTTGCTTAGGGATACAAATTGGGGGCCTAAACCCTTCCTTTTCAACAATAGTTGGTTAAAGCATCCTGAGTTTTTCCAATTCGTGAAATCCATTTGGGAGAAGGAAGAGGTTAGAAGTAGAGGCGATTTTGTGTTGAAAACGAAATTGTGTATCCTAAAGAAACATCTTATTCGCTGGAGACGTGATGTTTTTGGTTGGATAGATGTCAAAGTTGAGGAAGCCATTGAAGATATCAATGATTTGGATGATGAAGTATCAAGGCTAGGATTTGTGAACATTGAGGAGATGGTGAAAAAGAGGAATTCAGTTAATGACAAAGTGTGGAGTAACCTTAACCGACAAGAAGAGATGCTGAGATTAAAAGCCAGGAACGCTTGGCTAAAAGAGGGAGATCATAACTCAAGGTTTTTCCATCAAACAGTGAATAGAAGACGAAGGAGAAATAACATATTGCAGGTTAGTACTGAAGATGGAATTATTGAAGATGTGGCAGGGCTTAAGACAGAAGTGAGCAGGTTTTTTGAGGAAAGTTTTAAGGAGAATGTTCAGTTTCATCCCTCCTTCGAAGGTTTGGGATTGAAGGAATTATCTGAAGATGACAAAGTAGGTCTTGAAACGGAGTTCTCTGTAGAGGAAATCAAGGAGGCAGTGTGGAGTTGCAATGGGGGTAAGAGCCCGGGCCCAAACGGCTTCACATTTGCGTTCTTTCAAGGCTGTTGGGAAATAGTGAAACTTGATGTGTACAGGTTTGTGTCTGATTTTTATGTTAGGCCTGCACTTACTAAAGCTGCTTCTGCTTCTAATATTGCCTTAGTAGCCAAGTCTAGGAATCCCCAATCGTTAAGGGATTATAGACCGATATGCCTTGTTAATTGCTTTCAAAAACTTCTGTCGAAACTTTTAGCTGGTAGACTTCGGAAGGTTGTAGGCAAGCTGGTTTCTGAGGAACAAACAGCTTTTGTTCCTGGCAGGTGCGCGTTTGAAGGTGTTCTTATAGCAAATGAGGCTATTGATTATGCTAAGAGGAGGAAAAGGGTGTGTATGTTGTTCAAGATTGACTTTGAGAGGGCTTACGATTGTGTTTCTTGGTTTTTTCTTGTTAACTTACTTAGTAAGATGAACTTTGGTCTTAAGTGGATGTCTTGGATTAAAACCTTGGTGTGTAATGGGTCGATGGCTGTATTAGTTAACGGGAGTGCGACGAGAGATTTTCAAGTTGGTAAAGGGTTGCGTCAAGGGGACCCTCTGTTCCCTTTTCTCTTTATTCTTGTGATGGAGGTGTTAACTTGTATGGTTAAAAAGGCGGAGAGCGAAGGATTTTTTTCTGGATTTAAAGTTGGCACTGATGTTAAGGTGAACATTTCTCAATTTGCCGACGACACTTTGATTTTGGGAGAGGCAAACTGGGATAACCTTTGGTGTGTGAAAGGTTTATTGCATGGCTTTGAATTGTTAACTGGCCTCAAGGTGAATTTTTTTAAGAGCAAGCTTGGTGGGATCAACCTGTCTAGAGAGTTTAAGAAGTCTGCTTCTATTTTTCTGCACTGTGACTTACTGGAATTCCCTACTACATTCTTGGGGGTTCCTATTGGTGATAGTCCTAGGAAGATCTCTATGTGGAAAGGTGTTATTGATAAAGTTAAGAGCAGGCTGAGTGTTTGGAAGGCTAAGAACCTTTCTATTGGAGGGAGGATCGTATTAATAAACTCTGTCATTAATGCATTACCTTTATATGTTTTTTCGTTCTACAAAGTTCCAGTGGGTGTGTTAAAGAGTCTACAAACCATCCAGAGAAGATTTTTGTGGGGAGGTAGTGAGCACAGTAAAGGTATCAGTTGGGTTGATTGGAACACCGTGTGCCTTCCTACAGAGAGAGGGGGCTTGGAATAAAGGACCTCGCGTGTTTCAATCAGGCGCTTATGCTGAAGTGGAAATGGAGGCTGATTCAAGATGATGTAAATGGGTGGAAGAGAGTTTTGGTGAGCAAATATGGTGCCAAAACTCATGTGTTTCTGAATAGTATCGAAGAGGATAAAGGTGACAAATTTGATTCTATTTGGTGGAGAGACTTAAAAGGTATGGGAAAGGACGCTGTTCTGAGCAGAAATATTTTTGTGGACTGTGCTAAGTGTAGACTTGGTAGTGGCTCTCGCATTTCCTTTTGGCAGAACAGATGGGCTATGGATGCTGCTCTTAAGGATGAGTATCCCAACTTGTTTAGGTACGCCAAGTCCCTGTTTGGTTCAGTTTTAAGCTACGGGTTTTGGAGTGGAGAGGTGTGGACTTGGGATGTTAAATTCAGTTATTTTCCTGCTAGCTCTACTTTGGAGAGGGAGAAGTCGGATTTTTTGCTTTTGCTGGAGGAGTTTAAACCCAGTAGGGAGGAGGTTGATGGATTTTGTTGGGATCCATTACTTTGTAATGAAGGTTTTAGTGATGGTAGTTTCACTGTTAAAAGCTGCTACAGCAGCTTCACTCACTTCAGAAGGGATGATAGGGTGAGTAACGACAGTAAGGAGTGTTTAATTAAAGTTTGGAAGATGATCATTCCATCTAAAGTCCAGGTTTTTGCTTGGAAGCTTTTTAGGGAGAGGTTGCCTACCACAGACTTGTTGATTGTTAGAAATATAGAGCTGGCTAGTGAACATCTCAGATGTTGTTTCTGCAGGGAGGAAGAAGAGATTATCGATCATTTATTTCTGAAGTGCCCGTTTGCGGTTGAAATTTGGAGAAACATTGAAAAATGGTTGGGTTTCGGTAGACTAAAAAATGGCAATTGTGTTGAGTCATTTGGGGATTTTGAGTCTTCCTTGATTAGTAGAACAGGGAGGTCTAAAGGGTCATTCATTTGGATCGCCACTGTTTGGTATATTTGGTTCAGCAAAAATTGTACTATTTTTAGGAAGAAGAAGAAGTCAGTATCGGAGATTGTTGATTCTATAAAGTTTTTCTGCTGGAAGTGGTTGTCTTTAGACTGTAAGAATTCTCATGTTGATTTTTATGTCTGGTTCACTTTGCCTTTGTTATACTTATGAGGTCTGTCTAGATTTGAGGTCTGTTTTTATGTTTGGGTCTGTTTTGTAAGGGTTGTTTGCACCCCTTGTGCAACTTTTTATTGATATTGAATCCCATTGATTGTTGAAAAAAAAATATATACACACACCGTATGCATTTGAGTTGCTCCAACATAAAACTTAATTGCCTAAAAAATAAACTACAATTCAAATAGGGTATACTATGTTGTGCGCATCATACTAAAGCTGACGGAGGATAGCTAGTAATTAGAAAAGTTGAAAAAGAATCAATTTCTTCTTCTCCTAAAGAATTTGAGTTTTCTAGAAATTTATGCAAACATGCTATTCAAGTTTCAATTATAAAAAATTATTTTTGTCTCCCAATTATCTTCCTTTTTTATGGAGAAGAGAAAAAGCATTGGTTCTTAAATGTTGTCACATAATCAACCACAACAAAGATTTCTATGTTAAGTTTCGGTCTCTAATTCAATGTTTAGAAGTTCAACAATCAAAGACAAAAGAGCGAAAACAAATTGCTACAAAAGAGTTAGAGAAAGTCGGCCAACTGATAAAAGGCATGCATGCAAGTCAAGATACTTTAATTGATTTTGAACCAATAATGTTCCAAATAATGATAGTTGATTTATAACAATGTACTCAAATAAGGTTATTCTTGATTTACAAAATCTGTCAAATTTGCACTACTACAGAAAACATATACAACAACGGTTGGAAAAGGGGTAACATCACGCGTGACATGCCATTAATGTTACGTAGGGTGTGGTTGTATATACCCAACTTACAATGACGGTCTTACGACCGTTATAGAAAACTTGAATGCGCGCTATATATGTTCACAGTTTCTTTAAATAACTGTGGTGGTATATACCTTTAGGCAAGTAACATTTTATAACAGTTATTATAAATAATCGTTGTTGAAAGTACCCAGGGTTTATCATATAATTTGTAGATTGCTTGTTTTTCAATAAACCTCACAAAAACATACAACCATTCAAATTGATGAAGAAGTATATAATATGAAAATTAAACTATTCTTGAAATCCAACTTAAACAAGTGATAAGTGCAAAATGTACCTATTTTTGTATATGATTTTTGTTTCACTTATCGTTGCTTTTTGTTAAAAATCATACGAATGAACCCTGTTTTGTTTATAAATGTGTATAGTTTACATTTTAGTGTATATATTGCGATTCGTGTAAATATCATTGAGTTTAATTGATTTTATCTCATTTTTGTAGGTATTCAAGCAGTGGGATTTTGCCATTGTTGTATAGAGCATTGAATAAGCTTTCCAACGCTTCGAACCGGGAGAAAAACGGAATTACGGTTCAAAAGTTATGAAGAAAACAAGCTTTGGATTTTCAAGCATGCTAGGAGCGCGCTCAGCGCGCTCCTAGCCCACAGAAGGAGCAAATTCTAGCAAGTAGCGCGCTCAGCGCGCTTTTAAGGCGGTTTAACAATTTTTTAGGGCGCACTTAGCGCGGTCTGCGACTTTGACAGGCCATAAATAGTGGGAAAACATATTTTTTAGGGGATGGTTTGGGTATTTTTTTCTCCCACTCCATCAAACTTCATTTCTTCATTGGATTTGCTTAGAAAACATCATGGAAGCTTGTATTTGGATGATCCGGGGTGGATTTCTCATCGATCGGCTCTGACAATCCGTGAAGTGTTTGGTTCATTTATGATTTTCTTCATGTCTTTCTTCTTTGTTGGATTTGTATATGTTTTTACTTTGATCTTATTTACATTTGTCGCCCATGGCATTATATTTGATTTGCTTTGCAAATCTCTGTTGGTGATTGTTCTTGATTTTTGCTTAAATGCTTGGGGTTTGGGTCGTGTTAGAGATAAACGTCACAAACTTCGATTAAGGATAATTATCTGTTAGTTTCTGGATGCTAGAGATAGATTTAGGGCTAACAATCCGTATGGATGTCGGAACTTAAATGCCTTCCGTATTTCGAGGCTTCGTGCGCGAGAGTGACGAAGAGAGTGATACGGTTGTTTCTCAGCTCGGTGTGTCAGAGATGAACACTATTGTGAGCGATACCGGGTGATATTGAGGAGTATTATAAGTTGAGTGCAACTGGTCGATAAGTTTAAGTCTGTGACGAGTGGAATATATACATGCTTGATAAGTCTTTTCTCTCTGATGAATGAATTTTCTTATGTTCTTATTTACTTTTCCGCATTTACGCTTTAAACCATTTAAACCCAAACTCATTAACAATTAAATTGTCGAATGGCAGTTCAGTAACACCGATCTCTGTGGACACGATAATTCTCGGAAAAATACTTCCAAATCTTTTGTTGCTTGCCGCTATACCGCTTTTAACAAAATGGCGTCGTTGCTGGGGATCGATGTTTTTATTGGATCGCATTGCGGTAGTTTCTTTGTTTTTGAGTTTTGTAGATATCATATATATTGTCTATTTTCACTTATTGATATTGATACTTGTATATCTTTACCATATTTGTGAATTTTACATGTTTTGTATACTTGTAAATTTAGTGTATATGTTTGTTTCTCTTCACGTTTGCTAAGTGTTTAGTTAGGTTTCGTCGTTGGTGAGTGCTAACCGTGTAAAGAGGCAACTTGGAGAAGTGTGTATAAATAATAGGCGTCGAACTTATGACGTAAAACAAGCATGTTTTATTGTTGTTAGTTTCTAATGTTTTTTTTCTCCCATTCTTTTAGTATGTTTATGGTAGTTCGTGTTAAGGTGTTAAGTTTTGTTTTCCTCAAGCTTGTCGTGTTTAACTTGAGGAAGTTTGTATGTGTAAATATTGTATGTTTTGTAATTGAGTTGTGTAGGTGTTAAGTGGAGGCCTACACCAGAACCTTGTTGTTGTACTGGTTTTTCTGGTTCTGGTGTAGCGCGCTTAGCGCGGGCATGCACGCTTAGCGCGCCCTGCTGTGTTGAGCCAGTGAATTCTTTTAATTGTTCACTTGGCTCCCCCTTTTTCCCATTTCCACCAAGGCCTTATATATTAGTAATTATTAGTAATTTTTCTAATTCTTTTGTTGATTGTTTGGACTCAAATTTTTGCCCAATTGCTTGAAGTCGCATTCGGTGTTTGTCCATTTTTTTATCATTTCAACTTGTGAATACGTGGTAATGATAATGTTTAAAGTTTTTTACACGTTCAAGGTATGTGTTTATCGCTTTCTAGACTTTAGCATATTCATGATACTTAGGCTTTTTACAAACTTTCATGCCATTCATTCTTTTGTATACTTGTTTTTGTTGTGAATCACTTTAGTTCCCAACCTTTTTGCGAGGAAGCCTTCCATTGTTCATATATGCGGAGTACCAACTTTCTTATTTTAACTGGATTTTATTATGCTTAATCTTTTGTTTGTCTTGATTATTTGAAAGCATGAAAAGGATCAAGGCATTTGTTTCATTTTGAGCACAACCACCCTAGCCAAATAGTCAATTCACCTTGTGAGTGTGTGAGAATTTGTAACCCCTTTGAGCTTTTTGATCCATGTTTCTATTTGAACTTAATGCTTGTCTATGAGTATTTAGTTCACTTATTTTTGAATGGATTTTGTTTTTTCTTGGACCTCAATTTTGTGTTGTTGTATGGATTTTTTTCCTTGCCTTAGAAAGTATGGAGTATTCACAAGATGGTGCGGTTGAATTCAAGTTGGGGAGAAAATGATTGTGTATTCATTAGTTGGATTCTATGAGGATTGAAAAAGAAAAGAAAAAAGCGAAAAATTTGTGAAATAGAAAAAGATAAAAAAAAGAAAAAGAAAAATCCTTGAAAAAGGAAACAAAAAGAGTTTCAATAATTGTGCTAAATAAGTATTGTGTTTTGTGTAACACTTGGGATTTTGGAAGAAGTTTGATTGAAATTTTGTGTTTGAACTTTTGTGAGTTGATCACTCCCTTAGGTTTAAGCAAGTTTTTGTTTCGATTAGCTTTAGGAATTGCCCCTTGTTTGTTTGCCCGACCACATTACAACCTTGAAAAGTCCTTGTGATTCTTGCCTTTGTATGTTCAATATGATTTTTGGATGGTTGCATAATTTAGTCTTTTGTTTGCAAGTTTGTTGTGTGAGTGAAAAATCCCTCATTTTGTGTTTTTCATCTACCGATGATTGTTTTTGCTAGGTGTGATTCACATTTGAACTTGTGTTGTTTTAGAATGTTTGGCATGACTTTTGTATTTAGCATTTGTTTCGTGATTATGTTATCGTTGAAGTTTAGTGGTAAGTATTTACTTTGTGTGAACCATTTTCGATTGAACCATTGCATTTGTTTTTGTTTGTAAAAACTTCTTGTTGCGTGATTTCTTGGATTTCGCTTTTGTTCCTTTAGTTGTTGGCTTTGTTTGAGGACAAACAATTATGTAAGTTGGGGAGAATTTGATAAGTGCAAAATGTACCTATTTTTGTATATGATTTTTGATACACTTATCGTTGCTTTTTGTTAAAAATCATACGAATGAACCTTGTTTTGTTTATAAATGCGTATAATTTACATTTTAGTGTATATATTGCGATTCGTGTAAATATCATTGAGTTTAATTGATTTTATCTCATTTTTGTAGGTATTCAAGCAGTGGGATTTTGCCATTGTTGTATAGAGCATTGAATAAGCTTTCCAACGCTTCGAACCGGGCGAAAAACGGAATTACGGTTCAAAAGTTATGAAGAAAACAAGCTTTGGATTTTCAAGCATGCTAGGAGCGCGCTCCTAGCCTAGGAAACATGCTAGGATCGCGCTGAGCGCGCTCCTAGCCCACAGAAGGAGTAAATTCCAGCAAGTAGCGCGCTCAGCATGCTCCGAGCCCGCTCAGCGCGCTTTTAAGGCGGTTTAACAATTTTTTAGGGCACCCATAGCGCGCTTAGCGCGGTCTGCGACTTTGACAGTCTATAAATAGTGGAAAAACTGATTTTTTATGGGATGGTTTGGGTATTTTTTGCTCCCACTCCATCAAACTTCATTTCTTCATTGGATTTGCTTAGAAAACATCATGGAAGCTTGCATTTAGATGATCCGGGGTGGATTTCACATCGATCGACTCTGACAATCTGTGAAGTGTTTAGTTCATTTCTGATTTTCTTCATTTCTTTCTTCTTCGTTGGATTTGTATATGTTTTTAGTTTGATCTTATGTACATTTGTCGCCCATGGCGTTATATTTAATTAGCTTTACAAATCTCTGTTGGTGATTGTTCTGGATGCTAGAGATAGATTTAGGGCTAACAATACGTATGGGTGTTGGAACTTAAATGCCTTTCGTATTTCGAGGCTTCGTGCGCGAGAGTGACGAAGAGAGTGATACGGTTGTTTCTCAGCTCGGTGTGTCAGAGATGAACACTATTGTGAGCGATACCGGGTGATATTGAGGAGTATTGTAAGTTGAGTGCAACTGGTCGATAAGTTTAAGTCTGTGACGAGTGGAATATATACATGCTTGATAAGTCTTTTCTCTCTGATGAATGAATTTTCTTATCTTCTTATTTACTTTTCCGCATTTACGCTTTTAACCATTTAAACCCAAACTCATTAACAATTAAATTGTCGAATGGTTATTCAGTAGCACCGATCTCTGTGGACACAATTATTCCCGGAAAAATACTTCCAAATCTTTTGTTGCTTGCCACTATACCGCTTCCAACAACAAGCCACTGTTTTCCGAATTGCATCTATCTCATCATTCATCTCACGTTGTTTAGCATATAGAATGTGGTTCAATAGTCTAGGTCCTTCACCACATCAATTCCTTCCATTCTAGTTTAATTTGAATAATATCAATAAATTGTTGTTATTCAAATTAAACTATAAGAGAAGATATGGATTGTTGAAGGGCTCAAATCATTGACCCACATTCTATAAGTTAAACAGCGTGAGATGAACGATGAGACAGATGCAATTAGGAAAACATTGATTGATATAAGTTGGCTTTCAAATACAACTAAATTTTCAGATTATAAGTTTCTATGTCAATTTAAATGAAATGTATTTTCAGTGAAGTGTTAGTGAAACAAACAATCTACATAGCATATAATAAACTCAACTTCATACAACAACATACAACAACACAAGTTATTATGTAATGTTTTGAGAATTTTATAAAGAACAAAACATTGCTAAGTCACAAGAAGCTTCTTTCTTGTGACTTAGCAATGTTTTGTTCTTTAAATTCTTAAAACGTTAATCAACAACAACATACAACAACATTATCAATAACACAACAACATACAACAAAATAAGGTTCAGGGACAACAATAGCAACATACAACAACAACAACATACAATAGTATACAACAACATAAGATATTATGTAATGTTTAAAGAACGCACATTTTTTTAAAACTAATTGTGGATCTGGAACAATTTATGATTTTTATCTAGTTTATGAAGCTATGAAGAAGAAGTACAAGGTGAATGAAGTTAACACAATAACTTCATACATCTTGTATTTTTCTTCATAGCTACACAAACCATATGTATCATAGCCAAAGTATACACTCTGTTAAGGTGGTGAAGACGAATCTGAAAAAAAAGAGAACATTCACCAAATAAAAAAATGAGAACCCATTTTTAACAAGAAACGTATACGAAATCGAAGCATAAGTTTAATGAATGAACCTGAAATATGAATAAATATTATTATAGCGATTGGTGAAGACGAATCTGAAAGTTTAAGAAAGTTTAAAGAGTGACATGGATGTTAGGGTTATGTTATGAGAGAGAAGAGTGAAATATGTTTATGGTTTTCATTTTAGATAAACGATTGTTATGTATTGAACGATAGATACTTTTGCTTATATAATAAAAAAATATCACATTTCATCACGGTTAGAAAGAAACACCGTGATATAATACACCACTTTAACAAGGATTCTTTAGTAAAACCTTAGTCAAATATCTCACAATTTATTTATTTATTTATGAACCCAATTGTTACAGAGGTATTAATTATTGTTATAGTTATTTTTCATTATTGTTGCGATTGTTGTTTTTATTTTTGTTGACTTGTACTATTTTTTTTGTAAAATAATAATACATAGTGATATAAATGAAAGAGTATATATAACAATAATAAATATTTTCATTCTGTAGTGAAAGAGTATACATAAATTATTTCATTACATATTGTCAATGTCGGAACAATAACCCCTAGCAGCAAAGGAATCTTCATAATATATGACTCTCTCCTCACTACCCTCGTCATAATCATAGTAACAAATCTTCCTGGACACCTTTTTCTTCTTCTTTTCTCCAGCTTCTTCTTTTTCTTCTACTTGACCTTCCTAACTCTAAGTGTATCCCTGACAACAGTCGATCCAGATGGCTGGACCTCCTCAGTTGACTGCTGATCATGGTGTTGTACTGCGGTGACTTCAGTTGAGATATTTCTGTTAGCATTTTTTATATAGAGAACTCATATTGCTATATGTAGTTAAGAAGAATAGTTTTGAAGAAGTGGAAATTCATTATATGAAAATGTGCCTTTATAGAAGAGGTTAAAGATGAAAAAATTGATGATTTAATGCTTGAATTGATTACTTCTAATGATTGATATTCTTGAATGACATTATGACTGTCTTGAAAATTGAAGAAAATTTTCAATCATCATTATAATTGGGAACAACGTTCTCTCTTTAGGGAAGTGCAAAGGTTGTACATATAATATTACAATGGTTAAGTATTAAATCTGTGATTAAATAATCTTCAATTTTTTATTTATTTATGAATTTAAGTGAAACACGCTTTTTGTAATAAGAAAAAATGGAAAAAAAATGTAGATGCCAAAATTTGAACCATGTACCACTCAGTCTATCACCACGGTTGTGTATCAACCGTGATAAAATTACTTTTAAAAAATAAGGCGCATCCAGTTTCATATATTATAATGGTGGATGGAATGACCATGGTAATATAATGTTACCGAATGTGTATTTTGTAGTAGTGTAAATAAAAAACTATGTATGTCGTAATATTGGTGTTACGAAAGGCTTGTTTTGTAGTAGTGTTGTTTTGACATTTAAAAATCTCTTTATATATGCGTTGATTGATTCTAAACCTTTAGTTGTTGTCATTTCGGTAAAAAATAATCCTTCAAATTACCTAGGGATCAAAATTGATGATGGGTATAGAGCAAGTCAATATGTATATCAATGCTTAGACCAAATTGTGCAACCATCAATTTACATTCTCGTTCAAAATCATCGACACATCAGTACTCCCAAATATATCTTTCTTAACACCAATTTTACAATGGCCATAGTATTAATCGTGGTAATAGTTTATTTTCGAGCGTTTTTTTTGTATTTATTAGAGGTCATGTCACAACGGTCAAATGAAGCAACCGTGGTGAAAAGGTACACGACGTGAAATGATTTAAATACCATCACCTACAATTAACCATTTATCATGATAAAAATGTTATTGACGTTATATATCATCACGGTTTTTATTAACAACCGTGATGAACTGTGAACTTTATTTATATATAAGGGAAGTTATCTATCGTTTCAGTACATAACAACCGTCTCTCTCAAAACAAAATCCTACCAACTCTTTCACTCTTCTCTCTCAAAACAAAACCCTAACAACTCTCTCACTCGTCTCTCTCATATGGAAACCCCAAAACAAAACGATAACAACAAATATTAGCCAATGGATATTTATAGGTTTGTTTTCTCTATAGTTTTTTTTTCAAAATCTGTTTCAATAGCTTGTTTCATGATGTTTGAACTTCCTTCTTGTTTTGACTTATAGGCATGAATGCTTCATTCTATAAATAAGACGAAGATAAATTTAGCCTTACAAACTTGTGTCAAAGATCTAGAATGACATCCATTTAAGATATACACAAGTTTGCAGGTCTAAATCTATCTCCATCCTTATTTGATTGACAACACGCCTTTATGGGACTTGTATGGTATGTTTCTGAAGCATTTTATGACTTGATATGTTTGTTGTATCATTTTTGTTGTTTATGCTTTTTTGTTAATGAATGTTTTTGATGAATGTTATTGTTAATATTTGTTTAAAAGATGAGTTTATTGTATATTATGTGGTTTGAGTGTTTTTACAATCCCTTATCGAATATATAACTTTCCAAACTGTATTAGAAATTTATGATATGATAGATAAAATTGTATTAGAAAATAAGTTCACGTTCAATTCTTGACAAAAATTCTTTACACTGTTAACTGCGTGTTGTTCTTTGACCGTTAGAACTTGGTTTAATGATCGTAGATCTTTAACCACTCCTCTCTCCACCTCTAATTTCGTTTGTGAAGTAAATAATATTTTGCAAAAACAATTAGAGGTGAAGACAGGGGCGATTGAAGAACTAGGATCATTAAACCAAGTTCTTACTGTCAAAGAATAAAATACAGATAAGGACTTGAAGAACTCTTGTCAAGCATTGAACGTGAACTAATTCTTCTAATATAACTTAATTTGTCATATTATAATGTTCTAGTACAGATTGGAAGGTTACATGTTTAGTGAGCATTGACGAAATAAACATTCCACATAATTTATAATAAACCCAGGTCTATATTTAATCACGGTTGTTTAGAACAATCATGATTAAATATGTTGCATTAAATAATATCACAACGGTTGTTTAATGTAACTTTTGTGGTAGGTAGCGCGTTACATGGATACAATCACAGTTGCGCGACCGTGGTGGAACTCATCATACATACAATCACACCATACCTCACAACGGTTGGGCCAACATGGTGGTATCCTTTTTCCAACCGTTGTGATATGTGTTTTCCGTAATAGTGTATCCTAAAGGATACACCCTATAAAAGTCATGTTTAAAGTCATTATATCTCGAACTTAATTTAAAATAAAACCAACTTGTCAACATCGCAAGAATATGTCATATGCAAAATACATGTTTAGTGTTTGGCAACTCCATTGCAATGGCTTCTTTAAGTGCAAGATCTTGATTTGTAAGAATCGTTTATGGATATTTTCCTTGACAAAAGATAGAAAACTCTAGAAACAGCAACATGGAGTTATATTATTCATTATTTAGTTTACATATTGGCTCATAATTGATTATGAGCACTAACAAGTCCATGAATCGTTTTCCTTTTTGAGCTATATTTGTTCTATATAATTGAGACTTCTCCTTATTACAAATTACACCTGAATTCTGACTTCTACTATCCTTTTCTTATTTTCTCTCTTTTCTCCTTCTTATTTTTCACCAAAGTTGGCTTAGTGTTTGTGAGTGAAAAATACTTCAGAGAGTTTTTTTTATTGTACTAGCTAGTGTTCGTGATTAAGGGTTTTTCATCCAGAGTGTGATTCTGTTGTCTAATATATTTGGTTCTTGAGATTGTCCTAGTAATATCTCGGATTGATTAGTAAATTCTTTTAGTTAAATATCTATTTGGTTCTTGAGATTAGCCGGTAAAATCTCTGTTTGGTGTGTTATCTCAACCGTTAAAAGCTCTGTTTGATTTGGGGGATCAACATGTATAAAATCTCTCATTTGTTGTAATATGATTCGTGGACATATCCATAAAAGCTCAAGACATTATTTTAGTGGATGTCTTAATAATAAATTCTTAAGGAGAAGAGCAGACCAAATGGTTAGGCCGAACCTCTATAAATTCTGATGTAATATCTCTATTCGTATCTCTTTTATTTATGTCAATTTATTTTCCTATTTAACTATTTCATCCTATTTTCCGCTGCTTTATTTCTACACACACATGAATTATTTTTAAAGTAAAAGAACTTTTAAATTAATCACGATTCTAACACTTCACCATTCACCTCATATGACACTTTTAGTTTTAAAATACTATTATGACATGGGTGATTTATAAAATTCTATTGAATGATGGTATAAAACTAATTTATATTGACTAGTGCGTTACTTTTAATTTAAAAAATTAAATTTATTGAAATTAAAAATAAAATAAAAAACTACAATTTTTTTCAGATGACTACTATGTTCAAATCTAACAATTATTATAAAATAAGGAGTATATATTTTTCTTTTGGAATATTATTTAATTATAAGATCAGTAAGCAAGAAGCTTTAGATATTTTCTAAAAGTGATTATCCTAATCAAAGGTTTGAATGCAGAAAGGTTAAAAATAATGTTGAAGAATCAGAAGCACTTGCGACTTGCACTATTGAATGAGAATATTTTATTCTCAGATTCTCAAATCAGACGTATAATTATTTACACGAAAACATTTAAATTAGATTAGTTAGCACTTAATCATGGAAGAAAAATCAAGATTGATATTCGACGAAAATGCTAATCCACATGTGAGTTATACGAATGGTTTTATTATATTACGTTTGGATGAATTAATAAAAAAATGGTTAAATGGGTTATTAGTCCTTTTAAATGCACTAACGTGTTTTATATTTTAATTTTTTTTTTTAAATATTGGGTTTCCTAAAGTTTTTTAATCAATACTTTTTTATTGTTATAATTAATTTTAATCAATGGAGCGTGACATTTTTGTGATTGAATGTGTTCTTGTTAAATATTATTTGGAAAAACCTCTCTAAAGTTAGATAAGTGCAGTCACAATCATCCTGTCTGGGGAGGTATGTTAGGAATGATTCATGACCATCATTATTGGTGGTTCAAGGTTTTCACGTGTTTCTCCTTTTTATGTTATTCATCGATCATATTCTTTTTGTTTGGTATTGAGGGTCTCTTTTTATATCATAAATCTTGCCCCTTCCCTGAATTTGAAAAGTGGTGGTTAATGGTTTTTTAGTAACCATTAACCAGCAGATTTGTCCATTTGAAATGTAACAGTTCCAATTTGGATGGTTACTTCAAAGCCTGGTAATTTGCATCCGGGATGAATATGGAATTTGTTGCCCGACTTTATAATAAATCTCCAGCCTCTTAAAATTCCTAAGATATACATAATACTCTTCATGTATTCTAAGTAAGAAAAGAGAATTGTGGGTTAGTTTAGTTCATTATAAATCTATACTAGAGAGTGGGGGGGGGGGGGGGGGGGGGACTTTAATTGTGTTAAGTGTATTTCTGAAAGACAAGGGATGGTTTGTAATACAAATGCCTCTGAAATGTTAGAGTTCAATCAATTTATAGATTACATGGAATTAATAGATATATTGGTCATAGGGAACCCTTTTACCTGGTCGAACGCTGATGGCAGTAGTAGAAGCAGACTAGATAGATTTCTATTGTCTGAAAACATTGTGGAGGGGTGGAGGGTGAGTGGTCAGGTGGTGGGGGACAAAGACATATCAGACCATAGTCCATTATGGATTATATGTAACAATCTTTACTGGGGTCCTAAACCATTTAAAGTCATGAATTGTTGGTTGGAAAACTCTGAATTTTTGAGTTTGGTTAAGATAGAGTGGGATTCTTTATAAGGCGTATGGGAGCAAAGCTTTTGTGCTTAAAGAAAAATTGAAGAGATTGAGAGATAGACTTAGGTGGTTGAATAGGGAGGTTTTTGGGTGGGTAGATCTATGAGTGGATGTGGCTACTCAAAACCTAAAATTAATAGACAACCAACATACAACGAGTAGCTGTAATAATAATGTAGAGTGGAGGGATAAGAGGAGAATTGCTCTGAAGGAGGTTAGGGACAAAATACATTTTAGGGAAATTATAAAGAAGCAGAAATCTAGACAGGTTGATTAGAGAATGGGACTTGAATACTAAGTTTTTGCACTCGATTGTAAAGGAAAGACTGGGGAGGAATACTTTACTGTCAGTTACAAATTAGGAGGGTGTAAGGGTGGAGGATGTGGAGGAAGTCAAAGGACCAGTTATGAAATACTTTGAAACCAAGTTTGAGAAGGATGTAGTGATGAGATCATTACTTGATGAGGTTTAATTTAAAAAGCTACCAAGGGAAGACAGATATGAACTTGAGGTAGAATTTTCAAGGGAAGAAATTAAGCAAGCAGTGTGGGAAAGTGACGATAAAAAGAGCCTGGGACCAGATGGATATAATTTTGCTTTTTTGAGAAGGTGTTGTGAGGTGGTGGAGGATGATATAGTGAATTTTGTGATATAGTTTCATAGAAGTGGCAAACTACCAAAGGCTATGATAGCATCCTTCATAGCTCTGATTCCAAAGATGTTGAATCCTCTTAGTTTGGTAAATTATAGACCAATTTATCTAGTAGGTAGTATGTACAAGGTGTTGGCTAAGATATTGGCTGCAAGACTGGAGAGAATGGTGGGGAAGGTTATTTCAGAAACACAAACTGCTTTTATATCTGGCAGACAAATTTTGGATGATGTGAGATGCTTTAGTCAAAAGAGGGATCTTGTTTGGCATCCACAAAGAGGCGTGTCATATGTGTTTTTGGATCAGAATAGTTCTCCTTCATTTGTTCTTCTTTTGTCTTTTTGCAGTGTGTATTTGGAAGTCTGTTTTCTATTGGATTGATCTTCAAATGACATTATAGATAGATTATGTGAGGAGTAATCTTAAAAATTTCCAGGCTCTTATGAAAGGTAAAGTTAAGTCTATAGGTTTTGATCTAGATGTTTGATTGTTGGTCTATTTAGCTAAGTAGATATGAGATCCTTTTTCGAGGAGATAGTATCGAATTAGAGGATATTGTTTTTATTATCGGAAGAGCGAGATTTGGGATTGATTTGTCGTTTGTTTAGAAAAAACTTTGTATATATCCTATAAGGGTGAGGATTATCCTTCTAGGCTGTTGTATTGCTTAGCTTCTTAATAACTAGTTATGCCTTGTATGGTTTTGTGAATGTTATGTGTTTTTGTTCTTTTTAATTTATTTTTTTCATTGTTAGGTTGAGCATCACTTATACGCCTTTTACTCTATCTCTTTTAGATTAAAAAAATCTAACACAAATTCTAACACGTTGTGTTCGGTTTGCACAATCCAAACTGAAAAAGAGGAAAAATTTGAAAATTAGGAGGCTTTTAAGAATGAACATTAGGAGGCTTTTAAGAAGACCATTTCTTAATACACCACCCTAGTTTCTTATACACCATGTGAAATTTCGTTTTTGCCCCCTGATTCCGGATGTGCACATCCGGACGCACCGTTTTTTTTTAAAAACGTTGATATTTTCCGGATGTGCACATCCGGAAACATAGTATAGCTTTATTTTTTTAAATTTCGGAACTGCAGATCCGCAAAATAACATAACTTTATTTTTTTTTAAAAATCGGTTTTGTCGGTTGGTCGCATACGTTAATTATCATCGCAAGTTAATATACATTTGAATGAGGGGAGCGAGAAGGGATTAGGTTTCCCGCTCATAGAAAACTTTGTTCTTCGTATCTCTTCAATAGAAAACTTTGTTGATCCTTTCTCTCCAGTGTTACCACTACTCCTGTTATCTTTCTTTGTTGATCGTCCAACACTACAGATGAACTCAATTTCGGAGATAAACCCTTTTCGTTATTGAAAATAAGTAATGTGGCTGGTGCACCAGTAGCAGTAATGTCATCAGAAGTTATAACAAACTCTAGGGTTGGAGTCTCTCCGTCAATATAATGGTTGTCTTCGACATTCTGATAAAGTTAGGACTCAATATATTTCGGAGATAAACCCTTTTCGTTATTGAGAGTAGTTACTAACTTACACGATACAAGAAAAGTGTTTGAATGCATAAATAACTCATTATTATTTACCATTATGGTTTTCAGGGAGTGGCGTGTGGCTTTCTATAAATCAACTGGGTTTAAGCCTAAAAGGATTATATTTTCCAGGTTCGAAGAAGTAATGTACAAATCAAGATCAACAGTAAAACATTACTTCTTTGACGTTATCCAACATAAATGACATTGGAACAGTATAATATATACATATACATCAATATACATCAGTATGTATCATTTAGAAAAAACCAACGTGAACCTGTAAAATATAATCCTTTTTGGCTTAAACCTAGTTGATTTATAGAAAGCCACACGCCACTCCCTGAATTATCCTATCATGAGGAATACAAAAATCTAACAAAATTATCTTATCATTCCAGCGGGCCGATTTCCCTTCTAAGGATCCACTGTTATTTTAAAGAGATCTTGAATTATCTCCTCGCAATGAACCTGAGCAGAAACAATTCCTCTGTATCTTGTGATCCAAAGTCAGTCCCTTGGTTCTGCAAGTGGTAATAGGAATACCAACAACTTTGTGTCGACTCTGCTGCCATTTATCTTGGATAACGTCAAAGAAGTAATGTTTTACTGTTCATCTGGATTTGTCCTACAATCCTCGAGGATAGATTTGGGAGTTCGGATTACGTCAAAGAAGAAATGTTTTACTGTTGATCTTGATTTGTCCTACAAGTGTGAGGAAGAAGTCCCACATTGATTAGAAAAGGGAAGATTGAACACTATATAAGTGAGAGAACCCACACACCTATCACCTTAAGGTTTTAGGTGAGTATGTGGTGTGTCTCTCACAAAGGTGTGTCCCAAATAAGAAATGCTCCCTCGTTAACCCCCTCGATTGTTCCGCTAACAATAAAGAAGCGTGTTATAGAAAATGTGTCATTTTTTTTCTCGAAGAATATATCAATTGAGAGAAATGATATAGCAATTGAGAGAAAAATTCTACTAATCATGTGTTCGATCCTCAACAATTACCATTTTGTATATTTAAAATTTAAAAGCGCATTTCACTTTTCTTGTTGGTTGGTTTTAGTATCTAATACCCCGTATTTTATTCCTCCGGATAATATTATATTGTGATCGACTGAGCCCAGTGTACTCTGAAAAATTATTTGACAAAATAATTAGAGTAACTCTGGAACTTAGAATAAATCCAATTAATATTATCTGACTCTGAGGTATTTTAATTATTTGGATTTAAGAGACTTTTTGGACATTTAGTAGTATTATTTCTAATTACTACATAATTCCTTTTCCTCCCATTTTTCCAAACAAAAGAAAAAGATAGTAAGAAAGAGAGAGAAAGAAGAAAGAGGGAAAGAAAAGGAAAAGAAGAAGAAAAGAAGGAGAAAGAGGAAATTGAAGAAATCCAAGAGCAAATCATCATCCATTCATCCAATCCTTGCCCAATCATCTCATTCTCTTCATCTTCATCTTGTTTAAGAGGTGGGTTCTAATTAGTCATTGTTTAGAAGTTTCGGATAATATGAGTTTTAGGTTAGAATGTGGAAATCGATGTTTTAACGGTTGGAATTTGATATAAATCGAAATGAATGATCAATATACTTGTAGAAACATATATTGATGCTTGTTTTGATTGTTTTGGTTACTTTGGATTGATTGGAAAATTATAGGGTTTGTGAAATGTTGTGTTCTTGAGAAAAATATAGGTTTTAAGAATGTTATTGTTCAAACCATGCTCCACTATGTTATTGTACCTCTGTTGGTGGTTGATTGTGGTTTGGAGGAGGTTTGGAGGTTTAGGAAATTTCTGTTTTGCTGAAACATTTTTCTGAGTTTCGCAGAGCGCGCTTAGCGCGCAGAAGGCCGCTCAGCGCGGTTTTGAAATCCTGCAACCCCAGATGGCAGAGAGATGCGCGCTTAGCGCCGGCAGGGGCGCGCTTAGCGCGACCTGGGACTTATAGTTTTCTTCCAAAAACGAGAAAATTCATAATTTTCGGCTTGTTTATCGGATTTGATCATTCTTTATACCGATGGAAAGCCGAGGAAATATTCTATGGAATAGAGCTGAAATATGTCGATTTTACCGACCGATTAAATAATCGATAAAGTTCTAAAAGCGATATATTTATGTTTTAATTGATATATATTATTCTACTATGCAATTATGACATGTCTTGCCTATCCTATTATTGTTTAACATGATTGTAAGTGAATATGCATGCAAATATGAAAATGAAATAGGAAGAGTAAGGAAACCTCAAACTTGAACTATAGGAGAATCTAGTAAGGAACTAGAAATTGTAGACAACTCTAGATGGCGATGCTCGGGCACGTGTTGTTGGAAGATACATCCTTGCCGAGTATTGGCCTAGTTAAGAGTGAAACACTAGTATGAAACATGTGGTTAACCGTTGTGGTCGTGAAAAGGCAAGAGAGGCCTTAAGGCGGTGTAGTCTTGTGATTTTTGAATACAATCGTATTTTGTTGTATGTGATCATGTAATCGTAACCGGAATATTTTGAGTGTAGTTTCATGGGTCTCGAGCTCCTCTGAAACGGGTACACAATTACTTGGTAGGTTTGATTCCCTACGTGTAGTACGATTGAAGCCTATGCTATGGGTAGAGACTTGTGATGGTTAACAGGCCATGAGAAGTGACGGTTCACGGTTAACAGGCCAATGATCCCGAATCCAATTCGTATGCCAAGTAACTACAAGGATCTATGACTTGGGTCGGCTTTTAGACGTAGAAACGGATGGGAAGACGAGATGTCTTGGTATGGTTATCGATTAGTGATGTTGTGAGTTAATGAACTCATGTCATGTTTCCATATAGTGTGAGAATTATAAAGTGTGAACTCAAGGGTCCTTTCCCCTTTTCCCCGGACTTGAGTTAGGATTGTTAGAACCTTGATAATCCGAGAGAACCCATAAGATAGGGAACTCACTGAGATTTGATTTATCTCACCCCGCGTTGTTGATGTATTTCAGGTGCTTCAGGTTCCGAGAAGGGTAAGGATAAGGTCGTGTGATCTTTTCCTTGTTTGTTGATGGCTAGCTTCCGTAGCGGAGTTTATTTTGGGATCATTGTTGATCTAGTTCTTAGTTTTTATCATTTGAACATCTTGTGTATAATATGCCTTAGGTTTTTGTACTTTGTACTTTAGGGCATTTATTTGTATACAATGTGTTAACTAGGAGCTTATGTGTTTCAGTACCAAACACTTGGATCTATATATAATATTTATGCTTTGATGTATGAGTTTTATATATGGGTGTTACAGTTGGTATCAGAGCAGGTCGTGTCCTCGACCTAGCCATGAAATAGTATAAGTATTTCTTTCCGTTTCATATACGTTGTGTCGCCATTGGTCTTAAGTATTATATTAATGGCATTGAGCCTGATCAACTTGATCCTATTTGTATGACCTTTAGGGACATGGTTGAAGGACGTAGAAACACTCGTGGTAGACCCCGCACCACTCCTGAAGGGACGAATTCGCCGGGCGGCGACGACAATGCTCCTCTGTATCAGTTTATGCAACAGATGCAGCAGCAACAGAATCTATTCATGCAGCAAATGGTGCAACAAATGAATGGAGGTTTGCATCCTACGGTAGTTGTTCTAGAAGCTGAAGGTGGGAAATTCTGGGATTTTATCCGCATGAATCCCCTAGAATTTCATAGTGGATTAGATCCCGTGAAGGCTCACGAATGGATTTCTAGTATGGAGAGGATTTTCTTGATAGTCCAATGCAACGAAGAGAACAAGGTGTTGTTCGCTTCTCATTCACTGAAGGGTTCCGCTATGAGATGGTGGGAGAGCGCTTCGGCCTTGATGGCTATTTAAGAAGTGCCTAAGGTTTGGGAACAGTTCAAATTTATTTTCATGGAGAAGTATTTTCCGAGCTCATTAAGGACTCAGAAAGAATTTGAATTTCAACAACTAAGACAAGGTAATATGACTGTGGCCAGTTATGCTGAAAAGTTTGAGGACATGGCTGCTTATTCTAGGCAGGCTATGTATGCTCCTGATGAAAGGTAGAAAATAGACCTGTTTCTGTTTGGACTAAAAGCTGAAATATCTCATAGTGTATCTCAGAGAGAGTTCACTACATATGCTGAAGTTTTAAGGCAATGCTATGTGGCCGAGCATAGTTTGAAGAAAGTCCAAGCTGAAGGTGTTGCGAGTAGAGTGAATCAAGGGGATCGCGGAAGATCCAACCAACAATTCAGGCCTAGGCAATAATCCTTCAAAGGGAAACAAGTTCAAGATTCAAGGACGAGTACACCTCTTGTGTGTCGTACTTGTGGCAAGAATCATTCTGGAAGGTGTAGTTTAGAAGGGGTAAAGTGTTTCCAATGTCAGAAGGTGGGTCATCTGAAAAGAGATTGTCCTCAGAATAGGACTCAGACACAAGGAAGGGTTTATACCTTAGATGCGAGGAAGAAGAAGAGTGACAATTCCTTAATTGCTGTTACGTGCTTCGTTAACGGATTTCCTTGTTTTATTATATTTGATTGCGGAGCTACATACTCTTTTGTATCGATGCAATGTATGAAGCGACTTGGGTTGCGGTCCATTCCTTTGTCTCCTCTTATGGTGGTCACTACCGCCATGGATGAAATAGTTGAGACACCGTTGATGTGTGAAAACTGTGTTTTGTCTGTGGACGGTAGAGTTTTTCAGATTGATCTTATTTGTCTACCACTTAAGAAAGTTGATGTCATTTTGGGAATGGATTGGCTTTCTCCTAATTTGGTGTTTATTGGGTGTGAAGAAAAGCTCATCATCATTCCATCTATTGATGCTACCCCAAAAGATGTCTTAACAACTATTCTAGAAGGTACGGTTGGAATGATAAATTTCTTGTTCGAAGAAGAGAAATTTGTTCTTTTGGTTCTCACTAAGGAAGGGAGTAGCGACCTTCAAGTTTTGGATATTCCAGTAGTTTGCGAGTTTTCTGAAGTTTTCCCCGAAGATGTCACTTCTCTTCCTCCAGAGAGGGAAGTGGAATTTTCTATTGACCTGGTACCGGGAACGGCTCTTATATCCGTTTCTCCGTACCGGATGGCACCGCTTGAATTAAGAGAACTGAAGGAACAATTGGAAGAGCTTATGGCTAAGCATTTTGTTAGACCTAGTGTCTCACCGTGGGGAGCCCCAGTTTTGTTAGTAAAGAAGAAAGACGGCGGGATGCGATTGTGTAATGATTATCGTCAACTGAATAAAGTCACCATTAAGAACAAGTATCCCTTGCCAAGGATAGATGACCTATTAGATCAATTGAAAGGAGCTTGTGTGTTCTCGAAGATTGATTTGAGGTCGGGTTATCACCAAATCCGAGTGAAGAGTTCCGATGTACCTAAGACTGCATTTAGGACCCGTTATGGTCATTACGAATTCTTAGTGATGCCTTTCGGTGTGACTAATGCTCCAGCTATTTTTATGGATTATATGAATCGGTTATTTCAAGCTTACTTGGATCAATTTGTTGTGATTTATTCCCGCACTCCGCAAGAGCACGAAGGACATTTGAGAATCGTCTTATCGATCTTACAAGAGAAGCAACTTTTTTCCAAGTTAAGCAAGTACGAGTTCTGGATATCTGAAGTTAGTTTTCTTGGTCACGTTATATCACAGGGTGGTGTAGCGGTGGATCCGTCAAAGGTTGAAGCTGTGATTAATTGGGAGAGACCGAAGAATGTATCGGAAATTAGAAGTTTCTTGGGTCTAGCAGGCTACTATAGAAGGTTTATCAAAGGCTTTTCGCAATTAGCATTACCAATGACTAAGCTTACTCGGAAGGATTTCCCCTTTGAGTGGGATTCGGTGTAGTTTGAAAGAAAGATTGACTACAGCTCCCGTTCTGATTATTCCCGATCCTACCAAGTCGTATGAGGTATTTTGTGATGCGTCTAAGATGGGATTAGGAGGCGTTTTAATGCAAGAAAGTCACGTGGTGGCTTATGCTTCTCGACAGTTGAAAATTCACGAGAAGAATTACCCAACCCCCGATTTGGAATTAGCAGTGGTGGTGTTTACTTTGAAAGTGTGGCGTCACTATTTATATGGAGTACATTTTGAAATTTTTAGTGATCACAAGAGTTTAAAGTACCTCTTTGACCAAAAAGAGTTGAATATGCGTCAAAGGAGGTGGATGGAATATTTAAAGGATTATGATCTAGAGCTAAAATACCATCCGGGTAAAGCGAATAAAGTGGCCGATGCCTTGAGTAGAAGAGCTTTGAGAAAGGTTGAATTGATGATGTTAGAATATTCGTTGTTGGAAAAGTTTAGAGATTTAAATCTTCATTTTGTGTGGACTCCTAATGGAGTGATTATGGGGAATTTGAATGTCAATTCTACGTTAAGAGTTGAAATTCAACAAGGACAATTATTGGATGAGAAGTTGCAAGAGATGCTAAGTCAACGGGGTTTTGTGCACGCTAGCGATGGAATGATTATGTTTAACCAAAGAATTTGCGTTCCGAACGATGCGACTTTGAAAAGAAAGATTTTGGAAGAAGCGCATAAAGGTGCTTTTACTATACATTCGGGTTCTTCAAAGATGTATCAAGATTTAAAGAAGGATTATTGGTGGTCCGGTATAAAAAGAGATGTTGCGGTCTTCATGTCGGAATGTGCAGTATGCCAACAAGTTAAGATTGAACATCAAAGACCGGGTGGACTATTGCAACCATTAGAAATCTCAATTTGGAAATGTGATAGTATTTCTATGGATTTCGCAGTAGGTTTACCCCGTATGCAAGGTGGTTATGACTCTATTTGGGTAATAGTAGATCGGTTGACAAAGTCGGCGCATTTCTTGGCCGTAAAGACTACTTTCAAGGCGAGTCATCTTGCGAGGTTGTTTATTGCAGAAATTGTAAAATTGCACGGTATTCCCTCTAATATTGTGTCGGATAGAGATCCGAAGTTTACTTCAAGGTTTTGGAAAGTTTCTCAACAAGCTATGGGGATAGAGTTGCGTTTGAGCACGTCTAATCATCCACAGACGGATGGTCAGACTGAGCAAACGATACAAAAGATGGAGGATATGTTGAGAGCTTGTGTGTTAGAGAGTAAAGGGAATTGGAAAGAACTTCTACCATTGATTGAGTTTTCTTATAATAATAGTTATCATGCGAGCATCGGTATGGCTCCGTATGAAGCATTGTATGGAAGAAAGTGTAGGACCCCTTTGTGTTGGGCGGAAGCTGGGGAAGATAGAATCTTAGGACCCGAAATTATCCAAGAGACTACGGAAAAGATTCGAATGATCCGCGAGAAAATTAAGCAAGCACAAGATCAACAAAAGAGTTATGCGGACAATCGAAGGAGACCTTTAGAATTTGAAGAAGGTGACCATGTGTTTTTGAAAGTTACTCCGAGATTAAGACTGAAAGGACCGTTTAAGTCACAGAAGTTAAGTCCGAGATACGTGGGACCGTATCAAGTTTTAGAAAGGATTGGCGAAGTAGCATACAGGTTGGTCTTACCTCCTTCTCTGTCAGAAATGCACGATGTTTTCCATGTATCTCAACTTCGGAGGTTTGTTCCAGATCCTCTTCAGCCGATTCTACCGGATACTGTCAAAATAGAAGCAGACTTAACATTTAAACCTCAATCGAGCTGCATTGTGGGAAGAGAAACAAAAGTATTAAGGAACAAGGACATTTCTCTCGTTAAGGTGCAGTGGGATGTAACGCATCCAGGTGATGCAACTTGGGACCTTGAATCGGAAATGCGAGATGCTTACCCTCATCTGTTCAGGTAATCTTTAAATTCGAGGGCAAATTTCTATTTAAGGGGGGGAGGATGTAATACCGCGTATTTTATTCCTCCGGATAATATTATATTGTGATCGACTGAGCCCAGTGTACTCTGAGAAATTATTTGACAAAATAATTAGAGTAACTGTGGAACTTAGAATAAATCCAATTAATATTATCTGACTCTGAGGTATTTTAATTATTTGGACTTAAGAGACTTTTTGGACATTTAGTAGTATTATTTCTAATACAAGTTTACTACATAATTCCTTTTCCTCCCATTTTTCCAAACAAAAGAAAAAGATAGTAAGAAAGAGAGAGAAAGAAGAAAGAGGGAAAGAAAAGGAAAAGAAGAAGAAAAGAAGGAGAAAGAGGAGATTGAAGAAATCCAAGAGCAAATCATCATCCATTTATCCAATCCTTGCCCAATCATCTCATTCTCTTCATCTTCATCTTGTTTAAGAGGTGGGTTCTAGTTAGTACCATTGTTTAGAGGTTTTGGATAATATGAGTTTTAGGTTAGAATGTGGAAATCGATGTTTTAACGGTTGGAATTTGATATAAATCGAAATGAATGATCAATATACTTGTAGAAACATATATTGATGCTTGTTTTGATTGTTTTGGTTACTTTGGATTGATTGGAAAATTATAGGGTTTGTGAAATGTTGTGCTCTTGAGAAAAATGTAGGTTTTAAGAATGTTGTTGTTCAAACCATGCACTACTATGTTATTGTACCTCTGTTGGTGGTTGATTGTGGTTTGGAGGAGGTTTGGAGGTGTGGGAAATTTCTGTTTTGCTGAAGCATTTTTCTGAGTTTCGCAGAGCGCGCTTAGCGCGTAGAAGCCCGCTCAACGCGGTTTTGAAATCTTACAACGCCAGATGGCAGAGAGATGCGCGCTTAGCGCGGGCAGGGGCGCGCTTAGCGCGACCTGGGACTTATAGTTTTCTTCCAAAAATGAGAAAATTCATAACTTTCGACTCGTTTATCGGATTCGATCATTCTTTATACCGATGGAAAGCTGAGAAATATTCTATGAAATGGAGCTGAAATATGTCGAATTTACCGACCGATTAAATAATCGAGAAAGTTCCAAAAGCGATATATTTATGTTTTAATTGATATATTATTCTACTATGCAATTATGACATGTCTTGCCTATCCTATTATTGTTTAATATGATTGTAAGTGAATATGCATGCAAATATGAAAATGAAATAGGAAGAGTGAGGAAACCTCAAACTTGAACTATAGGAGAATCTAGTAAGGAACTATAAATTATAGACAACTCTAGATGGCGATGCTCGGGCACGTGTTGTTGGAAGATACATCCTTGCCGAGTATTGGCCTAGTTGAGAGTGAAACACTAGTATGGAACATGTGGTTAACCGTTGTGGTCGTGAAAAGGTAAGAGAGGCCTTAAGGCGGTGTAGTCTTGTGATTTTCGAATACAATCGTATTTTGTTGTAAGTGATCATGTAATCGTAACCGGAATATTTTGAGTGTAGTTTCATGGGTCTCGAGCTCCTCTGAAACGGGTACACAATTACTTGGTAGGTTTGATTCCCTACGTGTAGTACGATTCGAGCCTATGCTATGGGTAGAGACTTGTGATGGTTAACAGGCCATGAGAAGTGACGGTTCACGGTTAACAGGCCGATGATCCCGAATCCAATTTGTATGCCAAGTAACTACAAGGATCTATGACTCGGGTCGTCTTCTAGACGTAGAAGCGGACGGGAAAACGAGATGTCTTGGTATGGTTATCGATTAGTGATGTTGTGAGTTAATGAACTCATGTCATGTTTCCATATAGTGTGAGAATTATAAAGTGTGAACTCAAGGGTCCTTTCCCCTTTTCCCCGGACTTGAGTTAGGATTGTTAGAACCTTGATAATCCGAGAGAACCCATAAGATAGGGAACTCACTGAGATTTGATGTATCTCACCCCACGTGTTTGATGTATTTCAGGTGCTTCAGGTTCCGAGAAGGGTAAGGATAAGGTTGTGTGATCTTTTCCTTGTTTGTTGATGGCTAGCTTCCGTAGCGGAGTTTATTTTGGGATCATTGTTGATCTAGTTCTTAGTTTTTATCATTTGAACATCTTGTGTATAATATGCCTTAGGTTTTTGTACTTTGTACTTTAGGGCATTTATTTGTATACAATGTGTTAACTAGGAGCTTATATGTTTCAGTACCAAACACTTGGATCTATATATAATATTTATGCTTTGATGTATGAGTTTTATATATGGGTGTTACAGAAAAACACATTTTCTTTAATATTACATAATTTTTATTTTGATATTATATATATATATATATAGACAAAACCTATATATATACAAGCTTTCAACAAGGCAACAAATTAACCATGAGTATTTTAGACAAATTTACATATTTTGTGATATAACTTATATACACATCTTTTCAAAAGGGCACACATACATTTACATCATACTAATCTAGGTTACTAGACAACAACTCAATAGAAATTAGTTTAAATAATAAGTATATAGAAAGAAATCGTTCCAATGTGAACGAATGTCATCTATATCTTCTTGTGTGAATGGTGTCACATCGTTAAACACCTAAAATTTTAACAAAATTTAAATTAGGTTAACACAATAACAAGGAAATTTAACTTTAAATCTTCACAACAACAACAACATAAACATTTTTCTAGCTAACAACAACAATAACTTAACTAACATAAATAAGTTACATGGATATGAATGAAGTGATTGTTGAGAAAAAGCAAGTGTGAGTTAAGAAGTGTTGAGACACAAAGTGTGGGGAAGTCCCACATTGATTAGAAAAGTGGAGATTGAGCACTCACTACAATAAAAAACACATTTTACCTCGGTTGAAAAAGAGGTTTTACCTTAGTTTCAAAAGCGAGGTAACGAATGGCATCATGAAAAGTGCACACTTTACCTCTCGATTTAAAAAAAATTAATGGGTATGTGTAAAGGTCATGGGTTCGATCACCATGGATACTATTTTGGAATTCTGAAATGGCGAAAACACATGTCCATTGGTTTTGACATTTCTTCGACGGGTATGCCACTTTTTTTACCTCGGTTTTCTCATAAAACAGACGAGTAAAACACTTTTGAGTTTATTAAATCTAATGCGGATTGCTTATTTCACTAAACCCTATACTTAACATATAACTTCTTGAAATTTGTTAAGAAAATAATTATATGAACAATTGTGTTATATTTGAGGAACAACTTACATTTATTAATTATTTTGAAGCATCTTGTAACTCATCATTCATCTCACGCTCTTTTATGGTTAAAATCTCTTCAATGTTTCAAGTTTTTTATTCAACACTTTCTTTTCTACTAATTTATTCTTGAAAGCATAATATTTGATGCTTTTAAAAATGAACAAATATGGAAGAAATTTGAACAAAAAGTAGAAGCATTAGAGATAATTTAACTATAAAACAACATGAGATAAATGATGAGTTGCAGAATGCTAGAAAATCATTAATCAGTGTAAGATAAGTTTTAAAAACAACATAATTTTTCATACAATTGTTTCCAAATCAATTTAATAGGTTATGTTCTGGACTGGACCAATGGCTAGAATTGGCCCAATCCACCTCTGCTCCAGAGAGGCCCAAATTGCCTAAGTCCAATCCACAGAGGGGCAAAAGTGACCTTTATGCCGCTCCAAACAGGCAAGGGACGCAGCGTTCCTCCCCGGCTTTGATGTCCGTTACGCACGGCTTCGTCGCTGCCCGGACAGCAAAAGACAGGTGCCCGGAACTGCGGGTATGCCCGACATAACGACTAGTTTCGAGCACCCTGCCCGGCTTAACGACTAGTTTGGGCAGTTACCTATTCTTTGGGGAAAACGGTTATTTCGCCCCAAAAATAGGACCGTTGGCCACGCGCTGGGGGCTCTATATAAACCCTCTCGCTTGAGAGGGTCAGGTATCCAATATTCACCCCAAGAACTCATACTTTGTACTTGCCCCTTTTCTCCGACCCTTTCTCACTTGAGCGTCGGAGTGCCTTGCAGGTACACCCCCCTCCTCTCCATACGACCAGCATCCCTGACGCACTTTGTAACACCCCAATTCCCATCGCGAATAAATAATACATAAATAAAATCAGAGTAACTAAAAATTTATTTTTCCGACAGAAACAAGGATGTCACATTTAAATAAACAAAACATCATCCCTGCTCATAAATTTGATACATAGCATAAAATAGAATACCCTCAATTGGGAAACTTTTCCATAAAAAGGTAATATCAAATATATTCAACAATTATATACATAAATAACATAATCGTTTCCCCGACTCCCGTGCTACGTATCAGAGCAGACACCAAGACCGACAACAGAACGGAGGATTAGTCTCCACAAAAAACCTCCAGCAACTCTAATCTGCAATGCTTCATAGAGCACCATAAACAGCAGAAGGGTGAGAAATAACAACTAAATCAAGATTGCATAATAATATGCCAACACACATTCAAGCACATGCATAAATCGTCTCACCCATACCATCACATACTAACACATATAGCATGTCACTAATACAAAACATATCACACATGATAAATCAAATCATGGTTTTCTACACATAACGCATCCATTCACAATTCTCACCACAATTCATCACAACTCACTCATATACATCACAATGTATATATATATATATATATATATATATATATATATATATATATATATATAAAGCCAAGCATATTCATCATGCACACTTTCACAATTCTTATCATTCTACATAAACATACATATTCATGTTTATTCATTAGTGCACCATTATAAAGATGATAAATGCAAATCATAGAGACCGACTCACGACTCTATGCAAATGCAATGCGGGTACCGACTCAATCATCTCAAGTTCACTCAGAAACTTATTGGAACCATCTCTCGTTACCAATGTAACTCCCCGTCGGGCATACGATGTTCCCCGTCGCTCACACCCCACACGGGCACACGACATTTATGGATCGCTCACACCCCACATGGGCACACGACCCAATCGCTCACACCCCACATGGGCACACGATCGTCTATAAACATCGCTCACACCCCACATGGGCACACGACGTTATAGTGGATTCCCTCTGGAACCAATCCGTCGCTCACACCCCACATGGGCACACGACGTTTATGGATCGTTCACACCCCACATGGGCACACGATCCGATCGCTCACACCCCACATGGGCACACGATCACAAGATGCATATCATGATACTTGACACACAAGAACTCATGACAACCAATGCATCTTCCACATATATGCAACCATAAACATGCATACATAACCAAATACAACACATTGCATTTATTTGCCTTTCGGCCATAATTCATCACCACAACATGTCATCACATGCATTATCATCACACAACAGCATACAAGTCATACGACATCCATATCCACAGCACATTGCATAATACACATCATCATATTCATGCATTGAAAACAATTCAAACAATGCATTTCATCACATACCACAACAATCATACAATCACAATTACTTCCACAAGGGATTCACACCACAAAGGCTACCTACGACACATCATAACAACATACATTGATATTCAATCAAACAATGTATTTTACTACACAACTACATCATTAATCACGCATCGAAGTCTAATCCACAACAATGCACATATCTGCCATAGGGCCACAACCCATCATCACAACATTTCATCATGTATATTCACATCATATAATGGTTTACAAGCTACACGTTACATGTCACAAGCATATATCATGCTAACACATCAATCGCACACATTGTATGCGATAAAAACCCGACAACCCAACACTTTTCCAAAACCACGACCTAAATAAATCATCTACTACCCTCCAACCCATTTTTATAAGAAAGAACATTTCATAAGTTTTCCAACGCTTCGAACGGGGACCAAAACGGACTTACGGTTCAAAAGTTATGAAGAAAACAAAATAGAAAATTATCACGTTCGCTCCAGTATTCGCTAGGCGAATCCTAGCGAACTAAGGCAGTGGAAAACAGTCATAAAGTTCGCTAGACGAACCTCTAGGCGAACATTCGCCCGTTCCCTCGCTGGGGTTTGCTAGGCGAACCCGTGAAACCCAGAATCCGCAGCAGCGTCAATATAGGTCATATGGGACCAAAATACATCATTTTTACCACCCAAACCCTTCTAATTCATACCGGAACAACCAAAACATGTTCAGACATAATCAACGAGTATTCTACGCGGTTTATATCGAATTTCATCCGTGAAAACATCGATTTCTATCAATTGCTCCTAATTTGAATCGATTAGAAAAGTCGCGAAATAACCAAAACAATTACAACAAACAACACATATACATACACAAGCAAGATATAATTGAAACTTCTCACCCTTACCCGATTATCCACGCTCGTAACGGAGTTCTCGCGATTTTCCTCTTCTCCACTTTTCTTTCCTCTTCCTTTCTATCTTCTCTTTTCTTTCTCTCTATTTCCTTTTCTCTCTTTTTCTTTCCACTTTCTATTTATAACAAAATATCTAACTACCCAAAATGACCATTTTGCCCTTACGCTCAAATATTGCCCAAACGCTCTCAAAATGCGATAAAACATAAACAGCGATGGAATATATTTTCGTGAAATAAAAGTTGAAAAGAAATTATAATTTATTGAAAATATTTCACCTATCAGAGAAATTAACCAATTAACTCAATTAGCAGTTAAAATACAATAAATTCACACATTTCACAAAATTCAAATAAATGAAATAAATAAATAGAATTAAACAAATCGGGGCGTTACAATTCTCCCCCACTTAGACATTTTCGTCCTCGAAAATCTAACCGATACGAACAACTCCGGATACGACTCTCGCATCCGACTAACAAACCAACATTGCCAACAAAAGGCACACCATGAATAACACAACTGACAAACCACCTTGCTAACTACCACAACGACACGACAACGACGACAACTACAACGACAAGATGCAAAGCCCATACAATGCACTTGACGACAAACTCACGACTCAAGGAAAAGCCAAGATACCAACACACAGGTTCACTCTAGAACCGAAACACAACAAGATCGTTACCCTACCCTAGGTAACACTCCCCTAATTCCCCACAAAGGAATTCGCCACACACACTCGAACCATCACCATGGAAAAGAGGCAACAACACAAACAAGAACATAAAGTTCCACGACACCACAAGGTCTCAACAACATCAACAAAACTAGAACACCAACAACAATGCTACGATTCACCAATCGAACATGCAACCAAACATCCATCTACATAGTAGCCCATGGATAACATTTGAACCTTTCACCTAACACTTCCATTCTAAAACATCCAATGGTCTCTTCACTCCTACATGTTCCCAATGTTCAACCTATGAACTCTTACCAGTCCCACACGCATATACGAATCATGCCATTTCACGCTTCCGTTGCACACTCTGATTACTCGTAACCATCAAAACTACTAATTTCACGTCCAAAGTCTAACTCTTTCTCATTTTCACCAAAAATCACTGTTCACTGTTAATATACCCTACCTCGCACTATCAGACGTCAATTCACACACCAACCCAAATCTCTAAATTCTCCCAAAAGTTCCCACTCTTTAACCATCAAAGCAGACATAAGTAAAACTTTCGACTTAACTCATTACGCACGGCATAAACTTTACCAATGGGATAATTGAGCCAAAGTCATAACTAATCAGGAAACGGTTCATCAGGATCACACAGAATCAAAACTGAAGTCGTAGACAAATCCTACTTCAGCTCTCTCAAACTTCCCTCACAATGAACATCCAAAGCAAACGACTTACCCTTTGCGAGTCAACTGAGATAACAGAAGTACGAACTTAGCAACGTCTTTCATAGCCTGCAGTAACAACCAACTGAGCCCAAAAGTTTCTAATCTCCTTAACCGACTTAGGAGCCTCTCAATGTAGAACTGCATCTACTTCCGATGGATCCATAACCATACTCTCATCTGAAATAACATATCCAAGAAAACTAACCTTTTTCAACCCAAATTCTCACTCAAATAACTTAGCATAAAACTTCGTCTCTTTTTGAAACTTGTAATTCAAATCCCAAACACTCTACCTGTTCTCCTTCTGAGTTTACAACAGATCCGAATATCCTCAATCAAATCCATTACGAACTTATCCAAATAAATATGGAAGATACAATGCATCTATTCCATAAACCTTACAGACGCATTACTAACACCGAATAACATCACTGTACGTTGTAATGTCCAACCAAATTCCAAAAGATATAAATTCTCAAAGCTTTTGCAAAACCTTGCACTGGGTAACTGACTACTCACACACAAGCTTAACCGAGTAATTAACAGTCTATTCCGATGATAACGACATAACCAATCACATCAAATCGATCAAAGCCTCAACTCGCACAATTCCCCACTCTTATCAAACATTCCAACCAATTGTGATTCCACTCAAACTCAACCATCTCAAAGGAACTCTCAATTATTACATCCACACCTAAGGTTTTATCAAAATTTCCATTAATGCTCTAAAACTCCAAAGACTCCAAACCTCACCAGAACTCTAAGTTTCGCTTTCCATAGTCTCAATACCATTATACACATCATGCTTGTTATTCCATTCAATCATCATTCTCTTTTGTTACTAACAAAGTTGGAGCTCTCTAAGATAACACCTTAATGTTCCATCCAAAAACACATCCGAAAACCATGCACAACTGACGGCCCATCACTGTGACTTCCTGCCAATTTCCCAGAACACTATCATCACAGACTAAACAAACCTCTTAGTCCCATCTACCAAGAGTCTTCTACTTACTTAGCAGATCCAAACCTCAAATTTTCACCTTCGTCAAATTTGAGTTCACACTCTACTCTCTGAGAACAACCATTAACGATACCCAATCGTCCTCTCTCAATAAATTCCCAACTTGACCAACATACCAAAAACCTCTAATCCGTCTCATCTTCCAGTATAAGAGTCTTCATCAACTCATCGAAGCAATCCGTAATCATTTTCTCAATTCCAAACAATTCATGGCACACACTATCCAAGCCGGAAAGACCCGTCTATTCCATCCAACATAATTCCCGTCTACTATCAACAAGAGATTAAGGGTGATCAGTTCCTCAATTTGTCAATAGACAGCTGACAATCATGATGGGGCATAAACCGTCTTCACCAAACTATAATAGCATTTCTTGTATCCTGTGCACAAAACTACATAAGGCACAAATCCTTAGTTGACATAAACCTTACATCCGCATTCCCACCGGAACTGGGAACAACACTATCCAAACAACACTTACACTCTTACAACCAACGGCACACCGAGCCCACGCTCCACAACCGAAGCAACTTAGAGAAGTTCCAGCTTCTCCCCCACTTATCTCATTCTCAATCCTGAAGACAAAGGATTAGAAAAACCAGAAAGCACTGAAAGTGTTTTCCACACATATCACGTACTAAGGGACAAACAACAATGACAGTATTCAACTGTCACACCAACTGACTCAACAACTTGGCCGGACGGACCGACCTGCTCTGATACCACTAATGTAACACCCCAATTCCCATCACGAATAAATAATACATAAATTAAATCAGAGTAACTAAAAATTTATTTTTCCGACAGAAACAAGGATGTCACATTTAAATAAACAAAACATCATCCCTGCTCATAAATTTGATACATAGCATAAAATAGAATACCCTCAATTGGGAAACTTTCCCATAAAAAGGTAATATCAAATATATTCAACAATTATATACATAAATAACATAATCGTTTCCCCGACTCCCGTGCTACGTATCAGAGCAGACACCAAGACCGACAACAGAACGGAGGGCTAGTCTCCACAAAAGACCTCCAGCAACTCTAATCTGCAATGCCTCATAGAGCACCATAAAACAACAGAAGGGTGAGAAATAACAACTAAATCAAGATTGCATAATAATATGCCAACACACATTCAAGCACATGCAAAAATCGTCTCACCCATACCATCACATACTAACACATATAGCATGTCACTAATACAAAACATATCACACATGATAAATCAAATCATGGTTTTTCACACATAACGCATCCATTCACAATTCTCACCACAATTCATCACAACTCACTCATATACATCACAATGTATATATATATATAACGCCAAGCATATTCATCATGCACACTTTCACAATTCTTATCATTCTACATAAACATACATATTCATGTTTATTCATCAGTGCACCATTATAAAGATGATAAATGCAAATCATAGAGACCGACTCACGACTCTATGCAAATGCAATGCGGTACCGACTCAATCATCTCAAGTTCACTCCGGAACTTATTAGAACCATCGCTCGTTACCAATGTAACTCCCCGTTGGGCATACGATGTTCCCCGTCACTCACACCCCACACGGGCACACGACGTTTATGGATCGCTCACACCCCATTCGGGCACACGACCCGATCGCTCACACCCCACATGGGCACACGATCGTCTATAATCATCGCTCACACCCCACATAGGCACACGACGTTATAGCGGATTCCCTCTGGAACCAATCCGTCGCTCACACCCCACATTGGCACCCGACGTTTATGGATAGCTCACACCCCACATGGGCACACGATCCGATCGCTCACACCCCACATGGGCACACGATCACAAGATGCATATCATGATACTTGACACACAAGAACTCATGATAACCAATGCATCTTCCACATATATGCAACCATAAACATGCATACATAACCAAATACAACACATTGCATTTATTTGCCTTTCGGCCATAATTCATCACCACAACATGTCATCACATGCATTATCATCACACAACAGCATACAAGTCATACGACATCCATATCCACATCACATTGCATAATACACATCATCATATTCATGCATTGAAAATAATTCAAACAATGCATTTCATCATATACCACAACAATCATACAATCACAATTACTTCCTCAAGGGATTCACACCACAAAGGCTACCCATGACACATCATAATAACATACATTGATATTCAATCAAACAATGTATTTTACTACACAACCACATCATTAATCACGCATCGAAGTCTAATCCACAACAATGCACATATCTGCCATAGGGCCACAACCCATCATCACAACATTTCATAATGTATATTCACATCATATAACGGTATACAAGCTACACGTTACATGTCACAAGCATATATCATGCTAACACATCAATCGCACACATTGTACGCGATAAAACCCGACAACCCAACACTTTTCCAAAACCACGGCCTAAATAAATCATCTACTGCCCTCCAACCCATTTTTATAAGAAAGAACATTTCATAAGCTTTCCAACGCTTCGAACGGGGACCAAAACGGACTTACGGTTCAAAAGTTATGAAGAAAACAAAATAGAAAAATATCATGTTGGCTCCAGTATTCGCTAGGCGAACCCTAGCGAACTAAGGCAGTGGAAAACAGTCATAAAGTTCGCTAGGCGAACCTCTAGGCAAACATTCGCCCGTTCCCTCGCTGGGGTTCGCTAGGCGAACCCACGAAACCCATAATTCGCAACAGCGTCAATATAGGTCATATGGGACCAAAATAGATCATTTTTACCACCCAAACCCTTCTAATTCATACCGGAACAACCAAAACATGTTCAGACATAATCAACGAGTATTCTACGTGGTTTATATCAAATTTCATCCGTGAAAACATCAATTTCTATCAATTGCTCCTAATTTGAATCGATTAGAAAAGTCGCGAAATAACCAAAACAATTACAACAAACAACACATATACATACACAAGCAAGATATAATTGAAACTTCTCACCCTTACCCGATTATTCGCGCTCGAAACGGAGTTCTCGCGATTTTCCTCTTTCTCCTCTTTTCTTTCCTCTTCCTTTCTATCTTCTCTTTTCTTTCTCTCTATTTCCTTTTCTCTCTTTTTCTTTCCACTTTCTATTTATAACAAAATATCTAACTACCCAAAATGACCATTTTGCCCTTACGCTCAAATATCGCCCAAACGCTCTCAAAATGCGATAAAACATAAACAGCGATGGAATATATTTTCGTGAAATAAAAGTTGAAAAGAAATTATAATTTATTGAAAATATTTCACCTATCAGAGAAATTAACCATTTAACTCAATTAGCAGGTAAAATACAATAAATTCACACATTTCACAAAATTCAAATAAATGAAATAAATAAATAGAATTAAACAAATCGGGGCGTTACACACTTGGCGACCTGATTTTAAAAGATCTGATCCAGCCTTCACGATCAGTGGCGACGTCTGTGGGAATCTTTGTTCTCCCCTTCTTTCTTTAACCGAAGATCAAAACAACTTTCGAACATCATCACGATCATGGCCTCCCAAGATAACACCCAGGATGCTCTTCATTCCACCATCCTCCCCGTCAACAAATCTGACATTGACGGGCAATCATCTCTCCTCCGAGATGCCCGTTTTCTTAGGGATGGAGCCACTGCTTCTCCTTCCCCTACCCCTGCTGATCGCAACAACGATCAACCTTCTCTTGACCTCCAGTCCATTCCCGTTCCGCCCAACGCCGACCCGGCCGTGGCAGCTCTCCTGGAGGCGCTCAACAAGACTAACACCTTGATCCTGCAGCAGAACGAGAGGATCGAGGCACTGGAAGAGTCTCGCCGTCCAAGATCCCCTCCAACATGGAGGAACCAGCGACGATCTAGAAGCCCACAGCCACGGAGAGAAATCGACCGACGACTGCACCAAGAGCACGATCCTCGCGTAGCCCGAAAGCGCGACCAGATCTCCCCGCTTGACCAGCACGCTCATGACCATAAACGGACTCGTAGGAACGAGCAATCTCCTCCGATCAAGTCCAAAGGACAGGCACACTCACCTTCTCCCCGAAGGAACCGCTCACCTTCTCCCCGTAGGAACCGCTCACCTTCTCCTCGAAGGAAGCACTCACCTTCCCCTCGAAGGAACTGCTCACCTTCTCCGCGAAGGAACCGCCGACGCGAGTATCCTACCCGGTCACCATCATACACCAGTACTAGCAGCGACGACGAGCCTCGAGGCCCGTTGTCCCAAGAGATCCTGGCTACCCGTCTCCCGAAAGGCTTGGAGAAACCCCCGTCACTTGGCATGTACGACGGGACCACTGACCCAGACGAGCATATCGAGAATATCGATGCGCTCTTAGACTACCGCGACGTACGGGGAGCCATCAAATGCAGACTGTTCCCGACCACTCTCCGAAAGGGAGCAATGACATGGTATAAACAACTGCCCGAGGAGTCCATCACCTCGTGGAAACAGCTCGGCAGGATGTTCTCGTGGCACTTCACAGCATCTCGCCGCCACCCCAAAACTGAGGCCTCCCTCGGAGCCATAATCCAGGGGAAAGACGAACCTCTACGCGCATATATCGAGAGGTTCAACAAGGAAGCTGTGCAGGTCCCAATGACAGATAAGATGTAGAAGTTCCTGCTCGAACAAGGGGTCCGCCCGGACTCCGAGTTCGCCAAAGCCATTGGCCTCGCGCCACCGAGGAACATAGACGCCCTCCTCCTCAAAGCCCAATCTCATATTCAGTACGAGGAGAAGATTGTGGCCAGCAACGTCCGAGCGTCTCGCCGCCAGGAGAACACCCAGGCCTCCAAAGGAGAAGAAGCCTCGACGTCACGTCGGGGCGAACGAAGGCACGAGGAACGTCCTCGCGACTCCCGTGACAGCAAAGGGCCCTCCGGGCGTTTCCATGATTATACTCCCCTGATCGTTTCCAGGGAAAAGATTCTGTCCGAATGTGCCAATTCGGAGTTTAAACAAGCCGGCGTTCGTTTCCCCAAACATCTGCCGAATAGACCAAACGTGGACAAGTCAAAATATTGCCGCTTCCACAAAAGTCACAGCCATACCACGAAGGACTGCATCCATCTGAAGGATGCCATAGAGATACTGATCAGGGACGGGCACCTAAAACAGTTCGCGAAGAAGAATGACACTCCTCGGCAGGACGCCCAGGAGTCCAAGAAGGTCGAGGAAGAGATACCCTCCTCGGACGAAGCCAACGTACAGGTCGCAATGTCCATCTCGCGGCCAGAGGACTTCTACGTCCCAGACGGGCTCAACGCCCCTGCTTATTTTGCGGCCCACAGCCCATGGGAGAATTTTCCTTCCGCCATGGTCATTTCTAGCGGGGGATTCAACAAAGTCACTGTGGGTTCCATGAAAAGGAAGTTCGACCACCTGATCAACACCAGCTCCAACAAAGTGACGACGCTTGACCAGGCCCCGAAGGGTTCCATCCCCATCTCCTTCTACAGGGAGGAACTCCTCGGCGGCTCCCCGAACTCAAGCATTCCATTGCTCGTCAGAGTCCAAATGGCAAACTTCGACGTTCGCCGAATCCTAGTCGACCAGGGCAGCTCGGTCGACATCATGTACTTCCAGCTGTTCTCAACGCTGCAGCTGGACGAATCGCACCTTACCCCCTACGTAGGGTCCGATTTGCAGGGGTTTAACGAGCCTGTGACCAAGCAGTGGGGTTACGTCGAGTTGATCGTGACCTTCGGGGCAGTTGAAACGGCCAGGTCCATCAAGGTACAATTTCTAGTAATCGACTGCCCGTCACTTTACCAATGCATTTTCGGAAGGCCAACTCTAGCCGAGCTAGTAGCAGTGCCATCAATCGTCCACTTGAAGATAAAGTACTACACTTCGAAAGGGATGGTCGCCACCCTTCACGAGGACATAGAAGCTGCCCGACGATGTTTTGAAGTAGCTACAAAGGGGCTCAACGCCATTGCGCCCAAGCCTAAAGCGTCGAGCAAGCCAGCTCTGCCAAGCAGCTCCGAGGAGGCCAAGCCTCTGCCCCAGGTCGACTCTATCGACCTCGACAGTCGCTTCCCCGAGGACCAACAGGAGGAACGATCAGCTTCAGCAGGCCCATCCACGTCATCCAGCGGCAGCTCCCATCCAATGCGCCCAATCCCGGATGGCAACTTCGAGGTAGTCCTGTTCGGCGAAGAGCCCTTACAGGGAGTAAAGATCGGAGAGGACCTGCCAGACATCGCGAGGAAGCAGCTCAAAGCGTGCCTCCGAGAGAATACCGACCTGTTCGCGTAGAGCGCCGCGGAAATGCCCGGCTTGGATCCATCCGTCGCATGTCACCAGCTGACCATTGACCCGGCCATCAAGGCCGTAGCACAACGTTGGAGGAAGCAGTCTCCAGAGAAAACGGAGGCTGCTGAGAAAGCTGTAAAGGACCTCCTCGAGGCCAAATTTATTTCGAAAGCCAAGTACACCACTTGGCTGTCCAACGTTGTATTGGTTAAAAAATCTAATGGAAAATGGTGCATGTGCATTGATTATACCGATCTCAATAAGGCATGCCCGAAGGATGCCTACCCCCTCCCCAATATTGATAAACTTGTTGATAATTCCGCTGGTTTTAAACTTTTATCGTTCATGGACGCCTACTCGGGCTACAATCAAATCCCAATGGCAATGTCCGACAAAAAATACACGGCCTTCATGACCGAATCGGGGAACTATTACTACAACGTAATGCCCTTCAGCTTGAAGAACGCCGGAGCAGAAGCCCTCATCCGCGAGACACTTGACGGGCAGAAGCCCTTTTATTTCACGAGCAAGGCGCTGCAAGGACCAGAGTTACGTTACCAGTAGATAGAGAAAGTGGCATTAGCCCTCATCAACAACACAGCCAGGAGATTGAGACACTACTTCCTGGCTCACACGATCGTGGTTCGAACAGACCATCCCATAAAGCAACTGCTCGGACGACCAGATATGGCCGGCCGAATGCTTAAATGGTCGCTGGAGCTGTCCGAATTCGACATCCAATACGAAGGCAGGAAAGCCCTCAAGGCCCAAGCTCTGGCCGACTTCGTCGCGGAGATGACTTTCGCAGACTCCCCCGCGAGCAAAGCGCGTAAGTGGACCATCTTCGTCGACGGTGCCTCAAGCTCGGGAGGAAGCGGCGCGGGCATCTTACTAGAGAGCGACGAAGGAATCATCGTCGAGGTCTCACTCACGCTGTCTTTCCCAACCTCCAATAACCAGGCGGAATAGGATGCCTTCCTCGCTGGGCTCGCCTTGCCGAGGACCTGGGCGCACAACCTGACCGAATACTTGGCCCTGGTGAAGAAGGAAATGGAAAAATTCGCAATAGTGGAAGTGAAACACGTTCCCCGCGAACATAACGTACGAGCAGGTGCTGTCTAAACTGGCCAGCACGAAGAAGAAAGGCGGAAACAAATCCGTCATACAGGAAGTACTTCCTCGACGTGCAGGTGATCGGCGATAACAACTGTTGGATGACCCCAGTCTACAACTACCTCGCCAAGGACGAACTCCCGTCCGACCCAAAGGAGGCCAACATAGTCAGGCGAAGAGCCTTCTCTTATGTCTTGGTCGAAGACAAACTATACAGACGAGGATTCCCCATTCCGCTGCTCAAATGTGTCGAGGAAGAAATGGTCGCGCACATCCTCCGCGAAATCCACGAAGGAATCAATGCCCAACATCTCGGTGGAAGGTCCCTTGCTCGAAAGGCCCTCCGAGCAGGATACTACTGGCCAACTATGCAAAACGACGCAAAAGAGCACGTGAAGAAGTGCGATAAATGCCAACGGCACGGGGACATGCACCTAGCTCCACCCAACGAGCTTAAGGCTATGTCCTCCCCGTGGCCATTCGCATGGTGGGGCCTACACATCCTAGGACCCTTCGTGGTAGGATCAAGTCAGAACAAGTACCTCATAGTGGGCGTAGATTATTTCACAAAATGGATAGAAGCAGAAGCTCTAGCCAAAATAACTGCCCTCAACATCCTGCGTTTCTACAAACGAAACATCCTTGCGCGCTTCGGTATCCCCAAAGCGATAGTAACGGACAACGGGATGCAGTTCATGGACAGGAAGTTTCAGGATTTCGTCGCCCAACTAGGCACGAAGTAACACTTCGCATCCGTCGAACACCCTCAAACAAACGAGCAAGCTGAGGCAGCTAACCGAGTCATCCTTCGAGGCCTCAAGCGAAGGCTGGACGAAACAAAGAAGGCATGGGTCGAGGAGCTACACAGCGTGCTCTGGGCATACCGTACAACTCCCCATTCAACAACCGGGGAAACACCTTTCCGTTTAGCATACGGAACCGAGGCTGTCATTCCCGTCGAAGTTCACGACCCTCTAGGCGGACAGAGTCGCCCCTAGACGAGGAGATGAACGACAAATCTTTAAGGGAAGAGCTCGACCTCGTCGAGGAAATCAGAACTGGGGCAGCTCTCCGCGAGGCCTCACTGATACGACGAGAGTTCGACGTGGGAAGCCTTGTCCTAAGAAGAAACCATAAAGACTCTCGTGAAGGCAAACTAACAGCCAATTGGGAGGGACCCTATTGCGTCCAGGAAAAAACGAAAAATGGGGCCTACTACCTAGAACATCTCACTGGGGAAGAACTCGCTCGACCATGGAACGCTGAAAAGCTAAAACAATACTACAGCTAAATCCTCGGTCCGACTCGTCGCGTCGACGAACATCAGCCACCGACCACTATGCACGTCTAGGTACAAGCGTCGCATACGATTAAAGCATAGCCCCGCTCAGTAACGAGCCGGGTAATTGCTCGACAGCGGTCCTCGATCGAGCATCGCCGTCGTCAAAGTACCATGATTGGCATAACCCCAGCTCGCGATGGGACGTTCACGCCGCAAACTCAAGCCTCAAACGCGACCTGAGCTCCGCTCCCCGCCAGGATATTCCCCGGCAGTTCGACCAGTTCCCCACACTGTCGAACACATCTATTACGAGCGACCCCCCAGAAATAGTCACACAAGTCAAGTACCCCTTATTACGGGCGGACATACATTCACAGCATGCATACAACGAGCTGATCCTCGGGGGTAACAATGAGGAGACCTTTGGGCAAGACAATGCGACCATTCTCAACACGCGCAAGATAGTGAGTACCCTCGACAGAGATCTCAAGCCTAGGGTTCACCACCCACAATTGAGCCACGGCGCTTTGAAAAGACTCCTCTGCCACGACGATGTCGTCATCTTCGGCCCGCAGGATGCGGACAACAAGCTCAAACCTAGTCTTCAACTCTTTTACATCATCCGGATCGTCGGCACCCGGGGCGATGGCTGCCATCAACTCCTTGTTCAGCTCCTCGGCAGCCTTTTTCTCTGCCGCCAGTTTGGAGACATCCTCCTTCAGCCTGGCCATCTCCTCTTCGGCCTTCCTCCGAGCCTCGCGGACACTCTTAACTTCCTCCTTGAGGGCCGCCTCAGAAGCCCGAGCAGCTTTAAGTTCGCACTCAAGTGCAGAGTCCCCCTCTACATAGACAGCGGCCATCTCCAACATCCTGACCAGGGCAGGAGCATCTTGGGCCCCCAGCGCCCTCTTGCTCGTGCGATCCATGCCTTCCAAGCAAAGGGATTCCACCCGGGGGACGACCAAAGAGTTACCTTCAAAGAACCTCCTATCAAGGATACACGGAGGGAGCTCAAACTTCCCTTTCTCTGGCACGCGGGTAAGGTCCATAGCGTCTGATGTCCTTGGCCGCTTCGACCGCCCATTCAACGGCAGAGGAGATCCCCGTGGAGCAGGAGAGGGAGAAGAAGAGTCCCCCGCGATAGTTTGAACAAGAGGAGGAGCACGGGCACCAGCAGGCCGAGATTTAAGAGGAGCCGCTCCAGCTTTATTCCTTGCCATAACATTTCTCACCACGCGATCGCGAGCCTGAGGCATCTCACCTGTACAAATAAAGAAAAAACGAGCGCGTTAGCTACGAAGAAAAGAGATAACACAAACAAAATCTAAATAACTAAGACTACCGAGCAGCTTCTCAGCGTCCGCGGGAGTCTTGCACTCCAGCAGTGCCTTAACATTGACGAATCTGCGCTCAACTCTCTGGCTCCCATCCTCCTCGAAGATAGGGCTTCCCTTGCTCGTCCAGCAGCTTGCAAGACTGAAGGAGTTGACCCACTTCACCAGCTTCTCGTACGCCACGGCGTCCTGCCCGCGCAGATCGCTCGGCTGAAAGACATAATCGCTGGGCTTCTTGGAGAAATGGTCGGGTGCCCAACGGATGGGGAACCTGTAGAGCCTCTGCCCAATATATTTCCCCTCCTCGTTAAGCAGCTCATTTCCATCCTCGTCAACCTCGATTTCCCAGACGTATGTGCTGTCCTGGGCCACCTCAGACACGGGTTCAACGACGAAGTACCGCTCCTTCAAAGTCCGGATTGACTCCGAGAACGGCTTAAATAGCTTGCTTTTGACAAAGAAACCCATCCGTACTTCTTCCCCGTCAGCTACCTTTGAAGATGGAAAACAACAAAGAACAGAGGGAGAGTATTCCCCAGAGAGAGATGCTCGCACACTAATTCAAAAGCCCGGATGAAGGCCAGCGAATTAGGGTCAAGTTGAGAAGGAGCCAGCTTCAGATGCTCGAACACCGACCACTGAAAATCAGTGAAAGGCAGCCTCAGTCCCAGCTCTTTAAAGGCATACTCGTACATTGTAAAGCGGCCCCCGAAGTCCATACAGACCCGCTCGTTCAAAGTAGGGAAGTGCATCTTCCACTCCTCTTCGGGTCCTACCTCCGTAAAGACGTCCGCCAAAGACTTTACGAAAGCAGAAATATGCTCGGAAGGTTCGGCAACCTCTGACTCCTCCGCGGAGAACCCTTCGATGTCATCCTCCTCCATATCATCCCGAACCTCTTCTTCCTCCCCGACATTGCTGGAGGAACTTGAGGCCGCCGAGCTCGAAGCCGTCGAGCTACTATTTACCTTGGAGCCAGTTTCCTCCTCTGACGTATCTAGAAAAACTTCTCTGTCTGGCCCCTTCGCCATTACGATCACCTGAAAAGCAGAGAAAGACAGTGAATTCGACAGCAAATTAAATGCACCCTTCCACTGCTAAATCAAGTGAAAGGGCACACAAAGGGATGAGGACAACGTCCCCGGCCTGAGCCCTAACATCAAAGGGAAAGCAAAAACCTCCCCGCGAGGATATGCTCGAAACTCTCAACCCAAAACAGGAATCTGGGAACGATCTACCGGAAAACTCATCGCTCCACCAGAAGATGAACGAACGAGGTGGTTACACATGCAACCTCACCGTGAACCACCTTCCCCACCAAACGCTCTAACAGGTCCGGCGACATGTTGGGAGCATAGAAATGGCACAACCACCGTGCGCCACCAACAATCGCCGAAAAATTGTACGTTTCGTCCTCTAAACTAGCCCTAACCACATGCAAATCTACCGGCAACAATGAAAATGAGTAAAACAAGTCTTAAATCAGAGAACTTACTTGATTTGAGTAGAAGAAAAAGGTTGCTCGAAGCTTGACGTGGTGGCCGGAAGCACTGAAGACGGTGATGAACAAGAGCTTAGAAGAGACGAAGAGGAATCAGAAAGGAAAAAGTTTCAAATGAAACGGTTTCCCCCCTTTTTATACAAAGGGGCACGTGCAACCACGCGCCCGTAGGCCATTATGGCTATCCGCTAGCCACCATTGCCTATTAACTGCTACACGGAGCTCTAGGTACACGTGGCGCCCCAACGTTTCAAATTCTATCTAACCATTAGTCTCCCCATACACCGGGCAAAATGGCCGCGACCACGAATCTCGCGAACACCTGGGGTCACGAGCACTTTGAGGCAACCTTCCTCGCCTACAAACGACGACTCTATGTTATCTCCCCAGAGCAACGAGCAGTCATTAAGTCATCACTCCCATGCTCGGGAGCAACGACTTGGGGGGCTCCTGTTCTGGACTGGACCAATGGCTAGAATTGGCCCAATCCGCCTCTGCTCCAGAGCGGCCCAAATTGCCTAAGCCCAATCCACATAGGGGCAAAAGTGACCTTTCTGCCCCTCCAACCGGGCAAGGGACGCAGCGTTCCTCCCGACTTTGATGCTCGTTACGCACGGTTTCCTCGCTGCCCGAACAGCAAAAGACAGGTGCTCGGAACTGCGGGTATGTCCGACATAACGACTAGTTTCGAGCACCCTGCCCGGCCTAACGGCTAGTTTGGGCAGTTACCTATTCTTTGGGGAAAACAGTTATTTCGCCCCAAAAATAGGATCGTTGGCCACGCGCTGGGGGCTCTATATAAACCCTCTCGCTTGAGAGGGTCAGGTATCCAATATTCACCCTAAGAACTCATACTTTGTACTTGCCCCTTTTCTCTGACCCTTTCTCACTTGAACGTCGGAGTGCCTTGCAGGTACACCCCCCTCCTCTCCATACGACCAGCATCCCTGACGCACTTGGCGGCCTGATGCTACAAGATCTGATCCAGCCTTCACGATCAGGTTATATTTTCAAGAGAGGTTACTAAAACAAACAATCGACATTGGATATAATAAACTCAACTCGACTGAACAAGATGAGAGTTGCACAACGAATCACAGAAAACATAATCTCAATATCAATATCAATATCAATGTCAAACTCAAACACAATAATAAAAACTAAAATACAACATATAGATTTAATAAACTCAACTAAAAAACAACAACTTACATTAAATAACAAAAAAAAAAGAATCAACAACATCAAGAACAACAACATCAATAAACAACAACTAAGGTTTAGGGTCTCAACAACAACAACAACGACATCAACAAAAACAACATCGATAAACCTATAGCATGAATATGTTTAAACAACAAAAACAACAATAGAAAACCTTTAGGATATCAGATCTCAACAACACAACAACAACAACAACAACAACAACAACAACAAAAAACACAACAACAACAACAATAACAACAACAAGATCTCCTAAGAAGAAGTAAAAGAAAATGATTTGGATCTCTGAAGAAGAAACGAGATGTATGTGTTTATGGTTCTTGTTTTAGGATTCGTTTGTTAAAAGCTCTTTGTTATATATATATATATATATATATATATATATATATATATCAGAGAAACATATTCACCTCAGTTGGAAAGAAAATTGGGGAGAAAAGTGGCGTATTTTTAGATTAAAAATAAAATATTCAAGAAGGCGCGACTTTTAATGAGATAAACATAATCTAAAATTGTTGCGATTCAAAGCATGTACACTGAATAAGTTTACCCCTCGATTTTCAAAATAACCATAGAATATATTGTATATATTTTTATTTTTTTTATAAAAAAAATAGGGCATATCCAGGAACTTTACCTCGATTTTTTTTATATGTGAGGTGAAATCATTGTCTAAAAAGTAGTTTTTCTAATAGTGACTTTATAAATGAGAGAAATAACACACCTACCACCTTAAGGTTTTGGGTGAATATATGATGTGTCTCTCACAATGTGTGTTGCTCATAAAGAAAAAAGGCACATGAATGTAAATTCTCCCTCATGTTGACCCCTAAATTGATGTCCCAACTCTTATAACAGAGCTTAGTTCGAGTGAGGGACCGACTTCCTTGAATCGAAAGTACTCTCCATAAGTGGTGGGTAGAAGGTGTAAATGTATGTAGATAAAAGATCATCTTCTTTAGGGGGGAGCATTGTGAATAGACTCACATTGAGGGAGAATGTTATTAAAAAGAAAGTGTTAGTTAAGAAGAGTTGAGACAGAAAGTGTAAGAAAGTCGTACATTGATTAGAAAAGTTTAGATTGAGCACTTTATAATGAGAGAACCCACACACCTATCACCTTACGGTTTTAGGTGAATATGTGATGTGTCTCTCACAAGGTGTGTTGTTCATAAAGAAAAAAGCCTCGTGAATTTAAATGCTCTCTCATGAGAGAACCCACACCTACCACCCTCAGGTTTTTGGTTAATATTTTTTTATTAAAATAGATTTCAATTCTCTTTGTATTAAGTAAGTGAAGGACATATCCTATCGGTATGACGTTGCTTGACAAAATCATTGTGTGATAGCGAAAATAATTGAGTATTTGTTTAAATATGTTTAAACTCTTATATTAATATTCAACTATTTTATTCTCTATCAAATGGGAGAATGTAACATGTCAATTATATATATACAAATATTATTTTTTAATACAATATTATTTTATAAAGACTTATATTGAGGATGTTATAGTCTTATGTTATTGATGAAAGTTTACGACTACTTTTGTTATATCCTCAATATTATTAAAAATAAACAAATTCTTTTTTTTCTCTATGATATAACATAATATGTTTCTCAAATATGTGTGATTATAATTGTAGCACTTGAATTTTGGGTGAGTTATTAAGAGCTGTATATAATCCTATATTTAAAATTATAGGGATTTGATTTCACCCAAATGATGATAAATATTTTATATATCCATCATATCTTTCATGTAAAATTATATAAATAATGATATATTTTATTACGTGCAAAATATGTGGTTAAGTTTGTAAACCTTCTAACGATAATATACTATACAACTATAACTATATATTGGTTTGCACTAAAAATAAAATAAGTATCCCATTGTTTAAATATTATATTATTGGAGTATTTAATATTAGTAGAATCTAATAAGTTCTTATCCTAACACTACTACAAATAACACATTTAACCTCAGACGCAAAATTTATTTAAACTTAGTTACAAAGGCAAGGTAACGAAGAGCGTCATAAAAACTCTCCACTTACCCCTAGGTTTTAGAATAATTGGGAGGATAGTTGAAATGGTCAGTGGTTTGATCCCCAACAATAGCTTTTTTATATTTTAAAAACTAGTGCCACTTACCTATGACCAAAACCGAGGGGAAAGATAATTTCTTTTTTTTAATACTCAATACATTGTTTACATATAATATTAATAAATTAATTTGTTTACAAAATACAATGTTTACACGCAATATTAAAGTAAAATATATAACAAATTTTGAATCTGATTCATCGTCATCGTTGTTGGTGAAAAAAAATGTTGGATATCTTGGTGAAGAACAAATGTTGGATCATCGTTTTATTGAATCTTGGGGAAGTTCAAATGCTGAGTATTTTATATATTTGTTTATGATATAAAACAAAAAAAAAGTTAGATAAATAAAATAAATATTTTGTTATATGATTATTTGAGAACACAAACCTGAACCCAAATAATTTTTTACTCTTGCAATTTATCATCGAAAACCTTTTCAAACTTCTTTAAGTTTCAAAGTTTTCATGTCAAATATTTCATTATCAACTTTTAATATTAAGAATTCTTTTATAATGTATTTTATGTTTCACGCGGCTCACTAATGGTAATGTCTTGAGCGTTAATACTCATTAAATGCACGACAAAGATTTGTTTAAGGACGGTGAAAAAACTCAATAAACACACTCATATTACTTATCATTTATTACTCAAAAATAGAGGAAAAATGTCTTTCTTTTTAAATAAAAAATAAAATAAAATATGTTTGATCCCAAGCACCACATACCTCTCGGTTTCTGTAAAAATACGAGGGGAGTAAGCTTTTTTTATTTTAATTTATATTATTTACGTAGAGTATTAAAATACACTGTTTAAATAAATCCATATTTTGACAATGGATTCTTAGAGAAAAACAAATCTTTTCATGTTATTCTTGGAGAATAACAAATAGTTGTTATCAATATTTTATTTTATACCTTTTGTGCACATTCTTTTCAAGTTCAATAGATTGTATGCATCAAATTTCTGATAAGTTATTTGTTCTAACCATGCATAATTTTTTCTGCACTTGCAATCCATTCTAGATATCTGTTCAAAGATTTCATTATCTTGAGAAAATGTTTTCATTGCAAATGCTTTCACAAGAAAGTGAACAAGATATATATTGGTGGATGTAGAGAGTTTCTTGTGGATTGATGTGTTGGCAATATCTTGAGCATAGTTAAAATAAGGACTTTCCCGTTGGTTTTATAAAAAACGAGGTAATATATTACTTGCAAAAAATGATGACTGATAAAAAATTGAAAGTAACATGTCTTATTTCCTTTTCAAATTTTTTACCGTTCACCATTTTTTGTACTGCAATTGCTTGCAATTTACAGCATGTTTAGGAATAAATTTTTCAATGTTGTCAATTGAGGAAAACGATAGATTATGGAGTGTTTTCTTTGATTGACAACATAGAAAGGTTATTCTAAAAAAATAAAACAACAACATCAACACCATTATGTGAGATAGATTACAAGAGTAGAAAAAATCTTATGTTCAAGATAAAAGAACGTTGAATATTGTTTTTTGTCTTGCAATACATCCCAAAGAATGATGCGTACAAGTTTGGAGCGGCTACATATAAGTTTAGGATAAAATATGATTAAAGAGTACTTTTATAGTAAAATCTGATTATCTAATCCCTCGGTTATTAAAGAAAACCGAAGGAATAGATCATTAACTTAAAAATAATAAATTAAACAAAAAGAAAGGCGCCACTTTTAAAGAAATAAAAACATAAACTGCATTTGCTGAGATTCGAAGCATGTCATGAATTATTTTTTCCCTCGGTTATATTTAGAAACCGAGGGAATATGTGGTATTTATTTATTTAAAAAATAAAATATGGTGCACCTTGATATTATATCTCAGTTTTTTGTTGGGTGAGGTGAAAACTTTGTCATGAAATGTATTATTTGTTTGTGTACAAAATCATATAATCTAAAAAAAAATAGATTATTATTCTGATATTGTCATATATTTTTGCGTGCACTATAAAATATGACACATTCTAAGAAGAATTCAAAATATTCACTAACTCAAAGAATTCTTATTTTATTAAACTGAGATATATATTATTCTCTTAATTTCAGGAAACATTATAATTTGAAGTTTAGGTCAATATTGAAAAGACACAATAATTCTTTAGCATGCAATAATATTGTGTTATTCCATCTTCAAAATCCTCACTCTTGAGGTTATAAGTACTAAAGTACAAGTATAATATCAATACTTCTATCGAGTATGATATTGTGTTATGAAAGTACTTATGATCAAATGTAATTACTCTCTTAATAAGTGACGCATATATGTAATTACTATTATTAGACCTATGTGAATATTCTATGAACTATAAGTTAAAAACTCATTAGTATAATCAATACCCAAAGACTTATACATATAAGTCTTACAATATTTTAGGTTAGTGAGAGTTTATCAATAACATTTTCATATGCTTGAGTCATTCTTTAATAACATGTTGTTCTTAACTTAAAAATGTTACTCTCAATTCATCATTCTTTATATAAAATGTGAGTTTTTAACATGTATGGTTTGTTTTCCCTATCAGATACAATTTTTACAACGTTGAAACTTACTTCTCTTTTGATTTATTAGTGTTTTGACCATTATTGATATTTTAATATTAAAATTAATAATTGATTATTGACATCCAAGTAAGAGATTGTTAGGTTAATTATTTAATTAATCAAATGGATTAACATAATCAATTATTAATTAATTATATTATGGTCAATTATTATTAAACACAAATTTTATTGATGATTTGTTTGATTGAGTTTATTGTCTGAATGGACCGTGATGGTTTGGACCATTCAGTTAAGCTAATGAGAGGTCTCTTCCCTCAACTGTTTAACTATTTAATTGTTTCCCCGTTAAACGATCAAAATACTTTGAAAATCATAAATGGTAATGAGGGTAGTAATCCCTGATACTCACTCTTATTGACGATAATCTCTCGAATTCTAAAAGGTACGCTGCTCTTATCATTATCGAGTATTGCTCAATATAATAATATGTTATAATTTTGTATCTATCTCTTAAGCAAATCCATCAGTGAATACCTTTGTCCATGAATCCCTGATGTCTCCAGAGACAATATCCAACATATGTTTCATAACATAATATCCACGCGGATACTTGTTTGGTTGTCTCCGTGTCTATAAATAATTTGTATATAGTGATTAATACACAAAACATGTAATACATGTTGAATGTAATCCATTGTTGTCGAAGTCGAAGTCGAAGACAACAGGTTGTTGTCTAGTGTCGAAGTCGAAGACAACAGGTTGTTGTCTAGTGGCGAAGTCGAAGTCGAATTGCTTAATGTCGAATTGTCGAAAGTGTTTCGACAGATTCATTTAGATGGGATTCAGATTTTGCTTTTATTAGATTAGATTTGATTTGATATCATTTAGATTAGATTTGATATTTTGGGCTTTTATAGTTTGGGCTTTGTCTTGAGATGCAAGCAAACCTAATTCTATAAATAGGGAGTTGCCCTCATTATTTTGTATCAATTACAACACTTTGTAATTTCTCACAGAATTCTGCAGTTGCAGAGTGAGTAATAAGAAGAGAGAAAGTCCCACAGTTTGTGGGCAGCAAGAACACTATTCATCTTCTTCTTCCCTATTTTCTTTCTACTTTTCTGTATAATTGCTGCGTGATAGTAGGAATTCCCATAGTTTTGGGTTGATTCCAACATCTGGTATCTAGAGCTCCGGTTTTAAGAGATTCAAGGGCAAGAAATCGCAAGAACGCGATGGCTACGAATCATCCAAACGGCCATTTTCCAGCAAACCTTCCAATTCTCAAGAAAGATAATTATGAGAATTGGTGCAAGCAAATCAAGGTTGTTTTCTGTTATCAAGATTTGTGGGATCTTGTGAAGGAAGGAATAACAACTCTTGAAGAAGGTGCGACGGATCAAGAAAAGGCTGCATTCAAAGAATTGAAGAAGAAAGATTATAAAGCTCTCTTTATAATCCATCAATGTGTTGATGCAGATAACTTTGAGAAAGTTAGTGATGCAGAAACAGCGAAGGATGCATGGGAGATTCTGGAAAAATCGTTTGGAGGCGCAGAGAAGGTGAAAGAGGTGAGGTTACAAACTCACAAAAGGGCGTATGAATTGCTTCAGATGGAAGACAATGAGAGCATAACAGATTTCTTCACAAGAGTTACGAAACTTGTGAATCAAATCAAAGTGTGTGGAGAAGTGTTGACGACGAAAGCAGTTGTCTCAAAGATTTTGAGATCGTTGGCTCCAAAATTTGATCACGTGGTAGTAGCCATAGAAGAATCAAAAGATTTGTCGAAGGTGATGAAAGAAGAGCTTCAAGGGACGCTTGAATCTCATGAACAAAGAATGGCCGAAAGAGCTGCAGGCAAGTCGAAGAATGATGTGGCCTTGCAAGCTCAATCAGCGAAAGATAAGAAGGGTAAAGAAAAGATGGTCGACAAAGGTAGAGGAAGCTACAACAATTCGACAGGCAGAGGAAATCAGCAAGAGGCGAATTGGTCGAACCATAGAAGGACCCAGAACCAAAGCAACCAAAGAGGTGGTGCTGCAGGTAGAGGAAGAGGTGGTGGTCGAAAGCCTGACAAAAGCCACATTCAGTGTTATAATTGTCACCAGTATGGTCACTATTCGACAAAATGTCCTGAAAGAAAGAATCAAGAAGATGATGCAAAGCTGGCGAAGCATGAAGAAGGAGAAGGTATGATGCTGATGGTTACAACCAGAGATAATGAGAGTTTCAAGGACCAGTGGTACTTGGACTCAGGATGCTCATCACACATGACTGGAAGGAAAGATTGGTTTGTCAACATGAAGCCCTCAATGAAGAACACAGTGAAATTTGCAAATGACAATACTCTAGCAGCTGAAGGTATTGGTGATGTTCTGATTAAGAGGAAGGATGGCAAGAGGTCAGTAATTTCCAATGTTTTGTACATACCAGGCATGAAGAGCAATTTGCTCAGCATAGGACAGTTAGTCGAAAAGAACTACAAGGTGTTGGTCGAAGACAAGGTGATGAGAGTTGTCGACGCAAGTGGTAGGTTGATCTTGAAGGCTCCAATGTCTCAGAATAGGACCTTCAAGATTGAACTCAATGTGATGGAGCACAAGTGTCTAGCAACAGCAGCCAGTAGAGATGAGTGGTTATGGCACTTTCGACTAGGCCATCTCAACTTCAATGACATCAGGGAGCTGAAGAGAAGAAATATGGTGTCAGGATTACCAGAAATCGACATTCCTAGTGAAGTTTGTGAAGAGTGTGTTCAGTCGAAACAACACAAGAATAGCTTCAGCAAGGATGCAGGAAGGAAGTCGAAGGCAATTCTTGAAGTCATATACTCTGATGTATGTGGTCCAATCCAGGTGGATTCGATTGGCGGCAACAGATACTTTGTCACGTTTATAGATGACTTTAGTCGAAAATTATGGACTTATCTCATCAAGAAGAAAAGTGATGTGTTTGAGGTATTTGTCAGATTCAAATCCATGGTCGAAAGACAGAGTGGTCGAAGGTTGAAAACTCTGAGAACTGATGGTGGTGGAGAATATGTGTCGAAAGAGTTCGATGCATTATGTAGAAAAGAAGGGATTGTGCATGAGGTGGTGCCACCCTACACTCCACAGCAGAATGGGATTGCAGAACGCAAGAACAGAACCATCATGAACATGGTAAGAAGTATGTTGAATGGAAAGCATCTACCCAAAGAATTATGGGGAGAAGCAATTTCGACAGCAACATATCTTTTGAACAGGTGTCCGACAAAGAAGCTTGAAGGAATCACGCCAGAAGAATGTTGGTCTGGTGACAAGCCTAGCCTTAGTCACTTAAAGGTGTTTGGATCTATAGCACATAGGCATGTGCCAGATCAGTTGAGAAGGAAGCTTGATGACAAGTCGAATCAGATGATCTTGATAGGATATCATTCGACAGGTGGATACAAACTGTTCGACCCAGTGAACAAGCAGATTGTGATCAGCAGAGACGTGATCATTGATGAGCTTAAGGAGTGGGACTGGACAGAAAATGTCAACAAAGATTCAGTAAGAATCAGTTGTGAAGAACCAGCTAGAGAAGCTGAGAGAGAAGTTCGACAAGAAAGTGTCGAAGACCAAGCAGGACCAAGTAGACCTCGTCGAACAAGACAAATGCCAGCAAGATTGCAGGAATGTGTGATTACATCAGATGATGTTGTCGATGAAGAAGGTGAACTGGTACACTATGCTTTCTATGCAGATGTCGAACCTGTCAATGCAGCTGAGGCATTGAAAGATTCGAAGTGGGTGAAAGCAATGAATGAAGAAATAAAATCCATCGAAGTCAACAACACCTGGTCACTTGTCGAATTGCCTGAAGGCAAGAAGGCAATTGATGTGAAGTGGGTTTACAAAGTAAAGTTGAATCCAAAAGGTGAAGTAGTTCGACACAAAGCAAGACTCGTAGCGAAAGGATTTCTTCAGAAGGAAGGAATTGATTATGACGAAGTCTTTGCACCAGTTGCTAGGATCGAAACAATCAGGTTGGTTATTGGTCTAGCAAATATGAATAATTGGCACACATGTCAGATGGACGTGAAGTGTGCATTCCTGAATGGCCCCTTAGACGAAGAAGTTTATGTTGCACAACCAGTTGGGTTTGTGAAACAAGGCAAAGAGAGAAAAGTGTACAGGCTGCACAAAGCCCTGTATGGACTCAAGCAAGCTCCAAGAGCTTGGAACAAGAAGATTGATGGTTTTCTAAGGGAGAAGGAATTTGTGAAGTGCACAACTGAGCATGGAGTATATGTAAGAAGAAGCAATGGCGAATTGCTTATACTATGTCTCTATGTCGATGATCTGCTGATAACAGGAAGTTGCAAGAAGGAGATCGAAGATTTCAAACGTAACCTGAGTGAAGAGTTTGAAATGTCAGACTTGGGAAATCTCTCATATTTCCTTGGCATCGAATTCTACAAGAGTAGTAGAGGTTTGATGATGCATCAAAGAAGATATGCAGGCGAAATATTGAAGAGATTTGAGATGCAAAATTGCAACCCAACTTCGACTCCAGCAGAGCCCAGACAGCAACTGTCGAAAAATTCAGATGAAGATGATGTCGACCCAACCCAATACAGAAGACTTATTGGGTCACTTCGATACCTTTGTCACACAAGGCCTGACTTAGCATACAGTGTTGGTATGGTAAGTAGATTTATGCAGAAGCCAAAGGTATCACACCTAGCAGCGGTGAAAAGGATACTAAGGTATCTGAAAGGAACTCTCGACTATGGCATTTTGTTTCCAGCAGCTAATGAAGGGAAAGAATGCAAGTTAGTGGGATACACAGACTCTAGCTGGTGTAGTGATGCAGAGGATAGAAAATCCACAGCTGGATATGTGTTTATGTTAGGTGGTGCACCAGTTGCTTGGAGTTCGAGAAAGGAGCCAGTAGTGGCATTGTCATCATGCGAAGCAGAATACATTGCTGCTTCTCTTTGTGCATGTCAAGCAACATGGATGGTGAATCTGGTCGAAGAAATTACATCAATGAGTCATGGAGCAATTACCATGAAGATCGACAGCATGTCAGCTATCAACTTGGCGAAGAATCCAATAGCTCATGGTCGAAGCAAGCACATCGAGATGAGGTTCCATTATCTTCGAGAGCAGGTAGCAGAAGGGAAGATGAATTTGGAACACTGCAGAACTGAGAATCAGATTGCAGATATCATGACGAAGGGAGTGCAAGTCGAAGGATTCAGAAGGCTAAGGTCTATGATGAACATATATAGTTTAGACACAATGTATTAGGTGGTGTGTTGAATGTAATCCATTGTTGTCGAAGTCGAAGTCGAAGACAACAGGTTGTTGTCTAGTGTCGAAGTCGAAGACAACAGGTTGTTGTCTAGTGGCGAAGTCGAAGTCGAATTGCTTAGTGTCGAATTGTCGAAAGTGTTTCGACAGATTCATTTAGATGGGATTCAGATTTTGCTTTTATTAGATTAGATTTGATTTGATATCATTTAGATTAGATTTGATATTTTGGGCTTTTATAGTTTGGGCTTTGTCTTGAGATGCAAGCAAACCTAATTCTATAAATAGGGAGTTGCCCTCATTATTTTGTATCAATTACAACACTTTGTAATTTCTCACAGAATTCTGCAGTTGCAGAGTGAGTAATAAGAAGAGAGAAAGTCCCACAGTTTGTGGGCAGCAAGAACACTATTCATCTTCTTCTTCCCTATTTTCTTTCTACTTTTCTGTATAATTGCTGCGTGATAGTAGGAATTCCCATAGTTTTGGGTTGATTCCAACAATACATTAGCAAAATTTTAAAGAATGTTAATATCACTTATTTTTGGAAAAATAAATTTTGACTTTTTATTTCTTTGATTGTGACACATAAGATTGTATCCCTCAATATCTATACATATTGGAAAAAATTAAACATAAATAAAATTCATTCAAAAGTAAAGTTAACATTTTACTATTACAAAGAACACCATTTATTTGCTAATAATTTCTTTCATCCTTGAATCAAGACTATAGTGAACATAGCATAATTACACAATTTTGCTTGAGACAAATAATTAGTAGTTGTCAATGACAACTACATAAACATCCAGAACAATTAGTAGTGGATAAAAAATTGAATATTAAATAAGAAAACACAAATTGTGTATACTTACAAATTGAGAAACAGTTCTAGGTAAAAATCTATTTTCTCTTGAACTAACTTATTTTGTTTGTATGCATGGATAACCTTTAATAAACGTTGAGATTATTGAATATGCAATGGGTCCTACAACCATAATTTTCTAAATCTCTTTGTGTACAAAACTGGTGTTGTACCTAAATGATGTTAACCCTTAATTTGACATTAAAAGTATTTGAGGACAATGAATATAAATTGAAATCATCATAAATGTTGTACTTACGTGCAGCATAATTGAAGTATGATTATGTCAAGCCAATTAGTACCCTCCACAATATCCCTAAAACAACTTTTTGAAATTTAAAATAATTGTTCTAATTCATGTCTTAATTGTATCGGAAAGGTGTCTCCCATCCCCTCTATATCTCTAAGGTTGCTCTCTATAGTTACATAACATTGTCAAAGACACTTTAAAGCCTAAGTAATATTGTCCTATTTTTTGCCTCCCAAAAATGCAAAACCAACTAAAAATGTCTTTTCTGTAAAAGTAACACCAACAATTTACAATAGTAAAAGGTTGTACTTGTTGGTCTTATATGTTGAATCAATAATTAGTACAATGAGAAATGTGTTAAACAATTTTACGGAATCAAGATGAGTCCAAAATCAGGATGTGTTAAAAAAAATTTTATACCACTTTTTTATTTTCCACTTTTATATGGAATCAGAAGCTTCGACAATTGTAGCATTTCAGCTCTATCTCCTTAATGCCTTGTTTTTTCAGGAACGAACATTGTATACTTACTTCATATTTGAGATATTTTGAGGTCTTTTTCGTTTGAAACTTGCAAGTATGTTTTTGGGATGCACCGTGTTCATTGTCATGTCAGAAACGATTTCCTTCTCTTTAGGCATAATGCGACATGCAAAGGGATGACCGACTAACTTGCGACACGTGTCTTATTATGTGTACCACAAATCACATTAAATCTCCATTTATTATTTGACAAAAGGTATCCACACAACTTGAAAGGACACTCACATATCCTTGAATCAGTATAATCTCTTTTCAAATTTAGGATACGAATTGTGTACTTGTCACTTCTTTCGCATTTTAATGTCACGAATGCAAGTCTTCTATCTGAACCATTATCATACCTTCTGATTACAATGCTGACCTCAATTTGATTGTCTCTGTGCGGATCCATCGGAGCATATGATCACGTACAACAAACTCTTGTCAGAAATACATTTCTGTATGACATTCAACTAAAATTTGGAAATGTAATTTCAGATGCATCGTTCGTTCTTTCAGCTAAAAAATTATATTAACGGAAGTAATGAGGAATGAAATACATGTACATTACTTTAAATTCTAGGTTCTTTTGCTCATTTTAATGTGAAAAAACAGAGACACATTGTTTTGAAGTAGAAAAGTTGATTGAGTGTTGAAGTGAGTTTTGATAGAGTTTGAAGAAGAATTGTGTTTTTGATCACGAGTGAAGCAAATATGCAAGGTGGTGTTTTATTAAATTTTTCGCTTGACAAATTCGGAGATGCATTTTTGAAATTGTCACTAACATGCAAAGTGACTTACCCCTAAGGGTTGGCCTAGTGGTGGAGGCTTGGATCTTGAGAGTGTGCTCCTCTCAAGGTCTCAGGTTCGAATTCTCTTAGGTGCAATCAATCCTTGTGTTGGGCCAGTCCATACGGAGCAATGCTCCGACTTTAAACCAGACCCCCGCTAGTGAACGGTACAATTGATCCTCTTGAATTAGTCGGTCGCAAGACCGGATACCAAGATTTATAAAAAAACATGCAAAGTGACATTTTTAAAAACAAAAATCCGCTTGATAAATTCGAAAGTGCACTTCCAAATTTGTCATGGAGTTATTAAATAAACAAAATCATTAAAAGGGTGTGATCAAAGATACCTATCTGATTTTTTTTTTTTTTTAAAGAGAAGTGTTTCATATTTAGAATGTATTTTAATATGAAAGGAATACATTAAAAAATGCATTTCTAAATTCATAAGAGTATTTTCGAATCTCCATTTGATGATTCTCCACACCCTTAGAGTAGAAGATGTAATGCCCAAATTTTATATTCCAACTAGGAGTAGTAAAACATACTCCTCGTTGTCACTGCCGTGTGCATGTATACGTTATATATTCTGTTTTTGGCCGGTAGGCCAAATATTCTTTCCAATCTGAAAACTTTAATAATACGTCCTTTGGAAATCATTACTTTAAAAGAAATACTAATTAATGAGATAATCGCGCATCATATCATTCTCTAATCAATTTTATTTAGCCCCAATCTCAAATTGCATGTTATACACCCTCCGGTCATTATTATAAACAAATTTATTTTTTTGTGGTACATTTGACTATTAATGTATCTAGTCCATATATAGACTAGATACATTAATAGTCTAATGTATCACAAAAAGGTAAATTTACTTATAATAATGACCAGAGGGTGTATCTAACTATGCTTTTTAAAAATATAATCAACATAATGGTTTAGCAGAAAAGGCTAATCTCCGACGATATGATTAACTAATAATGTTCAAGTGATGTTCATATTTATTTGTTCCAATTCAAAATGAATGTCACTTTTTAAAGAATATTTTTTTATGATTCTTATATTTTAATGTAGTACTGTTTTTCAATTAGTTTTTTTAATTATCGTTAGAAAATTTATTTTGAAAGTATTTTATTTTATATTTATGATGGTAGAAAATACACCAATAGCTAATACAATTAGTTTAATAATAGTTTCATGTCTTTTGATAATTTTATTATATGTATAAAAATCTTAAATAAAAATTAATTTTAAAATGAAGGATATGATATATTGGAAAAAAAAAAAAAAACTAGCAGTTAGAATAATATTTTGGAAGAAAATCTTTAATCGATCCATATATATTTTGAAATTTTATAGTAGTGTGTAGAAAGCATGATTTCATGCAATTTAACTTAAAAAGAGATGCAAAATTTAATCTTAGCTAAGAAAACCACAAAGAATGTTCTTAAATTATCCTCAATAACACTACCACAACTTGATATTATACATTTTTCTCTTGAAAGTTCAACTATGTTGCACTTAATCCAATTATGACTATGAAAACTCAATTAACTTGTATGATTCTAAGTGCAGGAGGAGGTTGACATCTAATGTCAAAAAATATTTAATAATTGCAAATTCGTGAATTGAAGAGTACATGCGCCCCTTGAAAGAAGTAGATGTCACATCAACCAATTATATAACATGAAGAATGTCTTTATATATCAAAGTCACTTTTACCATTTTGAAATCTTATCTCATTTTTTTGTACCAAGTTTTTCAAAGAAGTATCAAGATGAGAGTCATGATCAGATTCGAAAGTTGATAGCTTCAACTTCTACTAGCAAATTTGAATAATCTTTCATAACTAGTTATATCAAAGTTCATGCTAAACAATCACTTCATCCAATGCCATAAAACTAATGTCTACCTGCATCTGAGAAATAAGTGATAGGCATTTTCCACATCATAATTATAGAGATAACACCTCAAAGCTATATGTATTCCCCTTTGAATCAGATTTTCTTTTGTTGCAATAACATTATTCACTAGTTTCTAAGTCACTGATGACTTAGCAAGGGGTATGTAAGGATGTCAAATGATTTTTGCCCAAGAAGGATCAATGTGATCCCTCCTGATATAATTTTATGCTTCTTTAAAACATAGATCCTCATTTGTTGATACTATCCATGTGACGCCCTGTATAATATATATCTAGAATAATACAATACAAACATTTTATCTGGTACTGACACCATCATAAGTTCCTAATGGCGTAATTCACATACTTGACCATTTCTAAAACATAAATACAATCTATGGTACAAGATATGGAAATTAGCCAAAACAATAAAAACTAAGATTAATATACAATATCCTCAATTGTATACAACAAATACACAGCGGAATAAGCTCAACTAAGCTTCTCTTGAAACATCCAAGCATAGCTCCACTTGTAAATCAAACCTGCAAATACCTCCTGAAAATAATCAACAATAGTGGGGTGAGATACATCAAATCTCAGTGAGTTCTCTATCTTATGGATTCTCACAGCTTTACAAGGTTCTAACTAAATCCTAACTCAAGTCGGGGGAAAAGGAACTAGACCTTGAGTTCAACATCTCTGACTAGAGAAACCATCGTATAATACACAAAACGACAACTAGTTAAGGAATCTTTCCCCAGCCATCCCGCTCAAAGAGATTAAATACGGGTCACAGATCCTTAACGTAAATAACTTTCCTCGGCCATCCCTCTCAAAGAGATTAAACATGGGTCACGGTTATCTACAATTGGTACTTTCCCCGGCCATCCCGCACAAGGAGATTGAACACGGGTCACGGTACCAACCACTTAGTAACTTTCGCCGGCCATCTCGCACAAGGAGATTAAACATGGGTCACGGTTACCTACTTAATAAATATTTTCCCCGGCCATCCCACACCAAAGGATTAATCACGGGTCACTAATATTTATTAAGGGACATCAACCTAATAAATACTTTCCCCGGCCATCCTACACCAAAGGATTAAACACGGGTCACTAATATTTATTAAGGGACACCAACCTAATAAATACTTTCCCCGACCATCCTACACCAAAGGATTAAACACGGGTCACTAATATTTATTAAGGGACACCAACCTAATAAATATTTTCCTCGGCCATCCTACACCAAAGGATTAAACACGGGTCACTAATATTTAATAAGTGAAACATACAAAACCGGAGGAATTACGGTCCTCCACTAACAACCACTTAACAAAGATACTCTTCTAATATCGATGTAAGTATTTCCGCATAATTCTCTACGTCATTCTAGTGTACTAAGGTTTCCTCACAAATTCACATCTTGAAGCTTTTAGATTTTCAAAAGTTTCGTTTTACATAATTCACGAAATCCCGATATTTTAACATCATCGAAATAAATTCCGCTCATAACCAATATTTTTACTTTCTATAGCATAGAACACATTCATAGCTTCACATCGATATAAAGAACGCTCAAATCAGAAACACGGTTCAAAAGTTATAAAGGAAACAAAACAGAAATTCTGCCATGTTCGCTAAGCGAATTCCCCAGCGAACGTTCGCTTTGGCCTTCGCCTCGCGAACCTCTAAAGAACCAAGTCAGAGCCAAAAGGGCACAAAGTTCGCTTCACGAGGACCAGGCGAACATTCGCCTTCCCTTCGCTTTGGGGTTTGCTAGGCGAACCCTCGAGAATCATTTGCTAGGCCCTTCGCCAGGGGTTCGCTAGGCGAACCCTGGAAAACCCTGAATTTCTCAGCAACGTAACAGCAGGTCCTTTGGCCCAAAAATCTCATCCAAAACATAACCAAACACACAAACAAGTATCAACAGATGTTTCCACACATGTATTGATCATACTATCCAGTTTATATCACATTTCAACCGTTAGATTCTTTGATTTAGCAAAATTATTCATTTTCTCACAATAACAAACCTAACTCTAACAATTCCAAAACTTCTAAAACAAAAGTTCTAACTAGAACCCACCTGATAATCGAAGAGGAGTTTGATGAAGATGAGATGATTTGAAGATGATCCATGAGCTTTCTCCCTTCATCCTTTCCTCTTCTTCTTACTAACTTCTTCTTTTCTTTCTTTTTCTTAATATATATATATATATATATATATATATATATATATAATGCTTATTATATAATATAATTACAACAGGGTAAAATATCTCCAATTGATATTTTATCGTCTCAACCCAATTGATCAATAATTAGAGTTACCTTAATCTTGGTCTAATAAATAGTGATATGTCTCTCTAATAAAATAATTGATCTCTTCGGAGTTCATTAGTTGCTCTATTGATCCCCAATGTCAATACTTAAAGTACTTAGAGGATTCCATTAAGCCAATTATCCAAAGATAGAGCACATAGATACTCATCTGATCTCATCTGATATCCAATTGAGTATTTAAATAGTATGGGGTATTACACTCTCCCCCCCTTAAATTGAAATTCGCCCCCGAATTTCCTCTACTCGACAACAACTGCAACTTATATCCCTGTCGTAGATCCACACTTAACTTTACTTCTGTTAGAATTTCTGAAGTAATCAATTCCAACTTGACTTTACAGATCAAAATCCTTATTTTCACAATTTATCAAACGTCACGTCCTTAATTATACTCTTGTTCCAATATCGAGTTAACTTCCAACCTTGCTTCTCCTCAATTCATTTGTTGTTTCTTACTAAAACACTTGGTCGCATTCTTCCTTCAGAAAAAATGTACCATTCTATATTCTTCTACTGAGTCACAAGAAGACCGTAACACCTTATCTTGGTTTTAAGGTAACAAACACTCATCAAATCTTTGTAAATCAGTGATTCCTTAACTTCATGCAATCACCGACGACTATCCTTTCATAAATTCCTTAATGTTCACAACCACTTCATAGATTGTACAACAACTTATTTTACCAGTTCCATCTAGTCTGATGCTGCACACTGTACTCGTTAAATCCGATATTTCATCTCTTTCGTGTCACGCCAAAGGTAACACACTTAAAACAAGATCTCCTTATTTCCAAACTTACTAGCAATAATCTTCAAGTTCTTACTATTCTGACTGAACTCTTACATCTATTACCTTCGACTGCGCAATCCGAAGTCTCACAACGGAAAGCCACATATTCCTAAGTACTACCAGGTAGCTAACTGTCTGCGGGGAAACACGCTTAACCATTAGGGTCCTTACTAACCAATGGCACAAGAAACTTACTGACGTCCTATGGTAGAATAATTTCTTGGCCAACTCACAATATTCTTATCATTGGTCCAATACTCTCCAGACGATAAAGATGCAGGAGTTACACTATTACAACCATAACAAGAACAACTCCAAGTCCATTCTAAACTCGAAACAGCTCATCCAAAAAGAGCTTAACAACCTCTGATTCTGGTTACCACATTCCAAATCGATTCTTCTTACGGTTTCCGACTTACTCAAGGTTTCTGTCGTCACCAAATCTCCACTAATGACAATGTAACATCATCACGGAACTTCAAACATATACAAATCACCACTTATCAAAACTCAAACCCTCCAAGGTACAACTGTGAGTTTCCATGCTACTCGCCAATTTACTTACAACACTCCTCATACACCCACACTTTCGGAGACCATGCCACGTTCTCAATTGAATCCACTTCTCTCAATCGTTTTGTTTCACATTCGATTCAAGTTACATAATTAATTCCGGAACGTCCAATTCTTACTCGTACTTGAAAGATAACTTTCAAATTTCACCCTCGTGGTAAAAACACAACTGGTACCACTTTCACGGAGCCTAAATCCTATGCCATGAACGCACGGAAGATAACAATTTCAACTATAACCAACCGTTCATACCTTACTAATACCATTAATACACACCGAAATGTTCCTTACAAGAACAATACTTCGTGAGTATTCTCCAACTTCTTCCTTAAGACTTGCAACGGTAATGGTAGTAATACACTTACAACTTTCTCACACCTAACATGGCTCACAAGATTACCTCCCCAAAAGTCAACTCTCTCGTCGTTTGAACAAATGGTCAATTACGCAACACCTTTCCAGAAGTGACGATTTCAAAAACACAAATCCTCTTCCATTTACTTGAAATCCCGTTTTCCATTCACACAACACTCTCCAAAAGGAGCAACATGAGGTAACAAAACACAGATGATGGTTCCTAAGGGATTTCACAATTTACACACATGTTAATCGATTAACCACACTGTGTTAAATTGTTAACACCACTGCAAAATCAAAACCAATTTCTTCTTCTTTCAAAGCCATCCCTACTCAAACCACTAACCCGTCTTGCTCTATCTTGGAATATCATTCTCAACTCGTGGTTCTTTAACTTATATTTCATTCACTAACCATGATCCACTCAAGGTAAAATCGACAAAGTCGACGACACACTCAAACCAAGTGACAAGGAAAAATTCCAAATTCTGTCGCGGTCACACTACAAAACTTCAACGGGATAATTCATTTTCTACTCATACAACCACCTTGTCCTCCCACTTGAATTTCCTTGGAGAGAATTAACACAACAACCTTCTTAGTCCTACAAAAGGTAGATTCTGAATATTCCGATTATTCACAAATACAGAAGTTTCTCTATACTTGTAACTATCCCGGGGCAATGCATCCTCTTGAAGAACCTTTCCATCACTACGTGCACACTAACCGGGATTTCTTACCCTTCACTATCCATTACACATCCCACTTACACCAAGTTACTTAATAGAAGATTCGCAACCGACAATTCTCATCAACTATTTACAAAACCCTTCCGGTATAAATCGTTCCATGATTTACACTTAGTCTGTAATAAGTCCTGAATTGCTTTTCGTTGTTTTACCACAATCTTACTTCTTAAAATACAATATTCATTGTTCCACACAGTACGTCCCTTCACACTTGTCTCAAGAATGAGAATCCATCATGTACACTTGTGACCACGGTGCTACTACTACGCTTGCTCTTAATACCAAAGTGTAACTTTTGTCATTCCACGTTGTAGTGCGATTTTTGTGGTCCTGAGTCACGGTCGCTTAGGTACTACAGTTCAATTCATTTTTTATCCTATTGAGCTGATTAAGGAAGGGAAATATATTTTTCCAATTAACCCTGCTTGCATACTGAGTTTGAACAGCGGTCTCTTAGGTTACAGATGCTATGTGGATGTGGGGCCCAATCTTTGGTTATTTTGCTAAGAACACAGTGTCTAGACTATTTGTGAGGTTTTTGATGATGTGTTTAGATTTGCTGCTTTTGGGTTGATTCGGTGGAACTACTGGATTTTGGGTTTTTTTTATTAGTATGCTCGCTAAGATTCTTGCAATCTTATGCCTATGTATTCCCGTTTAACGAAACAGGGAAATTAGAGCGATTGTAGTTCCTCCTATTCTATGGGAGGAAAAAGGTGTTTGGTGTCTTGTTCAAAGCCCAAGATGTGAAGCTAAATGGTTTGTTTGTATCTTGTTCAAAGCCCAAGATGTGAAGCTAAAAGGTTTAGGATTAGAGAGAATTTGTCATCTCTAAAGGGGAATATTTGGTCTGTTTATCACAACTTTTGGGTGATTTATTATAAAGGAGAATTACTTTAACTGGGATATGTGGAACCAGCAAGGCCATAATTTCCTTTATAGGGGATTTTTAACATGAAGGAGAAGACTTTAACTCAGTGTAGAGCAATGCATCTTTCCTTAGGAATTTCTCATGCTAAAAGAGGGACAGTGGCATAGATGTAAATAATCCAGAGGCTTGCCGCTTACAGCAATTAGATGAAGGAAAAGGAGTTGTTGATGTTTGTATACTGTGAGCACGACACAAATTTGATGCCAAAAGGTGGATTGGTTCGACCGGGGTTTTCCTTACACAAACCCTAAGAGGAGGCTACTGAACCAACAAGAGGGTGTTTTTTATATGTCTCGTACGAAGCCCGAGATAGAGGCAAAAAGGTTTGTGACCCAATAAGGGGGTCTTTTATACTCAACAAGAGAGTGTTTTTATACTCAACAAGAGAGTGTTTTCTATCTCGTACGAAGCCCGAGATGGAGGCAAAGGGGGGGGGGGGTTGACTCAACAAGAGAGTCTTTTATACTCAACAAAAGAGTGTTTTATATCTCGTACGAAGCCCGAGATGGAGGCTAAAGGGTGATTGACTCAACAAGAGAGTCCTTTATACTCAACAAGAGAGTGATTTTTATCTTGTACGAAGCCCGAGATGGAGGCTAAAGGAAGACTCTACAAGAGAGTCTGAAAAGGATAGCTCCACTGGGGAGAATAATTGTACAAAGCCCAAGAGGAGGCTAGCTTTCCTGAGGAAAGGATCATTATACAAAGCCTAAGAGGAAACTACCTATGCTGATGACTGTTTCAGTTTAGTGAAATCGATTCTCAGATAGTGAATGATCTTTGTATGATGCCCAAGAGAAGGCTGGTATGTCAAGGGATGAAGGTCAACCCTTTAACAGGTCTGAAACTTGACTAAGAAAGACAACTCTAGCAAATTGATGCCTAGGTTATGTTCGTATACCTGTAGAGGTATCTGGGTCCTTGTACTAAGCCCAAGAGAAGGCATGAGAGCTTTTAAGAAGCCGAAGGGTCCCTGTACAACGCCCAAGAGGAGGAGGGGATGCTTTTAGGAAGCCTGTGGGTCCCCAAACCCCGAGAAGTTCAAGACATGCTATTCACAGAGAATAGATCAAGCCAGGAAAGTCCGAGAATTTGGAAGAAACTTAAGAGATGCTATTCACGGAGAATAGATCAACTCTGGGGAGTAGAGTTTCTTTGACAATTTCTAAGAGTGACAGTCTGAGAAAGGGTTCACCGAGAATGCTGCCTTTCACGTCTCCATATTGTTTAACCCAAAGAGGAGGGAAGACTGTGTCTGGTGATCCTATGGGGATCTAGTTTTGTTTGTATTTAAAAGTGACCAGCAGACTTTACCTCGTGTTAGACGTAGTTGCCGGGGAAAACTCTAAATAGCTATACTAGTATTACACAGTGGATATTTGACAAGTATATAAAAGTTTGTGAAGGAAGACTTACATTGAGCAGCCCCACAATACAGTTATATATATATATATATATATATATATATATATATATATATGAAAGCGAATAAAGAAAGCGGGTAAACACTTACTCGGTTGCAGAGTTTCCATGCTATTAGTTGTTCAACAAAGAAAGCTTTGATAACAATATTATATTTTAAATCATAGGAGAAAGTGCTTTGAAAATATTGTTGGGGCTTACAGCTCAAGGAGACGCCCAAGGCTTAACAATGATTGCACCGCTGTTTTGAAATTGTACAGGGACTTATACAAATGACTGAGGCCCAAAAAGGTTTTCTGTATAAAGGGATGGGTTTTACACTCCCTCAAGAGGTCCAAAGGTTTATTTTTGTACAAGTGGTGGGGCTTACAGCTCAAGGAGAAGCTCAGATGATTTTTGTTTTAAACTGGCGATCGCGCCGAGATTTTTGAAAGCACAGTGGGTCTTATACGATGACCGAGGCCCAAATTATTTTGGTTTTCAAAAAGGGTTGGGTCTTACACTCTATTAGAGGCCCAAAGAAATTTAAAGAAAATAAATGGGGCTTATAACACAAGGGTAGGCCCAAGTTTTAAACTGGCGATCGCGCCGAGATTTTTCTTTTAACGCAGAGGGGCTTATACAATATCTGAGGCCCAAAATTGTTTTGGATTTCAAAAGGGGTTGGGTCTTACACTCTATTAAATGCCCAAAGGTTTTTTTTTTTAAAGAAAAGATGAGGGTTGAATTGATCAAAACCCTAATTTGTTTTCAAAATATATTTTAATTGAATAAAAATTCAGTTAAAATGATCAAAATTGTTAAACATGTGTGAAAAACAAATTGTGATCTTGGATTAATGTTTGAAAAATCATGTTTATACCCACAAAATAATTGGAGATCAATTAAGTTTGGAAAATCAAGGGAGAAAAAATATTTCAAATGTTAAAAATAAATAAAACATTAATTCTTTGCAAAAATATCAAATATATGAAATAAATAATATTTTTGGGATTTTTTGGTAAAATAAAATATTTTAACATTTTTGTAAATTATTGAAAAAAAGAATCAACTCAAAATCATTAAAACTCAGAGAGAAATTAATTTTTGAATCAATTAAATAAAATCACAAAATTCAAATATTTGAATTTCCAAAAAAGGCGCCAAGAACATGGGAAGGACACGCGCCACCCTCTGTTTCTGCAGATTTGCATTTTCTATCCAATCTCACTGAATACTTGATTATATCATGCAATCTACATATCAATCTGCTCGTTTTCACCTCGCGATCATGTCTATGGTCTTAATTTCATTTATTTTAAGCATGGAATAAGAAATAAAAGAGAAACCTCAAGAACCCTAAAACTTGTATGAAGGTTCAGAAATTCCATACACGATTCAAACAAAGTAATTGATTGATGGAAAATAGTCTATGCATGATTATGAACATATGGCCAAATTATTGTGCAGCAAAAAATGCATGGATCACAGAGTTAAAAGAGCTCATGCTTACCTCTTGCAGCTGGTGATCGTGTTTTATGTTAGAGGTGTTACAACAAGGTTCCAATGATATGGATAGCTTCCCTAGCTGCCAAGTGATGTGCCTGAGTGCTTGGAATGGTTTGAAAATGGCTGGAACTGAAGATGGTATCCCAACTGCAACTTGGTTAAAACCTTGAGCAGTTGGATGGTGATTTTGTAAAATCAGTGTTCCAGATGTTGTTTAAGTGTTTGGATCACTTATATATGATGTTTATGAGGTGTGTGTGTGTGATTAGTTTGGTTGGAATTGCTCTCAAACTCAAAACCAGATAGTGACTTGCTTTGGAAGGCAAATTTGGAGGTGAGAAGGTGATTTTGAGGAAAGCATCTGTTTGATGGCTTGGTGTACTCAAACTGATCACAAATGAGCTCTATTTATAGTAGAGCAAGTTTGTTTTGGGAGCAATAGTGATTGGCAACTGCAGCAGAGGTTTGGCCAATGTTGATCAATGAGAATCCAAGTGTCCTCTAGCCATTTACTAGAGGTTAGGGCACAGGCTGCTGGTTCCCTTGGTCTTGGATAAGTCTTGACTGAATTTAGTTGGACATGGCTCAGTCCATGCCACCTTGGTGCATCCATTAAATGCTCCAAACCAAAATTGGAGTCTTGTCCCTCATTTAGGCATTTCTAGGTTTGGCATGCTACTTTTGGTTCCAAAGACTTGGGAGGCTGATGGATCAGTGTTTGTCCCTCCTTGGTCTCCCCCTGAGGTGTTCAGATGGATAAGTGTGTTTGTCATTTGCAAAATTTGAGCAAATCGAGCAAAATGCACAAATCTGCCTTGCTTTGACAGTTTTCAGCAAGGCATATTACGATTATCATATCTCATGTCTCAAGTGGAATTTGATGGAGCTCTTGGCCATTTTGGAAAGCCCTCATATGGTACAATAACTCTTTGATCATAGTTGGTTTTGATACCTTTTGGATCAAAGTGAAAAATGCCCCTACATTTGGAAAAAGTGAAGGCAGATTCTGACTTAGTGAAAAATTCCATAACTTAAAATCCACGGGGAATTAGAATGAGTTGTGTTTAAAGCTTTTGTAGAGGGCCATGAGAGCTACAAATCTAGATTTGAATGGGGAAAAATGGTCTTGTGGTTTAGGAGTTATGATCCTCCAAAGTTGGTACCCTAGCCACTTTGTTCCATAACTTAGAAAATTTTCTAAGTTTTTATGGTTACCCCTTTTACAAGTTATCCTACTTTTCTTGATTTTTCTTGATGAAAGATGACCCCAATCACACATTAACATCATGAATTCCAAACTTTTTGTGCACAGTTGACTTTTTGTCAGATGAATTCCAAACTGTGCGATCCTCTATGAAATCAAGTCCTTAACCTAAATTAAACTTTATGGATTGATTTCATATGTGTTATAGGATGTATTGAATCATGTCCCAAGGTTTGGGAGCATGCCTGGGTCAAAAGTCAAAGGCACAGTTGACTTTTTCCGCAAAACCCTAACTGTGGTTCTGATGAACTTGAAACTTCAGAATCAAGCTTCTTGGATCAATCCATTATTGCAAATGGATCAATGTGGTGTGTTAGAGACCCTCAAATCCTCTCTTGAGATCCTGGCTCATGATTTGTCCCAAAAGTCAACTTAGGGGTGAATTAGGTCAAGAAACCCTAATTCTTGATTTTTTTATGAATGCATCCCCTGAGACTAAATTGACTTGATGATTGGGTTCATGATGTTCCTTGGAGAATCTTAAGTTATGCTTTGAAGCATTGGCTCATTCCCAGATGAAAATTTCCATCTGGGGCCCCTGGTCGACCAAAACCCTAATTTGGTGGCACTGGCGATCTTAAGGCTTAATCCACCTAGAATGCTACAACATTGTGCTTGATTCTTGTTGTGGGAGTACTCTTGATCCATTGTGGATGTTTGAGAGGTTAGACAAGTTGAAGATCATTTCAATTCTTGATTGATCCTTTGTCTAAGGCTCAGAGAGGGCTTGAAACCCTAATTTTTTATAGTAGTGAATGCTCACCCATCTTTGGGGAGACTGATGAGGCATGATGGTTTACCCATATTGTGATGATGATTTGCCCAATGATGGGAAATCTTAGTGGTCAAAATTTGGGGTATGACAGATGCCCTTATTTAATCTTCTTGGACCCGAAGGTGTGAATGGCGAATGTATTCGGGCATTCGGGGTGCAAGAGGATTAAATATCGGAAAACCCGAAATTTTGATGGTGGTTAGGAATGGCAGTTCACGCATCCTTCTTCTTTTGCTAAGCAATGATGCTTAGAAAAGGTAAACTTCCCCTCGATCCTAGTCTTCAGCCAAGGAACTGGTCTCAGTTTTCTTTTGAAATAAACTTCCCCTCGATCTTGGTTTCCTACCAAGGAACTGGTCTAAGTTTCTAAAATAAACTTTCCCTCGATCCTGGATTCCTACCAAGGAACTGGTCTAAGTTTCTGAAATAAACTTCCCCTCGATCCTGGTTTCCTACCAATGAACTGGTCTAAGTTTCTGAAATAAACTTCCCCTCGATCTTGGTTTCCTACCAAGGAACTGGTCTAAGTTTCTGAAATAAACTTCCCCTCGATCCTGGTTTCCTACCAAGGAACTGGTCTAAGTTTCTGATATAAACTTCCCCTCGATCCTGGTTTCCTACCAAGGAACTGGTCTAAGTTTCTGTTATAAACTTCCCCTCGATCCTGGTTTCCTACCAAGGAACTGGTCTAAGTTTCTGATATCAACTTCCCCTCGATCCTGGTTTCCTACCAAGGAACTAGTCTAAGTTTCTGATATAAACTTCCCCTCGATCCTGGTTTCCTACCAAGGAACTGGTCTAAGTTTCTTTTGTCAATAAACTTTATTGACAAGGGACGCTATGTGTAGCGATTTTCATCAAACTTCTCGCCGGGTCTTCTTGGGGAGATGCCATTTGATAGAAAAACTTTTGATGTCAGACTTGCTGGGGAACCCAGTCGTCTGAGTTGAAGAGGTGTACAAACTTCTCTGTTGGAGACGCCATTTATCGCCTCTATCTGGGGAAAACGAGTCTCTTGAGATACTGCTTCCGCTTGGGGATATTGCATCATACTTTTCCTGAGATCTTCTCGGAGAAACGCCATATGATGTGATCCAATTTTGAGGTGCTGATGACCTTTTCGTCAGCAAATTTTTCAGAGAAAAACTGCTGTATTGCCGAATCTCTGATTAAGAGGCATTCTCTGGGGGATTTTCCTTTATCTGGGAAAGAGAAGACATCATCTTCAATGACGAAGAGTGATGTTTGTCGAACGTTTTCTGGTATTTTAGAGGTTCAAGTTATCAAAGTGGTCAAGGGCCAATTCTAATCCAGAAATAAACTGGAGAAGAGATTGTTTAGATTGTTCGCTTCCTGACGAGGAAAGAACTGACAACTCGATTGAGAGGACTGTTACCACTACGGGATAAGACCGACTAGAGTGATAGTGATGCAATATGAATATGAATGTAAATCAATTATGCATGATGTATGTATGTTTATGCTGACAAAACTGACGTGACATACAGACTAATGGATGAATACGACGGGATACTCGGCCAGCGCGGGGGACGAAGAGGTATCGCTGATTCAAAAGTAGCAATTCTGCCTTGCTTAGGAGAGATAGTCCCTGTTGGGAGCTATGTTGGTCGGGCTTAGAAGGTAAGAACTCTGCCGGGGGTGTCAGATGGAGTATTCGCATCTGACATAACTGATCCTTCATTCAGGCGCACTAGTTTTAGAATGAGTACTTTGATTCTGCACTTTGAAGCCCGATTACTTCTGGAGAAGCCAGCGATGTTCTTTTGATGTTCAACAGTCAAAAGAAGTTGCCATCTTTGTTTTCAAGGCAGAAAAAGTTTGACAAGTAAATTCATTTTTGTTTCGTTTCAAGAATCGTTAATCATGTTAAAATGTCATTCTGTAAAGCTAAAACAAATAAGAATTGCAAACAAAAGCACAAGGGCTCAAAATTTATTGATAGGATGGAAATCAGCCAAGCGCGTGATTCCATAGAGTATTTACAAAGTTAGAAAATGGTAATTTAAGGGAAAAGGGCTATATTGAAACATAACGACTGTTATATTTCTACCAACTTTGAATTCTGGGCATCCTGAGCTTCTGTCGAAGATGACCTTGACTGAAGTTTTTTGATGGATGACATGACTGCTGCTAGGGGATTTGCCCCTGTCGAACGTAGTTACTTGCCATTATCCCTAATTTTTTCCTGGATTGTACTGTGTTGTTTCCAATCCACGGGGATGATTTTTTATTCTGTCTCTAATTTTTGCCTGGACCGCCCTTTCGGGTTTTCAATCCACTGAGACATTTTTTTTTTCTTTTTTTTTAGTTTAGGCGAAGTATTTCTTGACTACATCAACATTTATGGGGTAGGCAAATTCTTCTCCATCCATGGTTGCTAGTCTCAAGGCGCCGCCTGAGAAAGCTTTCTTGACCACATAGGGGTCGTCATAATTCGGAGTCCATTTACCCCGGGAATCAGAGAGAAATAATTGTATCTTTTTGAACACAAGGTCTCCTTTTCTGAAGACGCGAGGTCAGACCTTTTTGTCAAACACCTTCTTCATTCTTTACTGATACAACTGACAGTGGCATAGTGCCGTTATTCATTTTTCTTCGATCAGATTCAGTTCTTCGTGTCGACTCTGACACCATTCGGCTTCTGTAAGCTTAGCTTCCATCAATACCCAGATTGATGGGATCTCTACTTCTAGGGGAATCACTGCTTCCATGCCATATACTAGAGAGAAAGGGGTTGCCCTTGTTGAAGTGCAAATAGATGTTCGATAACCCTGAAAAGCAAAGGGGAGCATCTCGTGCCAGTCTTTGTAGGTTACAACCATCTTCTGAACAATCTTCTTGATGTTCTTGTTAGCCGCTTCTACCACCCCGTTCATCTTGGGTCGGTAGGGATATGAGTTATGGTGTTTGATCTTGAATTCAGCGCACAACTCTTTCATCATCTTGTTATTCAAGTTAGATCCATTATCCGTAATGATCTGGCATGGAACACCATAACGGCAGATGAGATTATTTTTTAAAAATTGGATCACGACTTGTCGGGTTACATTAGCGTATGACGCTGCTTCGACCCACTTGGTGAAGTAACCGATGGCTAACAGGATGAACCGATGTCCGTTTGAAGCCTTGGGTTCAACTATACCAATCATGTCAATTCCCCATATGGAAAAAGGCCATGGGAAAGAAAGAAATTTGAGATGCATTGGCGGTACATGGATTTTGTCAGAGTATATCTGACACTTGTGACACTTCTTCATGTACTTGTAGCAGTCAGATTCCATGGTCAACCAGTAGTACCCTGCTCTCAGAATTTTTCTCGCCATTGTGTGTCCGTTGGCATGAGTGCCAAAGGATCCTTTGTGAATTTCTTTCATCAGCATGTCTGCTTCTGGTCTGCCCACGCATCGGAACAAGACCATGTCAAAGTTCCTCTTATAGAGTGTATCACCGCTCAGGAAGAAAGTGCCAGCCAGCCTCCTGAGGGTTTTTCTGTCCTTCCTTAGTGCCCCAGGTGGGTACTCTTGTTTCTGAAGGAAGCATTTGATATCGTGATACCAAGGTTTGTCGTCTACGACTACTTCGATCGCGAAGATGTAAGCGGGCCTTTCAAGGCGCATTATGTCGATCTTAGGTAGGCCGTTCCATTGGCCCACACTAATCATGGAAGAGAGTGGCTAATGCATCAGCCATGTGATTCTCTTCACGAGGGATATGATGAAACTCGATTCTGTCGAAGAAAGGTAACAACCTTCTCGCATAGTCTTTGTAAGGAATCAGTCCTGATTGGTATGTGTTCCAATCTCCTTTGATATGATTGATAACCAGTGCGGAGTTGCCATAAACATCCAAGTTTTTGATTCTCAAATCGATTGCTTCTTCGAGACCCATGATACATGCTTCGTATTCGACCTCGTTATTTGTACACTTGAATGTCAGTCTGGAAGTGAAAGGAATGTGGGTACCCTGAGGTGTTATAATGATTGCCCCAATTCCGTTTCCATAATGATTGACAGCTCCGTCAAAGATAAGTCCCCATTGGGAACCTGGTTCTTTCCCTACAATGGGTAGCGGTTCATCGCAGTCTTTCATTTTTAGATACATGACATCTTCATCTGGGAAGTCAAACCCGATTAATTCCTGATCGTCAATCGGTTGATGAGCTAAATGATCAGCTAAAATACTTCCTTTAACAGCTTTTTGAGCGTGGTATTCGATGTCGTATTCTGATAACAACATCTTCTAACGAGCGATTCTTCCCGTGAGAGAAGGTTTTTCAAATACATACTTGATTGGATCCATTTCGGAGACCAACCAAGTAGTGTGACGAATCATGTACTGGCGAAGACGTTTGGCTGCCCAAGCCAGAGCGCTGCAAGTTTTCTCAAGCATAGTGTACCGAGTCTCGCAGTCGGTGAACTTCTTGCTCAAATAGTAGATGACAGACTCTTTCCATTTGGTTTCGTCTTGTTGGCCAAGCACACAACCCATCGAGTCCTCTAGGACTATGAGGTAGATGATCAGTGGTCTTCCTTCCACTGGAGGTGATAAAATCGGGTTTAACAGGTATTCCTTGATATTGTCGAAGGCAGTTTGGCAATCTTTTGTCCAAACGCAGTCCTAGTTCTTTTTGAGTAATTTGAAAATTGGCGCACATGTCGCGGTCATGAGAAATATGAATCTGGAGATGTAGTTTAAACGTCCCAAGAATCCTCTGACTTGTTTTTCAGTTTTCGGAGAAGGCATTTCTTGAACGGCCTTGGCCTTGTCAGGGTCAACCTCAATTCCTTTCTGGCTGATGATGAACCCTAAGAGTTTCCCTGAACGGACACCGAATGTGCACTTATTAGGATTCAAGCGGAGTTTGTACTTTCTCAACCGCTCGAATAGTTTCGACAGGTGGGTCACATGCTCCTCCTCTGTTTTAGATTTGGAAATCATGTCATCGACATATACCTCGATTTCTTTGTGTATCATGTCATGAAAAAGAGTAGTCATGGCCCTTTGATAGGTTGCCCCGGTGTTCTTCAAACCAAACGGCATTACCTTGTAACAAAAGGTACCCCATGGGGTAATAAATGAAGTTTTCTCCATGTCTTTCGGCGCCATCTTAATCTGATTATAGCCCGAGAATCCATCCATGAAAGAGAAGACTTCGAACATTGTTGTACTGTCAACCAGCATGTCAATGTGTGGTAAAGGAAAGTCATCCTTTGGACTAGCCTTGTTTAGATCTCTGTAATCCACACAAATTCTGCCTTTCCGTCCTTTTTCGAAACGGTACGATGTTAGCTAACCATTGAGGATATTCTGACGTGGCGAGGAAACCTGCGTCTATCTGTTTTTGTACTTCCTCCTTGATTTTGATGGCCATGTCCGGGTGAGTTCTTCTCAACCTTTGTTTTACTGGCGGACATTTTGACCTTAATGGTAGATGATGTTCCACGATGCTGGTATCCAACCCTGGCATGTCCTGGTAGGACCAAGCGAATACATCGGGAAACTTTTTGAGAATCATGGTCAAACTCTCTTTGGCAGTTCGACTGAGCAGTACCCCAATCCTGATCTCTTTTCTCTCTTTTTTCGAACCCAAGTTGATCGTTTCCAACTGCTCTTTGTGAGGTTCAATGGACCTTTCCTCCTGCCTGAGCAGTCGGGAGATCTCTTATGGAATTTCGTCATCAGCTTCTTCTTCAGCCCCAAATACCGGGAACTCAAAGTTGGGAGAAGGCATCGGATCATATGTTTCAATGGGGTTTAAAACAAGCAATCTGCATGACGGGATGATTTGTGTTTAGAAGAGTGTGTGCAGTGTATTTTCTTTGAAAAACTGCTTGTTTTTATTATTGAGTTGTTTTTTAGGATTATCATTTTCTGGAAAATGAAAAGAGAAAACAACAATTAATGCGGAAATTACAGAACGACGTTTATTTTATTTATGAACAAGTCGATTCTTGAAACTACAGCCCTATAAAACAAAACTCAGTTGCTTTGGGCAAAGCGAAGAGGGATATTTACAGAAGGTGAGCCCTATCAAAGCATCTGTTTCACCTGGGCAGGGTGAAAGGTTAAGATAAAGATGGCAATTACTTTTACTTATGAACAATCTTCGGAACATCGACAGCAACCCATTGGCGGCGAACTCCTCGGTGAATCACAAAGTCTGGTACCTTCCTTGATTTGTCTTCAAAAATAACGTTGATTTCTGGCGTAGCAAGATCGTTGGAATCTGTCTCCCAGGCAGAGTTGTCGTATGAGGATTCCTCTATTGTATTTTGCATAGTATTTGTACACTCAGGCAGATCTCCCCATCCAGTTGGCTGGATGTCTTCGAGCCTGATACGAGAGCTTTCAGGAGCAGTGTACTTGACCATATAGTCGTATTTTCCACTTGGTTGTCCCAGGGTGTTCCACGCTTCTTTGGAACTGGAAGAGTCATCTTTCTCGATGAAGTTGACCTCTGGAAAAGCATAGTTGATGAATTCTAGTCCTGCAAACTTTGCAAATTCATTGTTGCTCTGGATATTTTCTGAATGACCTGAGTATTGATCCCATGACATGGTGGGGACGCAGGTATTCTGTTCAATGACGGTCAACTGATTTTCATTGTTCGACTGATTTTCTTGCCCTGAGTTTCCTGGGTACGGTTGCCAAATAGGCAGACCACCCATTGGGCCATAATAGTCGTGGTCAAAGTTGTCCTTCATCAGAGTGTCTTCCTCTAATGAATTTGGCGGAGCACGGCATCCTTCCGGATCACAATCTCCATATGTCATTTCGACGTCTGACCTAGGTATAAATCTCGGACTCTGTGCGGGATAGCAAAATGGCAGTAGGCACCTCTTCCTGAGACATATAACCGTCCTCGTTAAGATAGGACTTCCTTTCTTCATCTGTGTCAAAGGAATCTCCCTTGTTAATAGTGTGTACTTCTTGGGACACTGGGTGAAGGAAACCTCCACTGTGGAAGAAGTTCTGAATGGGATGAAGACTTTCATCGTTAGCAGCTGTCTGGGTGCAGGTTACAAAAAAACCAAGACCCTTCTTTGTTTTGTTATCAGTAAGAATGACAAGTTGTCCCCATCCTTTGGCATTGTTATTCTTGATCACTTCGAGAGCATCTCTATATGAGGAAATAGAGGTTCCTTTCTCTGATTGATTTTCATTGCTCACCGAAAGTGCTTGGAACTGAGTTCCAACAACCTCCTCGAGTTCTACACAAGTAGATAATGACAAGTTACTCACGAGCAAGGCTTGTTCTTCTCAGACCGTGACGAGTTAATCGTTCTTGACGAACTTCAGTTTTTGGTGCAGCGTCGAAGTGACTGCCCCAGCCTGGTGTATCCAAGGTCTTCCTAATAAGCAACTGTATGTTGCCCGGATGTCCATGACCTGGAAAGTGACTTGGAAAGTGTGAGGACCGATAGTTATGGGAAGGTCGACTTCGTCGATAACTGCTTTCTGAGATCCGTCAAACGCTTTGATGATGACCTCACGGCCCCTCATCGGGGGTCCTTTGAATGATAGTCGCATTAAAGTGGACTTCGGCATAACATTGATGGTCGATCCTGTGTCTACCAGTACGCTGGCAAAAGCATCGTCCTGGCAGTTGACTATGATTTTGAGCACGATGTTGTGGCGTTTTCCCTCCTCTGGAAAATCCTCATCACTCAATCCTAAGTTGTTATAGGAAGTGATGTTAGAGATGATGCTATCGAACTGTCGTAGTGACACATCATGTTCCACAAAGGCTTGCTCTAAGACTTTCTGTAGAGCCTCTCTGTGGGCTTCGAAACTGAGTAAAAGTGATAGCACAGAGATCTTTGAAGGAGTTTGTAACAGTTGATCAACAATGCTGTATTCACTCCTTTGGATGAGCGTCAGCATCTCATCGTTGTTTTTTGAAAGGACGGGATCACTGGATTGACCGACCGGTTGATCGGGAACTTTTGTTAGAGGTTCATTTTCTCTGTTAGGTTCTCCAACTCCTCGGTTGAAGATTCGACCGCTCCGTGTTACTCGACTGCTGTCTGTAATATTCACGACGGAGGGTAATGGAATTTCCTTTCCATTCTCAATTATTGTTGCACCGTATTTGTAAGGGATTGCATTATCAGACTTGTACGACACTGGTCCTGGTAGATAAATAACTACAAGAGCCTTCTAATTTATCTAACTATCGTAAGTAACTTCAATCAGTTCCTGGTTAAGAACCTTCGATTCATCAAGTAAAGGGATGATGGCACAAACATCTTTGGTCCTCTCGCGATCAGAGATTACAACAACATTCTTGATCTGGTCAGCGAAATAGTCTGGCGTCCAGTTGATAGACCCCGAAACTGAGTATTGTTGAATCTCTTTGCGGTCCAACTGACCATGAAGGGCTGCTCGCACGAGGTAACATCCTTGGCTATTTTCCGGGCAGACTCTACAGTGTTCATAGTTATGTGGTGGCACCTGGCCACGTTCGCTTTGAATACAGTGTAACCTCACTAGGTCAGTTTCCATAGATCGGACATCCTAACTTTGACGTCGAGTAGGGTTCCCATTAAGCACACTGATTTGTTGCGTGTCTTTATCCATATAGATTGGAAGCCACCAGTGGTTTAATAAGTGTTGCAAAGTTCTTTGAATGAGAGTGCACCCTTGGTTACTCTCACAACATCCTTTACAGCTCAGATAATCGTGAGAAGTGAGAAAACCGAGTTGGACTTGCTTGGCGTGTAACTCCACCAAGCTGGTATTCATCACACGAATATCAAAGATTTGGATCATGTTGATTTGATAAGGATTTATATCATGGTAGTCCTGGATTCATCCAAGATCCATCTGACGCTAGAGGGCCTCTTGTACAAAAGAGCATCCTTGTTTATTTACCGAGCAAGTCAGACAGGAATTGTAATCGTGCCGCGGTAGATTATGATACTGGCTTTGCCTTGAGTGCATTGACACCAAGTTTACATTCATTTCACGGATGTCGTGACTCTGAATGATGTTGGAATTCGTATAAGTCATGTTGACCCCCCGAATTCGATGCTCTTGGATCCACCGGAGATCCAATTGTTCCTGTAGAGCTGATTGCACCACAAAACATCCTTGATTGTCTTTAGAGCAGATATCACACTGGTGATAATTATGAGGTGGCACGTGGCCATATCCACTCTGTCTGTGATGCATCTTGACTAGATTGGTCCTCAATAAGAGTACATCGTGAATTTGATAGCTGTCATTGGACTCTCCCTCTATCAAATTGACAGCAGCTTTCTCGTGTTGAGGCAATGGGTTCGTGAGAACATTCGGGTTCGAATCTTTGAAAGATAAGACCCCGCTCCTAACAAGCTTTTGCATATCGGATTTGAAACTGAGATAGTTTTCTATGTTATGCCCTGGTCCTCCTTGATGGTAAGGACAAGTCTGAACTGCCTTAAACCAAAAAGGTGGATTTTCCAGTACTGTAAGAGGAGACTTAGTTTGGACATGCCCCTTGACCAGTAAAAGTGGAAGTAGTTCTACGTACAACATGGGTATAGAGTCGAACCCTGGTGGTCGTGTTGTACGGTTGTTGTTGTACAGAGGACGAGCCTGCTGAAGAGACTGTTGTGTCCTTTGCTGATATTGTTGTTGATTAGGCTGGCTCTGCGTAACCTGAGGTTGATACGTAGGAACAGGCGCGGGGTTAATAGCAGGCGTTACAGCTGCTACTGGTTGGTAACATCACCTTTGCTTTCCGAGAGAGATATTCCCAATATCCTGCTCTGTTATCTTAGGGAGAGCACTACCGTATCTTTTTTTATTACTTGATGATCCAGCGTCTTTAACCAGACGTCCTTCTCGGACGGCTTCCTCAAGAAGAACTCCCATGCCCACCATCTCGGTGAAATCACTGGGTGAACTGGTGACGATTATGTCGTAGTAAAATGAGCTCAAGGTTTTCAAGAAGATCTTTGTCATCTCTTTTTTCTCAAGAGGTGGACAAATCTGGGCGGCGATTTCAAGCCATCTCTGAGCGTAGTCTTTAAAGGTTTCCTTGTCCTTTGGTGGCATCGATCTGAGTTGATATCTGTCTGGTGCCATGTCCAAATTGTATTTATATTGTTGAACGAAGGCAGCGCCAAGATCTCTGAATGTACCGATCGTCGCGCGGTTTAAACCTATGTATCATTTGAGTGCGGCACCGGTTAAACTATTCTGAAAATAGTGAATCAGCAGCTCCTGGTTCTTTGTCTGAGCTGACATTCGTCGAGCATACATCACTAAATGACTTTGAGGGCAAGAGTTACCCTTGTATTTTTCAAAGTCGGGTACCTGGAACTTGTGCGGAACTTTCACATTCGGGACCAAACAAAGGTCTGCGGCATCCTTTCCAAATAAATCCTGACCGCGAATGGCTTGCAGTTCCTTCTGCATTTCCAGGAACTGTTCCTGGAACTCATTCATTCTGTCGAACATACTTTCGTTCCCACCAGAGAGTATATGTGGAATCTGTTCTTCCGGGATGGTGTTTACCACGGGCGGTGGTATAGTCATCATGGCAGAGACTCTTGGTGCCTCCCGAAGTTTGTAACCTTCAGGAGTTGCTGTCATGCCCCTGGCATCTTCGCTTTCCCAAAGTTTGTAACCTTCAGGCCCAGCGGTTCCTGCTACAGTTTCCGAATCTTCCGTGATCGGCAAAATATATCCTTCTGGGATATAGTTAATAGGCATGCCCCAGGGACGATCTTTCGGCATTTTGTACCTAGGATCAAACTTCTCCACTATGGGCATCGATGTGATCTCTGAGATCACGGTCCTTTGTTGTTGCATTTGAACTTCTGCTAGAGCTTGCATGTCGTTATGAAGCTTTCTCAGATCTTCTTTCAGAGTGTCGATCTCTTCCCTCAACTCTCTTTTCTCTTCCTCGAGATCATCCATCCTTTTCTGACGATTGGCCCTAGTATTATACGAATGAGACAGTTTGACTCTAGAATCCATACGCAAACGTGAGATTCGTAGGTAAGAAGAATGCGTGATGCGAGAATGATGAATGCTATGTAATGATTATATATGTTTTTGTTTATTCAAAGTAAACTTCGAGAATTAGATTGCAAATATCAAACAGTGGGGAAACCCCGTTTTATTGAATTCAAAGGATTGCGGAAATGGAAATACAGTAGATTACAAAGTGCTGAAAAAGGAAATCTAAGCTAATGGGTCCTGAGTCCTCTCTGAGGAGAGCTCAGCTGCTGGTTCTGGTGCTTTCCTTTTCTTTGACCGGGGCTCTTCAGCCGTTGTCGGGTTGTCATTCCTTTGCCAAGCGAAAGGAGCGAGCAAATTCCTTTGGTCATTCTGATTCTCTACAGCAAGTTGCTCTAAAATCTCAATCAGAGCATCCTTTTCTTTTAACAATTGATGTATTTTCCTGCACTCCACATTGAGAATACGATACTTGTTCCTTCAAGACCTCTTCTCCTGTTGAACTTTGCTGAGAGTAACCTGAAGCTTTTCCGTCTCAGACATAAAATAAAGGGCAGAGTCCCTTAATGGAAGAACTTCCTGACGAGGGTAAGGCATCCTCAGCTTGGGAGCTCTAGTTTGTACCCAGTGGAGATAGGGCTCCACCGAGACACAGTATGGTTTTCCTAGAGACTCTCTTCCTTTCCTGTGAACATGTTTCCAAGCATGCACTATTTCCATCTTTAGTGCCCTGTCATTTTCTCCTTCCTTGAAGAAAAGACCTTCCAGATGAGCATTACATGGGACATGCCTCATTGGGTATCCAAATTGACGAAGAACCAATACTGGATGATAATTGATTCCCCCCTTAGTTCCTATAAGGTGTACATTTGGGAAATTTCCACAACGGTCAATGATCCTGATCCCGTCATAGATTCGATTGTACCAATCGATGTAAGAGTTGGTAAGAGACATGATTCTCTGTGACCAACGTAAAGTATTCTTTTGATCCTAAAATGCAGTAGACTTAGGCAAATGAGAAGTGAACCATTTGTATAGCAGGGGTACACAGCGTGTGATCATTCCTCCGCTGTATAAATTCCTTAAGTGTACCGAATGATACGCATCTGCAAGTAAGTTCGGTACAGGGTTGCCAATAAGAAAAATCTTAATGGCGTTGATATCTACGAAGTTATCAATGTTGGGAAACAAAAATAACCCGTAGGTGAGCAATACGAAGATGCTTTCGAAAGTTGACACATTTCCTATACTGGCAAAGTACAAGGCTTTCTTTATCAAGAATTGGGCTGGCAAACCCTGGATGCCACCCTTAGTGGTCATGTGAGTCCTGACTTCTGACTCGTCCAAATAAATTGCTCTTGCGATGGTCTAATCCTTTGGAATTTCTTCTAGTCCAGAAAAGGGAGCCTGATCAGTGATATGTAAATCAGTCAGGTGAGAGTATTCCTCTAGCGTTGGTGCTAGCTGATAATCCGGGAATGTGAAACAGTGATAGACCAGATCGTAAAACTGGATTAGTGTGGACAAGATTCCTTCAATTACATGGACCCTTAACAAGGACAGTAGCCCTCCGTACTTGGCTCTGAAAGCCTCGTGGTTGGTGTTCATTCTCGCTAAACCTCTCAAATCCTCTAACTTTGGAACCTTGAAGGTGTACTTATGAGTTTTCCTTCTATCGAAATCCATTAGCGCAATCTCCTTTCTCTGACATTTGCAATCATTGTCTTAGTTTAATTTGAAAAAGAGAGACTAGAAGAGAAGATTTTTCTTTGTTTTAATGTTTTTTAGATGAATGTATGAATGCAGCACACAAGAACATAGAAAAAACATGGGGTCAAAGGGTCGGTGTCATGAAGTCAAGGCTCTACCCCCCCCCCCCCTCCAAAGGTTTATACTGGTGATTTTTTGTACATGTCCGCAAAATCATTGATCCCTCTTGGGATGACAAGAGCAAGCGGATCGCCAGCGAGCTGATGCATCCTAGAGTGATCTCAGATGAGGGTAGTATCGCGTGATAACTATTTTCGATAGCTTCCGCACTACAAAATAGCTTAAGTCTACTAAAAACCTCAGCTTCTCAGATAACCCAGTCGACCACACTACTTTCAACAACCGGAGTCGTATAGGCAATGTATCTGCAAAGGGAGTCTCCACTGAGTTTGATGGTCGATCGGGGAATCTTAACTGGGATTCACTCCTCGCAAGATTACCTGCATTGCCATCACCTATCTTAGGTGTATACTCAATCTTTCCACATGCGGCATCACACACATTCCCATTAGCAGAAAATAAACACAGATATCAATTAGGAAAAGAAGTATATATATTTGTCTTAATCATCCTAGACCTCTAGTCTTACGATCTTATACAGACAATGACTCCCCAGCAGAGTCGCCATTTCTGTGACACTTTGAGAACTCAGGGTTTTCTACCTAAGATTGTATGAAAGAGGAAAAGGCCCCACGGTGGGCGCCATTTTTATCTGTAGCGCGGTTTTTGTGGTCCTGAGTCACGATCGCTTGGGTACTACAGTTCGATTAATTTTTTATCCTATTGAGCTGATTAAGGAATGGAAATAGATGTCTCCAATTAACCCTGCTTGTGTACTGAGTTTGAACAGCGGTTTGTTAGGTTATAGATGCTATATGGATGTGGGGCCCAATCTTTGGTTATTTTGCTAAGAACACAGTGTCTGGATTATTTGTGAGGTTTTCGATGATGTTTTTAGATTTACTGCTTTTGGGTTGATTTGGTGGAACTACTGGATTTTGGGTTTTTTTTATTAGTATGCTCAAGATTCTTGCAATCTTATGCCTACGTATTCCCGTTTAACGAAACAGGGAAATCAGAGCAATCGTAGTTCCTCCCAGATGGGAGGAAAAAGGTGTTTGGTGTCTTGTTCAAAGCCCCAAACGTGAAGCTAAATGGTTTATTTGTATCTTGTTCAAAGCCCAAGATGTGAAGCTAAAAGGTTTAGGATTAGAGAGAATTTGTCATCTCTAAAGGGGGATATTTGGTCTGTTTATCACAACTTTTGGGTGACTAATTATAAAGGAGAATTAATTTAATTGGGACATGTGGATCCAGCAATGCCATAATTTCCTTTATAGGGGATTTTTAACCTGAAGGAGAACACTTTAACTCAGTGTAGAGAAATGCCATCTTTCCTTAGGAATTTTTCATGCTAAAAGAGGGATAGTGGCGTGGATGTAAATAATCAAGAGGCTTGCCGCTTACAGCAATTAGATGAAGGAAAAGGAGTTGTTGATGTTTGTATACTGTGAGCAAGGCACAAATTTGATGTCAAAAGGTGGATTGGTTCGACCGGGGTTTTCCTTACACAAAGCCTAAGAGGAGGCTATAGAACTAACAAGAGGGTGTTTTTTATATGTCTCATACGAAGCCCGAGATTGAGGCGAAAAGGTTTGTGACCCAACAAGAGGGTCTTTTATACTTAACAAGAGTGTATTTTTATACTCAATAAGAGAGTGTTTTCTATCTCGTACGAAGCCCGACATGGAGGCAAAGGGGGAGGGGGGGTTGACTCAACAAGAGAGTGTTTTATATCTCGTACGAAGCCCGAGATGGAGGCTAAAGGGTGATTGACTCAACAAGAGAGTCCTTTATACTCAACAAGAGAGTGTTTTTTATCTCGTACGAAGCCCGAGATGGAGGCTAAAGGGTGACTCAACAAGAGAGTCTGAAAAGGATAGCTCCATTGGGGAGAATCATTGTACAAAGCCCAAGAGGAGGCTAACTTTCCTGAGGGAATGATCATTATACAAAGCCTAAGAGGAGGCTACCTATGCTGATGACTGTTTCAGTTTAGTGACAGGTCCAGTATGTTGGATAAAAGAGAAAATCAGTTCTTATAAACGGAATGATTAAAGGTACGGTTGTGCTTTGGTACTGATCAGAGGATCAGGGTTATTTCCTGTTCTTTAAGGAAATGGAAAATCCAAAGGGTATTGAGACTGTCCAAGTCTACTGGTGTTTTGAGAAATCGATTCTCAGATAGTGAGTGATCTTTGTATGATGCCCAAGAGAAGGCTGGTATGTCAATGGATGAAGGTCAACTCATTAACAGGTCTGACACTTGACTCAGAAAGACAGCTCTAGCAAATTGATGACTAGGTTATGTTCCTATACCTGTAGAGGTCTCTGGGTCCTTGTACTAAGCCCAAGAGGAGGCATGAGAGCTTTTAAGAAGTCGAAGGGTCCTTGTACAACGCCCAAGAGGAGGTGGAGATGCTTTTTGGAAGCCCGTGGGTCCCTAAACCCCGAAAAGTTCAAGACATGCTATTCACAGAGAATAGATCAAGCCAGGAAAGTCCGAGAATTTGGAAGAAACTCAAGAGATGTTATTCACGGAGAATAGATTAACTCTGGGGAGTAGAGTTTCTTTGACAATTTCTAAGAGTGATAGTCTGAGAAAGGGCTCACCAAGAATGCTGCCTTTCACGTCTCCATATTGTTTAACCCCAAGAGGAGGAAAGACTGTGTCTGGTAATCCTATGGGAATCTAGTTTTGTTTGTATTTAAAAGTGACCAACAGGCTTTACCTAGTGCTAGACGTAGTTGCCGGAAAAAACTCTAAATAGCTATACTAGTATTACACAGTGGATATTTGACGAGTATATAAAAGTTTGTGAATGAAGACTTACAGTGAGCACCCCCATTATACAGTTATATATATATATATATATATATATATATATATATATATATATGAAAGCGGATAAAGAAAGCGGGTAAACACTTACTCGGTTGTAGAGCTTCCATGCTGTTTTGTTAGTTGTTCAACAAAGAAAGCTTTGATAACAATATTATATTCTAAATCAAAGGAAAAAGTGCTTTGAAAAGATTGTTGGGGCTTACAGCTCAAGGAGAGGCCTAAGGTTTAACGATGATTGCACCGCTGTTTTGAAATTGTACAGGGACTTATACAAGTGACTGAGGCCCAAAAAGGTTTTCTGCACAAAGGGATGGGTCTTACACTCTCTCAAGAGGCCCAAAGGTTTATTTTTGTACAAGTGGTGGGTTTACAGCTCAAGGAGAGGCCCAGATGATTTTTGTTTTAACTGGCGATCGCGCCGAGATTTTTGAAAGCACAGTGGGTCTTATACGATGACTGAGGCCCAAATTATTTTGGTTTTCAAAAAGGGTTGGGTCTTACACTCTATTAGAGGCCCAAAGAAATTTAAAGAAAAGAAATGAAGCTTATAACACGAGGGTAAGCCCAAGTTTTAAACTGGCGATCGCGCCGAGATTTTTCTTTTAATGCAGAAGGGCTTATATAATATCTGAGGCCCAAAATTGTTTTGGCTTTCAAAGGGGGTTGGGTCTTACACTCTATTAGAGGCCCAAAGGTTTTTTTTTAAGAAAAGATGAGGGTTGAATTGATCAAAACCCTAATTTGTTTTCAAAATATATTTTAATTGAATAAAAATTCAGTTAAAATGATCAAAATTGTTAAACATGTGTGAAAAACAAATTGTGATCTTGGATTAATGTTTGAAAAATCATGTTTATACCCACAAAATAATTGGAGATCAATTAAGTTTGGAAAATCAAGGGAGAAAAAATATTTCAAATGTTAAAAACAAATAAAACATTAATTCTTTGCAAAAATATCAAATATATGAAATAAATAATATTTTTGGGACTTTTTAGTAAAATAAAATATTTTAACATTTTTGTGGATTATTAAAAAAAAGAATCAACTCAAAATCATTAAAACTCAGAGAGAAATTTATTTTTTGAATCAATTAAATAAAATCACAAAATTCAAATATTTGAATTTCTAAAAAAGGCGCCAAGAACATGGCAAGAACACGCGCCACCCTCTGTTTCTGCAGATTTGCATTTTCTATCTAATCTCACTGAATACTTGATTATATCATATAATCTACATATCAATCTGCTCGTTTTCACCTCGCGGTCATGTCTATGGTCTTTAATTTCATTTATTTTAAGCATGGAATAAGAAATCAAAGAGAAACCTCAAGAACCCTAAAACTTGCATGGAGGTTCAGAAATTCCATACACGATTCAAACAAAGTAATTGATCGAGGGAAAACACTCTATGCATGATTATGAACATACGGCCAAATTATTGTGCAACAAAAAATGCATGGATCATAGAGTTAGAAGAGCTCATGCTTACCTCTTGCAGCTAGTGATCGTGTTTTATGTTAGAGGTGTTACAACTAGGTTCCAATGATGTGGATAGCTTTCCTAGGTGCCAAGTGATGTGCCTGAGTTCTTGGAATGGTTTGAAACAAGCTGGAACTCAAGATGGTATCCCAACTGCAACTTGGTTAAAACCTTGAGCAGTTGGATGGTGATTTTGTGAAATCAGTGTTCCAGATGTTGTTTAAGTGTTTGGATCACTTCTATATGATGTTTATGAGGTGTGTGTGTGTGATTGGTTTGGTTGGAATTGCTCTCAAACTCAAAACCCGATAGTGACTTGCTTTGGAAGGCAAATTTGGAGGTGAGAAGGTGATTTTGAGGAAAGCATCTGTTTGATGGCTTTGGTGTACTCAAACTGATCATAAATGAGCTCTATTTATAGTAGAGCAAGTTTGTTTTGGGAGCAATAGTGATTTGCAACTGCAGTAGAGGGTTGGCCAATGTTGATCAATGAGAATCCAAGTCTCCTCTAGCCATTGACTAGAGGTTAGGGCACAGGCTGCTGGTTCCCTTGGTCTTGGATAAGTCTTGACTGAATTCAGTTGGAAATGGCTCAGTCCATGCCACCTTGGTGCATCCATTAAATGCTCCAAACCAAAATTGGAGTCTTGTCCCTTTTTTAGGCATTTCTAGGAATCTCTTGCCTTTACACGGGACATCGACCAACTCACTCTCTTAGATAAACTCCCCGAACTCTTTCATCTCCACATTCTGAGTACCCATACTCCTTCCTTTTCTCTCCCGGGAATGCATAATTGCATTGAAATCCCCCCCAATACACCACTCCCCATCCGAAAAGGAATCTTTCAAATCCAACAATCTTCTCCAAAGCCTTCTTTTCTCCCCCAAATCACAAGGGGAGTAAACATTAACGATGTAATATATAGAACCTCTCCACACTCCTTTGACCCCTACATAACCATCACCTTTGAAGCTACTAACAACCTCCACACTACTCTCCTTCCAAAGAATAATGAGCCCACCCGACGAACCCAAAGAATTAGAAAACGTCCACCCTATCTCCTCCTTAGACCAAAAGCTTTTAGCTATAGATTCAGTAACCGACTCCAGTTTAGATTCTTGAATTAAGAACATATTCGCTTTCCCTTTCTTGATAATTTGGCTTATTCTCCTCCTTTTCACCAAAGTACCTCCCCCTCTAATGTTAAAAGATCCTATAATCATTTCCAAATCGCTAAATTCGCCTTCTCCCCCTCCTTTCTAAATTTATTAAACTTTTCCATTTCATCAATACGCCTTTTATAATCTTTATTAACATTTTTCTCTATAACCCCTAATTTCAAAATGGCATCCCATAATTTTTCACCGACTGAAGAATCTAAATTATTCTACAATCTAATATTACTCCTGATAATATCTGACTCAGCCGAATTTTCTCCATAATGTTTTGACAGGTTAGACCACTGTCGAGCCCCACAATTAAGATTGAAATAACAGCCAGTGCTTGCAGTGATATTCTTCTTTTTGTTGCCACCTCCTTTATATTTCTCACCAACGCCAACTCCAAGAGACCCGTGTAAGTATTTATACTTCACTTTTTTAATGCAAAAATTCCTCATACCGCTGGGCCCCTCCTGCTTTCCCTCCTCGATATCCTCAGTCTCAGCAGCCCACATTGCTGACTTTTCCCCTTCACAAGACTACATAAAAGATTCTTTATTGTTTTCTGTGCCATGATTAATCTTACACGCATTGCCTTTTAACCTTTTCAAGGAAACCTCAAAAGTGCCTTCCCCTAGAGAGCAGTCTGTTTCCCCCTTTTTCACAGATTTATGAAGCCTATCTGTCACATCCCCCTCTCTCTTGTCACAATCAAACTTAGAATTACACTTCACCTCCTTTTTGTATCCTCCCTCCACCATCTTCCCCATCTCCTCTGTCCAAGATTGCCAGACTTCCATACATTCGTCGTCTTCCTCATCAATATCCTTCACTTTTATATTCCAATCCAAAACAGAATCAGAGGACTCCGACTCTGTTTTGTTAGCTGTGGTTGGATTAGTGTCTAAGCGAACGGGATCAAAGGTGTCCTCTCTCGCAAATAAAGTGAACTTCTTGTCATCAATCTCTACCATAATCCTTTCCTGTAACTTAAAATCTGCAGATACTCTAACCATAATCCTTGCAATATCTTTGATAGTACCATTCAAGGAGTTTTCGTCAGCACAAATGTACTGACCAAAGACACTCGATAACTTTTCAAAGAAATCCACACACCACGCGTGGCATGGAATTCCATACACTCTAATCCAAACAACCCTCTCATCATCTACATCTTCTTCTTCCCACTTCCTTAAACCTGTAAACCATTGCTTCCACCACGAAGCACATTCTTCCACGAAATCAGCAATAGCTCCATCTTCAACCTCCTCCAACAAACACATTTTCGAACCCAAAGGAGTCACCTTGAACGCGAAAAGCCATTCGCATTTGAAACCTCTCTGGACATTGTAAGCCATTCCCGGAAAGATGGCGGTTCCAACATATGCTTTCTTTAACCTACTTTTAACCTCCTCATCGGAAGTAAACTGCACCACCACTTCTTGAAAAGCACCTTCCGACCTACTTCGCACAACCTCTGCAAAAGAAACATTCCTATCCATACTTCTCGACACCGAGTCACCCTTAGTATTCTGCCCAGAATGTTGACCAGAAGCTTCATAAGTTCTAACCTCAAAATGAGCTTTCTTGTTTCTCCCAACTCCCCTCTCATACCTTGGCGGGTTCGCATGAATCTTTTTACCATCTATCATAACATTGTCAAGCTTCACCCCTAACATTCTGATATCATCCACCTCTTTGAATCTCACAAAACCGAACCGTTTGCCATGTTTGTTTCGCCTAGATGATATCAATACCTCCACAATATTTTCTATGCACCCAAAAAGAACAAAGATATCCCTAGAAGAAATGCGATCAGGAATCTCTGAGAAGAAAAAAAAGTTAGTACCTTTTAGCTCCAATACGCTGAGACCTTTCCCAAACGGGAAAATGTCCCATCTTCCAACCTTTTCCAAACACGGGTGAAGAGAGAAGGCTTCTCTCTCTAAGTTTGGGTGTTTTTTTTTTTAAATCGGAATAGTATTATGTCCGACTAACTAACAAAGATCTGCGGTAGACTTATATAGGTTTATCGTAGCTTATATATTTTTTAAAGTAGAAAATACATAAATTTTTTATAAGTTTATTTAGTTTAAAGGATTAGACTTTTAGGCTATAAAAATCACATTTTAAGCTTATTAACCCAACCTATTTAAATAAATATGAATATTATATTATAATTATTATATTGTATTTTGTATTCTAAATTAAAATATAAAGAAAAAATTTAGTTATTTTGAAGAATTTATAAAAATAATACGAAAATATCTCATGAACAGTATTATATGTTATTTTCATAAATTCTCTTAAATAGTCGGTCTTAAAAACATTATGCTAATAAATAAAGTCAGGAGCAAATAAACTTTTAGTCTCATTAATCTTTTTAATTGTTTAGTTTAATTAAACATTATTTGAATTGCTTATTTATATAGGTTTATTTAAAAATTATTTGAATTGCTTATTAACATGTGTTTAAATGAAATGAACTTTTAACTAGACTAAGAGATGAACCAATCTTTCAAAATTGTCACACTCAATCCTAAAAATAAGCTTATAGACTACATGAAAAACTTATGTTTTTGTACAACCTATTTCCACTTCTAAATATTATTATGCGATAAAATGAAGGAAAGAAAAAAATGTATGCATTTTGTTTTGTTTGATAATTTTGTTGTCAAAATTAGAGTGAAATGTGAATATTTTTATATATTTTAAAAGCGGATAAAATAATTCTTAGTCATTACATTTTAAAAATGTAGTATTTATAGTTGTTTCTACTTTATACTTATATGGGTATCTTTAATCGGTTAATCAATAGATTTTGAGTTTTCAAAAATATTCATAAAAACAATATTTTATATATATATATATATATATATATATATATATATATATATATATATATATATATATATATATATATATATATATATATATATATATATATATATATATATATATATATATATATGTATGTATGTATTTTTTTTAAATTGTAATTTGCTTAAAATTATTTTATCCTTTTTTAAAAATTGTTCTGTTAAGGAATCAAAGTTTATCAGTAAGTAAGATGAGTGAGTGAAGTTTGAATTTGAATTGTATACTTGAAGAATGACGCTGTTTCCCTTTATATAGTGGGGTGGTTGTAACAACCCGTTATTCTTCAGGCGTAGAATTTGAGAGTTGTTGGATGTATCTCGGTCCTAGATCTTCTACACTTTTCCCCATAATAACACTCCTACGATATAAGAGAATTGGCAAACTATTTCCCTCTCTGGGTCATGGTTGTTGAACCTTCTAGTTGGCTCATAATAATTGCCCCCTAAGCCCTTGTTTGTGCTTGGTAGAAAGATGGATTTTGTCATATTCTCCCTTTCGTGTTGGCCACATCGCGACTTGAATGGAAATCCAAGACGTGACATTGATGTCCTTGAGAACTCGTACCTTAAATATGCATCATGCTACAAATGTTCTTTCATCGGTTCTATGATAATGATCTTTGAAAATTGAAATGATGTAGTGTCTTCCTGAGGAGATCTAGAGCATTGATAATGCTTATTACTTTTTGGTAAGTCATCAGGCTATATCTGAAGAGTCAATTCTGCAGTTTCATGAGACATTACATTTTCTTATTTATCATCAATATTTCTACAACATACTATTTTTCTATAACTGAAGTAAGTAGGGTCTATCATGAGTCAAAATTAAAAATGAAGATGATTGTGCTTCTTTGATTGATCTTGTCAATTCAATAATTGTCTTTACCTTTGCTCGAGAAGGTAGTATTGATAAGGCCTTTAGAGATGTAGGTCCTTCTTCATATTGCGGTGTACTAACCCTTGAGGAATAAAAATATGATTTGCAGTGAGTATGGTGGATGCACCATTTCTTTCTATGAGTGAACATTTTTTATCCTGAGTCTTCGTTTTCCATTCAGCAACTTCGAAATAGAGGTTTTAAACAACTTGATGATCACTCCTTCACACTTGAATCCCATGAGTTAGGCATATATTAAATTCTTATAGTACTTATGCAAATATCAGGTGGAAAGCCTTATTTGTCTCCTTTCTTCCATCTTTTCATAGTACAATGTAGTTTAGTAAGCCAAACACAGGACCAAGTCTTGATTACTTTGGTGCGTGTTACTCATTGTTTCAAAGTGTTTTTTAAGAGCATGAAGAATTTTGAAAATCAATTCTTCTTGGTTTTTCATATCTACAAAGAGGCCCATGTGATAGTATGTACCATAGGGATTTGACAAAAGACACGTGTATCAGTATGTTTCATATGTACAAAAACAAAGGTCATTTCTTGACGGGGAATGGATTATACATCTACAAGGAGAGTGATCAGTCCCAGGAGGAGCTTTATCTGAAGAAACGATTGGTCACCTTCATCAAAGATTTGGTCTATGTTGGGGGTGTCACTCCTAGGAATGAAACTTCAAGGAAACGTTTGAAATACCTGTTGAAACCCTTCTACTGATGGACACTTGTACCTAGGAGGAAAGGAAGGTTATTTTTGGTGAATTTTTTTATACTTTTGCCCTTACCGCTAGTTTGGATGTTTGTAATGCTATTAACTTTGGTATTCTTTATTTCCATATTCAATGAAGGGAGAGGAAGAAATCTACCAACTAAGACGGGGACTTCGAGTCGCCCCATTTGTTATTGGTCCTTTATACACTTCAATGTTGGTCAATGTTCCTCCTTCAGTTGGGATGTTGAGGATTCTTCCTCTTCCCTCTAAACCGAATTCTTAAAGTGAAACCTTCTCAGTGCTTGCTAAAGGTGTTGGTATCCTTAGTAATTCTCCATGCATGTCGTGTATGCCATGTACTCAGGCTCCTGTCTTCTTAGCTAGACCGGGACCCCGTACTCTGAAAAAAATCAGGCATCTACATTGGAGGAGAATTTCTCTTGCCTTGCCAACCTTGTAACTATGAGATTCAATCTAAGAAGGGGTGAATTAGGATTGCTCTATTTTTCTCATTTTTTTGCAACAATTCTTAACTTATTATTTTATTGGAAATTTATGAGTCTGATACGTTCTTAGGATGAGTTTAAAGCACAAAATTAAAGTGCATGAAAATAAAACAACACAAGGAAATTATACTAGTTCCTCTTATAAAAAAAGGTAGATCTAGTCCCTCTTCTTCTTAGAGGATATTTTAATATGTTTATATCTTTGTACAAGTCTCACAATAAGACCTCTTTTACAATCTTCTAACACATACACAAGAAATAACAATACTTCCTAGATTACACAACAAACACAAAACCCTATGGTGGACTTTGAATCACCCCAATTCAAAGAAACTTTTTCAACAACACCAAACATTATGATAGACTTTGAATCACGCAAATTCAAAGAACCTTTTTCATCAACACCGCACACATACATGCGCGCGCACGCACACACACACACACACACACACACATACCTTAAGTGACATTATAAATGAGAGAACTAACACACTTATCACCTTAAGGTTTTTGGAGAATATATGGTGTGTCTCTCACAACGTGTGTTGCTCATAAAGAAAAAAGCCACATGAATGTAAATGCTCCCTCATGTTGACCCCTAAATTAATGTCTCAACATTTATGTCATAGCTTGGTTCGAGTGAGGGACCGACTTCCTTGTGTCGAAAGTACTCTCCATAAGTGGTGGGTAGGAGATGTCCAGTTGAAGAGTGTCAACGGAGGTTAAAATGTATGTGAATAAAATATATTCTTCTTTAGGGGGTAGCATTGTGGATAGACTCGCATTTGAGGAAGGGTGTTAATAAAAAGAAAGTGTGAGTTAAAAATTGTTTAGACAAAAAGTGTGAGAAAGTCGCACATTGATTAGAAAAGTTTAGATTGAGCACTTTATAAATTAGATAACCCACACACTTATCATCTTAAGGTTTTAGGTGAATATGTGGTGTGTCTCTCACATTGTGTGTTGCTCATAAAGAAAAAATCCCCATGAATGTAGATGCTCTCTCATGAGAGAACCCACACCTTAAGGTTTTGGATTAATATTTTGTATTAAAAGAGATTTCAATCCTCTTTTTATTAAGTAAGGGACTGACATATCCTATCGGTATGACGTTGCTTGACAAGATCATTGTGTGATAGCGAAAATAATTGAGTATTTGTTTAAATATTTTAAAACTCTTATACTAATAATTCAACTATTATTCTCTATCAAATGGGAGAATTTAACATGTCAATTATATATAAACAAATATTATTTTTAATACAATATTATTTTATAAAAACTTATATTGAGGATATTATAGTCTTATATTATTGATGAAAGTTTACCACTACTTTTGTTATATCCTCAATATTATTAAAAATAAATAAATTATTTTTTCTCTACGATATAACATAATATGTTTCTCAAATATGTGTGATTATAATTGTAGCACTTGAATTTCGAGTGAGTTATCAAGAGTTTTATATAATCCTATATTTAAAAGTATAGGGATTTTATCTCACTCAAATAATGGTAAATCTTTTATATGACCATCATACTCTTTCATGTGAAATTATATAAATAATGATATATTTTATTACGTGCAAAATATGTGGTTGAGTTTGCAAAACTTCTATTGATAATATACTATACAACCACGACTATATATTGTTTTGCACTTAAAATAAAATAAGTATCCTATTGTTTAAATATTATATCATTGGAGTATTTAATATTAGTAGACTCTAATAAGTTCTTATCTTAACACTACTACAAATAACACATTTAAACTCGGACGCAAAGTTTATTTAACCTTAGTTACATAGGCAAGGTAACAAAGAGCGTCATGAAAACCCCCCACTTACCTCTAGGTTTTAGAATAATTGGGAGGATAGTTGAAATGGTCAGTGGATTGATCCCCAACAATAGCTTTTTTTATATTTTCAAAACTAGTGCCACTTATCAATGATCAATACCGAGGGAAAAGATAATTTTTTTTAATACTCAATACATTGTTTACACATAATATTAATAATTTAATTTGTTTACAAAATACATTGTTTACACGAAATATTAAAGTAAAGTATATAACAAATTTTGAACATGATTCATCGTCATCGATGTTGGTGAAAAATAAATGTTGGATATCTTAGTGAAGAACAAGTGTTGGATCCTCGTTTAATTGAATCTTGGGGAAGATCAAATGCTGGGTATTTTATATATTTGTTTCTGATATAAAACAGAGAAAATGTTAGATAAATAAAATAAATATTTTGTTATATGATTATTTGAGAACACAAAACTGAACTTATTCTGGACTGGGCCGGCACCTGCCCATCAGTCGGGCAGGCCCAACCCAATATCATGCTACGCAGCCCATTAAGGCCAAATCCTCTTCCTCGTCAGGCACGACCATATCCCATCATCGTCGAGCAGACACTATAAGGACCGGGGAGAGAACGAGCATCCTCCCTGCGTTTCTCCATGTGCTCCTCCAGCGGGGACACGTCATCAGGTAACTACCCACTTCCGAAAGAGTCGGTCTGCCTATTTTACGGAGATCTCAGGATAGTTACCTTAAGGCAAAGACCACGTGCTGGTCTTCCCTATGCCACGTAAGCCCTGGCAGTTATCTGCATTGGGACTAGCAATCCAACCCAGTGCAGACGACCGTTGGCCCAGCGATGGGGTACAATATAAATACCGGGTCAGGTATTTTATTCTCATTCTCACTCTCACTTTCTGTACTTGCTTGCTACATTCCTAACTTTGGCATCGGAGTACCTTGTAGGTACACCCCCTCACTGTCTCATCACCACCGGAGTAGCAGAGCTCACGACGTTTGCTGGCCACTAATCTACTTTCTGATCAGGTACGATCAGTGGCGTCGTCTGTGGGAAACCTTTGGTTCCCTATTTTTCTCCTTGTAAAACCAAAGCAACTTCCATTTTCTGACAATCATGATGTTATACCCCAAATTTGTCCTACCTGTTTATAGTTTCATCTGTACATTTTAACCATTATTCAAAAAATCCAAAAAAATATGTTGTTTTCTTGTTGCCTAAGTCCAAGGTTCTTGCAAGGGAATCAAGGTCAGGATATGCATGATTTGAATGGTGTATGTCCAGAGTTTCAACTAGGGTTTCTGTGAGAATTCAAGTTGTTTGTGAATTAGGTTATCAGTTTATAATAGGTCGAGTACTTCATCAATGGTCGGTTCCTTTTAAGTAGGGTTTATGCAGTATGTTGAGGTTCACACTTCAAGACATGGCTTTTAATTCAAGGATATTGGTCAAAGAATGTGGAGTTTTTTTTTTCTTCACTATTCAAATGTCAAGGACGGGTATGGGCGATCTCATAAGCTTTTGGCAAGACGGGATTAAGATTATTCAACTATAAAGGATGCCTAAGCTTTGTTTTCCAAATCCAAGACATGATTTAATTTGGTTCAAGTGTTATGATCCAATTTTGTTCTAGGCCATGTTTTTATAAGCCATGGGTGGATTGCCTCAAGATTAACCTCACCCATAAAATCATTCATTTCCAAGGTAGAATTAATTGGTGATTCAAAGCCATGAAGGTCAAAGATTTAGCAAGTCATGAAAAGTGTTACGAAATGTGCTGAAGTTTCAAGACATGTTGGAATTATAGCAAGGTGTATGGTTAGACAATTAAAGCCATCTCATAATCAATTACAACACACCAATTCACATCACGACATGTCTACATACAGTGGAATTTAAACATAAGAAGCAAAAAGAAAAACGTTACAAAAAAAAGAGCGACACGGCTCATGAAACCCGACATATGACTAAGCTTTCCAAACAAAAAAAAACATCCTCACCTTGCCAATTCACCAAACCCTCACTGTAAAATACGCCGTGATTCATACACCACCACATCATGAACCATCAAGCCAATATCTATTCCAAAGCAACCCCCACAAACCGATTTTCAAAACCGTTCCACATAATATCCAACCTGTACTATACATGATGCCGCACCACAACACGCATCCTATACCATCCCCAATACATTCACCATGATTCGCACCAAAACCGCAATCGAATAATAACCTTTCAACCACAAACGACTACGAAAAGATCAAACCTGTACGCACAAATCACAACTAATTTGTACAAAGATTCCAGCTCACCAATCTCTTTTGATTTCCTATTTCACCCTCCAATTCTTCCCTATAAAAACCCTGCATCTCTTCCTCCATTCTTGAAGCTCTCAGCCCAAGGACCCCTGTCAAATTCTCCGCTCAACTTCACCTTCACAAACCTTCAAATCATTCTTGTTGTACCCCAAATTTTACCCCTTAGATGTCATATTTTTCTTGCACCCGCATTTAGACCTCAATCATGTGTGCATTGTTAACTAACCATTTCTTTTTGCAAGTTGTCTATTTTTATTACGGAAGATAGGGTTTACATAAAGAGGACAAGGTCTCCCTAAGACATCTTTTGGCCAAATGCAACCATTTGAATCTACATGCATCCAAGAAAACTTTTTCGACAAGAAATCAAAAGTTTCGCCAAGACAAGTCAACCATTGCCTTTCATGCCAAGCAAAGTGTTATCCCATGTGATAACAAACATCCTTGGAATCCATTTTTGAGCCTTAAAGATTTTTTTCTCAAGTGCAAGAATTTTTCATGGAGATAAATATTCATCAAGGTGTAACATATCAAAGTGGTGCCATGGGAGGATTTAATGTTGCAATTTCCTAAGTTTGTTCCCGTGACATCTCTTTTTGTTCATGGACATATGGTTTGTCTCAAATTTCTATTGGGCCCAAAATGTGTCATTTGGATCAAAGGCTTTAAAGTTGTGAGAATTCAAAATGGTGATCCCGTATGGTTTAAGCAGTAAGGCCTTGTGCATTTGGTTTAGTCCATGTGCCATTTGTTAGTTGGAAAAATCTGAGGAAGTTTGCTTGTAAAACAATTTTCGTAAGGTCACCAAATATTACCTTTTTGAGCCTACTCTCTCCTGACGAAGCCAAAAGTTTTATGGGCTCCCATAGTGGATTAGTGACACAAGGTGGCTCAGCACAAGAGGCCTGCATTCGTGAGCGGAGAATCCGTATTTTCAATTCAAATTGTTACTCCTTTTTTGCTTTCTTTCTTATGGCACATTAAAAAGAGGTTTTGGAATAACCATTAAAAAATGAAAATAACAGACTACACCACCACCTCCTCCGCTACACTTGTCCAGTATGATGATCTCCAAGGATTGACCAAGATCAACGGCTAAGGGTAGAGATACACAAACCCTAATTTTTTTCTCCCGTGGACAAACCAATTATCCACTGTATCACCAATACCCGGATCAACTTGCTTTACCTATAAAAGGAGATCACTTCTCCGTTGTTCAAACACACCAGAAATTGCCAAGAAATTTCTCTCTCCTTCTCCCTTCTATAGTCTTGCAAGTAACACTCAAAAGCTTGCAAGAAATCCACCATTTCCGTTTCCTCTGTAACACACAGAAACACCACAACAAACACTCCAAGAAAAATACCAAGAAGCTCATCAAAACCTCTTCACTTTTCCATTCCTTGAGTTCTGCAAGTAACCATAGTCTTGCAAGAAACTTATCCTTTTTATACCCTCTGTAAACACCTCAAACCTCCATTATCTTAAACCACCAAAGCTCGTGTTTCTTTCTGAGAGGTTGGTTCTGTAGCGGTTGAGAGAGGAAAGCTTATTCACCACTTCCAGAAACACTCGCCTGTGAAGAAGCAGTGGACTTTCTCCACTAGGTATCACTCTATCTCACTCTATTTTTTGTACATGATGATCATATGTTTCATGTTTGCACCATACCGTTTCATATTTGTTATTCCATCACTGTCTGATTCTGTGATCATTTTGCTCCATGTTGATTATCATGCTGTTATGTTCATTATTATTATCTGGGTATTACATGTTGCTGTGATGAAATCAATAACATATTAGTTTTGTGTTGTTAATCGTTCACTGGATTTGTGTTGGGTTTAATGGAAAACTGAACAAGAAATAAAAGAAGTTTGTGGTGGCACTCGCCACGTTAAAATATGGCGTCCGCCACCCTTTTTTTAAAAAAAGGAAAATATAATAAAATGAGATGTCCTGTGCAAAGGAATATTAAAAAAACCCCACCACGTAATAAAAAGAAAGAAAAAATATAATGACACACAAGGGGTGGCAAGCCACACCCTCACACCATTGTTCCTTTGTTTTAATTTTGTTTTTTTATTTTACTTCACATTTCCAGTTCATCTTGGAAAAATACAATGAAAAATAATAAAGATAAAATGTACATAACCTCATTTCTAATCTTTAGACTTTTTTTTGTAAAGAAAATCAATCTTTTTTTTCTTGAAAATGTTAAAGGATTTTTCTGTTGGAATATTCTGTAACTTGTGAGTTTTGTTTACAAATTGCTTCCTGGCTGTATCATGAGAATGTTGTCCTGATTTTTTTGGCTTCTGATTGTTAAGATTGCATAATTCCAAATACATTTGCTTTCAAACCATGAAAATTCTCTTTTCTGCCACACCTGGTTTATTTTGTATGATCACTGATTTTAAAATGAGTTACTTTGGAAGTATGATGTGATTCATGAAACTTTGTTTCCCTGACTTTAACAAACCCTACCATGAGAATGTTGTTTATTTTTGTTCTCTGTTGAAGTCACATGATTTAAATCCATTTGTTTCTGGTGTTTTCCATGCCATGCTCATGTGACTACTGATTTTGAATTGAGTTTTCTATGAAATGAATTTGATTTGTAAAGTTTTGTTCCTGACTTTAACAAAGTCTTACCATGCAATGTTGTTTGTTTTGCTCTCTATTGATAAATTGCATAACTCCAAATGCATTTGGTTCAAATTATGAATGCTTTCTCTGCCATAATTGTCACAGTTACATGATCTCTTGTACTTACTGTTTTCTATGTCCACATTTAAGAATTCACTTCATGTGTTGATTAAATGCTCACTGTTTGGAATTATTAAACTCAATATGTTTCACATATTTTAACTCTTTGTAACTCTTATTTATAAGATGTTATTTCCCCCTTCCTTCCAAAGGAAAAGTTTTTCTATAGATTTCAAGATCATAGAAAGCTCATTGCTACCTTGGACCTCATAGTCTTAGGCAACCATCCCTCATTGACCTCATAGTCAATAGGACCCCCTCTTGACCTCATAGTCATAGAGCAACCTATTCAACCTTGACCTCATAGTCATAGGTAAAACCTTGGCCTCATAGCAATTTTCCAACCTTGACCTCATAGTCAAAGTCTCTCTATTGACCTCATAGTCATAGAAAGCTCATTACCTTCCTTTGACCTCATAGTCATAGGATTCCCTCTTGACCTCATAGTCATAGGGCCATCTTTAACCTCTGACCTCATAGTCATAGGTAACCTTTGACCTCATAGTCATAGGTAGCTCTTGACCTCATAGTCATTAGCAACATCTTCAACCTTTGACCTCATAGTCATATGTAGCTCTTGACCTCATAGTTATTAGCAACATCTTCAACCTTTGACCTCATAGTCATAGGTAGCTCTTGACGTCATAGTCATTAGGAACATCTTCAACCTTTGACCTCATAGTCACAGGTAACCCTTGACCTCATATTCATTAGCAACATCTTTACCTTACCCTTAGCAAACAAACATAACATAACACAAGCTAAACAAGAGGTTCCTGTAGAGTACTACAGATATTAAGGGTGCTAATACCTTCCCTTAGTATAACCAACCCCCGAACCTTAAGATCTCCCCCCCCCCTTAGGTTTTTTTTTTATCTTGAACCTTTCCTTTGGATAAATCAAAGTCGGTTGTAAAAGAAATGCGATGCAAGTTAATTAATAGCTTGTTATCCGATTTTCACCGAAACAGAAATGGCGACTTCACTAGGGAAGAATATTTTTTAGGGTTAAGCCTACCTTGTTTTGCTTATGTTATTTATGTTTGCTTACTATATTTGTACATATATCTGTATATTTGTTTGGTTCCTTTTGTGGGCATGGTACCGTTGAGTGGTGAGATAAGTCCTAACCCGGACTTGAGAGCACAAATATGATAGGATCGTGGTGTAATCAATAGTCAGTTGTTGGGAGTAGTCCTAACAATTTATGGCATATGATGACCACACTCAGATGAGGCCCTTTGGGATTGTTGATGTCTGATGTGAGCAGTCGCATTGATATTACTTTTTCAATTGGGAGCAGGGATTCTGAGGACCGTAGTTACCTTCACCTCACTTGGCCTTTTAGGATGTAGTGTGGTGACTATGAGGGAGCCAGTCCCAAGTAGTTGTCACGCGATACTACACTCAGACGAGTTTATCTTGAGAATATTATTAACCAGCGTGAGTAGTCATGCAAGCCGATAATATCTGAAGGATTTACTTAGACTCTGGGAACTTTTAGAACCTTGTTCTACAGTTAATAAACCCACAGTACACACCCATTGGGATGGGTAGACCATGGCTCCACTCATGTGACTTCTAAACCTAAGACTCATGCGTTGTGTTGTGTACATATATCTGTGTATATTTACCCATGTTTGTGCATTGCATACATCTCATTTGCATCCATTGTTGGTTTCAAGGAATTTAGACATTCATTTCCTTTTCAAAACAGCAATAGAGCTTGGATCCTAAAAAACAAAAACTTCTTCAGTTTTTCCACAAAATTTTTGCAACTTTCCTTTGAGTTCCTTGAAACCACGTGGCTTGTATTCGCATTCCATGCGCATTCGCACCTCATTTGCATTTCTCGGTCCTGAGTCTCTCCCTCTATGTCTGAAGGATACCCAGCCCACGTTCTGGACCAATGGCGACAATGAATGAAGTTCTGAAGAACCAAGAAGATTTGAAAGAAGAGGTCAGAATCCTCAAATGCCAGATGAATTGGGTTCTGAAAACTTTGCAAGCTCTGATGAAAAAAGAGGAGCACGTTCCCCCTGTCACTCCAAGAGAGGTTGTCAGTTCATCGCCTCTTGTGGATTCTCCGAAGTATCAAGGGCCAGACCACCGTCAACCACGCCAGCATGTACGACCAAGGCCAAGAAAGCCAGAAAGAAATTTCACTCAGCTACCAATGTCATACAGTCAATTACTGCCAGTTTTGATCAAAGGAGGATTGATAGTGCCAAAAGAATTAAAGCCAGTACCATTTCCGTATCCACCAGGCTTTGACGCCAATGCTCGATGTGACTACCATGCTGGGGCAGAGGGGCATTCGACTGAAGACTGTAAGGTGCTCCCGAGTAAAATTCAGAACCTGTTAGACTCTGAGAGGATCTCATTCACGCCTCAAGGCATTCAAATCAACGATCCTTTACCATCTCGGTTGGTTCTCCCATGCTGATGAGCTGTCTTTGGAGAAACTTCATACCAGCCAGTATTTGACCTTGGTCCTGCACCAGAATGTAATTGTCATCAGGTGTCCACCGAAAGGGTGTCTCAGCCTCCAACTGTTGTTTCTCCTCACCAAGGTAAAAAGAGGTGCTCTATCAAAAAGGGTAAGGTTCACTACACACCTATCCCGGTGCCACTAAGAAAACTGTTCCCACTGCTAATTCAAAACAAGTTGGTGACTCCTCAACCTTACAACTCTGTGCCAGGACCTTGGCACAATGCAAATCTGACTTGCGACTTTCATAAACGGGCTGAAGGACACAGTTTGGATGGTTGCCTGATCGTAGAAGCTACTGTGCAAAATCTGATCCACAACAAGGATCTGATTTTTGAAGAAGATCGTCCAGAGATTGAATGCAAAATCCGCACTGGGACGATGGGACATCCTATTGAAGAATGTAAAGAGTTCAAAACAAGACTGTTAAACCTGCTAAGAACACTGCAACCTCAAGAAGGTGCATCAGATGTCAATGTCTCAATTTCTGAAGCAAAAGGCAAAAGACTTGCAAGGCCTCTCAAGATTCTGTATCACAAGGAACTAGTGATTCTATATCACAAGGTTTTCATGGAAAATATTTTCACAAGAAAGTGAACAAGATATCTAGTGGTGGATGTAGATAGTTTCTTGTGGATTGATGTGTTAGCAATATCTTGAGAATATTTAAAACAAAAGGACTTTCTCGTCGGTTTTATAAAAAACGAGGTAATATATTACTTGCGAAAAATGTTGAATGATAAATAATTGAAAGTAACATGTCTTATTTCCTTTTTAAATTTTTTACCATTCACCATTTTTTGTACTGCAATTGCTTACAATTTACAACATGTTTAGGAATAAATTTGTCAATATTGTCAATTAAGGAAAACAATAGATTATGGAGTGTTTTCTTTAATTGTTAACATAGAAAGGTTATTCCAAAAATAAAACAACAACATCAACGTCATTATGTGAGATAGATTGCAAGAGCAGAAAAAATGTTATGTTCGAGATAGAAGAACATTGAAGATTTTTTTGCATTGCAATCCATCCCAAAGAATGATGCATACAAGTTTGGAGCGGCTATATATAAGTTAGGTTTAGGATAAAATCTGATTAACGAGTACTTTTATAGTAAAATCTGATTATCTAATCCCTCGGTTATTAAAGAAAACCGAAGGAATAGATCATTAATTTAAAAATAAAAAATAAAACAAAAAGAAAGGCACCACTTTTAACGAAATAAAAACATAAACTGCATTTGATGAGATTCAAAGCATGTCATAAATTCTTTTTCCCCTTGATTATATTTAGAAACCGAGGGAATATGTGGTACTTATTTTAAAAAAAAAAAAAAATATGGTGCACCTTGACATTATATCTCAGTTTTTTGTTGGGTGAGGTGAAAGGATTGTCATGAAATGTATTATTTGTAGTAGTGTAATTATATATGTTGGATCAGTGAGAGTGTATGTGTACAAAATCATATAATCTAAAAAAAATTAGATTATTATTCTCATATTATCATATATTCTTGCGTGCACTATAAAATATGACACATTCTTATAAGACTTCAAAATATTCAATAACTCTAAGAATTCTTATTTTATTATACCGTGGTAAATATTATTCTCTTAATTTCATGATACATTATAATTTGAAGTTTAGGTCGATATTGAAAAGACACAATAATTCTTTAGCATGCAAGAATATTGTGTTATTCCATCTTCAACATCCACACTCTTGAGGTTATAAATACTAAAGTACAAGTATAATATCAATACTCATATCGAGTATGATATTGTCTCATGAATGTACTTATGATTAAATGTAATTACTCTCTTAATAAGTGACGCATATATGTAATTACTATTCTTAGACCTATGTGGGTATTCTATGAACTATAATTTAAAAACTCATTAACATAATCACTTCCCAAAGACATATACACATGAGTAATAAGTCTTACGATATTTTAGATTAGTGAAAGTTTATCAATAGCATTTTCTTATGCTTGAGTCATTCTTTAAAAACATATTTTTCTTAACTTAAATACGTTAATCTCAATTCATCATTATTTATATAAAATGTGAGTTTTTAGCATGTATGATTTGTTTTTCCTATCAAATACAATTTCTAGAACGTTGAAACTTACTTCTATTTTGATTGATTAGTGATCGTACCTGATCAGAAAGTAGATTAGTGGCCAGGAAACGTCGTGAGCTCCGCTACTCCATTGGTGATGAGACGGTGGGGGGTGTACCTGCAAGGTACTCCGATGCCAAAGACAGGAATAGAGCAAGTAAGTACAGAAAGTGAGAGTAAGAATGGGAATAGAATAATTGACCCTCTCGTGAGAGAGGGTGTTTATATTGTGCCCCCAGCGTTGGGCCAACGGTCGTCTACACTGGGTTGGATTACTAGGCCCAATGCAAATAACTTCTAGAGCTTACGTGGCATAAGGAAGACCAGCACATGGCCTTCGCCCTGGGGTAATTGTCCCGAGATCTCTGGAAAGTGGGCAAACCGACTCTTTCGGAAGTGGGTAGTTACCTGATGACGTGTCCCCGTAGGAGGAGCATGGGGATAAATGAGGGGAGGATGTTTGTTCTCTCCTCGGTCCTTATAGTGTATGCTCGACGATGATGGGATCTGGTCGTGCCTGACGAGGAAGTGGATTGGGCCTTAATGGGTTGCGTTGCATAATATTGGGTTGGGCCTGCCCGACTGATGGGCAGGCACCGACCCAGTCCAGAACAGGAGCCCCCCAAGTCTTTGCTCCGAAGTGTCGGAGTGATGACTTAAGAGGCAGCCCATTCTCCGGGGACTGGTTTAGTAGGGCAGCATGCCCGAAGTGCCAAGCTGATTGAAAATGTAGGCGGTCAGGCGCAAGGATGTTCGCCGGGCAGGACACACGAGGATTGATGTTCTTCTGTCATTCGAAAGGTTACTTATGGTCGACTCCACGGGGAGATGAAAGGATACGGACACGCTTATCCCGCAGGCACACAAGGAAGCGAAACGACGTGCGCAGGGCCTCGAGTGCCACGTGTCACTCGTCATCAATGCCTAGGGCGGCTAGGATCCTAGGCACTTGGATGTCTCGAGTCCTGTGACGGTTCTATAAATAAAGTCAGGGCCATGCCATTTGCGCGTTTCCACTCTCTCCGCTCACCACTCTCTCTCTTTGTTTTTAACTTCCGTCGTTGTCCTTCCACCGTACGCCGCAGCACCGGAGATTCTCAACTGCCATTTCAAGTAAGTTTCTGGCTCCTTCTTTCTGATTTATTTTTTCTACGGTGGTTTCTCTGGCGAACTGCTGAAGTTCCCTGGGAGGCCACGGTGTTTCCGGTGAAAACGGCGGGGCTTCTTTAGATTTTTGATGAATGCCCTGGGGAACTGGGATGAATCTCACGAGGACCTGATGAAGGTCCCGAGGACACATGATGAATTCCCCGAGGACATAGGTTGAAGAAGCCGGGGACCTGATGAAGGTCCCAGGGACGTTAGATGGACACCCCGAGCATATATGTGCGTGTCCTCGAGCTTCATGTCTCCTCAGTGCGGGGAGGTCTAAGGGGTGAGCACCCTCAGTAATCGTGGTCGGAGGGATTCTTCCCCAGCGTGGGACGTTCCCATGGAAGGCTCTGGTCGGGGACGTTTTCTGAGCAGTTCCTCGTATCATTTCTTCTCCCTTTCACATGATTTGTGGTGGAAGGGTGAATTTGATCTGGACTATCGAATTCCCCAATACCCTCTGCTTTTCAGGTAAAATGGCGACTATGGGCACGGGAATCATAGAGACCGACGACGAGCTCAACTCCCTATTGGCGTCGATCACCGGTGATGAGGAGCGGCCACCTGAAGACTGGGCTAGCGAGGAGCCTCTGGGCATCCCGTTTCGATTTGCTACGGACTCCCATAATGCCTTCGCCACTGTCGAGAATCGGTACGAGGGATCCTCGAAGCACTGCTGGTGTACAAACCTCTAGCACACCACCGCATCTGTTTCAAATTCAAAGGGATGATATTCCCTCTGTATCAATTTATTTTCGATGAGGCGGGCTGGTGCCTGGCCTTCAGTGGTTTCCAGCAAGAGGTGTTCACTTGGATGCACCTGGCATCTTTGCAACTTCACCCCAACGCTCTCGCCTTCATTTGTGCCTTTGAGCTCGTCTGTCAGCACCTCGACATCGGGGCGACCATACCTTTGTTCTTCCGTATGTTCCACCTACAGTGGCAGATAATTAATTGAAGGCACGGTTGGGTATCCTTCAAATAAGTGAGCAGGCTATTCTGGACTTATATGGACTCTGTCCGCTACTTCAAGTCCCGATATTATGTCGTGAAGCCTATCTCATTCAAGGCCGCAGAGACAGTGTACAACTGGGTGTTCAAAGAAATAGATGGGCAGCAGGTGGAAGTCCTCGAGGCGAAGTTCCCCCTGCAGTGGATGGAGGAGCACTTCAAGAAAGGCACGGACAACTATATATTTAGTCCGGGCGCACTGGCCGAAGATGACCGTCTGTCCTATGAGGAGATAGTCAAGTTTGTCTCTGGTTTTAAACCTACGCAGCTCGTGACTCCGGACGGGAAATTTATCTGTGACGACAATGGGGAGATCTTAGAGGAGGCTTGGTTGATTAATACGAGGGCCCTCCTCAAGACATTTTCCGACGAGGACGCCCTCGAACTATTAGGTGTCGAGCAACTCCTTGGCTGGGCTCTCCTGTATATTTTTGTCTTCGGTTTACGGACGTGCTTTTATTTTTCCTTTGCAGGAAACATGTCGAGCATGGAGGAACGTGTTAAGAAGTTGGCAGCAACTCGAGGTTCGAAGAAGGGCGGAAAGGGACGAGTCGACCAAATCCGGCAGCAGCACCCATGCCCTATCCCGGCACCCGGGGACTCCTCCAGCTCCCCTCAGTGTAGCCGATCTCCTAATTCACAGGGGTCCCCGAAAAAACAGCGAACCTGCGAGCAGGTGCATGTCGATTTTACAGAAAGCCCTCCCAGCAAGAAGTTCGGGCTCTCATCTTATCTCTTGAGGCTGAATTTCTTCTCTGGGGCCAACTCCCTGGTCGTTAGTACATCTGAATCCCAGGTCATCTTAGGCACTGACCGGGTTTCGAGGAGAAAAGCCTTGGTGGAGGACATGGCCGCGATAATGCAGGTTTTTGCTACAGTCCTGGTCCTGAACGATGAAACCTGTCCATCGGTGGAGCTGACCAAACTACAGGATAGCTTCATGTCAGTTGAGGCCATGATGAAGAAGCTGGGCAATGACCTCGCGGAGTGTAAAAAGCATAATGAAACCCAGGTCGAGCTTCAGGGACAGTTGGAAGGGAATCTGAAGAACGTCGCTGAGGAGAGGAAAAATCTCCTGGCAAGAATCGCTAAATTGGAGCAGGCTGCCAGACCTGCTGAAGGAGAAACTGAGGATGACAAGCTGCTGACCTCTCGGGCCGAATTGATCTCAAATCTCAGGCAGACCGAGCAGGATGTCCTTGAGGCTGTCAAGGTGGGCTTTGTTATCGTCGTGAAGCAGCACCGGATCGTTAACCCCGACGTTCAGCTCATCACTGAGGGGACTGGCCCTTACTATGAGGTGATCGACGGTCAGATTGTCCTGCAGGAGCCCGAGGAGGATGAGGACGGCGAGACAATGGCAGACGAGCAGCCTGAGGAAAACACAGTTGTTTAGTTTTTCTTGTCTATTTTGTTTAGCCTGCGTGCCAGTTTTCTTTTGTTTAGTTCGGCCTGTGTGCCGAGATTTTGTATTGATTTCTGCCCGACATACGCGCCAGGGGCTTATGACATTTGTATGTACTTTGAACAATGAGCTTCTGCCCGACTTAATGCTTCGTCTTTTCTTTATCTGTGTGTGTGATGTTTGTATGTTTGATGATATATTTGTATTGTTTTTATCTAAGTAATTAGGGGTTTCGCTCGACTTTGTTGATCCTCGACAGTGCAGGGAAATGGTCGAGTGGTCGGAGATGTATTCCGACCTTCGACGAGGCTAAGAGCTCGATCGAGGTCTTAGCTTCGTGGCGAGCTTGCCTTCTTGCGAATCTTTCTGGTTCCTTCGTAGGACGAAGGTGCCTACCTGAAAATCATGTTTAATAACTTTGTTGTTATAGCGTAAAGTTATCTTCTGCTTGAGTGAGGCTTCACGGAGGGACGCACCCGGCCTTATCTCTTCGACGAAGTCGAGCTCCTCATCGTTCGTCTCCTCGTTGAGGGGAGACTTCGTTCTTCTTAAGGGTTCCCTTATTTCCACAAGGATCACTGCCTCAGTTCTGTAGGTCAATCGGAAGGGGGTCTCCCCGGTAGTGGAGTGCGGGGTTGTTATGTAGGCCCAGAGGATGCTGTGTAGCTCCTCGACCCATCTTTTCTTGGCGTCGCCCAGTCTCCGTTTCAGACCTTGCAGGATCACTCTGTTCGCGGCTTTATCCTGACCGTTTGTTTGTGGGTGCTCGACCAAGGTGAAGTGTTGCTTCGTGCCCAGCTTCGCGACGAAGTCTTGAAAGTTCTTATTAGTGAATTGTGTCCCGTTGTCGGTGACAATTGCATGGGGCACGCCGAACCGGTCAAGTATGTTCCTCTTATAGAAACGTAGTATGTTGTGGGCCGTGATTTTGGCCAGGGCTTCAGCCTCGATCCACTTCGTGAAATAACCAACGTCGACGATCAGGTACTTGTTTTAGTACGACCCCACAACGAAGGGCCCGAGGATATCCATCCCCCACCATGCAAATGGCCACACGGACGAGAGCGTTTTGAGCTCACTAGGCAGGGCCAGGTGCATGTCCCCTTGTAGTTCGCATTTGTCGCACTTCTTGACATGTTCATTGGCGTCTTGCTGCACGGTGGGCCAGTAGTACCCTGCTCGTAATGCTTTACAAGCTAGTGATCGTCCACCGAGTTATTGTTCGTTGATCCCCTCATTGATCTCCTGGAGTATGCTGGGGACCTTAGACTCCATGACTCACCTAAGGAGAGGGATCGAGAAGCCGCGTCGATATAATTTGTCTTCGACAATTGTATAGGAGCAGGCATGTCGCCTAACATCTCCGGCGTCTTTGGGGTCGTCGGGTAGTTAGCCCGTGCTGAGGTACTCGTACACCGGGGTCATCCAGCTATGGTCGTCTCCAATGGCATTCATGTCAGCCGCGGGGACGGTTTTCTCGATGCTCGGATGCGAGAGCACCTCCTGAATGATGGATTTGTTCCCGCCTTTCTTCTTTGTGCTTGTGAGCTTCGATAGAACATATGCTCGAGTATTGTGTTCGCGCAGGACATGATTCACTTCCACCGAGGAGAAATTTTTCATCGTTTCCTTCACCAGAGCCAAGTATTCGATGAGGCTGTCGTTCTTGGCTTGGTATTCTCCACGTATCTGGGAGGCCACGAGCTGGGAGTCGGTGAATATTTTAACCTCTTTAGCGCCGAGGTCCTCAGCTAAGCGTAACCCGGCGAGGAAAGCCTCGTATTCGGCCTGATTGTTCGATGTCGGGAAAGACAACGTGAGGGAGACTTCGATCAGGATACCTTCCCCATTTTCAAGGATGATGCCCGCTCCGCTACCTGTCGAGCTGGATGCCCCGTCGACGTAGATCGTCCACTTTTGGGATCCGTTGGTCGAAGGTTCTGGGAGGGTCATTTTTGCCATGAAGTTGGCCAGCACTTGAGCCTTCAGGGCCTTTCTCCCCACATATTGGATATCAAACTTGGCGAGTTCGAGCGACCATCTGAGAACCCTCCCCGCCATGTCTGGCCGACCGAGGAGTTGTCTCATGGGTTGCTCGGTCCTCACCACGATCGTATAGGCCAAGAAGTAGTGTCGCAATCTTTTGGCCTCAGGTACCTAAGTTCCAGACCTTGGAGGGCTTTGCTGGTGAAGTAAATCGACTTCTACCCGTCGGGGGTTACCCGGATTAGGACCGCGCTGACTGCTTCGCTCGTGATGATGAGGTATAGGAATAACGTTTCCCCACCCTCTGGTCGCAAGAGAACCAAGGGTTGCGAAAGGACTTGTTTGAGGTGAAGGAGCACTTGCTCGCATTCCTCGGTCCATTCGAACGTGGTTTTCTGGCGTAGAAGCTTGAAAATGGGAGTGTGTACTGTGCCGACTTGGCCACGAATCGGGAAAGCAAGGTCAGCATCCCATTCAACTATTGTATCGACTTCTTCGAGTTCGGGGTCGGGATCTCAGAGAATGCCCTACACTTGTCGGGGTTTGCCTCGATTCCTCGCTCTGTGAGGTAGAAACCGAGAAACTTGCCCGCTCGGACGCCGAAGGTGCATTTGTCGGGGTTGAACCTCATCCTATATTTCCTCGTCGTGTCAAAGACCTTTTTGAGATGGACAGTGTGGTCGACTTCTTCTGCAGATTTGACGATCATGTCGTCCATGTAGACCTCAAGCATGTCGTCGATCTCTCCCCATAAGACTTTGTTCATCATCTGCTAGTAGGTCACGCCGGCGTTCTTTAGGCCGAAGGGCATCACGTTGTAGTAGTAATTTCCCGACTCGGTCATGAAGGCGGTGTGGTGCTTGTCGGCCTTGGCCATGGGGATTTGATTGTACCCCGAGTAGGCATCCATGAAGGACAAAAGTTTGAAACCTGCAGAATTGTCGACCAGCTGGTCGATGTTAGGGAATGGATAAGAATCTTTCGGGCACGCCCGGTTAAGATCAGTATAGTCAACGCACATCCTCTATTTTCCATTATTTTTCTTGACAAGTACAACGTTGGACAGCCAGGTTGTGTACCTGGCCTCTGAAATGAAATTTGCCTCTAAGAGGTCTTTTACAGCTTTTTCAGTAGCCTCCACTTTCTCGGGAGACTGCCTATGCCTATGTTGCACTATAGCCCTAGCGGCTAGATCTACAGCGAGCTAGTGACAGGCCACCTCTAGGTCGAGGTCGGGCATCTCCGACGCGCTCTACGCGAACAAATCAGCGTTCTCCCGGAGGCATGCCTTCAACTACTTCTTCGCCAGGTCGAGGAGCCTGCTATCAATCTTCAAATTCCTGTCTAGATCATCCCCAGGGTGACGAGCTTGAAGTCTCCGTCTAGGATAGGGTACATTAGGTGGAGAGGCTGCTCGTTGCCTTCAGCTGGGAGGTCGTTGTCCGCTGCTCCCTCTTCTTCCTGCTCGCCGGGGAAATGATTGTCGAGGTCCACCGCGTTGACGTCGGGAGTGGCTTCAGCTCTGCGTCTGGGGTTGACTTCTCTCCGGTCTTGGGCTTGACGTTGGTCGAGCTCAAACCCTTGGTTACAACCTCGAAGCACCTCCTTGTAGCTTCGGTATCCCCGTGAAGGGTGACGACCCAACCTCGGGTGGTGTAGTACTTCATCTTCAGATGCACTGTAGATGGTACCGCCAGAGTTGTCCTCCCCAGGATGCAAAGGTACAGGGAAGGGCAGTCCACTACCAGGAAGCGCGTCTTGACTTGTCGGGCAGTGTCATCACTCCCGAAAGCAACCATCAGCTCGACATAACCCCATGGCCTGAGTAGTCGTTTCATTGAAACCCTGGAAATGTGAACCCACGTAGGGGGTCAGATGCCTTTCATCGAACAAGAGGGTCTCAAAGAAGTGGGCGTACATGATGTCCACCGAACTCCCTTGGTCGGCCAGGATTCTGCGAATGTCAAAGTTCGCCATCTGCGCCCGAATCAGGAGAGGGATGGTGGAGTTGGGCGCGCCACCTAGAAGTTCCTCAAGGTAGAAGGTGATGGGGTTCGACTTCCCTTGTACCTTCTCAAAGGTGGGAAACTGTGCCAAGCTCGCGGATTCCAAATCGTCGAATTTCCACTTGATTGACCCGACAAAGACTTTGTTGAAGCCCCCGCCGAATATAACCATTGCCTTGGGGAAACTTTCCCACGGGTTGCGTGCGGTCACAGGGTCCTCGGGGGGAAGACTCTCCCAAGGGCTATGAGCGATTGCGGAGATCTAGGGCTCGTTGGGGATGTAAAAGTCCTCTGGTCTGGTGATACTCAGAGCGACTTGCAGTCCGTTCTCTCCAGTGGAAGGGGTCGTCTCCTCGACCCTTTGTGTTTCCCGGGCATCCTGTCTAGGGGGTCATTGCTCCTCGTGTACTACTTGAGGTACCCCTTCTTGATCATAATTTTTATCGCATCCTTAAGGTGGATGCAGTCCTCGGTGGCATGCCAATGGCTCATATGGAACCTGCAGTACTTGGACTTGTCAACATTAGCTTTGGGGGGTGCCGGCTTCGGAAAGCGAACACCTCCTTTCTAGAATTCCGAGTTGGCGCATTCAGCCAGAAGTCACTCGCGGGGAGCAGTGAGTGGTGTGTACTCCGTGAACCAGCCAGCTGGACCTCTCGATTCACGAGAGTCCCTGGGACGGTCTTCTCTTCTTCTGTCACCCCCTCTTTGGGGAGCGGTAGAGTCTTCTTGCCTGGAGCTTCGGGGGCCTTCTTGGTGCTGCGAGTCGCGGGCACAGCGGACAACCTCGGTCTCCTCGTACTTAATGTACGCTTGGACTTTGTAGAGGAAATCTTCCAAATTGCGGGGCTTCTGGATGCCCACAACCTTGGCAAACTCAGTGCGAGGTCGAAATCCTCGCTCGATCAGGAACTTCTTCATGTCATCGGTAGTGGCTACCTCGACGGCTTCCCGGTTGAATCTCTCGATGTAATCCCTGAGAGATTCGTCCCTCCCTTGAAGGATGGCTTCCAGGGAGGCCACCATCTTCGGGTGGCGTCAGGATGTAGTGAAATGCTTGGAGAACTGTCTTTTCAGTAGCTTCCAAGCAGTGATGGACTCCGATGCGAGGCTTTTGTACCACGCCATGACACCTTTTCGGAGGGTGGTCGGGAAGAGCCTGCACTTGATAGCTCTCCGGACATTCCTATAGTCGAGCATAGCCTCGAAGCTCTCAAAGTGGTCGTCCGAGTCGGCAGTGTCGTCGTATTTCGCCAAAGGTGGGGGCTTCTCCATCCTGACGGGTATAGGCGTATCCATAATCTCCTTGGACAGGGGTACGTTGGTCGTCTTCGTCACTCTAAACTGGTGACTATGAAGGGGAGTGATCGCCACGACCGCACCTTTTTCGTCGGGAGGGACTCCTTGGTCGGCTCTTCGGCTTTTTGCCATCAGCTCTGCTCTTCTTTTGGACAGGGGAGCGTCGTTGTTCCTTCCGAGCGGGGGAGAGATTGCGCTTCTGGGCGACTACAGCCTGGGGTCGTTCTAGGCGCGGGCTGTGTCCCCGCAGGTTGGGGGGAAGGGCTCCGAGAGTCATCTTGTCCTGTCCTCCGCCGGGGAGGAGAAGGGCTGTGAGAAGTGGGACGACGATGTCTCCGCAGGGGAGAGCATCGTTGTCGCCCCTTTTCGAGCGCTTCAATCAGCAAGTTCTGTTGGGAGATCAACAGGTGGGTCTGATTGACTAGTGTAAACAGGGCCACCGTGTTTGGGTCAGCATTTGATGGCGCGGGGATAGGCTGGTAGACAGCTGGGTTGCTGTCATGTTGGGCGGCATTGTATGTCGCATCGTCAGAGGAGGGGGAGGCAGTACGCCCATCCCTCTCATCGCCTTCTTCGACGTTGACGACCATATTGGGGTCGTGGTCGTCTGCGTTGTTAAACTGTACAAAGGCGGTGTCTGGAGTCTTGGCCTCAAGTCGAGGGCTGGCCATGATTGTCAGAAAATGGAAGTTGCTTTAGTTTTATGAGGAGAAAAACAGGGAAGCAAAGGTTTCCAACAGACGGTGCCACTGATCGTACCTGATCAAAAAGTACATTAGTGGCCAGCAAACGTCGTGAGCTCCGCTACTCTGGTGGTGATGAGACAGTGGATCGATGTACCTGCAAGGTACTCTAATGACAAAGTTAGGAATTGAGCAAGCAAGTACAGAAAGTGAGAGTAAGAATGAGAATAGAATACCTGACCCTCTTGTGAGAGAGGGTATTTATATTATGCCCCCAGCGCTGTGCCAATGGTCGTCTGCACTGGGTTGGATTGCTAGGCCCAATGCAGATAACTGTCAGGGCTTACGTGGCGTAGAGAAGACCAGCATGTGGTGTTAGCCTTGGGGTAACTGTCCCGAGATCTCCGGAAAGTGGGCAGACCGACTCTTTCGGAAGTGGGTAGTTACCTGATGACGTGTCCCCGTGGGAGGTGCACGTGGAGAAACGCTGGGAGGATGTTCGTTCTCTCCCCAGTTCTTATAGTGTCTGCTCGACGATGATGGGATCTGGTCGTGCCCGACGAGGAAGAGGATTGGGCCTTAATGGGTTGCGTAGCATGATGTTGGGTTGGGCCTGCCCAACTGATGGGCAGGCGCCGACCCAGTCCAGAACAATTAGTATTTTGACCATTATTGATATCTTAATATTAAAATTAATAATTGATTATTGACATCCAAGTGGGAGATTGTTAGATTATTATTTAATTAATCAAATGGATTGACATAATCTATTAATAATTAGTTGTATTATGGTCAATTATTATTAAACACAAATTTTATTAATGAATTGTTTGATTGAGTTTTGTGTCTGAATGGACCATGATGGATTGGACCATTCAGTTAAGCTAATGAGAGGTCTCTTCCCTCAACTGTTTAACTATTTAACTGTTGCCCCGTTAAACGATCAACATACTTTGAAAATCATAAACAGTAATGAGGGTAATAATCCCTCATACTCACTCTTATTGACGATAATCTCTCGAATTTTAAAAGGTACGTTGCTCTTATCATTATCGAGTATTGCTCAATATAATAATATGTTATAATTTTGTATCTATCTCTTAAGCAAATTCATAAGTGAATACCTTTGTCCATGAATCCCTAATTTTCAAGAGACAATATCCAACATATGTTTCATCACATAATATCCACACAGATACTTGTTTGGTTCTCTCTGAGTCTACAAATAATTTGTATATAGTGATTAATACACAAAATAAGTAATACATTAGCAAAATTTTAAAGAAAGTTAATACCACTTATTTTTGGTAAAATAAATTTTGACTTTTTATTTCTTTGATTGCGACACATAAGATAGTGTTTTTTTATAAGCCGACTCATAAGATAGTATACCTCAATAGCTATTCATATTGGAAATTATTAAACATAAATAAAATTTATTCAAAAGTAAAGTTAACATTTTACTATTACAAAGAACACTACTTATTTTACTATTACAACACATATTTTTAATCAAAAAATACAATTCAAACAATTTTCAAAGTGTTCATACATCATAAAACAATGAAACTTTGCTCATAAACTTACATAGCTTTGACAAATTTTCATTCAAATTTATTAGCACCTAAGGTTCATATATTATTGAATTGTACATTGAAAGAGATGATCAATTGTCTATTGAAATTGATTCAAGAACAACTTCATATATTCAAATTTTTTTAAGTATTGTAATTGATCACCAAGTATGTGGTGACTTAATTTGTAAAGAAATGTGTGTACTTTTTATAAGTGTGTGCAAATATAAAATTGGTATATTTTATGTTTATGTTGTAAAAGGCTCCTTGATACGGGGAGATTCAAAGTCCACCATAGTGTTTGGTGTTTGTGAAAAAAGTCCTTTGAGTTGGGTTAATTCAAATTCCACCATATGTTTGGTGTTTATGATAGAATATTGTAACAGAGGTCTTGGTGTGAGACTTGTACAAAGATCTAACATAGTGGAAAGTCCTTCAAGACTAGTATAATTCTTGTGTCTCATTGTTAAGGGCCAAATTGTGCATATTTTTGACTATATTTTATGGCTCTTTCAATTGCTTTCCTTGATAATTTAGTAGAATGTCTAGTAGTTTTAGTACATTTATGCTAATTTCCGATTCTATTGTAAATATTGTGAAGTATGATAATTTTGATGCTCTTTGACAGGTCTTCTTGCTTATATTTGATGATAGGAACAATTGGTGAAGGAACGAAGGCTTAAAAGTTTAATTTCGAGGAGTTCGTGTCGGTAACTCGCTCTAAGCGAGCTTTTCAGTGCGGTATCAGCACGCTCTTTCTGTTTGCAGCAGTAGCTAAAGTCTTCAACCGCGCTAATCAGCTTGCTACCGCGCTTAGCGTGCTTTCTGGGAAATTGTCTCTATTTTTGCTGACCGCCTTAGCGCTCTCCTGATGGCGCTTAGCGCGATGCCACTTACTGCAATTTGTGCACTTGCTATAAATATCTTCTTTTAGAAATATTTTCAAGAACTCTTGTACTTTACACTTTTCAGCAATTTTAGAAGATTGAAAGGATTTTCTAGGTCAAAAACCTTAGAGACTCAAGGAGAAGTGAGAATCAAATCTTTGAAGCATCAATCCTCGATTCTTCGACTTTGATGCTAGCAAAGCTTTTTTTCTTACTTGTTGATCAAGCTACCATGGTGATGGGTAGCTAAACACTTTTTTGTCAAGATTAGAGGTAGTCAATCTTGCTATTATGTATTTCTTTTGATCTTTTGTATGTGAACAAGGTTTATGATCAATAGATGGTGAAGATCTTTGCTTTTAATGATGTATTTATGGTTTGAATCACTCTAGACATAGATTTCCCAAGTCTTGATCTAATTTCTTCATCTATTAACCAATAAACTCTAGACAAAGATTTGAAAGTTAATATTTGCTTTGTATCGATCTTTATGTTTATTGTTTCGATTGTTATTTCGAGAAATCATCTAGCGATTAAAACAATAATATTCACGGAGCTGCTTTAGAAATAAACGGATTCGCGAGGATACGCGATTGTATTGATCGAAACTAAGTTCACATACTTGATTAATTAGATACGTATGAAAAGGGTTAACGAAATCTAATCTTGACATGCTTTTCTTAAAACAAAACATCTTTGCCCTAATTTACTCTTTGCAACAAACTTATGTTACAAAACAAGAAATCTTTGAAAACTCTTTACTTAGAACGTTAAACTATTGAACGATAAGCATCTATATATCTTGCGCACAATCCATGTGGATACAATAAAACACCCACCTAAAATACTTTTCAACACTCATTTAGTTTCATGCACTTTATTTTTCTGCATTATTGTTCATAAATTCATCATTAATGTTCCATAAAAATAAATACTACTTCAACATCTACAACATAACGAGAAAAATCCAGAAAACCTTTTTCACCCCCTCTCTCTAAGGTTGCTCTCTATAGTTACATAACATTGTCAATGACACTTCTAAATCTCAAGTTACATTTTCCTCTTTTTTGCTTCCCAAAAATGCAAACCCAACTAAAAAAGTCTTTTCCGTAAAAGTAACACCAACAATTTCCAATATTAGAATGTTGTACTTGTTGGTCTTATATGTTGAACAATGATTAGTACAATGAAAAATGTGTTAAACAACTTTATGGAATCAGGATGAGTCCAAAATATATCTCGAACGATTTCACCGTCCTCACACACTAGGTACCTAGATACATAATGATTATCATCCAAAAGTTTCAACAATTGTAGCATTTCATCTCAATCTCCTCTTAATGCCTTGTTTTTTCAGGCATGGACATTGTATACTTGCTTCATATTTGAGATATTTTGAGGTCTTATCTATTTAAAGTTGCAAGTCTGTTTTTGGGCTGCACCATGTTCATTGTCATGTAAAAAACTATTTCCTTCTCTTTAGGCATAAGGCGTCATGCAATGGGATGACCGGCTAACTTGGGACATATGTCATGATTATGTGTACCTCAAATTGTAACGCCCCAGTTTTAGTATTTTGTTTAATTGAATCGTTTTTTATTATTTTATTATTATATTATTTTATTTTCGACTTTTATCTGAAATTATGTTATTTTTCGATATGATTATATTTTATCGCATTTTGGGAACGGTTGCGGGATATTTGAGCGTGGGGGAATTTTGGTCATTTCACATTTATTTTACTAAGTTAGAAAAGAAAGAAAAAGAAATAGAAATAGAGGGAATTAGAAAAGAAAGAAAAATAGTAAGAGAAAGAAAAGGAGAAGAAGAAAAGAGAAGGGAAAGAAGAAAGAGAGAAAAAGAGGAAAAAGCTAGGAATCAAAGAAAACAACTTCTAGGAATCGATTTAATCGGGTAAGGGTGTGAAATTCAATTATCTTATACATGGGTATGATTATGTGTGTGTTTGTTTGTTGTTTTGTTGGATTATATGAAAAATATAACAAAACCCATTTTTGTAGAAAATGTTAGAATTCGATTTAATCGTGTTGGAAATGATGTTTTTGGTGTTCCTTGTTGTTGATACTTGATAGATATGTGTTGTTGTGAATCAAATTGGTAATTTTCTGGGTTTAGGTGATGGATTTGGGATGATTTTGGGTGGAAAACGCAGAACCCGTTTCTGCAGAATTTTTCTGGGTTTCTGCAGGTCATACGCGTATGGGGCATGTCCATACGCGTATGGGACTCGGCAGTACGCGTAACATTGGCCTATGTTTGGGTCATTACGCGTATGAGAGATGTTGATACGCGTATGGCCTTGGGCAATACGCGTATGGCATGGCGAGGAATTTGGGCAATACGCGTATGGCCTTGGGCAGTACGCGTATGGCCAGGAGATTGGAAAGATGTGATTTTTGAAAATGTCGTTTTCGTTTTCGTCTGTAACTTTTGTTCCGTTTATCTGATTTTGACATTCTTGGTGTCGTTGGAAAGGTATTGAACTGTACTTTGTGATTATGATGTTTTGGAATTTGTTGGCCGATTTAATTATGTAAGAAAAGGTGAATCGTGTCGATTGTCGACTTTTGTCGGTGTAAGTGTGCACAATTGATGTGTATTATGCTATGAGATGTTGTGATGATGGATTGTTGTGGTTGATGGTGAGTAATTCTTGATGTGAATGGATATGGGTGCAAATGATGAAATGTTATTTGTTGTGGGTTGTAGTTAGTGATAAATACATTGTTTAAGTAAGTATCAATGTACGTGGTTTCGAGTGTATGATTAATGTATGATATGGCGGCCTCTGTGGTGTAGATCCACAACAAGATGAATGGAAGGGTATTGATTATCATGGGATTGCTATAATAGTAATATTTGGTGTGTGGATTGAATTCCAATTGTGTTAGAATACTCATTGGGGTAGAATGGCTTATATGCCATTCCTAGTGAGGTATTAATGTTTTGGTCGAACACATTAGGGTAGAATGACTGTATGTTGTTCCTAGTGTTGTTGTTGTACTCATTAGGGTAGAATGACTATATGTCATTCCTAGTGAAGTGCGAGTGTGTCGTTGTGTCCACTGGGGTAGAATGACGTTGATGTCGTTCCTGGTGGAGTACTCACTGGGGTAGAATGACTATGTTGTCATTCCTAGTGATGTACAATTGAGTTGTCGTGTCCACTGGGGTAGAATGACTATGTTGTCGTTCCTAGTGGGATACTCATTGGGGTAGAATGACTATGATGTCATTCCTAATGAGGTGTGCACTGGGGTAGAATGACGTTGATGTCGTTCCTAGTGTGGTGCTCACTGGGGTAGAATGACTATGTTGTCGTTCCTAGTGATGTACAATTGAGTTGTCGTGCCTAGTGGGGTATTCATTGGGGTAGAATGACGATGTTGTCATTCCCAATGAGAGGTGTCCTAGAGTGAAATGACTATGTGTCGTTCCTAGTGAGGTATATTGGGTAGAATGACTATGCTGTCATTCCCAGTTATGTGATGCGTGGTATCGTCGGGTCTTGATTGGATTGGTGAATTATGCATGATGTATATTGAGTGAGATGTGATGATTGGTGCATAGTAAACATAGTATGTATGTTTTTGTAGTATGATAGAATGGTGAGAATATGTGGTATATGTGTATTTTTATGTTGATATATATAATTATATGCATTTATATTATGGTTGTTTTTCTCACCCTTCTGCTCGTTTTATAATGCTCTATGAGGCATTGCAGATTAGAGTTGCTGGAGGTCTTTTGTGAAGCTTTGTGTCTTCCCCCTTTTTGTCGGTCGGCTCTGATATGTGACACCGGGTAGCTAGGGTGGTTGTTTGTGCTATTGTGTACTGTGTATATATGTTAATCAGATTTTAGATTTTCCGCTTTAATTCTAATTTCTGAAAATGTGGGTGTAAGGAACGAAGTTTCCCCCGTATGTTTGCTACCCCACTGTTGCATATCTGTATGGGCAGGTGATGTATGAATTTCTTTGGTTTCAATTGATGTGACCCTTGGTCTATGCCATGTTTTCAAATATACTCTGATCAAATTTCGAATTTTCTTTTATTGCTTTAAATGCATGCTAATTTGGGGGTGTAGATTGGGGGCGTCACATTAAGTGGTATCAGAGCCAGTCTGTGTCAGTTGCGTCAGTCCTTGTTGGTCTTTGTGGTTCGGTGAGCTGTTTGTTTAACCATAGTTGCTGTTATTGGAAATGAACAGAATATGGCTTAGGTTGTGCAGGATGTACCGAATGTTATGGGTAATAATGAGTTCGGAAGGAATAAGCTGCCTATCTTCAAGGGAAGATATGATCCTGATGGTGCACAATTTTGGTTTGAGGAGGTTGAAAGAACCTTCCATGTGATGGATTGTGCTGAAGAGGACAAGGTGAGACTGGGTACTCACATGCTGGAAGAAGAAGCAGCTGATTGGTGGGTTAGTTTACGCCAAGTGTTGGGAGTGGATGATGAAGGAGTTACTTGGGATTTATTTAGCTGGGAGTTTCGGAGGAAGTATTATCCTGAGGGTGTGAAGGAAAAGAAAGAGATTGAGTTCTTGGAGTTGAAACAAGGCAATATGTCTGTGGTTGACTACACTGCAAGGTTTGTGGAACTTGTGCAGTTCTATCCTCATTATCTGGAAGGGACTGCTGAATTTTCTAAGTGTGTGAAGTATGAGAACGGATTGCGTCCGGAGATTAAACGGGCAATCGGTTATCAGAGGGTTAGAAGGTTTTCTGATTTGGTGGACAGTTGTAGGAGTTACGAAGAGAATCGTAAGGTGCGTGCTACTCCCTATGAGAATGTGAATGACAGGAAAGGGAAACAACAGTCTCGTAGTGGGGGAGGAATGTCTAGTCCTCTGAGGTGTTACATTAAGTGTTACAAGTGTGGGGAAGTGGGACATCGTAAGTAGGAGTGTAGGAGGAATAAACTGAAATGTTCCAAGTGTGGAGGTTCGGGACATGTCGCAGTTGATTGTAGGAGAATTGGGGTGAAGTGTTTCAACTGCGGTGAAACAGGTCATATCAGTACGAGGTGTATGAAACCGAAGAGAGCTCAGACTGGTGGGAAAGTTGTTGCATTGGCAGGAGATGAGACTACTAGTGCGGATCGTCTGACTCAAGGTACTTGTTTTATTAATAGTACGTCTTTAATTGCTATTATTGATATTGGGACGACTCATTCGTTTATTTCGTGTGAATGCGTGAAGTGTTTGAATTTGTTGTGATCTTCTTGGAGTAGTAAGATGGTTCTTGATATTTCTGCTTAAGGATCGGTAATTTATTCTCTGGTTTGTTTAAATTATTCTTTGAGCATTTGTGGTAAAGGCTTGGGATGGAATTAGTGTGTTTACCGTGGGAAGGATTAGAATGAGATAAGTAGGGGAGAAGCTGGCACTTCTCCATGTTGTTTCAAGTGTAGAGCGTTGGCTCAATGTGTTATGTATTGCAAGGTTATAGTGTGGTTCTGGTTCAAGAAAGGGATGCAGAAGTAAGGTTTACGTCAACTAAGGATTTGTGCTTTAGGTAGTTTTGTGCATAGGATGTAGTGGATGCTATTATCGTTTGGTGGAGACGGTTTATGCCTCATCATGGTTGTCGGCTGTCTATTGACAAATTGAGGAACTGATCACCCTTAATCTCTTGTTGATAGCGGACGGGAATTATGTTGGATGGAATGGACGTGTCTTTCCGGCTTTGATAGTGGTGCGGAATGGATTACCTAAAATTGGAGGGAATAATCGCGGATTACTTTGTCAAGTTGAGGAAGGTTATATATCTGACGGTGATGCGGAATCAAGATTTTTGTTTGATGGTTACAAGTGCGTTGTTGAGTCGATGAGAATTCTTATATCAGAGGATGAGATGGATTAGAGGTTCTAGTATGTAGTTAAGTGGTGAAGTCATTGAGAGTCCTTTTGGTTGGTTGTTACAATAGATTGGATTTGGATTGTCAAGAGAAGGAATTGGGTATGGAGTGACGATTGAGAATAAGTATCCACTTTTAGGAATTAGGTAACTGGAATGATTTAGTTAAGTTTGACTAGAATTGCAATGGTTGGAATTGTGATGAGTTATGAATTTGACTTGGACTATCATTTGTGAAGAGTTATTGTTGTATCAGAGGAGTTAAGTCGGAAATTTCTAAGTATATCTGTTGTGGTGATTTGGGAATTAGAATTGTTTGAGCAATTCAGACGCTTGTGTCTGGTGTGTAAGATAACACGAAAGAATGTGAACAGTAGTTGTTGGGAAGTATGTGAAAAGTTAGACTTGGGAAGTGAGATTGGTAGTTTTGATGGTTACGAGTCATCAGAGTGCGCAGTGAAAGCGTGATGTAGCACATTTCATATGTGTGTGCGACTTGTAAGAGTTTTTAGGTGGAATATTGAAAGTCTGTAGAAATGTTGAGACCGTTTGATGTTTCAGAATGGAAGTGTTAGGTAAGAGGTTTGAATAATGTTCATGGGTTACTAAGCAGATGAATGTTTTGGTTATATGTTCGATTGGTGAATCGTAGCATTGATGTGATAAGGTTGTGTGACAAGGAGGTTAGCGTTCTTGTTTTGTTGATGTTGTTGAGACCTTGTCGTGTCGTGGAACTTTGTGTTCTTGTGGTGTAGTTGCCTCGTTTCCATTGTGTTGGTTCGAGTGCGAGTAGCTAATTCCTGTGTGGGGGATTAGGGGAGTGTTACCTAAGGTGAGGGTAACGATCCTGTTGTGTTTTGGTTCGAGAGTGAACCTGTGAGTTGTGTTTTGGATATTCTTTGAGTTGTGTGTTAGTCGTCAAGTGCATTGTATGGGCTTTGCATCTTGTCGTTGTAGTGGTCGTCGTGTCGTGTTGTTTGTGGTGTGCCTTGTGGTAGGCCTGTTGTTTGTTGGTCGGGTGCGAGAGCCGTGTCCGAAGTTGTTCGTCTCGGTTACATTTTCGAGGACGAAAATTTCCAAGTGGGGGAGAGTTGTAACGCCCCAGTTTTAGTATTTTGTTTAATTGAATCGTTTTTGATTATTTTATTATTATATTATTTTATTTTCGACTTTTATCTGAAATTATGTTATTTTTCGATATGATTATATTTTATCGCATTTTGGGAACGGTTGCGGGATATTTGAGCGTGGGGGAATTTTGGTCATTTCACATTTATTTTACTAAGTTAGAAAAGAAAGAAAAAGAAATAGAAATAGAGGGAATTAGAAAAGAAAGAAAAATAGTAAGAGAAAGAAAAGGAGAAGAAGAAAAGAGAAGGGAAAGAAGAAAGAGAGAAAAAGAGGAAAAAGCTAGGAATCAAAGAAAACAACTTCTAGGAATCGATTTAATCGGGTAAGGGTGTGAAATTCAATTATCTTATACATGGGTATGATTATGTGTGTGTTTGTTTGTTGTTTTGTTGGATTATATGAAAAATATAACAAAACCCATTTTTGTAGAAAATGTTAGAATTCGATTTAATCGTGTTGGAAATGATGTTTTTGGTGTTCCTTGTTGTTGATACTTGATAGATATGTGTTGTTGTGAATCAAATTGGTAATTTTCTGGGTTTAGGTGATGGATTTGGGATGATTTTGGGTGGAAAACGCAGAACCCGTTTCTGCAGAATTTTTCTGGGTTTCTGCAGGTCATACGCGTATGGGGCATGTCCATACGCGTATGGGACTCGGTAGTACGCGTAACATTGGCCTATGTTTGGGTCATTACGCGTATGAGAGATGTTGATACGCGTATGGCCTTGGGCAATACGCGTATGGCATGGCGAGGAATTTGGGCAATACGCGTATGGCCTTGGGCAGTACGCGTATGGCCAGGAGATTGGAAAGATGTGATTTTTGAAAATGTCGTTTTCGTTTTCGTCTGTAACTTTTGTTCCGTTTATCTGATTTTGACATTCTTGGTGTCGTTGGAAAGGTATTGAACTGTACTTTGTGATTATGATGTTTTGGAATTTGTTGGCCGATTTAATTATGTAAGAAAAGGTGAATCGTGTCGATTGTCGACTTTTGTCGGTGTAAGTGTGCACAATTGATGTGTATTATGCTATGAGATGTTGTGATGATGGATTGTTGTGGTTGATGGTGAGTAATTCTTGATGTGAATGGATATGGGTGCAAATGATGAAATGATATTTGTTGTGGGTTGTAGTTAGTGATAAATACATTGTTTAAGTAAGTATCAATGTACGTGGTTTCGAGTGTATGATTAATGTATGATATGGCGGCCTCTGTGGTGTAGATCCACAACAAGATGAATGGAAGGGTATTGATTATCATGGGATTGCTATAATAGTAATATTTGGTGTGTGGATTGAATTCCAATTGTGTTAGAATACTCATTGGGGTAGAATGGCTTATATGCCATTCCTAGTGAGGTATTAATGTTTTGGTCGAACACATTAGGGTAGAATGACTGTATGTTGTTCCTAGTGTTGTTGTTGTACTCATTAGGGTAGAATGACTATATGTCATTCCTAGTGAAGTGCGAGTGTGTCGTTGTGTCCACTGGGGTAGAATGACGTTGATGTCGTTCCTGGTGGAGTACTCACTGGGGTAGAATGACTATGTTGTCATTCCTAGTGATGTACAATTGAGTTGTCGTGTCCACTGGGGTAGAATGACTATGTTGTCGTTCCTAGTGGGATACTCATTGGGGTAGAATGACTATGATGTCATTCCTAATGAGGTGTGCACTGGGGTAGAATGACGTTGATGTCGTTCCTAGTGTGGTGCTCACTGGGGTAGAATGACTATGTTGTCGTTCCTAGTGATGTACAATTGAGTTGTCGTGCCTAGTGGGGTATTCATTGGGGTAGAATGACGATGTTGTCATTCCCAATGAGAGGTGTCCTAGAGTGAAATGACTATGTGTCGTTCCTAGTGAGGTATATTGGGTAGAATGACTATGCTGTCATTCCCAGTTATGTGATGCGTGGTATCGTCGGGTCTTGATTGGATTGGTGAATTATGCATGATGTATATTGAGTGAGATGTGATGATTGGTGCATAGTAAACATAGTATGTATGTTTTTGTAGTATGATAGAATGGTGAGAATATGTGGTATATGTGTATTTTTATGTTGATATATATAATTATATGCATTTATATTATGGTTGTTTTTCTCACCCTTCTGCTCGTTTTATAATGCTCTATGAGGCATTGCAGATTAGAGTTGCTGGAGGTCTTTTGTGAAGCTTTGTGTCTTCCCCCTTTTTGTCGGTCGGCTCTGATATGTGACACCGGGTAGCTAGGGTGGTTGTTTGTGCTATTGTGTACTGTGTATATATGTTAATCAGATTTTAGATTTTCCGCTTTAATTCTAATTTCTGAAAATGTGGGTGTAAGGAACGAAGTTTCCCCCGTATGTTTGCTACCCCACTGTTGCATATCTGTATGGGCAGGTGATGTATGAATTTCTTTGGTTTCAATTGATGTGACCCTTGGTCTATGCCATGTTTTCAAATATACTCTGATCAAATTTCGAATTTTCTTTTATTGCTTTAAATGCATGCTAATTTGGGGGTGTAGATTGGGGGCGTCACATTAAGTGGTATCAGAGCCAGTCTGTGTCAGTTGCGTCAGTCCTTGTTGGTCTTTGTGGTTCGGTGAGCTGTTTGTTTAACCATAGTTGCTGTTATTGGAAATGAACAGAATATGGCTTAGGCTGTGCAGGATGTACCGAATGTTATGGGTAATAATGAGTTCGGAAGGAATAAGCTGCCTATCTTCAAGGGAAGATATGATCCTGATGGTGCACAATTTTGGTTTGAGGAGGTTGAAAGAACCTTCCATGTGATGGATTGTGCTGAAGAGGACAAGGTGAGACTGGGTACTCACATGCTGGAAGAAAAAGCAGCTGATTGGTGGGTTAGTTTACGCCAAGTGTTGGGAGTGGATGATGAAGGAGTTACTTGGGATTTATTTAGCTGGGAGTTTCGGAGGAAGTATTATCCTGAGGGTGTGAAGGAAAAGAAAGAGATTGAGTTCTTGGAGTTGAAACAAGGCAATATGTCTGTGGTTGACTACACTGCAAGGTTTGTGGAACTTGTACAGTTCTATCCTCATTATCTGGAAGGGACTGCTGAATTTTCTAAGTGTGTGAAGTATGAGAACGGATTGCGTCCGGAGATTAAACGGGCAATCGGTTATCAGAGGGTTAGAAGGTTTTCTGATTTGGTGGACAGTTGTAGGAGTTACGAAGAGAATCGTAAGGTGCGTGCTACTCCCTATGAGAATGTGAATGACAGGAAAGGGAAACAACAGTCTCGTAGTGGGGGAGGAATGTCTAGTCCTCTGAGGTGTTACATTAAGTGTTACAAGTGTGGGGAAGTGGGACATCGTAAGTAGGAGTGTAGGAGGAATAAACTGAAATGTTCCAAGTGTGGAGGTTCGGGACATGTCGCAGTTGATTGTAGGAGAATTGGGGTGAAGTGTTTCAACTGCGGTGAAACAGGTCATATCAGTACGAGGTGTATGAAACCGAAGAGAGCTCAGACTGGTGGGAAAGTTGTTGCATTGGCAGGAGATGAGACTACTAGTGCGGATCGTCTGACTCAAGGTACTTGTTTTATTAATAGTACGTCTTTAATTGCTATTATTGATATTGGGACGACTCATTCGTTTATTTCGTGTGAATGCGTGAAGTGTTTGAATTTGTTGTGATCTTCTTGGAGTAGTAAGATGGTTCTTGATATTTCTGCTTAAGGATCGGTAATTTATTCTCTGGTTTGTTTAAATTATTCTTTGAGCATTTGTGGTAAAGGCTTGGGATGGAATTAGTGTGTTTACCGTGGGAAGGATTAGAATGAGATAAGTAGGGGAGAAGCTGGCACTTCTCCATGTTGTTTCAAGTGTAGAGCGTTGGCTCAATGTGTTATGTATTGCAAGGTTATAGTGTGGTTCTGGTTCAAGAAAGGGATGCAGAAGTAAGGTTTACGTCAACTAAGGATTTGTGCTTTAGGTAGTTTTGTGCATAGGATGTAGTGGATGCTATTATCGTTTGGTGGAGACGGTTTATGCCTCATCATGGTTGTCGGCTGTCTATTGACAAATTGAGGAACTGATCACCCTTAATCTCTTGTTGATAGCGGACGGGAATTATGTTGGATGGAATGGACGTGTCTTTCCGGCTTTGATAGTGGTGCGGAATGGATTACCTAAAATTGGAGGGAATAATTGCGGATTACTTTGTCAAGTTGAGGAAGGTTATATATCTGACGGTGATGCGGAATCAAGATTTTTGTTTGATGGTTACAAGTGCGTTGTTGAGTCGATGAGAATTCTTATATCAGAGGATGAGATGGATTAGAGGTTCTAGTATGTAGTTAAGTGGTGAAGTCATTGAGAGTCCTTTTGGTTGGTTGTTACAATAGATTGGATTTGGATTGTCAAGAGAAGGAATTGGGTATGGAGTGACGATTGAGAATAAGTATCCACTTTTAGGAATTAGGTAACTGGAATGATTTAGTTAAGTTTGACTAGAATTGCAATGGTTGGAATTGTGATGAGTTATGAATTTGACTTGGACTATCATTTGTGAAGAGTTATTGTTGTATCAGAGGAGTTAAGTCGGAAATTTCTAAGTATATCTGTTGTGGTGATTTGGGAATTAGAATTGTTTGAGCAATTCAGAGGCTTGTGTCTGGTGTGTAAGATAACACGAAAGAATGTGAACAGTAGTTGTTGGGAAGTATGTGAAAAGTTAGACTTGGGAAGTGAGATTGGTAGTTTTGATGGTTACGAGTCATCAGAGTGCGCAGTGAAAGCGTGATGTAGCACATTTCATATGTGTGTGCGACTTGTAAGAGTTTTTAGGTGGAATATTGAAAGTCTGTAGAAATGTTGAGACCGTTTGATGTTTCAGAATTGAAGTGTTAGGTAAGAGGTTTGAATAATGTTCATGGGTTACTAAGCAGATGAATGTTTTGGTTATATGTTCGATTGGTGAATCGTAGCATTGATGTGATAAGGTTGTGTGACAAGGAGGTTAGCGTTCTTGTTTTGTTGATGTTGTTGAGACCTTGTCGTGTCGTGGAACTTTGTGTTCTTGTGGTGTAGTTGCCTCGTTTCCATTGTGTTGGTTCGAGTGCGAGTAGCTAATTCCTGTGTGGGGGATTAGGGGAGTGTTACCTAAGGTGAGGGTAACGATCCTGTTGTGTTTTGGTTCGAGAGTGAACCTGTGAGTTGTGTTTTGGATATTCTTTGAGTTGTGTGTTAGTCGTCAAGTGCATTGTATGGGCTTTGCATCTTGTCGTTGTAGTGGTCGTCGTGTCGTGTTGTTTGTGGTGTGCCTTGTGGTAGGCCTGTTGTTTGTTGGTCGGGTGCGAGAGCCGTGTCCGAAGTTGTTCGTCTCGGTTACATTTTCGAGGACGAAAATTTCCAAGTGGGGGAGAGTTGTAACGCCCCAGTTTTAGTATTTTGTTTAATTGAATCGTTTTTGATTATTTTATTATTATATTATTTTATTTTCGACTTTTATCTGAAATTATGTTATTTTTCGATATGATTATATTTTATCGCATTTTGGGAACGGTTGCGGGATATTTGAGCGTGGGGGAATTTTGGTCATTTCACATTTATTTTACTAAGTTAGAAAAGAAAGAAAAAGAAATAGAAATAGAGGGAATTAGAAAAGAAAGAAAAATAGTAAGAGAAAGAAAAGGAGAAGAAGAAAAGAGAAGGGAAAGAAGAAAGAGAGAAAAAGAGGAAAAAGCTAGGAATCAAAGAAAACAACTTCTAGGAATCGATTTAATCGGGTAAGGGTGTGAAATTCAATTATCTTATACATGGGTATGATTATGTGTGTGTTTGTTTGTTGTTTTGTTGGATTATATGAAAAATATAACAAAACCCATTTTTGTAGAAAATGTTAGAATTCGATTTAATCGTGTTGGAAATGATGTTTTTGGTGTTCCTTGTTGTTGATACTTGATAGATATGTGTTGTTGTGAATCAAATTGGTAATTTTCTGGGTTTAGGTGATGGATTTGGGATGATTTTGGGTGGAAAACGCAGAACCCGTTTCTGCAGAATTTTTCTGGGTTTCTGCAGGTCATACGCGTATGGGGCATGTCCATACGCGTATGGGACTCGGCAGTACGCGTAACATTGGCCTATGTTTGGGTCATTACGCGTATGAGAGATGTTGATACGCGTATGGCCTTGGGCAATACGCGTATGGCATGGCGAGGAATTTGGGCAATACGCGTATGGCCTTGGGCAGTACGCGTATGGCCAGGAGATTGGAAAGATGTGATTTTTGAAAATGTCGTTTTCGTTTTCGTCTGTAACTTTTGTTCCGTTTATCTGATTTTGACATTCTTGGTGTCGTTGGAAAGGTATTGAACTGTACTTTGTGATTATGATGTTTTGGAATTTGTTGGCCGATTTAATTATGTAAGAAAAGGTGAATCGTGTCGATTGTCGACTTTTGTCGGTGTAAGTGTGCACAATTGATGTGTATTATGCTATGAGATGTTGTGATGATGGATTGTTGTGGTTGATGGTGAGTAATTCTTGATGTGAATGGATATGGGTGCAAATGATGAAATGCTATTTGTTGTGGGTTGTAGTTAGTGATAAATACATTGTTTAAGTAAGTATCAATGTACGTGGTTTCGAGTGTATGATTAATGTATGATATGGCGGCCTCTGTGGTGTAGATCCACAACAAGATGAATGGAAGGGTATTGATTATCATGGGATTGCTATAATAGTAATATTTGGTGTGTGGATTGAATTCCAATTGTGTTAGAATACTCATTGGGGTAGAATGGCTTATATGCCATTCCTAGTGAGGTATTAATGTTTTGGTCGAACACATTAGGGTAGAATGACTGTATGTTGTTCCTAGTGTTGTTGTTGTACTCATTAGGGTAGAATGACTATATGTCATTCCTAGTGAAGTGCGAGTGTGTCGTTGTGTCCACTGGGGTAGAATGACGTTGATGTCGTTCCTGGTGGAGTACTCACTGGGGTAGAATGACTATGTTGTCATTCCTAGTGATGTACAATTGAGTTGTCGTGTCCACTGGGGTAGAATGACTATGTTGTCGTTCCTAGTGGGATACTCATTGGGGTAGAATGACTATGATGTCATTCCTAATGAGGTGTGCACTGGGGTAGAATGACGTTGATGTCGTTCCTAGTGTGGTGCTCACTGGGGTAGAATGACTATGTTGTCGTTCCTAGTGATGTACAATTGAGTTGTCGTGCCTAGTGGGGTATTCATTGGGGTAGAATGACGATGTTGTCATTCCCAATGAGAGGTGTCCTAGAGTGAAATGACTATGTGTCGTTCCTAGTGAGGTATATTGGGTAGAATGACTATGCTGTCATTCCCAGTTATGTGATGCGTGGTATCGTCGGGTCTTGATTGGATTGGTGAATTATGCATGATGTATATTGAGTGAGATGTGATGATTGGTGCATAGTAAACATAGTATGTATGTTTTTGTAGTATGATAGAATGGTGAGAATATGTGGTATATGTGTATTTTTATGTTGATATATATAATTATATGCATTTATATTATGGTTGTTTTTCTCACCCTTCTGCTCGTTTTATAATGCTCTATGAGGCATTGCAGATTAGAGTTGCTGGAGGTCTTTTGTGAAGCTTTGTGTCTTCCCCCTTTTTGTCGGTCGGCTCTGATATGTGACACCGGGTAGCTAGGGTGGTTGTTTGTGCTATTGTGTACTGTGTATATATGTTAATCAGATTTTAGATTTTCCGCTTTAATTCTAATTTCTGAAAATGTGGGTGTAAGGAACGAAGTTTCCCCCGTATGTTTGCTACCCCACTGTTGCATATCTGTATGGGCAGGTGATGTATGAATTTCTTTGGTTTCAATTGATGTGACCCTTGGTCTATGCCATGTTTTCAAATATACTCTGATCAAATTTCGAATTTTCTTTTATTGCTTTAAATGCATGCTAATTTGGGGGTGTAGATTGGGGGTGTCACACAAATCACATTAAATCTCAATTTATTATTTTCCAAAAGGTATCCACACAACTTGAAAGGACACTCACATTTCCTCGAACTGGTGTCATCTCGTTTCAAATTTTGGATATGAATTGTGTACTTGTTGCTTCTTTTGCATTTTAGTGTCACAAATGTAAGCCTTCTATCTGAACCATTATCTTACCTTTTGATTACAATGTTGACCCCAATTTGACTGTCTCTGTGTGGATCCATTGGAGCATATGATCACGAACAACTAACTCTTGTTCATTTATAAATTGGTTGCCAATATCTACGTACCTAGACATCAACCGATTTGGCATCCGTAGACACATTAGGTTTAGGGACAACACTAGGGTGCATCATATCTAAAACAAATAATGACAAAGAAAATATTCAAAATTTGTCCAAATTGTGCTCTAAACTTATCCAAAAAATACATTTCTGCATGACATTCAACTAAAATTTGAAAATGAAATTTCAGATGCAACGATTGTTCTTTAAGATAAAAAATCAGATTAATAGAAGAAATGAGGAATGAAATACATGTACATTAACTTCTAGGTTCTTTTGCTCATTTTGATGTGAAAAAATAGAGAAAATTGTTTTTAAGTAGATAAGTTGATTGAGTGTTGAAGTGGATTTTGATAGGGTTTAAAGAAGAATGGTGTTTTTGATTATGAGTGAAGCAAACATGCAAGATGATATTTTATTAAATTTTCTGCTCGACAATTTCGAAAATGCACTTCCGAAATTGTCACTAACATGCAAAAGTGACTTTTATTTTAAAATTTTCGATTGATAAATTCGGAAGTACACTTCCAAATTTGTCATTGAGTTGTTTAATAATCAAAATCATTGATTGAATGTGGCCATAGATACACATCCGAACTAATTTTTTTTAAAACAATAGAAGTGTGTCATATTTAGAATGTATTTTACTGTGAAGGGATATATTTAAAAATGCATTTCTAAATTCATAAGAGCATTTTCAAATTTCCATTCAAAGATTCGCCGCCCCCTTAGAGTAGAAGAAGTAATGCCCAAATTTTATATTCCAATTAGGAGTAGTAACACATACTCCTCGTTGTCACTGCCTGCGTGTGCATGTATACGTTATATATTCTGTTTTTGGCCGGTAGGCCAAATATTCTTTTCAATCTGAAAACTTTAATAAGTAGTCCTTTGCTAATCATTACTTCACAAGAAATACTAATTAATGAGATAATCGCGCATCATATCATTCTCTAATCAATTTTATTTAGATCTCAACTTGCATGATATATCTAACTATGCTTTTTTAAAATATAATCAACATAATGGTTTAGCAGAAAAGGCTAATCTCAGACGATATGATTAACTAATAATGTTCAAGTGATGTTCATATTTATTTGTACCATTTGAAAATGAATGTCACTTTTTTAAAGAAAATTGTTTATAAAATAATTTTTATTCTTATATTTTAGTGTAGAACTTTTTTTCAATTAGTTTTTCTAATTATCATTATAGAAATTATTTTTAAAGTATTTTATTTTATATTTATGATGGTAGAAAATACACCAATAGCTAATACAATTAGTTTAATAATAGTTTCATGTCTTTTGATAATTTTATTATATGTATAAAAATCTTAAATAAAGATTAATTTTAAAATGGAGTATATAATATATTAGGAAAGAAATAAACTAGCGGTTAGAATAGTATTTTGGAAGTAAGTCTTTAATCGATGCATACATATTTTGAAATTTTATAGTAGTGTGTAGAAAGCATGACTCCAAGCAATTCAACTTGAAAGGAGGTGCAAAACTTAATTTTAGCTGAGAAAACTACAAAGAATGTTCCTAAATTATCCTCAATCACGCTACCACAACTTGGTATTATAGGGTTTTCTCTTGAAACTTCATCTGTGTTGCACTTAATCCAATTATGACTATGAAAACATCAATTAACTTGTATGATTCTAAGTGCAAGAAAAGGTTGGAATCTAATGTCAAAGCATTTAATAACTGTAAACTCTTGAATTGAAGAGTACATGCGCCCCTTGAAAGAAATAAATGTCATATCGACCAATTATTTAACATGAAGAATGTCTTTATATATCAAAGTCACTTTTACCATTTTGAAACCTTATATCATTTTTTGTGTGCCAAGTTTTCAAAGAAATATCAAGATGAGATTCATGATTAGATTCGGAAGGTGGTAGCTCCAACTTCTACTAGCAAATTTGAATAATCTTTCATAACTAGTTATATCAATATTCATGCTAAACAATCATTCCATCCAATGCCATAAAAGTAATGTCTACATGCATCTGAGAAATAAGTGATATACATTTTCCACATCATGATTATAGAGATAGCATCTCAAAGCTATATACATTCTGCTTCGAATCAGATTTTCTTTTGTTGCAATAACATTATTCTCTAGCTTCCAAGTCATTAATGACTTAGCAAGGGGTATGTAGGGATGTCAAATGATTTTTTCCCAAGAAGGATTATTGTGATCCCTCCTGATACAAATGCATGCTTCTTTAAAAGATAGATCATCATTTGTTCATATTGTCCAAAGGTGTTCATCAACACTAGTATTATCAAATGGCAAGTTAATCTTCAAAATGTCTTCAATAATTGAGGAGTAAGAATGGATAAGAAATGAGGAATGTTCCAATTGTTCCCGTGGATAATTTAATTTACCTTAGCAGTTTGCAAAAATTTAAATATCCACTGGCAATAGTATGTGTAAATCTTTAATTGTGTATCCTAATCAATTGTTTGTCCATAAATCAATATCCTTTCCATTACGAACATTCCATTTACTATGTTCCACCAGAAAGGAAAATGAATGTTTAATTCCATGACATATTGAACAATAAATATGATACATGATCGGTTTTTTTTGTGTGCGAAGTATTTACTACTAAGCACAGAATACCATTGATTATTGACAGTGAACAACTTCTAACAAAGAGATAAACCACCATCTTTATTTATGGTCATAATATATCTTAGACCTAGACCTCATTCAGACAAAGGTAAGCAAATTACCTTCCAAGATGTAGTACCCACTTTCTATTGTTTATGCTACATGTCCAACCAAAATTTTTATGCAAGAATCCAGTTTATTAATAAAATTGATTGGCCATTCATAAATCCTAAGACTATACAGAAGTGTGTCTTGTATGATAAACTAGACCAATTGAACATACCCATAATAGAAATAAGGTGACCCGTCCAAGTAGCTATTTTGGCCAATACTCTATCTGCTATGTTCTGAAGATCATGAGTTCTAGGTTTTCCTTTTAATATAGGAAATCCAATATGGTTAAATAGTGTATATCCTATAGTGAATCCAAGCATATATGTAATGTGCCTCAACCTAGATCAAGGACTACCTATAGCATAAAGCTTAAACTTAGTTAGATTGATGTGTTGACTAGAATTCTTACCATATTCTTGAAAGGGATGGTTATAACTTATGCATTTTTCCTGGTAAATTTGCAAAATATCACAAAGTCATCAGTAAAAAAATGTGGCTAGGAATGGTTGTCTTCTCGACTGATATGCATGTTAAATTACCCTTACCCATTATCATAGATAAATTCCTACTAACTTTCTATATAGAAATCCACAAGAGCAAGGGAGATAGATGATCACCTTGCCTCACTCCTCTAAAGCAATAAAATAAATCCTGAAGTTTTCCCATTTATCAGGATTGATAGTTTAGTTGAGTGGAGAATGGTAAGAATCCAATCAGAAAACTTTTGATCAAAGCCAAATTGAATAACAACTTTAATAAGATATTCTGAATCTAAAGTATCAAAGACTTTTCTAATGTCTATGTTCAAAGCCATACTACCTCCAAAGGATTTCTTGTCCAACATATTAATGGCTTATAAAATAATCCCACTGCACTCATAGATATGTATGCCCCTGTTGAAACTGTAATACAACAGCAAGCAAAAACTAATTTAGGTAACCCAGTTTTGTCGTCTCCACAGGGATCAATGCGAGGGAAAGAATGGCGTTCGACGGTCTCTATGTTTCTAAGCTTATGGTTCAAAAGTTTTGGTTTAAAATATTTAAGAACCAAAATTAAAGGCATAAAGCGTAAAGACGGAAAATATAAAGTAAAGACTGAATTATAAATGGAGCCTTATTGGAAGTGGATCTCATCAATTGATAACACATGCATTCTTCTAATCATATTATACACAAATCAATTATTCGTCTAATATCCTCACGTATCACCCACGACAGAGGCTATGCCTAACGTAACGTCGAGAGATCGACCGTATTGCCTCATTGGTGATGTCTCACGCAACAAAACCAACACAGAGCATTAAGAGTTGATACTCACGCAAGTGTTAAGCCTAAATCTATTTCTAGAGTTTAGAACAAAACAGATAATCATCTTAGATCCAGATCAGAAGAGTATATGTCTATAGCGGTTCAAATCAAAGATAAACAGGTAAACAAAGATGACACCCAAATTAGATAAATGGCTGCTTTATATAAAATGTCAATGATCAGAATACGTACATACCTTTAACCCTTTTTACATGTATTCAACTAATTTGCCAAATGAATGTGAATATCGTTCTTCATCACTATTATCATGCATCCTCGCAATACCGTATCGATCCTACTCATGCTAGCCATGCTACTTAATCAACACAATACAACAAAAGATACAATGAATATCAACTAACAAAACCATGTCAAAAGTTTGTTCATTGATAGATGAAAATCTAAGATCAAGGATTTGTAAAGGTTTTGTCAAGACCACAAATAATCAATCAAAGACAATCAACAACAGAGAATCAAAACATATTCATAAACATATATTAGATGAAATACATAAGGTATCAAAAGATTACATCCAAGCCCAACAAGAGATTGAAGATCCTACATTTTCCCTCTTGAGAATGAAGAGATATAAAGTTCTGATCTTTTTATTACAAGTTATAATATTTCTCTCAAGTCTATATCATGATATTATCTCAAAAGTGTCAAAAATATATTTATAATACATACAGAATTTTCCATGTTCGCAAAGCGAACGTTTTACTCGCACAGCGAATGGTGAAAATGGGCACCTGAGGTGTCTCTGCATAGTTAAACTGCCACAGAATTTCTTCATGAGTTCGCAATGTGAAGGATTATTCGCAGAGCGAACACTCACCTTCAAGTTCGTAAAGAGGACTTTAGTGCCTTTTTCTACTGTCCAAGTCTAGGACCATTCGCTGGGGACTTCGCCAACCTTCGCAAAGTGAAACTCCGCTAGCTAGTTCATAAAGCGAACTTCTTGAAGTTTTCCTCTGTTCTTTGGTAGCTTGTATCATTTCTTGTGTCTTACAACTTTGATCAATTTATGCCTTTTTCTGCACAATAACACACATATTACAAGCACCAAAGATATATTCTCAATGTTAGAAGAACAACAACAATTCATGAGTTAAATCAATGAAAACATGAGAATTGTGGTTGAAAAGTGCCAAGAAAGATAGTTTAATTTAAGTCAAAATCTGCACCTAACAACTCCCCCCAACTAGATTTTTGCTTGTCCTCAAGCAAAGTATGCCCCTCATTAAAACAAGAGGATTTGCTTAAGCGTTTAATTCAACTAAAGTCAAGCTTGAAAATGCGCACAAGCAACGTTCACCACTCAATGGAATCGAACAATGACAAAGAATTAAGTTCTTAAACAAATATCATGGAATGGTTCAAAGAACAACTAAGTTTTCATACTTGAATCACTCTAACACTCCTCTTCAGAATAAGAATGAAGAAATTAACGTGTTTGCAACCGCGGGGAAATTTCACTCACCCGATAAACAATGCTTATATCAACTCAATTCATACAGCATCTAACAATCAAAAATGAAAACATGGAAGCAAAAAGATCACTAAGGGCTTCAAAGGTTGTAGCTTGGTCAGGTTCACAATAAAGGGACATTTCTAAAGGCCATTGAATCGAAATTGCCGATGCAAAAAGAAACATTCACTATACATGGTATTATCACAACTTCATTCACCATTTTCATTCCTTTATCACCAACCTTCTCAAACTTCCTTATGCACAATTATTTCATTCTCTATTTTTCTCATTCAAACAAGCATTCTTTTTCTTTTGTTTTTCACATTCATATTCACACTTTTTCTTTTCATGCTTGCTTTAAATTTTTCAAAAGTTTATAGCAACCTACCATTCTTATTTTTCATTCTCCCCAACTTGAATTCAACCAAACTCAAGTGAATGTTCCTTGCTTTTTATGGCAAGGAAATCAAAGTAAAACAAAGTTCAAAGGTTCAAGAAGAAATTTTTAGAACCTCACAAAATTCAATGATGAACTATACTTTCAAATTATGTACATAAACCAAGTTCATCACTAAAATGAGATCTAACCTGTTTAGGCTCAAAGGGGTTAACGAATTCTCTCTACTCACGGGTAAGGTACTTTCGAATACGGTTGTGCTCAATATAAACAAATGTCTTGATCATTTCTAATGCTTCCACAAAATCACAATAATCAAAAGATAAAGCATGAATCAAACGAATTAAACAACTTTATTAGTCATCCAAGCATTTAGTAAACAATGGAGGTTTCTCACAATTTGTGGCTTTTGGACCTAAGTGAAACAAGCATTCAAACAAGTTGCAACATGAAACAAAAATACACATTTGCACAAAGCACAAAATTCTTAAATCATTCTAACATTCTATAAAGCAGTACAATTTACCTACCATACATTCAAATCTCACCATCCAGACTCGGTCGAAGCTTCATTGAATACTTTTATATAAATAGCAACCAATCCATAAGGAGTTCTCATCATTCCTAAACACACTAGAGAAAACATAAAAGAAAACAAATATATACAATATAAACAAATGTACAAAGCTCAAAAATATAGAAACTATCGCAATGTGATTCAATATCTAAACACCGATCCCCGACAACGGAGCCATTTTGTTGAAACTGTAATACAGCAGCAAGCAAAAACTAATTTAAGTAACCCAGTTTTGTCGTCTCCACAGGGATCAGTGCGAGGGAAAGAATGTCGTTCGACAGTCTCTATGTTTCTAACCTTATGGTTCAAAAGTTTTGGTTTAAAATATTTAAGAACCAAAATTAAAGGCATAATGTGTAAAGCAGAAAATATAAAGTAAAGACTGAATTATAAACGGAGCCTTATTGGAAGTGGATCTCATCAATTGATAACACATGCATTCTTCTAATCATATTATACATAAATTAATCATTCGCCTAATATCCTCACGTATCACCCACGACAGAGATTATGTCTAATGCAACGTCGAGAGATCGACCGTATTGCCTCATTGGTGATGTCTCACGCAACAAAACCAACACAGAGCATTAAGAGCTAATACTCACGCAAGTGTTAAGCCTAAATCCATTTCTAGAGTTTAGAACAAAATAGATAATCATCTTAGATCTAGATCTGAAGAGTATATGTCTATGGCGGTTCAAATCAAAGATAAACAGGTAAACAAAGATGACACCCAAATCAGATAAATGACTGCTTCATATAAAATGCCAATGATCAGAATACGTACATACCTTTAACCCTTTTTACATGTATTCAACTAATTTTCCAAATGAATGTGAATATCGTTCTTCATCACTATTATCACGCATCCTCACAATACTGCATCGATCCTACTCATGCTAACCATGCTACTTAATCAACACAATACAACAAAAGATACAATGAATATCAACTCACAAAACCATGTCGAAAGTTTGTTCATTGATAGATGAAAAATCTAAGATCAAGGATTTGTAAAGGTTTTGTCAAGACCACACATAATCCATCAAAGACAATCAACAATATAGAATCAAAACATATTCACAAATATATATTAGATGAAATACATAAAGTATCAAAAAATTACATCCAAACCCAACAAGAGATTAAATATCCTACCTTTTCCCTCTTGAGAATGAAGAGATATAAAGTTATGATCTTTTTATTACAAGTTATAATATTTCTCTCAAGTCTATATCTTGATATTATCTCAAAAGTGTGAAAAATCTATTTATAATACATTCATAATTTTCCATGTTCGCAAAGCGAACGTTTTACTCGCACAACGAATGGTGAAAATGGGCACCTAAGGTGCCTCTGCATAATTAAACCGCCACAGAATTTCTTCATGAGTTCGCAATGCGAAGGATTATTCGCAAAGCGAACACTCGCCTTCAAGTTCGCAAAGCGAAATTTAGTGCCTTTTTCTACTGCATGTCCAAGTCTGGGACTATTCGCTGGGGACTTCGTCAGCCTTCACAAAGCGAAACTTCGCTAGCTAGTTCACAAAGCGAACTTCTTGAAGTTTTCCTCTGTTCTTTGGCAGCTTGTATCATTTCTTGTGTCTTACAACTTTGATCAATTTATGCCTTTTTCTGCATTATAACACACATATTACAAGCACCAAAGGTATATTCTCAATGTTAGAAGAACAACAACAATTCATGAGTTAAATCAATGAAAACATGAGAATTGTGGTTGAAAAGTGCCAAGAAAGATAGTTCAAATTAAGTCAGAATCTACACCTAACAGCCCCTAATGAAGCATCTTTGGTGTTCTAAAATAATTTTAGGAGATAATATAGCTTGTCTACCATGATCATAGTGATGATTTTAAATTGAAAGTTTTTCAATGAAAGATGTCTATATAAAGTAGAATATGCTCCATGTTGTTTAGGTATCAAAGTCACATTGCCTGATTGTGATTAGGATGGATCAAACATTCATTAAAAAATATATTCACTAAATTTATCATATCAATCCCTATTATATTCCAATAGACCAGAAAAAAACATCCCCAAAGCCATCAGGGTCTGGAGTGAAATTGCCTTCATATTGTGCACTACATTCTTAATTTCCTTCGGTTGAGACATTCTAGTGAGATATTCATTATCCACATGAGTTATAAGTTGTGGGATAGTTCTCTACACCAGATCAGTTTAACTATAATTGTTTTTCTCAATTAAACAAATTTTTGTTGTAGTTAATAACATGATTATCTAATTCAACGCCCTCAACCAAAAAAAATGACATGCCTCAATCTAGTAATTTTGTTACAAATGTATCTCAATTTGATTGTGTTGTGAAAAAATTAAGTATTCTTATCTTAATCCTTAAACTAATTATTCTTTACCATGTTCCTCTAAAAATGTTGTTGTACAATGCCTTATCTAGAAGAAGTTGAGCATCTTTCCCCTCATATCCAAGATTCAACTGTGGTATCACGTTAACTTCAACAGTAGTTTGAGTGACCTTAAGATGAATATTACCAAATGTATATTTGTTTCATTTCTTAAGAATCATTTTAAAAGATATCAACTTAGGAGATAAAACAAACATAGGATAACTAACCACGCCATTATTCCAATTATCACCAATCACTTATCTACATCTATCATCAAGAGTCTAAAACTTCATAATTTTGAAAGGCATGGCCGAATCAAACCTACATTTATCATAATAGAGAATAATAGGGCAATGGTCTGAGTAAATCTTGTCCAAAGTGGAGTAATTGAATGTGTTCTAACTATCTAGGGAATTCTGATTACAAATGGCTCTATCAAGCCTAATAGAAGAGTAAGCACCGCCTTTTCTCCTAATGGTACAATTGTAATAGCTACCGTTAGTGTGAAGATGCATAACCTAATTTTGATTTGTCCAACTAAGAAACTCATATGTGAAAGTTTTGTTTATAGGGAATATGTGTAACAACTCATCAGAAAGAATAACTGTATTGAAAGAACTTATCATGCACCAAGGCCCAGGATTGGCATGTTGAAGATTAGTAAGTTTATTCCATAATTATCTTTGAAATGGAAGTTGCTTGCATATATAGTTACAATGCTCCCATAGGTTTGAATCATGATTCAGTAGGGAAATGAGCATAAGGAATCATTGGTTCAACAATAAAAAACAATTCGGGATTTTGTCGATCACAAAGACTTTTAATAGCTAATCTAGTATCAAGGTTTCCTACCCCTTTAGCATTCTAATAAATGGCCTTCATTTACTAGTTTTGTGTTTACACGACAAGACTCGGATGTTAATTTTCATTCTAGGTTGAGTAAGCTTATACCTTACTCTATCCTTTTTTACCAAAGTAAATTCTTCCAAATGTGGCTCAGTGTTGAATGCGGTATAGGGCAAGCAAACAAAAAATATTTGGAAGTATTTTTCCGGGAATTATCGTGTCCACAGAGATCGGTTCTTGAACTGTCGTTCGACAATATCAATGTTAATGAGTTTGGTTTAAAATGGCTTTAAAGCGTAAATGCGGGAAAGTAAATAAAAACATAAAAAGTATATTCTTTGAAGAGAAGAAACCTATCAAGCATGTATATATTCCACTCGTCACAAACATAAATTTACCGACCAAATATACTCCACCTACAATACTCGTCAAAATCATCCAATATCGCTCACAACAGTGTCCATCTCTGGCACACTAAGTTGAGAAGCAACCGTATCACTCTCTTCGTCACTCTCGCGCACGAAGCCTCGAAACACGGAAGGCATTTAAGTTCCGACACCATAAAGATTATCATCTAAATCTATCTCTAGCATCTAGACAATAGATATCCATCCCTAATCAAGATTTGTGAAGTTTATCTCTAACACAACACAAATCCAAACATAAATGCAAAAAGATCAAGGAAGACATCGATAATGATTTGTAAAGCAAGCTTTATACAATATTATGATCAACAAATATACATATGTTCATAGTAAATATACAAACACCAACAAAAAGAGAAAAACATAGAGAAGAAATGGAGAAAAACCCAACATCTCTTGAGTTGTCGGCTCCGATTGATGAAGGATTCGACTCCGGATCATCCTAATGCATGCTCCAATGTGTTTTCTAGCCTAATTCTGGTCAAAAAAATGCTATTGGATGGATTTGAAACTAAAAATATCAAACCCATCACCTAAAAATTGTGTTTTTGGGGCTTTAATGGAGTTTCAGCACGCGCAGCACCGCCCGGCGGAATTCTGGGTTCGCCCGGCGGCGAAAGGCCATCATTTTGTAAGTTTTTCACAATTTCGGAGTGTCCGGACCGCCCCTGCACCGCCCGGCGGCGCAGAGGCGCAGCACACCAGTCTGCAGAATTTTTCTGCACTGTTTTATTCGTAACTTTTGAACCGTAATTCCGTTTTTCGCCCGGTTCGAAGCGTTGGAAAGCTTATTCAATGCTCTATACAACAATGGCAAGATCCCATTGCTGGAACACCTGTAAAAATAAATGAAAATCAATTAAAATCAATGATATTTACACGATAACGCACTATACACACGAAAACGTAAAGTAAACGTATTTATAAACAAATCGGGGTTTATTCAAACGATATTTACCACAAAGCATTGATAAGTGCAACAAAACATATATACAAAAATAGGTACATTTTGCACTTATCAACTCTCCCCAACTTACATAATTGTTTGTCCACAAACAAGAATCAAACAAACTTGAAAATGCACAAGCAACATACAAAGAACGATGAATCAACAGGTTTTGAAAAATGGAAACGAATGTATGGTTCAAATGAAAACGGTACACATAAAAAGTAAATACTTACCACTAAACTACGACGACAACATAGTCACGAAACAAATGCAAAATACAAAAATTCATGCCAAACATTCTAAAACAACACAAGTTCCAATGTGAATCACACCTAGCAAAAACAATCATCGGTAGATGAAAAACATAAAATGAGGTACTTTCACTCACACAACAATCTTGCAAACAAAAGACTAAATTATGCATACATCCACAAATTCATATTGAACATACAAATGCAAGAATCACAAGGACTTTCAAGGTTGTAGCATGGTCGGGTAAACAAACAAGGGGCAATTTCTAAAGGTAATTGAAACAAAAACTTGCCTAAACCTAAGGGAGTGATAAACTCACAAAGATTCACACACCAAATTTCAACCAACTTCTTCCAAAATCCCAAGTGTTACACAAAATACAATACTTATTTAGCACAATTATTGAAACTCTTTTTGTTTCCTTTTTCAAGGATTTTTCTTTTTTCTTCTTTTTTTTCTTTCTTTTTCTCTTTCACAAATTTTTCTCTTTTTTCTTTTCTTTTTCAATCCTCATAGAATCCAACCAATGAGTATACAATCATCCTCTCCCCAACTTGAATTCAAACGCGCCATCATGTGAATACTCCCTACTTTCTAAGGTAAGGAAAAAATCCATACAACAACACAAAATTGAGGTCCAAGAAAAAACAAAATCCATTCAAAAATAAGTGAACTAAATACTCATAGACAAGCATTAAGTTCAAATAAAAACATGGATCAAAAAGCTCAAAGGGGTTATGAATTCTCACACACTCACAAGGTGAATTGACTATTTGGCTAAGGTGGTTGTGCTCAAAATGAAACAATTGCCTTGATCCTTTTCATGCATTCATATAAACAACACAAACAACAGATTCAACATAATAAAATCCAGTTAGAACAAGAATGTTGGTACTCCGCGCGTATATGAACAATAGAAGGCTACCTCACAAAAAGGTTGGGAACTAAAGTGATTCACAATAGAACAAGTATACAAAAGAATGGATGGCATGGAAGTTTGTAAAATGCCTAAGTATCATGAATATGCTAAAGTATAGAAAGCGATAAATACATACCTCGGACGTGTACAAAACTTAACAAAATCATTACCATACATCCGCAAGTTGAAACGAACCATCTTGGAAAATCACCAAAGCATCCTCAAATAAGTCAATCAAAATTTGCGAGCAAACAACAAACAAAAACATTAGAAATGAAAAACAATAAAAACATGCTTGTTTTACGTCATAAGCTCGACGCCTTTACGGTGATTAATTAGAAACTTCCTCTCTTCATGCCGTGGTGATGTCTCACTGCAAAACCAAAAGCAAGCGTCCTAACCAAACACTTGAACAAACGTTAAAATATACAAGTATCAATATAAACAAGTGAAAATATACAATATGTACGATATCTACAAAACTCAAAAACAACGAAACTATCGCAATGCAAGAACAATAAAAACCAATCCCCGGCAAAGGCGCCACTTTGTTGAATGCGGTATAGGGCAAGCAAGAAAAAAAGATTTGGAAATATTTTTCCGGGAATTATCGTGTCCACAGAGATCGGTTCTTGAACTGCCGTTCGACAATATCAATGTTAATGAGTTTGGTTTAAAATGGGTTTAAAGCGTAAATGCGGGAAAGTAAATAAAAACATAAAAAGTATATTCTTTGAAGAGAAGAAACCTATCAAGCATGTATATATTCCACTCGTCACAAACATAAATTTACCAACCAAATATACTCCACCTACAATACTCGTCAAAATCATCCAATATCGCTCACAACAGTGTCCATCTCTGGCACACTGAGTTGAGAAGCAACCGTATCACTCTCTTCGTCACTCTCGCGCACGAAGCCTCAAAACACGAAAGGCATTTAAGTTCCGACACCATAAAGATTATCATCTAAATCTATCTCTAGCATCTAGACAATAGATATCCATCCCTAATCAAGATTTGTGAAGTTTATCTCTAACACAACACAAATCCAAACATAAATGCAAAAAGATCAAGGAAGACATCGATAATGATTTGTAAAGCAAGCTTTATACAATATTATGATCAACAAATATACATATGTTCATAGTAAATATACAAACACCCAACAAAAATAGAAAAACATAGAGAAGAAATGGAGAAAAACCAAACATCTCTTGAGTTGTCGGCTCCGATTGATGAAGGATTCGACTCCGGATCATCCTAATGCATGCTCCAATGTGTTTTCTAGCCTAATTCTGGTCAAAAAATGCTATTGGATGGATTTGGAACTAAAAATATCAAACCCATCACCTAAAAATTGTGTTTTTAGGGCTTTAATGGAGTTTCAGCACACGCAGCACCGCCCGGCGGAATTCTGGGTTCGCCCGGCGGCGAAAGGCCATCATTCTGTAAGTTTTTCACAATTTTGGAGTGTCCGGACCGCCCCTGCACCGCCCGGCGGCGCAGAGGCGCGGCACACCAGTCTGCAGAATTTTTCTGCACTATTTTATTCGTAACTTTTGAACCGTAACTCCGTTTTTCACCCGGTTCGAAGCGTTGGAAAGCTTATTCAATGCTCTATACAACAATGGCAAGATCCCATTGCTGGAACACCTGTAAAAATAAATAAAAATCAATTAAACTCAATGATATTTACATGATAACGCACTATACACACGAAAACGTAAAGTAAACGTATTTATAAACAAATCGGGGTTTATTCAAACGATATTTACCACAAAGCATTGATAAGTGCAACAAAACATATATACAAAAATAGGTACATTTTGCACTTATCACTCAGTGGAATTGTTTTCATCGCCTTAAAGGTTATTCTTCTTCTCTAAATACAAACCATCATAAGGATATCTCACAAAATTCTTACCACTATTTTCCATAACAAAAAGATCAGGATCAGGTTGCTCACTTCTATCATCATTCATCTCTCTCTCTCAATCATTAAATTTTCATTCAACCCATTAGTAGTCTATACAATTATTTATTCTTCATTCATATAGCTTAATTTTGATAAGTTATTCTCATTAGCAATAACCTCATTCTCTGGGTGAATGACTACAATGTCGTCACCATTCTCTATGTCATTCTCAAAAGTATAATTTTCTACCTTATTCAAATCTACAGAGTCACCATTCAATAGGAAATTTTTTTATTCATCATTCTCTATGTTCTTCACAGTATCATTAAGGAGGGTAGACTATTTGGAATTTTTAGGCATGTGTCTTGTAGACTCTTTAATCAGAGGCTTGTCAACATTCTTGTCTTTCAAATTCCAACATTTATCAATATTCACTACAATGAAAAACCCATTTTACCTCGGTTGAAAACGGGTTTTTACTTCAGTTTCATACGCGAGGTAACGAATGATGTCATGAAAAGTTTACACTTTAACCCTCAAATGTTAAATAAACGAAATAAAAAGTGTACTAAACATGAATTCAAATCCCAGCAATTGCAATTTCGTATTTTATAGAAAGACATACAACTTTACATATCGGTTATAGAAATATTCGAGAAACAATTATATATATATATATATATATATATATATATATATATATATATATATATATATATATATATATATATATATATATATATATATATATATATATATATATATATATATATATATATATATATATATATATATATATTAAATATTCATATATATTAAATTTTTATTGGAATACATATTAATTTTAACAATTTTTGTAAAACCTACATGTACAATTTCGAACAAGGATCCTAAAACATCTTCATCATTATCCTTGTGTATCTTGGAGAAAACCAAATTATGGAATATTTTGTATTCCTTATATTAAAGTATATTCTCAATGACTTCATATTCATTTGAACTGGATATAGAAAATTAAACAAAGGTTAGATAAGGAAACTAATTTATCATGTATAAAAATAGGAGATTATATAAAGAACACAAACCTTGAACAAATATTATTTTCTGCTCTTGCAATTCACTAGAAAGACTATTTCCATACTCCTTTAAGTATCACTTTTTTCATTCATAATAATTTAATTACCAATGTTTGTGATTCAAACTATATGTGATTGAAATATATATATATATATATATATATATATATATATATAGTGTCGTTCGTATTCTCAATGGTTGTCATGACAGTTTCACGCCAATCACTAATGTTACTTATGGATTAATGTGATGGCCGTTTCGAGAGCGTTGATCCTATATAAATGGACGATAAAGATTTATTTATGGTTGGAAAAGAAACTTAATAAACTCGCTTACTTTACCCTTCCGTGAAGTCTAAAACCGAGGTAAAACGTGTTTATTTTAAAATAAAAAATTAAATAACACAGGGAGTTTTCCCTTCGTTTTTTATAAACACCGATGTAATATATGGTATTTTTTTTTAAGAAAAAAATATGTCACGTCCAGAAATTATATCTTTGGTTTTTGTTGAGCAAGGTGTAAGACGTTGACATAAAATGTATAATTTGTAGTAGTAATTATGACCATCACACATGTGATGATCACGAAAACAGATAAACTCTAGTATTCTAATTCAAAAAGAATGCATAAGCTTGTAGTTTCACTAATATATGATCATAAAGAGTATCTGACCTATTTAGTTCTATCTACACATGTGCAAAAGGCCTCCAAGTTATTTTTCTTCTAAGCTCATCAATTAATTAAGGAGTTCCAATACCATAAGAAATTACAAATAAAGTTGTTCGTTTTCAATACTCTAAGAGCAAATCACACAACCTCAACCATAGTTGAACATATGTAATCTTCAATTTTTCCGATCTAAAATTTGGCATCCATGGAGACAAACATAAAGGTGAGGGCTTAACATTTTATATGCCTACACTCCGAGTATCCTAGAGATCCTCTCTTAATTTGAATGAAAATTCAAAATAGTCATGCCCCAAAGGTGTTAAATCCAAATTAGTTATTGGACTCCATATTTTAACGAGTTTATCATGTAATTTTGATGCCTTCAATAGCATATTACCCTTACTAGTGATCTACCTCTCATGTAAATTATTCTTGCAACTTCCGAGACCTATTTTGTAAGCCTTTTCATATATCTTAATCGAGAGACGATTACCTTTGAAGCAATGCTCAATAAAGTTAAAAAGCTCTATGTCATACGCATTATGAAGAGCTTGAGAAAATGATTTCTTTTGTGCACGGGGTTTGGAGGAGACATATGAGTTATTTTAGGAAGAAGAGTCGACCATAGAAGGTCTCCATGGCAATGGTCGGTACCGGATGAGTGAAAGTCGATTAGGTTTTCTTTCAAACCCTAGTAGTTTCTAAAAAAAATGGTGTTCTGCAAGCACAATATCTTCTTCTTCAAACCTTGTGTCGACGATCCGAATGATGAAACTGTAGCCTTGTGTTTAAAAATCAGATTGATCCAACAATTAATGAATCCTACTATTTTCTAAAATTGATTAGAGAAAATGGGAATCCCTAACCATAATTCTCTCTCTCTTATTTTTTTTAATTTTAAATTATTTTGATGTGATAAAATGGAGGAAGGAAAAGAATGTATGCAATTTGTTTTGTTTGATAATTTTGTTGTTAAATTTAAAGTGAAATGTATAAATATGTTTATATATTTTTAAAGAGAATAAAATAATTTTAAGTAATTACATTGTTTTTAGAAAGATATATATACTTTTAAAATTTTGTATATAAGGATAACTCTAAATATCTCAAAATCTATTGAGTAACTATTTAAAGATACCTGTGTGAATATAAAGTAGAAACAATAAATTTATGCCATCCCTACAAAGAGAATTATCATGTCTGTGATATTTAAATTATACATATAAAAAAGGCCGTCCTATCCAATAATGCACTATAAAATAAACAAACACCTTTGCCACTTTTTAGGTAAAGTACCATATTGGCTTAGTGTATAAATAATTATGTACTCTTGTTAATTTCAATCAAGAAACAGATTCATTGTATCGTTTCTGATAGATACTCTTGTCACACATTTTCTTCTATGGCGCCTCAACAAGATCTTGCTAAGATAGGGTTAGAAGGGTTTGCTCTAATTGATGCGTTTTATGGTCCACCAACAAAAATGTCATCTAATGGGGGAAGGAAGAGACAGGTTCATCACAAAGATCAGTACAAGAAGGAAGAGATCAATAGCATAGATGCAGCTTATAACTATGGTGGAATTATGGTTGTCAATCATCCTAAGACTAAACCAAAGAACCGTTGGGGTAATATCTTTAAGGCCTTCAAATCTTGAAGATATTTATGCTTCTTGTTAACTATATATTGTCGAAATAAACAAGAGACCTTACCATATTATATAAGTATGTATGCTCCATCTATATGGTGCTTTTTATTTTAGGTAAATTCTCTTTTGTTATATAACTTGTACTTTTATTGATGAAGTGATATTAAACTTTTGTATATTTTTCTTAGCAATAACTGTGAATGGTAGCAAACAGCAAGCACAAACTTCTTACTTCTAATATTAAAAAATAATATTAGAAGTATTCACGCCAACATGCCAGTACAAATCGGCTACGCCGACAAATAATACAGCCCTACGACATACACAAACTTCTTACAAATAATCAGAAAGTCGTTTAAACCATTCATAATATTATACTTAATTTTAGGGCTAGAACTAATATCTAGCCACCACCAAGATGTAAAGATAATTTTTGTAAAGGTGTTGATTTATAAACATCAACAACTTGTTTACATTTTAAAAATAAATACAAATAAATGTTGTTGTTAGTAGTTGAACCGTGGACATACAACTTGCACCATTTTAATCCAATTAGCAATTGCCAATTGAACTACCCTACCCACCCCAAGATGTAAAGATAATTCTCTGGACTATATCTTCAGAGCACCCGAAACAGTTATTAAAGATTATCTGATTTCTATACAACTATAAACATCAAGTAGTGCAAAACCAAATCATACAAGCAATTTTCATAGAATTAGTTCTAACCATCTTCAAGAACCATTCTAACTAAATCAAGTTTCAACTGAATCAGGACCATTAAAATAATCTTCAACATTGGCACACGAAATTTCATCTGACTTCAATCACACTAGTATACTCTTTCAAATCTTTTTAGGGAAGCGACATTGGAAGAAAAGATGTTTACATGTTTAGGGAGCAGAGCAAGATGCACAACTATAATCTGAATTATTCCACCTAACACCTCTATTTACTAGAGCTACATGGGTTGTTAAGTGCTCTAAGACAATTTTGTATCGCAATACCTGTACTTTAGACGAAGCACATGTTTTCCATAATTTTTTCAAAACTTTTACTTGATTCTTCGGACTTAGTTCAAAATTCATATTATCCATTAGTAATGAATAATATGATCCGATTGATAATATCTAAAATTATAAACTTAAGAAGAGAGAAAGAGATTAGAGTTTCAATAATATAAATCACATTTCTTGTGGCATGGTTTGAAAGCTGGCAAATGTGTGAAGAAAATTGGGACTTTTAATGAAGCATTGTTGTGCAAATGGCTAAGGAGATTCTTCAATAATAGAGATGTCATTCGGAGTGGAATATTGTCAGATATGGAGGCATAATAAGGAGTCTAAGTGTCATATCTTAATTTTTATTCATAAGATCTCATCTCTCTCTGCATCATCTGCATAGTATATCATGTTTTTCATCATGCATAATGTCCAATTTATCAGCCAGAATTAATTTGTCGGATTTACAGTCAAATCGGCCAAACTAATATTCAACTGTGTGTAAAATCAGTGGACGAAAAATTTTAAAATTGAGCTTCCAGACGTCAGTTATATTAATCTATGTTCTGCGTAGTTTAACCTAGCGTGCTCGTTTTAATTTTTCGATTGCTTTCGGTGGCATTTTGATCATTCTGAACCTTTTAACTGGGAAAATTTTATTTTGAAATTTGACCAACCATTGTATTTTTCCGAGTCGTTTATTTCGCGCTGATCATTTTGGTGTATTCATTTTATTTTATCAAGTATTTCGATATCAGTCTGATTATTCGTTTTTAACTGATTTTATTTTAATTTTTTTTTAATTAATAATCTTTTTAATTAATCAGTTTTTAATTTAAATTTTTATTTTAAATATTTTTTTTATTTTTTTTATTATTTTTTTACGTTAATATTTAAAATTTGTTTTTTTATCTATTTTACGTAAAACTTAGCAATTAAGTTTAAGAAAGTTTTTTGTTTTTTCTCTTCATTTTTATAGTAACCTGACAGCTCACGCAGAGAGATGTTCTTTAAATCATTTTGACCAAAAAAAAGGTGATACTCTTCTCTCCTGATAAAAGACACGAACCTCTCTTTCTCATTTGAATTTTATTAAACAAAAAAAAATAAGACAAAAGTGACATGACAAAAAGGTGTCGCACTTTTCTAAAAAAGACCACGTTTTGAAAGTTGATAGGTCTCTCACGTGAGACCTTTGTTTTTTTTTTTTTTTAAAAACATGAACCGTTAGATCCTCACCTAGAACTGCACTGTCATTGCATTGTCACATACAATAAAACACTTCCATAATACGTGGAAGCTGGCAAACTAGGAGAAAATTAGGGGTGGACAAATTTGAACCGACCGATTAAAACTGATTGATTCGTTTTTATTTTTGTGTAAATAGATCGGGTCGGGTGTCGAGTGTCGGGTTGATGCGGTTATTTAATTTGGATATTATAGGGTTGTTTTGGTCGAGCTCGGATACTAATTTTGAATCCGACGAAAAACGAAACCGACCGAACTTAATTAATATATTTTTTTTATTACTATATGAATGACTCACTATAAAAATGTGATTCATAATGTTGCAGAATACTATCATTTTTATAAATTGATGATTGCATTGTATGCTCCCATAAATACAAAATATGTAATATAAAATTTTGTATATTATTTAATTTATCGGTTAAAGTATGACAATAATCAAAGTTAATGTCAAATAATATTAAAAATATTATTTCGTAATAATAATTTTTATTAAAAAAATAGTTTTATTCTAAAAATTAATATTTTTTATATCAAAAATTAAAAAAAAAATCATTTTTATAAATTTTTTCTAATAAATATTAAACCGACTTAACCGAATCCGACGAAAACAAAAATTTTATCAGTCAAAATTGGACCATAAAAATGAAACTGTAGTTTACGTCGGATTTAAATTTTGGGTCAGAAACCGACCGTAACCGACCGATTGTCCACCAAACATTTCCCCATTTGCAGTCACATTTCCCCAAATACTATATTTATTTAATTGCAAAATTATTTAATTGCAAAACTATTTTTCCTATGGCATGTTGAAGCATGTGGTGAAATGCATTGAAACTTTAATATATATATATATATATATATATATATATATATATATATATATATATATATATGGTTAATAGTGAATTTCACCCCTGTAATGTTAGCGAATTTTGCTTTTCCCCCCTCATGCCTTTTGGCAACGGTTTTTTCAAAAAAAGCATTGCCTAAACCTGCCTATGGCAACGGTGGGGGGTAAAACGAAACACGCTCATATGGCAGGGGGGTTTCATATAAATAACCCATATATATATATATATATATATATATATATATATATATTGAAATTCTGGTACTAGATATGTGATGTCACACACGATGTCACAACAACACACTCTGAACAATGGACAATAAAAACACACAGAATTGTTAATCCAGTTCAGTTCTAAAAACCTAATATGGGGGCTACCAAGCCAGGGATGAATTTCACTACTTGTAGAATTAAATTACAGACTCAACAACCCAATTGACAATCTCCTAATCTTAATTCCTACTAGTGACTTTCTACCTAAGAAACCACTTAGATATGAGAACACTACTCAATCCCTAAAAATTCTCAAAGAACACCCTCTTTGAGAAACCTTGATCCTGCTTCACAGCTTTGATCAAGTTACACAAACTCTCTTTGCTTCACAGCTTTAAGAGAGGACAGAACTTACCAATTCACTCTTGAATGGTGTACACAAAAACACGTACAAAGACCATGATTAACCTTCAGTTAATGCTCTCAATCTTCTGTCTGCTTTCTGTACCTTCTTCCTTTTATCTATGCGCTTTATATAGCCACCTGAATTAGGCTTGGACTCCTTGCAATATTTGATCTGATTTGTTATTTAAAACTGAATCTTCAAAACAGATTTTATCCCCAAAATCTTTTCAAATCTTCAACCTTTTAAATCTCCTACAAATCTGCATCAAATCTCTATGCAACAGAGAATATCTAACCCAAGATATTCGCATCCAATGAGACTACCAGCTCTCCATAATTCCAGCTAAAACGCAAACCCTAACAACATCACTAAACCTGATGTTATTAATTCTGCAGACCTGATGTCACAACATCGCATGTGACATCAGACATCCAACTTAAACACTTAACACAGCCCAGTGTTAAGACTCAATGTTGTGACATCACCCATATGACATCAAACATTGAACAGCTTCACTACTTAACACAGCCCAGTGTTAAGACTCAATGTTGCAACATTACCACCTTGACATCAACATTGAACAACCTTTGTTTTACCAAAATTCCAGCCAATCCAAGAAACTAACAATCTCCCCCTTTGGCTAATTTTGGCTAAAACAATCTCTGCATCTTCAGAGACTTTAGCAGCGGATAAAAATATGATTTTTCCAACCTTTGCAGCAGCAGCACAATCTTCACAAACAGCTACACTTCACAATGCTTTCAGCATGCTGCACAAACACTCCAATACTCTGTTGTACACAAACTTCAACACTAACTAGCAGCATGGAATAAATCTCCCCCTCAAGGCAAGAACCAGCATACCAACAACTGTTCAACAACTCTCCCCCTTAATATCTGCACTTCTGCATCACAACTAGCAGCACTCCTTGTCATTGCAGCACCTCTTGCATCTTGACTGACTCTTGACTATTTTCCCCCTTTTTAGCCACAATTGGACAAACCTCAACAAGTAAGTCCTATGACACCCTGTACAAAACCATACTTCTTCTGTCAGCAATATCCACATTTTGAAAATCCAGACATATTCTTCATCCATCCAGTTATGAAGGCTTCACACAATCATCCACAAGATCTGAAGCGCACACACAATGCCTTCCACTGAACTCTAAGTCAACTCCTCACACTTAGAATAACACACACCAAGACAAGTGTACAATCTATTCAAGGCCATGATTCAATCTTGTCTTCAGACATCTCCTCAGAAGCATGTGCGCACAAGATTCAAACAATTTGCTTCATATGACTAGAACCATTCAAGGCCACACCAAAACACCAATCAACAGCCTAATGTCATAACATGCTATCTGACATTATATCCTCATAAGAGGCAACTGATAAGTCCAAAATGTACCTATTTGTGTATATATGTTTTGTTGCACTTATCAATGCTTTTTGGTAAATATCGTTTGAATAAACTCCGATTTGTTTATAAATACGTTTACGATACTTTTTAGTGTATATATTGCGTATAGTGTAAATATCATTGAGTTTAATTGATTTTTTCTCAATTGTTGCAAGTATCCAATCAAGGATGTCTTGCCATTGTTAGATAGAGCATTGAATAAGCTTTCCAACGCTTCGAACCGGGCAAAAAACGGAGTTACGGTTCAAAAGTTACAAATAAAACAGTGCAGAATTTTCTGGTGTGATTCGCCCCTGCTGCGCCGGGCGAAAATTCCGCCGGGCGAAACTTCAAAAGCGCCGGGTGAAGCCAAAATTCCGCAGGGTGAAACTCAGAAGATGCAGCAGTGTCAAAGCACTGGAACTTGCAAAAATAAACCGCCTTTCGCCGCCGGGCGACCCAGATTTCTGTCGGGCGAAACTGGGCGGACAGAAACTCCATTAAAGGCCCAAAAACACAATTTTTAGGGATGGGTTTTGATATTTTTGGTTCCAAATCCATCCAATAGCATTTTTTGAGTAGAATTAGGCTAGAAAACACATTGGAGCATGCATTAGGATGATCCGGAGTCGAATCCTTCATCAATCGGAGCCGACAACTCATGAAATGTTTGGTTTTTCTCCATTTCTTCTCTATGTATTTCTCTATTTGTTGGGTTATGTTTGTATTTTTACTCTAAACCTATGTACATGTATTGATCATGGTTGTATAATATATATGCTTTACAAATCATTATCGATGTCTTCCTTGGTCTTTTTGCATTTATGTTTGGATTTGTGTTGTGTTAGAGATAAACATCACGAATCTTGATTAAGGATGAATATCTATTGTCTAGATGCTAGAGATAGATTTAGATAATAATCTTTATGGTGTCGGAACTTAATGTCTTCCGTGTTTCGAGGCGTCGTGCGCGAGAGTGACGACGAGAGTGATACGGTTGCTCTCTCAGCTCAGTGTGCCAGAGATGGACACTGTTGTGAGCGATACGTGATGATTTTGATGAGTATTGTATGTTGAATGTGACCGATCGATAGGTTTACGTTTGTTCTGAGTAGTGTATATTCATGCTTGATAGGTTTCTTCTCTTCAAAGAATGTACTCTTTTTATGTTCATATTTACATTTCCTCATTTAATTCAAACCATTTAAACCCAAACTCATTAACAATTAAATTGTCGAACGGCAGTTCAGTAGCACCGATCTCTGTGGACACGATAATTCCCAGAAAAATACTTCCAAATCTTTTTGTTTGCTTTCCCTATACCGCAACCAACAAAATGGCGCCGTTACCGGGGATTGGTTTTTATTGTTCTTGCATTGCGATAGTTTCTTTGTTTTAGAGTTTTGTAAATAGCGTACATTTTGTATATTTTCACTTGTTTATTATGATACTTGTACATTTTTGACGTTTGTTCAAGTGTTTGGTTAGGTCGCTTGCTTTTGGTTGCGCGGTGAGGCATCACCATGGCATGAAGAGAGGATGTTTCTAGCTAAGCACCGTAAAAGCGTCGAGCTTACGACGTAAAACAAGCATGGTGTATTCTTTTCTTTTATTATTGTTTAGTTTAGGTAGTGTGGTGAGTATTCATTAAACAAGTTGTACTCGGATTTTTCGTAAAATTCTCAAATCTTCACTTTACAACTTGTTTAATGAATTTTCTACCAGTTTTTCAGTTTGTGTATATTAATATTTTTCGCGTTTGTCTATGAGCTTGTTTTGAGTAGCTTGAGGAAATTTGGTGATGTTTCAAGTTGGTTCGTTTCAACTTGCGGATGTATAGTAATGATTTTGTTAAGTTTTGTACACGTCTGAGGTATGTATTTATCGCTTTCTTGATTTTAGAATATTCATGTTACTTAGGCATTTTACAAACTTTCATGCCATTCATTCTTTGTATACTTGTTCTTGTTGTGAATCACTTTAGTTCCCAACCTTTTTGTGAGGAAGCCTTCCATTGTTCATATATGCTCGGAGTTCCAACATTCTTGTTCGAACTGGATTTTATTATGTTGAATCTGTTGTTTGTGTTGTGTATATGAATGCATGAAAAGGGTCAAGGCAATTGTTTCATTTTGAGCACAACCACCCTAGCCAAATAGTCAATTCACCTTGTAAGTGTGTGATCATTTGTAACCCCTTTGAGCCTTTGGTCATTATCCATGTTGTTTGAGTTTTATGTTTGTCTATGAGTGTCAAATTTACTTTTTGTATGGATTTTGATTGATTATTTTTTCTTGAACCCTCAACTTTATGTTGTTGTATGAGTTTTTTCCTTGCCTTAGAAAGTAGGGAGTATTCACATGATGGTGCGGTTGAATTCAAGTTGGGGAGAGGATGATTGTATACTCATTGGTTGGATTCTATGAGGATTGAAAAAGAAAAGAAAAAAAAGAGAAAAATTTGTGAAAGAGAAAAAGAAAGAAAAAAGGAAGAAAAAGAAAAATCCTTGAAAAAGGAAACAAAAAGAGTTTCAATAATTGTGCTAAATAAGTATTGTGTGTTGTGTAGCACTTGGGATTTTGGAAGAAGTTGGTTGAAATTTTGTGTGTGAATCTTTGTGAGTTTTCACTCCCTTAGGTTTAGGCAAGTTTTTGTTTCAATTACCTTTAGAAATTGCCCCTTGTTTGTTTACCCGACCACGCTACAACCTTGAAAGTCCTTGTGATTCTTGCCTTTGTATGTTCAATATGAATTTGTGGATGTATGCATAATTTAGTCTTTTGTTTTCAAGATTGTTGTGTGAGTGTAAAGTACCTCATTTTGTGTTTTTCATCTACCGATGATTGTTTTTGCTAGGTGTGATTCACATTTGAACTTGTGTTGTTTTAGAATTTTTGGCATGATTTTTGTATTTTGCGTTTGTTTCGTGACTATGTTGTCGTCGTAGCCAGTGGTAAGTATTTACTTTTTGTGTGTACCGTTTTCATTTTAACCATACATTCGTTTTCGTTTTTCAAAACCTGTTGATTCATCGTTCTTTGGATGTTGCTTGTGCATTTTAAAGTTTGTTTGATTCTTGTTTGTGGACAAACAATTATGTAAGTTGGGGAGAGTTGATAAGTCCAAAATGTACCTATTTGTGTATATATGTTTTGTTGCACTTATCAATGCTTTTTGGTAAATATCGTTTGAATAAACCCCGATTTGTTTATAAATACGTTTACGATACTTTTTAGTGTATATATTGCGTATAGTGTAAATATCATTGAGTTTAATGGATTTTTTCTCAATTGTTGCAGGTATCCAATCAAGGATGTCTTGCCATTCTTAGATAGAGCATTGAATAAGATTTCCAACGCTTCGAACCAGGCGAAAAACGGAGTTACGGTTCAAAAGTTACGAATAAAACATTGCAGAATTTTCTGGTGTGATTCGCCCCTGCTGCACCGGGCGAAAATTCCGCCGGGCGAAACTTCAAAAGCGCCGGGTGAAGCCAAAATTCCTCCGGGCGAAACTCAGAAGGCGCAGCAGTGTCAAAGCACTAGAACTTGCAAAAATAAACCGCCTTTCGCCGCCGGGCGACCCAGAATTCCGCCGGGAGAAACTGGGCGGACAGAAACTCCATTAAAGGCCCAAAAACACAATTTTTAAGGATGGGTTTTGATATTTTTGGTTCCAAATCCATCCAATAGCATTTTTTGAGTAGAATTAGGCTAGAAAACACATTGGAGCATGCATTAGGATAATCCGGAGTCGAATCCTTCATCAATCGGAGCCGACAACTCATGAAATGTTTGGTTTTTCTCCATTTCTTCTCTATGTATTTCTCTATTTGTTAGGTTATGTTTGTATTGTTACTCTAAACCTATGTACATGTATTGATCATGGTTGTATAATATATATGCTTTACAAATCATTATCGATGTCTTCCTTGATCTTTTTGCATTTATGTTTGGATTTGTGTTGTGTTAGAGATAAACATCACGAATCTTGATTAAGGATGGATATCTATTGTCTAGATGCTAAAGATAGATTTAGATAATAATCTTTATGGTGTCAGAACTTAATGTCTTCCGTGTTTCGAGGCGTCATGCGCGAGAGTGACGACGAGAGTGATACGGTTGCTCTCTCAGCTCAGTGTGCCAGAGATGGACACTGTTGTGAGCGATACGTGATGATTTTGATGAGTATTGTATGTTGAATGCGACTGATCGATAGGTTTACGTTTGTTCTGAGTAGTGTATATTCATGCTTGATAGGTTTCTTCTCTTCAAAGAATGTACTCTTTTTATGTTCGTATTTACTTTTCCGCATTTAATTCAAACCATTTAAACCCAAACTCATTAACAATTAAATTGTGGAATGGCAGTTCAGTAGCACCGATCTCTGTGGACACGATAATTCCCGGAAAAATTCTTCAAAATCTTTTTGTTTGCTTGCCATATACTGCAACCAACAGCAACCAATCTCCACAAGCTTGATCAGCATGCAATCTTCACAATAAATGCACCTTTGCTGCAAAATCCATAGACAAGTACTCCCCCTGTCATGATTAACAAATGCTCTAGATGGAGATGAACATTTGAGCAGATTTTCTGAGTACATGCATTTTGGTACCACTGTCCCTTTCTCCAAAGGCTATCATACAATTCATCTTCACCATCCAAGGCAAACCTTCTACTTCATCATTCTCCCGTATGACTATGTAGATGCTCCTTAGATATAATGTAAGCACTAAGCTTCAGATCCAGAACAAAGACATCCTTCACCAAGGATACTCTTGACACTCTTGACACCAGGGTATTACATATGCTCCACTACTGGATTTACTATCAGCAAAATAATCCAAACTCAACACTGTGTCACAAACTCCACAAATTCTCAGCTTACTTATAAGCTTTACTGAGATCCAGTTTCTTCAAGAGATCACAATTCCTCTATCCTTACATCCACCAGTAGTTGTTGAAACTGGTGAAGTCTTCAAAGGCAGTAGTCATGCTTTGCCAGAACAAACTACTAAACACATGACCATAATCTCCACCTCTTCTGACCAAAAATGCTAGAGCATCCAACTCCACATGTCCAATCTTAATCATCTTCTAGATATAACCACCAGGAAACATGATGTTATAACATATTTTGGGACATCAGCTTCTCATCACCATTCAAAGGACTCATTGCATAAAGAAGTCCTTCAAGAAGCTCCCAATAAAACACAGTCAGAGCAACTTATTCATACACACCTGAATACCATAAGTTCCCACACCCTCTCTGAACCATATCCTAGCAAACTCAACCATATCCAGAGTATCTATACCAAATTCTTTTTCCAGAACATACTTCCACCATTTTATGAAAAGCACAGGAATGTTATCTAGTATGGCCTTTTGAATTTTCTCAGAAGTTCTAACAACAACGACTTCTTTCATTTGAGAGATATCCTGGACATTATCATCAGACTTATCTCTGATCTTCCTATTTCTGGAAGAGATGAACACTTTACTCCTGGATTTTGTAGTACCATCCACATAGATCTTCTGCTTATCAGTTCTCATCTTTGGAGGTAACTCAATAGCTTCCCACTTCCTTGATTTCAGTCGTTTAGCAACCCCAGGAACCACTTTTGCAATTAGTTCATCATCACTCTTCTTTATTTTAAGGCTAGAAGTACCTTTCTTGACTTGAGATGTTTTAACATCAGCTCTAACATCTGCATCTTCCAACCTAAGGATTGTCAACTTGTGAAATTTTTCTTCTGAACTATAGGAGTCATTAGTCAGGTTGTCATCTTTCTTGGCCTTGCAAGTATTCAGCTCCCAACACTTCTTAAGGTCACAACTTTTGATCCTTCCATCAGAATTGTTGACTCTTTCATCTTGCTCACATAACTGACTACTCAAGTTGGCTTTTAACACATCATCCAACTTAGGAGTAACAGCACAATAAGTCGTTAACCCAGATTAACTTTTCACCATACTTTCACACTTGATCTCACCATCTGATGTTACAACATCAACCTTAACATCACTAGATAAGTTGTCCACTTGAGGTATCCACTGATAGCAAATATCTTTGGATCTTACTCCCTTCATCACTACCTCATTCTGCTCATCAACTACCACACATTCATCTTTGGTGTAGCTTACCTTGTAACCTTCATCACAAAGTTGACTTATGCTAATTAAATTAGCACCCAACCCTTGAACAAGGAGCAAATTGTCAAGAGTAAGACCATCATGATTCTTCACTCTTCCAACTCCTTCTACTACTCCTTTTTCACCATTGCCAAAAATAACATCATTTGCATGGCAAAGATTGAACTCTACCAAATGCTTCTTGGATCTAGTCATGTGCTTTGAACATCCACTATCAAAGTACCATGCATCCATAGCAAAATGTCCATCTGATGTGTGAGCCAATAGACATGTGACCTGAGCTTTAGGAACCCATTATTTTACTACTTTGGGCCTGACCTCCTTCTGTCTGGGTTGAAGAGCAGAATTTGGATAACCATGAAGCTTGAAGAAAGAGAACTGCATATGTCCAAATCTGCCACAATAGAAGCATTTGACTCTGTCATTTCTGAAGTGGTTAATCCTTCTGCCACCTTGATAATGATACTGTTGTGGCTGCCACCCATAGTGTTGATGATGTCTTCTACTTCCATAGTTTGACTGTCTTCTATAGTAAGGTTGTTGTCTTCTAGGCTGTCTTTTAGGCTGTTTTCTATGGTGATGTGGCTTTCTCCTTCCATAATAATGAGGCACACCATTATTATATCCATACATGTTTCCTTGATGTTGAGACATCTGATGGAACATGTTCTGTTTGAACCTTGCAGCCTGTATGCTCCTATGGTACTAAGGAGGCATATATTGCTTGGCTCCTTGAACCTTCCCTTGATGAGGACCATGAGCATGCATCTTCCCAATATTCTGAGATTGTGGATTAGCAACCTGCTTAGGTTTAGGATTATGTCTCTTTATGTCATGTTGAGACATTGGTTGAGACATCTCCTTCTTGGTTCCTGAAGTGCTTGCTTCAGCAGAAACCTTTTCTTCAACCACAAATCTTATGCCTGACTTATCTCCAGCAACCTTTTCTGTCTGAAGGATCTTATCAAGTGTGTCTGTACCACTGTTCAGCATCCTAACAGATTTGGTCATATGATTAAGATGAGCTTTGACCAACAAGATTTCCTTTTCCAAATCAGTTTTAGCAGTTTCAAGCTGAGCAATCTGTTTCTTCTGACTCTTATTTTCTTGACAGATTTCAGCACTCTTCAGGAAAAGCTCTTGATAAGTGGATGCTAACTCCTCAAAAGTTATTTCTCCATCACTTGACTTCCCATCAGATAGAACAGTTCCTGTCAAAGCTTTAACATGCTTTGCTGACTCTCCTTCACTTTCACTATCAGAGTCAGACCAGGAGACTGTCATGCCCTTCTTCTGCTTCTTCAAGAATATGGGACATTCTTTCTTGACATGTCCATAACCTTCACATTCAAAGCACTGAACTCATTTATCTTGGGCAGTCTTCTCTTCATCATTCTCTTTTGACTTGCTGATGTCAGAAGAGATGTTCTTGACATTAGGCCTGGAGTTATTGTTCATTCTTTTGAACACCTTGTTGAACTGCCTTCCCAACATTCCAATGGCCTGAGATAGATCTTCCTGAGAATCATCATCTTTGACTTTCTTAGCTTCTGCAGGAGTGGAGACCAAAGCTATACTTTTGGGCTTCTTTTTTGGTTCTTCATCATTCAAACCATGCTCAAAAGTTTGAAGAGATCCAATGAGCTCATCTACCCTCATTTGGAAGATGTCATGTGCTTCTTCAATGGCAGTCACCTTCATCTTGTACTTCTTAGGAAGAGACCTAAGGATCTTCCTTACAAGCTTTTCTTCTGACATCTTTTCACCAAGAGCACTGGATGCATTGGCCAACTCAAGAACACTCATATGGAAGTCATGGATAGTCTCATATCCCTTCATCTTCATACTGTCAAACTTAGATGTTAGAATCTAAAGTCTTGACATCTTTACTCTAGATGATCCTTCATGTGTAGCCTTCAAAATATCCCATGCATCCTTAGCAGATTCACATGAGTTGATCAACCTGAATATGTTCTTATCCACTCCATTGAAAATTGCATTTAAAGCTTTGGAATTACCAAGGGCAAGCTCATCTTCTTCCTTGGTCCATTCTTCTTCAGGCTTCGGCTTTGAGGTGCCCTCTTTATCTTTCCCAGCATCATCTTTTTCAAACACAACAGGTGCTTTCCATTCTTTAATTATAGCCTTCCAAGCCCTGCTGTCCAAGGATTTCAAAAAAGTGATCATCCTTGGCTTCCAATAATCATAATTCGAGCCATCCAAAATAGGGGGTCTGTTGACAAATCCTCCAACTTCTTTGTCCATCTTTACACCAGAAAGTAACTTTCCTAGATCTCACCCAGAGACAGACAGGATGCCTGCTCTGATACCAATTGAAATTCTGGTACCATATATGTGATGTCACACAGGATGTCACAACAACACACTCTGAACAATGGACAATAAAAACACACAGAATTGTTAACCCAGTTCAGTTCTAAAAACCTAATCTGGGGGCTACCAAGCCAGGGATGAATTTCACTACTTGTAGAATTAAATTACAGACTCAACAACCCAGTTGACAATCTCATAATCTTAATTCCTACTAGTAACTTTCTACCTAAGAAACCACTTAGATATGAGAACACTACTCAATCCCTAAAAACTCTCAAAGAACACCCTCTTTGAGAAACCTTGATCCTGCTTCACAGCTTTGATCAAGTTACACAAACTCTCTTTGCTTCACAGCTTTAAGAGAGGACAGGACTTACTAATTCACTCTTGAATGGTGTACACAAAAACACGCACAAAGACTATGATTAACCTCCAGTTAATGCTCTCAATATTCTGTCTGCTTTCTGTACCTTCTTCCTTTGATCTATGCGCTTTATATAGCCACCTGAATTGGGCTTGGACTCCTTGCAATATTTGATCTGATTTGTTATTTAAAACTGAATCTTCAAAACAGATTTTATCCCCAAAATATTTTCAAATCTTCAACCTTTTAAATCTCCTACAAATCTGCATCAAATCTCTATGCAACAGAGAATATCTAACCCAAGATATTCGCATCCAATGAGACTACCAGCTCTCCACAATTCCAGCTAAAACGTAAACCCTAACAACATCACTAAACCTGATGTTATTAATTCTGCAGACCTGATGTCACAACATCGCATGTGACATCAGACATCCATCTTAAACACTTAACACAGCCTAGTGTTAAGACTCAATGTTGTGACATCACCCATATGACATCAAACATTGAACAGCTTCACTACTTAACACAGCCCAGTGTTAAGACTCAATGTTGCAACATTACCACCTTGACATCAACATTGAACAACCTTTGTTTTACCAAAATTCCAGCCAATCCAAGAAACTAACAATCTCCCCCTTTGGCTAATTTTGGCTAAAACAATCTCTGTATCTTCAGAGACTTTAGCAGCGGATAAAAATATGATTTTTCCAACCTTTGCAGCAGCAGCACAGTCTTCACAAACAGGTACACTTCACAATGCTTTCAGCATGCTGCACAAACACTCCAATACTCTGCTGTACACAAACTTCAACACTAACTTGCAGCATGGAATAAATCTCCCCCTCAAGGCAAGAACCAGCATACCAGCAACTGTTCAACAACTCTCCCCCTCAATATCTGCACTTCTGCATCACAACTAGCAGCACTCCTTGTCATTGCAGCACCTCTTGCATCTTGACTGACTCTTGACTATTTCTCCCTCTTTTTAGCCACAATTGGACAAACCTCAACAAGTAAGTCCTATGACACCCTGTACAAAACCATACTTCTTCTGTCAACAGTATCCACATTTTGAAAATCCAGACATATTCTTCATCCATCCAGTTATGAAGGCTTCACACAATCATCCACAAGATCTGAAGCACACACACAATGCCTTCCACTGAACTCTAAGTCAACTCCTCACACTTAGAATAACACACACCAAGACAAGTGTACAATCTATTCAAGGCCATGATTCAATCTTGTCTTCAGACATCTCCTCAGAAGCATGTGCGCACAAGATTCAAACAATTTGCTTCATATGACTAGAACCATTCAAGGCCACACCAAAACACCAATCAATAGCCTAATGTCATAACATGCTATCTGACATTATATCCTCATAAGAGGAAACCAATCTCCACAAGCTTGATCAGCATGCAATCTTCACAATAAATGCACCTTTGCTGCAAAATCCATAGACAAGTACTCCCCCTGTCATGATTAACAAATGCTCTAGATGGAGATGAACATTTGAGCACATTTTCTGAGTACATGCATTTTGGTACCACTTTCCCTTTCTCCAAAGGCTATCATACAATTCATCTTCACCATCCAAGGCAAACCTTCTACTTCATCATTCTCCCGTATGACTATGTAGATGCTCCTTAGATATAATGTAAGCACTAATCTTAATTCCTACTAGTGACTTTCTACCTAAGAAACCACTTAGATATGAGAACACTACTCAATCGCTAAAAACTCTCAAAGAACACCCTCTTTGAGAAACCTTGATCCTGCTTCACAGCTTTGATCAAGTTACACAAACTCTCTTTGCTTCACAGCTTTAAGAGAGGACAGAACTTACCAATTCACTCTTGAATGGTGTACACAAAAACACGCACAAAGACTATGATTAACCTCCAGTTAATGCTCTCAATCTTCTGTCTGCTTTCTGTACCTTCTTCCTTTGATCTATGCGCTTTATATAGCCACCTGAATTGGGCTTGGACTCCTTGCAATATTTGATCTGATTTGTTATTTAAAACTGAATCTTCAAAACAGATTTTATCCCCAAAATATTTTCAAATCTTCAACCTTTTAAATCTCCTACAAATCTGCATTAAATCTCTATGCAACAGAGAATATCTAACCCAAGATATTCGCATCCAATGAGACTACCAGCTCTCCACAATTCCAGCTAAAACGCAAACCCTAACAACATCACTAAACCTGATGTTATTAATTCTGCAGACCTGATGTCACAACATCGCATGTGACATCAGACATCCAACTTAAACACTTAACACAGCCCAGTGTTAAGACTCAATGTTGCAACATTACCACCTTGACATCAACATTGAACAACCTTTGTTTTACCAAAATTCCAACCAATCCAAGAAACTAACATATATATATATATATTAGTAGCAAAACTGTGCTTACGCAATAAATACGTTTTTGGGAGAATATGAGTTTAGTCTCGCTTCTGTTTGCAGACTGTCATAAAAATAAAAAATTGAAAAAAAAAAAATTAAGAATGATAATAAATTTAAATTGAAATAGTAATACATGTTGACTATATAATCTAAAAAAATAATATTATAAATAATCTGATCAAAAATAAAAACTATTGAAAATTGTATTAGATAAATCAGTTTTTTTTTTTTACGAATACGACAATAATTTTATAAGAGAGAAAACAATTTTAAAATATATACTCAATCTTTTAAACACTCCCTTAATTTTTTCACATATTGAAAAAAATAATCGTTAAATTTTTATTATTCAATATTCGAATAAATAGTAATGTTGCGTCTGTTTATAATAATAGTATTTTTTCATATATAAAAATATTTGAATTAATAATGTATTTTTTTCCGTTTATAAATATAATTTTTATTTTGACATTATTTATAAAAATATTTAAATCAATAGTAAAGTTGTTCACGTATATAAAAATATTTGAATCAACAATGTATATTTTCCGGAATATAAATATTGTTTTTGTTTTAACAATATTTATGAAAATATTTAAATTAATAATAAAGTTGTTCCCGTATATAAAAATATTTGAATCAACAGTGTATATTTTCTTGTGTAAAAATATTATTTTTGCTTTTACAAAATTTATAAAATATTTGAATCAATACTAAATTAGTTCCTGTATATAATTTTTTTGAATCAACAATTTATTTTTTCCCGTATATAAATATTATATTATTTTGACAAATTTATAAAAATATTTGAATTAATAGTAAAGTTGTTCACGTATATAAAATATTTGAATTAATACTAAATGTTGCTCACGTATATAATATAGTTGATGGTCAACTATGTGTGAACAATGGAAGATAATCAACAGATGATGGTGAACTATCTGAGAGATGCATAAATGATGGTCAACTATGTATGAACCATGGAAGATAGTCAACAGATGATGGTGAACTATGTCAGAGATGCATGGATGATGGTCAACTATGTGTGAACCATGGAAGATAGTCAACAGATGATGGTGAACTATGTCAGAGATGCATAGATGATGGTCAACTATGTGTGAACCATGGAAGATAGTCAACAGATGGCTGTGAACGATGTCAGAGATGCATAAATGATGGTCAACTATGTGTGAACCATGTAAGATAGTCAACAGTTGATGGTGATTTATGCCTGAGATGCATAGATGACGGTCATCTATGTGTGAACCATGGAAGATAGTAAACAAATGATGGTGAACTATGTGTGAGATGCATAGATGATGGTTAACTATGTGTGGACCATGGAAGATATGCAACAGATTATGGTGAACTATGTCAGAGATGCATAGATGTTGGTCAACTATGGGTGAACCATGGAAGATAGTCAACAGATGAAGGTGAACTATGTCAGAGATGCATAGATGATGGTCAACTATGTGTGAACCAGGGAAGATAGTCAACAGATGATTGTGAACGATGTCAGAGATGCAAAGATGGTGGTCAACTATGTGTGAACCATGGAAGATAGTCAACAGATGATGGTGAACTGTGTGTGAGATGCATAGATGATGGATAACGTGTGAACTATGGAAGATAGTCAACAGATGATGGTGAACTATGTCAGAGATACATAGATGATGGTCAACTATGTGTGAACCATGGAAGATATTCAATATATGATGGTGAACTATGTGTGAGATGCATAGATGATGGTTAACTATGTGTGAACCATGGAAGATAGTCAATAGATGATGGTGAACTATATGTGAGATGCATAGATGATGGTCAACTATGTGTGAACCATGGAAGATAGTCAATAAATGATGGTGAACATGCATAGATGATGGTCAACAATGTGTGAACCATGGAAGATAGTCAACAGATGATGGTGAACTATGTCAGAGATGTATAGAAGATGGTCAACTATGTGTGAACCATGGAAGATAGTCAGGAGATGATCGGTAAACCATGTCAGAGATGCATAGATGATGGTCAACTATGTGTGAACCTTGAAAGATTATCAAGAGATGATGTGTGAACTATGTCAGAGATGCATAAATGATGGTAAACTATGTGTGAACCGTGTAAGATAGTAAAGAGATGATGGCAAACTATGTCAGAGATGCATAGATGATGGTCAACTATGTGTGAAGCATGGAAGATAATCAAGAGATGATGGTGAACTATGTCAGAGATTCATAGATGATGGTCAACTACGTGTGAACCATAGAAGATAGTCAACAAATGATGGTGAACTATGTCAGAGAAGAATAGATGATGGTCAACTATGTGTGAACCATGGAAGATAGTCAACAGATGATGGTGAACTATGTGTGAGATGCATAGATGATGGTTAACTATGGGTGAACCATGGAAGATAGTCAACAGATGATGGTGAACTATGTCAGAGATGCATAGATGATGGTCATCTATGTGTGAACCATGGAAGATAGTCAACAGATAATTGTGAATGATGTCAGAGATGCATAGATGATGGTCAACTATGTGTGAACCATGGAAGATAGTCAACAGATGATTGTAAACGATGTCAGAGATGCATAAAGGATGATCAACTATGTGTGAACCATGGGAGATAGTCAACAGATGATGGTGAACTGTGTGTGAGTGTTCGAACGCAATTTTTGCGCGAACAACCACTGGCATCCTATTGTAGGTTTAATTGCAGGATCGACCACAGAATCCCAGAACAAATGGTTGAAGTGTAAGTCTTGTTGAGAGGATGACTTTTGATTTAGATGAAATTGGAAACAACTTGAAAAGTAAAAATGGTGTGAATTGATGAATAAAACAAAAAGAGAAAAATAGTTAAGTAAATGGCAAGATATCTTAAATTTTGATCATGTAAATTGCTTTAAAAAGAAGTGTGGATGTTATCATACATTTTGTGGGAGTAAGCTCGTTTCTCTTAACGCTTTGTACTCAGAGTGTATCCCTTCTGCAATGTTACAAATGCGACCCCTAAAATGGAAATGGCTATTGCCTTAAATAGGAAAAGAAAATAACTCTTTTTCTCTCAATGTTGGCCCTGGTTTTGACACGTGTCGCCCCACCATCTATGTGTGAACCATGGAAGATAGTCAACAGATGATGGTGAATTATGTGAGAGATGCATAGATGATAGTCAACTATGTGTGAACCATGGAAGATAGTCAACAGATGATGGTGAACTATGTCAGAGATGCATAGATAATGGTCAACTATGTGTGAACCATGGAAGATATTCAACAGATGATGGTGAACTATGTCAGAGATGCATAGCTGATAGTCAACTATGTGTGAACCATGGAAGATAGTCAATAGATGATAGTGAACTATGTCAGAGATGCATAGATGATGGTCAATTATATGTGAACCATGGAAGATAGTCAACAGATGATGGTGAACTATGTTAGAGATGGATAGATGATGGTCAACTACGTGTGAACCATAAAACATAGTCAAGAGATGATGTGTGAACTATGTCAAAGATGCATTGATAATGGTCAACTATGTGTGAACGATGGAAGATAGTCAAGAGATGATGTGTGAACAACGTCAAATATGCATAGATGATGGTCAACTATGTGTGAACCATTAAAGATAATAAAGAGATGTTGGTGAACTATGTCAGAGATGCATAGATGATGGTCAATAATGTGTGACCCATGGAAGATGGTCAACAGATGATAGTGAACTATGTTAGAGATGCATAGATGATGGTCAAATATGTGTGAACCCTGGAAGATGGTCAATAGATGATGGCGAACTATGTGTGAACCATGGAAGATAGTCAACAGATGATGTGTGAACTATGTCAGAGATGCATAGATGATGGAAAACTATGTGTGAACCATTGAAGATTGTAAAGAGATGATGTGTGAACTATGTCAGAGATGCATTGATAATGGTCAACTATGTGTGAACCATGGAAGATAGTCAAGAGATGATGTGTGAACAACGTAAAATATGCATAGATGATGGTCAACTATGTGTGAACCATTGAAGATAATAAAGAGATGTTGGTGAACTATGTCAGAGATGCATAGTTGACGGTCAATAATGTGTGAACCATGGAAGATGGTCAACAGATGGTAGTGAACTATGTTAGAGATGCAATGATGATGGTCAAATATGTGTGAACCCTGGAAGATGGTCAACAGATGATGGCGAACTATGTGTGAACCATGGAAGATAGTCAACAGATGATGTGTGAACTATGTCAGAGATGCATAGATGATGGAAAACTATGTGTGAACCATTGAAGATGGTAAAGAGATGATTGTGAGCTATGTTTGAGATGCATAGATGATGATCAACTACGTGTGAACCTTGGAAGATGGTCAACAGATGATGGCGAACTATGTCAGAGATGCATAGATGATGGTCAATTATGTGTAAACCATGGAAGATAGTCAAAAGATGATGGTGAACTACGTGTGAGATGCGTAGATGATGGTCAACTATGTGTGAACCATGGAAGATAGTCAACAGATGATGGTGAACTATATGTGAGATGCATTGATGATCATCAACTATGTGCGAACCATGGAAGATAGTCAACAGATGATGGCGAACTATGCCAGAAATGCATAAATGATGGTCAACTAGGTGTGAACCTTAGAAGATAGTCAACAGATGATGGTGAACTATGTGTGAGATACATAAATGATGGTCAACTATGTGTGAACCATGGAAGATAGTCAACAGATGATGGTGAACGATGTCAAAGATGCATAGATGATGGTCAACTATGTGTGAACCATGGAAGATAGTCAATAGATGATGGTGAACTACGTGTAAGGTGCATATATGATGGTCAACTATGTGTGAACCATTGAAGATATTCAACATATGATGGCGACCTATGTCAGAGATGCATAGAAGATGTTCAACTATGTGTGAACCATGGAAGATAGTCAACAGTTGATGGTGAACTATGTCAGAGATGCATACATGATGGTTAACTATGTGTGAACCATGGAAGATAGTCAATGGATGATGGTCACCACACATAGTTGACCATCTTCTATGGTCCACACATTGTTGACCATCATCTATGCATCTCACACATAGTTCACCATCAACCGTTGACTATCTTCCATGGTTCACACATAGATAACCATCATCTATGGATCTCTGACATAGTTTACCATCAGCTGTTGACTATCTTCCATGGTTCACATATAGTTGACCATCATCTATGCGTCTCACACATAGTTCACCATCATCTGTTGACTATCTTCCATGGTTCACACATAGTTGACCATCATCTATGCATCTCTGACATAGTTCACCATCATCTTTTGACTATCTTCCATGGTCCACACATAGTTTACCATCATCTATGTATCTCTGACATAGTTCACACATTTTAAAAAACGTTATAATAAAAATATTACATTTTTAAAACAATACTTTGAAATTTTGTTCCAATTAATGTTAAAACCACATAATTATTTTTAAAATATATTTTTTTGAAAAATAATTTTATTAAGTTATATTTTAAAAAACGTTATAGTAAAAATATGAAAATTTTAAAACAATATTTTTAAATATTGTTCCAATTAATGATAAAATCACATAATTATTTTTAAAATATATTTAAAAAAATAGTTTCATTAACTTACATTGGATGAAACGTTATAGTAAAAATATGAAAATTTTAAAACAATATTTTGAAATATAGTTCCAATTAATGTTACAATTAAACAATTATTTTTAAAATGTATTTTAAAAAATAAATTTTTTTAGTTACATTTTAGAAAAATGTTATATTAAATATATGAAATTTTTAAAACAATATTTTCTCAGATGAATAAAAATTATTCATTTTAATTTAACTTAATTTAATTTATTTTTAAAACTTTAATATTTTCTTTTGATTTATTTTTTAACATTAATATTTTATAGAATACAAAATTTAAAAATTTTGTATTCAAGCAGGGCCTAAGCAGATCATTGTAAATTTATTTTTAACATTAATATTTTTAACATAAAATTATTTTTAAAATGTTTTAAAAATGTTCCTTGTAAAAGACCCTTGTAATTTGTAAATCAGTACAGCGCAGTACAAAATTGGTAGCAGTGCAATATTAATGTTATGTGACAGTGCAATGCATCCTGAGAGTATTTTGAAGTTACCGACAGTGCATTGCAAGCATACCATAGAAAACAAGATTCAACGGTTGATATTCATTTGAGAGAGAAAAAAAAAGTCTCTCACATGAGAGACCTATGGGCGTCGCGCACAGCCGCACAGGAGACGGCACCTAAAACCATAACCTGCTACCTCTCAAATTTTCCTCACACACTATTCATCTTCACAAACCACCACTCTCAACTTTAAAACACAGAAAAAATATCTCTTTTCTCTTCATAAAATCCCAACATCGCATCACCCACCAAACCTCACTTATCTTCCATTAACCTACACTCAACCTTGTTGTTGTTAATACCACATAACAAAAGCCATTTCTCCTCACCGTCATCAACTCATATCACCATCAACCTTCTAACACAACCCATTGTAAAAACTCATGTGAATATACACATACCATACGAACTCCTTCCATCACCCACACACGTAGCTTCCAACAAACGCCTCATATACCATACACATTTGAGAACCCAGCCCTTTCTCCTTTCACAACACCCTCCTACGTATCACATAACAACATCACACCATGTAAACACAAACATACTACCCTTCTTCTACAACCTTCGTGCCATCAACCTCCCACTCGACCACTGCTACACCACCAGAAACCTACACATTGTCACAACCACAAAACTACCATATAAACCGTCGATGACCACCGCCTGCACAGTTCGTAACACCATTCATCCTCCATGACCATACCCTTCATAAACTAAAAAAAGAAAGAGAACAAAATCCAACAAGCATAACTTTCATACATCAAAAAACTCACCCTTTGAAAGCCACAAACCATCTCCTCCACCTTCCATTTTCGTGGACTCACCATACTATTGTGCTGTGTTGCAAAGGTACGGGTACGTACCCAGTACTCGATATGGGTACTGGTACATAATACGTCATTTTTAAAAAAACTAAGGTACGGGTACGCAAGTATTAATTCATATGTACTCTGATTTTTTTCAACAGAAGATGAAGAACTTTGTTGTGCGAGGAGTTTCAATGCAATAGATTGAAGTTTAGCGATTGAAGATCCATAAGTTATCAACCATTCCTTTGGTTTCAAGATCCACCGATCTTACAACGAATCACATTAGTCAAACTCTACATCAGCACTTAAAAAGCCCATTTAAAAAAATTATAAAATTATATCATTAGAAGAAAAAAATTGAGTTCGCGTACCCAATATGTATCCTATGGAATACCAACTTAAAAAATAATAAATGAAAAATAGGTACGGTGTCGGAATGTACCATTCGAGTACCGTACGCGTACCGGTACCCGATAAGTACCCGGTACCGGTACTTTATCTAAAATGAAATACCCATGCTTCACAGTTATTGTGCTCCCTCAAACACACTGACCGGACTCCTCATTCACTTCATACTCTCTTCCCATCCACAACCATTCACTCAGTAACAAACCAGCTACCACACACTCGCCGCCACCCTGTTGAACCTTAACTCAAGTTTTCGCCGTTAACATCATCTACGACCATCTTAGCAATCGGTTTTGAATGTCAAAGCATTGAAGCAGCTGTATCTCAGCCGAGAGTGAGGATTTGACGTTGCGGTAATACTTCTAAATGAGTTTCTGCTGTTGGATTTCGGTTTTGCGCTTTAATGCTTTAAGCTTGTTCTTGTTTGATTTTTTTTCAAAGATGGTGTATGATATTAAGTTTATTTATGAGATATTGGAGAATGGGAGTTTTGTCTTAATTTCTGTTCTTTCTTTTTAATATTTGGAATATATGTATTCATTCTTGTGGTAAGTTTTGAAGTTTATATTTAATGATAGGTTGTTAGTTTTCTTTAAAAAAAAATAAGAATAATGTGCACATATTGTGGTTTAATTTCTCTTGTTAACCAAACGTTTTTTGATTTATCTATTAGCTTTTATTAAAAAAAAAAAAACCAAACTTCTATTTGCAATTACTTGTTTTAATTAGTTGAGTTTTTTTAATTTGTATAATTTTGAGAAAATACCAAAAAAAAAATATTTTAATCATCTATTTTTAATATTTTTATTTCTAAGTTAATTAGTTATTTGATATAAAAAATGCTAAAAATATATTAATTATTAATTATTTTAAACATTTTTATTCATATTGATTAATTAAATTATTAATTAATCTTATTAAATATTTATATTTAACTTGATTAATAATTCTCTTGTTGCCCGATTTTATTTCATGACTTGCTTGCTTCTATGTCTTGGGTTTGTTTTCCTCGATTAATTCTTGATGCTTTTCCTTGATTAATTCCTGATGTTTCTACATGGTGCTTTGCCATGTACCTTTGTCGATTCTTTGTTGATGTTCCTACATGATGTTCTTGCCATGTACTGTGTACCTTTGTCGCTTTCTCATGATGTTTTGCCATGTGCACTTTGTCGATTTTATTTGATCCCTGAGCATACTGTACTTTGTTGATTTCATTTGTTGTTTGATCGTACTTTGCTTCTGATGAATACATGATGATTTTCCATGTGTTTGTGGATATTATTTGATGTCGTGTACTTGTTGACTGCATGATGTTTTTGCCATGTATGTTGTTGATTTTATTGGTTGATGCTCATACATGATGTTTTGTCATGTACGTTGTTGATTTTATTTGTTGATGTTTCTACATGATGCTTTGTCATGTACCTTGTCGATTTCATTTGTTGCTTTGGTGTCTGTTGATTACATGATGATTTTTCATATGTACCTTAGTTGATTTCTTGTTGTCTGACCATACATGATGTTTTTGCCATGTACTGTGTACATCGTTGATTCTTCTTGATGCTTTTCCTTGATGAATCTGAATTATCATGATGTTATGTACTATGTGTACTTTGTTGTTTTATCATACATGATGTTTTTGCGATGTGTACTTTGTTGTTTTATCATACATGATGTTTTTGTCATGTACTTGTTGATTACATGATGATTTTCCATGTATCTGTTACTTTCACACATGATGTCTTGCCATGTACTTGTTGATTACATGATGATTTTCGATGTATTTGTTACTTTCACACTTGATGTCTTGCCATGTACTTGTTGATTACATGATGATTTTCCATGTATCTGTTACTTTCATACATGATGATTTGCCATGTATCTGTTATTTTCTTTTGACGCTTGTTACCTAATCCAAGGGAAAGGGAGTGTATGTTGACTCATTGTCATGTGCATGTCCATTATATGTTTGTTGCTCTACCTTAACCATCTTTGACCTTTAGCGAACAATTTTAGCCAAAACACACATTTTTCAAGAGGTTCTTATATAGTACTATAGATGCTTAGGGTGCTAGTACCTTTCCTTAGTACAACCAACCCCCGTACCTTTGATATCTCTCTTTGCTTAGCTTTAGGCCTTGCTTTTTTACTTTGCATGTTTACTTAGGGTTTTTGTTCGATCTTTTCTCCCTTCCCTTGGAAAAATAAAAGTTCGGTAGTGATATCTTATCTTTACGAGTCAAGCTAATCTGATAGCTTTGGTCTCCGATTCTCACCGCGACACTATGGTTAGACATTGAAAAATACAAATCTTCATTTCAATCCTTATGGTGGAGGGATCTCATGCTTTTAGGCAAGAATTTGAAAAGTAATATGGAAGGCAAACTAAGACAACTGGCAAAATTCGAAATTAGTGGTGGTGTTTCCATTCCTTTTTGGAAATATCATGTTGTTGAGCTTTAATATTTGAAGACAATTTTGACAGAAGTCACTCCAAACATGTTGGAACTCGACCAATTCGTTTGGGAGGCTGCAGCTCACCAAACATTTCTTATCAAAACATGCTATATCAGTATTTTTTCCCCATGAAGGTTTAGAATCAATTGATCACTTGATGATTCAATGCTCAGTCATAAATCTGGTTTGGAGGTATGCTTGGGATAGGATTGGGGCGGCTAGGCCAATGTCACACCATTGCATCATGGACTTCAAGCTTGTATTGGATGTTTTAAAAGGGAAGGTTGGGAAACATTATGAAGGAGTTTTGTGAATGATTTCTTGTTGGTGCATATGGAATAAGCGAAACGACATGATTTTCAAAGAAGATAGATGTCATGCTAAGGAGATAGTGTTCAACATCAAGTTTATCGCTTTGCTTTAGCTTAGTCTTCTAAAAAAATCATATTCATGTAGCTTCTTTGATTGGTGTAATGCACCACTTGATTTACTTTTGTAAATTACTTGTAAATTTTGTTGGTTTATGATGCCACCCTCACCAACTAGTTGAAACCTCTTGTATGTTGGTTTGAGTATCCTTTATACTTATTTTAATGAATCCTTTTGCTTATAAAAAAATATAAATCACATAACTTGTGTAAATAAGGGTTATAAAGAGAATATATAATAAGACATAAATAGAATAAACTATCCGTAACTCAATTATAAGTAAAAGATTCGTTATATTTTATCTAACACCTCCCCTCAAACTCACAATGCATTAACATAAAACATTGAGAGTTTAACAAACAAAAATTAAAAACATACTAAAAAATAAATAATATAAATATAAAACTCAAATACCCCCTTCAAATTAAATTTTATTTAACTTTAAGCTTGTTACAAATTAACGCTAAAAGTAAGTGATAAAACCAAGTTAATTAATATCATAACCACTGGAAACAACAATCAATAAGAAGAATCGTAATAGAGAGTAGCAACAACCAAAAAGAGAAGGAGTAGTTCAAGAAGTCAAAGAAAGAAACCAATTGAGAGAGGAGGAGAATCCAAAGAGAGGGAACAAATCAATCCACATCAGTTAGAACCAAATTGAATCATACCAAATTAAAACGAACCAAATCAATTTGAACCAATCATACTGAAGAAAACTAAATCAAATTAGATCAAATTGAATCAATTTAATATAAAGCAAACCAAATCAAATAGAATAACCAATAGAGAGATGAGTAATCAAATGGAAGAATCATTAAAAGAGATAAAACGGAGCAACCAAATAGAAGAACCAATAAGATGGAGAAGAAATAATAGAGAGAGAGAGGGGGGGGGGAGAGAGAGAGAGAGAGAGAGAGAGAGAGAGAGAGAGAGAGAGAGAGAGAATCAACAAAAAAAAAGAACCAATAAGAAATGGAAGAATTAATGGAGAGCGAAGTATCTAATAGGAAGAGAGTCAACTGAAGTCATATATAATTCTATTCTGATGTTCATTGTTGAAAGTATTTTCATTGGGTATTTATTTTATCGTCTCCACAGGGGTTGATGTGATATTACCGCCGTTCTACAGTTTAATATGTTTTAAGCAAGGGTTTCAAATGATTTTTTTTGGTAAAATTAACATTCACTAGTTTGTGTAGCAATGATAAAAGTTTCGAAAGTTTATCGTTTAAAAGGCATATCAAGACTATTTTTCATCAACCTATTTCATATGTATTCAATTAATCAAGCATGTGAACTTCATTTATAATCAACATAACCACGTATCGGTCATCTATACCGCTCATGTCTGAGACGGTATTGCAATTTTTACCGTATTTTTTAATCGATGATATCTCAACCTATTAAATAATACAAATAACATTATGATCTGATACAAAGTGAATATCAAATTCCAACTCCTTGTCTAGACTTGGTATTTGATAGATGATAAAATTAGATCAAGACTCAAAAGATGTTTTTCTACAATGATTCAAATCACAAATAATAAATAAAAGCAAAGGTTATCGTCTACATTAATCATGAATTTCTTCACATACAAAAAATTAAAAGTAATACATACAAGTTAAGATTGATTACATCTAATCTTGATACAATAGGTTTAGCTACCCATAACCATGGTAGCTTATTTCACAAGAAATAAAGAGAGATGAATGAGCATCTGAGTTGAATAATTGACAAAGGATGTGAATCCAACTCTGATTAAATAAAAATGACTTCTTTTGCTCTAAAACTTAGTTTCTATGGTTTTTTTGTTGAAGAGAATATGAGATGATCCAAGAATGTGGCCAAAATGAACATAGGATCCTATAAATATCTTTCCAAATTTGTCCTGTCTCGCCCGACGAAGTTCACTTTTAAGCACTTCTAACTGCCTCTTATCATCAAACCACCCTTGTGGAAATATATTCTCTCGCCCGGCAAACTCAAGTTTGCTGATCCTTATCCGGCGACCATGGCACAGTTTTTCCATTGCCTCAAATCTATTTTGCCTTGCTTCTTGTTCGCCAAAGCTCGCCTGGCAAGCTCGCTTTCTGCTAACCAACCTGCCCTGGGCGAGGATGCTGATTTTGGAATCTTTGGTTTGGCACCCTTTTCTTGATTTTGTGTCTCTCTTTTTTTTTTATTGACATCAATCCTGCATACTAGCACACACATAAGGGATACCAAAACCATATGCAAGTTTTATGACATTTAATGGAAGATTATATAATTAAACATTCGGAAACGCAAAATAGTATTGAAAAATGGCAAGAAAAATAGTGAATACTTAGTCAAGATTGACATTCAACAAACTCTCCCCAACTTAAATCTTCGCTTGTCCTCAAGAAAAGTATGTTTCTCATTAAAACAAGAAGATTTTCTCAAGCATAAAATTCAACAAGAGAGAATTAAATGATTTAAATTCAACAGATGAACATGTACAAGTAATGCTCAACGCTTCCTAGAATCGAATAATGACTAAGAATTAAGTTCTAAACACAAATATTATGCAATGCATTCAAAAGAAACTAAATTCTCACACTTGAATCTCTCTAACTCTCCTCTTCATAAAATGGATGGAGACAATTGCGCATTTGATTACGCGGGACATTTACTCTCACCTGATAACCTTACTAACATCCTGATCAATTTATATATTCATTTAAACAATCATATCAGAAATCATGGAAGCATAGATCACTAAGGGCTTTTCAAGGTTGTAGCTTGCTCGGGTTTCACAACAAAGGGTCATTTCTGAGGTTTTTGAAATGATGTTGCCAACTCAAAAATAACATTCACTATACAAGTTCATACACTTCACAACATTATTCACCTCTTTCTTTTTCTCAATTGATCCACCCTTTGAAATTTTCTTTGCACAATTATTTTTCATCTTTTCTTTTTCTTTCAAACAAGCTTATTTCTTTTTCACAATCTTATTCACAACATTCTTTGCTTGTTCAAAAATTTACAAAATTTTTAGCAACCTACCATTTTTCTATCTTCTCCCAAACTTGAATATAATCAACCCTAAATGAATGCTCCTTGATTTTTATAGCAAGGAATAAAATTTCAACACAATTTTCAAGGTTCAAATGTTTCAAGAAATTTGTTTGAATCCCATAAAATTCAATGATGAACCAATTTTTATGTACACAATCAAAGTTCATCACCAAAATGGGTCCTAACTTTTAAGGATCAAGAGGTTAACAAATACTCACTATTCACAAGGTAGGTTATTTTTTGTTATACTTGTGCTCAAAATCAACAAAGTGCCTTGATCATTTCTATGCTTTCACAAATTCACAATAATTACAAGATTAAACATGAATTAACCGAGTTAAAACAAAATCATCAGTCAACCAAAGCATTTAAGTGAACAGTGGAGGTTTCTCGCTATTTATGGTTTTGGACCTAAGCGATTCAAGTACTTGAAACAAATTTGCAAAATGAAGCAAGAATTGACATTTGCTTAAAGCACAAATTTTTAAGTCATTATAACATTCTAGAAAATGGTAAACATGTACCTTTTTTGCGTACGTCATATCAAAATTTATATCATCACCATCAAAACTTGAATAAATCTTCATTGAATATTTTTTGAACAAAATAGCAACCAATCTTGAAGACAAACATCAATCAATTCATTGTAGAATCATAAAAATAGAAAATAATTTAAACAACTAATTGAAACATTCAAAGATAATGCATTCAACCAAATAACCATGTGTTATGGTGTAAACACCAACAAAAACCCAAAAGTAATAGTAGTTGTACAAATCCAAAAGTCTGAACCTACACTAAAACAACAACAACAATATCCAAACTAAACCAAAATGAAACTAAAACATAACATAAATAATAGCAATGACCTAAAATATATATAAAAGACTTCTCTTTGTCGAAACAAGCAAGCCTTTTGATCATGCTAAACAAAATCCTCTACTCCTCAAAATCCTCAAACTCTGCATCAATATCTGCATCCTCCGCATCATCTCAAGCATGTCTAGATGCTCTTGCCTCCTCCCCATAGAATGGCTTGCCCACAGGCCATCCTACATGTGCCATAAACTGCTCTTCATAGGCTCCCTGATTTTCAGCTAAAACTGCTGCATCGAGTCATGCATATACATGAACGTCCTCTGGTTTGCCTCCAACGTGTCCAACGTAAAGTTACAAACCACTTTCTGCCTAGGGTCCCAATTCTGGAAATCCAAGTTTTCAGAACTAGAAGCAGAACCAGAAGCCTCAACTGCAACCTTCTTCTTCTTAGGCACACAATGCATAGCAACGTATAAATCATCAACTGTACCTCTAAGAGTCTCATAAAAATGAAGAGGGTTGAGATTATCTCGTCCAATAGCACAAATCCCATAATTAAACCAGGAAAAACCAAAGGCCAATTAGCTTTAGCCCCCGATAATCTCCCACTCTCATGCACTAACTTGAGCTTATTAGCAATGATCTTGGCCACATCAATCTGCTTGCCTATAAGAATATTGTGGACCAAGTGTATGGTTTCTATAGAAATAGATGATTTGTGCATCCTTGGATTTATGTTGTGTAGAACAAGAAGCATGACGATCAGAGCTTGAGGCCTCTTGTCCTCCCTCATGTATCTAACAACAACGCCGTATGCGTTATACTGCACGCTTCGCCCTTCAAGTAAAAGTGAGCTGGAGATCGCCTGGATGTCTCGATGCATATTCAGCTGGAGGTGGTATTCAACAATCTCCCCTTGTTCCAAAACAAGAGGGTGCCTCAAGACTTCACCGATGGCATCTCTATTAAATCTCAAACCTCTTCCTTGCACCATAGTGTTCCATGTGAACTCCTCTCCTTCATTTAGAAGGGTGTTCGCATAGAACACCCTTACCACATCTTAGTTGATATGCTCTGGAAGACAGATTAAATCACCCACTTCTTTCGCTCAAAATTAGTGTCACTTCTCTAAATGTCCCTTCCTGGTTAATGTTGAAGATTTTTTCAGAAAAAATCTTCCTTTTCTCAAGCTCCTTATACCTCTCAGCCTGCTCAAGACCCTTGAAATGGACCGGATCAAATGGCCTAGGCTGACGATGTAATACCCTAATTTTTACACCTAAGATCCCACTTATCATTTGCATCTCATACCACACAAAAAATCAGAAGCTTTGGTTCTCTTGCCTTCCTTTGTAGGCTTGTTTTTTAGGGCAATCACCAAGCACCCTTGTTTTCTTGTTTGCTTTATATTTGTTTATGTTTATGTTTACTAACCCCTAATTAAAATCCAAAAATATGTTTGTTTCCCCTTTACTAAATTTTTCAAGAAGAGGTTGGGATCAAGAATGTCAAATACCACCTTCTCAGCTCGAATGAAATTCATCTGAACAAAGTCAAAGTTGATATGCAAATAATTAAAAATTATTTGATCATGAGTTTCCCAAGATTTGATGGTTTATTGTTCAAGAGACTCTAAGTTTCATGTGTTTATTTCCAAGCCTTCTTTGATAAGTCAAAAGAATCGTGGCAGAGCCAAGACAGCACAGCAAAAAGCCATTTTTCTAATTTTTTTTCACTGTGCTAATCGATTAACCAAATACTTGTACAAAGTGGTTAATCGATTAACTAGTGCGTTTTTTGGGCTAAAAACAAAATTTTCAAATTCTGCAGCATTTGACACCAAAATTCACTTGTTTCATCATGATAATATTTTAGATCACCTCATTTTAATTCCCCTATATAATCACAATTATTTCCCACCATACACCCTAATTAATCACCACTTAATCTTGATTTTGCCTCCAAATTAAAATTCCAAGCCTAATTTTGGCTCCAAACCAAGCTTCAAGCCACCAAAATTTTCAAGCTTAAATGTTATAAATAGAGGCATCATTTCATTCATTCTTCAAGCTTTTTATAGCCAAATTCACCTTGTCAAAATTCTTCCTCATTCTCAATTTTCTTCATCTACCCAAATTCACCAAAGCTCTTTCTTCCTCATTGTTGTGCTTGTTTCATCTTCCACAATGTGATCTCTTGTTGATTCTTGTTTCTTGATCTTTGGATCTTGCAAATTGTGTTTCATTGGTGTTATTTGATGTTTTTTACTTGAATTTTTGTGCTCAATTGCATTCATGATCATGAGGTGTTTGAAGAAATGATTGAATCATGAATGCTGATTTTTTTCAAATTTTTTTGTTGTCCTGCCAGTGTTAATCGATTAACCAAATGCATGTACAAATGGGTTAATCGATTAACCAGTGTCAGATTTGTGTTTTTTGGCTTGTTTTGGGACTGTTTTGAGTTATTTCCTTTCTTCTTCCATTTCCTGTGGTTTTGCCTTGAATTATAGTGTTTGTTGATCAAATTTCTCGTTAAATTCCATGGACTTAGTGTGTTAGATGAGGTTGGATAAACCTTTATTAGTTCAAATCTATCTTTAAGTGGATCATTGGATTCATTTTAGGTGCTTTGAATTAGTGCTAGGTTTAGTACCTTAATCCACCAAGAAGAGTGATGGAACTTAAAGATGGAATGATCCGAATATATTAATTCAATTTGGCTTCCCTTCCCCTCATCTTCTTGTTTTTTCTTTTGGTCAATGAAAATCTTACATATCATTATACTTCTCTTTGAAGTTATGATCAAGATGAAACCACTACCTCTTTTCTTTTAGTGTGGCATGTTTTAGGAGAATGACTTACATATCATTTCTCTAACTTGTATTAACACAAACATTGTTATTGACCGATCTCAGATAGTCGTGGCTTCTACATAAGTCCGATTACAATTGCTTAACATAGCGCTAAATTGTCCCGAAATCAGAAATCAGTTCGTTTTTGTAAGTGAGTTGTCAATCTCATACTTTCTATAGTGTGGTGTGAAATAGATTGTCTCCTTGTTGTTAAGGGAGTTAGTTGGCATACTCATCGATTTTATCCGAGTTGGCGCCCTTCCCTTAATGATGTATGGATTCATGTTTTCATGCTTATGGTTTACTAGTCGAGTATTCTTCGAAAAACCACCAAATGTTCTTCATCACTAACACTAACTTACTAACTATATAATTGCAGTAACTTTACTTTGTGTCATTTAATTTTTTCTCTTTATTTTCTTGTCATTTACTTTATGCCTTTACTTTTAGTACTTTTATTATCATATTATCATCTTATTTTCTCTTTGTCCACTTGGACACATGTTTATGTTTATGCTATTTTTATTTTGTCCACTTAGACCATACTTCCTCTAAATACATTAATAAATACCAAAACACTAAAAAAAAACTTGGTCCTCTTAATTTCGGACTACTGTGATCCTATGCTTGGACTTTGGACTTAGAGTTAGGACCTTGACCTTGGCTTGGAAGTAGACCTTGAGACCTACTTGGATTTATTTGGTACCCTTGGCTTGAGGATTCTCTTGAAGAACTATCTTGGTTATAATGATGTCATCGGAAGCTTGGATTTCTATTTGCTAATTTGGCTTGTTTGAGGCATAAATCCAAAAGGAAGGAATTCTTGATTTACTTATGTCATGGGGCTTGCTAGCCTTGTTTGGTTAGATCCTTCTTTGTTCTTGGCTTTTATATTTATGCAATAGGATAGTTACTTCTTCTCCACCCCTTCTTCAATTTTCAAAATCTTCTCCCTTTTTCAAAACCTTCTTGTTTTCAAAATTATACCACTTTCATAAAAAAAAACCTCACCACATTCAAACATTTTTTTCTTTTATGCACTTTTTCTTTTAAAACTTTTCAAAAAGATTAGACATGATTCATTTTCATAGTTGAGATGTAATTCCCCTATTCCCTATAGTATTTAAGATGTTGACATTTTCCACTTAGATGTTGAGTGATAGACTTGTTGATTTTAATCCAAGAAAAAATCCTTCATCTTAAGATGATGCAAATTTTGTTTTCTTATACTTTTGGGCGACTAGTCATAGTTTTCTCCTTAAAATGACGACTTTTCTTTGCATTTAAACTGAACCATAACAAACCATTTTTGTTATTTGTACCGTGAACTACGAGGTTTTGATCTTATATTACACTTTGTGGGTACGTAGGCATGAGGCGATAAGTCTCTGCAAACACAAAAATCTTAAAAAATACTTCTTTTCTCACCTCCCCAATCTCATTTCAAACAAACATTTTCAAACCAAAAAGCGTAGATATTTCAAAGGGTTCTTATAGATTATTATAGACGTTTTGGGTGCTAACACCTTCCCTTAGCGTAACCAACCCCCTTACCCAGTCTCTGTTTATTTGTTCTTGTTTTAGAACTTGTTTAGGTTTTGTTCGCTCTTTTTCCTTTCCTTTTGGATAAAATAAAATTGCGGTGGTGACTCTTGCTTTTTGAGTTAAGTTAATCAATAACTTACACTTACAACTTTTATCACTACAGAAAAGTGGCGACTCTGCTGAGGACTCTAGTTCTTAGAGGGTTCAGCTTACTTTGATTTATTTACGCTTATTTGTTTAATTTATTTGTTATTGCTTATTCTGTTTGGGTGCTTGGTGATCTCTGTGTGGTGAGATAAGTCCTATACCCGGACTTGAGTGCACTTATGATAGGAGGGTGGTATAGTCTTGTTCGGCTTACATGGAGTAGTCCTTACTAAGATGACTTGAGATCCCCCACTCAGTGGAGGCCCCTTTGGGATTACTGATGTCATATGAGTAGTTGTATTTGGCATTAATTTTCCCGACCTGGGAGTCTGAGAAGATGAGGACCTCAGAACCCTTTAGGACGTGGTGCGGTGGCTGTTCAGGTGTATACATGAATCAGTTGTTACGTGATACCACACTCAGACGAGTATCTCTTGAGAATATTGTTGGTTGTCGAGTAGTTGTTTAAGCCGATAATATCCAAAAGATGGAATTATGACTCTGGGAACTTTTTAGAACCTTGTTCTACAGGTGCTGATATAACTTTAGTACATACCATTGTGGGTTGGTTCTTGCCCTTGACTCCATGCTAGCGCCGAACCTTTGAACCCGTGTGCTTTGTGTGATCTTGTTTGTGGTTGTTGCATCATGCACTCATGCATTCATAGACATTTTGTTTCAATAAGTTTTCAAGGATCTTAGAGATTTTCCTTTGAAAACATCGCAGATATTGTGATCATGGACATTGGAAGGAGATATACTCAGAAGTACAGTTTCTGAGCTCCTAATCTTAGTAATCTGAAAAGGCTAGCATCCTTGGTAGTTGATTGTGCAGACTTCAGATCTCGTCATGGGAGACTTCTATCTGTTCTTTCTACCAACATTGAAGACAGAATTCTGAACACCCTTGTGTAATTATACGATCCTGTCTACTGATGCTCTACTTTTCTTGATTATCAGCTCATGCCGACCTTGGAGGAGTATGCTTATCTGTTGGATATGCCAGTTTCTGATAAGGTTCCTTTTACTGGTTTGGAGGAAGTTCTTAAGCCCCAAGATAATGCTGCAGCCACCCATTTCATGAAATCTGATATAGATGTTAACCTTATGGTTAAGGGAGGCATCAAGTTTTTGATATTTCTGGTCAGTCAAGTGGTTTGAATAAGAAAACTAATGAGGATGAGGTATTGAAATTAATCAAGAAGAGTGAGTACAGTGTGGTAGATCAACTCTTGCATACCCCGTCTAAGATTTCAGTGTTGTCCCTATTGATGAATTCTAAGGCTCATATGGAGCCTTTGCAGAAGGTGCTGGAACAAGCGTATGTTGAGCATGATGTGACAGTTAATAAGTTTGATGGCATTATTGCCAACCTCACAGCATGCAATAATTTGAGTTTCTGTGATGAAGAGTTACCCGAGGATGGGAGAAATCACAATTTGGCTTTACATATTTCTATGAACTGTCAAGAAGATGCACTTTCCAATGTGCTGGTTGATACAGGCTCTTCCTTGAATGTGTTACCAAAGTCTACTTTGTTAAAGCTTTTGTACGAATATGCTCCCATGAGGTATAGTGGGGTTGTGGTTAAAGCTTTTGATGGATCTAGAAAAACTGTGATTGGAGAGGTTGATCTTCTAATCAAAATATGACCACGCTTCTTCTAAATTACTTTTCAAGTAATGGATATTCGTCCTGCTTATAGTTGTCTACTTGGCCGACCTTGGATTCATGAAGTTGGGGCAATGACCTCGACTCTTCCTCAGAAATTGAAATTTGTTAAGAATAATAAGCTGGTAATTGTTGGAGGCGAACAAGCGCTGTTGGTGAGCCATCTTTCATCCTTTTCTTATGGATGCCGAAAAAACTGTTGGAACTCTGTTCCAAGCTCTTTTCGTTGATGATAAAGTTGTTAAGAAGAATAGGTTACCCATGTCTTCTTTGAAAGATTCTCTGAAGGTATTAGAGACTAGACGGTATGACGGTTGGGGCTGAGTTATTGATGTGGTTGATAATAAAGACATAACTGGTTTAGGATTTGCGCCTGGTACAGTTAAAAGAGATTTGAATCATATTAATGAGGCCTTTCACAGCGTCAGATTCATCAACAAAGATCACTCTACTGCTATAGTCATTGAAGACGATCAAGAATATGAAATTGATCCTCAGGAATGGGAACCATACCTTGATGATCTTAGATACTTTTCTGAGATAAAAGATGAGTATGTACCCTTTCATACCCCTCGACCGAGGCATGAAGAACTTGAACATGAAGTCAGTGCCATCATTGAAGATGATGAGGAAGAAGAATTTCATAATTTTGTGACGCATGGACAGATCATGCCAGAATAGATAGTTGTTGACATTCCTACTGTTATTCACGTTTTAAAGTAATTCGTTTTTGTTTCTTTCAAAAATCCTTTCACCCTGCCCAAGGTGAAAGTGAATTTGTGAGGGCTTTGTTTCAACTTTTATCATCATCAATAAAATGTTATTTTGTTTATCCATGTTATGTTTTTTTCCTTTTTGCTTTATTTCTGAAAAATGGTAACATAAAAAACCAAAACAAAAAAATAACAATATGATAATCACTTTTATCTGCATGATACTTGCACATTTGTTCATATTCTAAAATCAAACATAAAATCATTGTGCAGATTGATTGTTAAACCTATTGAAAATAATGAATTTGTGCCCTCTCCCAACTTTGAGTTCCCTGTGTTTGGAGTTGAAGAAGAAGATGTTGAGGAGATTCCAGATGAAATTTCTCGGTTGCTTGAGCACGAGGAAAATACCATTTAGCCTCTTGAAGAGCTGGTGGAATTGGTTAATTTGGGTTCAGAGGAAAATAGAAAGGAAGTCAAGATTGGGGCACTGCTTCATTCAGATGTTAAGAAGAGGATGGTAGAGCTTCTTAGAGAATATGTTGACATGTTTGCTTGGTCCTGTCAGGATATGCCAAGTCTTGATACTGATATTGTGAAGCATAGATTGTCATTGAAGATTGAATGTCCGCCTGTGAAACAGACATTGAGAAGAACTCATCCCGAAATGGCTGTTAAGATTAAAGAGGAAGTTCAAAAGCAGATTGATGTAAGGTTTCTTGTGACTGCTGAGTATCTTCAATGGGTGGCCAATATTGTGCCTATTCCGAAGAAAGACGGAAAAATCCGAATGTGCGTTGGCTATAGAGATTTGAATAAAGCAAGTCCGAAAGATGATTTTCCCCTACCACACATTGATATGTTGGTAGATAATACTGCTAAGTTCAATATCTTTTCCTTTATGGATGGATTTTACAGTTATAATCAGATAAAGATGGCACTGGGGATATGGAAAAAACAACATTCATTACACCCTAGGGAACATTCTGTTACAGAGTGATTCCCTTTGGTTTGAAAAATGCTGGTGCAACGTACTAGTGAGTGATGACCACTCTGTTGCATGATATGATGCATAAAGAAATCGAAGTTTATATGGACGATATGATTTGTAAGTCGGAGATTAAGGAAGATCATATTGAGTATTTGTTGAAGTTGTTTCAGCGATTGAGAAAGTTCAAGCTCCGTTTGAATCCTAATAAATGCACTTTTGGCGTCCGTTTTGGAATGTTGTTGGGATTTATTGTCATCCAAAAAGGAATTGAAGTTGATCCTGGTAAAGTTAAAGCTATTCAGGAAATGCCTGCGCCCAAAACAGGAAAACAAGTAAGAGGATTCTTGGGACATTTGAATTATATCTCCCGATTTATATCCAATATGACTTCCACTTATGCGTCGATCATCAAGCTTCTCCATAAAGGTCAGGGTTGTGTATGGACAAATGATTGTCAGAAAGCTTTTGATAGTATTAAAGAGTATCTTCTTGAACCTCCTATATTGTCTCCTCCGGTGGAAGGAAGACCTCTGATTATGTATTTGACTGTGTTGGAAGATTCCATGGGTTTTGTTCTTGGTCAGCAAGATGAATCAGGCCGAAAATAATTTTCCATTTATTATTTGAGCAAGAAGTTTACTGATTACGAGTCTCGGTATTCCATGCTTGAAAAGACATGTTGTGCTTTAGCTTGGGTTGCCAAGCGCTTTCGCTAGTATATGTTGAATCATACAACTTGGTTGATATCCAAAATGGATCCAATCAAGTATATTTTTGAAAAGCCTGCTTTAACTGGGAGGATCGCTCGTTGGCAAATGTTGTTGTCATAATATGATATCGAGTACTGAACTCAAAAAGCGGTAAAAGGAAGTATTTTGGCCGACCATTTGGCACACCAGCCAATTGATGATTATCAACCTATCAGGTTTGATTTTCCTGATTAGGATATGATGTATCTAAAGGTTAAAGATTATGAAGAACCATTACCTGAAGAAGGGCCTGAGCCTGGATCCCGATGGGGTTTGATTTTGATGGAGTTATTAATGCATATTCCAATGGTATTGGAGCAATAATTGTTACTCCTCATGGTTCTCATATTTCTTTCACTGCAAGGTTGATGTTCACTTGCACAAATAATGCAGCAGAGTATGAACCGTGTATTATGGGCTTGGAAGAAGTCATTGATTTAAGAATCAAGTTCTTGATGTATACGGAGATTCAACCCTGGTGATTAATCAGATTAAAGGGAGTGGGAGACACGTCGACTTGATTTGGTTCCTTATCATAATTATGCAAGAAGGTTGTCAACTTTCTTCAATAAGGTTGAGTTTCACTATATACCCAGAGAAGAAAATCAAATGGATGATGCTCTGGCATCTTTATCCTCCATGATTGTGGTGAATCGGTGGAATGATGTGCCGAAAATTGATGTAATGTGTCTTGATAAACCAGCTCATGTGTTTGTAGTTGAAAAGGTTGTCGATGATAAACCTTGATATTATGATATTAAATGCTTTCTTCAGAATCAAGAGTACCCACTTGGGGCATCCAAGAAGGATAAGAAAACTTTGAGAAGATTGGCTGGTAGTTTCTTCTTGAATGATGATGTGTTGTATAAAAGAAATTATGACATGGTCTTGCTCATATGCATGGATAGACACGAGGCAGACATGTTAATGAAAGAAATTCATGAAGGATCCTTTGGTACCCATGCCAATGGACATGCAATGGCTAAAAATATGTTAAGAGCGGGTTACTATTGGCTGACAATGGAATTTGACTGTCGCAAATATGTGAAGAAGTGCCATAAGTTCTAGATTTATGCTGACAAAATTCATGTGTCTCCAACTCCTCTCAATGTTATCTCTTCTCCATGGCCTTTCTCCATGTGGGGCATTGATATGATTGGAATGATTGAGCCAAAAGCTCCGAACGGACACCGTTTCATATTGGTGGCTATTGACTATTTTACCAAGTGGGTTGAAGCGACATCATATGCCAATGTGACAAAGCAAGTAGTGGTCTGGTTTATCAACAACCAAATCATCTGCCGGTATGGCGTTCCAAGCAAGATTATCACTAATAATGGGTTAAATTTGAATAATAGGATGATGAAGGAATTATGTGATGAGTTTAAGATTGAGCATCATAATTCTTCTCCTTACAGACCTAAGATGAATGGGCTTTTGAAGCTGCTAATAAGAATATTAAGAAGATCATTCAGAAGATGATTGTTACATATAAGGACTGGCATGAGATGCTCCCTTTTTCTTTGCATGGGTATCGTACATCTGTCCGCATTTCAATAGGGGCAACCCCTTTTTTGCTTGTTTATGTTATGGAAACAGTGCTCCCGGTAGAAGTTAAAATCCCTTCTATGAGAGTTTTGATGGAAGGTGAATTGTCTGAGGCTGACTGGTGTCAAAGTAGATACGACTAGTTGAATTTGATTGAAGAGAAAATAATGACAACCTTGTGTCATGGCTAGTTATATAAACAAAGGATGAAGAAAGCTTTTGACAAGAAGGTTCGACCTCGTGTGTTCAGAGACGGCGACCTCGTGCTAAAAAAGATCTTGACTTTTGCCACTGATTATAAGGGAAAGTGGACTTTTAATTATGAAGGCCCATATGTTGTTAAGAGAGCCTTCTCTGGCGGTGCATTTATTCTTACAACTATAGATGGTGAAGATTTCACTCGTCCTGTGAATGCAGATGCAATCAAGAAATACTTCGCCTAGAAATAAAAGAATAGCTCGCTAAGTTGAAAACCCGAAAGGGCGGCTTATGCAAAAATGAGCGTGTTGGTGGGCTGAAAACCCAAAAGGGCGGTCTAGGCAAAAATTAGAGACAAAAATAGAAATAATTATCTCTGTAGATTGAAAAACCGAGAGGGCAATCTAGGAAAAAGTTAGAGATTATGGAAAGTAAATGCATCTGGCCAGTTTTGATTGCTTGAAGCAACATTGCCTATCAACGATTCTCTTTCAACCATTCTCGACGGAAGTTTTGAGCATAGTGGAATTCAAAGTTGTTAGGGAGAATAGTTTTCATTGTATTTCAATGTAACCATTTCCATGTATTTTTACCATTTTTCAAATTTTGTAATGATCCATGGAGTTACGCCATTTGCGGAGAACTATTCTATTAATAAAATTTGGGCCTTTGTCCTTTTATTTGCAATTATTACTTTATTTTTGTTTGCAAAATTTCATTTAATGTTGATGATGATTTTTGAAACAAAATGTCAATAATTGATTTAAAATTTTGAAAATTTATAAAAACATTTTGCTTTGATTTATGAATACAAAAAGGAATGTCAACGGTTACTCCAAGAACGGTAAAATGACGAAGCACAAAGCTTAGTGTTTTCCTCATCAGGGTTCGTTCCTACTCCCCTAGTAGAGTTTGTTGATAGTTCCTCAGTAGAGTTTGTTCCTATGGATATAACCAGGTTTCCTCTTTTAGTTATTAACAAGATTATGGGTTCCCTCAAAGATTTGTTATGATGTGTTGGACTCATAAGATCCAGTACTATTTGGTTTTTCCCAAGTTAGGTCTTGATCCGGATCTTCTCCAGTTGATTATGTTATGATCAAGCAGTTGAGCAGTTTTGAGGTCCACTTCTTCTTGATGTGTAACTCTGAGATTCATCTTTTGCTGTCCCCAGTAGAAGTTATATGAGGAATACCCACTCAGAGTTTTACCCTCTAGATGTGTTGTTGTTGCTTTAGATGTCCCTAAGCAGAGAGAAATGTTATTTCCCTCTAAGAAGTATTGATATAAGAGTCACCTATCGGGTTTCTATTTCCTTGTGTTGGGCATTGATTTAAATTTCCCTGCAGCTTGATTTCCTGCTATGATGTTGACTTCTTACTTTCCTCGGCAAGTCCAGGATGTCTTTCTCTCCAGGTTGTTCTTATTCAGAGACTTATCCTCGTTGATCCCCAGTGAAAGCATTGCATCACTATTTCGGATGTTCCCCAGTGAAGTCGCTGGTGACATTTCTATTTAGGAAGTATTGGTATAGTAGTCACCTGTTGGGTTTTCTCTCGTCTACATTGAGTGTTGATCTAAAATTCCCCGTAGCTTGACCTTTTACTATGACGTTAACATTTTGTTTTCGTCAACGAATCCAGGATGCTTTTCTCAGAATTGGTCAATCCCCAGAGAGTTTCCTTGCCCTCTCCAACTCATTTGTCTTTTCCGAGTGGATTTTTTGTGTAATTGAGGCAAAGTTCATATGAACTTTTATCATCCCTAGGATGAGTTACAAAGATTTAGGTTATTATGATTCCCCAACAGCTTTCCTTCCATCCTCGAAGCAGAGTTCATGATGTTATCCTCTCTGTGGATCATTGATGTTAGAAGATTGATCTTTGGGTTTCTCCCAAAGCAGTATTTTTCTCTCCAACAAGTTTCGAGCCTTGTAGTAGGATTTATTTTCCTTTGATGACTTTTGTTTATCTCTTGCAGAATTTCTTCAGCTGAATCCCTAGCAGAGTTTCTAATAATATCTCCATCTTGTTGAGATTAGCCGAGTATTCAGCGGTGTTGTGATGTTTATTCATCCTCTGTTCATCCTTATGTCTGTTTTGTCAGCATATTCATACTCATATGCATTGCATGCACATTCATTGGTTGTGCATAACATATTGTTGTCGCATTGTGCATCTTGGATCTGTGTTGGTGCTTCCTTGCTCTCTAGTGCTATTATCCCCGCAGAGCGTGTATGTCCTCTCTCCATTAGAGTATCGACCCGTAAGTAGAAAAAGGCCTATATTTGTTAATTCCCCACTGAGTTTATGCCTCGTGGAAGATATTTGTTTTAGCCTTCCTCCCCAGTTCATTTGTCTGGATGGAATTAATCCTTAGTTGAGATATTTCCTCACTGGGTAGAGGCTTCTTTGACTGTTTCTCTCTAGTTTATTCCTGTATTGAACTTTGGTTCCATGCTCTGACAACAGAAGCTCGTTGTCTTTTGGTTTGGTTATCTTGTCGTAGCTATCACTTGGTTGATAGTTGGTAATCTCTCCCTTTTAAGTCTATTACCTTTGTGGTACTGCCCTTAGTTGGTAGTAGGTAATATTTCTATTCCGTTTTGAGCTTACTGCCCTTAGTTGGTAGTAGGTAATATTTCTCTTCCGTTTTGAGCTTACTGCCCTTAGTTGGTAGTAGGTAATATAGCTTGGTTAATTATCTTGTCCTAGCTATCACTTGGTTGATAGTTGGTAATCTTTCCATTCGAGTTTGGTTACCTTGTCGTAGCTATCACTTGGTTGATAGTTGGTAATCTATATTCTTTTGAGTTTATACCTTTGTCATACAACCCTTCGTTGGTAGTAGGTAATATTTCTCGTATCCTTTTTTTTTGTTACCTTGTCATAGCTATCACATAGTTGATAGTTGGTAATCTCTCTCTTTTGAGTTTATTACCTTTTTGGTACTGGCCTTAGTTGGTAGTAGGTAATATAGGTCGAGTTTAGTTACCTTGTCGTAGCTATCACTTGGTTGATAGTTGGTAATCCCTTTTCTTTTGAGTTTATTACCTTTGCCGTACTGCCCTTAGTGGTAGTAAGTAATATTTTCTCGTACCATTTTGGTCGATTACTTTGTCGTAGCTGCCACTTGGTTGGTAGTTGGTAATCTTTCCTTTCGATCGTGTTATTACAGGGCGCCTGGTAGTATATGATCTTTTCCCCAACAAATATTTTTACCTCCCCTGTTGGGATGGGATATCCCTCTTTTATTTCTGGTGTTGGTAATTTTCCCTCAGTAAAATCTTACTCTTTAGTTTTCCCCTGCGGAGTATGTTCTTTTTTCTTTTGTTCCCCAGTATTTGTTTGTCTCTTGTGGCATATGCTCCCCACAGAGGTTTTGTGTCTGCATACCATCTGCATAATCATATCATTTTGTGGTCTCTAAGGGCCAAAAATTGGGTCTATTGGTATATTTAAGTCTCCTCTATCTCGTCGAGACAAAGATGTCCATCTGTATATCTCCGGATAAAAGAAACTTAAATAGGGGCAGCTGTAATACCCTAATTTTTACCCCTAAGATCTCACTTATCATTTGCATCTCATACCACAAACAAAATCACAAGCTTTGGTTCTCTTGCCTTCCTTTGTAGGTTTGGTTTTTAGGGAGATCACCAAGCACCCTTATTTTCTTGTTTTCTTTATATTTGTTTATGTTTATGTTTACTAACCCCTAATTAAAATCCAAAAATATGCTTGTTTTCCCTTTACTAACTTTTTCAGGCAGAGGTTGGGATCAAGAATGTCAAATACCAGCTTCTCAGCTCGAATGAAATTCATCTGAACAAAGTTAAAGTTGCTCAACAAACAATTCAAAATTATTTGATCAAGAGTTTCCCAAGATTTGATGGTTTATTGTTCAAGAGACTCTAAGGTTCATGTGTTCAAGAGACTCTAATTATTTCACAAGTCAAAAGAATCAAGCCAGAGCCAAGACAACACAGCAAAAAGCCATTCTTATCATTTTTCACTGTGTTAATCGATTAATCAAATGCATGTACAAAGTGGTTAATCGATTAACCAGTGCGTTTTTTGGCTATAAAAACAGAATTTTCAAATTCTGCAGCATTTGGCACCAAAATTCACTTGTTTCATCATGAGAATATTCTAGATCATCTCATTTTAATTCCCCTACATAATCACAATTAATTCCCACCATACACCCTCATTAATCACCACTTGATCTTGATTTTGCCTCCAAATTCAAATTCCAAGCCTAATTTTGGCTCCAAACAAAGCTCCAAGCCACCAAAATTTCCAAGCCTAAATTCTATAAATAGAGGCTTCATTTCATTCATTCTTCAAGCTTTTGATAGCCAAATTCACCTTGTCAAAATTTTTCCTCATTCTCAATTTTCTTCATCTACCCAAATTCACCAAAGCTCTTTCTTCCATTAAAAGTTAGTAAGCTTTTCATTGAAGCTTACTAATCTTTGAGCTAAACCTCCATCAAAACACTTCTTCAACATCGAATTCTGTATATCAAAGCTTTGGAGTGTGGTTCTCGAAGTTGATTTGAAGCATTTTCAGATTTGGAAGTCGTAAACTCTTGTTCCACCATTGTTGTGCTAGATTTATCTTCCACAATGTGATCTCTTGTTGATTCTTGTTGCTTGATCTTTGGATCTTGCAAATTGTGTTTCATTGGTGTTATTTGCTATTGTTTTAATTGAATTTTTGTGCTTAATTGCATTCATGATCATGAGGTGTTTGAAGAAAAGATTGAATCATGAATGCTGATTTTTTTCAATTTTTTTGTTGTCCTACCAATGTTAATCAATTAACCAAATGCATGTACAAATTGGTTAATCGATTAACCAGTGTCTGATTTCTATTTTTTGGCTTGTTTTGGGACTGTTTTGAGTTTTTTCCATTCTTCTTCCATTTCCTGTGGTTTAGATGAGGTTGGATAAACTTTCATTAGTTCAAATATATCTTTAAGTGGATCATTGAATTCATTTTAGGTGCTTTGAATTAGTGATAGGTTTAGTACCTTAATCCACCAAGAAGAGTAATGGAACTTAAATATGGAATGATCCAAATATTGTAATTCAATTTGGCTTCCCTTCCCCTCTTCTTCTTCTTTTTTCTTTTGGTCAATGAAAATCTTACATATCATTAGACTTCTCTTTGAAGTTATGATCAAGATGTTACCACTACCTCTTTTCTTTTAGTGTGGCAAGTTTTAGGAAAATGACTTACATGTCATTTCTCTAACTTGTATTAGCACAAACATTGTTATTAACCGATCTCAGATAGTTGTGGCTTCTACATAAGTCCGATTACGATTGCTTAACATAGCGCTAAATTGTCCCGAAATTGGAAATCAGTTCATTTTTGTAAGTGAGTTGTCAATCTCCTACTCTCCATAGCGTGGTGTGAAATAGATTGTCTCCTTGTTGTTAAGGGAGTTAGTTGACATACTCGTCGATTTTATCTGAGTTGGAGCCCTTCCCTTAATGATGTATGGATTCATGTTTTCATGTTTATTGTTGACTAGTCGAGTATTCTCCGAAAAACCACCAAATGTTTTTCATCACTAACATTAACTTACTAACTATATAATTGCACTAACTTTACTTTGTATCATTTAATTTTTGCTCTTTATTTTATTGTCATTTACTTTATGCCTTTACTTTTAGTACTTTTATTATCATATTATCATCTTATTTTCTTTTTGTCCACTTGCACACATGTTTATGTTTATGCTATTTTTATTTTGTCTACTTCGACCATACTTCCTCTTAATACATTAATAAATACCAAACCATAAAAAAACTTGGTCCTCATATCTTCGGATTGTTGTGATCCTATGCTTGGACTTTGGACTTAGAGTTAGGACCTTGACCTTGGCTTGGAAGTAGACCTTGATACCTACTTGGATTTATTTGGTACTCTTGGCTTGAGGAGTCTCTTGAAGACCTATCTTGGTTATTATGATGTCATCGGAAGCTTGGATTTCTATTTGCTCATTTGGCTTGTTTGAGGCTTAAATCCAAAAGGAAGGAATTCTTAATTGACTTATATCATATGGCTTGCTAGCCTTGTTTGGTTAGATCTTTCTATGCCCTAAGCTTTTATGTTTATGCAATAGGATAGTCACTTCTTCTCCACCCCTTCTTCAATTTTCAAAATCTTCTCCCTTTTTCAAAACCTTCTTGTTTTCAAAATTAAACTGCTTTCACAAAAAAAACTTGACTTTTTTCAAGTGATTTTTAAACTTTGTCTTCTTTAATAAATGTCAATAAATTTTAATCATACTTTGACTAATTTCAGAAAGACATAAAAAGCACCTCACCTTATTAAAACTTTTTGTTCTTTTATGCACTTTTTCTTTTAAAACTTTTATTCCCCATAGTATTTAAGATGTTGAAATTTTCCACTTAGATGTTGAGTGATAGACTTGTTGATTTTAATCCAAGCAAAAATCCTCCATCTTAAGATGATGCAAATGTTTTCTTATACTTGTAGGCGACTAGTCGTAGTTTACTCCTTAAGATGACGACTTGTTTTTACATTTAAAATGAACCATAACAAACCATTTTTGTTATTTGTACTACGAACTACAAGGTTTTAATCCTATTTTGCACTTTGTGGGTACATAGGCATGAGGCGATGAGTCTCTCCAAACACAAAAATCTTAAAAAATACTTCTCTTCTCCCCTCCCCAATCTCATTTCAAACAATCATTTTCAAACCAAAAAGCATAGATATTTCAAAGGGTTCCTATAGAGTATGTAATACCCCGTATTTTACTCCTGATAATATTATATTGTGATCGACTGAGCCCGGTGTACTCTGAGAAGTTATTTGATAAAATCATTAGAGTAACCGTGGAACTTAGAATAAATCCAATTAATATTATCTGACTCTGAGGTATTTTTTTATTAATTTGGACTTAAGAGACTTTTTGGACATTTAGTAGTATTATTTACTAATGCTAGTTTACTACTTATTCCTTTTTCCTCCCATTTTCCAAACAAAAGAAAAAGATAGTAAGAAAGAGAGAGAAAGAAGAAAGAAGGAAAGAAAAGGAAAGGAAGGAGAAAAAGAGGAGAAAAAGGGTTTTGAAGAAATCCAAGAGCAAGATCTTCATCCATTGATCCAAGCTTCATCCAATCATCTCATTCTCGTCATCTTCATCTTGTTTAAGAGGTGGGTTCTAGTTAGTACCATTGTTTAGAGATTTTGGATAATATGAGTTTTAGGTTAGAATGTGGAAATCGATGTTTTAACGGTTGGAATTTGAGATAAATCGAAATGAATGATCAATATACTTGTAGAAACATATATTGATGATTTTTTTGAAGTTTTAGTTTGTTTTGATTTGTTGGAAATTTTAGGTTTATGTAGAATTTGTGATTTTGTTCAAAACTTGTTTTATGAAGTTTGATGATGAAACTATGATAGAAACAGGTTGAATATGCCTCTAGTTGGTTGTTGGAACTAGTATCGAGGGTTTAGAGGGGATGGTTTTGAACTGTTATAGCAGGTATTTTTTGAGTTTCGCAGAGCGCGCTTAGCGCGCAGAAGCCCGCTTAGCACGGTGTTGAAATCCTGCAACCTCAGATGGCAGAGAGAAGCGCGCTCAGCGCGCTCAGGGGGGCGCTTAGCGCGACATGGGAATTAAAGTTTTCTTCCAAAAATAAGAAAATTTATAACTTTCGGCTCGTTTATCGGAATCGAACACTCTTTATATCGATGTAAAGTCGAGAAGATATTCTATGCAGTGGAGATGAAATATGTCTATTTTACCGACCGATTAAATAATCGAGAAAGTTCCAAAAGTGATATATTTATGTTTTAATTGTTATATATTATTCTACTATGCAAATATGATATGTCTTGCCTATCCTACTATTGTTTAGCATGGTTGTAAGTGAATATGCATGCAAATATGAAAATGATATAGGAAGAGTGAGGAAACCTCAAACTTGAACTATAGGAGAATCTAGTAAGGAACTAGAAATTGTAGACAACTCTAGATGGCGATGCTCGGGCACGTGTTGTTGGAAAATACATCATTGCCGAGTATTGGCCTATTTGAGAGTGAAACACTAGTATGGAGCATGTGGTTAACCTTTGTGGTTGTGAAAAGGCAAGAGAGGCCTTAAGGCGGTGTAGTCTTGTGATTGTCGAATACAATCGTAATTTTTTGTTGTATGTAATCATGTAATCGTAACCGGTATATTTGAGTGTAGTTTCATGGGTCTCGAGCTCCTCTGAAACGGGTACACAATTACTTGGTAGGTTTGATTCCCTACGTGTAGTACGATTGGAGTCTATGCCATGGGTAGAGACTTGTGATGGTTAACAGGCCATGAGAAGTGACGGTTCACGGTTAACAGGCCGATGATCCCGAATCCAATTCGTATGCCAAGTAACTACAAGGATCTATGACTCGGGTCACCTTCTAGACGTAGAAGCGGACGGGAAGATGAGATGTCTTGGTATGGTTATCGATTAGTGATGTTCTGAGTTAATAAACTCATGTCATGTTTCCATATAGTGTGAGAATTGAAATGTGAACTCAAGAGTCCTTTCCCCTTTTCCCCGGAATTGAGTTAGGATTGTTAGAACCTTGATAATCCGAGAGAACCCATAAGATAGGGAACTCGCTGAGATTTAATGTATCTCACCCCACGTTGTTGATGTATTTCAGGTGCTTTAGGTTCCGAGAAGGGTAAGGATAAGGTCGTGTGATCTTTTCCTTGCTTGTTGAGGGCTAGCTTCCGTAGCGGAGTTTATTTTGAGATCATTGTTGATCTAGTTCTTAGTTTTTATCTTTTGAACATCTTGTGTATAATATGCCTTAGGTTTTTGTACACTGTACTTTAGGGCATTTATTTGTATACTATGTGTTAACTAGGAGCTTATGTGTTTCAGTACCAAACACTTGGATCTATATATAATATTTATGCTTTGATGTATGAGTTTTATATATGGGTGTTACAGTTGGTATCAGAGCAGGTTGTATCCTCGACCTAGACATGAAATAGTATAAGTATTTCTTTCCGTTTCATATACGTTGTGTCGCCATTGGTCTTAAGTGTTATATTTATGGCATTGAGACTGATCAACTTAATCCTATTTGTATGACTCTTAGGCACATGGATGAGGGACGTAGAAACACTCGTGGTAGACCCCGTACCACTCCAGAAGGGACAAATCCGCCGGGCGGAGATGGCAATGCTCCTCTGTATCAGTTTATACAGCAGATGCAGCAGCAACAGAATCTATTCATGTAGCAAATGGTGCAACAAATGAATGGAGGTTTGCATCCTACGGTAGTTGTTCCAGAAGCTGAAGGTGGGAAATTCCAGGATTTTATCTGCATGAATCCCCCAGAATTTCATGGTTGATTAGATCCCGTGAAGGCTCACGAATGGATTTCTGGTATGGAAAGGATTTTCTTGATAATCCAATGCAGCGAAGAGAACAAGGTGTTGTTCGCTTCTCATTCACTGTAGGGTCCCGCTATGAGATGGTGGGAGAGCGCTTCGGCCTTGATGACTATTCAAGAAGTGCCTAAGGTTTGGGAACAGTTCAAAGTTATTTTCATGGAGAAGTATTTCCCGAGCTCATTGAGGACTCAGAAAGAATTTGAATTTCAACAACTAAGACAAGGTAGTATGACTGTGGCCAGTTATGCTAAAAAGTTTGAGAACATGGCTGCTTATTCTAGGCAGGCTATGTATGCTCCTGACGAAAGGTGGAAAATAGACCAGTTTCTGTTTGGACTAAAAGCTGAAATATCTCATAGTGTATCTCAGAGGGATTTCACTACGTATGCTGAAGTTTTAAGGCAATTCTATATGGCCGAGCATAGTTTGAAGAAAGTCTAAGCTGAAGGTGTTGCGAGTAGAGTAAATCAAGGGGATCGCGGAAGATCCAACCAACAATTCAGGCCTAGGCAACAATCCTTCAAAGGGAAACAAGTTCAAGATTCAAGGACGAGTACACCTCCTGTGTGTCGCACTTGTGGCAAGAATCATTCTGGAAGGTGTAGTTTAGAAGGGGTAAAGTGTTTCCAATGTCAGAAGGTGGGTCATCTGAAAAGATATTGTCCTCAGAATAGGACTCAGACACAAGGAAAGGTTTATACCTTAGATGCGAGGAAGAAGAAGAGCGATAATTCCTTAATCGCTGGTACGTGCTTCGTTAACGGATTTCCTTGTTTTGTTCTATTTGATTGCGGAGCTACACACTCTTTTGTATCGATGCAATGTATGAAGTGACTTGGGTTGCGGTCCGTTCCTTTGTCTCCTCCTATGGTGGTCACTACCGCCATGGATGAAATAGTTGAGACACCGTCGATGTGTGAAAACTGTGTTTTGTCGGTGGACGGTAGAGTTTTTCAGATTGATCTTATTTACTTACCACTTAAGAAAGTTGATGTCGTTTTGGGAATGGATTGGCTTTCTGCTAATTCGGTGTTTATTGAGTGTGAAGAAAAGCTCATCATCATTCCATCTAATGATGCTACCCCGAAAGATGTCTTAACAACGATTCTAGAAGGTACAGTTGGAATGATAAATTTCTTGTTCGAAGAAGAGAAATCTGTTCTTTTGGTTCTCACTAAGGAAGGGAGTAGCGACCTTCAAGTTATGGATATTCCAGTAGTTTATGAGTTTTCCGAAGTTTTCCCCGAAGATGTCACTTCTCTTCCTCCAGAGAGGGAAGTGGAATTTTCTATTGACCTGGTACCGGGAACGGCTCCTATATCCATCTCTCCGTATCGGATGGCACCGCTTGAATTGAGAGAACTAAAGGAACAATTGGAAGAACTTATGGCTAAGCATTTTTGTTAGACCTAGTGTCTCACCGTGGGGAGCTCCAGTATTATTAGTAAAGAAGAAAGACAGTGGGATGCGGTTGTGTATCGACTATCGTCAGCTGAATAAAGTCACCATTAAGAACAAGTATCCCTTGCTAAGGATAGACGACCATTAGATCAGTTGAAAGGAGCCTGTGTGTTCTCGAAGATTGATTTGAGGTCGGGTTATCACCAAATCCGAGTGAAGAGTTCCGATGTACCTAAGACTGCATTTAGGACCCGTTATGGTCATTACGAATTCTTAGTGATGCCTTTCGGTGTGACTAATGCTCCAGCTGTTTTTATGGATTACATGAATCGGTTATTTCAAACTTACTTGGATCAATTCGTTGTGATCTTCATTGATGACATTCTTATCTATTCCCTCACTCTGCAAGAGCACGAAGGACATTTGAGAATCATCTTATCGATCTTACAAGAGAAGAAACTTTTTGCCAAGTTAAGCAAGTGCGAGTTCTGGATGTCTGAAGTTAGTTTTCTTGGTCACGTTATATCACAGGGTGGTGTAGCGGTGGATCCGTCAAAGGTTGAAGCTGTGATTAATTGGGAGAGTCCGAAGAATGTATCAGAAATTAGGAGTTTCTTGGGTCTAGCAGGCTACTACAGAAGGTTTATTAAAGGCTTTTCGCAATTAGCATTACCTATGACTAAGCTTACTCGAAAGGATTGCCCCTTTGAGTGGGATTCGGCGTGTGAACAAAGTTTTATGAGTTTGAAAAAAAGATTGACTACAGCTTCCGTTCTGATTATTCCCGGTCCTAGCAAGTCGTACGAGGTATTTTGTGATGCGTCTAAGATGGGATTAAGAGGCGTTTTAATGCAAAAAAGTCACGTGGTGGCTTATGCTTCTCGACAATTGAAAATTCACGAGAAGAATTACCCAACCCATGATTTGGAATTAGCGGCGGTGGTGTTTACTTTGAAAGTGTGGCGTCACTATTTATATGGAGTACATTTTAAAATGTTTAGTGATCACAAGAGTTTAAAGTACCTCTTTGACCAAAAAGAGTTGAATATGCGTCAAAGGAGGTGGATGGAATATTTAAAGGATTATGATCTAGAGCTAAAATACCATCCGGGTAAAGCGAATAAAGTGGCCGATGCCTTGAGTAGAAGAGCTTTGAGAAAGGCCGAATTGATGATGTTAGAATATTCGTTGCTGGAAAAGTTTAGAGATTTAAATCTTCATTTTCTGTGGACTCCTAATGGAGTGATTATGGGGAATTTGAATGTCAATTCTACGTTAAGAGTTGAAATTCAACAAGGACAATTAATGGATGAGAAGTTGCAAGAGATGCTAAGTTAACCGGGTTTTGTGCACGCTAGCGATGGAACGATTATGTTTAACCAAAGAATTTGCGTTCCGAACGATGCGTTTTTGAAAAGAAAGATTTTGGAAGAAGCACATAAAGGTGCTTTTACTATACATCCGGGTTCTTCAAAGATGTATCAAGATTTAAAGAAGGACTATTGGTGGTCCGGTATGAAAAGAGATGTTGCGGTCTTCGTGTCGGAATGTGCAGTATGCCAACAAGTTAAGATTGAACATCAAAGACCGGGTGGACTATTGCAACCATTAGAAATCCCAGTTTGGAAATGGGATAGTATTTCTATGGATTTCGCAGTAGGTTTACCCCGTCTGCAAGGTGGTTATGACTCGATTTGGGTAATAGTAGATCGGTTGACAAAGTCGGCGCATTTCTTGGCCGTGAAGACTAATTTCAAGGCAAGTCATCTTGCGAGGTTGTTTATTACGGAAATTGTAAAATTGCACGGTATTCCCTCTAATATTGTGTCGGATAGAGATCCGAAGTTTACTTCAAGGTTTTGGAAAGTTTTTCAACAAGCAATGGGGACAGAGTTGCGTTTGAGTACGTCTAATCATCCACAGACGGATGGTCAAATGGAACAAACGATACAAACAATGGAGGATATGTTGAGAGCTTGTGTACTAGAAAGTAAGGGTAATTGGAAAGAACTTCTACCACTGATTGAGTTTTCCTATAATAATAGTTATCATGCGAGCATCGGTATGGCCCCGTATGAAGCATTGTATGGAAGAAAGTGTAGGACCCCTTTGTGTTGGGCGGAAGTTGGGGAAGATAGAATCTTAGGACCCGAAATCATCCAAGAGACTACAGAAAAGATTCGAATAATCCGCGATAAAATTAAGCAAGCACAAGATCGACAAAAGAGTTATGCGGACAATCGAAGGAGACCTTTAGAATTTGAAGAAGGTGACCATGTGTTTTTGAAAGTCACTCTTAGATTGAGATTGAAAGGGCCGTTTAAGTCACAGAAGTTAAGCCCAAGATACGTGGGACCGTATCAGATCTTAGAAAAGATTGGTGAAGTAGCTTACAGATTGGCCTTACCGCCTTCTCTGTCGGAAATGCACGATGTTTTCGATGTATCTCAACTTCGGAGGATTGTTCCAGATCCTCTTCAACCGATTCTACCGGATACTATTGAAATAGAAGCAGACTTAACATTTAAACCTCAACCGAGCCGCATTGTGGGAAGAGAAACGAAAGTATTAAGGAACAAGGACATTTCTCTTGTTAAGGTGTAGTGGGATGTAACGCATCCGGGTGATGCAACTTAGGAACTTGAATCGGAAATGCAAGAGGCTTACCCTCATCTGTTCAGGTAATCTTTAAATTCGAGGGCAAATTTCTATTTAAGGGGGGGGGGGGGGGGGGAGGATGTAATACCCCGTATTTTACTCATGATAATATTATATTGTGATCGACTGAGCCCGGTGTACTCTGAGAAGTTATTTGATAAAATAATTAGAGTAACTGTGGAACTTAGAATAAATCCAATTAATATTATCTGACTCTAAGGTATTTTTTATTAATTTGGACTTAAGAGACTTTTTGGGCATTTAGTAGTATTATTTACTAATGCTAGTTTACTACTTATTCCTTTTTCCTCCCATTTTCCAAACAAAAGAAAAAGATAGTAAGAAAGAGAGAGAAAGAAGAAAGAAGGAAAGAAAAGGAAAGGAAGGAGAAAAAGAGGAGAAAAAGGGTTTTGAAGAAATCCAAGAGCAAGATCTTCATCCATTGATCCAAGCTTCATCCAATCATCTCATTCTCTTCATCTTCATCTTGTTTAAGAGGTGGGTTCTAGTTAGTACCATTGTTTAGAGATTTTGGATAATATGAGTTTTAGGTTAGAATGTGGAAATCGATGTTTTAACGGTTGGAATTTGAGATAAATCGAAATAAATGATCAATATACTTGTAGAAACATATATTGATGATTGTTTTGAAGTTTTAGTTTGTTTTGATTTGTTGGAAATTTTAGGTTTATGTAGAATTTGTGATTTTGTTCAAAACTTGTTTTATGAAGATAGACACAGGTTGAATATGCCTCTAGTTGGTTGTTGGAACTAGTATTGAGGGTTTAAAGGGGCTGGTTTTGAACTGTTATAGCAGGTATTTTTCTGAGATTCGCAGAGCGCGCTTAGCGCGCAGAAGCCCGCTCAGTGCGGTATTGAAATCCTGCAACCTCAGATGGCAGAGAGAAGCGTGCTCAGCGCGTTCAGGGGGCGCTTAGCGCGACCTGGGACTTAAAGTTTTCTTCCAAAAATGAGAAAATTCATAACTTTCGACTCGTTTATCGGAATAGAACATTCTTTATATCGATGTAAATTCGAGAAGATATTCTATGCAGTGGAGATGAAATATGTCGATTTTACCGACCGATTAAATAATCGAGAAAGTTCCAAGAGTGATATATTTATGTTTTAATTGTTATATATTATTCTACTATGCAAATATGATATGTCTTGCCTATCCTACTATTGTTTAGCATGGTTGTAAGTGAATATGCATGCAAATATGAAAATGATATAGGAAGAGTGAGGAAACCTCAAACTTGAACTATAGGAGAATCTAGTAAGGAACTAGAAATTATAGACAACTCTAGATGGCGATGCTCGGGCACGTGTTGTTGGAAGATACATCCTTGCCGAGTATTGGCATAGTTGAGAGTGAAACACTAGTATGGAACATGTGGTTAACCTTTGTGGTTGTGAAAAGGCAAGAGAGGCCTTAAGGCGGTGTAGTCTTGTGATTGTCGAATATATTCGTAATTTTGTTGTTGTATGTAATCATGTAATCGTAACCGGTATATTTGAGTGTAGTTTCATGGGTCTCGAGCTCCTCAGAAACGGGTACACAATTACTTGGTAGGTTTGATTCCCTACGTGTAGTACGATTGGAGCCTATGCTATGGGTAGAGACTTGTGATGGTTAACAGGCCATGAGAAGTGACGGTTCACGGTTAACAGGCCGATGATCCCGAATCCAATTCGTATACCAAGTAACTACAAGGATCTATGACTCGGGTCGCCTTCTAGACGTAGAAGCGGACGGGAAGATGAGATGTCTTGGTATGGTTATCGATTAGTGATGTTGTGAGTTAATGAACTCATGTCATGTTTCCATATAGTGTGAGAATTGAAATGTAAACTCAAGAGTCCTTTCCCCTTTTCCCCGGACTTGAGTTAGGATTGTTAGAACCTTGATAATCCGAGAGAACCCATATGATAGGGAACTCACTGAGATTTGATGTATCTCACCCCACGTTGTTGATGTATTTCAGGTGCTTCAGGTTCCGAGAAGGGTAAGGATAAGGTCGTGTGATCTTTTCCTTGCTTGTTGAGGGCTAGCTTCCGTAGCGGAGTTTATTTTGAGATCATTGTTGATCTAGTTCTTAGTTTTTATCTTTTGAACATCTTGTGTATAATATGCCTTAGGTTTTTGTACTTTGTACTTTAGGGCATTTATTTGTATACAATGTGTTAACTAGGAGCTTATGTGTTTCAATACCAAACACTTGGATCTATATATAATATTTTTGCTTTGATGTATGAGTTTTATATATGGGTGTTACAGAGTACTATAGACGTTTTGGGTGCTAACACCTTCCCATCGCGTAACTAACCCCCTTACCTTGTCTCTGTTGATTTGTTCTTGTTTTATAACTTGTTTAGGTTTTGTTCCCTCTTTTTCCTTTCCTTTTGGATAAAATAAAAGTGCGGTGGCGACTCTTGATTTTTTGAGTTAAGTTAATCAATAGCTTACACTCACAATTTTTACCGCTAGAGACGGGAGGAGCTTCCTCCCGTCTTCTGCTTCTTTAATGCACCTGACAATTTTGGAGTCATCTGCAAAAAAAGAATCAAACATCCAACAACAACACATATATATCAATTAAAGTTTAGGATGCAAACAAACAAAATAAAAAATTTCACAATTTCTGCCAGCCTCGCTCGGCGAACCCGGGGCGAGGGCACGAAATCTTATCTTCTTCAGTGAAGACCAGTCAGTACAACAACAACATTTCAACACTTCTCTCTAACTCTAACATACATTTTGTTGTGAGGAAATCCCAAAAACTTTTGAACAACATGAATCCAAGGGTTCTCCTACACATAATATGTTTCTAAACCTAGAGATCAAGGAAAGTCACTTTCATTTCATTATCAATCCTGACCTAGATAGTTCACTTTCCTACTCAGTGTCAAAGTTTCTATCTAACATCATCTAATGTGCAATTAAGAATAGAATAGACAGAACATACCTGGTTGGAATGATTGAACAAGTAGGAACAAGTGAATACATATTGGGTCTTGAAGAACTTGCATAAGATATGAAACTTGGGTTTTTTTTCTTTGTTAGGGTTTAGAGCAAGAGTGAGTGAGAGGGAAAATGAAACAAAAATGTAAATTCTAAACACACACAACCAAATCATGAAAATGTGGTGGGCCACGCACAACAAAACCCAAAAGAAAAAAAATTACTTACAAATTCTATGGTAAAAAAACAAATCTGCTCCAAAATTTGTACACTCGCCCGGTGAGACAGAGCGAACTCAAGGCGAGCTCGCCCGTCGAGGCAGAAAGAAACCAGTTTTTCTGCATTTTTCACCGCATCAAATTTTTTCACATTTCTAACTAACACTTAAATGAAGTAAATTAAGCATGAATAAAATACTTACAACATTGGGGTGCCTCCTATTAAGCGCTTGTTTAACGTCAATTAACTCGACAGTTCGGTGGTGAAATCACGGATCGCTAAGAGGAATTGTAGTTATCCTCTGATCAAATTCATCACCAAAATAGATTTTCATCCTTTGTCCATTTATCATCCAATCCACTTTTGACACAGTGTCTTCTAGCACAATCGCACCATAATGTTTTACCTCTTTCACCACAAACGGTCCTGACCATTTTGACTTTAGCTTGCCCGGAAAGAGTTTAAGTCACGAATTGAACAAAAACACCATTTATCTGGCTTTAAAATATTTGTAGAGAATCTTCTTGTCTTGATAAAGTTTCACCTTTTCTTTGTACAGCTTGTTCGAATCATAGGCATGAAACCTCATTTCTTCCAACTCATGTAATTGCAATTTTCTCTTGTCTCCGGATAACTTAGGATCGAAGTTCAAAAACTTCAAAGCCTAAAATGCTTTATGTTCCAATTCAACTGGAAGATGACAAGATTTACCGTATACCATCTGAAATGAGGTAAGCCCAATGGGAGATTTGTAAGCGGTGTGATACACCCACAATGCTTCATCAAACTTTAGAGACCAATCTTTTCTCGAATTAGACATCGTCTTTTCCAAGATTTTCTTAATCTCCCTATTGGATAGCTCGGCTTGACCATTTGCTTGCGGATGATATGGTGTTGCCACTTTGTGTTTACCAACAAAATTCTCTAAGGGTTTTTCAAGTTGTGAATTGCAAAAGTGTGAACCTCCATCCCTTACCAACACTCTAGGAGTACTAAAACGGGTAAAAATATTTTTCTTTAAAAACTTGATCACCGTTTTACCGTTGGCTTTTTGTGAAGTAATCGCTTCAAACCATTTGGACACGTAGTCGACCGCCACTAGAATGTACTCATTTGAAAAGGATGGAGGAAATGGTCCGACAAAATCTATGCCCCGACAATCAAATACTTTAACTTCCAACATACTTTGTAGGGGAATTTTGTTTTGTTTCCCTATTCCTCTAACGCTTTGACAATTGTCACAATTTTTAGCATGCACATGCCCATCTTTAAACAAAGAAGGCTAATAAATGCCCGATTGAGGGACTTTTGTTGCCATCCTTAGACCATTATAGTGACCACCATAAGGTGAGTTGTGACAATGCCAAAGAATACCTTTTGACTCTTTCTTTGAAACACACCTTCTTAAAAGATTATCAGCACCAATATTAAACAAGTAAGGTTCATCCCAAACATAGTGTTTTGCATCAAACAAGAACTTATATTTCTGGTTCCAAGTTAGTTCTTCCGGTATCAACCCGGTTTCTTTGTGATTTGCTAGGTCAAAAAACCACAGTCTAACTTGCACCATGAATAAATTTTCATCCGGTAACTCCTCCTTAACTTCACTTTCTTGCTTTGTGATCTCATCATTCACTACCCTTGACAAATGGTCTGCTACCAAATTTTGCAAACCTTTCTTATCACGAATCTCTAGGTCGAATTCTTGCAATAACAAAATCCACCTAATGAGCATTTGCTTTGAATCCAATTTGGTGAGCAGGTACTTTATAGCTGCATGATCAGTGTACACAACATCTTTTAAATCAATTAAATAAGACCTAAATTTTTATAATGCATACACTATTGCTAGCAATTCTTTTTTTTTGTGGTTGCATAATTGATTTGGGCCTTATTCAAGATCTTGCTAGCATAATGTATCGCATGAAAAAATTTGGTTTTTCTTTAACCAAGAACTGTTCCAATAGCATAATCACTAGCATCACACATTAATTCAAACTCGAGTTTTAAATCGAGTGCTATGATTATTGGAGCAGTTATCATTTTTTGTTTCAAATAATTAAAAGCAATCAAACAAGCATTATAAAAAATAAAAGATTTATCTTTATTAAGCAAGTTGCTTAACAGCTTTGCAATCTTGGAAAAGTCTTTGATGAATCTTCGATAAAAACCTGCATGACCCAAGAAACTTCAAATCCCCTTCACATTCAATGGTGGGGGCAACTTCTCAATGACTTCAACTTTGGCTTGGTCAACTTCAAGGCCTTTGGAGGATACTTTGTGGCCGAACACAATACCTTCTGTAACCATGAAATTGAATTTTTCCCAATTGAGAACCAAGTTAGTTTCCACACATCTTTCTAACACAGTATCCAAAATTTTCTAACATAGATTAAATGACAGACCAAATACGGAGAAATCATCCATGAACACTTCAATGCATTTCTCGATCAAGTCAGAGAAAATAGCTTGCATACACCGTTGAAAAGTTGTCGGTGCATTACATAACCCAAAAGGCATACTTTGATAAACAAAGATACCAAATAGGCATGTGAAAGCCATTTTCTTGTGGTCTTCCGAATTGACTATAATTTTATTGTAACCCGAATATCCATCCAAAAAGCAATGGGTTTCGTTGAACTATGCGTTTCGACTTTTACTTGTTTTTCCGACATTTTGCTTGAATCACGTCCCAAAATATTTTGATTCTTTGTTACCTCGTTGGCGTGGTAATAATTCGAGTGATCCTCAACCTTTAAACTTGTTTGTTGGACTCTCCTTTTCCATAGTAACTATTTAACTTCTGAGGTCTTTCCAACAAATTTGGTATCCAGTTGTCAAGGATGCGAAGAGAAAGGGAATACTTAGGATGATTTCTGACCGGAGACTTCTCCACCTGTTCCTCACAGGGAGCAAGACTACCTTGATTTCCTTCATGACTCTGAAGAGGAATCATACGTCTTTGGATTTTCCTATGATTTGGAAATCTTGCAGCTATGTCTCGATGAGACTCGATCATGTCCTATAATGGGCATGTCTTGGCGACTCTACTCAAGTGCTCAATGTTTGGATAGTTTGACTTGAAATGCATCTTTCTATTTTGCATTCAATCTCTACCTCTTTTGCTTGCTTCCATTTCCTCCAGGTACCATTCTTACCATGAGTTTATTTTCTTCATAGCCATATTTAATTTTTAGTTGTGGATCATATGAACGAAGACCTCGTAGCCCTATATAGTTATTATCGGAATGGTGATTCTTTTTCTTCCCGTAGATTATAAAATTATGTTGATTTGGATTCGTGTCCTCCAAACACTAGTTGGTCTGCTCCAGCTGTTATAAATGTATCTAATAGTTCCGAGCCAAAGAGAATTTCTATCAGTTATCTTAATAGGGAAACTTCATTTGATGAATCTTCCTTCGATGCTCTCCTATCTGATGAAGATGCCAAAAGTGATCACATAATCAATTATGTGCTTTCTTTCTATGCACCCATTGGGAATTTAACATTCCTTGTTTGAACTTCACTAGAAGCGAAAGTCATTACCTTAAACATGGAAGATGCTAAAAATTTCATCAGAACTTACCATTCCATGTTTGGTTGGTATTTAAGTTATGTCAAGATTATAAATCATCTTGCACATGAGACCAACCTAGTGGTGTCGATTGAATCTAGCCTTCAGATATCTTTCGAGCAAATGAGACACTTCTATGGAGCACTGACCTCGTGGAGCCAACTAATGCGAGCAATTATAGATACTCGGAAACCCCTTCTATTTTTAATAGTCTTGCAGTCGTGAGGGAGACTAGTTTAAAAGTAGGTCATCCTTCTGATTGGTTATTTCTCCTTGTGGAATCATGCAAAAGGTTATGTAGTAACTTCAAGAAGTGCTCTGTTCCATTCTATTATTATCTGTTTATCTATAAAAAATTGTGGTTGGTTATGTCTAAGTTGTTATGAAAAAGATGTGAGACAAAGAATGGTCTCTACAAGTCGATCTATGTTTTGATGATAACAATACGTATTTGTGAAAGAACCATTTTATGTTCTAATGTGTGTTGTGTGCAGATCATAATCATAGAAATTATTAGATCCAACAAGCACCAGCCAGATGAGCGAAATTGATAATATACGAAGTTACTATGTGTGACAGAAGTCGCAAGAAGCAAGAACGCTTCTGTATCTGATTGTGATTAGTCAGATCCAAGGATGCAGATATTACTGATGCAATGCTCTTATGGATGCTCTCTGAAAGTGGTCGATATTCTGAAGATTGCGAAGCTACTGAAGAAGTGAACCGAAGTGCAGAAGACTCTCATGACTTGAAGTTCTGAAGGCAGAAGGCTCTGAAGACCAAGTACAGAAAGACTCTGAAGACTTATGTGTTCTGAAGATTAAGGTTCTGAAGATCAAGTATTGCAGACTCTGAAGACAGATTCCTAATGGACAAGTTCTGAAGTTTCGGAAGACTTGAAGAAGTAAAGGATAATGTGCTCAAAGACAAGTGCTGGAGTTCTGAAGACTGATTCCTAATGGACTTCTTCAAGTAACTGAAGACTTGACGTATCAGATATCCTGCTAAGAAGACTCTACTCATGCTTCATCAATTAACCATCAGAAGCCTCTGAAGTTCAGAAGTCACATGTTACTGTTGTGAGTAACTGTACACGACGCCCAAGAAAGATATATCCCGTCACTTCTCCCACAGTAAAAAAGAGATGTGTCAGTACAACTAGTTATTACACAATGTCTCTTTTCCAATAACCAACAATATTTCAAATGGCTATATTTCTACTGGGCTATTTAAAGGAAAGAGTATTCGCTTTTGAATCATCGATTCTGTCCAAAACTGGTGAATTGATCAAAGTCATTGTGTGAAGATAGCAACAACGATGAGTTCTCGCTGTAACACTTAGAATATCCAAAGCTATCACCATTTACACATGGCCATTGTTGTTGAATCTCAAAGATCATCATTCAACACAACAACAATGAATTGGTACAAAAGCTGTTGATGAAGAATACAACATTGAAGATCAGTCAAGTCATCAACCCACCTTCTCGTCAGTGCTACATTGAAGATCTGAAGCAAGGAGTTGTTGCTCATGGCTTGCTTACCCAAGAAGACGAAGAAGAAGAAGATCTACAACATGTCAACCATTGCCAAATCATTATACATCTATGTAGTGTCTTTGTATAAGCAAGGAGTTGTTGCTCACATCTTGCTCGAACACTTGTGTGTTCTTTGTACTTAAACTTAGGAGTAATCTGCTTGTTAAGAAGCATCTTTGTAACCTCCTGTATAACTAATTCTTGGTGAATTAGGATTCCTTGAGTGGTCAGTGTGACCGGAGACTCAAGAAGACAATGGCGAGACTTCATTGTGGGAAAAGCCTGAAATAGGGCCAGTAGCGTTATATTCATTGCGATGAATCCCTGAACGTCTAGCTGTGAAAGCCTAGCAGTAGATCTTGCGAGATTGGAACCTGCATGTCAATGTTCATTATATTCATTAAGTTGAATCCCTGAACGGTTCATTGTATATTAGTCATAGTGCGGCTGTGCAAGTGGTTAGTCACCGGCTATTGCCCGTGCATCTGTAATCGAGATTGATTATAGTGGATTAAGTCCTTGTGTTCAAGGCGAAATCACCTGAGGAGGGTGGACTGGATTAGCCTTTGTGGTGAACCAGGATATATCATGTGTTCTTTACTCTTATGCTTAATGTCTTCATTAATATTTCTATATTGAGTATCGGAATCCTACATAAGCAAAGTCAGAACCTTGCAACTTAACTCTGATAAGCTTCCGCACTGCAAGTTCTGAGAAACGTAGTTTATGTTCAGACTCTCGTTAGTTCTCATGCGTCATGCAAAGTAAGTCCGAATGTAACTTCGTTAGTCAGAGTCTCTCAACAAACTCTGATGTTATCTTAAGTGCTTTAACAACAAGAATCGAAAAGTTGTCTAAGAGTAAATACACAATTCAAACCCCCCATTTCTTATGTCTTTCTCGCACCTTCAATTGGTATTAGAGTTCCGGTTCTGTTATTGATGGATATCAAACACCTAACAGTGTCAGAAAAAGATCCGGATGCGGTGCGTAGAAATACTCTGGGTGAGATTGAAATCCACTTGCAATTTCTGTAACAATTCAGAAGATGACTGTGTACAAAATTGTAACCAATCTAAGTATTTGAGCAAATCGCTGATTCTGGAAGTTGTGGAGCTGTCAAACAACTAAATCTTCCTCACTAAAGTTTTAATGAAGATTGAAGAATCAGCTGATAAGATAGACTCGTCAGATAAGAAGTAGTATCTGTTGAATGCCTATCTTGGAAGATGCGTGTGGATGAACCACATATTTGCTCAAAGTTGAATCATCAGAAAACAAGAAGTCTTGTTCGCTGAAGATTAATTCTTTATGAGTTTTTGAGATGTTTTCAAGAAACGGATTAGGTCCACCCTTGACTTTCTCGTATAAAAACTCATTCAGAACTTCTTCATGTAAAGAAAAAAGATTGTTGTTCTATGATTTTGAACTTCAGAGTGAAGTCTGTTGAAGTCAGAAAATCTGATGAATTCCAACTCTTAGAAATAATTTAACATTTGAATCTTGAATGATCTAGAAGATAAAAGATTCAATGTAGAACTGAATATTGTTTTCTTGGAAGCAATACGAAGAATTGAAAGAATATTCAGGAAGAAGAATGTCAAAGATTCATCAAATACTTGATCAAGAATGAACTCTTAAGCTTTGCTTGAATCAGCATAAATAAGTTCTGATAACTTGAAACTATCTCTCAAGTGAATCAAATGTTAGTGATCATATCACTATATGATAAGTTGTTCAGAACCCCTCAAGCACCGGAATCAGAAGATGTCAAGCCAGACACTTAAAATCCTCTACTTGAAGTCAAAAGGATCTAAGTGACTGATGTCGTTCAGAATGGAGAAATCAGTCAACATTCTCTTCAGAAGTAGATATGCTGGACCAACCTCAGACAAGTTAAATCAGCATTAAATCCAAGTTCAGAAGGCATCTCTTCTTCAAACATCAGAAGGAAGCAGAAGCTAAAAGATGATGATCGGAAGCTCAGAGTCAGACTAGAAAGCACTCAGAATAGCTATAAAAAGATTTCAGAATCTCTAAGGTATGTTTGTCTTCGTTCATCCTCATTATTGAAATTTGAAATAGTAGCAATAATTTGAACTTAGTTATATTAGGATTATTGAAACTATAATAATATTCTCATGCATTTATGATTAGACAATTTTCAAGAATTAAATAAGCAGTTATAATTACGTTGTGTCAGCCACCTACTGTTATAGATATACGGCGATTAGAGTCCATCACACGTCGTTTTACTGATTACCATAACTACTTATAGCTAGTCTCGGAAATGATGAACCCCGCGTGCTCCAGCTTGATAAATAGATATTAAATCTCAAAGTCCTTTTCACTCCATTATCCTCACTCTAGGAAGAACCATTATCTAACTAGGTAGACCTTCATCTCTCAAACAATTCAACTTTTCTCAGAATGTCTTCTCACAACATCAGAGGAGAAACATCCGATCTAGAATTCCTAAAGGAATTCACGGTGAATTTAAACCTTCTGCCACAGCACAACAAAACAAGCGTTATCTCTGGAATTAAATTTCAGAACTGGGAGAATTATTTCTCCATGCTTGTTAGACCTGTATTCCCTGAACTGGTGACTGAGTTTTGGGCAAATGCACAAGCATTAGAATATGATCTTAGCAAGAGTGCTATTCTATCTGTTGTGGCTGGTTGTCCAGTCTTGATCAACCCCACCATCATAGCTAAAGCCATTAGGTGTGTCGAAGATGGTGTGACTGTGGAAAGAAACATCAACAACCATAATTTCGACAGGCATTTGCACGTCATTTTTGAAACAGAGGGGCGTCCCACTAAATCTTGCACCCTCACTCCAATTTCTAAAGATTGGTACAAGCTTATGGTGACTAATCTAAGACCAAGAGAAAGAGGAGGAGGCTGGTTGTCTGACCAAGAAAGATTATTCATTTTCTTTTTAGTGTCTAGGATCAAAATAAACTTACCTCAATCCATGTACAACCATTTAAAGGAAAAAATTAATCTATCTAGGGAAGACACAATCTACCAAGTTCCTTACTGCAGGGTTATCTCCCACATTCTTGACCTCCAGGTAGTAGTTGGTCATTGCAAAACAAATGGAATGACTGAGCAGGTTCTTCCTGAGTTTTGTCAACCTATGACGTTCTTAGTCTAAGATAAGAAGTTAGTAATTCTTTTATTTGACTAAACTTATGTTAAATCTTGATATCTATATTTCTTAAGTATGATTTATGTGTTTTTGATTGAATGGTTCTTATGATCACGATTATCTAATTAATAATAAAACAATGAGCGCTTCTTAAAATTCACAAAAAAGGTCTAGGATTATCTAGAGACCATAAATCCCCCATAGGTCATGATTAAGTAACTGTTCCATTACCACTTATAAAGATTATGCCACGATTCTTGATTAAAGGAACTAATCATTAACCTACCTTCCCACGATACTTAGTGCTTCTAGGAAAATCAGACGTTGCGGTTTCAAACTCTCCACAGAAATAACCTTACTTCTTAATCTATAAAAGCATCAAACCCTAAGACAGCAACACACTCTTACTCATCTGAATCCTCAGCCTAATTACCTTCTTTTTTCATCATCTATCCCTAAAAATGGCATTCGTCTCACAAAATGCTTCAACTCTCACAACCATACAAAATCCAGTTGATCATCTTGTCGTTTTGTCAGAAACGATTGTAAACTTCAAAAATCTAAATTCGAACTTATGTAATATTACTCCCTCAATGGAAGCACAAGGATGGAGTAACTACTTCAAGAGGTTGGAAGGACCAACCTATGGATGTTTGGTTAAAGAGTTCTGGATTCATGCTAATGCAGGCTCGACTCTCATTAGTTCTTCGGTCTTTGGAAGAAGAGTCTACATATCTGAAAAGACTATTACAAATATCTTGGAGCACGAGAATAATGGATTCAGAATTACCAAGGATCTACTTAGTGAGGAGAGAGAAGCCAAAGTCATAGCCTTTATTTTCAAAGAAGGAATAGCAGTTGAGAACCAAGTATTCTAAAAACTGAAAGAACCACTACAAGTTTGGTTCAGAATCTTGTAGGGAAGCATTTTTCATCATCTTTCTGCAAATCAACTCAACGACACTCAAAAGTGTGTCTTGTTCCTTCTCCTTAAAGGAATTAAGATCAATCTCCCCTCCGTTCTCTTCAAACTTCTGAAGGAAGCCATAAGAAACTCCAGAAGTGGTTCTAATATAGAGATCAAACTTATTCCGTACGGAAGACTCATCTCTGATATTTTAGTTGAATCTGGAGTAGTTGATGACATTTTAATCGATGAAGGTGAATCAAGAAAGCTGCTTAAAAACGCTAGGAAGATTCTCAAGTTTGAGGATCTTATGAAGGAAGACACCGCACTGGACAATACATTCTTTAGGGAACTAACTCTGACACCCAGGGTTCCAGTTAAAGGTTTTCCAAAATTTGCCACTTACAATCAGGCAGAAGTCATAAACTATCTGAGAAGATTTAAGGATGAAGATATCAGTGTTTGGATCAACATGAAGAATATTACTGATGTACTTCAAGAACTCACAAATTGGAAAGAAGGAAGTAAGAAGCAGAAAATGGTTGATGATGAGGAACTCTCATCTAAAAGATCAAAAACCGTGAATGATGCATTAAAATCCATTAAGGATAATGCAATCACAAAAATCCAAAGCTTAGTAGAAGCTTCCAGTTGCTGTGTGGACTCCGTGGAAATAAGAAATATCTGGACTGAGTTCCATGAATGGATCTCAGAAGAAACTGTGAAGAGCAAGAGGTTGGCAATTACTCAAGTAGAAGAAAAGTTGCATGTCTACAGAAATGATGATTCTGAAAACCTTTTCTCATCTTCTTCATCATCTTTAGGCTCGCTCTAGTCTAACTCATAAGGACCCATTGAAACCCAGTTTTATTAAGTCTATGTTTACTTAAATCATTTCTCATTAGGAATCTATGTTTGAAATATCTATGTTTTGATTATCCTGAACTTTTCAAGATTAAGCTCAACCTATGCTCTGTATCTTAAAAACTAATTTGTGTTGATGCGTCTATCTGATTGTTCATAAATGAAAATGCTATCATTAATCTCTACACATGATCCAAAATCTTCAATTGGTAATCGAAAGATTCCATCTAATTGTTCTTCAAATGAATATGCTATGGTTATAGATGGTTATCACTAAATAACTCGGATTGTTCTTAACTCCTCAAATGCTGGCTCTATGTTCTATGTTGTTTAACATATCCAGAATATATATAATGATGTTGATATGCTTAAATGCTTAAATGCTTGACTGATGAAGGAATTACATGCCTAAATGCTCATAGGCTCTAACACTTTTTTATGATGTCAAAAGGGGGAGAAATATAATGATTTTGATTGAGAAAAAGAAATCTGAAAGAATGCAGAACTCAAATAAAGTACTCACATAAAATATAAAAATGCGTTACTTCTAACGTTTGTTTGTTTGATGTTATCCGAGGAACTCTAAACAAGTTCACTAGGCATTCTAAGACAGGTTAAGCAAGAAGAACAGTGAAGTACACTTCGTGAACATATGTTCAGAATCAGATCTACCCAGTACTGTTCAGAAGTTGAGAACTGTCTGAAAGTCAAAGTTTATCGTGATCTCTGTCTCACTTGGTTCAGAAGCTGTAAGATGTCTAAGAATATGAAATTCAGAACATAAGAATCAGAAGAAGGAAACTCTGAAAGCAGTCAAGACAAAGTCTACATCTCAAGATGCTTATTCAGAAGAACTGTGCAAATCAAAAGTCAAAGAACTGTCTGAAGATACGGATTGAAGATCCAGAAAGAAGTAGTTCTAATGTCTACCAAAAACTCAATTAAGAAGAAATGATTTGGTATCAGACTAAGTCAACAAATGGTAATCAGACTCAGTATACACAAAGATTAGTATCAGACTCATCAATCAGAGCTAAGCTGTGAAATGTTTTGTATACCTTCATGGGTATCAATCTCAGTACACTAAGGAAATACCCTTCAAGTGGTATGAAAAGTAATCCTTCACTTGGTATCAGACACAACATACTCTGGTATAATTCAGTACCAGACTAAGATTAAAACATGTGTGACAGTTTCAGAATCAAGCGTTGATTGATCACAAATATTAACCTTCAATTGGTATCTGATCAAAAATCAAGCTTTGATGAACCACTTAGTTGTGACAGTAACAAGGTTCTGAGATGAAGACCTGTGTTCAAAAGTCAAACTCTGAAAAGTCATGGTCTACATTGGTGATTAAAACTTACCATCCTGAATTTTGATTCTGAAGATCCCAATATCTGACTTATAGAAATTAGGGGGAGACTACCCTGAAGATCCTATTGCAAAATCTCAAATCTTCACAAAAGTCTGAAACTCAGAGGGAGTTTCTTAAAAGACGGTGTATGTCTCTAATGAATAGTGAGGCTATGTTATCAGATAAGAACTGATCTGCTTGTGCTTAAATGAATCTGCTAAAAGGTAGAAATGCTTCAGAAGTCTCTGAAGATTACAAGCTCTGATACGACTACAAAGGAACTGAGTTCTTAAGATCTGAAGATGGAAGTTCTGATGATCTAGTCCAGATGCTAAAGATTCTCTGTTCTTTTAAAGACAAGATAGAGAAGTAGTCGTTTTCTATTCTTCGTTCTGGCAACTCAAGTTGTTACTCTGTATGTCTTTGGATCATATAAGATTCTAGATGATCACAGATAAAACTCTGAGGATAATACATTTAGGGGGAGCTATTGTTCCAGACTCTGAATATGTTTGTTTTGGTGATTACCTTGTAAAAAATGTTCAATCAAAATACTTGGTTTTGTCATCATCAAAAAGGGGGAGATTGTGTGAGCAAGAATTGTCTCTACAAGTCGATCTATGTTTTGATGATAACAATACATATTTGTGAAAGAACCATTTTATGTTCTAACGTGTGTTGTGTGCAGATCATAATCATAGAAATTATCAGATCCAACAAGCACCAGCCAGATGAGCAAAATTGATAATATACGAAGTTACTATGTGTGATACAAGTCGCAAGAAGCAAGAACGCTTATGTATCTGATCATGATCAGTCAAATCCAAGGATGCCGATATTGATGAGGCAATGCTCTTGTGGATGCTCTCTGAAAGTGGTCGAGATTCTGAAGATTGTGAACCTTCTGAAGAAGTGAACCGAAGTGCTGAAGACTCTCATGACTTGAAGTTCTAAAGGCGAAAGGCTCTGAAGACCAAGTGCAGAAAGACTCTGAAGACTTATGTGTTCTGAAGATTAAGGTTATAAAGATCAAGTATTGAAGACTCTGAAGACAGATTCCTAATGGACAAGTTCTGAAGTTTCGAAAGACTTGAAGAAGTAAAGGATAACGTGCTCAAAGACAAGTGCTGAAGTTCCGAAGACTAATTCCTAATGGACTTCTTCAAATAACTGAAGACTTGACGTATCAGATATCCTGCTAAGAAGACTCTACTCATGCTTCATCAATTAACCATCAGAAGCCTCTGAAGTTCAGAAGTCACATGTTACCGTTGTGAGTAACTGTACACGGCGCCCAAGAAAGATATATCCCGTCACTTCTCCCACATTAAAAAGGAGATGTGTCAGTACAGCTAGTTATTACACAACGTCTCTTTTACAATAGCCAACAATATTTCAAATGGCTATATTTCTACTGGGCTATTTAAAGGAAAGAGTATTCGCTTTTGAATCATCGATTCCATCCAAAAATGGTGAATTGATCAAAGTTATTGTGTGAAGATAGCAACAACGATGAGTTCTCTTTGTAACACTTAGAATATCCAAAGCTATCACTATTTACACATGGCCATTGTTGTTGAAGCTCGAAGATCATCATTCAACACAACAACAATAAATTGGCACAAAAGCTATTGATGAAGAAGACAACATTGAAGATCAGTCAAGTCATCAACCCACGTTCTCGTCAGTGCTACATTGAAGATCTGAAGCAAGGAGTTGTTGCTCATAGCTTGCTCACCCAAGAAGACAAAGAAGAAGAAAATCTACAAGATGTCAACCACTGACAAATCATTATACATCTCTATAGTTTCTTTGTATAAGCAAGGAGCTGTTGTTCACATCTTGCTCGAACACTTGTGTGTTCTTTGTACTTAAACTTAGGAGTAAGCTGCTTGTTAAGAAGCATCTTTGTAACCTCCTGTATAACTAATTCTTGGTGAATTAGGATTCCTTGAGTGGTCAGTGTGACCGGAGACTCAAGAAGACAATGGCGAGACGTCATTGTGGGAAAAGCCTGAAATAGGGTCAGTAGCGTTATATTCATTGCGATGAATCCCTGAACGTCTAGCTGTGAAAGCCTAGCAGTAGATCTTGCGAGATTGGAACCTGCAGGTCAATGTTCGTTATATTCATTAAATTGAATCCCTGAATGGTTCATTGTATGTTAGTCACAGTGCTGCTGTGCAAGTGGTTAGTCACCAACTGTTGCCCGTGCATCTGTAATCGAGATTGATTATAGTGGATTAAGTCCTTGTGTTCAAGGAGAAATCACCTGGGGGGGTGGACTGGATTAGCCTTTGTGGTGAACCAGGATATATCATGTGTTCTTTACTCTTATGCTTAATGTCTTCATTAATCTTTCTATATTGAGTATCGGAATCCTACATAAGCAAAGTCAGAGCCTTGCAGCTTAACTCGGATAAGCTTCTGCACTGCAAGTTCTGAGAAACGTAGTTTATGTTCAGACTCTCGTTAGTTCTCATGCGTCATGCAAAGCAAGTCCGAATGTAACTTCATCAGTCAGAGTCTCTCAACAAACTCTGATGTTATCCTAAGTGCTTTAACAACAAGAATCGAAAAGTTATCTAAGAGTAAATACACAATTCAAACCCCCCTTTCTTGTGTCTTTCTCGCACCTTCAAAAGATGCCAATCTTCTATCTTAATTTAGTTTTGTTGAAGACAAAAGCTTATCATAGAAGAAATATCAAAGAAGAAGAAGTTTGGGATCAAGTAACAAGATTTATAAGCATCGAATATTATGGAAATCAAAGGACTTGATCATGAAATAAGGTACAATGAGAATTCATATGTATATAAGCTTTAGGTGGTCAAAATAATTTCACCCAAACCATTCTAAGTTCCTCAAACATTCATGCATGATTGTCATTCAAGACACGTCTTTTAAAGGCAAAAATTCAATTTCTTAAAGGGTACAATCGATTGCTTGTTTTCCACTGCCTAATGAAATTGGAAATTTTGGAATTTCCAATCGATTGATCCAAAAGGGAAAATCAATTGAGGGATCCTTTTTACCTTAAAACTTTAACCCTAAAATCTATTGATTATTCTGTCGATGCTTTTAACCCTACAATCTATTGATCAATCGATTGATGCTTTGCATTTAACCCTAAAATCTATTGATCAATCGATTGATGCTTTGCATTTAACCATACAGTATATTGATCAATCAATTTATGCATTTAAGAAATCAATTGATCCTTTACACTTTGTCAAATTTTTGAACATTGGAATGAAACCAATAGATTGATCCAAATAAGTAAATTAATTGCTTCCGGAAGCATGATGGAAAATCTAAATCATTGTGATGCTTGTTCATTGCAATTGTTCATGAATATTTTATTTAACATTTAATCATTTCACAGAGAAATCATGAGGCTTCTTTAAACCAAATTTTATTATATTTTCCATTAACCTCTTTCTATCATAATTTTCAAACAATCCATTTGTTTTCAAGTGTTCATACATAATGTCTTAGAAACATTTATTGCATGACTTCGATACATCTGAGGAAAATTTTCTTCAATCATTGAGCAATTAAGGCCTATATATTCTTAAATTGTTTATAGGAAAGGAAATATTAAATTCTAGAATGTTAGAAAGTATTCACAATTGTGTGTACTCAATAATCATTTTGTTATAAAATTATTCACCAAGTGTGTGGTGACATAGTTTTTAAATAAAGTGTGTGTACTTTCTAAAGTTGTTTACAAATAGTAAGTGGTGTTCTTTCTATTTATTGTAAAAATGTTATTTGATTAAGGGAGAATCAAAGTCCACAAAGGCATTTGGTTTCTGTGTTAAAGAAAGTCCTTCGAATTGTGTTTATTCAAAGTCCACTAAAGGTTTGGTGTATATGTGTTAGAAGATTGTAGGAGATTCTTGGAGTGGGGTTGTACAAATATCTAACATAGTGAAAATCCTTCACGGGGTGTGAGGGGACTAGACGTACCCTTGATTGATAAGGGGAACTAGTATAATTTCTTATGTTTCTTTGATTTTTATATTTCTTTATTATTATTCTAAGGTCATCACCATAATTCTGGAAAAATAAAACAATAAGAACATCTACATAATAACGAGAAAAATTCATAAAGCCTAATTCACCCCCTTTTAGGTTGTACTTTATAGTTACAAATCTAAGTGGAGTTGTTAAAGTTCTTAAATATTTCCACCTCGAAGCTTCCTCCGAATGCTTGAGCTTCGATAAGGGGCGTTCAACTCTGGGCCAATTATCGGTACAGAAAGCCCTTCTTTAGACTATTCTTTCATCTATTTGTTGTGATACATACCTCTCGAGATAATGTCCAGGACCAAAGACTCATCTCACTGTGCCAGGAAGTTCCCTAGTTTAACCCTTGATCTGAGAGCTAGGATAAGTTGCAAGATCACTTATTACTGGTAAGGCCCTGTATTTTGGGGTTCCACTCCATATTTTTCTGGGTTTCTACCAATCTTCTTCTCTCTGCTGGCATTTAAAGATTGCCCCTTAGTTTGTGCACATATAGGTTTCGAACGTATTGGGCTTGGATCCATTTTAAACATGAGTCTCACGAGTATGTTATGTGTCTGGATTATCATACTCCCGAAAAAATTGAGATAAAGAAATATCTTGACACTTTTTATGAGGGTATTGGTTATGAAAAGGGGTTTGATCCTTCCAAGGTAAAGTTGTCTCTGCAGAGGAAACAGTCCATCGACATGCATGCTATCATAGGTACGACCAATAGTCTAGAGAGGAAAGAGATTTTTTATAAGGACAGAGTGTCATCCCTTCGTCTCCACCCTCCCCCCATTTCTAATGTGGGATGTTTTGGTATTTATAGATAAAATGAAATCCTCAAAGAAGGTTTTTGATATTGCTATGAAACTGGAGGTTAAAACTTCAACCACCACTTCTTTGGGTCGGGATGTCACTCCCCCCTTAGTTGGTCATGGCATATCTGATGCCACTAAAATCCCTTTAGTATCTCCTGGGGGACCGCAACCTTGTATCAGGGCTACTGTTCTAGTTGCTGAAGACACATATTCGTTCCCTCCTGCCAATAAGAAGAGGGACTAGGATCAGGATCAAAGTTATTCTCTAGAGGAAAATTTGGTCAAAGGGCTTGATTATCGGGAGAATTACGATGGATGGTTGCTTTATTTAAGGGAAGAGCTTAACAAAACACTTGATCACCCTCAAAAGAGTGCATGGTGCCTTTGACCAAATGACTGATCTGTTGGAAGCACTTCGTCTGGGTGTTCAGGTTCTCTATTCTCAGATTGACTCGCATAAAGTGGTATGGGATGTGGACTTGGTGGATAATGAAGGCTTGGAGAGCCAAGTAGGAAATGTGTGATTTTGTTTCCTTTCCTCGCTTTCTTTTTTATTTTTATTCGTATTGGCCATCATGTTCTAATATTAATGGGTAACATGTATGAACAACATTATCAATTTATTTACCTTTTTCTTTATGCTCGTCGTAATTTGTTTGATATTATTTGTGGTCCTCCTACTATGCTACTTAGTTTATTCTTGAGATTATTTCTTAGCACCAAAAAAAAATTTAACTTCTGCCTTTGATATGATCAGATTTAATTGTTTGAGGAACATGGACTTTCCCCACCAATGGTATTTTTCTTAGGTATTCCATGACTGGAACCGGCGAGACTTTGGAACTCTTTGTCGCTTGTTCTTTGGTGGAACTTGCATAGCCGTTAAGTTTTTATTTTATCTTGGTGAAAGGGAGCTGACATAGCTACTAAGCTCCATCATCATCCATCCTAGTTGAAGGGAGATGTTGTAACTTCATAGTTTGTCGTCATCCATCCATTAGAGGGAAGCTGGAACAAATCTTTAATGTCACTAGAAACTACCCTCCAGTTAAGCGTTGGGTTCCCGTCCTTTCACCTAGGTTTTTATCTTGGTTTGGGTTGGATGTCTCACGGGTTCCACCGCCTACGCTTTGGGAGTGTCTAGTTCATAAGAGGGGGTGCGCCAATTCCATAAAGACAATCTACGCCACATTGTGAGAGGTCATAATTTTACTTATGCATATAGTATTCCTTTAAGAAAAAGATCTACTTATTTTATTTTTTAGGAGCTTTGAAACATACTTATCTTACGTGTTATGAGGATTTTAACTCGTACCTTTAACGGTTGTATCTAGGAAGTTCGTATTCGGTTATCAAGTAATTGGTTTTCGCTTTGGATATAATACAAGTCGGCTAACTTTTCTCCCTAGAGGGTCCCTTCCTTTACGTTGAACTATGGGTTTCGACTTCTACCTGTTTTTTCGACATTTTACTTAAATCATGTCCCAAAACTTTTTAATTCCTCGCTACCACATTGGCGTGGTAATAATTCAAGTGATCCTCAACCTACAACAATTTTTTGTTGGACTCTCCTTTTCCATAGTAACTATTTAACTTCTGAGGTCTTTCAAACAAATTTGGTATCCGGTTGTCAAGGATACGAAGAGAAAGGGAATACTTCTGATGATTTCTGAACTGAGACTTCTCCACCTGTTCCTCACAGGGAGCAAGACTACCTTAATTTCCTTCATGACTCTGAAGAGGAATCATACGTCTCTGGCTTTTCCGATGATTTGGAAATCTTGCAAATATGTCTCGATGAGACTCGAACATGTCCTGTAATGGGCATGTCTCGGTGACGCTATTCAAGAGTAAGTTTTTTTAACTTACTCAAAATCATAACCCTTGAATTGAATTTAATCTAATGGTTAATTAAGTAAAAGGCCAATTTAACCATTAGATTAGACTCAATTCAAAGACTATGATTTGGAGGAAGTTGATCCCCACTAATATATATATATATAAAATGCATTCATCCTAAATTATGAGATGTTATTTGACATTTCACGCGAATTAAGAAACATAACCAATAATCAATAATGTATAAAAAAAGAAATTATGCATAACTTTACAATATTATTTTCATTTATTATAGATGAAAGAGAAATTGAAAGAATTGAAAGAAAAAATAGTAATAAATTATAGAAGGTATATTGAGAAAAATGTCATTAATATTGCATTGGAATTGTAAAGTGACTTATAATTTTGAACAATTTTTTCTTTGACAAAATGGCTTATAATTTGGAACAAAGTGAGTATTATTTTTTGTTTAATTTAATTTAATTATATTATTTCAATAGAAACAATCTTGGAATCTCTAATTTTAGATTTGGATAGGTTTGAGGTTTTGGCTCCATGTCCCCCTCATTTTTGTACCTATTCTTCTTTTTAATTTTAATCGGGCTATTTGATAGTCTACACTAGTCTACACTAGATCTAGGGTTGCAAAGGAAGAAGAAACATAAAGAATAACTTTTCTAAATTTTCATTAAACCATTCCAAGTCTGAAACAAACATTTAAATACTTAGGGTTTTGGAAGCAAAATGGGCCTAATACACTTTTACACAAGACAACTAACTTGCAGCAAAATTATAATATGCAGAAACTCTGATACACCCTATTAGTATTGGTAATAATTCTTAAGCCACATGGGCTGTTGTGTTTTCCTTTTGGGCTAACAATATTTCCGAGCCTAAGAGGAACCTTTTCCTCAAGGTTCACATACCCAGTGGCATGTGGCGGCAAGCATGCTGATGGAGTAGTTCGCGTGTTTCCAAGAGAGGGGTTGTAGATAGTGGGGGCCAGTGAAGACAACATGTGCTCATGTGGGATGACGTGTTGATTTGGTGAAGGGGAAAGTGGGGTAGTTGGAACCGTGTATATCCAAGGGGAGGGTAATGCCACATGGTTCTTTTGTTGGGAAAAGTGAGGGGCAGTGTGTTTTGGGAAGTGTGTCTTGGGAGATGGGAAAGCAAAAGTTGATGGACACTTAAGGGAAGCATGGACTGGGTTTTGTAAAGGTGTAGTGGGAGAATCTGAATTATTTAAGCGATGTTGACTAAGCACTATTGGCTTTGGAGAGTGGACCCGAGTAAGTAGTGGGGTGTTAGCTGGCTTCACATGGGCAAGAGGATACATGGCGGTATGGTCGTCCATTAGAAACAATGTGTCTTTAAGATGGTTTGGAGTGTGCAAGACAGGTGGATCGGTGGGAGTATTTTAGGACATTGAGTAAGAATTGTTAGTGTGGGCTATAAATGGGACAGTTGAACAAGTTGTTGCATTTTGTTTTTCATCAGTACTTACACGCCTTGTTTGAACTGAGTTTTGGTTTGTACTCGAGTCTAAATTCAAAGCACTTAGGTCTTCAAAACTTGGTTCAGTTTGTTGTAGAGTCTTCACAAAATCTCTTCCTTCTTTAAAAAAATTTGAGAAATCAGTGCGAGGAGAAGAATCAAAGTAAGGTCTTAACTGCAAAACATGGACGACTGGGTGGATTCTTGAAGAAGGTGACAGATCGAGCTTGTAAGCTACCTCACCAACACGTGCTGTGATTTTGAATGGGCCAAAAAATCGTTAGGCTAGCTTTTGAGAAGTCCTGCATGCCACTGTTTGCTGTCGGTAGGGTTGGAGATGAAGAAGGACGAGATTTCCTAATTGAAGGTAAAATTCAATCTTTTTTTGTTTGCTTGACCTTCCATTTGCTGCTTGCCTTTTGTTAAGTTTTGTTTTAACTGGGATATGATTATCTCTCTGGTTTACAAGGAGTCTTCCAAAGAGGCAATCAAAACAAATCATAAATGAAATCCGGATGGAGGGAGGGGAGCGACCATAAAGTGCTCGAAAAGGAGTCATTTGAATAGCATAATGGAAGGAAGTATTGTACTAGAACTCGACTAGATGCAGAAACTTGTACCAGTGGCGTGGTTGATCACTTGTGAAGCATCAGAGGTAAGTTTCTAAACCGCAATTAACAACTTCTGTCTGTCCATCAGTTTCTGGATGATATGCTGAACAATATCTAAGTATTGTGCCTTGTGGTTTGAAAAATTCTTTCCAGAAGCTACTGAGAAAAATAGGATATCGATCTGACACAATGGACGTCGGGATACCGTGGAGCTTGAAGATTTTAATAGAGAAGCGTGAAGCCAGATCTTGAGCAGAGAACTTAGTTGGGAGGGAAATAAAATGCGCGTATTTGGTGAGGCGGTCACAGATAACCCAAATAACTGTATGGCCAAAGGAGTTAGAAAGGTGTGTAATGAAGTTCATGCTGAGGCCCTCCCAGACTTGAGTTGGGGTAGGTAAAGGTTGGAGTAAGCCCTTCTTTTTCTGTGTCTGATTCTTGTTATGTTGGCATGTTGTGTGCAATTTTTAACAAAAAGTTTAACATCTTTGTAGAGGCCTGTCCAGGAGAAAGATGTTGTTAATCTTGCAACTGTGGGTTTAACACCCGAGTGGGCGGCAATGGGGTGCAATGAAACTCATGGATGAGAGCTCGGCGGAGATCAGGAAAGTCAGGTACAAAGAGCTTTTTGTTGAAATATAGCAAGTCGTTTGAGAACTTGTAATGTTCTTCCACCTTTTGGTTTAACTCTGACACTAATTTGATGCATGCTTGATCTTTTTTTATAATACCTTTGGAGTTGTTGAATAAGAGCTAGTACTGGAGAAGAGATAGTTAGGAGCAAAGGGTCAACATCACTGTACTTCCTGCTTAGAGCATCAGCAACCAGATTCGAACGTCCAGGTTTGTAAAAAATCTCAAAGTTAAAGCCTTGGAGCTTAGAAGCCCACTTTTGTTGTTTTGGTGTTTGTATCTTTTGTAGCAATAAGTTTCTTAAACTTGTTTGATCTGTGTAGATGTTGAAGTTTTGACCAATTAAGTACTATCGCCATTTCTTGATGGATTCTGTGATGGAATACATCTCTCGCACGTATACTGAAGCTTCCTGCATTCTTAGACTTAGTTTCTTGCTGAAGAAGGCGATTGGATGCCCTTCTTGAGACATGACAACACCAATGCCAACACCCGAAGCATCAGTTTCCAAATTGATTTTTTTGTTAAATTCCGGCAATGTTAATACTGGCATCTTAGTCATAGTTTTCTTTAAATCTGTAAAGGATAAACTAGCTAGCCTCTGTACTCCAATAGAATTTAGTGGAACGTAACAGATCGGCGAGGGGAGCGGCGAGAGGGGCGTAACTTTTGACAAACCGTCTATAAAATCTAGTGAGCCCTAAAAAACCCCTGAGTGCCTTGAAGGAACGAGGTTCAGGCCAATCCAAAATAGCCTGAATCTTTTTTGGATCTGGTTAAACACAACCAACAGAAATAACATGTCCCAAGTAATCAATTCTATCCACTGCAAAAACACGCTTAGACAGTTTTGCAACAAAACAATTGGATAACAAAAGATCAAAACAACCTGTAAATAAGTCAAATGATCATTAAAATTGGCACTGTAAATTAAAATGTCATAAAAAGATACCAACACAAACTTGCGTAAGTATGGTCTCAAAAGGTCATTCATAGAGGATTGAAATGCAGAAGGGGCATTAGTTAACCCAAAGGGCGTTACGAGGAACTCGTATGCCCGTCAAAAGTTTAAAAAGCTATTTTATGAGTTTCTTCTGATGCAACATGGATCTGGTGGTAGCCAGAGCGTAGGTCTATCTTGGTAAAAAAATTTGTGGATCCTAGTTTGTCCAACAATTCATCAATCGTAGGTATAGGAAACATGTCTTTAATTGTTACTGCATTAAGAGCTCTATAATCCACATAGAAACGCCAAGTCCCGCCCTTTTTTTACTAGTAAGACTGAAGAAGAAAAGAAACTGGTATTAGGAGTGATAATGCCTTCATGCAGCATATCTTGTATGATTGTAGTCATTGTATTTTTTTGTGAGTGGGGATAACAGTAAGGCTTAACGTTGATAGGGGGTGTATGAGGCAGTAAAGGTATACGATGATCATGAGGGGGGATTGGTGGGAGCCCACAAGGAGGTTGAAATATGGCTGGATATTTATTAAGAAGTGTAGAAATGTATGGGTTGAGAGTTGAAGACAATGTTTCCAAGGTGGAAGTTCTCAAGGGAGACATGGGGGATGTAGATTCTATTAAATGAAAGGTCATTAGGTAGAGTGAGGCTATGGATTTGTTATGTATGAGGTGTTTAAGTTGGTGGAATGAGGTTTGGAAAGGGTGTGTTGTTGGATCTCCTTTCAATGTCATGGAATTTTGTTGATGTTGGAAGGTGATAGAAGGTATTAAAAAATCAGCTAGATGGGGCCAAGTGTTCTTAACCAAGCCATGTCGAGAACAACATGGGCGCCTTCGATAGGTAAAAGGTAGAATGAGAGGTTGAAGGGTTTTGTTTGGAGGACAATTGGAACTTTGTTGCAAATCCCTTGACATTGTAAATGGGAGCCATTTCCCACCATAATTGAGAATTTTGGAATAGGCTTAGTTGGGAGGTTTAAATGTTGAGCGATGCGAGGTTGCATGATGTTGTGAGTGCTGCGAGTAACGACTAAAACCATAACAGGAAGTCCCCCTATGAGGCCTTTGAATTTCAGTGTTTGAGGGGAAAGCTGGCCTGTGTATGGAGAGGTGAAAATATGTATCATTTGGGTCTGGCACAACTTCAGTTTCATTGCTGTCATTTACAGAATCCTACTGCTCCAACGGTTCGTCGTCAGCCAAAAGCAATAGAAATCTATTGGAGGAGCATTTGTGACCAACTTTAAATTTTTCATCGCAATTAAAAGATAGGCCTTAAGCTCGTCGTTCTTGTAACTGAGCTTAGGATAAACGTCTTATGGAAAGTTTTGTAGAGATAGGGTTGTTGGAAGTAGTGGTGTTTAGGGTGATATGAGGAGAAGGTGCAGAATTGTTTTTAGATGTTTGAGGTGAGGTTGTGGTGGTATTAGGCCGAGGGTAGGCATGGTTAAAGGGTATTGAAAATTTTGGCTTGGTGTCTTTGAGTTTAGATTCAATAAGTTTGGCAAGACCGATAGTTTGTGAAGTGGAACTGGCTGATGTATGGCCATTTCATTGAGTATTTCACGTGATAAACCAGAAATGAAACAATTTAAAATAGACTCTTGAGGTAAACTAACAACTTGATTACCTATCTTCTCAAATTGAGCTTGATAATCCACTACAGACCCATCATGGTTTAATTTGAATAATTCTGCCTAATGATTGTCATAAGTTGAAGGACTAAAACGTAATTCCGAAGCTTTAGTACAGCCAAATCAATCTGTCAACAATTTATTTTGATGCATCCATTTAAATTAGCCTAAAGCTTCACTTTTCATGTAAAAAGATATTAAAGATAAATTATTTTCTGGTGGCAATTGATAGAAGTTAAAAAATTATTCAGTTTGAAATAACCAATCCAATGGGTTAGACCCATCAAACATAGTAAGTTCTAATTTGGAGGTTCTAAAAGGAGGTAATGGGGGGACATGAGGCATGTTAGGGTATGGGAATTGAGAAAACAAGAGAATGTTATAATTTTGTGTATGTGTAAATGGGGTAGGTGAGGCAAAGTAGGGTGGGTAATAAGGTGGTGGAGCAGTATTTCTTGTTGCTGCTGTTATAGCAGGTTGTGGTAGGGTTGTGGAAAAAGACGCTGAGTTGCGCATGGGAGTATGAGCAGGGGTAATAGGATTGATAACCTGGGTGGTGGGGTAGGTTGCAGCGTGAATAGTAGTAGTAGATGAAGGGTTCATGAGTTATACCTGAGGAGCTGACTGCTATGTGAACAGTATCAGAAGTGGGTGGTTATTCTTTTTGAACTGCCAACTTGATAAGGATGGACATGATAGACTCATATCTACTGTCTTCAATTTGTTTATCATTATCCATACGTGAATGAATTTGTCTCATTTGCTGCTCCCAATCTGTTGTGGCTTTGTCAAACCTTTCATCCATTTGTAGCTGTGTTTGTTGCATAGCATTATCTATGAGTAACTGAGTAGTGTGAACAGCTTCTTCTATGATTTCCCTAGAAAAAAGGGTATGGAGGTTTGGGAGGGGTCATGAGTGAAAGATGAAAGCACCAATGATAGTCTACACTAGATCTAGGGTTGCAAAGGAAGAAGAAATATAAAGAACAACTTTTCTAATTTTTCATTAAACCATTTCAAGTCTTAAAACAAACTTTTAAATACTTAGGGTTTTGGAAGCTAAATAGGTCTAAGCCACTTTTACACAAGACACCTAGCTTGCAGCAAAATTATAATGAGTAGAAATTCCGATACACTCCTATTAGTATTGGTAATAATTTTTAAGCCACATGGGTTGTTGTGTTTTTCTTTTGGGCTTGAAAATGGGCCGTCTAACACTATTTCCCTTTTTTAGTTAAAAAAAAATCATTATATCATTTATATTATATTTTAATCTAATTAATTTTAAATATTTGTGTCATAACATGGCTCATAATTATTAGTTAATTTTGAAGAAATTGTATTTATAGACCAACCACAATAAAATATAATAAGAATAATACTTAATTTGAATTTATTAAATAAGTTATTGGAGATAATCAGAATCTCATATAAATTAAGATAGGGTTTAAAAAGAGTTTAGAAAAGTGATCTCCTTATTAACTAGTTTTGTGAAAATAAATATAAAAAATTTAATATGATGAAAAAATGTATCGACTCATACACATACAAAGGTGATGTAATAGGAAAAACCACTTATGGATGAAAATGGATTAGTGTCTCATAATTCACTTCAGATGAGTTTGAAAGGTGCACTATAACTTGTATGGGGATAATGAGAAGGCAATCTATGAGATTTGCCAAGACAACAAGAAGAAAAATATTACCTTATAATAAAATTTAAAATATGTGATTGAGAAAGGAAATCCAACTAAAAATAACTAAATAAATGAAACATACATGGAAAATCTCATTATACTATTAACAATCTCTCTTTCAAATCACTTTTTTTTAACAGCGATATTCATATCTAATGATAATCAAATCTACAAACTAACTAGTATTAAAAAACTTGAGCATTTAGTTCTCCACGACTCCACCAATACATTCTGGCTAACGATTTTCAGAAAGGTGGCTATGGGGAAGAGGGTATAAAAGGGGTGTATTTAAGAGAATTAAAAGAACAAAGAAATGGTGCTAATATAATACGATGGGTGTAAAAGACAATTCAATAATAAGACCGTTATAGTGGCTTACACTGTGGTCTAGCTGTGTTTGCTGAGTTTGGACATGGGCCATATCCAAGACTCTGAATTATTTTTGGTTGAAAAAATTTGATCATTACTTTTCGCATTATTAGTGTTCCTCACGCATCCTTGTGAAAACAACAAATATTCATAAAATTCAGAGATGTACTTTCAAATGCACCACCCCACCATAACATTTTGTAAGTGACTCATTCTTAATTTATCCAAAAAAAAAAAAATTGAAAATATATTTTCAGAATAAATTCAGAAGTATACTTTCATATAGAGATGTCTCAAACTTTTAAGAAATCCTATATAAAAAGCTATAGTACGCTTATATAACTTTCTTAATAGACTCTTTTAATCGTAAATTAAACATAAAATATATGTATGAAGGTTCTTTTTTTATAATATAATTTTGAAAAACTGTGCGAGCATATGCTATAAGTTGTTTTGTACACCCTCAAAAACGATATTAATTTCATAACTAAAACACTCATGCATTTAAGCCTATTATGTGGGAAGAAGGATTTAGTGCAATTTACAGAGGGAATGTTCGTGGTCCTTTTCTGATATGTTGTTTGCTTTTGTTATTTCTGTCCATCTTGGCAATTTAAATTTAAAGATTAATTAAATATGATATGTGGGATTGTGTGACTTTTTGCTTGCCCTGCCACAAAAATGAGAAAAATATTCCATAATGCCACATTGTGAAAAAATAGTCCCAAAATGCCATGTTTTTTGGCCTTTTGTGACAATATTTTATTGTTTTTCAGCCAACTCCATCTCAGATGGCGATGTGGCAGAGGACCCAGTGTTGGTCCGCCATCTGAGATGGAGGACCCCTTTTTTTTTCGTTTAATATTTTCTAAAATGTTTTTAATTATTTTTAAATGTTATTTTAATATTTTAATTATTAAAATAATGTATAAATTAAGAAATTAATTTTTTTTTTTAATATTATAAATGATATTATATTTAAGTAGAATTTTTTTGAATATTAATGAGTTGTTTAATTGCATGAATTTAATTAATTCTGATTAATTTAAATTGAATAAATTAAGAATATTAAATTATGGTTTTCCCGCCAATATCAATGTGAAAATTTTTTTTTCCTCCCTTTGAGCTACTATAAATAGAGGTGTTGAGGACTCAACAAATCATTCTCCTTTTTTTCGTCTGCCGAATTGTTTCGTGTATTTCATAATCATGTCTGTGGCGTGTGTTATTTTTTTTGAAACAGACAAACACATGAGGGTGTCTTTGAATCCACAATGGAAGTTCCGACAATTGGTTTCTGCCATCAATGCAGGGTTTCGACAGTTAGGTGGTCCAATTCGATGCGTTAGAAAAATTGAATATTATTGTCCCTACATAACTCTAACGGATGCTAGCCCAGATGGTACCTACCTTCATTACTGGGACCGGGTTGAAAATGATCTGGATGTCCAATGTATGTTTTCCGCACATAGCGGAGAAGTAAACCGCGACATTGTAGATCCACTTGTTTTAGCTGTTGTTGTTTAATACGTCTAGATGGTCAATCATAATGGTTTGTTGTATTATTAATCGTGTAGTGTTTGTTTTTGGATTATGTTTTGGTTTGGTTATGTTGTCATCCTGAACTAGTTGTATCATTATTTTGTTACGCTCCATATAAAAGATGGTGTTGTTGTTAGGGAATGACATACAAGAGTTTAATAAATAAAAGTACAACAAAATACAATAAAACTCGTTCCACAACTAACTAGAAAGTCCAGCCCTATTTGGACATTTTCTACGCATATGTCCGATTTCGCGACAAATGCCGCAGCGCCTTTTTTATTTTTCAATGTTGTCCATTTCAGTTCTTATTCGGCTACTGTTTGGACGACCTTTCTTTTTCCTCCGCATGCCGTCGTTGTGGCATAGAGTGTCACCTTCGTATTGTGGCTAACTTGTATCAGTAGGGACCCCGATAAAGCTCTCCTCATAGACCTTAAACACGTTAACAACTTTGAACACATCAGCTATATGCACAGTATAGTCCTGTCTTATGCTGGAACAAGCAGCAATTGCATGTGAGCAAGGGACGTGGAAAGTTTGAAATCTTCCGCACTCGCATGTTTGATTCCTTAGGTCGACGTTGTAATGGGTAGCCGGTCTACCGTCGTTGTAAGTCACCGTTTCTTAGACAAGAAAGCAGAACCTTTGTCGATCAAATTGCATAACTTTGTGGCTATTTGATTTGAGAGCTTCTATCTCAATACCCTACATGCAGTTATCAGTATACACTTGGCCAGAACCCAACGATTTAGTCCATTCGTGACCTCTTTTTCCAAAAAGAGTGCCCAATCTATAATATGTTGATTTTACCAGAGCTGTAATCGGAAGGTTGCGTGTGGCCTTCAAAACTGAGTTCGTTGATTCAGCAAGGTTGGTGGTCATATGACCCCATCTTTTGCCTCCATCAAACGCCCTCGTCCATTTGTCTCGTGGAATTTGTTCCAGCCAATTAAATGCCTGTATGTTAGCTTTATGTACCTCTCGTCTGTAGTATTCGTACGTAGACTCATTTAATGCGTATCCTATGCATGAAAAAGAAAAATATATTAGTATATGCGAGTTATTGCCAGAGGTATATAGAAAGATAAGTTTAAGAAGATACTTATAGTTGGGTAAGTAGACTCAATTTATTAACGACTTGGAAAAGCGTGGTACTTATAGTTGGGGATCAGCTGTGTTGACATATTTATATAGAGAAATGTGCAAAGCAGCTAATATTACTGTTGATGGAATGGGAGGGTGTCTTATTCTTTTTCAAGCGTGGGGATTTTCAAGGATGCCATTTATCGCACCCATAAGTTCAAACACACTACGATACCCGTACGCAACATTGTAAGTTTCTATTTACTCTTCTATCTCTATTATTTATATTTTTTAGTTACGCTAATTTTTTTTCTTTTACTTATTAGATGGGCTACAGACCGCGCGCGGAAGAAAAATTGCTCTAACAACCCTCGCCATTACCTCAACGGTTATCGTCGCGTCATAGATCAAATGTTACCACACAACGTAATTTCACCACCATTAACTATTTTTATTTATTTCAATAAATTTTTTGCTTTAACTAAAAAAAAAATATTGATTCATTTACAGTTTATATGGAGGCCATATCTTGCGTATCCACCAATTCAAACTGACGACCATCTGATTTGGAATGCAACCACCCCTATCTTATGTTTTTGGATTGCTGAGATGCATCAGTCCGATAGGGTAAAATTGCAGTTTGGGTATTATCAAGAAATACTCAACCCTCCAAAATGCCTCCAAAATCAACATAACATGACAATGCAAGAGTCAAGGAGGTACCACTACACAAGTCTAAATAAATCTGAACGTAGACTTTGGAATCACAGACAACAGTTATGCTTGACTGTGGTACAGTTCCAGGGTGAAATGAAACCAACTCAAGAATACTTGAATTGGTTTCATACCCTCCCATTTCAATACGCATCACTTGAACACTTTTTAATTGACCCCCGTGAACGATACCCCACACAGCAGGTGCCAAATCATCCACAACATAATTTCCAACATCATCAGACATCCACGTCCACGTCATATCAACCACAAGACTACCAAACACATACTCAACATACACCAACACATTACAACTTCCAAACTCCTCAACAACACCCACCCTTCATCTATCAAAGCCACCAACAACAACTCCACCGGCCACCAAGACACCACATACAAATTCCACAACCAAACTTTAATTTCTCATTCACAAACCGACCATCCTCATCCCTCGATGTGTCAGACTATTATGTCGCAACCATCGAGCCTACTGCCCCTAACCCCACTCAATTATCACAAGAATTTAGCGGAATTCCTCCAAATGATTTTTTTGAGAATTTCGAGCCGTTTCAAATTTTTCCAAACCAAACTCCTGTCATACCTATCTCTGCCAATCAGCCCACAACTTCAACCACTCTTCCTCCTAATCCAACGGAAAATGTAGGTCGTGGTTGCAGAATTCGTATTCCTGCCAAATGTGGAACCGGCAGTCATTTCCTTGACAAACATTCAGATGACAAGGAAAATTAATTTTTTTTTTGCACAATCCTGTTGTAATCCTTTTGTAAATAATAATAGTATATATGATATTATTTTTTTCCTAATGTGTCATTTAAAATTATTTAATATTCAATTTTATTAAATAAATACTAGTTAAATATCTTAATTTAAATACTTCATTAAATACTTCCATAAAAATAGTGAGCCATTAAAATTCTACTTAAATATAATATCATTTATAATATTAATTTTTTTTTTTAATTTCTTAATTTATATATTATTTTAATAATTAAAATATTAAAATAACATTTAAAAACAATTAAAAATATTTCAAAAAATATTAAACGAAAAAAAAAAGGGTTCCTCCATCTCAGATGGCGGACCAACACTGGGTCCTCTGCCACATCGCCATCTGAGATGGAGTTGGCTGAAAAACAATAAAATATTGTATAGATAAAGATAAAGGTCTTTCTTTTCCATTCTTCAGTGAACATAACGTTAGTTGCAACTAGCCATTGGCCATTAGGATTGTCTGAGTGATTGTTATGTCAATTAAATCCATGGTTGTCTGCGTGATTGTTATGTCTGATTGATAAAAATAAAGATTTGATTATGCCAATTAAATCCATGGACTTGGTATGTCATTGTATGACTGGTCAAGTCATATCGTCTTTCCGCAATCACAAATATTTTTTGAAATAGATTACAAATTTGTGAAAGTATAAATTTATATTTATTTTAGAAGTATATTGCTAAATTATTTTTGATAAAATAAGGAGGTTATGATTCATTAGTATATAAAGTGCGTACGAAAGTATACTTTTTAATTTTTGAATTAATGAACGACAATTTTAGTTTTTTTTAACCACTTTTCATCACTTTACCACTATGGAGGAAAAAATTGCCCAAAATTTTTTACATTCCCCCATTCCTTATATTCTTCAAGCCCCTCCAAATTTACTTTTTTTTTGTCAAATTTTCGCATTTCAGATTCTAGAATCATAGCATCAAATATATTTGCATCAAAATGGATTTTGAAACTCGTCACTTATTTAACCTTTTACAATTAAAACCATTAAGCGAAGCTTATTTACATGAAATCTTTGTTTCAATCCACAATCATATCATCAATTTATTCTACTCATAGTTTTCGTGTGAACGAAAAAGTAACATGACTCTAAACTCTTCATCCTTGTTTTACCTTGTGTCTTTGTGTCATTCATGTGGTACATTTTTATACTACTGAAATTCTGGTATCAGATATGTGATGTTATGTGTGATGTCACAACAACACACTCTGCAATGGACAATGTAAAACAACAACAGAAACACAATGAATTGTTCACCCAGTTCGGTTTTAACTACCTACGTCTGGGGGCTACCAAGCCAGGGATGAAATTCACTACTTGTAGAATTAATTTACAGACTCAACAACCTTGTTGACAATCTCCTAAACTTAATTCCTACTAATGAACTTTCTAGCTAAGAGACCACTTAGGTATGAGAACACTACTCAATCCCTAAATCACTTCAGTGATATAATTCGAAGATCACACACTTTGAATATCACTACTTGATTCTGCTTCACAGCTTTGATCATGAACAACTCAAAACAACAATACCAATTCACACTCGAATGGTTTACAAACACGAAGACACCACGACACTCAGTCTTTAGCTCTTTTTCTTCGTTCCTTTTCCTTCAGGAATGATGCGCATTATAAAGCTATTTGAATTGGGCTTGGACCTGCTACAATATCTGACCTGATTTGTTATTTAAAACTGAATCTTCAAAACAAATTTTCTCTCTCAAAATCTTCTTAAATCTTCAGCCTTTAAACCTCCCTACAAATCTACATCAAATCTCTATGCAACAGAGAATATCTATCCCAAGATATCCGCAACCAATGAGACTAACAGCTCTCCCAATATCCAGCTAAAACACAAACCTTAACAACATCACTAAACCTGATGTTATTAATCTTCTGCAGACCTGATGTCATGACATCGCATGTGACATCAGACTTCACAACTCCAACAAGTTAAACACTTAACATAAACCAATGTTAATACTCAATGTTAAGACATCACCCATGTGACATCAACATTGAACAACTTTGTTTTACCAAAATTCTAGCCAATCCAAGAACCAACAATCTCCCCCTTTGGCTAATTTTGGCTAAAACAATCTCTGCAACATCAGAGACTTCAGCAACGGATAAACATGAATATTTTACCAACCTTCGCAGCAGCTTCATAATGCACACTCCAATACTCTGCTACATACTTCAGCATTAACTGGTAGCAGCATATCTTCAAGCAACTGCACCGACTTCAACCACTAAATAGCAGCATAGGGCAAGCTCCCCCTCAAAACAAGAATCAGCATACCAGCAACTGTTCAACAACTCTCCCCCTCAATATCTGCATTTCAGCATCACTGCACTCCTTAGCATTTCACAATGACACCATGACTAACTCTTGGCTAACTCTCCCCCTTTTTAGCCACAATTGGACAAACCTCAACATGTAAGTCCTACTCATTACAGTTAGTCCTAAACAGGCTCTCATTGTCAGTCTAAAGTTAGCATGCAAGACAAGACAAATCATAGAACATAAAAACATAAATAGTGCATAAGCAGGCACAATATTCAAATTACATCTTAGGCACATCAAGTGCAGAATCAAAAACAGCAAAAAATAAAACTAAACTACTATAAAAAAAACAAGGAAACTATTCTTCATCAGAGCTGACCCCATCTTCATCATCAGTGCCAGAACCTGGTTCTTCAACATCATCATCACCTTGTTCCAAGGATTTGATCATCTGCTCAATTCTCAACTTCCTAGCAGTGCTAGTACTGATAACCACATCAAGATCCTTGCATGTTGCCTTCAATTCGCCAATCAACTCAGCTTTAGTACTGGTCTTTTTAACACTAGAACTTGATGTTACAACAATGTCTGGAACATGATGTCCAGCAAACAACTTAGGATGCAAGGACAAGGCTGACTCCCTCTTGCAAGCTATATCTGAACTTATTAAAGTTTCAGGATGTTGCTCCAAGACGATTCCACAAACAAGGGATGAGAATGTTATAGGTAACTTGATAGCATTTGTTTCAGCATGTTTCACCACTTTCTCAAAGATGTAGCTTCCAAAGTCAAACTTGATCTTTTTCCCAACAGCATAGATAAACCTACCCAATCCAACAGCTATTGTTGTCTTGTGGTTCGTTGGCACCCAGTTGGCTGCTCCAATTCTGTGAAGAATGGCATACTTGATGCTAAGTTTACTAGCCTTCAACTTCCCTTTCAATGGCCAAACCTTTACCTGACCAGCTGTAATCTCTTTGCATATTTCATTATCAGTCATCTAAAGTTCACTATACTCTTCATCATCTCTTCCCAGATACTTGTTGATAGTACTAGGAGAGAAAGTAATGCACTTTCCTCTCACATAGACTTTCATGTAATCAATGCTCTTTTTATCAGCAATATTTCCAGAAATGTTGACAACAAATTCTTTGACAAGACCCTCATAGCACTTAGGAAATTTGGTCACAGTCTTCACCAACCTAGCCTCATTAATCAGCTCCATAATATCCTTCATCTCTAAAGCTTCTTTCCCAAGCTCCCTCTCTATGGCTAGTCTTCTCTGACATACAAATTTCCACATTGATGCACTGCTGGCATAATGAAAGGAAATGTTGTCAACTGGTACTTCAGGGACTTTGTCAGAGATTCTCTTCAAAATTGTTCTTTTGACAGGTGTGATGTCATGAGCATCATCCTCAACATCAAAGTCAGAATCAGTATCTTCCCTGATCTTCCTCTTTTTAGAGGAAGTAGCAACCTTGCTCCAAGGTTTTGTAGGACCAACAACAGCAGTTTTCTTCTTGCCTTCAGAAGACTTCTTTGGAGAGGATTCAACAGTCTTTCCTTTCCTTGTCTTGAGTCTCTTAGCAATGCTTGGAACAGCTTTTCCAATGACTTCATCATCAGATAAATCAACCACATTGATCACATCCTCATTCTTTTCTTCACCAGGAGTAGCTTCAACAGGTGATGTTCTAACATCCCCCTTAACATTAGCTTCCTCATGCACATCATCAGATAAACTTTCCACTTGAGGTACCCTTTGATAGCAGTTATCTCTGGATCTTATTCCCTTCATCACTACCTCATTCTGCTCATTTGTCACCACACACTCATCTTTGGTGTAGCTTACCTTATAACCATCATCACAGAGCTGACTTATGCTAATTAGATTAGCACTCAACCCATTGACAAGAAGTACATTGGCAAGATCAGGTCTCTCATGACGCTTCACTTTTCCAACACCTTGTACCACCCCTTTCTCTCCGTTTCCAAAAGTAACATCAATTGAGGGGCAAGAATTGATATCAACTAATTGGTTTCTGAAACCAGTCATGTGCTTTGAACAACCACTGTCAAAGTACCAGCCATCCTTAGCAGAGTGTCTATCTGAAAAGTGAGCCAATAGACACTTAACCTCTTCTTTAGGAACCCACTGTTTAACAACCTTGGGCCTGTTCACCTTCTGTCTGGGTTGAGGGTTAGACTTGGGATAACCATGGAGCTTGAAACAAGAAAACTGTATGTGTCCAAATCTGCCACAGTAAAAGCACCTAATTCTGTCTTCTCTGAAGTGGTTAAACCTTCTGCCACCTTGATGATGATACTGCTGTGGCTGCCACCCATAATGTTGTCTTCTTCTCCCATAGTTTGATTGTCTTCTATGGTAAGGATGTTGTCCTTTTGGCTGTCTTCTATGGTGATGAGGCTTCCTTCTTCCATAATAATAAGGCACAACATTATTATATCCATAGCCATACATGTTTCCCTGATGTTGAGACATCTGATGGAACATGTTCTGTTTGGACCTAGAAGCCTGCATGCTCTTATGATATTGTGGAGGCATATACTTCCTAGCTCCAGAAACATGTGCCTTCCTTTGATGAGGACCATGAGCATGCCTCTTCCCAACATTTTGAGGTTGTGGATGAGCAACCTGCTTAGGTTTAGGATGCTGTCTCTTTGTGTGATGTTGAGACATTGGTTGAGACATCTCCTTCTTAGTTCCTGAAGTGCTTGCTTCAGCGGATACTTTTTCCTCAACCACAAATCCTATGCCTGACTTATCTCCAGCAACCTTTTCTGTCTTTAGGATCTTATCCAGTGTGTCTGTACCACAGTTCAGCATCCTAACAGATTTGGTCATATGATCAAGATGAGCTTTGACTAATAAGACTTCATTTTCCAAATCAGCTTTAGTAGTCTCAAGCTGAACAATCTGTTTCTTCTGTTTTTCACTTTCTTGACAGATTTCTGCACTCTTTAGACAAAGCTCTTGATAAGTGGATGCTATCTCCTTAAAAGTCAGTTCCTCATCACTTGAGTCACCATCAGAAACAACTGTTCCAGTTAAAGCTTTGACATGTTTGGCTGACTCTCCTTCACTTTCACTTTCAGAGTCTGACCAAGAAACTGTCATTCCTTTCTTCTGCTTCTTCAGGAATGTGGGACATTCTTTCTTAACATGTCCATAACCTTCACACTCAAAGCACTGAACACCCTTGTCTTGAGCAGACTTCTCTTCATCCTTCTCCTTAGACTTGCTGATGTCAGAAGCGATATTCTTGGCATTAGGTTTGAAGTTCTTGTTCATTCTTTTGAACACCTTATTGAACTGCCTTCCCAACATAACAATGGCCTGAGATAGATCCTCCTGGGATTCAGCACTATTCCCTTTCTCTTCTTGAGCATCTGAAACCAAGGCTATACTCTTTGGCTTCTTTTCAGGTTTTTCCTCATTCAACCCAAGCTCAAAAGTTTGAAGAGATCCAATGAGCTCATCAACCCTCATCTGGCTGATGTCTTGTGCTTCTTCAATGGCTGTCACCTTCATCTTGTACCTCTTAGGAAGGGACCTAAGGATTTTCCTTACAAGCTTTTCTTCTGACATCTTTTCTCCAAGAGCACTGGATGCATTGGACAACTCAAGGATACTCATGTGGAAGTCATGGATAGTCTCATCTTCCTTCATCTTCAGACTTTCAAACTTTGATGTTAGAATCTGAAGTCTTGACATCTTAACTCTAGATGATCCTTCATGTGTAGTCTTCAAGATGTCCCAAGCTTCCTTAGCAACTTCACAGGTATTGATCAACCTGAATATATTCTTATCAACTCCATTGAAAATAGCATTTAAAGCTTTGGAATTACCAAGGGCAAACTCATCTTCTTCCTTGGTCCATTCTTCTTCAGGTTTCAGTTTTGAGGTGCCCTCTTTATCTTTCCCAGCATCATCTTTCTCAAACACAACAGGTGCTTTCCATTCTTTAAAGATAGCCTTCCAAGCCCTGTTGTCCAAGGATTTCAAAAAGGTGATCATCCTTGGCTTCCAATAATCATAATTCGAGCCATCCAAAATAGGGGGTCTGTTAACAAATCCTCCAACTTCTTTGTCCATCTTTACACCAGAAATTAACTTCCCTAGATCTCACCCAGAGACAGATAGGATGTCTGCTCTGATACCAATTGAAATTCTGGTACCAGATATGTGATGTTATGTGTGATGTCACAACAACACACTCTGCAATGGACAATGTAAAAAAAAAATAGAAACATAATGAATTGTTCACCCAGTTCGGTTTTAACTACCTACGTCTGGGGGTTACCAAGCCAGGGATGAAATTCACTACTTGTAGAATTAATTTACAGACTTAACAACCTCATTGACAATCTCCTAAACTTAATTCCTACTAATGAACTTTCTACCTAAGAGACCACTTAGGTATGAGAACACTACTCAATCCCTAAATCACTTCAGTGATATAATTCAAAGATCACACACTTTGAATAACACTACTTGATTCTGCTTCACAGCTTTGATCAAGAACAACTCAAAACAACAATACCAATTCACACTCGAATGGTTTACAAACACGAAGACACCACGACACTCAGTCTTTAGCTCTTTTTCTTCGTTCCTTTTCCTTCAGGAATGATGCGCATTATAAAGCTATTTTAATTGGGCTTGGACCTGCTACAATATCTGACCTGATTTGTTATTTAAAACTGAATCTTCAAAATATATTTTCTCTCTCAAAATCTTCTTAAATCTTCAGCCTTTAAACCTCCCTACAAATCTGCATCAAATCTCTATGCAACAGAGAATATCTATCCCAAGATATCCGCAACCAATGAGACTAACAGCTCTCCCAATATCCAGCTAAAACACAAACCCTAACAACATCACTAAACCTGATGTTATTAATCTTCTGCAGACCTGATGTCATGACATCGCATGTGACATCAGACTTCACAACTCCAACAAGTTAAACACTTAACATAAACCAATGTTAATACTCAATGTTAAGACATCACCCATGCGGCATCAACATTGAACAGCTTTGTTTTACCAAAATTCGAGCCAATCCAAGAACCAACAACTACTATCGTCCAAATTCTAAATTTCAGACATTTGTAAAACACATACAGATTGTAAAATTTAGATTGTGTTTTTACTATAACGGTTTTGTTTTTTTCATATTAAATATATTGTTTCATTGCACAAATAAATGTGAGAGAGAACGTAATGGTCTAACAGCGTGTGAATAGATCTCCCAAAACTATTTTGACCGATTAGAATTTTAAGACCACAATTTCAAATTTTAATCAACCAAAAGTTAATTTGTAGTGCTAATCTAATAAATCATGCCCTTAAATGATAAATCACTGCCAAGTCAATATACATAACATCATACGATTGATGTGTGTGTGCGCGTGCGCGCGTGTATATGTGCGTGTGCGCGTGCGCGTGTGTATGTGTGTGTGCACGTGTGTGTGCACGTGTGTATGTGTGTGTGAGAGAGAGAGAGAGAGTAAGAGAGAGAGAGAGGTTCGACTATCGTCCTCGATAAACCTACTTCACTCTCCAATGGTTTTCGAGAGAGAGAGAGAGAGAGAGAGAGAGAGAGAGAGAGGTTCGACTATCGTCCTCGATAAACCTACTTCACTCTCCAATGGTTTTCTGTTGAAAATGTTTAGTCTTCCAATATATTTTGTGAAAAATTATAAGAAGTTTAGTACAATTATAATCCAAACAATGCAGAAAATATGAAATCTTCGATTTGGACCCTTGTTGAATTGTACACCGTATCCAAAATAGAGTTCTTGTGTAATCTTTACTCAAAATTGTCTTGAATCCTCCAACTCCAAGAATGTTGCTCCAAAGTCTTTGTTCTACAGCGATCTTTCCTCAATCCTAGTGGTATCTTAAGCCTTTTTTTCTTGTTCGAAGATTAAAAAGAACTCCCACTTTGTCTGTAAGATTCAACACAACACTACTAAAGTAATTATGGATATAATAACCTTTTTCTTTTTCGTTGGATTTGTCAAAACCATCCACAACCCTACACACTCTACAAACCTCTAAAAACTCTAGGAATCTTCAAAGAAACTTTAATTGCAATAACAAAATCTTCTAGAAAATCACACATCTCAAATGATGTGATTTAGATTCACACGAAAATTGAAATAAAATGAGGTAGAAGATGAAAGAATTCGTTTTCAAAACACTCAAAATAGATTCAAAATCCTTATTGAAAATGAGAGAACAAATGTGTTATGAAATTTCAAATTAAAAGTGGAAGTGTATGTTTTCCAACATTTCGAAAGGCTTTTAGGGAAAATGCTTTTATATGTGTTGGAGATCTAGCACAAAAATGAGTGAAAATAGTGTTTGATTTGAGTCATAAGCAAGAGGTATGATTCGAGTCAAAGGATTGAGTGATTTGAATCAAGAGCCAAGAACATATGAGAAACCATTTGTGTGATTCGATTCACAAATTTTTGTAATTCGAATTATATGATTTGAGTCATGAAAACATGTCATTCAAATCAGAGTTACAGAGGAAAAACCAAAGAAACGTAATCATGTCTTATTGAAATTAGGTAGTATGTGATTCAAATCAAGAGTTCGTGGTTCAAATCATGGATGATGTGATTCGATTCAAGAGGTCATGATTCAAATCATAGATGATGTGATTCGAATCATGGAAACATGAAAGCAATTCTTGGACTCTCTATGATCCTAATTCAAGTCATGTAATAGTGTGATTCGAATCACACTTCCAGAATCTCTTTTTTTTTTTTGAGAAAACTCAAGACATTTACTTGAATCATATTGCTTAAACTATAACCAAACACTTTAGTTTATGCATGCAAAAAAACATATTTAAAATTCAATGTACAATCAGTTAGTAGACTCAATAACAATATAAACAAAACAAAAAGCTAAAAGATAAACAATAAAAACATAAACCTAGGAGACAGAGTCAATGCAACTTTAGTCTCCCCCTTATTGATTCTTGGAAAGCTTGCAAATGGAATTAAGTCGACTTTAAGCAAGGAATTTAGTTGACTTTAAGAAGAAGCGGAATATGAAAAATGTTTTCTCCATTTTCTTGTGCTCCCCCTAAAACATTGCACAAAAGCACAAACAACATAAAACGCATAAATCAAATATATACTCAGATTATTACTTCTCCCCCTTTGATAAATATCCAAAAACACAAATAATAATCCAAAGGATCAAATGAGTTAGTCATATATAAGAATAATAGACAACAACCAAGGATACATTTCAAAAATACGTAGGTAGACATATCAAATGCAACAAATATGCGCAATACTACATGAGATTACACAACAACACAATTACGTTATCAAACATACATGAGTGAGAGATTAAATAATGCATGAACAAAACAAAAGAATGCTTAAAATGCACACAATTAATATGATGCACTTAAAAGTTTTTAAATGCATACAATCAAGCAACAACTTAATGTGGATGATTTAAGGTGTAGAAAATGGAACTTTAAGGTTTCTTTGGATTTAAAAGATCAAAGCCTCAACTTTATAGTGTGGATAATTTGATTATGATAACAGGTGTTTACCGTAAAAATTGGTAAACAACCGCTGTTCTTCCAAAAATTGGTTTACTTGCAGGATCAACCATTGAATCCTAAGGACATAGCTATTGTTTAATTTCTTTCTAGAAAATTGAAGAACACTTCGACAACATTTATGTTTATGAAAAGGTTGCTTTAAAGTTTTTATAAAAGATAAACTTTGTAGAAATTGATAAAGAAAATGCAATGAAGAAAAACTTCAAAGTAAAAGTGCAGTAAAGAAACAATTGATAAATGAAAATAACTTTCTATTAAAATGAAATAATTTGGTGTTTTAGACGTACATTCTCAATGATAATTCTTTTCTCACTTGACTTAGATACTTTGAGTATTTTTTGAGTATTGTACAACAATTGAACACATAGAAATCCTAACATTAAGACTCATATTTATAACATGTTGAAAATAACTGTCTTCAACAAACATTCCTCCAAAAATTGACACGTTTTGCTTTGCATGTCTTCATTTCACCACAACTCTCCATGCGTCTTTTCTAAGTAACAGATAAGGACAAAAGACAGTTATTATCCATATTTTGAAATTCAAAACTTTTGTCGAATGAGAGCTTCATACACCCTCCGTCGAAGTTGCTTTCCATATTTAGAAAATATTTCTAAGTATTTTTCAGCATGTCCTCCTCATGAGGACCAATTCGACCAGAACTCTTGCACAAGCTCCTGTTGAATTCAGACAAAACTCAAGGAACACTTGATATTCACATAGTATTCTTAAATAAAAGTCCGGCGTCGAAATTCCTAGCCAGCAAATTGCCCTCCAAAAATGTCATTTTCGACTCAATGGAGAAAAAGGCATTTTTTGAAATTCACATTCGACGCCAGAAATCCCTTTGTCTGGTATGACGTTATCATCATCATTACAAATTTTTCAAAACGTCTCCTCAAAGACCCATTCGTGAATCTTTTCAATCATCAAACATCTAGTCCCTAGGAGATCATGAGATTGATTAACTGCTACCGTCTCATCACACATTCTCCACATGACACACGTCCCACGATTTCTTTCACCATTAATGTGCATAGTAAACCGTTTCCACTTGATTCATCTTTATATAGCGGAGATCACCACTTTCTCAAACTTTTCACTCTCCGAACTTCTTTTGAGCGCATTTTTTCAACTCTTCATCTCTTCCAAAACCCCTTTTTTTCAAATCTATTTCATCAATGGCATCATCAACTAAGATCTCCAAAGATTTAGGCAAGACTACTAAGGATTCCAAGAAATTGGCAGAGCTTGCTCCTATTCACAAACATTTATGTCCTACAACAATAGGTAACCAACAATTCATTCCTAAGCCACCCCTTGAAGAGGAAAAATGCATAATCTTTCAGTCTAAGGTACTTATTCCCGTCTTTATTACTAGCAAAACCCATGCCATGTTAGGTTCTCTTCCCAACCTTTATGCTGATCCTGCTAAGATTAAGAAATTTTTCCCCGCTTACCATCGTTATAAGCCTATAGCCAATGGTCATAAACCTAGGACTAGTGAATAAATTAAGGTTGATGAAAAATTAAGAGTTTATGGTCAAGGTTCCCCTTCGACTGAGGCTTCTAGAGACCCGGTTAACTTAGAGTATATGAACAATAGCTTTAGGGTATTTAGGTCATGCCCCTTGTTCAAAGTAGAGAAAGCAAAATCCCAAGTTTGGAAAGATATGGGCATTTTCGACATGATCCAGTTGTCAAAGGTGGGACCTGGCTATTGCATGTCCATGCTGATTGCTTCTCTATATTTCTAGGATAGTACTCACAATAACTTTCAACTTCCTTGTGGAATGGTGACTCCCACCTAATTCGACGTTGCTGCCATCACTGGACTCAAGCCCACTGGAGAAACTTATGATCCTAACTTTTTAGCTGAAGACTCCATAGGCTTCGACACAACCAAGGCAGCTGTCACCACTTATATAGCTTACTACCATGATAAAAATTCCGAGGAAGTATCTGATTAAGAGCATGTTGCATTTTTGGTTCTCTGGCTTTCCCGTTGCGTTTTCTGTTCAAGATCCCTTCAGGTGGCGAAAAGATATCTCACAATGGCCAACCAATTACACGCTAGACACAATCTTTGTCTTGGTGAAATGATCATTGTCAACCTTTATGAATCTCTAGGGGAAGGCATTACAGTATTGAAAAGCCTTAAGTCCAAAGGAAACTTACTCTTCTCTGGCCCTTTTTGGTTGTTACAACTATGGCTAAATGCCACATTTTAAGCATCTCTCCCTGTTCGTAACCCAATCAATGCAGAATCTGTCAAAGTGAAGAACAGGAGAGTCGAAGGCACGAGGCTTGCTTTGTTGACTCCAAGTGATGAAGCGTTAAACCTTCAGCAAACCTTCACTAACTATGTGATGATGTTTGCTAAATGCTACAACTTCTCACCCAGCATGGCTCCATTTGCAGATAGGATGGTAGGTCCTGAATGGTTCACCAAAAGATTCTCTGCTTAGTCAAAAGACCAGGGAGCGAAGTTTCTTGATATCTGGGAAGTTTTCCTTAATCCAAGATTGCTAGCCACAAGACTCAATCCCTTAAGGATTCGATATACCCTCGTTAGTTACAAATCAAACCTTGTCGCTTGACAGTTTGGTCTTATCCAAATTAAACCAAAATCACTTTTCCCCAAAAAGGGCTCCTTGATACATTACAATATGATCCACAATGAAGCAGAATGTAATAAAGAGATGGCTAAATATGCTGGCCTTACATAATTCACCCCTGTAGCTTTCAAGCCATCTTTTCTTTGCACCAAAGAGTTTGACACTTGGTGGAAAGAGTACTATATTGTAGAATTTTTTGATGTAGATGCTTTCAACCAGCATTTAACTCGTGCCTTTGCCCTTGTGCAAGAAAGAGTGAAGAAAGGTACTTCGACACATATTAAAGAGATCCAAGCATTCTAGAAGAACTTTGAAACTGCTTACAGACCTGATGATCTTAGTCAAACCATTCGTGAAGCAGCAGTCACTTTGAAAGAAAAATTTACAAAGAAATTAGAGGATTTAAAACTACCTTTGTACGTTAGACCTGATCAATGGTACAAGCTAGCTTTTAATTATATCCTCCAAAATTCCCTTGACTGCCAAGTGCTGATTTTGGTGTGGCTTTCAGCCATCCATTTCCAAATTGTTCGTCTGTGGGGATTTTGTGAAAATCCTTTGACAAGAATCACAAAAACGTGTTAAGCGAGTGGTTTCAACTAAGTATATACTACTATGTAAAAGGCATTTAACAACGGTTGGGAAAGATATATAACCACGCGGGACCAGGCGTTGTTATGTAGCGTGTGGTTGTATATGCGTGTGATTGTATATTCTAGAAAGCGCGAGTCATATCACAACGGTTAGTTAACCCAACCATTGTGATAGAACTAAATGTCCCAGGTTTGATTCTCAGCATCAACATTTTGTAATTTATATTATTCTGGTCAGCGTTCAATATACAACCACTGTTAGGTTTTATAACCGCTGTCAAAAATTCCCCTGTTTTAAATATGCAATTCTCTGCTTTTCAAATTCTTTCCTTTTTTTCCTGTAACTATTATAACCATATCAGAGAATTTACAACAACCTATATTTTTGTTAACCCTGCATAAATAGCCTAAAAAACAGCTAAGATTGTGAATCAAAAGCCAAAATTAATATTTACATCAAACACAATATGTTTAAGTTAAAAGTAATATTCACATTATCAATACAGAAAATAAGTCATTAGCATATCTCAATAAATCAATCAACAAGACCCTTAAGCACATTGCAGATATACGCCCAACGTTTACGAAGATCTACAAAGTCCTCAACGGGGAATGGGGTTTCGTCGTTAAACATCTACATAAGAAAGAGCAAAAAATTGAATATCATGTGCAACACCCTAAATAATCCCCCGTGTAATATAAATAAAATCAGAGTAAAATAAAATATCAAACATTTTAGGATGCTACTTTCATCAAACACCTGCTCATATATTTGATATGCAACACATCATTTTATATAATTATTTTAACAACAACGATAATGATAAAAGATCTCTAACTTCATTTTCTTTTTATTAAAACAGCGGAAACATCAACACTTATTCATTACAACGTAAACATAGTATTTTAATTAAATAAATAATTAAAATTAAGAGATATCTAAAATCTCAAACAAAACATAGCCTAAGAAAACATAACGTTCCATGACCCCAGTGTTACATATCAGAGCAGACACTGACACAAAGGCATAAACGCAAGACTCCATCTTCCACTCACATCTGATCTCCTGCTGCGGATTATCTGCACGTTACCCACGTAGAGGCAACATTCAAACAGAAGGGGTGAGATTCTCAAATCAATAAAAAAAAACATATGATATAAATATGAAAGCATAAATCATCAAGTAATTCACCCTTCAACACAACTTTCATTAATTTCAACACAAACAGATAATCACACATTTCATAATGCAACACAACTCTTACATGATGCAATGAGACACCAACTTGACTCAATGCATGTGGTACCAATCGTCATAAAAGATGGACACTAGGCCATCAACCCTCCACAAAGGAGCACGTCATAAACAACCCAATCCACATAATGAGATTGAAGCCACCACTGGACCGAAGTCCTAACATCATCAATAGACCGAAGTCCAAATGCTATGAATGCATGATGCACAACGTCCTAATCATCATCATCAACAAAAGTCATTACGTGCATCATCATCAATCAAACTCACATATTCATCATATCATCAAATACGTCATCAAAACCTCATTAATCAACATCTCGTAATCATCAATATAACTCATCAAAACATGCCTACCACATAATATGCCGTAACAAGTCAACATCATCATCATACTACCACATAAGTAACGGCAAGTGCATTTACAAGTTACATCACAACAACTTAACAACAACATCATGCAACTTCATAAACAACAACTATTGCATTTATCAGTTAAGTCACAACACATTATGCCATAACTAGTCAACAATATCATCACACAATATTATAAGCAACAACAATTACAATCACATGGTATGCTACAACAACTCCTCAACAACCTCACGCAACATCATAAGCAACAATCACAACACACATTCCTACGGCTAACTCCCACATTTGACATTTCAACACATCAGAACCTACACGGAAACTCATATGGCGCGTCGAATAGTTGAAAATCTATCATTGGAAATAATTTTAACATAAAGTACATAAAGTCAGCTTTCCAACGATTCGAACGGTGACCCAAACGGACTTACGAGTCAAAAGTTATGAATTTTCGAAGTTTTTAAAATAAGCTGCCCGAGGGGACTGCGCTAAGCGCCAAAAATAGGGCTAAGCCCGCTCTGCGATTCAGCCAAAAGTGCCTGCGATAATAACACTTCTCCCACTGCAATTTCACACCATTAAATTGCATTTTTAACCCCAATAACCCCAGTTTAAGTCATTAAAAACCCATTTATACCACATATACATTATTCACAACAATCTCAACAATTCGAATACAACAATTTCGTCAATTCCAAACATTTTTAGTTATAAATTCTTCCCAAAAACCCCAATTAATCCACAAATAATAATCCATGGCATCAACCTAATGATTCCTACCCACATACCTACATCATCTAACCCTTGAGTGATTAGAGAAATCCCACCCTTACCTTGTATTGATGAGCTTCCCTCTTCCTCAATGGGTTCCTCTCCTTCTTCTTGCCCTAGCCTCATCTCCCTTTTACGTTCACTTTCACGTATGCTTAAAACTCCCTTCTCATTCTCTAATTTTTCTTTATAAAGTCCCTCATTATGGATTACCTCTTTTACCCTCACTTACTCTTCTACAATTACGAGCTTGCCCCTCAATTATCTACACACCTTATTTTCTATTTATCCCATTACATTATTAGTAATATTTTTGGATCCAACTAAATACTAATAATAATAATTCTCGTCAATTATATCATTCTACTAATGTCCATTTTACACTATGGTTAAGCAAATATTAATTAAATAAGCCTAACTAATTTTAGTCTCCACACTACCAACTTCTACGCTTTCGGTCATACACCCCTACGACCCTCAAGACTCAATCTTAAGGCCACTACTCTTCACTACGGGTACATAAAACATAACAAACACACGACAACATACAATCAACTACAACAACTCATCATTATATTCACAAATAATAATTAAATAAAAATGGGCGTTTCAACTCTCCCCCACTTAGAATATTTTCGTCATCGAAAATTCACCTGATGCGAACTACCCCGGATACGTCCTCGTATCTGACTAATCAATTCCCATGCCATGAAAGGCAACACCGAGGTTAACACAAAACAACAAAATACCTTATTAACAACAATAACAACAAGATGCAATGCTCACGCAATGCACTCGACGACCAACTCAAGACACAAACAATACCCAAGTTAAGAACACACAGGTTCACTATGAACCAAAACACAACACGATCGTTACCATCACCATAGGCAACGCTCCCCTAATTCCCCATCATAGGAATTAGCTTCTCGCACTCGAACCATTACCATAGGTAACGAGGCAACAACAAGGATAAAAACACAAAAGTCCATAACACAACCTCAATGTAACCAAATTACCAACATCGTTGTTACACATGTACGAACAAACTGCACTACACCACGCTTTCGCTGGGCACTCGAATTACTCACAACTATCAAATCTACCAAGTTCACATCCAACTTCCGACCATCAAAGCATACATAAGAAACGACTTTCGACTTAATTCATCGGGAATTCTGACCAAACAGGTATTCTACACTCTTGTGATTACTAAACACTTCGGACCTAGATTCATAAAAATAATACCTCCGGATACCCAACACAATTACAACCTCAGCCAATTCCAAATCTTGAATAGGATAGATACTTTCATGAATCTCCAACTATCGTAAAACATAGGCTACAACTTCACCATCTTATATTATCACATTGTCTAAATTCATCTTAAACACATAACAACATCCCAATACCATAACCGCATAAGGATACATATTTCCAATTTATTTCGATAGGAAAAATCACCTTTTCCACTCCCAAACCGTGCTAAGCGGGATCCGACTCACGCTAAGCGCGCTCGCTTCTGCCTCGAGAGGGCGAGAGTCTTCCAGACCGGGCTGGGCGCGCTCAACGGCGCTAAGCGCCCTTTGCGATTCCCGCTGCCAAATCTGTGATAATAACCGAATAAGTCCAAGAATATTATACTCCCCTTAATCCACTGCAGAGCTTCCTCATTGTAGAACTACATCTACTTGGATGGATCCACAACAATACCCTCCTCTGAATTAACACAATCAAGTAAACTCATCTCTACTAACCAAAAATCACACTTTGATAATTTAACATATAACTCTACTTCTTTCAATACTTGTAACTCAATTCTCAATTACTCTACACGTTCTTCTTCCGATTTTTATAATAGATCCGAGCATCCACAATGAACACCAGTTCTAACTTATCCAAATAAGTATGGAAGATACAATCCATACTCCCTACACACACTTTAAGGCGTACTAGTCACTACTATCCTCTACCAAACATCCTTGGTTGAATCATGGTCTCGTATTTCCACTTACTCCCTCACTGGATCATCTTTCCAATGCTTCAAGTCTCATGTCTATCAGATTCTCGATTCATCTCAAATAAGAACTTAAGCTACCCCGGACACAACTGTGAGTTTCCAAACTACTCACCGATCCACACGAAACCTCATGCTGTCATCCTTTCCTTTACTAATAGTAATAAGGTTCTCCACGACGGCACCCTTGGCATATCTTTAGTCAGCACGTTGTTCTCTGCTTCTGATAAGTAACTATAAACATCATCTGATCAACATACAAAAGCCTCGAATCCGCCTCATCTTCAGATATAGGAATCTGCATCGACTAATCAAACAATCCACAAGCACTTGGCTTGACTTCAAACAATTCAATGTACATACTATACCAGCTGGCAAGACACGTCTATCCCATCCAATATGATTCTGTCTACTATAAACAAGAGATTAAGGGTGATTAATTCCTCAATTTGTCAATAGGTAGTCGGAAACCATAACGGTGGCATAAATCGTTATTATCCAACTACAATAGCGTCCTTTCTTTAATTTCACAATCTCGATGATCCATATAGTTTCACATTTGGTCTCATCCTAATCACAGTCTTAACAGTACCATCTCATCATCGGGTTGGTGATAGAAACTTTCCAAAATCTTCCTGACACATGTTGACACCATGTCATCAATGACACACAATCCACGTTACTATTTAACCTTCTCCATTCCTAAAAAATCTCCCCCCTCCAATCATTCTCAACTGGTATACGCCGCATCTCCATGTGTTTCTCTGAGGTCCTCACCTCCATCCTGTTACTAAACATCTTATACCTGACCTCATCTTACCCACTTTCAGCAAGACTCACTCAACTTCAAACGCAATTATATCCTTCAATATAGACCTTCTTGATACAAAATTATATGCCAAAATGAAGGGAATTTTCTGTAGATCCTAGAAGTTCAAGAACCGCTTAAATCCGAGTTACGAGTAAAAAGTTATCACCTATTTAGTGTAGGCTGTTCCTTAAGTGCGAAAATGAAGATTGGAAATGGTGAACATGAGTTCCACCTCTTTCTATTACTTCTAAGATTCTCCAACTATCCTATTCGACTTCAATTCCATTATACCGAAAACACACTAGCCCACCAGTTGGTCCATCAAATCATCAATCCCGTTGAAATGGATATTTATTCTCACTCATTACCTAACACAATTGTCACTAAACCACACACGATCTCGTACTACCTTCTTTCTCCTTAACTAATAACATCGGTGCTACATTTGTCTCAACAACACACTACACTACTCATCTAAATAATTGGTAAACACATGGTTTATCTCCACCAACTCGTCCCAAAAATGACATCATCTTGTTCCAACTAAAAATAACTGTGCACCTCCTAAGGAAACACGTCGGGATACTCCACACATCACTGGCCTATCTCTAGCCATAACATCGCCTTCCCCCTCACAAAGAAGCAAACAACTAAAACACCTGACCGTCTTCCCTCAAGGATCACACCATTCTCAAACAGTTGGACAATCCAACACTGCACTCTCTCATGCGACAACATGATATCCAATCCCTCAACCACTGGAATATCCAAGAGAAGCAGATACTTCTCCCTCACTTGTTTCATTCCCAACCTGCAAATGGAAAACAAAATAAGCACCGAAATTGTTTTCACACACATGTCGAATACTAGGGAACAACATAATTAGACAACCTGGACGGACGGACCGACCTGCTCTGATACCACTTTGCAACACCCTAAATAATCCCCCGTGTAATATAAATAAAATCAGAGTAAAATAAAATATCAAACATTTTAGGATGCTACTTTCATCAAACACCTGCTCATATATTTGATATGCAACACATCATTTTATATAATGATTTTAACAACAACGATAATGATAAAAGATCTCTAACTTCATTTTCTTTTTATTAAAACAGCGGAAACATCAACACATATTCATTACAACGTAAACATAGTATTTCAATTAAATAAATAATTAAAATTAAGAGATATCTAAAATCTCAAGCAAAACATAACCTAAGAAAACATAACGTTCCATGACCCCAGTGTTACATATCAGAGCAGACACCGATACAAAGGCATAAACGGAAGACTCCATCTTCCACTCACATCCGATCTCCTACTTCGGATTATCTGCACGTTACCCACGTGGAGGCAACATTCAAACAGAAGGGGTGAGATTCTCAAATCAACAAAAGAAACAGATGATATAAATATGAAAGCATAAATCATCAAGTAATTCACCCTTCAACATAACTTTCATTAATTTCAACAAAAACAGATAATCACATATTTCATAATGCAACACAACTCTTACATGATGCAATGAGACACCAACTTGACTCAATGCATGTGGTACCAATCGTTACAAAAGATGAACAGTAGGCCATCAACCCTCCATAAGGGAGCACGTTATAAACACCTCAATCCACACAATGGGATTGAAGCCACCACTGGACCGAAGTCCTAACATCATCAATAGACCGAAGTCCAAATGCTATGAATGCATGATGCACAACATCCTAATCATCATCATCAACAAAAGTCATTATGTGCATCATCATCCATCAAACTCACATATTCATCATATCATCAAATACGTCATCAAAACCTCATTAATCAACATCTCGTAATCATCAATATAACTCATCAAAACATGCCTACCACATAACATGCCGTAACAACTCAACGTCATCATCATACTACCACATAAGTAACGACTAGTGTATTTACAAGTTACGTCACAACAACTCAACAACAACATCATGCAACTTCATAAACAACAACTATTGAATTTATCAGTTAAGTCACAACACATCATGCCATAACTAGTCAACAATATCATCACACAATATTATAAGCAACAACGATTACAATCACATGGTATTCTACAACAACTCCTCAACAACCTCACGCAACATCATAAGCAACAATCACAACACACATTCCTACGACTAACTCCCACATTTCACATTTCAACATATCGGAACCTGCAAGAAAACTCATATGGCGCATCGAATAGTTGGAAATCTATCATTGGAAATAATTAAAACATAAAGTATATAAAGTCAGTTTTCCAACGATTCGAACGGTGACCCAAACGGACTTACGAGTCAAAAGTTATGAATTTTCGAAGTTTTTAAAATAAGCTGCTTGAGGGGACCACGCTAAGCGCCAAAAGCCGGGCTAAGCCCGCTCTGCGATTCAGCCAAAAGTGCCTGCGATGATAACACTTCTCCCACTGCGATTTCACACCCTTAAATTGCATTTTTAACCCCAATAACCCCAGTTTAAGTCATTAAAATCCATTTATACCACATATACATTATTCACAACAATCTCAACAATTCGAATACAACAATTTCGTCAATTCCAAACATTTTAGTTATAAATTCTTCCCAAAAACCCCAATTAATCCACAAACAATAATCCATGGCATCAACCTAATGATTCCTACCCACATACCTATATCATCTAACCCTTGAGTGATTAGAGAAATCTCACCCTTACCTTGTATTGATGAGCTTCCCTCTTCCTCAATGGGTTCCTCTCCTTCTTCTTGCCCTAGCCTCATCTCCCTTTTACGTTCACTTTCACGTATGCTTAAAACTCCCTTCTCATTCTCTAATTTTTCTTTATGAAGTCCCTCATTATGGATTACCTCTTTTACCCTCACTTACTCTTCTACAATTACGAGCTTGCCCCTCAATTATCTACACACCTTATTTTCTATTTATCCTATTACATTATTAGTAATATTTTTGGATCCAACTAAATACTAATAATAATAACTCTTGTCAATTATATCATTCTACTAATGTCCATTTTACACTATGGTTAAGCAAATATTAATTAAATGAGCCTAACTAATTTTAGTCTCCACACTACCAACTTCTACGCTTCCGGTCATACACCCCTACGACCCTCAAGACTCAATCTTAAGGCCACAACTCTTTACTACGGGTACATAAAACATAACAAATACACGACAACATACAATCAACTACAACAACTCATCATTATATTCACAAATAATAATTAAATAAAAACGGGCGTTTCATCATGCATGGTAATAATTCAATAGTCAACTTATATATTAATATATGTAAACATTTTATGACATATATACCTTATCCCATGAATCAACAATGCCGACAAGGACAATGTTTAACATGTATTTCATGACATAATACCCACACTCGTAAGTCCCGGGATATCTCCTTGTCTACATATTTAAGCAATAATTACATGAATATAACCACACATGAATGTAAATGAAAGAAACAGGTAATCGGGCCACTTACTTTAGGAAAGATCCATGAGGGCTTTCTTCTAGCATTGTTCATCATATTCACTTGCTCCACAACAGTGTACATTCAAAATGAATCAAACATATTACATGATAAACTAATTACAATGCAAAGAAAATGAATTAAATATACACTTACAAATTATTAATCTCTTTCATTTTCTTTTCGAGTGGATCATTCAAGGAACACAGTACAATTACCATATTCGTCTTAAATGATATGATGATCAATTGCCAATGACCACTGAATAAATATGAGCATATATGTTATTAGTATTTGCTAAAACAAAATTAAATATAGAATACATAAACATCAATTACAAAAATACTTACGAACAGAGAAATGGTGCTAAGTGTAATACCCCAAAATTTGCTCTCCCTTTTGGCATCCTAGCATAGCATTATCATATATCATATCATATCCATCTCATTAGCATTGCATTGCATCTTTAACATAGAAAAATGAAGCATAGAATCCCTCTTACCATCAAGGCATGTGATCAGGTAAAATGTGGACAATCAAGGGGTCACTCAAGGCAAGGAAAGAGGTCTTTCATGTCTCATACTATCTCAATTGGTCATCCAAAACCTCAAGAAAGTGAGATTCAACAGGAGATTTGAGCACTACATCTTTCACTATGTAAAAGGTCAAAAATGAAGGAAACAACCCTCAAAAGAGATAGGTCATTGGTTCAAAATCATCCTCAAGTGGCATATCTCATCATCCTTTAAGAGGATACACAACATACTCTGAGGAGTTTGAAATTGAAGAATGCACATTTTTCTCCTAGGAGGAGGGTACCAACATTAGGGTTTCCAATTAAATCAGGGCATCTCTTATTTTTTGGACAAAACTTGATGTCATGGTATTCTACATGTTCTTAAGTGTATGTGTATGGAAAATTGCCTCTCAATTGGTTTTAGAAGTGGTTCAATTGGAAGAAAGATAAAAAATCAGGAAAATTGAGGCCAAGTCAAATAATCAGAGGAAAAAGTCAACTCTTGACTTTTTGAGCCCAAAATCATGAAATTCATGTTATATATGGCCAATGTATAAAATTTGATCAAGAAATTCCAAAGGAATCATGAAAAATCAAGAATTGGAAGAGTTGCCATTTTTGGAAGAAGTAGGGTTTCCAAAAATAGTATTTTTGAGCCATTTTGCATCAGAGTTTGAACCAAGGCCATTCAAAATTAGAGCATCAAATGAAAATTCCACTCGGCCACAACAAAAGATCTTGTTTTAAGCTTCAAATCCATGTGTAGAACATCTCCATTGGATAAAAATTGAGTGAGATATGATTGATCAAAGTTTGAGCAAAGTAGGTTCAAAACTAGGTCATGACCAAGGATTTTCAGGGCACGCGCATGTCATTTTCATAAACACATGGTGGGCCAGATGTTTTGACTAATTACTCATGGTTAGAGGCCTCAAATGAAAAATCTTTCAACATGAAATTTGTTCATCTATGTGAGATCTTCAAGATTGATGTTCATGGTTTTTTTTATTTGATCAAAGGATGAGAAGTTGTAATGGCTCAAAGTAAGGTCAAGGTAACTGAAAATTTGGCTAGGTCACAACCAAGTCATGCCACACGCGCACGCATTATGCAGCATATCCAACCAGTTTTGCCTCCTTGTGTTCACATCCATTTTTAAGTGTGTTCAAAGTTTCAATTCAATCCAAAATCCATACCAACGTTGTTCTATGATCCACTCTCTTTCCAATGACTCACGAGTTTCATGATTTCATACATTATAATGAGAGAATTTCACTTCCAAAGATGGTGTAATAGTATGTTCCAAGCTGTTAAAACCAGAAAAAGAAACATTGATATTGTTGATTGTTTCAGCATTCACACATGCATTGTTCTTATTATACAACCATTGCTACATTAAGCCAAACACACTTCACATACATTCACCATAGCACGTGCCTTGCATGAAAATAGAAAGAACAACTTGCTGAGCAAGTTTCTACTACAACAGCCGTGTCATTGCAAGTTTACTTTCACCTCCACCATAGTTCATCATAAACCAGCTGCACCATATCATTGCTCTCCCTAACTAACTTGACTTAGTTAGTTAGGGATGACTCACCTAAACCATGCTAACTCAGTTAACCAACTCATTAAACCATAGTTAACCCACACTATAAATGAAAAACTCCCTCTCAAATTTCATTTTGAACTCGATTCTTCTCATTTCACTCCAAAACACTCTCTACTTTTCTCTCTGATTCTCTCACTCTTTTTCATCAAAACTTCTTCTCTTGCACGAGATTTTCATCTGCTTCATCTTTATCATCATCAATGGAGCATGATTGAATCCAGATGATTTCCCCAAGTATACCTCATCAAGCTTTGAATTTCTTTGCTCTTAAGATATAGCATTTATTTTGCTTAGTTTTGAAGCTCCAAGGTTGAAGAGCAAGTATTTCCTCTGGTTTTCTCAAACTCTACAAGAACTGCAAGATCAGGTTCCAAAGCTCACAAACTTTTCTCTCACGATTACTTGATTATTTTGTTGTTTTCATGATGATTTGAGCTTAATAGAAGCATTTGAACTCTGGCTAGTTGATAGAGCTTCTTAGAAGCTTAGATCCAATAATTTAGGGCAATATGTTCGTGCTTCTTTCTTGCTGTGTGTGAATGGTTTGACGATTTCATTGGTAGATTCATGACGTGTGTTACTTCCTCTTCATTTTGGCATATTGTTTGTGAATTTCTGGGAAAAATTAAGTTGCAGACGGTGGTGTGTGACCGGAGAAGGTGACCGGAGGTCCCTCTCCGGCCGGTAGCTTTGATGCTAGGGTTTTGTTCCAGTTTTAATCGTGGCCTTTGATTTATTTGCATCGTGTGGATAAAAGCATGCCAACACATAAAAAGAAAACGTGCAAGTCATGTGCCATTTTTCTGAATTCAATTAAACATGATGAGATGCAGTGCATGGTAGTTAGGGGGCTCATTCGTGTGCGTGCGTTGGATGTAACTACTCTGACTTGGCTGTTGACTTGACCAGATCCAAGGGTTTTCCTCGCTTTGACTTATTTTGACTGATAATGCATGCTAGCTATTGTGTTCTGCGCGCTTAATGGACCTAGGCTACATTGATATTTGCACCTCACTTTTGTAAAGCCCAAATAATTTGAACTGAATAATCACTATGCTTGCACCCCACTCTTGTTTTCATTTCATTTTTTATTTTTTACATTTTATGCACATTGGCTTTTTATTTTCTAAAAATACTAAAATGCATCATAAAATTCTATAAAAATTCATGAACATCATTAAGACATTTAGAAAAGTTTTGAATTTTTTATTTCATGATTTTATGACATTTTTTCCCCTGTTGCATAATTTTCTTTGAATTTCCATTTGTGTACTTTCTAAATGTGGTACATGAATTTGTATAATTTTGTTCTTGTTCATTATAAGTGGTTTTGACTTGGTTCTTTTTGCATTGATTCATTAACACTTTGAAACATGTTAGATGATTTTTGTTTGATTTTTTAGGCCACTTTATGACCTGTTTTGATGCTCATTTTTACACTACTTTGCATGATGTTTCAATTTGACCTAATTGCTTTGTTTGAGGGCATTTTGCTTTGAATTTTCACATGCTATTTGGATGTATGATTCATTTATGATTTAGGAATTCCAATACCATGCTTGCATAATTTTCATAAATCCGTTGTAATTTTGTTTATTGCATTATACTTGAAGTATAGTAATATGTCTTATCATTTCAATTTTTTGTGCATGTTTACATGATTTCTTGTGTACATATTTGTATGATCATTTGCATATTGTGTGAGCTATTCTTGTGACATTATAGGTCATTGGTACACATTATAGGTTATCTTTGCATGTTCATTTCCCTTTTGAACTTTGTGCATCCTTAACATGTATTGGTATGCATCCTTTCTTTTGAACTTCCATTTTAATTCTTCTTCTTATATTACTTCCTAAATGTCTTGATGTTTGATTCATGGATACTTTGAGATGTGTATAAGCCATTTTTCATTTGGTTTCAATTCTGATCCTTGGATTACATGTTCCATTTATGCATGTTTCTTCTCTTTCTTTTCATCCTTCATCTATCATTTCTTTTGATAGCATGTTTAAATGTTAATGGATGGTGATTGTTGCTTATTCATTTGAATTGGTAGGATGATATTCTCTTGTTTTCAATATGATGTACATTCTGGTTGTGACATAGGATTTGATCTTTCATCTCATTCTTTTGAGCTTTATGGTACTTTAAGTGTTCTTTTACTTCTTGTATTTCTTATACATGTTTACTAACCATGTAGGGGCTTTGGTAAGTTGAATTTGAGTGTGGATAAGGAATCCACATTCAAACTTCTTTCCTTATCTCTTTTACAATTCAATCTTGTATTTTGTTAAGCACTTATGTGCTTTTCTTTGATTAACTCATCACTTTCCCTTTTGAGTTACAATTTATCTTCTACTTTAGAAGTAAATTGTTTAGCTCATTTCTTCTTTAGGCTTTAGGTCCTGCAACCTCACAAACCATTAGGATCACTCCCTTAACTAATCAATTAGGATTGAGTCTTAGATCACATAGATTTTACCATTTTCTTCCCCTTGAGTCTTTCATCTTCTCATCTCAAAGAAAATTCAAAATATCTAATAAAGGAAGGCATTTATTGCATTTAGGCCTTTCATATAAAGAAAAGATTATAAAGGGGTCTTCTCTTGTAATCTTAGAATGTATAGCATATAGCCCATCTTGGGTCAATGTGTTAAACATTTGATCTTGTATGAGGGACTTAAATGCAATACTTGTTGAAGGTACAAATAATAAGACACTTCTTCATTTCATAATCAACAAAAACACTTAATAAACACAAGTATGCTGGTGTGTTTGAACCTTGACAATTGGAACTAAGTGTGAGGGTCTTCTTCACCCTTAGTGTGCTTTCTTACTCATTCCATCTTGGAATGTGAGAATGTACACATTACAATGACTAAGATTTAGATACACTACCATATGCAAACAAATGAAAAAACTTCTAAAAGACAAAAACAAACAATAACGTCTTTCCTCCGGGATTTCTCTCCTCATCTCATTCGCTCATTCCTTAAGGATGCGTCATTTCCATTCTACCGCAAACAGGTAACGCCTAAGTCTCCCTACAGCGAGCTGCAACACCTAAACTGCCAGGACGCGAACGTTGACGTATTCCACTAAAAAACACAAACAACTTTCCCTAGTGAGGGGAACTACGTCGCTCTGATTCTCATGTTCCCGATGAGATACGTAGGCAGTGGGGTAGGGCCCATTCGAGCACTTCTTTTATTTTCCCTACATTTGTTTCTCTTTCTCTTTCCTTTCTCTTTCCATTACTTTTCCAGTTCTCTAGCAGTTCCTTTTCTGGTATCCTTTTCTATCACCCTTTGATCAAAACAAGCAAGCGTGGATCCCATCGGGTACGATGGACGCGTGGGGGTGCTAATACCTTCCTCTCGCGTAACCGACTCCCGAACCCAGTTCTCTTGGTCGCAAAACCATGCTTTTCCTTCCCCTCAGGTTTATTCGGTGTTTCCTTTCCCTCTCTTGGGATAAATACACATTGCTGGCGACTCTGTTTGGTGCCACTTTCGCGTTTGTACTAGGATGAAAATCCCGGGAGCGACAGCTGGCGACTCTGCTGGCGAAAAGGTTGACCTATTGCTGGTCCATCCTAAGCGAGTCAATCCTAGCGCTTGTTTGCTTTTCTTTCGTTGGGTGTTTAATGTTATCTTGTATTTGCTGTTTACTGTATTTTATTATTTGTACCATATTTACAGCATGGTAGCATTTACATTTCATATATTATACTGTGTTGCACTGTTCTGTCTGTTTGGCGGGATGGGAATTCTGAGGGATGAGCCCAGTACACAGGCTCGAGTATACACTTAGACTTAGAGTGGAGAGTAGTGGGACCTACGTGCCATCTGTGTACGTGGGTAATCACGAAATTCATAGCTATACGAGGCTATCTTGGGACCCATCATGGCGCGCATATCTTGCATATTCCAGGATGTCGATCTAGAGAGCTGTCGACTCTAGTGACTGATCATGAGGACCTTAGTGGAAACATCTCTCTTTAGTGGTGAAAGTGGCAGACCACATTCTGTGGCAAACCCACTCGCACCCGAGAGCCCACTTTGGTACTTGCATAGGATGACCTTTATTTTCCAAGGTGAGTCAGTGGACGACCTCTTTGATTGGCATAACATTGTATCCTACGGGCTGAATGTGCTATCGCTTCTTAAACCTCCGAAGCTGACAAGCCTTATTTTCTAGGAACCACATGTGAGTATGGGTGGGGATGTTTACAGGTTTGCAGGTAACCCAGCCTCCTACATACCTTACTTGTGATTCTATGATTGTTACCGACAGTGTATCCTATGATAGTGGTTTGAGTATTCATCTCAAACATTTTGCCAGATTCAGTACAGAGACACAGTACACACAGTTCAACACAGACACAGACACCTGGATACCTGATCACATGCCTTTTGCATTTGCATAATCATATCATAACAGGTTATGTTTGTCATTTTCAGGTACCTACCTTATTGTGCGATTCCAATCATGAGTTCCCAAGAAGTTGAGGTTAAAAGGAAGAATAATGTGTCATACAAATTCCCTGATCCTAAGTTGGATTTATTGAACAAAATGATAGGCATGGCTGGTTCTAATGTTCTCAGCACTTTTCAGAAGGAATATGGAGAGCTGATTAAGATGGTCTGCGCTTTCACAAAGTATGAGAAGAATGGGTTGCACACTTTCTTACAGTTCTATGAGCCATCAATGAGATGTTTCCTATTCCCTGACTACATTCTGATGCCCACTCTGGAGGAATTCTCATTTATTTTGGGAATTCCAATCACGTCTTCTATACCGTATTTTTCTGAAGGTGCTCTTACCCCCGAAGTAATTGTTGCGGTTCTACATCTGGACCTGTTTGTTGTGAAAAGTGGCTTGAGTAAACTCAAAGAAGATGAAGGATTTCATTTGGAGTTTCTTTTCCAACAAGCTCAGGAAGCTGCCAAGGCTAAAAACTGGACTACTTATAATGCTGTGTTAGCTCTTTGTATCTATGGTTTGGTGCTTTTCCTCGGTCAACCTGACTTTGTTGATATGCAGGCGATGAAAGTATTCGTTTCGAAGAATCCGATTCCTGCCTTGCTAGGGGATTTTCATTACTCAGTGCACTACAAATATGAGAAGGGAAGAGGAAGTTTGGTTAGTTGTTGTACCCAATTGTTATGTCATTGGCTCTTCAAACATTTACCTCGGACTGGTGCGTTTGTAGAAACTGCTGAGACAATGAAGTGGTCCAAGAGATTGATAGGTTTGACTGCCAATAACATCATTTGGTTTGATCCCAAATTACTGACGATAGAGCTTACTGTCAAATGTGGAAGTTTTCCGAATGTGCATCTACTTGGAAGAAGAGGTGGGATTAATTATAACCCGGTATTGGCAGTTAAACAATTTGGTTATGCTTCGAGAAATCCTCCTGCTGATGAAGAGATTAGTGCTTCTCTGTTTTTCGTGGGAACCAAGAATGAAAGAGTGCCAGAAGTAATAAATGCTTGGAAATTTAGGCAAAGAGAGGGAAAGTTGACTTTCGGCAAAGGAGACTGTAGATCATACCTTGACTACGATGCTTGGATTGAGATGAAGGTCAAAAAGCTGTTGCTACCCTTTTCCAGAGAAGTTCTCTTATGTCCAGATCAACATTCCATGGTACCGGTTGAAGAGTGCGAAAAACTGAAGAAAATGGTCAGAGAGTTGCAGATAGAGAACTCGGGAATGAGCAGATGTCTTCAGAAAGCTTTAGCTGACAACAAAGATTTGGAGAAGAGAGCGTTGAAAGCAGAAAAAACCCTGGCGGATAAGGAAGAAGATTTTGATGATAGAGCTCGGTACTTCCGGAAACTTACTTTGGGAGCAGATGATACTAGTCAGGCTCATAAGGCTACAAAGTAGGCGTTAGCCCGAAGCAAGGATTCATTAGCTAAACTTCGTCAAGCTTGGGATGAAGTCAGAATTGAAAACTCTGAATTGCAGGCCCAGTTAAAAGATAAAGATGAAGAGCTGAAGAAAGCACATGTAGAAAGAAGAAAGTATCGAGAAGATCTTGGCAAAAGTCAAGAACAGGCGAGGAATGCTGAAGACAAGCTGAAAATCGCCAACAAAGAGCTTGAGGATGTCACAGCGGAGCTGAAACTGGTTAAAATTCAAGCTGGAATTAAGAGGCGCAAAGGAGCCAATGAAGATGAAGCATTGCTGATGCACGTGGGGTCATTAGAGGATGCATTGGAAAAAAGGGACGTAGTAATCAAAGAGCTGATTGAGAAGCCGCATCATCAGCGTACCCGCATCCTGTTTGAAGAGATTAAGTATTCCAGCCAGAAGCTGAAAGATGTAGAGCTATCAGATTAAGGATTTCGCCACTTCTTTGTAATTTGCAATGGTTACCATCAGAATTGTTGACAGATCCATTTGACTGCTTGTTTCTTATTTTGTTGCTGAAAATACGACAAATGTACTTGAAATTTTTTGGGAATTTGTATGAAATGAGCTATTTCTATTCACAATTCCTGGTCTTCAGATATGTGTGATGTAATAAGATATCTGCACACTGGCACACTACAAAATCACTATTTCTGGTCATCAGATATTTGTGATTGGTGTATATGAATGTCTCTTCAAGGCAAAACTCAATAATCATGATTTCTGGTCGTCAGGAATTCGTGGTTACGATTGGAATCAGGATATGAAAAGTATCTTGAAATGACAAACATAACTTTGCATTTACATTTGCATATCATTTTTGCATTGCAGGTTTTCTTTCTTTTGCAGGCGCCTGCTAACCTTTATTTGGTTTTCAGGCATGATAGCTGATACCCCGGTTCACCGATATTCTACCCGACGCAATCAAGCAAGAGTCATGGAGCAAGTTCAGACTGGATTAGTTGATTTGAGGGGAAGGATGGAACAGTTCATGAACCTTATGCAGGGGATTGCTCAAGGTCAGCAGGAGTTGAGAACAGGTCAAGAAAACATGAGGATTGGACAAGAAGCTATGAGAACCACTATCCAGAGGCTGGAAACTGAAATCCCAAATCGCACCGTGCGCACTCCTCCTGTTGGCACAATCCCTGCTGGTGGGGTACATCTGGGATTTGATAATAATGAGGACGGTCAGGATGACCAGTTTACTGCATTCAACAATGACATGGGTTTCTATAATGACGACCGGAAGTACGAAGGGTTAGATGAAAGACTCAAGGCTATTGAGAGCCAAAATCCTCTGGGAATTGATGTAGAAGACATGGGTCTCGTGCAGGGTGTTCGAATCCCTCCCAAGTTCAAGCTTCCTGCTTTGCATAAGAACAATGGCAGTACCTGTCCCAAAACACATTTGCAAGCTTACAATCACAAGGTTGCCGCTTATACTGATGACCAGAAGCTCTGGATGTATTTTTTCCAGGATAGCCTGTCAGGCGCCTCCCTGGAATGGTACGTTAAGCTGGATAGGGTTCACATAAAGAGCTGGAAAGATTTGTGCGCTGCGTTTCTGAAGCAGTATCAATATAACTTGGATATGGCACCTAATCGTACTCAGCTGCAGAGTATGACTCAGGATCCTAAAAAGGGCTTTAAGCAGTACGCACAATGATGGAGGGAATTGGCTGCACGAGTTCAACCACCTTTGGGTGATCGTGAGATGGCTGATATGTTCACGAGCACACTCCAAGGGTCGTATTTGGATAGATTGGCTGCGTGTCCTTCCACAGGGTTTGCTGATATTGTTGTTGCTGGGGAACGAATAGAGAGTCTGCTGAAATTGGGTAAGATTCAAGACATCAGTGGGACTGTTGCTTCGAGTTTGAGGAAACTCTTTGCCAACGGATCAAGGAAAAGAGAAGGGGAGTCCAGTGCTGTGCATAGAGGAGGGGGCAGAGGTAGGAATCAGTCCTATCATTAGGTGGATGCTGTAACCATCCCGGTTCCAGCTGGACAGCAAGCTCCAGATCAGCAAGGTAGACCCCGATTCCAGAATAACAGACCAAGGGACCGTAAGTTTGATCCCTTGCCTATGTCATATGCTGCTTTGTTACCACAACTGCTCAAAGAGAAGTTGGTTGAACTACGGACTATGAGGCCGCTAGACATTGGAAAATTGCCTCCAGGTTATGATGCCAACGCTAGATATGTATTTCATTCTGGCGCGCAAGGTCACTCGATAGAGAAGTGCTGGGTTTTTCACCATAAGGTTCAGGACCTGATTGATGCAAAAGCTATTAATTTCTCTAAGCTGCCGAATGTTCGTGATAATCCAATGGCCGTCATGGAGGTGCAAGCATGAATGCTATTTCTGATGGTGAGAAATTGAATCTGATTACTGATGTGAATTTGGTAAAGACTCCGCTGTTGATCGTAAAAGAGCGTTTGTTAAAAGGAAAAGTGTTTCCTGGATATGGCTCTGATTGTGGGGATTGTCCGAGACATATTAATGGCTGCAGTAAGTTGAAAGTTGGACTGCAGGATCTTATGGATGAAGGAAGACTTCAGTTTGATAAGGTTGAGAAGGAAAAAGATATTTCTGCCGTTACCATTTACTATAATCCAGTTGAGATACAGGTGCCTGTTGAGGAGCCTGTTGCTATCATCGTGCCCGAGAGGCCGAGACCAGTTACGATTATGGTGCCTGAATCTGCTTCTTATGTGTCTAATCAGGCAGTTCCATGGCAATATGGAACTAATACTCATCAAGGAGGAAGTCAACAGAAAGCAGAGGCTGCTGTTGGTACCGGTGTTGAGAATGTTAGTGGACCAAGTGGTTTCACTAGGAGTGGTCGACTGTTTTCTCCCCAGACTCTAAGGAGTGATAAAGAAGCTGAAGCCGCTGCAAGAGCAAAAGGAAAACAGGTTGTTGATGACAAGGTGCCTGCTCAGGAAGAAGACCCTAAAATCAATTTTGATAGTGGTGTTGAGGAATTTATGAGGATTATAAAAAAAAAGTGATTACAAGACCATTAATCAGCTTAATCAGACACCCTCTAAAATCTTAATATTATCCCTGTTAATGAGTTCAGATGCACACCGGGCTGCTTTGTTGAAGGTTCTGAATATGACATACGTTCCCCAAGAGATCACTGTAAATCAGTTGGAGGGAGTAATTTCTAATGTGAACGTGAGCCATGGGCTGGGGTTTACGAATAGGGATTTGACTCCAGATGGACGTAATCACAACAAAGCGCTGCACATCACACTTGAATACAAAGGAGCTGTTTTGTCGCATGTGCTGGTTGACACAGGTTCTTCCTTGAATGTGTTGCCCAAAAAGGCCCTGATGAAAATTGAAGTAGATGGATTGGTTCTGAGACCCAGCGATCTGATTGTGAGAGCTTTCGATGGATCCCAAAGATCGGTGTTCGGAGAGGTAGAACTACCAATACAGGTTGGTCCACAGATATTCAAGACGATCTTTCATGTTATGGACATTCAGCCTGCTTATAGCTGTTTGTTGGGCCGACCGTGGATTCACGCAGCAGGCGCAGTTACCTCCACACTACATCAGAAGCTCAAATACGTATTCGAGGGTCAAGTGGTTACTGTTTGCGGTGAGGAAGATATATTTGTGAGTCATCTATCCACTTTCAAATATGTGGAAATGGATGGAGAAATTCATGAAACCCTGTGCCAGTCTTTCGAAGCCCTGAATATCAATAACTTACCAGAATCTACTTCAGCAGCTGTGGTGTCGAATGTGCCAGGTGGGCCGAGTGCATCGATTGTGTCCTACAAGCAGGCCAGAGAAGTGGTCGAAAGCGGAAATGCCCAAGGGTGGGGTAAAGCTATTGATGTGTTTGTGAAAGAGGATAAGTTCGGCATTGGATACCAACCGGGCCAGAAGCCAGTTCCCCAATTCCGTGGGCCAATCAATTTCAACAGTGGAGGAATTATCAACCCCAATCAGTCCTGCTCAGCAATAGAAGATGGCACTGAAAGCTCAGATTATCTGGACAGATGGGTATATGCACTGGCTCCGGGCGAGGCATTGCAAAACTGGTCTAGTGAAGAAATCGTTCATGTTGTACACCATTCAGAGTAATAATTCTTGTCTTTCATAATGCATGAAATCCCACACTCTGCCCAAGGTGTGAGGATCCATTTGTAGGGCCACCATATTTTCTCATATAATGTTCAAACATCAATAAAAGGACGTTTTTGTTTACAAATTTGTGTTCCTTTATTCTTTCTTTATTTTATTTTTGCACAAAGGAAATAAAAATGATAATGCACTTTCTCTTCTTTTGTTTTCAAGCAAAATAATCTAAAATAAAGCATAAATCCAATCATGCAGACTTGATTATGTGAATTCCTCTGAAAATGATTTTTTTATGCCCACGTATGATTTCGACAATCCGATCTATCAAGCCGAGGAAGAAAGTGATGAAGACTATGAACTCTCGGAAGAATTAGCTAGACTGTTGAAACAAGAAGAGAAGACCATTCAGCCTCATCAGGAAGTTCTCGAGGTTATCAATATTGGGTCAGAAGAAAGCAAGAAAGAGATCAAGATCGGTGCAAGTCTGCGGGCTGATGTAAAGTAAGAGCTGATAGTCATGCTACGGGAATACGTTGACATCTTTGCTTGGTCATATCAAGATATGCCAGGTTTAGATACCGACATAGTTGTGCACAGGCTACCATTGAAAGAGGACTGTCCACCGCTCAAGTAAAAGCTGCGCAGAACAAAACCAGAAATGGCTTTGAAGATCAAGGAAGAGGTACAGAAACAGTTGGATGCAGGTTTTCTGGCAGTGACCAACTATCCTCCCTGGGTGGCCAATATAGTACCGGTGCCGAAGAAAGATGGCAAAGTTAGAATGTGCGTGGATTACAGAGATCTCAACAGGGCGAGCCCTAAAGATGACTTTCCACTTCCTCATATTGATGTGCTGGTTGACAATACCGCTCAGTTTTCAGTGTTCTCATTTATGGATGGATTCTCCGGGTACAATCAGATAAAGATGGCGCCTGAAGACATGGAGAAGATGACATTCATTACCCCGTGGGGTACCTTCTGTTACAAAGTAATGCCTTTTGGGTTGAAAAACGCAGGGGCAACTTATCAAAGAGCAATGGTGACGTTATTCCACGATCTACTTCATAAAGAGATCGAGTGCTATGTGGATGACATGATTGCTAAATCAAAGACAGAATAGGAACATCTGATCAACTTGAAGAAGTTGTTTGAGAGGTTGAGGAAATTCAGGTTGAGACTGAATCCTAACAAATGTACTTTTGGCGTGCGGTCCGGAAAATTGCTTGGTTTCATTGTCAGTGAAAAAGGAATAGAGGTTGACCCTGCTAAAGTGAAAGCTATACAAGATATGCCTGTACCGAGGACTGAGAAAGAAGTTCGCGGCTTTCTAGGGAGATTGAATTACATTTCAAGGTTCATATCTCACCTAACTGCCACCTGCGAACCGATATTCAAAATGCTAAGAAAAGATCAAACGGTCAGGTGGAATAATGATTGTCAAAATGCATTCGATAAAATAAAAAGATATCTGCAGGAACCTCCGATTCTGATACCTCCAGTTCAAGGGAGACCACTGATTATGTACTTGACAGTACTCGAAGGATCCATGTGTTGTGTTCTCGGTCAACACGACGAGACGGGTAGGAAAGAACATGCTATCTACTACCTGAGCAAGAAATTTACAGATTATGAATCGCGTTATTCAATGCTTGAGAAGACATGTTGTGCACTCGCATGGGCCCCCAAGCGATTGAGACAATATATGCTCACACATACAACCCTGTTGATCTCAAAATTGGATCCGGTCAAGTATATTTTTGAGAAACCAGCGCTTTCAGGCAGAGTTGCAAGGTGGCAGATGGTACTGACAGAGTACGATATTCAATATACTTCGCAAAAAGCAATCAAAGGAAGTATACTGTCGGATTATCTTGCGCAACAGCCTCTTGATGATTATCAGCCCATGAGATTTGATTTTCCTGATGAGGACATCATGTTTCTCAAAGCGAAAGACTGCGAGGAACCACTTCTGGAGGAGGGGCCTGACCCTGAATCCAAATGGAGTTTGATGTTTGATGGGGCAGTTAATATTAATGGGTGCAGAGTTGGTGCAGTTCTCATTACACCAGAAGGTGTTCACATGCCCTTCACGGCCCGAGTAACTTTCAGGTGTACCAACAATGAAGCAGAATACAAAGCTTGCATACTGGGGATCGAGGAAGCTATTGATTTATGAATCAAGACCCTCGATATCTTTGGTGATTCAGCACTGGTAATCAATCAAGTAAAGGGAACTTGGCACACACATCAGCAGAATTTGATTCCGTATAGATATTATACGAGGAGATTGCTGACATTCTTTACAACTATCAAGTTGTACCATGTTCCCCGAGATGAGAATAAGTTTGCAGACGCCTTGGCCACTATATCTTCGATGATCAAAGTGCATGGTTGGACTTTGTGCCCAGGATTGATGTATCTCGTCTTGATAGACCTGCTTTTGTGTTTGAGGTTGATGCAGTGTCTGACGATAAGCCTTGGTACCATGACATCAAATGCTTCTTGAAAAATCAAGAATACCCGCCTGGGGCATCTTCCAATGGCAAGAAGACATTAAGAAGGCTAGCTGGTAGTTTCTTCTTGAACAAAGATGGCGTGCTGTATAAAAGGAATTTTGACACGGTCCTACTCAGATGCGTGGATAGACACGAAGCAGACCTGCTGATGATCGAGGTGCACGAAGGCTCATTCGGTACCCATGCCGGAGGACATGCAATGGCTAAGAAATTGCTGAGATTGGGGTATTATTGGTTGACCATGGAGTCAGATTGCTGCAAGTATGCTCGCAAGTGTCACAAATGCCAGATCTATGCAGACAAAGTGCATGTTCCTCCCAATCCGTTGAGTATCATGTCTTCTCCGTGGCCCTTTGCAATGTGGGGCATTAATATGATAGGGAAAATTGAGCCTACTGCTTCAAACGGCCATCGTTTCATCTTGGTCGCCATTGATTACTTCACTAAATGGGTTGAAGCAGCATCTTATGCCAATGTCACTAAGCAAGTGGTGGCTCGTTTCTTGAAGCGAGATATCATTTGTCGATATGGAGTTCCCGAAAGAATCATTAATGATAATGGTTCTAATTTGAATAATAAGATGATGGCTGAGCTATGCCGGGACTTCAAAATTGAGCATCACAATTCTTCTTCGTACCGCCCGAAGATGAATGACGCGGTCGAAGTGGCCAACAAAAATATCAAGAAGATTGTGCAGAAAATGGTTGTCACGTACAAAGATTGGCATGAGATGTTACCATTGGCTTTGCATGGGTACCGAACATCAGTCCGCACGTCCACTGGGGCAACACCGTACTCACTTGTATACGGTATGGAGGCAGTTCTACCGGTAGAAGTGGAGATTCCCTCTCTCCGAGTATTGATGGACATTAAGCTAGATGAAGCTGAATGGGTACAAGCCAGATTCGATCAGCTGAGCCTTATTGAGGAGAAGCGACTAGCAGCAGTATGCCATGGCCAGCTATACCAGCGCAGAATGAAGAGGGCATTCGATCAAAAGGTTCGACCTCAAGTATACAAGGTCGGAGATGTGGTAATCAAGAGAATACTTCCTCCGAGTACAGATCACAGGGGCAAATGGACTCCTAAATATGAAGGTTCATTCGTTGTTAAAAAGGTTTTCTCAGGTGGAGCCTTGTTGCTGACAACCATAGATGGTGAAGACTTTTCATCCCCTGTTAATTCAGATGCAGTTAAAAAATACTTCGTATAAAGAGACCCGCTGGATAAAAGAAAAAATAATCCAGACAAAAAAGGGCATCCCGGCGAACCAAAAACAGAATGAAGGTTCGGGCAAAAATTAGGGATATAATAAAAAAAATTGTACACCCGGTAAGTTGAAAACCCGAAAGGGCAACTTAGGCAAAAAAGGGTATCCCGGTGGATTGAAAACCTGAAAAGGCGGTCCACGCAAAAGAGGGATTTAAGCGAATGACTGCAATCTGAATTAATCTGTACGTTCTCTACTCTTCAGCAAACTAGCAAAATTCCAAAGGAGGAATTGGTCCGACCACGAGCTTCCGAAGGCGAAGATAATCAAGAGAGTTGGAATACATACCGGTTATAACAGAATCAGAAATCAGTTGGAATTCCATTTCCGCATTATCATTAGGATATATTTATTTTCTCAATTTGATTGCAATCGCCTCTTTCAGGGGTTTGCTTCTGATTGTAAAGTCGCCAATTTTGGCATTTCATCAATAAAATTGAATATTCAGTCACAAGCTTTTATTTTCATTTTACTGTTTTGTTTGCAAAAACGTCCGATTTTTGATAATAAAACATTGATTTGAAAATATCTTGGCCTTTCAAAAACATGCAGAAAAAGACAATTAAAATTACTTTGCTTGTTGGACAACCTTGGATGGTGGACTAAAAAGACCACGCAATATCCTGGGGCATGTGCATATTCTCTTTCTGTTGCAGGTAACGAGTACGATCGTTCCAAGCAGCACGGTCGTAACCACGAGCAGATATTTGCTATGGCTTGATACTGTTGTATCTTATTAAGTCGATTCTTCCATTCAAGAATTCCCACCGAGTTTCGTGACGGCAACGGCAGTCGAAGATGGAATTCTTCTGTGCTGATAACGGTTATTAATGCAGTGAGCATTCATGTCAACAACGAGGGCGGATCCTCCGGTACCTCGCAGACGATGTGAAGGGTAGTTCGAGACAGGGTGTTCGTCTAAGAGTTTGAAAACGCTTGGTTTTCTATAAAATCCTCTTAAGAGACGAAATTTCTTGCAGTTTATTCTCGGCAGGAGGTACCAGCAAGTGGTAGTGCCATATTTCCCGCAGGTTTCAGCATGTGAAATTTGTCAAAGAATAATTCCCAGCGGAGTTGTTGACCTTCCCGAGCATGGGGCATTTTGAATTTCCCCAGCAAAGGATATTCCAGATCTGTTATCCCCAGTAGAGTTTAAAGACGCTTGGTCTTCTGTAAAATCCTCTCAAAAGGCATCCCCAACAAGAGACACTTTAAAGCTGTTTTCTCCAGCAGAGTGTGTTGTAAACTCATTATCCCCAGCGGAGTCGTCAAAGGGAAAGTTCGCCCAACATGGGGCATTGTGACATTTATCCTAAGCTCAACAGTCTTCTTCCTCAGTAGATTACCGTGGAATTGCTTTGGGTTTCCCTAACAGATCTCTAGGGACTCTTTCTCAGCATGTTGCAACGGATTGTCTTTCAATCAAGATTTGCATATCCCTGGTAGAGCAGCCCTAATCCCTAGCAAGATCCTATCTCTGGTAATGGTACCCCCACAGAGTTCAGCATTGAATCTTGTCTGCTATACTCCCCAGCCGAGTCGCAGTAATTTCCACAGCAAGGTTTAAAGAGATCGACAGAATCTCTCCTTCAGCAAGGTATCAACATATGATATTACCCAGCGGGTGGTGTAATTCTCAGCATTGCTCATTTACAACTCAATGTCCAATTTATTTTGGCATACGGATAGTTGTTCATATTATTCCAGCAGGTGGGATAGTATTGCAGATGGTCGTTCCAGCAGGTGGGATGATCGTTATATACATTCCTTCATATTATTCCAGCAGGTGGGTTAGTATTGCAGGTGATTGTTCCAGCAGGTGGGATGATCATACGGACAGTTTATTCATATTATTCCAGCAGATGGGATAGTATTACAGATGATTGTTCCAGCTGGTGGGGTGATCATTATATACAGTTGTTCGTATTATTCCAGCAGGTGGGATAGTATTACAGATGATTGTTCCAGCTGGTGGGATGATCATTATATACAGTTTGTTCATATAATTCCAGCAGGTGGGATAGTATGGCAGATGGTTGTTCCAGCAGGTGGGATGATCATTATATACAGTTTGTTCATGTTATTCCAGCAGGTTGGATAATATTGCAGACGGTTATTCCAGCAGGTGGAATGATCATTTGGTAATTTTAAGCTTCCAACGACAGTTTGGTAAGCACCGAAGTCCAACGACAGTTTGGTAAGCACTGAAGTCCAACGACAGTTTGGCAAAGCTTCCAACGACAGTTTGGTAAGCACCAAAGTCCAATGACAGTTTGGCAAAGCTTCCAAAGCCGATTTGGTAAGCACTAAAATCCAACGACAGTTTGGTAAAGGCTGCAAAAGTACATCTGAAGATGGCAAGTTTGAGATCCCAAACGCCGGTTTGGTAATCCTTGAAGTCCAATGACAGATTGGCAGAAATCCAGCACGAATTGGTAAAAGTCCAACGACAGTTTGGCAGAAATCCAACGACAGATTGGTAGAAGTCCAACGACGGTTTAGCAGAAGTCCAACGACAGATTGGCAGAGCAGCTAAAGTCCATCGACAGTATGGCAAGCCAGTAGCCGTCTGGCGTCGTTCAAAAAGACATTGTTGAAAGTCCATCGACAGTCTAGCAAGCCAGTAGTTGTCTGGCGTCGTTCAACAGACAGATCTCTCCGACAGCGTTTCATTGAAGATTCAATCCAGCAGTTGTGTTGGGTTTATATCCCTTTTGTTCTTCATCATCCAGAGCAAATTTTTGGTTATATTTGGTATTCAATCGCTATATACCTTGAAAGCCTGAAAGCAATCGCTTTCAGGCATTCATGGTCTACAACATTTGAATATGGGCAACTGTAATACCCCAAAATTTGCTCTCCCTTTTGGCATCCTAGCATAGCATTATCATATATCATATCATATCCATCTCATTAGCATTGCATTGCATCTTTAACATAGAAAAATGAAGCATAGCATCCCTCTTACCATCAAGGCATGTGATCAGGTAAAAGGTGGACAATCAAGGGATCACTCAAGGCAAGCCAAGAGGTCTTTCATGTCTCATACTATCTCAATTGGTCATCCAAAACCTCAAGAAAGTGAGATTCAACAGGAGATTTGAGCACTACATTTTTCGCTATGCAAAAGGTCAAAAATGAAGGAAAAAACCCTCAAAAGAGATAGGTCATTGGTTCAAAATCATCCTCAAGTGGCATATCTCATCATCCTTTAAGAGGATAGACAACATACTCTGAGGAGTTTGAAATTGAAGAATGCACATTTTTCTCCTAGGAGGAGGGTACCAACATTAGGGTTTCCAATTAAATCAGGGCATCTCTGATTTTTTGGAGAAAACTTGATGTCATGGTATTCTACATGTTCTTAAGTGTATGTGTATGGAAAATTGCCTCTCAATTGGTTTTAGAAGTGGTTCAATTGGAAGAAAGATAAAAAATCAGGAAAATTGAGGCCAAGTCAAATAATTAGAGAAAAAAGTCAACTCTTGACTTTTTGAGCCTAAAATCATAAAATTCATGTTATATATGGCCAATGTATAAAATTTGATCAAGAAATTCCAAAGGAATCATGAAAAATCAAGAATTGGAAGAGTTGCCATTTTTGGAAGAAGTAGGGTTTCCAAAAATAGTAATTTTGAGCCATTTTGCATCAGAGTTTGAACCAAGGCCATTCAAAATTGGAGCATCAAATGAAAATTCGACTCGGCCACAACAAAAGATCTTGTTTTAAGCTTCAAATCCATGTGTAGAACATCTCCATTGGATAAAAATTGAGTGAGATATGATTGATCAAAGTTTGAGCAAAGTAGGTTCAAAACTAGGTCATGACCAAGGATTTTCAGGGCACACTCATGTCATTTTCACAAACACATGGTGGGCCAGATGTTTTGACTAATTACTCATGGTTAGAGGCCTCAAATGAAAAATCTTTCAACGTGAAATTTGTTCATCTATGTGAGATCTTCAAGATTGATGTTCATGGTTTTTTTTATTTGATCAAAGGATGAGAAGTTGTAATGGCTCAAAGTAAGGTCAAGGTAACTGAAAATTTGGCTAGGTCACAACCAATTCATGCCACACGCGCACGCATTATGCAGCATATCCAACCTGTTTTGCATCCTTGTGTTCACATCCATTTTTAAGTGTGTTCAAAGTTTCAATTCAATCCAAAATCCATACCAACATTATTCTATGATCCACTCTCTTTCCAATGACTCACGAGTTTCATGATTTCATACATTATAATGAGAGAATTTCACTTCCAAAGATGGTGTAATGAGTATGTTCCAAGCTGTTAAAACCAGAAAAAGAAACATTGATATTGTTGATTGTTTCAGCATTCACACATGCATTGTTCTTATTATACAGCCATTGCTACATTAAGCCAAACACACTTCACATACATTCACCATAGCACGTGCCTTGCATAAAAAACAGAAAGAACAACTTGCTGAGCAAGTTTCTACTACAACAGCTGTGTCATTGCAAGTTTACTCTCACCTCCACCATAGTTCATCATAAACCAGCTGCACCATATCATTGCTCTCCCTAACTAACTTGACTCAGTTAGTTAGGGATGACTCACCTAAACCATGCTAACTCAGTTAACCAACTCATTAAACCATAGTTAACCCACACTATAAATGAAAACCTCCCTCTCAAATTTCATTTTGAACTCGATTCTTCTCATTTCACTCCAAAACACTCTCTACTTTTCTCTCTGATTCTCTCACTCTTTTTCATCAAAACTTCTTCTCTTGCACGAGATTTTCATCTGCTTCATCTTTATCATCATCAATGGAGCATGATTGAATCCAGACGATTTCCCCAAGTATACCTCATCAAGCTTTGAATTTCTTTGCTCTTAAGATATAGCATTTATTTTGCTTAGTTTTGAAGCTCCAAGGTTGAAGAGCAAGTATTTCCTCTGGTTTTCTCAAACTCTACAAGAACTGCAAGATCAGGTTCCAAAGCTCACAAACTTTTCTCTCACGATTACTTGATTGTTTTGTTGTTTTCATGATGATTTGAGCTTAATAGAAGCATTTGAATTCTGGCTAGTTGATAGAGCTTCTTAGAAGCTTAGATCCAATAATTTAGGGCAATATGTTCGTGCTTGTTTCTTGCTGTGTGTGAATGGTTTGACGATTTCATTGGTAGATTCATGACGTGTGTTACTTCCTCTTCATTTTGGCATATTGTTTGTGAATTTCTGGGAAAAATTAAGTTGCAGACGGTGGTGTGTGACCGGAGAAGGTGACCGGAGGTCCCTCTCCGGCCGGTAGCTTTGATGCTAGGGTTTTGTTCCAATTTTAATCGTGGCCTTTGATTTATTTGCATCGTGTGGATAAAAGCATGCCAACACATAAAAAGAAAACGTGCAAGTCATGTGCCATTTTTCTGAATTCAATTAAACATGATGAGATGCAGTGCATGGTAGTTAGGGTGCTCATTCGTGTGCGCGCGTTGGATGTAACTACTCTGACTTGGCTGTTGACTTGACCAGATCCAAGGGTTTTCCTCGCTTTGACTTATTTTGACTGATAATGCATGCTAGCTGTTGTGTTCTACGCGCTTAATGGACCTAGGCTACATTGATATTTGCACCTCACTTTTGTAAAGCCCAAATAATTTGAACTGAATAATCACTATGCTTGCACCCCACTCTTGTTTTCATTTTATTTTTATTTTCTACATTTTATGCACGTTGGCTTTTTATTTTCTAAAAATACTAAAATGCATCATAAAATTCTATAAAAATTTATGAACATCATTAAGACATTTAGAAAAGTTTTGATTTTTTTATTTCATGATTTTATGACATTTTTGCCCCTGTTGCATAATTTTCTTTGAATTTCCATTTGTGTGCTTTCTAAATGTGGTACATGAATATGTATAATTTTTTTCTTGTTCATTATAAGTGGTTTTGACTTGGTTATTTTTGAATTGATTCATTAACACTTTGAAGCATGTTATATGATTTTTGTTTGATTTTTTAGGCCACTTTATGACCTGTTTTGATGCTCATTTTTACACTACTTTGCATGATGTTTCAATTTGACCTAATTGCTTTGTTTGAGGGCATTTTGCTTTGAATTTTCACATACTATTTGGATGTATGATTCATTTCTGATTTAGGCATTCCAATACCATGCTTGCATAATTTTCATAAATCCATTGTAATTTTGTTTATTGCATTATACTTGAAGTATAGTAATATGTCTTATCATTTCAATTTTTTGTGCATGTTTACATGATTTCTTGTGTACATATTTGTATGATCATTTTCATATTGTGTGAGCTATTCTTGTGACATTATAGATCATTGGTACACATTATAGGTTATCTTTGCATGTTCATTTCCCTTTTGAACTTTGTGCATCCTTAACATGTATTGGTATGCATCCTTTCTTTTGAACTTTCATTTTAATTCTTCTTCTTATATTACTTCCTAAATGTCTTGATGTTTGATTCATGGATACTTTGAGATGTGTATAAGCCATTTTTCATTTGGTTTCAATTCTGATCCTAGGATTGCATGTTCCATTTATGCATGTTTCTTCTCTTTCTTTTCATCCTTCATCTATCCTTTCTTTTGATAGCATGTTTAAATGTTAATGGATGGTGATTGTTGCTTATTCATTTGAATTGGTAGGATGATATTCTCTTGTTTTCAATATGATGTACATTCTGGTTGTGACATAGGATTTGATCTTTCATCTCATTCTTTTGAGCTTTATGGTACTTTAAGTGTTCTTTTACTTCTTGTATTTCTTATACATGTTTACTAACCATGTAGGGGCTTTGGTAAGTTGAATTTGAGTGTGGATAAGGAATCCATATTCAAACTTCTTTCCTTATCTCTTTTACAATTCAATCTTGTATTTTGTTAAGCACTTATGTGCTTTTCTTTGATTAACTCATCACTTTCCCTTTTGAGTTACAATTTATCTTCTACTTTAGAAGTAAATTGTTTAGCTCATTTCTTCTTTAGGCTTTAGGTCCTGCAACCTCACAAACCATTAGGATCACTCCCTTAACTAATCAATTAGGATTGAGTCTTAGATCACATAGATTTTACCTTTTTCTTCCCCTTGAGTCTTTCATCTTCTCATCTCAAAGAAAATTCAAAATATCTAATAAAGGTAGGCATTTATTGCATTTAGGCCTTTCATATAAAGAAAAGATTATAAAGGGGTCTTCTCTTGTAATCTTAGAATGTATAGCATATAGCCCATCTTGGGTCAATGTGTTAAACATTTGATCTTGTATGAGGGACTTAAATGCAATACTTGTTGAAGGTACAAATAATAAGACACTTCTTCATTTCATAATCAACAAAAACACTTAATAAACACAAGTATGCTGGTGTGTTTGAACCTTGACAATTGGAACTAAGTGTGAGGGTCTTCTTCACCCTTAGTGTGCTTTCTTACTCATTCCATCTTGGAATGTGAGAATGTACACATTACAATGACTAAGATTTAGACACACTACCATATGCAAACAAATGAAAAAACTTCTAAAAGACAAAAACAAACAATAACGTCTTTCCTCCGGGATTTCTCTCCTCATCTCATTCACTCATTCCTTAAGGATGCGTCATTTCCATTCTACCGCAAACAGGTAACGCCTAAGTCTCCCTACAGCGAGCTGCAACACCTAAACTGCCAGGACGCGAACGTTGACGTATTCCACTAAAAAACACAAACAACTTTCCCTATTGAGGGGAACTACGTCGCTCTGATTCTCATGTTCCCAATGAGATACGTAGGCAGTGGGGTAGGGCCCATTCGAGCACTTCTTTTATTTTCCCTACATTTGTTTCTCTTTCTATTTCCTTTCTCTTTCCATTCCTTTTCCAGTTCTCTAGCAATTCCTTTTCCGGTATCCTTTTCTATCACCCTTTGATCGAAACAAGCAAGCGTGGATCCCATCGGGTACGATGGACGCGTGGGAGTGCTAATACCTTTCTCTCGCGTAACCGACTCCCGAACCCAGTTCTCTTGGTCGCAAGACCATGCTTTTCCTTCCCCTCAGGTTTATGCGGTGTTTCCATTCCCTCTATTGGGATAAATACACATTGCTGGCGACTCTGTTTGGTGCCACTTTCGCGTTTGTACTAGGATGAAAATCCCGGGAGCGACACTAAGTAACATTCTTTTTCTCCCTCATTTAACCGTTTTTTCAATTACTCTCGAATGTTTTTTGGTTGATTAAACTCCCATCGAATAAAAAGCGGATCCAGGATTCCATAAATACTCGATTTATTTAACTTTATACAAACACGATGAATATACCTAAATGGTTAAAGAAAATGAATAAATTAAGGGAGGAAATACAAAAAATGATAATGTTCTATAATGACATGTAAATTCAACTATATACTTACATGCACCAAACTTGCAATATCTCTTCGTCCAACCACTTATATCCACCGAGAAAATCCCTTACATCATCAGGAATGTAATATAATAACTCCAAACATGGACAATGTTCTAGCAGGAGAGGTTGAGTATCATTTATCACCGCAACGTTCAAGTATAGCATGGTGATTTCATTTGCGTTAGGGTCCATTATCTCATTGCAGTTATCTGGAGGGGGAGGGACTGAACAATTACTTCCTATTGTAGAAGCACGACGTACAACACTTCTACTTAGAGTTTGATCATCATCATCATCACCATCAACATAACAGTGATCTTCATTTGTACGTTGTTCGAGGTTTTCACTTAATCTCTACATCATAATATTCAATTAGAACTTAAAACAAAAATAAGCACAATATATGTCATACATTTCCGAAAAAACACTAACATATCAAGTAAAGCACATACCGAATATAACTCTTGAAACCTTTCCATATCTTTCTCCCTTCCCCCTCCTCTTCTAGCATCCTCCTTTGTTCTTCTAATTCACTACTACAAAATACGCAAACAACAACGCTAGGTTTATAACGAATTCATTTACACCGTTGTAATAGGTTATATTGTTTGCGCAATGTTCGCGCATCAGTGAGTAGCAGGATTTATTACTACGGTTGTCTAATAACACCATAGTAGTATATGATTTGTAGCAAGCTTCGATCCCCAACAAATACACGTTTTCAATTTTTTAGACTACATTAAGCATATGTCACTTAAGTCCATTATTTAAAAATTAAATTGTAAATAATTTTACAACGGTTAATAAACTAACCGTTGTTATAGGACTTTTAAAAAAATAGAAAATAGAAAATTATTTAACCAAGATATTTAACCACAGTGTTACTAAACAACCGTTGTAAAATTTGAAAATTGCATGACGGTTGTAATTTCTAACCGTGATGAAAAGTGATATTTTTTAGTATATAAGCGAACGTATCTATCGTTCACTACATAGCAGCCGTTTCTCTCAAAAGAAAATCCCAACATATTTCACTCTTCCCTCTCGTAACATAACTCTAAACATACTTCAACCTTCAGATACGTGTTCACTAATCGCTAACTTCAGGTTCGTTCATTACACTTATGATTCGATTTCGTTTACTGGTCTTGCTAAAAATGGGTTCTAATTTTTTTTCTTGAATGTTCTCATTTTTTCGGATCCATCATCACCACCTTAACAAATACAAGAAGTATACTTTCGCTATGTTACATATAGTTTGTGTAGATATGAAGAAAAATACAAGAAGTATGAAGTTATTGTGTTAACTTCATTCACCTTGTACTTTTTTTTATAGCTTCATGAACTAGATGAAATAGGAAAGTGTCTCAGCAAATACTTCCATAAAGTTTCACCGTATACTTTTTTTCATTCTTTACCATAAAGTTTCCATCAAATTTTTTCATTAAAATGTCTCAGCGGTCCGGCTGTAGCCATGGAAGCAGGTCCTCAAATCGTTCAAGGTACGTATGCAAGTGTGGTCTCAACGCTCCGTTGATAACGTCATGGACCGACTCGAACCCAGGCCACCGTTACTATGGTTGTGGGATGTATAAGATTCAAGGATACAAACAATGCTCTCACTTTGCTTGGTTGGATGACGAGATGGATCCTAGAGCAAAACAAATAATTTCTTCACTAGTAAAGAACTTGAATGAGGAGAAGGGAATGGTTAACACCTACAAAGCCAAGGAGGTCGAATTGATGTTGAAGGTGAAGATCCTAAAGAAATAGTTGAAGATTACTTGGATTTTTTTATTTTTAGTGTTCATTGCATTTGTTGTAATGACGAATTAGGTTATAGTTGATTAGGTTTGTATGTTTACTGATGGTGTAATGGTTGATGTATTTGTTACATAAGATTCATGTGATGATGTTATGGTGTATCATGAATATAATACAATTAATATTATTATAACTTTATCACAAATCTGTGTTGTATTTTCTGCTGTGATATGGTGAACAGTAATATAGGTTAAAAATTGGTATAAATTATAAAAGCAGGATATAATTGTAAATTCTGCAGAAAATTTTACAACGGTTATTTATTATAACCGTTATAATAACTCACGCGCTGTCTAGTAAAAAATTAAAAACAAAAATGCGCAACTGGGAATCGAACCATGGACCATCACTTTATCACAACGGTTTTTTTGGATAAACCGTTGTGATAGGGCGCGCATTTTCTAGTTTATTACAACGGTTACACGGCCGTAATTGTAAGTATCATATATACAACCACACACTACTTAACAACGCCTGGTCCTGCGTGGTTATATATCTTTCCCAACCGTTGTTAAAGGTTTGTTCCGTAGTAGTGATTGCTTCTCAACTTTCTCAATCTTTTGCCTTTGTGCATTAAATTCTGGGCTTTAGATACTTTTTCTTTGAGACCCAAAGAATGACCTAAAGCTGACACCTTCTCCAACACAACGGACACGCCCACCATGCTCATCTGTTCCAATAGCTTCTACTAATATGTCATGTCGTGCGTTTGGAACAAATGTGCCTTCACGGGCCACCTCAATCAACTTATCCTACACAACATGAGCAACTTACATATATTGTTACCAACGCATTTAAATAACAAATAACGTAAGCAAAACAAATCATACTTACAATTTTCTCAGCAGCTACTCTTGACGCCTCAGAGGTATACTTTCTATGTGGTCTTAATCGAGCCCTCTTCCATTTCTCATGTCTTGATGGTGGAGATGGGATGCAATCATCTCCTGTTTCTGGTTGTTTTTCAAGCATGATTCTTTTCTCAAGTTTCCTGTAACCCCCACAAGAAAATCTATGGGGGTACATGTTTTTTGCCTTGTTTTGTATTCCTACTTCGCTTTTAACCTGTTATTAACATAGTAAAAAATATATATGATTAGTACATATAACTCATTACCATAACATTATCTAGTACTAACCTTGAATTCCTCAGAATGATGTATCTTCACAAACTTGTTCTATTGCTTCTTTGATATAAAACTATATCAAATTCATGGACGAGCAAGACCGCTTTAGGATTCCTAATGTAGGCAGCCGTGAGCTGTGACTTAAATCCCCTCCAACGAGTACTGGCATAAGATATCCACATTTTTTTCAACATTGAGTCACCGGTAAACACAAAATTCAACTACATTTAAATCAATATATAAGTATGTATTAGAAATTATAGGTAGTGATATCGAATATATGAAAATTATAGTATGTAATACCTTAACGTCTGTCCATATGCTTTCTTTGATTTTATCATCCACTTGTTTCCAATCATCTATCAGTATACTGACTTTGCTACGTGCAAGGAACACAACATAACTTTTAAAAGTAGAGTAATGTTCACAATCCACTACTCTGTAGAACAAATCAAACTCGATCATAATTTTTTCACTTGATGAGTTGCAGACTGATGTGAATTAGGGCATCATTGTGACACTTCTTTGTGATCTTTTAGATTGAGTATCATTTGTTTGAGTTTCATTTGCACAACTCTCATTTGTTTGAGTTTCTTCGCTAGTATCTGATGTAGAACTCGACAAGGTCGACATCTATGTTCAAAAACAACAACAATAACAACATGAACAACAAGAACATAAATAACAACCACAACATAAACAACAACAACCACAACAATGACAAATGAAGTTTACTGTAGATGCATGGGGAAAATATTTTACATACCCTAAATGTGATGACTAAGTAAATGATGTTGGTGTTGGTGTTGGTGTTGTCTTCCATCCTTACGGCAACAACGGTGTTGTTGCTGTCTTCCTTCTCGACGGTGACAACTTGGTTGGTGTACTCTTCCTTCTCGACGTCATGACCGTGATGGTCTTGTCAACCTCCTTGACGATGATGGCGAAAATGACAAATACACAGTGAAGAATGGATACTAAAGAGACAAGCTAGGGTGAACGATGGTGTTTTGGTTGAAACCGTGTATTGTTTCACAGTATTGAACGTTAGGGTTTAGGGTTGAAATCGGGTATTGTTTCGTCTAGTTTCTATTTTCAATGGAAAAAATGATACTGAAGAGACAAACTAACTAGGAGTGTATAATATTATAAAGCTACCACCACGGCCAATACCAGCAACCGTTATGATATATTACTTTTATAGTGAAATTTCATAAAGAAGCGCCAGAGTTTAATTTACAATTAAAAATTTTAAATAAAAAAACAAAATATATCACAACGGTGGAACTCGCCAACCGTAGTCATAACCCTTTAAGTTTTTTATTTAAAAATATAAAAAAAAAAGGCACGCCTTAACGTTAAAGGAATAATATATATGAGGGCGCTGAGGTTCGAACCCATGAAAACTTGATGGTATCTCCACGGTTGGCTCCTCAACCATTGTTATATACAAATAATTTTTAATCAAAAAACATAAATAATATGATATTGCCTTAGTTTAGAGATGTCACCACGGTGTAGGGAAGAACCGTGGTGACCATGACGTTGTTGTTTATGCGTTTTGTAGTAGTGATACTCTGGACAATTTCAAAGGCCACCTTCATATTGGCATAGAACATGTTCACATGGAGTCTCCAATATATGAAGGTGTGGAATGAGAGGTTCTTCGACACCACTTATCTTATCCATTTTTTTTATTTCTCTTTCTTTTTACTTGTACTAATTGCATTTCTTTTCTTGCAGCTATAAGGATTCTAGCTAAGAAACCTGCCACTGTCGAAGAAGAAGGCAAAGACAACACCATGAAAACAACAACAAAGGTAAACATTTTGATTATATTTTTTTTGTGGTTCCTTCTTATTCTAACATCTAAATATATTTCCTTCAGGGAAGTCGAAAACCACCTCCGACACCAAGAAAGAGGAAACAAAAAGAACCTGAAGTTTAAATAATTGAATCAGATGATGGGGATCTTTCTCCAGACCACTCCAAACAACCAAAGAAAAAGAAGATACAAGCAAAAATTTCTGATGCCCGTTATCAACCCAAACCAAAAACAATAAAACCTCTTGTGAAGAAACTTCCACTCCAAAAGTGTTCGAAACTGATACCAACCCAGCCACCAAAAAACAAGCTGCCAATACGAACCCTGACCAAGTTGAGAGCGACAATTCCAGCCCTGGGGTTGAGGGCCCTAAGGTAAATACATCCTTCATTAATCTCTGGAATTTATAATTCTCTTATTTACTTCGACTTACTCACTTCTAATCCTTTTATCATGATTGATTTTTTTTTAGGGTGCTAAAGATGACAAGGGACAACCCCTCATTCAACAAATCCTTCCTACAACCAGCAGTGATCATTCTTACCATCCTACGAGTGCTCCCTCTCAACAACAAACTTCTCCTAAGGATTCTATCGAAGAATCCACAGACGAAGTGAGTCAATTGGCTGGCGAACATCAAAAGAAGTCACCACCAAAGGTCACCACTGAGCTTTCCCAAACTTGTGACTCTGATCATGACCAGAGCCCACCAAAGAAAGACGCCTTAGTTGATAAAGAAGGTAACACAGAGATGTCATGTGCAGAAAAAATTGTCGAAGACAAGTCTGGAGATGACTCCCCAATCAACATACAACAAGACATTTGTGGTGAGAAAGGTGAAGAGGAAGAGGAAGAAGAGGAGGGAGAAGATCGCTCCATGTCTGACTATGAAACGAAAATTGTTGTGGAAGATGAAGAAGAAGAAAAAAAGAATGAAAAGGATGACAATGAGGAAGAGGAAGAGCAACAAGATGACCAACCCAAGGCTGACCCAAAACCTACAGCTTCGACTGAAACTACCACTACTAGCCTTTCTCATGAGGAGTTAGAGTCATTAAAGGTACAAAGACCCCTTGAGTATTTGAAGGCTATGTGTAGCGGCAAAATCGTGAGTGTAAGCTATTGATTAACTTAACTCAAAAAGCAAGAGTCGCCACCGCACTTTTATTTTATCCAAAAAGGAAAGGAAAAAGATTGAATAAAACCTACACAAGCTCTACAACAAGAACAAGTGAAGAGAGACTGGATAAGGGGGGTTGGTTACGCAATGGGAAGGTGTTAGCACCCAAAACGTCTATAGTACTCTATAGGAACCCTTTGAAATATTTACGCTTTTGGTCTGAAAAGGTTTGCTTGAAAAGTGATTGAGGAGATGAGAGGAGAAATTGTTTTTTAAGATTTCTGTGTTTAGAGAGACTTGTCGCCTCATGCCTACGTACCCATGACGTGCAATGTAGGATCAAAACCCCGTAGTTCGTGGTACAAAGAATGAAATTTGTTTGTTTTGATTGATTTTAAATGTAAATACAAGTCGTCATTTCTAAGCGAATAATTCCACTTAAAGAAATGAATCATGTCTAAACTTATGAAAAAGTTTTAAAAGAGAAAAGTGCACGAGGGCACAAAAGAGGTTTGAATGAGTTTGAAGTTTTTTAAGGTCTTTTGAAAAAGATGCCAACATGCTTATGTAGTTTAGCATTTGTTAAGAAATGAAAAGAAAAGAGTAAAATCACTTGACAAAGTCAAGGTTTGATTATGAAAGAGGTGAAAGTTTGAAATCAAGAAGATTTTGAAAAAGGGAGAGAGTTTTGAAAATTGAAGAATGGGTGGAAAAGAAGTGACTATCCTAAAGCATAAAGTAAAAGCTAAGGATAAGAATAGCCTAACCACACAAGCAAGCTCCATCGTCTTCGAACCATAATTCCAAAGCAAAGGGAAAAGGTCCTAGTTCTAAGTCCACGGTTCCAAGAATTGCATTGGATGTCCAAGGTCTAAGTCCAAGGATTCAAGAATAGCATTGAAGTCCATGGTCTAGATGTAAAACTCCATGTCCATTGCATAGGATAGTAATCATAGTCCAAGATTAGAAGCACAAGTTTTTTAGAGGTTTTAGCCTTTATTAATATTTTTGGTCCAAGTGGACAAAGAGAAAAAGGCATAAGCATAAACATGTGTCCAACGGACAAAGGAAAAATTGCGGAAGCATAAACATGTGTCCAACGGACAAAGGAAAAATTGCGGAAATATAAACATGATATGAAATGATAATAATGGAGCATAAAAGTAAAAGAGATAGGGAGCGAGAAGGAATTGTAAACAAAGTTAGTACAATAGTATTGTTAGTAAGTGAGTGATTAGTTGTTAGAGTAAGTGATCAATAATAATTGAATAATTACACTTAGGTCAAGGTTAATGAAAACTCATTAGAGGATTGATAAGACCAAAGCCTCCTAACAACAAGTTTCATAAGTTTTGAACTAAAAGACAAATAATCAATCATTGTTGATGGTTTTCCGATACGGGACAAATATTGCACTATGTTAAGCAATCGCCGAGTAATTTACGGAGTAATTACCCTACAAATGAGGCCGGTCAATAGCTCTTTGTGCTAATGCATGCTAGATGAACGATATGTAAATCGTCATCCGAAAGCAATACCGCACGAAAAGAAAAATGGTAACGATCTAGTCTTGATCGAAATTCAACAAAGGAATTCCAAGATCTCTTAGACTTTCATCGATCAAAAAGAAAAGAGATGAAGAAAAGTGGATCTAACATTTATGATCCACACAACCAACAATAATGAAAATTAAAAAAAGAAGTTCAATGAAAAAAGAAAACATTAAGATATTTTGAAATGATTTTTTCAAGAGATTTCTAAAAAAAGAACAATAAAGAAAAAAAAGAAAAAGGAAAAATAGAAAAGAAAATATTAATATCTAAAAAAACAGAAAAATAGATTTAAAAAAAAAGGAAGAATTAAAATAAAATTTTAAAAGAAAATTAAAAAGAAGAGGGAGGTATTGAGTTGAAAATGGAGGTAGGGATGTAGTTAGACTACAAACACGGGCCAAGGCCCAATTTAAATTAAACAAAAAAATAAAGAAAAACTAAATGAAATTTTAAAGAAAAAAGAAAAAAAGAGGATCAGAAAAGAGAAGTCATCATCTTCTCCTTCTTTGTCGCGACGTCGCCGGTAATGTTCACGGCAGAGGAGGACGCGCACGGCGGCACTGCTTGGCTGGAATTTTGTAGCGGTTTTGATCGAAATCTTACGCTCTATCTCAATCCGGTTTTGTTCGTGGTGCGAAATGTATCTACACAGTTATGTCAAAAAATTTTGATACGTTCAATTCAAAGGTGAGCACGCTTTGATTCCTCTTCTTCCTTGTTTCTTTCTTATTTTTCTTCCGATTTCTTCTTCTTTTTCTTCTTGGCGAAAATGATGTTGTGGATCGTTGCAAAAAATTGTTGTGGCTTCTGGTGTTGAGTGTTTGATAGAGAGTATTATTAGTTATAATTTAATAATTTGGTTTAATTAGAATATCAATTTAATTAGTCTTTTATGTTTAGTGTTATTAGTTATTGGTGTTATTGGGCTATTGTGTAATTGGGCTTTTAATTCATTACCCTTTATGAGCACTATATATGTAAGTGTCTTGGACACATTTTTAGTTATCAATGAAGAAATGTCTTTTATTCCATTTATTTTTATCATTTTAGTGTTCTTCCTTTTTTATTTATTTTAGAAACCCTAGTTAAATAGTTCTTGGTAGGAAAATCTTCCTATCAAATTGGTGCTCTCATTTTCGATCTCACTTCCGCTTGACCTCATGACAATAGTATTGTTTGATGGAGAAGATGAAGCATATTGGTGGATTCTTTGTTTTGAGAAATTTTTCAAAGAGCATGGAACCCATGAGTCATTGAAGGTGTTGAAAGTTGTTGGAGCTTTGAGAGGTTCTGCTCTCAAATGGTGGATATGGTGGTCTCGTGTTCATCACAGATATAGTTGGGACACATTTACAACAGCTTTATTATGGAGATTTAAACCAGAATGGAGAGGAATTTTGCCAGAACAAGAGGATGAGCCAGATCTAAAACCAACTTTTATATTAATGGAGTCCAAAAATCTACAAGCTGTGGAAGAGGATTTAACAAAAGAACCAAATCTGATGCTACATCAGGAGGAAGAAACAGATACGGATTCCAATCACGGTGCCAGAATAGCAACTGAACACGCTTCACCTATGGATGCGCACAATGCTACTTCTAATTCAATATCTCACAATGTTTCAAATGTGCAGCCAATGAATATTGATATGCAGCGGGGTACCAATCCTGTGTCCCATCATAATTCAATGGCTAACCGGACTTCTTCAATAGCTGAGGAGATGCATATAAATACTGCTCATATTCTCAGAGAAAACTATGCGGCAAACCAATCTTCTCACATGAACTCGAATGTGGTAGCGGTACGTGAAGGCACTGTTCACGTAGCAAGTTCTGTGGCTACCAAGCACTCTCCTGTTTCTGAAATTGTGGATATAGACAGGGACAGGGTTCCTGCAGTCACGGATAATATTACTCTGAAGGGATCTTCGTCCACTGATTTTCACTATGAAGATATCTTGATGGATAATGACAGTGACAATCTGCAACTTTCATCGACATATCTCTCACAATCATCTCAAAAACCACCTACAAATCGAAACAACGAAGTCATGGCCTCCCAAGAACGTTTTTCGCAGTCTGAAACCGAAAACTGTCACTTTGACGCAAATACCATCAAAGTTCTCAACACTCAATCCCTTCAAGTAGATCACACTGAACGCTCTGTCGCCGCCATTCTTTCGCCTCTCATCGATGCTTTACTTTCCAACAGTAACAAATCATGTGATGAATCCACCGCCACAAAATCACCTCAACACTTAGTTTCTCTATTTGACCCTGGAGGATATCTTAACTTGCAAGAGTCCTAGAACACAAACCGAGTTTTCCTTCCGACTCCAAAACCACCTAATCGGAGTAACACACAATGGTTAGTTTCTTTGATAATTTTCTATGCAAATTTTGGTTGGATGTGCTATGCACGAAAGGTGTTTGCTGAAATGTCTGAACAAGGTGAGTTTCTTTGGCATTCGTTGCTTTCTCTGCGTCTCCGCCTTCTCGTTTCTGTGACGGTGTTTGAAGAAATGTCACAAGCAAATATGGAATCTGTTGGAGTGGAATTCACTGTGAAGAAGGGTGGAATTAGAAGAAGTTCTGTTGTTGCTATGGATCAATCTTCAAAGACTACTGTGCTTGTTACGGGTACTGGTGGTCGCCCAGGACAATTGGTTTATAAGTTATTGCAAGAGAGGTCAGACTAATATGTGGCTAGAGGGCTGGTTAGGACAGAAGAGAGCAAGCAGAAAATTGGCGCTGTAGATGATGTTTTTGTTGGTGATATAAGAGATGTTGAAACTCTTGTTCCTGCTATTCAAGCGCCAAAAGGACTGTTTCCTCCCGAGCCTGAACATTATCGAGGACCGAAGCTGAAAGTTGCTATCATTGGAGCTGGGCTTGCAGGCATGTCAACTGCTGTGGAACTTTTGGATCAAGGCCATGAGGTGGATATATATGAGTCGAGATCTTTTATTGGTGGCAAAGTTGGTTCTTTTGTTGATAAACGTGGAAATCATATTGAAATGGGATTGCATGTTTTCTTTGGTTGCTACAACAATCTTTTCCGACTAATGAAAAAGGTGGGTGCAGATAATAATCTACTTGTGAAGGATCACACTCACACTTTTGTAAACAAAGGGGGTCAAATTGGAGAACTAGATTTTCGGTTCCCGGTTGGGGCTCCATTACATGGGATAAGAGCATTTTTAACCACAAATCAGCTTAACACTTATGATAAGGCTAGAAATGTTGTGGCTCTTAAAATGAGTCCAGTTGTCCGAGCTCTTGTTGATCCCGACGGGGCATTGAGGGACATAAGGAATTTGGATAGTATTAGCTTTTCAGACTGGTTTATGTCTAAGGGTGGCACGCGGACGAGTATTCAAAAAATGTGGGATCCAGTTGCCTATGCCCTTTGGTTTATTGACTGTGATAATATCAGCGCCCGATGCATGCTCACCATTTTTGCATTGTTTGCCACAAAGACCGAGGCTTACCTTTTGCGGATGCTGAAGGGTTCACCAGATGTTTATTTGAGCGGACCTATCCAAAAGTACATCACAAATAGAGGGGGAAGGTTCCATCTTAGGTGGGGATGCAGAGAAATACTTTATGATAAATCTGTTGATGGGAGCACTTATGTTACAGGACTTTCCATGTCAAAGGCTACTGAAAAGAAAATTATGGAAGCTGATGCGTATGTTGCTGCCTATGATGTCCCTGGAATTAAAAGATTAATCCCACCAGAGTGGAGAGAAAAGGAGTTGTTCAATAACATATATGAACTTGTTGGAGTTCCTGTGGTCACAGTGCAGCTCAGATACAATGGTTGGGTTACAGAATTGCAGGCTCTAGAACTGTCAAGGCAATTGAGGAAAGCTACTGGGTTAGATAACCTTCTCTATACTCCCAATGCAGATTTTTATTGCTTTGCAAACCTTGCACTTGCATCTCCTGAAAACTATTACATTGAGGGACAAGGATCGTTACTCCAATGTGTTCTGATGCCAGGAGATCCATACATGCCCTTGCCAAATGAAGAAATTATTTCAAGAGTAGCAAAACAGGTCACATCACTGTTCCCATCATCTCAAGGTTTAGAAGTGACTTGGTCATCTGTTGTTAAAATTGGCCAATCTCTGTACCGTGAGAGACCGGACAAAGATCCATTTAGACCTGACAAAAAGACACCACTCCTTTCATCTGTCGTAGTTGGTTCGTTAGAATGCTTAGAGTTGTTAATACAGGCAGGTGCTAAAGTAAATGTTAGAGCAACTCCTTTGCACATTACAGTCGATAAAGGGAGCCTAGAACTGATAAATTCCTTATTGAAAGCTGGAGTTGATCCTAATGTATCTGATGAGGAAGGTGTTAAGCCAATACATGTAACAGCACCAACCGTGTTTGGTATGTCATTTGTTGAAGATGTTGCTGGGTATTTGATTGTTCCGTTTAAGCAATGGGATCCGGGAGTAGGTTTAGAACCTTGAGGACAAGGTTCAAGTGAACCCCGCGGCAATGATAGAGAGTATTATTAGTTATAATTTAATAATTTGGTTTAATTAGAATATTAATTTAATTAGTCTTTTATGTTTAGTGTTATTAGTTATTGGTGTTATTGGGATATTGTGTAATTGGGCTTTTAATTCATTACCCTTTATGAGCACTATATATGTAAGTGTCTTGGACACATTTTTAGTTATCAATGAAGAAAAATGTCTTTTATTCCATTTATTTTTATCATTTTAGTGTTCTTCCTTTTTTTTTTTTTTAGAAACCCTAGTTAAATAGTTCTTGGTAGGAAAATCTTCCTATCAGTGTTGTTGTGAATTTTTGCAAGTTGTGTGTTTAAGGTGATTTGAAAGTAAATTGAAGATGGAGATGAAAAGTGATGAGAATTTGGAGCTGATAGAAGCAAATTGGTTGAAGCTTGAAGATGAATATGGTTGAATTTTTCTTGGATGGTTTTTGGAATTGAATTGCAGGTTGAAAATGGAAAACGTGCGATGGAAATTTTGCAGCAATTTAGTGGCTTTCCAAGCTTGCCTTTGGAATGAAGAAGAGGACTCTTATTTATAGTGAGAAGATGTGAGTTTTGAATATGGGAAAATGGAAGTTTGATTGCCGTTTTGTTCACTACAGTGCTGCGTTTTTGGAAATTTTCGCTGTAGCTCATTTGTAATTGTGTGTGGCTCACGTGTTCTTGCTACAACTTGTGTAACGTTACTTTTTGTGTTGGCTGTAGTTTAGTTTGCGATGCCGTTTTGACTTGAAGCTGGTTGCATCTTGGTGCGTAACGGCTTGTGTGTTCAGCTGGAAGTAGCAGGTATGGCTTGCTTTTGTAAATGGCTGGAGCTGGTTTATTGTTGCTTTGGCCGTGTAACCTTGAAAAGTGGTAGCATTGACTTGTGAAGTGAGCTCATGTAGTTTGGGTTACGCTTTATGAAGCTTGTGTAACGGTTCGACTTGGCTGAGTTTCTCATGGTTGCGTTGAAAAGGGCTTGTATTTTAGTCAATGTAGTAGCAGCTGATGATGTGAAGCCGTTCCCTGTTTTCAATTTTTGTTCATTTTTTGGTTAATAGGTTAATGGTTATTGGGCTAAACTTGTATATGGCTGAATTTGTGCAAAAATAGAAATGGGCTTGACTTAAGTTTGGTTTTCTTTGGGCCTTTTGATTTTTTTTTTGACAATTATTTTGTATCATGGACAAATGGCTAACAAAATATAATTGGAAAAATGGTTACGATTAAAAAATGAATTTGGAAATGTGGATTGATTTTGAAATGGATAGAGTAGATATAACAAATGGATTTTTATGACAATGGTTCAAAAAAAATGGCAAATTGGATTTTGTAAAAAAAAGTTATTGAATATGGATAATGAATTAGTGGGTTAAAAATGGATATTGAAAATGGGTAATGGATATTTAGAAAATTGGATATGAAGAAATAGAAATTTGGTTACGAAAATGTGGTTATGAAATAGATAATGGAAAAAAATGGATAAAATTGGATAAGAAAGATGGTTTAGGAAAAAGAGAAATGGTTCATGATATGGCTAATGGTTTATAATGAAAAATGGTTTATGAAAGGATCATGGATAACAAATCTTTATTTTTAGCTCAAAACAAATCTTGACTTTTTTTCACAATCCTCTGATAAAGTGCACACGGCTGAAGATGGCTGGTTTACACCTGAGTGAATTGCACACTCAGAGATAACAACAGAGTCGCCATCGAACTTTTTTAGTCCCGAAGGACAGGGAAAATATAGATAAAACCCAAGGGGAAGAGAAACGGGAACGGGGTCGGTTATGCAAAAGGAAGGTACTAGCACCTAACGCATCCGTCGTATTCGACGGTAACCCTTTCGCTTGCTTCTAGGCTTGGATGGGTTATCTATCTAAAGGCTTCTAGCTAAAGAAAGGAGAGAGAGAAGAAAAGGGGAAAAAGAAAGGAAGGAAAGAAAGTGCTCGCGGAGGATTAGGGCCCTCGTGCCTACGTACCCTCATAGTGCAATGAGGAAATCAGAGCGTCGTAGTTCAGAGGAACCAGGGACAAGAATAAGAATGGAAGAAGGTGGAAGTGTGCTCGCCAAGACATTGCGTCTCGTGCCTACGTATCTGACATGCAAAAGAATGCAGAATCAGAGCTTCCGTAGTTCGGGGAACTGAACGGAAAAGGAAAGGAAAGCGGTGTCAAAACCAAGAGCAAAAGAAAAATGGAAATTCCACTGAGGATTCCAAAGAAATGGTGTCAAAACCAAGAAAAGAGTGTAAAGGAAAGAAATAGTAACTATATTGAGAATAAAGTGCGAGAATGGTGTCGAAACCAAGAGAATAAAGGAATAAAAGGGAAATGGTGTCCAAACCAAAAGAATAAAGGAGTAAGAGAGAAATGGTGTCCAAACCAAGAGAATAAAGGATAAGAAAGAAATGGTGTCCAAACCAAGAGGAAAGAGGATTAATACTCTGTGGGGAAAATAAGTTTTAACAGATAAGAATTATGATCAATCAAAGAACGGGTGCAGGACCGAGCGAAGGTCGTGACCCAAAAGGACGGGTGTAGGACAAAGCAAAGGTCGTGACCCAAAGGAAGGGTGTGGGACCGAGCGAAGGTCGTGACCCAAAGGACGGGTGTGGGACCGAGCGAAGGTCGTGACCCAAAGGACGGGTGTAAGATCAAGCAATGATCGTGACCCAAAGAACGGGTGTGGGATAAAGCAAAGATCGTGACCCAAAGAACGGGTGTCGGATCAAGCAAAGATCGTGACCCAAAGAACGGGTGTGGGATCAAGCAAAGATCGTGATCCAAAGAACGAGTGTGGGATCAAGCAAAGATCGTGACCCAAAGGAGTTCGGTATATTGACTGAACAAACAGTACATGACCGAAGAAAGGGTATTTGAACCAAAAGAAGATTACTAACCCAAGGGTGCAAGTATTCGAACCAAGAGAAGGTTGCTAACTGCTGGGGATTCGGTGTTTACAGACGGACTGTGACTAATCGAAAAGAATGAGTGATTAACCAAGAGGAGGTGATTAACTCGAAAAGGGGTTTTAGTATTTTAATAGACGGATTGTGGTTAATTGGAGAAACGGGTGATTAACCAAGAGAAGGTGATTAACCCAAGAGGTTCAGTATTTTAACAGATAGATTGTGTTTAACTGAGTAGACGAGCAAAATTGGTGTTATAACTGACAGACAATGGTTAACCAATCAAATGGAGAAGAAACCAAAAGAAGGTTGCAAACTCCAGGGGACTTACGGGTTTAACAGACAGACTGTGATTAACCGCAGAAAAGAGGTTGAGATTCTTCAGGGGAATCAAAAGGCAATGATTAATTACAAGAAGAAAGGGGTAATGAAACAAATAGAGATTGCTAGCGCAAGAATAATGATCTTAACCAAGAAGGATGGTGATTGATCACGAGGAGAGATTGAGAAGAGCACAAGTGATCAAGGATCGAAAGGGAATGCAAAGAGAGAAAAGTGATCAAGGATCGAAAGAGATTGCAAAGGGATAAGAGTGATCAAGGATCGACTCGACTGGGGAATGAGAAACACTATAGCTAGAGGATAGAGGTGACTATTCTCGAGGAGAGGACAAGACGCCCTTTCCAAAGAAATTGCCAGAATGAGGGTAGAAAAACTTCATCCTCATTCCTTCTCTAGCACCCAAAATATAGTGTGGAAATTGTAACGGATAGCACAACAGCTCCAATGTTGTACAGTGCTCCAGTGTGTTGTGAAGTGAACAGCGTAACAACTTCAGTTTGTACAGCGCTCCAAAGTCGTGTATCGGCCGTTGTATGAATCTTCAACTCCGCGGGGGGAAAAGAGAGAAAAAAAGCTCTAAAGGAAGCCTAAAGAGAGGGAAAGGGAAGGATTAACTAATCGAAACATGGTTTCGATCAATTAATCAAGGGGAAAAGCCATGCCAACAATTTTCCAAAGAGAGTGAAAAATCATTAAGGCAAAAGGTGTAAATTAATGATTATACATGATTAAATTTGCTCAATATAGAAAAAATATAATGTAATCAAGAAATGAAAGTGCAAAATAGTGCCATACAAATATTAGCATGTATCACAAATCATATGTCAAGTGATCAAAGATTGTGTAAAAAATTAGCATGTTCAAACAAATATTAAGAACACACATAAATTGCAAAAATTGATAAATCAATCATTGAATTAATGTAAATATGCTTTAAACAGAGGGTAACAACATTAAAAACATCCATAAATATCAAGTATATCAATCCATGGAAGTTAGAATGAGATAGCATGGAAAACACACTTGAAAATGCAAGAAAATGGCCTTCTGGTTCAGTGTTAATCGGTTAACGGCTTGAAAATCAGTGTTTTTGGTGAAAAATGATCTGGTTAACCGATTAACCAAATGGTTAACCGATTAACACTGTGATAGTGGCAAAAATAACAGTAAAAACAGCTTTTCAAAAGTAGTTTTCAACACACAATCAATTATCCAAACTTCCACATGCTATGGTATGATTTTGTGCACGAAAATGACATCATGTAAGTGCAAATAAACACAAATTACAAGCATTAATCAAGGAGATTAAATATCAAGCAATTGCATGATAAATTATACAGAAAACGATCGAAATCACAACGTAAATGCGCGGAAATGATCGAAACAATGAGTAAAATGAGATCCACCAACCTATAAGGCGGAGATGTGCCTTGGTAATTGTTGCAAAGGATTCTTGATGCAGAAAATCAAATAAAACCAGAGGAATCTACAATCGTAGCCGAATCGTACCGAAACCGAGCAAATTGCGATGGAACTCCGGAATGCGAATTCGAACCGTTGAATGTTGAAGCAAACACTTGAGATGAGTCCAAAAGTTAATAGAACTCCAGAAACTCAAGTATAATAGCAAGATGATGAAGATAATCAAAGAAAACCAGAAGAATCTTCAATTTTGGCCGAAACGTATTAAAACCAAGCAAACTTCGATGGAAACTCCGAAATGCGAATTATCACCGAAGAAGCTTGAGGTGATTACTTGAGATGAATCCAAAAGGTACTGAAGCTCCATAAAATCCAGTAGCATGGAATAATGGTGAAGGTTAAGCTCAAGAAATAATCACTTTCAATGTGAAAAGTGATTATTCTTCAAGAATTAAGAGCTTTAATGAGGTTTGGCGAAGAAGATGAAGAGGAATGTGTAGAAGTTGCATAAAAATGTAGAGGAGAATGAGAGAATTGAGAGTGAAGAAAGTGTGAATTTGTGTGAATGATTGTGGAGGAGTTGCAAAATGGTAAAGCTTGGCTTATATAGAGTTTAGGTATGGAGTGTGAGAGGTTTGGAGCTAGCTTTGGACTTAGCTTTGGGAGGCTTGGAGTTAGGGTTGGAGTTAGTTACACTTGACTCACTGAGTCAAGGCGGTTAACTCGGTTAGTTAGGTTCAACTCGGTAACAATCCCAAGTTGAGCTTCATCATCCAAAGGTTGATATGCTTGGAAAACAAGGAACATGGTGCACTTAATTTAAAGTGAAGCATAGCATAAATGTAAGGGAACTATATTTATTGGTCTTGAACTGTCTAGAATGTTCCACACAATGCTAGAATAGAATAGACCAAAAGAGTGTGGAGAGAGTTGCTGAAATATGATGGAAGTGCTGAATTTTTGCTGAAATAGCAGGTGTTAATCGATTAACCAAATAAGGTTAACCGATTAACAGCTGTTAAAAAGCTGTTATTGGCGTTGTAAAAGGGTGTTAACCGATTAACCAAAATGGTTAACCGATTAACCAGTCAAAAACTTGCCCAATTTTGCTTTGGAAAGGTGCTATGCCCATGGTTCTGATTTCCAACCTCTTGCATTGATAAATAGGCATAAAATCCCTTGTTTTGTGCTTGTGTTGATGATGTGATAATCTTGAGAGGATGCGATTAATCGGGCTTGGAAAACCTGCAGATCCTGCAACAAGAAACACATAGAGAAAAATGCGAATGCGTATGTCGACTATACTAATGCACATGCTTATGCAAAAAAACAAAAATAGGAGGTCAAATTTCGGGTTACGACAGCTTCCCTTATTTAATCCACTTGGACCTGAATGTCAGAATTGCGCTAGCTTTTCGAGGATTCGAGGTAGAAGGGGATTAAATAAAAGAGTAGCCCGAAAATTAACCGACGGCGGCAAAAGGAAAAGGTGCAAATGCAGAATTGATAAGTGCAAAGTTTGGCTGAAAATCTGTTGGGAGATAAGTCATGCAAAGGGAAGCATGCTATGATGCATAGGCTATGTGATGTGTGATCATGATGCTTAATATCATGCAATGCAAGGATGCAAGCTCGGATGCAGTGTGGTAAGTTTGTATGTTCGGGGAGGACGTGAGAGTGCTTTGGACGGACCAAAGAATTGAAAGTGTCTTGAGAAAGTTTACCAAGTGAGGACAGGATTCTAGAAAAGATGGCCAGACGAGGATTGGACTTGAAGAGACAAGTTAGACGAGAACTAACTACTAGAGGAGAACTGGCTTTTAATTGGGACACATGTTTGAACTAGTATGGCGTAATGCTCCATGCTGATGATTATGTTATGCGTTTGAGAATGCAATGATATGCGACGACGATTACCAGATGCAGAATGTCAGTAATCAGGTTTTGAAGATACGTTAAATATGATCGGGCTTAAGTTAAGGCTTCATGTTATGCTAGATGAATAAATAAGCATGAGTGAAGCGACGTGATCAAAGCATGAGAAAGATCTATGCAATGGTTCAAGTGTTTTGTTGTGGTAGACGGAGAAGAGTTGAGGTTAGGGTGTAAGCCATAAAGGCATAATTCCCCGACACCTACTTCAGGATCAGCAGTTGTTGATGCACCGTTGCTCTTGTCTCAAAGCAGGGAAAGAACTTGTACCCTTGGTAGTATGTCTCTGCCACAGTTTGTTGGTGGATTGCCCCAGTGTATTGGGATAGTATGCCCCCGATTACTCTTCTCTTGGAGAGGCCGACTTCTTATGCTCTTCAGGTGGCCTGCCCCAATGTGAGCTCTGAAGTGATTTTTCCCCTGGCTGATCGATCTTTGGAGGAATGCCCCTAACCAAATGAACATGGGGAGATTTATCGAATCTCGTCGTGATTGACTCGAATTGACTATATCTCAAAGTGGCTAGGCCCAATGGAGTTTTCCAGGCGTTTTTCCCCTTGAGGTGTCCAAAATTTCCATTGTGGAAACCCTTCTGATGTTAAGTGCTTGTTCACAAGTAAAAAGTGTTTGTTTTGAAAATGATAATGTTAATGCCATGGACATGTCAGTTTTGAAATCCAAGTATGTTCACTAAGATTATGACATATAGTGAATGAATCACTCTTTAAAATGTCATGTCAGTATTAACACAAATGATAAGCAAATCTCTGGGAGTTAGCTTTGATACGATTTTACTGTCGTATGCTTTCGAAATAAACCCTGCTTCAATTAGGTCTTTTCAGGGTTGTAACGTGGCCTGGTTCATGGTTTAAGAAAGAAAGAATATAAGGCTCAAAATTATTTTAACCCACCCATTCTCCTTGATGTTCTCCAGTCATACGTTCAACTATTTTGACACAAGCGTTCACCTTTCAAAAAAGGGTATTGAATGATAGATGCGACGGTAGAGGAACCGGCGATGGTTTTGGAGCGGAAGTCACTCACCTTTTGTTTTTGTCACATGTGATCACACGAACTTGTTCTTATTGAGGATTTTTCTCTTTTGTTTCTCTATTTTGTTCTTTTTGTTTTTCCTGATTTTTGCATAGACTAATCATCTTGCAGTCTACCGGGATGCCCTAATTTTTGCCTAAGTCATTTGTTTGTGACTTAGCGGGCTTTTGCTTTTTTATTTTTGTTTTTTTTTCATTGCTTTTGTGATTTTGATTTGATTTTTTTTTTCGAACAAAATCGTGTGGCATGCATGTGTTTGATTTGTAAAGGTGATTTGTGACTGCCTCGCTCCTTTGGTCGGTGAGGGATAACCGTTGTGGATTTGTGATTTTCCGACCTCTTGTGAGGGATAGGATGTGGTTGATTCCCAGATGGGGTAATCCTCTTTTGAAATTTGAACGCATGGTCAAACTAACTAAAAACTACCCTGCCCCTAGTTAAGATTGAGGGTTTTTGTGCACAGAAAGAAACTCCTACTTCAAGGCCTAAAGGGGTTGACTAGGGATTATCTTCCTTATAACTCCTGTGTTTGGGAATTTGAAAAAATGCCTTACATCCTCAGCAAGGTTTTATTAAAAGTATACAGACAATGATCTCGTCTTTTTGATTTCATCATTCTCTTTTGATTTTGCTTGATCAAATGTGTGATACTGATAAAAAGTATGAGTGAACACGAATGGATTTATTCAAAACATGCATATTTATTTCATTGTTATTATCATTCAAAAACACACAAGTTTTACAAGTGAACAATGCTTGACAAACAAAAAGATTACAAAATGGAAAAGATGTAGTGACATGATGATTACCGATGTTGAGGAAGTGCTCACAGGCTTATTCAAGGGATTCTTTTGCGATCTGGCCCTTACACGGACACAGGATTCCCGTTCATCCACAGTTTCTCACCTTGAACGATTAAGTACTTCTCTTCAATCAACTGTTGGGCCTTGGCTTTGAAAGCATTGTAATCCTCAGTTGAATGTCCAGCCGTCCCAGCATAATATTTGCACCGCACATTGGGATCATACCCAGGTGGGAATGGTTTTGGTGGAGGCTTCAGAGCTTTGGGAACCACCAGCGAGTTCTGAACCAGATGTGGGAGAAGTTAACTGTATGTCACAGAAATCGGATCTAGAGGAGCATTCCTTCGTCCTAGATTATTTCGAGGCTTGTACTTGTTCTGGCTCTCTCGGCCTTGGGCTTGCTGATTATGAGCCTGAGGAGGTTGTTGATACGGTGGTTGTTGGTATTGGGTAGCAGCAAAATATGGGAATGAATAGTGCAGTGTAAGAGTCTGAGGTGCTTGAGGATGAACCTGACGAGTAGCATATGGTGGGAACACTTGAACAGGGTGCATCTATCCAGGATTGACTGTATGATTAACCGTCTGACCAAAATGGACCCCATACGGAGTGTAGGGTACCCCAGGATAAGTAACTGAAGGTGCAACAGTAGAGGGTGCCCCAAGATAGGCAAAAGGCATTCCAGAGGTAGCAGACTGAAGACCTTGGTATGGGTATTGCCCAACAGGTTGAACAGCTGGAGGAATCTGCACATGAATAGGAGGACCTCTATTCTCAGCTTCAGCAGATGTTTCAGCAATCACAGGTGCAGACTTCTGGCAAGGCTTCTCTATAAAGTAAAGCAAATTTTGATCGAGGAGCTCTTGGACTTTGTCCTTAAAGATGACACAGGCTTCTGTGGAATGCCCTACATATCCAGCATGGTATCCACATGTGGCATTAGGATCATACTTATGATGATAAGGAAACTTGGCTGGCTTGATTTCTTTAGGAACAATTGCCCCAGCATGAATCAGAGCAGGTAGTAGATGCGTGTAAGTCATGGGAATTAGATCATGACGAGGACGTCTCCTCCCTTGATTGTTGTTCCCTTTGCTAAATTGCTTACGCTTCTGTTTCTGATTTCCTTTAGTGGTCTTCTGATTAGACAAGGGGTGAACCGACAGGTTGCTTGCATCCACATTCATGGTCTTATCCACCTTTGGTCCATTCTGGGCTTGCTCATCCTTCACAACCTGATCCGAGGGGTTCATTGTCATACTGTCCAGAAGTAGTTCTACAACCATGTCAACCTTGCCTTCCTTGTGCATTGTGCTCTCATACCCAACCTGTTCCATGATCCTTTGGTTTTCGGCATCGGAGAATCGTTGTCTTTGGGCTGATGAAGGGAAGAAAGTGAGCTTTCTCTGGTTTGAAGGTATGCAATGCAAAGGTATGTATGCATATGTTGTTTATGCAGGCGGAATGCAAATGAGACGCGCAACACCCAATGATGCAAAAGTACCACAAACACATGGTGATGCAATAACTCAAGTTCAAAAGTTCGGCCTACATGATGATGCCATAATATTATGCAATAACATTAAGCAATAATGTAAGTTAGGGATGCAACATCTTCTGGATAATCTGCCCATGTAGCTCTGTGAAGGTGCGAAGATCTGATGTAATGAGAGAAAAAGGTTGGAAGAGTTTTTGTTTCCTGCAGAAAAACCCAATATCCCCCTCACAAGTATGATATAGAAAGCGGGATTCTCAGTTTTGGATTCTCGATTTGAGAAGCAATAGTACATTCATCCCTCGGGGTACAATACTATCGCCAAACAAAGAGGTCCTCCACTGATTCCCCCAAAAAGGTCACCCTATGGCAAGTTCCCAGCTTTGGGTCCTCGGATCAAGAAGCGTAATGGGTTTGCCATTTCTGGTCTGCCATTATCGTTCCTTGGGAGGAGTGCCGCAACTGAGTCCTCGAGAATGGTCGCCAGAGTCGACAACTCTCTAGATCAACACCCTGAAATGCGCAAGACACGCACGTTAGAGCATCTCCCAAGAAAACCTCGTCTGGATGTGAATTTCGTGAACACCAAACGCACCAAGATGGCACGTAGGTCCCACTACTTTCCACACTAATCCTAGGTGTATACTCAAGCCTGTGTATTGGGCTTATCTCTCAAGTAGCAACCCAACTGACAATAGCAAAGAAAATAGCAGATGTCCAGAATATACAGCATATGAATATTTAAAGTAGTAAAGAAATGCAATAAGTAAACACAAGGCGAAATAAAGCGTAAAGATAAAGCTAGTAAAGCGCAGAAGATAAACACCCAAACCAGTAAGAAAGCAAACAAAACTAAGCGAGACCCTCAAGGGATGGACCAGCAAGAGGTTAATCTGTCCCCGGCAGAGTCGCCAGCTGAAGATGGCTGGTTTACACCTGATTAAATCGCACACTCAGAGATAACAACAGAGTCGCCACCGAACTTTATTTAGTCCCGAAGGACAGGGAAAATATCGATAAAACCCAAGGGGGAGAGAAACGGGAATGGGGGTCGGTTATGCGAAAGGAAGGTACTAGCACCTAACACATCCGTCGTACTCGACGGGAACCATTTCGCTTGCTTCTAGGCTTGGATGGGTTATCTATCTAAAGGCTTTCAGCTAAAGAAAGGAGAGAGAGAAGAAAAGGGGAAAAAGAAAGGAAGGAAAGAAAGTGCTCGCGGAGGATTAGGGCCCTCATGCCTATGTACCCTCATAGTGCAATGAGGAAATCAGAGCGTCGTAGTTCAGAGGAACCAGGGACAAGAATAAGAATGGAAGAAGGTGGAAGTGTGCTTGCCAAGACATTGCGCCTCGTGCCTACGTATCTGACATTCAAAAGAATGCAGAATCAGAGCTTCCGTAGTTCGGGGAACTGAACGGAAAATGAAAGGAAAGCGGTGTCAAAACCAAGAGCAAAAGAAAAAAGGAAATTCCACTGAGGATTCCAAAGAAATGGTGTCAAAACCAAGAAAAGAGTGTAAAGGAAAGAAATAGTAACTATATTGAGAATAAAGTGCGAGAATGGTGTCGAAACCAAGAGAATAAAGGAATAAAAGGGAAATGGTGTCCAAACCAAGAGAATAAAGGAGTAAGAGAGAAATGGTGTCCAAACCAATAGAATAAAGGATAAGAGGGAAATGGTGTCCAAACCAAGAGGAAAGAAGATTAATACTCTGTGGGGAAAAGAAGTTTTAACAGATAAGAATTATGATCATTCAAAGAACGGGTGTAGGACCGAGCGAAGGTCGTGATCCGAAAGGACGGGTGTAGGACCGAGCAAAGGTCGTGATCCAAAGGACGAGTGTGGGAACGAGCGAAAGTCGTGACCCAAAGGACGGGTGTGGGACCGAGCGAAGGTCGTGACCCAAAGGACGGGTGTGGGACCAAGCGAAGGTCGTGACCAAAAGGACGGGTGTGGGACTGAGCGAAGGTCGTGACCCAAAGGACGAGTGTAGGATCAAGCAAAGATTGTGACCCAAAGAATGGGTGTGGGATCAAGCAAAGATCCTGACCCAAAGAACGGGTGTGGGATTAAGCAAAGATTGTGACCCAAAGAACGGGTGTGGGATCAACCAAAGATCGTGACCCAAAGAACGGGTGTGGGATCCAGCAAAGATCATGACCCAAAGAACGGGTGTGGGATCAAGCAAAGATCGTGACCCAAAGGAGTTCGGTATATTGACTGAACAAACAGTACATGACCGAAGAAAGGGTATTTGAACCAAAAGAAGGTTACTAACCCAAGGGTGCAAGTATTTGAACCAAGAGAAGGTTGCTAACTGCTGGGGATTCGGTGTTTACAGACGGACTGTGACTAATCGAAAAGAATGAGTGATTAACCAAGAGGAGGTGATTAACTCGAAAAGGGGTTTTAGTATTTTAATAGACGGATTGTGGTTAATTGGAGAAACGGGTGATTAACCAAGAGAAGGTGATTAACCCAAGAGGTTCAGTATTTTAACAGATAGATTGTGTTTAACTGAGTAGACGAGCAAAATTGGTGTTATAACTGACAGACAATGGTTAACCAATCAAATGGAGAAGAAACCAAAAAAAGGTTGCAAACTCCAGGGGACTTACGGGTTTAACAGACAGACTGTGATTAACCGCAGAAAAGAGGTTGAGATTCTTCAGGGGAATCAAAAGGCAATGATTAATTACAAGAAGAAAGGGGTAATGAAACAAATAGAGATTGCTAGCGCAAGAATAATGATCTTAACCAAGAAGGATGGTGATTGATCACGAGGAGAGATTGAGAAGAGCACAAGTGATCAAGGATCGAAAGGGAATGCAAAGAGAGAAAAGTGATCAAGGATCGAAAGAGATTGCAAAGGGATAAGAGTGATCAAGGATCGACTCGACTGGGGAATGAGAAACACTATAGCTAGAGGATAGAGGTGACTATTCTCGAGGAGAGGACAAGACGCCCTTTCCAAAGAAATTGCCAGAATGAGGGTAGAAAAACTTCATCCTCATTCCTTCTCTAGCACCCAAAATATAGTGTGGAAATTGTAACGGATAGCACAACAGCTCCAATGTTGTACAGTGCTCCAGTGTGTTGTGAAGTGAACAGCGTAACAACTTCAGTTTGTACAGCGCTCCAAAGTCGTGTATCGGCCGTTGTATGAATCTTCAACTCCGCGGGGGGAAAAGAGGGAAAAAAAGCTCTAAAGGAAGCCTAAAGAGACGGAAAGGGAAGGATAAACTAATCGAAACACGGTTTCGATCAATTAATCAAGGGGAAAAGCCATGCCAACAATTTTTCAAAGAGAGTGAAAAATCATTAAGGCAAAAGGTGTAAATTAATGATTATACATGATTAAATTTGCTCAATATAGAACAAATATAATGTAATCAAGAAATGAAAGTGCTAAACAGTGCCATACAAATATTAACATGTATCACAAATCATATGTCAAGTGATCAAAGATTGTGCAAAAAATTAGCATGTTCAAACAAATATCAAGAACACACATAAATTGCAAAAATTGATAAATCAATGATTGAATTAATGTAAATATGCTTTAAACAGAGGGTAACAGCATTAAAAACATCCATAAATATCAAGCATATCAATCCATGGAAGTTAGAATGAGATAGCATGGCAAACACACTTGAAAATGCAAGAAAATGACCTTTTGGTTCAGTGTTAATCGGTTAACCATACGGTTAATCGGTTAACGGCTTGAAAATCAGTGTTTTTGGTGAAAAATGAACCGGTTAACCGATTAACACTGTGACAGTGGCAAAAATAACAGTAAAAACAGCTTTTCAAAAGTAGTTTTCAACACACAATCACTTATCCAAACTTCCACATGCTATGGTATGATTTTGTGCACGAAAATTACATCATGTAAGTGCAAATAAACACAAATTACATGCATTAATCATGGAGATTAAAGATCAAGCAATTGCATGATAAATTAAACCGAAAATGATGAGTAAAATGAGATCCACCAACCTACAATGAGTAAAATGAGATCCACCAACCTACAAGGCGGAGATGTGCCTTGGTAATTGTTCCAAAGGATTCTTGATGTAGAAAATCAAAGAAAGCCAGAGGAATCTACAATCTTAGCCGAATCGTACTGAAACCGAGCAAATTGCGATGGAACTCCGGAATGCGAATTCGAACCGTTGAATGTTGAAGCAAACACTTGAGATGAATCCAAAAGTTAATAGAACTCCAGAAACTCAAGTATAATAGCAAGATGATGAAGATAATCAAAGAAAACCAGAAGAATCTTCAATTATGGCCGAAACGTATCGAAACCGAGCAAACTTCGATGGAAACTCCGAAATGCGAATTATCACCGAAGAAGCTTGAGGTGATTACTTGAGATGAATCCAACAGCTACTGAAGCTCCACAAAATCCAGTAGCATGGAATAATGGTGAAGGTTAAGCTCAAGAAATAATCACTTTCAATGTGAAAAGTGATTATTCTTCAAGAATTAAGAGCTTTAATGAGGTTTGGTGAAGAAGATGAAGAGGAATGTGTAGAAGTTACAGAAAAATGCAGAGGAGAATGAGAGAATTGAGAGTGAAGAAAGTGTGAATTTGTGTGAATGATTGTGGAGGAGTTGCAAAATGGTGAAGCTTGGCTTATATAGAGTTTAGGTATGGAGTGTGAGAGGTTAGGAGCTAGCTTTGGACTTAGCTTTGGGAGGCTTGGAGTTAGGGTTGGAGTTAGTTACACTTGACTCACTGAGTCAAGGCGGTTAACTCGGTTAGTTGGGATCAACTCGGTAACAATCCCAAGGTGAGCTTCATAATCCAAAGGTTGATATGCTTGGAAAACAAGGAACATGGTGCACTTAATTTAAAGTGAAGCATAGCATAAATGTAAGGGAAATGTATTGAATGGTCTTGAACTGTCTAGAATGTTCCACACAATGCTAGAATAGAATAGACTAAAAGAGTGTGGAGAGAGTTGCTGAAATATGATGGAAGTGCTGAATTTTTGCTGAAATAGCAGGTGTTAATCGATTAACCAAATATGGTTAACCGATTAACAACTGTTAAAAAGCTATTATTGGCGTTGTAAAAGGGTGTTAACCGATTAACCAAAATGGTTAACCGATTAACCAGTCAAAAACTTTCCCAATTTTTCTTTGGAAAGGTGTTATGCCCATGGTTCCGATTTCCAACCTCATGCATTGATATATAGGCATAAAAATTCTTGTTTTGTGCTTGTGTTGATGATGTGATAATCTTGAGAGGATGCGATTAACTGGGCTTGGAAAACCTGCAGATCCTGCAACAAGAAACACATAGTGAAAAATGAGAATGCGTATGTCGACTATACTGATGCACATGCTTATGCAAAAAAACAAAAAAAAGGAGGTCAAATTTCGGGTTACGACAACAGCCAATGAAACCGATCCTGAATCACTGAATAACTTGCAACTTAAGTCACGACCAAATGAACTATCTAAAGCTCTCCATAGCATAACTATCATTGAACAATCTTGCCACTCACATGAACCACTGCTTGATAAACTGAAGGGTCTCAACATAAGACATCTTGACTTTGAATGGTCACTGCTCGAGATATAGCCCACTGAAACAAATAACTTGCACTTAAAGCAAACTCTTGATGGTTTGACCAAGATTAGGTCAAACATCCATCTGAACTGAATCATGAACAAACAACCACATTTGACTTGAAGTTAGGCCCTTGCTTTGACAAACCTGCACAACACACAGAGAGAGAAACTGCAACAAATTTTTGGGTATTTTGGTTAGAGGTTAGAAAATGAGAAATACACAGATGCTCAGGAGAAACAAAGATTGTGATCTTGTTTGTAATATGAGATGCAAAATGAAATGTGTGAAATCTTAGGGGTAAAAATTAGGGTTCAATAGCTGCCCCTATTTAAGTTTCTTCTATCAGGAGATATGAAGGTTGAAAACTTCGTCTCGACAAGATTGAAGATACTTAAATACAGAAATCCAAATTTTTAGCCATAAGATGTCACAAGATGATATGAATGCAAAGGATGAAACAATCTGCAGGGAAACTTGAAACAAGGGAGTTACGGTAAATTGAAAGAGACGACACGAAAAGACACGTCGGGGGATACAAGCTATTTCTAGATATCTGTCAAAGTGATAAGAAATATCCATCAATAGTTGGAAAAAGAGGGACAAGACCCTGGGAAGACGAGTAGTACCATCCAAGAATAGCATTGGATGTAAACTACAAACGAGACAAAAGGTATGCCAAAAGACGTCCAAGAATGGCATTGGACAACAAGAAGGAAGTTTCTGGAAAAAACAACAGCGTCATCCAAGAATAGCATTAGATGAAAGTGAAAAACATTCTATTGGGGATAAGATATCCAAGAATGGCATTGGATAAAGGGAACTACAACATTCAAGAATGGCATTGAATGGGGCAACAACAAACATTAGAGTCATTCAAGAATAACATTGGATAGACACAAACTTCCATTTGAAAACTTCACTGGGGACATCCAAGAATGGCATTGGATGGCAAGGTTTAAACATTAGAGATATCCAAGAATAGAATTGGACTTGGTTGGGGAAAAGGTGTCCAAGAATGGCATTGGACAGAAGAATCTCAACATCCAAGAATGCCATTGAATGTAGTGAGAAAAGTTCTGGAAAATACATCAGAAGTATCCAAGAATGGCATTGGATAAAAAAAGGGTTCACAATATCCAAGACTGGCATTGAATAAAGTGAGCAGGGGCTTTCAGGAATGGCACTGAAAGGTAAAGGTAAATCACTACATTCAAGAATGGCATTGAATAATAGTGAGAAAGAAGTTTCAGGAATGGCACTGAAAGTAAAGATAAATCACTATGTTCAGGAATGACACTGAATGATAGTGAGAAAGACATCCAGGAATGACACTGAATGCAAAGGAGAAAAATCATTCAGGAATGGTACTGAATGAACAGATAATACTTTCAGGAATGGCACTGAAAGATATCCAAGAGAAAAAATAATGGGGATTATAGAAGAGAGGCAAAACTTCCAGGAATAGCACTGGGAGAAACAAGAGGAATAAGATATCCAGGAATGGCACTAGAGATCAAAAGAGACAGACATCCAGGAATGGCACTAGAGTGAGAGGAAAACAAAGATCCAGGAATAACACTGGAATGAAAGAAACAAACATCTAACAACAACAATAGATACACAGAGAAACGATAATATCCAGGAATGGCACTGGATGAAAAGACAGGTAACCAACAACATTCAGGAATGGCACTGAATGAAAAGGTAGGTAAAAGTTTTAGTAGGCGCCAAGTAAGTTGGACTTTGATCACAAGGTAAGATGTTGACAGCAACAAGACCTCGAGAAATGCATATGAGCGCGAAGCACACTTCGAGCTATGAAAATCTTTCTATGTATGATAGATGAATGATTTATGTATGCAATGCATATGATAGAGACAACCGAGATAGACTCTTTTGTGAGGGAAGAATGGAACTCTGATTCCTCAACACAGGGAACACTGCCCACTCTACTTGGAGAGAAAATGTTGAACACATCTCTGTCACACTTGTGAACTGTATCAGGCTGATGGTCTTTTGAAGAAAGACATCTTGAGGGTTCTTGAAGAAGACTACCCCAGATTGATTGACTGATGAGGATAAACTGATCATAGCTTCAGTTTGACAGTTGCAGGGGAAGAATGAACTGATCATGGCTTTAATTCTTGAAATGAATGTTGAGGATAAACTGATCATGGCTTCAGCTATTGGGGATGGACTGATCATGGCTTCAGTCATTGGAATAACTGTTGAGAAGGCTAAACTCAGTATGGGTCTTGAAAGAGATCTCTTGGTTAACCAATTCTGAGAATAACTTGCACTGAGCAATAAATCTTGAACTGATTCACAACAGGATCTGGAAGTAATGTGCCCCTGATAGGATCACTGACCAAGTTTCTCAACTGTTTGAAAATTCTTGATGAGGAAAATTTGACTGCATATAAGATTATTCAAACAAACATGGTAATTTTAATGCAAAGCTCATGCAATTTTGAAATCAAAAATCATTTTTGGAATGATATTATTGATGTAAAACAAAATGAATCACTTGTCAAAACACGATGGTTTAGACATACAAAGTGAAAGAGAAAGCAAAGGTATGACAATAAAGCAAATGATTGGCAACAACTTAGGAGTCAATTTACGCAACCTTGTTGTAGTATGCTTTCAAAAGAAACATGGCTTCAATTATGTCTTTTGAAGGTTGTAACGTGGTCTGGTTCACGGTTTTTTTGAAACAAAGGATATAGGCTCAAAGTTTATTTGTACCCAACCCATTCTTCATGATGATCTTCAGTCTTTCGATTTGAAAGACATCTTTCACACTTCTTTGATGTGTGAAGGAAAGCTTATGATTGCAATGATTCTCTTGTGTTTAAATGCAAAGTCAAATTAACTGAGAACTACCCATCCCTAGGTTAAGATTGCGGGTTTTTTCGTACAGAAAGAAAATCCAACTTCTAGGCTCGAAGGGGTTGACAAAGGATTAACTTCCTTATTTCTCCAGTGTTTGGGAGTTGAAACAATGCCTGTACATCATCAGCCAAGTTTTAATTGAAAGCATACAGTTCAACAATTTTAGGTATTTCGTTTTCATCATCCTCCCTCCAATCTTTGCATAAACAAAAGCTTGATAAAGAAAGTGAACGGGAGATATATTTTTGTTTTGTGAAAAAGAAAGCATAAAGATGCACACAGTGGATATAAATGAATTGAATCAAACATTCCAATGCTCATTTCATTGAAATTACCATGAAAGTTGTAGCGAGTGATTTTTGGATGTGGTTGCGAAGCACGATCGCTCTGGTACTACAGTTCGATTCATTTTTTATCCTATTAAAGCTGATGAAGGAAGGGAAATAGATGTCTCCAACTAACCCTGCTTGCATACTGAGATTAAACAGAGGTCTGTTAGGTTACAGATGCTACAAAGATTCAGGGTTTCTCCTAGTTTATTTTGTTGACGAGGGGTGCTTTAGGCTATTGTTTGAGATGTTAGGACGCAAATATATGAAAGTATGGGATTTTGGGTTTTTGTTTAGTGTGCTCGCTAAGATTTTTCTTTCAATCTTATGCCTACGTATTCCCGTTTACCGAAACAGGGAAATCAGAGCGTTCGTAGTTCCTCCTATTCTATGGGAGGAAATGGGTGTTTTGGTGTCTTGTTCAAAGCCCAAGACGTGAAGCGAAAGGTGGTTTGTATCTTGTTCAAAGCCCAAGATGTGAAGCTGAAGGTAGTTTGTATCTTGTTCAAAGCCCAAGATGTGAAGCTAAAAGTGTTGACCTTAAAGAGAATTTGTCATCTCTAAAGAGGGGTTTGTCTGTTACGACTGTTTATAAAGGAGAATTACTTTAACCGGGATTTGTGAATCCGGCAATGCCATAATTTCCTTTATAGGGGATTTTAACCTGAAGGAGAAGACTTTAACTCAGTGTAGAGTAATGCCATCTTTCCTTAGGAATTTCTCATACTAAAAGAGGGACATTGGCATGGATGTAGATGACCCAGAGGCTTGCCGCTTACAGCAGTTAGATGGAGGGGAAGGAGTTGTTGATGTTTGTGTACTGTGAACGAGGCACAGCTTTGATGCTAAAAGGTTGATTGGATCAACCAGTGGTTTTCTTATACAAAGCCTAAGAGGAGGCTAATATGTGTCTCGTACAAAGCCCGGGAGAGAGGCTAAAAGGTTTTGACTCGACGATGGAATCTTTTGGTATCTCGTATAAAGCCCGAGATGGAGGCTATTTGACTCAACAAGAGAGTTTTTTGTATCTCGTACGAAGCCCGAGATGGAGGCGAAAGGTTTGTTTGGCTCAATAAGAACCTTTTTGTATATTGTATAAAGCCCGAGATGGAGGTGGAAGAGGTGATTGACTCAACGAGGGAGTCTCTTATGTGTCTCGTACAAAGCCCGAGAGATAGGCTAAACGTTGTTTAACTCTGCTGGGGTGAATCATTGTACAAAGCCCAAGAGAGAGGCTAACTTCACTTGAGAAGGATCATTATACAAAGCCTAAGAGGAGGCTATGGTTACCATTTCAGTTGAGTGACAGGTCCAGTATGCTGATTTAAAGAGGAAATCAGTTCTTATATGAGCAACACTGTACTCAAGGATTTGATTCGAGGATCCGGGTTATTCCTGTTCTTTAAGGAAGTGGGAAATCCGAAGGGTATTGAGACTGTCCGAGTCTACGGGTTTTCTTCATATTCATGAAGGGGTCACTTGACAATGTCTTTGAGACTCAAGGAGATTAGACTGTCCAAGTCTAGAATGTCATCTTTTGCACTGTGCTGTGAGAAACAGTAGTAGACTCTATGAAAGGACTGTTCTATAAAGATGACTAAGTTCTGTTCCTATACCTCTAGGAGGTCGTCGGGACAATTTGTACGAAGCCCAAGAGGAGGCTGGAAGCTTTTAAGAAGCCGATCGGTCCTTGTACGAAGCCCAAGAGGAGGCTACCATTCTCGGAGGAAGAGATCTTTATACAAAGCCTAAGAGGAGGCGGTGAATACTTCTAAGAAGCCGGCGGGTCCTTGTACTAAGCCCAAGAGGAGGCGGAGTTGCTTTTAAGAAGCCTGTGGGTCCTTGTACGATGCCCAAAAGGAGGCCGATGCTTTTAAGAAGCCCGTGAGTCCCCAAACCCCGAGAAATTCAAGGCAAGCTATTCACAAGGAATAGATCAAGTCAGGAAAGTTCGAGAATTTGGAAGAAACTCAAAGATGCCATTCACAGAGAATACATTCATCTCTGGGAATAGAGTTTCTTGACAATTCCTAATGAGGACAGCCGAAGAGAAGACTGTATCTGGGGATTCTATTGGGGATCTAGTTGTCTATTTCTAGGAAACGAAACGGCGTCACCTAGTTCTAGACGTAGTTGTCGGGGAAACTCTAAATATCTATACTATTATTACACAGTTGATATGAGTTTATGAAAGAAGACTTACAGTGAAACAGCCCCACAATACAGTTATATGTATATGAAAGCGGTAAATGAAAGCAATAACCACTTACTCGGTTGTAGAGCTTCCATGCTGTTTGGTTAGTTGTTCAACAAAGAAAGATGGAAAGCAACAGTATATTCAAAATCAAAGGAGAAAGTGCTTTGAAAAAGAAAGATTTTGGGCTTACAGCTCAAGGAGAGGCCCAGGGTTTTATCAGTGAGCGCACTGTTTGAATTTGTACAGAGGGACTTATACAAGTGACCGAGGCCCAAAAATTGTTTTCTGTACAAAGGGATTGGGTCTTACACTCGATTAGAGGCCCAAAAAGTTTTAAAGAAAAAGAGTGGGGCTTATAACACGAGGGTAGGCCCAGTTTGTTTTTTCCGTTTGAAATGGCGATCGCGCCGAGATTTTCTTTTAATGCAAAGGGACTTATACAATAAGTGAGGCCCAAAGTGATTTTTGGTTAAAAGGGGGTTGGGTCTTACACTCTATTAGAGGCCCAAAAGTTTTGAATGGGTCTTATAGCTCAAGGAGAGGCCCAAAAGGTTATTTTTCAAAAGGGCGACGATCGCGCCGTTTGTTTTTGACGGTATCGGGACTTCTACAATGCACTGAGGCCCAAAAATGATTTGGTCAAAAAAAGGATTGGGTCTTACACTCTATTAGAGGTCCAAAAGTTTTGAATGGGTCTTATAGCTCAAGGAGAGGCCTAGATGATTTTTTTTCGACGGACGATGATCGCGTCGAACTTTTTGAAATACAACGGGACTTATACCATAAGTGAGGCCCAAAATAGGCTGTATTTACAAAGGGTTGGGTCTTACACTCTATTAGAGGCCCAAAGTGTTTTGAAAATGATTTATGAGGGTTGAATTAATCCAAAAACCCTAATTTGTTTTCAAAAATGTGTTTTAATTGAATAAAAATTAAATTAAAATGATCAAAATTGTTTAAAATAGGAAAAACATATTGTGATCTTGGATTAATGTTTCAAAAATTAAGTATTGACCTACAAAATAATTAGAAAGCATTAAAAGTTGCAAAATCAAGGTGGAAAAAATATTTTAAATGTCAAAAACAATTAAAACATTAATTCTTTGCAAAAATATCAATTATATAAAATAAATAATATTTTTGGGATTTTTTGGGAAAATAAAATATTTTAACATTTTTGTGAATTATTAAAAAAAGAATCAACTCAAAATCATTAAAACTCAGAGAGAAATTAATTTTTGAATCAATTAAATAAAATCACAAAATTCAAATATTTGAATTTATGAAAATGGCGCCAAGAACATCCAAGAACACGCGCGTGTTCTGGGCTTGCCCAGATTTGCATTTTCTCTCCAATCTCACTGAATACTTGATTATATCATGCAATCCACATACCAATCAAATCGTTTCAACCTCACGATCATGTCTATGGTATTTAATTTCATTTAAATTAAACATATAACAAGAAATCACGAAAAATCCTTAAGAACCCTAATTTCTGCATGAAGGCTAGGATTTTTGATACACGATTCAAATAATGCAATTAATTGAGGGGAAACATTCCATGCATGATTATGAACATTTGGCAAAAGTATTGTGCGAGGAAATATGCATAGATTGAGAGATGACCAAGTTGAAGCTTACCTCTAGGTCGTGACAGCAAGAGCAAATTGATTTTTGAGTAGGAGGTGTTACAGATGAATTGTAATGATCTGAACAGCTTCCCTACACCCTATGGAGTGTGTTTGAATGCTTGGACTTGACTGAGAATGGCTGGATCACTTCATGGCATCTCAACTGCACTTTGGTTAAAACCTTGAGCAATTGACTGGTGATTCTGAGAAATCAGTGTTCCAGTTGTTGTTTAAGTGTTTGATCAGCTCACATATGATGTATATGAGGTGTGTGTGTGATTGGTTTGAGTGGAATTGCTCTCTAATGAAAAACCCGATAGTGACTTGCTAAGAAAGGCATTTTTGAGAGTGAGAAGTGGTTTTTGAGAAAGGCAAGTGTTGTAGGCCTTTGGTGTACTTAAACTGATCACAATTGAGCTCTATTTATAGTAGAGCAAGTTTGTTTTGGGATCCACAGTGAATGGCAACTGCAGCAGGTGTTTGTTCAATGTTGGCCAATGGAAATCCAAGTCTCCTCTAGCCATTGACTTGAGGTTAGGGCACATGGTTGTGGTTCCCTTGGTCTTGGATAAGCCTTGACTGAATTCAATTGAGAATGGCTCAGTCCATGCCACCTTGATGCTTCCATTGAATGCTCCAATCCAAAATTGGAGTCTTGTCCCTATTTTGGCCATTCTAGGTTCAACATGCTATTTCTTGTTCCAAAGACTTTGGAGGCTTGGGTCAGTGATTGTCCCCTTTAGATTCAATCCTCTGAGGTGTCCAAGTGGATAGGATCATTTGGATTTGGCTGATTTTGGCAAATCGAGCAAAAATGCAAATTCTGCCTTGCCTTGGCAGATTTCAGCAAGGCAACTTTCCAATGTCATATCTCATGACTCAAATGGAATTTGGTAATGTTCTTGGCCATTTTGGAAAGCCCTTACATGATATAACAACTGTTTGAACATGTTTGGTTTTGATCTCTTTTTAATCCAAGTGAAAAACCCCCCTACATTTGGCAAAAAGTAGGGTAAAATCTGACTTAGTGAAATTTTCACTAAGTGTTGGAACAAAGTGACTTTTCTTGATTTTGATCACTCCATAACTCAAAATCCACAATGAATTGGAATTAGGTCTAGTTGAAGTTTTTGTAGAGGGCAATGAGATCTACAAATCAAGCCTTGGATGGGAGAAAATGGCTTTGTGGTTTAGGAGTTATGGTCCTCCAAAGTTGGCACCCTAGCCACTTTATTTTTAACTTAGAAAATTTTCTAAGTTTTTTATGGTTATCCAACTTTTCTTGATTTTTCTTGATGAATGATGATTCAAATCATACATTAACATCATTTTAGGGTTAAAAATCCATTTTGGTGAAAAATCTCAAAAAGTCAAAGTTGACTTTTGTGCACAGTTGACTTTTTATCAGATGAATTCCAAACTGTGCAATTCTTCATGAAATCATATCCTTGACCTAAATCAAACTTGATGGACATGTTCCATGGGTGTCATAGGGTATATTTAATCATGTCATAGGGCTTGGGAGCATGTCCTGGTCAAAAGTCAAAGTTACAGTTGACTTTTTCCTTAAAACCCTAACTGTGGTGCAGATGAAATTGAAACTTGTTGCTCAAGCCTCTTGGATTAATCCATTGTTACAAATGGATCAATATAGTTCATTAGAGACCCTCAAACCCTATCTTGAGGTCTTGGCTCATGATTTGCCCTAAAATTCAACTTAGGGGCGAATTAGGTCAAGAAACCCTAATTTCAGATTTTTGATGAATGCATCCCCTGAGGCAAAATTGACTTGATGATTGGGTCCATGAGGTCCCATGGAGTATATTAGGTTATGTTTTGGATCATTGGCTTGTACCCAGATAAAAGTTTTCATCTGGAGGCCCTGGTCGACCAAAACCCTTATTTGGTGACACTGTCGATCTTGAGACTTGATCCACCTAGAAGGGAGCAGCCTTGTGCTTGATCCTTGAAGTGGGAGTCCTTTTGATCCATTGTAGGTGTTTGAGAGGTTAGACAAGTTGAAGATCATGTCATTCCTTGATCGATCCTTTGTCTAAGAACTCTGAGAGGGCTTGAAACCCTAATTCTTGATTGTAGTGGATGCTCACCCATCTTTGGGGAGACTGATGAAGTAGGATGGCCCATCCATATTGTGATGATGATTTTCACAATGATGGGAAATCTTAGTGGTCAAAATTTGGGGTATGACAAAAGTACAAATAAAGTTCGAAAGCAAACAGTCAATACAATCAAAGGACGCCTAGTGACTAATCAGCAACAAGGATGAACTGTCCTGTCTGAAACACTGGATTTAGGAGATGATCCGTCTGAACTGACTCAAACGTCACTTGGCATGCTCTGGCAAAGGATTGTTGACAACATTGGGATTGTCATCAAGAAAAGTCAGAATCTTTGAGTTCACCAATTCTTGTACTCTAGCTTTCAATGCATAGCAACCTTTCAAGTTATGGCCTGCCCCACCTCGATGGAACTCACAGTGAAGATCAGCCCTATAGTCGGCTGAGAGAGGATTTCGAGGAGGAGGTAGATCCCTCGTTGTAATCAAACCTTTCTGAACAAGACATGGATACAACTCAGTGTATGACATCGGGATATGATCAAAGTTAACCCTATTGTGATTCTGATTTTGTCCAACATGCTAACGAGGAGCTTGAACTGGTTGAGCATTAACAACAGGAGCAACTGCAACTATATATTGTTGTTGTCTGCGATGAGGTTTACCTTCAATTGAAACAGCATGGGTGTCACCATCCTTTTTCTTTTGAAAATTCCCAGCATACTTTTTAGCACTGCTAAAGGCTTCAGCATTGGTAATCTTTCCTTTCTTTATACCTTCTTCTAGTATTTCTCCAATAGTGACTAGGTCAGCAAAACCAGATGATACACTACCTATCATCTTTTCCCAAAAGAGTGGCAGAAGAGTGTCCATGAACAATCCAGTCAATTCTTTTTCAGCCAAGGGTGGCTCCACCTGAGCAGCTAGCTTTCTCCAGCGCTGAGCGTACTCCTTAATGGATTCTTTTTCTTTCTGAGACATGTTTTGCAATTGATGGTGATCAGGTGCCATGTCTAGATTGTACTTATATTGCTTTAAGAAGGCATCACCCAAGTCCTTCCAGCTTTGGATACGGTTCTTATCAAGTCCCATATACCATTTCATTAAAGCCCCACTCAAGCTGTCTTGGAAACAGTGAATGAGCAGTTTGTCATTTTTGCCATGGGCAGCCATCTTGCTGCAGTATATCACCAAGTGGGTTCGGGGACAGGTGTGCCCCTTGTATTTCTCAAAATCAGAAGTTTTGAATTTTGCAGGTATAACCAAGTCGGAAACCAAGCATATGTCCATTGCGGCAGCATTAAAGACACCACTCCCTTCCACGGCTCTTATCCTTTTGTCTGGAGTTTGTCATTGCTCTCTGACTTCTTCAATGTATCCAGGTTCTCCCTAACTTTCAGATTGTGGACCAGCAGCATGGTACACAAAAGGATTCTCAGGAATAGCTTGGGCAACAGAATGCATAACAGGCTGAGGTTCAGTGAACAATGGAGCTGAAGATACTGGCGAGACAAACACAGGAGTAGTTGCAAAGGGTGGCGAGTAATTCAGAGGTAACCCAAATTTGGCCAAGTAGAAGCTAGTTGCTGAGTCAGTGGAGGGTCAACAGCAATAATTGAAGTTTCAACAATCACAGTCCTCTGAGGTTGTTCACCTCTAGCAATCAGAACTTGCAGCATTTCTATGAGCTTAGTCATACCGGCCTTCAACTCATCAATTTCCATTCTGACTTCGGAATTGTGTTGTTCCTGGTTTTCCATTCTTAATCTAACAGCAGCTCTAGTTTCGTAGTTGTGTTGAGGAACCAGCTTGACGGTGAACAGATAACTGAAGAGGAAGACAGTTGAAATGAGTTTCTGAGACAACCAGGAAGAATACATATGTATGCTCATGGATGCAAGAGTGCATGGATGCAACAACCACAAACAAGATCACTCAAAGCACACGGGTTCAAAGGTTCGAGTCATGAGCATGAAGTCAAGGGTAAGAACCTCCCACAATGGTATGTGCTAAGGGTATAACACCTGCCGAACAAGGTTCTAAAGAAGTTCCCAGAGTCTACAACCCATCTTTTGGATATTATCGATTTCCCAACTGCTTGGTAGTCAATAATATTCTCAAGAGAGTCTCGTCTGAGTGTGGTATCGCGTAACAACTGATTCAAGTTTGCACCTGAATAGCCACCACACCACGTCCTAATAAGGCCAAGTTGGGTTAAAGGATTCTAAAGTTCTCAGCTTCGGGTCCTCGGATCAAGAAGCATAACGGGTTTGCCATTTCTGGTCTGCCATTATTGCCTCTTGGGAGGAGTGCCTCAACTGAGTCCTCGGGAATGGTCACCAGAGTCGACAACTCTCTAGATCAACACCCCAAAATTCACAAGACACGCACGTCAGAATATCTCCCAAGAAAACCTCGTCTGGATGTGAATTTCGTGAACACCAAACGTACCAAGACGATGTGTAGGTCCCACTACTTTCCACCCTAGTCTTAGGTGTACACTCAAACCTGTGTAGTGGGCTTATCGCACCACACAGAAGAATTCCCAAACAGAACACACAAGTAACAAGCAAATCAGACAATAAGAAGTAAATAAATCAAAGTAGGCTAAACCCCTCAAGGGATGGACCAACAAGAGGTCAATCTGTCCCCAGCAAAGTCACCACTTTTCTGTAGCGGCAAAATCGTGAGTGTAAGCTATTGATTAACGTAACTCGAAAAGCAAGAGTCGCCACCGCACTTTTATTTTATCCAAAAAGGAAAGGAAAAAGAGCGAACAAAACCTACACAAGCTCTACAACAAGAAAAGTGAAGAGAGACTGGATAAGGGGGTTGGTTACGCAATGGGAAGGTGTTAGCACCCAAAACGTTTATAGTACTCTATAGGAACCCTTTGAAATATTTACGCATTTGGTCTGAAAAGGTTTGCTTGAAAAGTGATTGAGCAGATGAGAGGAGAGATTTTTTTTAAGATTTTTGTGTTTGTAGAGACTTGTCGTCTCATGCCTACGTACCCACGACGTGCAATGTAGGATCAAAACCCCGTAGTTCGTGGTACAAAGAATGAAATTTGTTTGTTTTGATTGATTTTAAATGTAAAAACAAATCGTCATTTCTAAGCGAATAATTCCACTTAAAGAAATGAATCATGTCTAAACTTATGAAAAAGTTTTAAAAGAGAAAAGTGCATGAGGGCACAAAAGAGGTTTGAATGAGTTTGAAGTTTTTTAAGGTCTTTTGAAAAAGATGCCAACATGCTTATGTAGTTTAGCATTTGTTAAGAAATGAAAAGAAAAGAGTAAAATCACTTGACAAAGTCAAGGTTTGATTATGAAAGAGGTGAAAGTTTGAAATCAAGAAGGTTTTGAAAATGGGAGAGAGTTTTGAAAATTGAAGAATGGTGGAGAAGAAGTGACTATCCTAAAGCATAAAGTAAATGCTAAGGATAAGAATAGCCTAACCACACAAGAAAGCTCCATCGTCTTTGAACCATAATTCCAAAGCAAAGGGAAAAGGTCCTAGTTCTAAGTCCAAGGTTCCAAGAATTGCATTGGATGTCCAAGGTCTAAGTCCAAGGATTCAAGAATAACATTGAAGTCCATGGTCTAGGTGTAAAACTCCATGTCCATTGCATAGGATAGTAATCATAGTCCAAGATTAGAAGCACAAGTTTTTTTAGAGATTTTAGCCTTTATTAATATTTTTAGTCTAAGTGGACAAAGAGAAAAAGGCATAAGCATAAACATGTGTCCAACGGACAAAGGAAAAATTGCGGAAGCATAAACATATGTTCAACGGACAAAGGAAAAATTGAGGAAATATAAACATGATATGAAATGATAATAATGGAGCATAAAAGTATAAGAGATAGGGAGCGAGAAGGAATTGTAAACAAAGTTAGTACAATAGTATTGTTAGTAAGTTAGTGATTAGTTGTTAGAGTAAGTGATCAATAATAATTGAATAATTGCAATTAGGTCAAGGTTAATGAAAAATCATTAGAGGATTGATAAGACCAAAGCCTCCTAACAACAAGTTTCATAAGTTTTGAACCAAAAGACAAATAATCAATTATTCTTGATGTTTTCCGATACGGGACAAATACTACGCTATGTTAAGCAATCGCCGAGTAATTTACGGAGTAATTACCCTACAAATGAGGCCGGTTAATAGCTCTTTGTGCTAATGCATGCTAGATGAACGATATGTAAATCGTCATCCGAAAGCAATACCGCACGAAAAGAAAAATGGTAACGATCTAGTCTTGATCGAAATTCAACAAAGGAATTCCAAGATCTCTTAGACTTTCATCGATCAAAAAGAAAAGAGATGAAGAAAAGTGGATCTAACATTTATGATCCACACAACCAACAACAATGAAAATTAAAAAAAGAAGTTCAATGAAAAAAGAAAACATTAAGATATTCTGAAATGATTTTTCCAAGAGATTTCTAAAAAAAGAAAAAATAAAGAAAAAAAAAAGAAAAAGGAAAAATAGAAAAGAAAATATTAATATCTAAAAAAACAGAAAAATAGATTTAAAAAAAAAAAAGAAGAATTAAAAGGAAATTTTAAAAGAAAATTAAAAAGAAGAGGGATGTATTGAGTTGAAAATGGAGGTGGTGATATAGTGAGACTACAAACACGGGCCAAGGCCCAATTTAAATTAAATAAAAAAATAAAGAAAAACTAAATGTAATTTAAAAGTAAAAAGAAAAAAAGAGGATCAGAAAAGAGAAGTCATCATCTTCTCATTCTTTGTAGCGACGTCGCCGGTAAGGTTCACGGCGGAGGAGGACGCGCACAGCGGCACTGCTTGGCTGGAATTTTGTAGCATTTTTGATCAAAATCTTACGCTCTATCTCAATCCGGTTTCAAATTTGAACGAGATTTGTTCGTGGTTGCAAATTGGATCTACACAGTTATGTCGAAAAATTTCGATACCTTCAATTTAAAGGTGAGCACTGATAACTCGAAATTATATCGTTAAATTGACTTAACTTGCATGAATTATTTTATCGTTTTTCGTTTATTCACGTTTTATTTGCAAGTGTTCAAGTTCATTTTCAGGTATTTTGTCTCAATCAACCTGCATGAGAAAAGAAGAAAGAATACGGAAGAAAAGAGAAGAAAAGAAGACAGTTGACAGCAAAATTAAGTTTCTGCACTCAAAGAGCATGGCGACTGTCACAAGACATGTGGCAACCGTAACGCCTTCAAAGTGTGACCCTCTTCACAAGGCGTATGGCGACCGGCATGGCTTTGTTTTCTCATAATATTTCAATGACGTTCCTTATTTCTCTCTACGCCTGGTCTTGTAACCACCCACTACAGCACTACTGGGAAGGTTTTCTTCCACTTTCTCCATGACTCACACATGATCTTCGGAAGTTACCAGACACATTGTTACTCTATATATATAGTAGTTTTCTTTACATTTTGACGGATCCAAGTTTTGTGCGCGGAAGCGCTGCCGAAGTTGTTTCATAGTTTTAGGCATAAATTACAATTGTAAAAGGGGTAGTTTCTCACATCGAGGAACTGCTCCACCATTAGTATTTAGGCCTATGTTCTATGTAACTTGCTTGGATAAACAATCTTGCCGTCATTATTGAATTTAAAGTTAATTCAAGTTTCTTTATTTCTCGCATTTTACTTCAAGTCTTTACAGGTTCTTTATTTTATCGCTTTATTATTATTATTATTATTATTATTATTGGTATTGCATTTCATAATTGTTTAAGCATGCTGTCATTGATTATATTTACCATGTTTATGTCGTTTTCATTTAATTCCATGTTCGGCTAAATAGTTTAGAGTCTGGTATGTGAGGACCGTCGTTCCGACGGGACTCGGTAATTAAATTAGCGTTAACTTAGAATAAATTACGTATTGGTCTTTGTTTCCAAGTTTAATTTAAATTGCCTTGTCACGAGAGTGAGGGGTTATTTAACACTGTTTAGTCACGAGAGTGAGAAGCAAGTAAAGGTTAGAGCCAGCACTGCGAGAGCTTGCGGATAGAACTAGATAGTGGGAACGGGGCATTGATTCTAAAAATAACGAGAGCGCTTTAGGTATCGATTAGGATCTAATTGATTTTCAAAATATGTTTTCTAATTAAAACGGGCGAGCGATGGTAAAATCCTGTGGTTAGGAGATGTGGCTATAGTCAATAGTGCGAGAGTATGAGGCGGAGTTTTTAGATCAATATTTTCTACAGAACATATGTAAATTAACGCCAACCAATTACAGAGTGCCTGAGGTACACGGAATCCACATTCCGGTCTCTCTTTTCTGTTATATTTTCTTAGTTTTATTTTAGTGCTAGTCTTAGTTTCCCTTTAATCAAATATGATTAGCCTTAGCTTTACAAAGCGACGATAGATTACAGTAGGTTGACATTGGTCTCTGTGGGTTCGACAATATTTTATATTACTTCGATATTTCCGTGCACTTGCGGACGCATCAAGTTTTTAGCGCCGTTGCCGAGGACCAATAGTCAATATTGTTATTCCGTTGTTGCACTGTATAGACTAAAGCACTCATTACTATGTATCACCCAAATTTTTTCTACTATCACCACTCCCAGTATTTCGAGGAATTGCAAGAATCCCATAATCCCCACCTTGAAATACAAATGGAGAATTTCAATGCATCACTAACTCATTCTCACCCAAATTGCCTCTGCAACTACCAATTCCAACATTTTGAGGAGTCGCAAGAATCTCATAATTCCAACCTAGAAATATTAATGCAGGATTTCAATGCGACACTGACTCACTCCCAATATCTCGAGGAACCGCACCCAAATTTCCCCTACGATCAACATTCCCAATATTTCGAGGAACCACAAGAATCTGTTAATTCAACCTCGAAACATTAATGGAGGATTTCATTGAAACAACAACTAATTCTAGGTTAGAATCTATGATGGAGCACTTTGTGGAGACACAAACTCTCCAGATTGAAGAGCTTAAAAGACAACATCTCGATACTTATGAAACCCTTCGGTAGATAAACACTATGGTTGAGTCCCTCGCGACTCACACTGAGGCATTGGAGACTCAAATCTCCCTGCTAGCACAGACACCTATAGGACCCTCCCCTGAGGAGCATGTGGATGTTGTAACAACCATTAATGAAAAAAAATCGAGAATCCCGAGGAGAGTGATAATAAGGTTGAGGAGAGTGATAATGAGGTTGAGGAGAGTTCTGGTGAGAAGAAAGTAGAGATTGCGAAAAATTCAACGACACCACCCGAAAGGGAGGTCGTCGAAGAGGTAGAGAAGGAAGCACATATTATTGTTCCTCATCCCTATACCCCATCGATTCCTTTCCCACAAAGGTTTGTGGAGACTAAGGTAGACTCCCAATCGAAAACGTATGCGGAGGTATTGGAAAATATCCACACCGATGTATCTTTGTCTGAGATCCCGCGTAAAAAGAGAAAATTCGAGGACCATGAAACTAGGGATATCATTACTGTTAAGAGGGTAAGGTTAAACTTTGAGGTGATGGATGAAATAACTAAGCCCAAACTTGAAAAGCTAATACTGAGGATAGATCCAGAACCACCACCACAAGTTCAAAAGAATGAACCACCCCATAGAAGGAAGAAAAGAAAAGGTGAGGGATATGTGAGATGGCTTGATAAATGGCCTTGGAAACCGAAGATTACCACTCCTAACCGTCGAGCTATAGACGTTAAAGAAAGCCCTGCGTGGGAGGCAACCCATGAACTTTTAATTTAATGCTTTCCTTTTATTGTGTGTGTTTGCAGAAAATAAAGAATTGTATTGCTTGTCACGTCTCAGCTACATTTAGGCGAAAAATCTCTAGATGACAATCCCTTAAGATGAGTTGGTGCCGACGAATATTCCTACGAATGTCGCTGGTGGTGGTGACACCGATGATGAGTATGATAGGAGAGGGAATAACTCTCCCGTTCGTGACTCACCTTCTCCTTGTCCTTTCGCATGGTTAGGTTCCACCTGCACACACCGCACCGTATTTTTCTAACAATTTTTGTAGGTACTTTCTTCGGAAATAGGCAATATAATGAGCGGCTTCAAGAAAGTGAAGTTTCAGCAAATTTAGATAACTCGTAGTACAAGACGCCAGAGTAGAAGTGGCCAGCGAAGACAGGGACAACATGGGAAGAATCAGAGCGAATTTGGTCGTGGCATTCATATAGGTTCTATCCTTCCTTTACCACCCTTTATCAAAACACTGAGGATAATGTTTGGTTTAAGTGTGGGGGAGGAACTTTACCGCTTTCATTTTACCGCTTTCTAGTTAGATTTACTGCTTTCTAGCATAATTTTAAAAAAATTTCTGTTTTAAATGTTTTGTCCGTCTGTGCATGTGTTGTCGAGTCTTTATGCTGATTTTATGTTGTTTATCGATTTCCCCATTCTCTTTAGCCATACCGAATATTTTGAAAATTTTTGTGTTAAAAATAGTGTTTCTTTTGAAAATCTTATGTTACAGACGAAATTGAGGTTAAATTGTGAAACTTGGGAAAGTTCCGCAAGATCGGTATCGTTTTAACACCGTGAGCCTCTAAATTATGGAAATCAATTTGAGTACTTGTTATGCCATAGCCTTAAGTTCTCACCCCTTTAGTAGTCCCTAAGTAGTTTATTTAGCAGTCAGCACCATCCTAAGCACGCACTATGTAGGAAGCCGATGCAAATAAGTGTATGATCTCTGGCTTAAAAGGTAAATTAAAAAAGGAAAAAAATGATGAATTAATGAAAAGAAATGCTCCTTCTAAGTTTGGTGATCCTCACCCGATCATTTAGCCCAACGGTGCAAACTTCTTTATTTTATTGATTTTTAAGCCAATGTGCAAAAAGAAAAAAAATGATGATAATGAGATCATAGTCACTAACAGGATATCCTACCATGAGTGTGAAAGGATAACAGGCTTAATGTGATTGTGCCAGAATGAAAAGGGACGAAAGAAGGATGAGTGAGTTAGGCTTAGGTATAATGACATGATTCGGATTGGTTTGTATAGGAGGGAGGTTGATGACCGCAAAAGGAAAATTGTGTTGTTACGATATCCTTAGTGTGTGAGCAAGTACTTATCGACACAAACTTAACCGAAGTAGAGTTGGTAGCCTAGGATGAGTATCTGTATTCACTATTTTTCTCGCGAGTCATGGTTTGCTTGAGGACAAGCAAAGGTTTAAGTGTGGGGGAGTTTGATAACGCGAAATTACATCGTTAAATTGACTTAACTTGCATGAATTATTTTATCATTTTTCATTTATTCACATTTTATTTGCAAGAGTTCAAGTTCATTTTCAGGTATTTTATCTTAATCAACCTGCATGAGAAAAGAAGAAAGAATAGGGAAGAAAAGAGAAGAAAAGAAGACAGTTGACAACAAAATTAAGTTTATGCACTCAAAGAGCATTGCGACCGTCACAAGACATGTGGCGACCGTAACGCCTTCAAAGTGTGACCCTCGTCACAAGGCGTATGGCGACCAGCATGGCTTGGTTTTCTCAGAATATTTCAATGACGTTCTTTATTTCTCTCCACGCCTGGTCTTGTAACCACCCACTACAACACTAATGGGAAGGTTTTCTCCCACTTTCTCTATGACTCACACATGATCTTCGGGAGTTACCAGACACATTGTTACTCTATATATAGTAGTTTTCTTTACATTTTGACAGATCCAAGTTTTTTGCGCGGAAGCGCTACCGAAGTTGTTTCATAGTTTTAGGCATAAATTATCATTGTAAAAGGGGTAGTTTCTCACATCGAGGATGTGCTCCACCATTAGTATTTAGGCCTATGTTCTATGTAACTTGCTTGGATCAACAATCTTGCCGTCATTATTGAAGTTAAAGTTAATTCAAGCTTCTTTATTTCTGGCATTTTACTTCAAGTCTTTACAGGTTCTTTATGTTATCGCTTTATTATTATTATTATTATTATTATTGTTATTGCATTTCATAATTGTTTAAGCATGCTGTCATTGATTATATTTACCATGTTTATGTCGTTTTCATTTAATTCCATGTTCAGCTAAATTGTTTAAAGTCTGGTATGTGAGGACCGTCGTTCCGACGGGACTCGGTAATTAAAGTAGCGTTAACTTAGAATAAATTATGTTTTGGTCTTTGTTTCCAAGTTTAATTTAAATAGCCTTGTCACGAGAGTGAGAGGTTATTTAACACTGTTTAGTCACGAGAGTGAGAAGCAAGTAAAGGTTAGAGCCAGCACTGCGAGAGCGTGGGGATCGAACCAGATAGTGGGAACGGGGCATTGATTCTAAAAACAGTGAGAGCGCTTTAGGTATCGATTAGGATCTAATTGATTTTCAAAATACGTTTTCTAATTAAAACGGACGAGCGAGAGCAAAATCCAGTGGTTAGGAGATGTGGCTTTAGTCAATAGTGCGAGAGTGTGAGGCGGAGTCTTTAGATCAATATTTTCTACGGAACATACGTAAATTAACGCCAACCAATTACAGAGTGCTTGAGGTACACAGAATCCACATTCCAGTCTCTCTTTTCTGTTATATTTTCTTATTTTTATTTTAGTGCTAGTCTTAGTTTCCCTTTAATCAAATATCATTAGCTTTAGCTTTACAAAGCGACGATAGATTACAGTAGGTTGACATTGGTCTCTGTGGGTTCGACAATCTTTTATATTACTTCGATATTTCCGTACACTTGCGGACGCATCAAGCACGCTTTGATTCCTCTTCTTCCTTGTTTCTTTCTTATTTTTCTTCCGATTTCTTCTGCGCAAAAATGATGTTGTGGATCGTTGCAAAAAATTGTTGTGGCTTCTGATGTTGAGTGTTGTTGTGAATTTTTGCAAGTTGTGTGTTTAAGGTGATTTGAAAGTAAATTGAAGATGGAGATGAAAAGTGATGAGAATTTGGAGCTGATAGAAGCAAATTGGTTGAAGCTTGAAGAAGAATATGGTTGAATTTTTCTTGGATGGTTTTTGGAATTGAATTGTAGGTTGAAAATGGAAAAGGTGCGATGGAAATTTTGCAGCAATTTAGTGGCTTTCCAAGCTTGCCTTTGGAATGAAGAAGAGGACTCTTATTTATAGTGAGAAGATGTGAGTTTTGAATCTGGGAAAATGGAAGTTTGATTGTCGTTTTGTTCACTGCAGTGCTGTGTTTTTGGAAATTTTCGATGCAGCTCATTCGCAATTGTGTGTGGCTCACGTGTTCTTGCTGCAACTTGTGTAACATTGCGTTTTCTGTTGGCTGTAGTTTAGTTTGCGATGTCGTTTTGACTTGAAGCTAGTTGCAGCTTGGTGCGTAACGGCTTGTGTGTTCAGCTGGAAGTAGCAGGTATGGCTTGCTTTTGTAAATGGCTGGAGCTGGTTTATTGTTGCTTTGGCCGTGTAACCTTGAAAAGTGGTAGCATTGACTTGTGAAGTGAGCTCATGTAGTTTGGGTTGTGCTTTATGAAGCTTGTGTAACGATTCGACTTGGCTGAGTTTCTCATGGTTGTGTTGAAAAGGGCTTGTATTTTAGTCAATGTAGTAGTAGCTGATGATGTGAAGTCGTTCCCTTTTTTCAATTTTTGTTCATTTTTTGGTTAATAGGTTAATGGTTATTGAGCTAAACTTGTATATGGCTGAATTTGTGAAAGAATAGAAATGGGCTTGAGTTAAGTTTGGTTTTCTTTGGCCCTTTTTATTATTATTTTTTTTTACAATTATTTTGTATCATGGACAAACGGCTAACAAAATATAATTGGAAAATGGTTACGATTAAAAAATGAATTTGGAAATGTGGATTGATTTTGAAATGGATATAGTAGATATAACAAATGGATTTTTATTACAATGGTTCAAAAAAAATGGCAAATTAGATTTTGTAAAAAAAGTTATTGAATATGGATAATGAATTAGTGGGTTAAAAATGGATATTGAAAATGGGTAATGGATATTTAGAAAATTGGATATGAAGAAATAGAAATTTGGTTACTAAAATGTGGATATGAAATAGATAATGGAAAAAAATGGATAAAATTGGATAAGAAAGATGGTTTAGGAAAAGGAGAAATGGTTCATGATATGGCTAATGGTTTAAAATGAAAAATGGTTTATGAAGGGATCATGGATAGCAAATCTTTATTTTTAGCCCAAAACAAATCTTGACTTTTTTTCACAATCCTCTGATAAAGTGCACACAGCCAATGAAACCGATCCTGAATCACTGAATAACTTGCAACTTAAGTCACGACCAAATGAACTATCTAAAGCTCTCCATAGCACAACTGCCATTGAACAATCTTGCCACTCACATGAACCACTGCTTGATAAACTGAAGGGTCTTAACATAAGACATCTTGACTTCGAATGGTCATTGCTCAAGAAATAGCCCACTGAAACAGATAACTTGCACTTGAAGTAAACTCTTGATGGTTTTACCAAGATTAGGTCAAACATCCATCTGAACTGAATCATGAACAAACAACCACATTTGACTTGAAGTTAGGCCCTTGCTTTGACAAACCTGCACAACACACAGAGAGAGAAACTGCAACAAATTTTTGGTATTTTAGTTATAGGTTAGCAAATGAGAAATATACAGATGCTCAGGAGAAACAAAGATTGTGATCTTGTTTGTGATATGAGATGCAAAATGAAATGTGTGAAATCTTATGGGTAAAAATTAGGGTTCAACACTATGATAAGCGCCAGATGCAGTTAGACTGAAAAAAGTACCAGTGCCAAGACTGCATCAGGTGATCAATTTGCCAACAAACCCGAGGATGACTTACTCCTCAAGATTAAGGAGAAGGCGCTGACTTGTATCAACTTTTGGAAAAAGATACTTCAGCTTGTTTTGGGATAAAAAATCTCCTAAAACAAGTCAATGTTTTAGAGGTTTCGCCAGAGGTCGCAGATGTCATTTTGGAGGTGGGCTTACTGATTGACCATGTTGTTACAGATCTTAATCACATCAAAGATGCTTCAAATAAAATCCAAAAGAAGTCAGAAACCCAAATGGCTGAATGGGATGCAGCCACTGACTCTACTGCAAAAGTTGCAGAGTTGGAAAAGGGTTCTGAACAGATTAAAAAGGAGATCGAAGCATGCGACAAGAATGTCAAAGCTTAGGAGCAGCAGATTAAAGAGTTGAAAGCCAAAATTTCCAAGGCCAAGGAGCGCAAGGGCGAACTCCTGAAGTTTAATCATGATGAAGTGGCCAAGAAATTACAATAGGCATGCACCATGTCGAACGGGCTCAAAAGCTTGGGAAAGAAATTAAAGAGATTTCGACCAACAAATCTGTCTGCGAACGACGCTTGATATTCCAAAGGTCAAAATATCAGAAGATGAAGAATTCCCTTCCTTTTTAACTTAGTTGTAATTTATGAACTTGTTTTCTTGGTTGTAATGATGTTTAAGCCCTTCGTGGCATTTTAATGTAATGACTTAGCCATTTTGGCAATCTTTTTATTTTGATCCCCATTTTGGCTTCGACTATCTATGCATGAATTACTCCTTACTTATTTTTACTTCTTGAAGTACAGGCTTATATTTATTCAAATATTTATCATTTACATTCAAGATCCTTCTATCCTCATTTAACTCTTCGACTTCATATGCGCCATTGGAAAAAACTTTAATAATTTAAAAAGGGCCTTCCCACTTAGGAGACCATTTACCCAAAGTTCTGTCTTTTTGATCCATGGGCAAAATTACTTTTCAAACTAAATCAACTAATTCAGTCTTTCTTTTGCCTCTTTTCTTTTGCCTCTTTAATAACTCTAAGGCATTTAGTTTTTCTTCATCCAAGTTAACTAATTCGTCCAACATCATGTTCCAATAGGACTCAGATGTGATCTCATGTTGTCTCTAAATTCTGGTTGACTGTAGGTAGATTTTGACAGGTAATACTGCGTCGTGACCATATGTTAGTCAAAAAGGTGTAGTGCTTGTAGCATCTTAAGGGGAGGATCGACAAGCCCACAAAACTTGGTCCAATGTCTTATGCTAATTCCTTGGCTTCTTCCCCACATGCTTCTTAATTAACCCAATCATTACGTTATTTGCTGCTTCAACTTGACCATTAGCCTGAGCATAATAAGGTGTGGATGTCAAAAGTTTGAATCCCATTTCGTTAGCAAATTCTTGAATGTTTCGACCAGTAAAAACTGATCCTTGATCTGTTGTGATAGTTTTTGGGATTCCAAACCTGTAAATAATATGTTTTTGGATGAATTCGATCACTGCATCCTGATCCATATTTACCAATGGTATAGCCTCAATCCACTTAGTGAAATAGTTTATTCCCACTAGAATGTACCTTTGACTATTGGATGACGCTGGTCGAATTTCCCCAACTAAATCCAAAGCCCACCCTCTGAAGGGCCAAGGCTTCACAAGGAATACAGTTCGCTTGCAGGGACATGTTGAATGCATGCATTTGGCATTCTTGACATCCTTTGGCGAATTCAATACAATCTTTAAGCATGGTAGGCCAGTACATTCCTTGTCGAAAGAATAACCATTGCATCTTATGGCCCACTTGATGTGCTCCACATACCCCACTATGGACATTTGAAAGAGCCAAGTATGCCTCAGACTCACTAAGGCATTTGAGTAAGACACCTTCAGGTGTCTTTTTGAATAATTCGTTCCCCATCAGAACATAACTTAAAGCACGATATTTGACCTTTTGTTTGACAGAAGCTGTTGGGTTCTGCAAGTAGTTTACTATTGGCTTTCTCCAATCTTCGTCTGTCAAACTATCTATAGCCAATATTTCAAAACTCTCTTCGTCAGCATATCCTAGCTTCATTGATTCCAAGTATGTTGGGGATAGTCTAGTTGATGAAACTCTTCCTCTGACTTCAATTGCATCTTGTAATTTTTCCTTTGAAATTTTGTATCCAGAGGCAATCTGGGCCAAGTCATTGGCCTCTTTATTCTCAAGTCGAGGTATGTGTCGAATACTTGCCATTTCAAATCTTCGTAACAACCTATTGGCTATCACAAAGTACATGATAAGATTTTCCTTAACATAATTATACTCTTTTGTAATTTACTTTATGACCAACTGTGAGTCACCCATTACTTCGACTCGAGTTGCCCCCAATTCAAACAAGATTTCAAGTCCAACAATTAAAGCTTCATACTCAGCTTCGTTGTTTGAACAAAGGCCTTCGACCTTGTACTTGAATTTTGTTGGAATTTTTTTAGGAGAAATAATCAATACTCCTACTCCCGTTCCATCCTTATGACTAGAACCGTCAAAGTATAACTTCCAAGGTTCAAGTTCCACATTGTTTAGGTAGTTTTCGACTATAGAGTGGTCGACTATAAAGTCTGCTACCACTTGTCCTTTAATAGCCTTTAAAGGCATATAAGTTAAAGAATATTTAGTTAAGGCCAGTGCCCATTTGCCAATTCGACTATGTAAAATAGGTTTAGAAAGCATATGTTTTATAACGTCAAAATGAGATGAAACATAAACTTCAACTGGCTTTATATAATGCTTTAATTTTGTACAAGGGAAGTATAGACAAAGACACAACTTTGACTATACTATATCTAGTTTCTGCATCATTCAAGACTCTACTAAAGTAATAAATGGCTCTTTCGATGCCATTTTCATCCTTTTGAGCTAACATGCTCCCTAAATCCTTGTCAGACGTAGATATGTACAATCTCATACTTCTATCCCTACAAGGAGATGTCGGAATTGGAAGGTGAGAAATGTATTCTTTAATCTTGTCAAAAGCTTCTTATTGTGCTTGCCCCTATTCAAAACCTTCTTGCTTGAGTCGAAGTAGAGGTGAGAAGGCTTGAGTCTTGCCACTTAAGTTGGAGATGAACCTCCTCAGGAATTTGATCTTTCCAAGCAATGACTGCAACTCCTTCTTCGTCGAAGGTACTTTCGCCTCCATGATGGCCTTGATCTTATTGTGATTGATTTCTATTCCTTTCTTATGGACCACGAATCTTAAGACCATGTTTCCTCGTTCTTCAAATGATTGTCGAAGATGGTCTATATGAATTTTTCCTGAAACTGACTTAACCACAATGTCATCAATATAAATCTGCATAAATGTTTCAATTAAGTCATGAAAAATATAATTCATTTATCTTTGATAAGTTTCCCCAGCATTCTTTAGGCCAAAGGGTATTACTACCCATTCGAAGGTGCCTAAAGCTCCAGGGCATCGAAATGTTGTCTTCGACATGTCTTCCTCAGCAATGAAAATCTGGTTGTATCCAGAATACCCGTCGAGCATACTTAGATACTCATGTCCTACAGCTGAATCGACTAGCATTTCCGCCACAGGCATTGGGTACTCATCTTTTGGGGTTGCAACATTTAAGTATCTAAAATCTATGCAAAGCCTCAAAGATCTATTTTTCTTAATAACTGGAACAATATTGGAAATCCATTTGACATACCTGATCGTACGAATAAATTTTCATCTTAGAAGTCTTTCGGCCTCCTCTTTAATCTTTGAGAGAACTTCAAGTGTGAAGCGCCTTGGAGTCTGCTTGATGGGATTCCTCCCAGGCTTTATTGGCAGCTTCAGTTCGACCAGATCTCTGCTTAAACCAGGAATTTTGTTGTAATCCCACGTGAAGCAGTCTTGGAACTCCTTCAGCAGTTGAATTACTTCGACTCTGAGCTGTGGGTCAATGTTGGCACTGATGTATGTTGGCCTTTTTGTTGTCCCTTCTCCCAGGTTGGTTTCTTCCAAAGGGTCTTGCGCCAACGTCTTGATATTGTTTCCTAGTGGATCCTTTTCAAAACCCAAAGGCTCGTCATCATAGATGACATCTATCCTTTTGCTTTGCACTTCGACTTGATCCTTGTCTGGTGACTCTGGATCGAAGTCCTTCCCAAGACCTTCAAAATGCCTTTCTTCATTTTTGGCTTCGACATCCATTTATTTTACTTCAGCCTCAAAGGCCGCTTTTAATTTATTTTCAACTATGTAAGCCAAAATCTTTCTAAGTTCCAATGACTCGGTCATCGTCACTAAACTCGCTACCCCAACCAGTTGGTTGGATTCCTACTGTTCCAAACATGTAGTCTTCTTTGCCAACCACTTCCATATCCCACTGAAAGCCATGGGTTAGATGTAGGTACAAGGAACATAATATGTTATCTGTAGGTGTGAGGTCGAAACCTACAGGATTACAAGGCGATATGTGTGCTAAGTTTTTGTCGAAGTGTCACCCACTTACTTGATTGACCTCAGCCATATGGTAGCTTTGGTCCGCCTCTATGTTTTCCACAATCCCATCACTTCGCTAGATGGAGATTCGTTGGTGAAGTGATGATGGAATTGCGCCTACTCCATGAATCCACTCTCGACCAAGGAGCATATTATAATTTTCCTTCGACGCAATTAACATGAACATTGTTGGCCTAGTGATTGTACTAACTATTAGATCCACTTGAATAACACCCATAGTGGTGCCCACTTTCCCTTCATAGTTGGAGAGGACCATGTTGTAGGGCTTTTTGTTAGAGTCATTCTTCCCAATCTTCTTCAGCATGTAGTGCGACATCAGGTTTATAGCCGCTCCACCGTCAACTAGTATCTTGTTTACTCCAACATTCTCTATTTTGCCTCTAATAAATAGAGGCTTTAGGTGATTCTTCAAGGTTTCATCGGGCCTTTCAAAGAAGGTATTTTGCTCTTAGACACAACCATTAATATATATAATAACTGACTGGCCTGTGACTGGCCACTTCTAATTCGACTTCGTCCTCTGGCTCTTCCATCTCCGTAACCCTTTCATATCCTCTGGGAAGTACGAATACTACGTTGCAGATGATATCTAACAATGGATTTGATCCTGAATCGAAATCATCTGTCATCATGTCATCATCTGCAGCAATCTGGTCAGATTTTTCCCTTACTTCCTCCTTCTAGTCAGCAAACAACTTTCTCTCGACTGGCTTATTTTCGACAGGCTTCCTGTCTTTGTTGCTATCCTTCTTGACTGGCATGTTGCTACTTGACTCAGATTTTTCTTTCTCTACAGCCTCCCTTTCAGCCTTGCGCCTTCTTTGTTGTCGTCTCCATTGAGACCTTGACATTGGGTTTTTCCCCTTATAATTTTTTGAGTGCCATGATGATTGTTTGGAGGCTTGAAATTCTCTCCGGTACGCTATTGACGAACTCCTTTCTACTTCTAAATTCTTCCGTTTGTTCTAGTTCTATTCCCTCTTCTCGACTGGCTTTACCCACTTGCCCTTAGGGGCGTCAGCAGTGAGTTTGAATGTGGATGGCCTATTTCCACGTAACCCTGGTCCATCTTGGTTATGTCTCCTGGGCGCTCCCTTCCTGTCGAAAGCCCCACGGTTATTAGAATCCCTCCAGTTGTGTTTGTTCCTTGCCCATCGAACTCCCAGTATGTTCTCTGCAGCTTTCCTATCAAAGGTTGTGCTGCACCTTGGGCAGAGCATTACATTAGAGTTCTTTCTTTGGAATCTATGGAGGAATTCAACCAGATTCTCCTCCTACTTTGGATATGCCACCATGACATATTATTCCTGCTTGAGGTTGTGTTCGTCCTCCTCCATTGCAGATTCCTGGGTCATTTCGACCATATTGACCCCAAGGTTGGCACCTTCTGTGATGTCCAACTCTTGTAGTTTGATTCTAAGGCCTTCAGTAGCCTTAGTTTTGTTATTAACTTGTATGAAACCATCATCAGTCTCATGTGTTGTAATTATTGGTTCGAACCTTCAGTGATCCCTTTGTCGAAGCCTTCAGCAGCTTCCTTGGCGAAACCTTCTGTGGTTTCCATTTTGAAGTCATCAGTGACTTTCTTGGCGAAGCCTTCAGTAGCTTCCTTTTTGAAGTCATCAGTGACTTCTTGGTTAAAGTTCTCAGTAACCTGGATGAAACTCTTAGTGGTTTCTTTGTTAAAGTCCTCAGCAACTCCTCTGGCGAAGCCATCAACAGCTTCGACCATTACAACGTCATTTGCGAAGTCCTCAGCAACTTCCACCATGTTGACCATAGATGGTTCAGAGTAATGTGCATCCGCTATAGGGAGAGGGTCAGAGTCTATCTTCATTGGATTTTTCGACTTGTCAGTAAACCTGAGTCTTCCCTCCTTGATGGCGTTTTGAACAAGATCCCTGAAAAGAAAGCATTGAGAAGTTTTATGGCCCAAAAAATTATGATTCTTACAAAAACCTCTCTTTTTTCTTTGTTCTAAAGGAGGCATTTAAGCACCAGGAGGCACTATCATCTGACCATCTTTAACTAATAAATCAAAGATTTCGCCACACTTGGTGACGTCGAAGGTATAGGTTCTCTTAGGGAACCTATCATTCTTCTCTGATTTGACTGGATTTTTTCCATTCGACGGTGTTAAAACTTTACAGGAATAAGGTGTGCCTTGCTTTAGTTCAGAAAGGTCAATTTCACTCTCATCAAAAAAGGGATCAGTACTAATTTCTTGTTCGTCTTCGTCAAATTCGACGTAGGCTACCCTTTCCTTTCTGTTCTTGTTTGCCCTAGATTTCTCAGCCTTTAATCGTTCTACCTGTCAAACTCTGTCAGCCAACTAGGTCATGTCTCTCAGGTATTGTGTAACGCCCCAAATTTAATTAATTATTTAATTAAATTATTAAAGGAATTATTTATTGGAAATTGTCGAAGTTGGGAATTTGTTGGTATTATACTAAGAGGAGAAATTGGATTATTATGTTGTTTGAGTGTTTAGTGGACAGTCGAGTAATTAGTCGGTTTAATCGGAGAAATAATATTAGAAATAATATTATTAAATTGGACTATTTATTTAATTAAATTGGGTTTAGTTGTTGAGTGAGAAATAGCAAATAAGGAGGTGTAAGAATTAGGCCCAATAGATTAAATAATAGTATTTTTATTATTATTATTGTTATGGTTTAGTGGAGTAAGTGGTTGGTGGGAGAAAAAGAAAAGAGTATGTGGCGTGGGAGAAAGAAAAGGATATAAAGTAGAAGTAAGAAGAAAAAGGAAGTGACAGAAGAAAAGAAAGAAAAAGAAGCAGAACAGAAAAATGGGTTTTTGGAAGAGAATACGGGGAGGCACCAAAGTTGGAGAAGAGAGAATTCGTGAGTTGCCGACAAAACTTCAAATTCGACCGGAAATTCGAGCGGCCTTCAATCCAAGGTAAGGGCGGGGTTCGAATTTTATAACCGGGTATATGATAATTGGTACGTGGGATTGGGTTATATAATTTCTCTACCGTGATGTTGATGTTGTGTTGATTTTATTGTGAAATTGATTCTGGTATTATGTGTTGAGGAATATTTTCGGGAATTACTAAATTTTGGGTATTTAGAAATTGATTTTTAGTAATAGTTTAGAGACCCATTTAAGATTGTGGTATCCATTGAAGTAAAGAAATTTGGAAATGAATATGTTATTTCATACTGTAGCGCATGGGTTTGTGTTCTTGAGTGACCCATCTAATAATCTTGTGCAGATAATATATGTGTTAAGTAGCTATTTCCTTTTATTTTCCAAATATATAGCAGCACAGTAAAATAGAGAAAATATTAGTTTCAATTTGTATTAATGGTATATATACTAATCAATGGATATAATAGGGTTAGAGTAAAATCCATAAAATTTTAATTAAGATTGTAATTATTAAGTTTAATATTATTTTCTGAAAATTATTAATTTTGATGTTTGGAAACTGATTTTTTGTGATAGTTTAGAGATCCATTTAATATTTGGGGTACCTATTGAGGTTGAGAATCTGGAATTACTCCCTTGTTTTTACTGCAAAGCAGCGCAGGAACCCATGTGAGAGGTTCTATAATTCCCTTTTTATTATTTTTAATAATTATTTGGTTTTGAGTGGAAGAAGAATTAATTAATTAAGGAATTAATCAAAACCATATATTATTAAATGATTATGTTAGGAATAGTGTTTAGTGGAAAAATGCTATAGCCATTAATAATATAAGTAGTAGTTTTGACGGAAAAGTTGGCAAAGTATAGTAATTGCATATTTTGACAGTACCGATTTAGCCGAATGAGTACAATTAAGCGGAAAAATTACTTGTTCGGAATTTAACGAAAATTGACGGGGTATGTCGGGTAGTTTAGTAGATTATTTTCGTGGATTTGTTTTGTTGAAATTATGTCGGAAAAGTTGATTTGCAGGTACAGCTGATTGTATTGTTTCGTTTCGGTATACGGACAAGTTTTAAGTTGTAGGCTTGATAGCCAACGTTGTATAAGTTGATATGTTGTTGTTGTCGATGATGCGAAATTGCATGATATTTGTTGTTGTTGAATTACCTCTATTAATTGGCAAATACCAAGTTGCAGGCCTTTGGCCAACGTTGTTGTTGTTGTTAAGTTGCAGGCCTTTGGCCAACGTTGTTGTTGTTGTTAAGTTGCAGGCCTCTGGCCAATGTTGTTGTTGTCGTTGTATGTGATTGCTGCATTCATTGAGTCACATACATTTGCATTGATTAAGTTGGCCTTGATGGCACCTGTTTAAGTTGGCCTTGATGGCATCCGATTAAGTTGAAAATGCCTCGATAACCTGGCATATGTTTAAGTTGGGAGTTTACTCCAAATGGTACCACATGCATTTGCATAGTTTGAGTCACATTCGGTTTGTATGTTTAAGACGTTGTTGTCGTTGTTGTTGTTGTTGCTGAAGTTATAAGTTGTTGCTGTGGTGCTATAAGTTGTTATTGTTATAAGTGATGTTGTTATAAGTTGCTTTTGTGATTAAGTTGGTGTTGGTTATTATGTTGTTAGTTGGTTTAATATTTGTTGCTGTTAACAGGTTGTGCTGATTTGAGTTGCTGATGGTTATAAGTTATGGTTGCTATTAAGTTGTTTATTAATAGTTGTCGTATGATAGTTGTACGAAGCGGTGAAATTTATATGATTCTAATCTAGTATATTAATTATCATACCTTTGTTTATATTATTCGATATCTCACCCCTTCTGCTGATATTTCCCCTACCATGGGAAATGGGTAGGTACTCAAGGATAGCTGTGGAAGTTGAAGTGATTATTATGAAGTCTTTAGTGGTTGTTAGTTCGGGTTGGTGTCATGCTCTTATACGTAGCACTCGGGGGAATGTTTAGTTTATGTTGTTGTTATTATAAGTTGATGAATAGTTGCTATTTCATGTTGTGGAAATTATTTCTAAGTTGTTGCCATTACGATAATGGTTGAACAATCATGGTTTAAAAAGTTGTAATGACTGAATAAAGTTGCGAATGAATTATAAATTGTATTCCGAATGCTATGTATCAATTGCTAAATGAAATCTAGATTTTGTGGTTTAAGTTGAAAATGTGACATCTCAATTGTTTTATGTTTGAAAATTTTAGCACTCTGATTTTCCATAAATGTTGGGTAGAAAAATGGGGTGTTACATATTGTGTATCCAATTTCTTCCTAATTTAGTAGTCGAGGCCACCAACGACCATTTCGACCAACTCATGCTCAGGCACTTGTGTAAAACACCTAGCCTTAAGCAGTCGAAACCTATTCAGGTAATCGTCTATTGGCTCAGATAATTTTCTCTTAATGCTGGCCAATTCTTTCAAGCTTATCTTCGACTGTCCCATATAGAACTGTTCATGAAATAATCTCTCTAATTGAGTCCAATTATGGATCAAATTTGCTGGTAGTGTGGTAAACCAAGTAAAGGCATTCTTGGTAATTGAACTTGGGAAATATTTCATCCTTAGGTTCTATTTATTAGCAATTTTGCCCGCCTCTATTAGGTATCTAGCCTCATGTTCGACTGTGGACTCACTAGTATCCCCATAAAATTTAGTGAACTTAGGGACTTTCCATCTAGGGGGTAATTCTGTTTGCAGAATATATTCAAACAATTGTGATGTATAATTTGGCTTATGAAGGCCAATATTCACCCCATTCCTAGCCATAATTCTTCCGACCATGGCTGCCAGGTTATTATCTGTTGCCATATCATCGCGTCGAACCTGATTTATGACTTCATCAGCATTTTGGTTCCTATTCACCATTACTACCCTTGGTTCTCTTGGGATTGGTTGTTCAATTCTAGGAGGTTCGACCCTAGGTGGTTCGACTCCTGCCCCCTGGTTTAACACGTTTGCCTGAGGTACATTTTGTTGAACTTGGTTGATTGCGGGGTCTTCTTCTAAGACTACCCCTGGGTTTTCTAAAATCCATTCCCTCTGGGGTTGTCGAGGGGGTTGTGGAACACCAAAGAAATCAGCAATGCGTGTCATTTGTACTGCCAATTATTGGTTTGTTTGGGTAGTGTTTTGGATTAAGGGTTTGAATATAACACCCATTTGTTGGGTAAGCATTTGGACCATCTCATTATTACTTTTGTCCATCTGTTGCCTTATCACTGTTGCAGAATTATTGGTGATACTAGGCATCTGGGTAGGAAATCATGTCCCTAAGGGCTGGCTAATTCGACTTATGTTATTGATGCCTGAACCAGATCATTGCAATGGCAAAGTCATATTCACCACTAGGTCTATAAATGCTGATGTGGTATTGTGCAAACTTGTCATCATTGATGTTGGCATGCCATAAAGCTGTTCGCGTCCTTATGGAGGCATTGAGAATCCAGGCATATAAGGCCTGAATAAATTATTTCCCACTTGGGGGGGGGTCACTGGTGGTCCCTGTGTTCCAACGTAAGATAAAATGGGACCACTTTGGGCAATTTTCTGCACATGCGTCGAACTTGTCATGGATGATATGGTTTCAGATATTGACGCTGGAATCGTATTGCCCCCTGACAAAGAGGAAGAGGTGGTTCTCCATCATTTGATGGATTTTGATTTTTTGGTGGATTTTGATTCACCATCCTCCTTACTTATGTTCTCCTTGGTCTCTCTTCGTTGTTTGTGGCTATTCTACCACTCCTAAGTCTCAAGCAACGAAATGTAGAGAAATAGTAAAAATGAAGAACTTAATGCAAAAAACTTTTCCAGAAACGAAAACAAAAATATTTTTGACACAATAGCATTGTCCCACTAGTCGTGCCAATTTGTTTACCGTGAAAATTGGTAAACAACCGTTGGTCTTTCAAAAATTGGTTTACTTGCAGGATCAACCAGTGAATCCTAAGGACATAGCTATTGTTTAATTTCTTTCTGGAAAATTTAAGAACACTTCGACAACATTCATGTTTGTGAAAAGGTTGTTTTAAAGTTTTTATAAAAGATAAACTTTGTAGAAATTGATAAAGAAAATGCAATGAAGAAAAACTTCAAAGTAAAAGTGTAGTAAGGAAACAATTGATAAATTAAAATAACATTCTATTGAAATGAAATAATTTGGTGTTTCAGCCGTACATTCTCAATGATAACTCTTTTCTCACTTGACTTATATACTTTGAGTATTTTTTTAGTATTGTACAACTATTAAACACACAGAAATCCTAACACTGAGACTCCCATTTATAACATGTCGAAAATAAACTGTCTTCAACAGACATTCCTCCGAAAATTGACACGTTTTGCTCTGCATGTCTTCATTTCGCCACAGCTCTCCACGCGTCTTTTCTGAGAAACAGATAAGGACAAAAGACAGTTATTATCCCTATTTTGAAATTCAAAACTTCTGTCGAAGGAGAGCTTCATACACCCTCCGTCAAAGTTGCTTTCCATACTTAGAAAATATTTCTAAGTATTTTCCAGCATGTCCTCCTCATGAAGACCAATTCGACCAGAACTCTTGCACAAGCTACTGTCAAATTTAGACAAAACTCAAGGAACACTTGATTTTCACTTAGTATTCTTAAACAAAAGCATGGTGGCGAAATTCCCAGCCAACACAAGGAAAAATAGGAATTTACAGAAAGGGGACGAGGGTTTTGGAGATATTTGTGAGAATGGAGAAAATTCTTTAGAGATGTTTGTGAGAATTTAGGTTTTTGTTGGGAAGGTGGAAAAATTAACAACGCTTCTCTTATTCACATAGGAGGACGATTTTCTCTAACTATTGCATAATCTTTTTTAGGGAGGTTGGAGAGAAAATGTTGCAGATTTTAAAAGCGTGCATGTTCAATGGAAAACAATAGTTGTTCTAGCTGTCGGAAATAATTTTTTGGGGTGTTTCGAAAGAGAAATGATGTAACATTTATTCATTTACAAAAAACCATGCGGCGATTGGAGAAAATCGTCATGCAAACTGTCACATTACGCATGAGGGGCAATTTTAATAGAACCTTCATAACATGACTTAGTGGTGGTTTGCCCTATGTTCAGTTGAACATGCACAGTTGATCGACATTTTCAAATTGAAGATCGACAAATTCCTAACTTTGAAAAAGAAATTATAAATAGTTCAGATTAATTAGTTAGCAAGTTGGATTATAAGGGGGTATGTTATCATATAATCCAAGTTAGTTAGTTACTTAGTTAGCAAGTTGGTTAGTTTGTTATAATTAATTACTTGAGTTATAAATAATCTACTTGTTTATATACATGTATAGTGTAATTCAGTTTTAACAATTCAATACAATTGTCTTTCATTTATTCATTCTCTGTCTTTTCTCTTATTCCTCCCTCCCTCACCCCAAGTGTCTTGACCCTAACATACACGAGCAACAAAGAACATGAAAACAATTTTGTTGCTATGATGTGTGTTTGTGCATATTTAAATATTTAAGTTAGACAAACAATGGCTCATATCAACAAAGCATTTATCAAGCTTTTCCTTTAATAAAATCGTTTGTAATCAAGATCAATTAGTGCCTCAATCAAACGACAAGCCCTACTTCTGATAAGATTATTTGTTGTCAAGTGTCTTAAGACCAAATGTTTTAAAGCGCTTAAAAGTGTAATATAATGCCCATTCGCTATCGTTTGACTTAGTTAAATGTAGTTTCAATTAATAACTATACACAACATTTTTGAAGCGTAAAAGGACACTTTTAAGGAATCAATTAAAATCGGCACAAATGTTAATTGTGTACGAGGTCATACAAGCCATGACATGAATTGTGAAAAGGGAAAATTACATAAGAAACCATTAGAAAATTGTTTAATACCTATATATTATAGTATATCAATCTCGATGACAAAATATCGAAGAGAAACTATTTAAACAATTATTCTAAAAAAAATAAATGAACATTGTGTTAAAACTTTTCATCCTTTCCGTATATTCTAGTGGATTTTGGTTAGTACAAGAAGGAACTACCTGGTAGATTAATAGTGAACCAACATAATTCTTTGAAGTAAAAAAACTCTGTAAAATATAATTAAGAGGAAATTATGTTGGAATTAAATCAAATTTTTAATGTAGAATTTCACTAAATTTTGGAGAATACCAAACTAAATCTTGATCATGATGAACAAGAATTAAGTTTTTTAATTGATTATCTAACTTTAGGTATAACAACAGGGCAGGTCGAAGACAGTTTTTACATTTTTCAAACTCAAATTTGAATCCCTAAACAAGCTCCGTTTTCTGTCCCAACCCAAATGGAGATGGAGAATTAAAATCTAAACTCATCCCAAACGAATTCAGGTTGAGTTTGAATATCTCCACTCCACCACCATCCATTTAGTAAAATCAATTTGTTTTTAATAAATATATTTATTCTTACCAAAATCAAATTACATTACAAATAATAAAATAAAACAATCTAAAAAAAATTTCATACATACCTTTCTAATATTTTAAATAAAAAATAAATATCAAAATATCAAAACAACATATTTAATATTCTAAATTATCAAAAAGTAAATAATAATGTACATAATGAAATAAACGGAGCGCGTTTGGGGTGAGCACTAGTGTCTCCATTACCCGACATGTCCCTATATTTTATAATCGAGGAAGGCCCAAACTCAGTCAAAGTGGGTTTTCCTGTCAACTTTGGGGCGGGTTCGAGTGGGTACCCGCGGGTACAGGCTATGTTGTCATGCCTATCTCACTTGTTCTTCACTCTTCACTTGAGTGAATCAACCAACCTTGGTTGCAAGATAATATCTCTACCCAAAGTTTATTGAAAGAAGAAAAATTGAATTGGGGAGGAAAGGGAATTAGGGTTTCAACGTGAAAAGGAAGAAGAAGAACTAGTTTTTGCAGAGTTTCTCTCTACCCTCAAACTGAGAATTTTATTCAACTATGCAACTGCACTTCTGTTGTGTGTTACAATTCATAATAGGCCTACTCTCTATTTCTAGATTTGGGCTTTCTTGCTCCTCAAGCAAGGCCCAAAAATACCTAATTCTGCTAACAATACAAAATTATACCTAAGTTGAAATTCCTGTCAAGATATACTTTGACATTTTGACACACAACATTTCGATGACAATAGACTCTGTCCAAAATACTACTTTGACACAAAGAATTACAATTCAACACATCACCTAATTATTTATCTCTAAGCTATCTACATTCATCATAAATCTTAACTTCTTGAACACTTCGATCTGCAGTCCTTTCGTCATGATATCTGCAATCTAATTCTCAGTTCTACAGTGTTCCAAGTTCAGCTTCCCTTCTCCCGCATGCTCTCGAAGATAATGAAACCTCATTTTGATGAGCTTGCTTCGCCAGATTGATAACAAGCATGTTATCGATCTTCATGGTAAGTGTTCTATGATCCTTCCCTATAATCTCTTCGACTAAATTGACCATCCACGTTGTTTGACATGCACAAAGAGAAGTAGATATGTACTCTACTTCGCATGACGATAATGCTACTACTGGTTCTTTTCTTGAACTCCAAGCAATTGGTTCACCACCTAGCATAAATATATAATCAACTGTGGATTTTCTATCCTCAGCATCACTACACCAACTTGAATCGTTGTATCCCACTAATTTGTATTCTTTTCCTTCATCAGCTACACGAAACAAAATTCCATAGTCGAGAGTTCCTTTTAGATACCTTAGTATCCTCTTCGTCGCTGAGGTGTGATACCTTTGGCTTCTGCATGAACCTGCTCATCATACCTACACAATAAGCTAAGTCTGGCCTTGTGTGACAGAGGTATCAGATTTATCCATTGAGTATTCTATATTGCATTGGATCAATATCATCTTCATTTGTTTCTTTTGACAATTACATTTTGGGCTCAGCTGAAGTCAAAGTTGGGTTGCAATTTTGCATCTCAAATCTCTTAAGTATATCACATGCATATCTTCTTTCGTGCATCTTTTAACCTTTACTACTCTTGTAGAATTTGATCCCAAGGAAGTATGAGAGATTTCCGAAGTATGACATTTCAAACTCTTCACTTATGTCATGTTTGAAATCTTCGATCTACTTCTTGCAACTTTCTATTATCAACAGGTCATCGACATAGAGACATAGTATAAGCAATTCACTATTTCTTCTTGAAATTCTGGTATGACAGATCCCAGATGTCCTACAGGATGTCGAGACATCTGGTCTGTTACAGATAACATGGCAAGATATAAACAATAACAGTACTACAAAGTTTAAACAACACACAGAATTTGTTATCCCAGTTCAGTCTAACCACCTATATCTGGGGGCATACCAAGCCAGGAAGGAAGTCCACTATTAGTAGTATCAATTCATAGACCCTACAATCAACACACACATTGATGATCTACTCACTTAATCACTACCCAATGACCCTTCTACCTAAGTCCACCCTAGATAAGAGACTCCATCTCACTTCCAATCATCGCAATGATGTCTAGCAGTCAACACCTCAGCCACTGCATCAACAGCTTGATTTCCAACAACTCTTCATTCACAGAAAAGTAGAAGACACACTTCAATGACAATACCTAGACATGACACACATGACTAAGAACAATACTTAGAGTTGCTTAACAGCTTCCTCCAAGAACAATACATCTCTTACCTACAGGCTTCGAGATAAACACGATGACCATCCCACAAACTGGGTGGTTCATCAACTAACACCGCCCTTATAATTTACATGATGGCTAGCTTATTTTTCTAGGTTACAATGCTTCTATTTATAACCTAAACCCAACTGGATTTGGGCTTCAAATCACAACATATCAGCTGCTACAAATCTGCAAAAGATTCTCCTACAAAGTAGGTCTTCAATTAAATCTTCATGCCTTAAATCAGCTGCAGAATTTTCTCCACATAAATAGGAACAAATCTCCAAGTAGTTTCCTAAAAAGTATCCAATATCCTTTTTATGAAATCCAATTAAATCTGCACTTTGTTCCTAATAAATCTCCTTGACCTGCATATAATGATGAGGTATATCCAAAAAGATCTCATCAAATTAAATCAAATCCATCAAGAGATATACAATAGCAGCAACTATTGTATCAGACAATGATGTTATGACATCTCCTTTGACATCTTGATTAACCATCACATGACAGCAAAACAACAACACCTTAAAACAACCATACACTCATATCAGCTTAGTGCAGCACAACATGTCAAGACATCACACTTGACATCTCCACAACCTGTAACTAATCTAATATGATAGATACTGAACATAACTAGTTAGTGCAGAACAGCATGTCAAGACATCCTCCTTGACTTTTCACAACCTGCAACTAAACTATTATGGAAGATACACAAAATAGCATGTTAAAACATCTTAAGTGACATAAAGCTATGATATAGGTTTTAACAAAATTTAACCAACACAAATATTGCATAGCTGCAGAACTAACAAACTCCCCCTTTGGCAAATTTTGGCTAAAACCATCATATCATATCAAATATATCAGCAGCAGAAGACAGTCACACACATCAGTAGCAGATAAAATAATTATCAGCACTGCAACACCTACACAAGCAAATCAGCACTCAATCTTCATCTACAAACATACACAACCTCACACAGCCACTCACACTAGCTCACCAGTTAACATATCATCAGTTAGTGGCATCAGATATCAGCACATCATGCAATCACACACTCTCCCCCTTTTTAGCCATATTTGACAAAGCAATAGCACACCAGAGCAATATCCATACAACCTTTGGATAACACAACCAGCTCCTCCTCAAGGAAACAACCAAGGAACTCTACTACTACATACAACCATCTCCCCCTTATTAGCCATAATATGCCAAACCAAGCAATTATGCATTTAAGGACAATCAACCAAAAGCAAGCAAGTCAGTAGCAGAACACATCCAACTCAGAAGCTTGTACAATCTGACAGGTTACAGTACTCTCCCTGTCATGGATAACCAATGCTCCATTGCAAGAACAACACCCAAAATGAATGGAAAACACAAGACGCATCTTCATGTCTTCAAGAGCGCACCCTCTGTTCAACACACATGCTGAACATATTCACCTACTGCTTGAGCTTTAAGCAAACCATGTATCACAACAGTACATAAATCAGATAGAAGCTTGTGTTCTCTGGAGACAAAAACCATAACATTCTGAACAGAATGTTCTGTCAACAGATGTTAAGACATCAGTCTTGACATCATGAACAGAATCCAGCTGCATAAGAAAAACACCACATTCCAAATAAAAACAGAACCTCCAAGCCCCCTCCTAAGCCAAGGGACCAGAAACAACCAGAACAAAAACACATCATATCCCATCACAACATATAAGATCACAAGAACACAAGAACATTACTCTCTCTCCCCAAGCTTTTCAACTGGCCTTAGCAAGGCCCCAACTCTCCAAAGGCAGTCATTCCCTATCATTCTCCCGTATGACAATCTGGAATACTCCTGATCAGTTGATGAGTAACTTCATCTTCAGACTTCCAAACAAACAATACCTGATCTACTTCAGTCTTTTCTACATTCTTCATCCAAAGCAGACCTTCTACTTCATCATTCTCCCGTATGACTATGTAGACGCTCCTTAGGCATAATGTAGGCACCACGCTTCTGAACCAGAGCATAATCATCCTTCACCAAGGAAATCCAACCCAGATAATGTCCCAACACCAAGTTAGAACATCTTCCATTACATCCACTAGTAGTTGTTGATACTAGTGAGGTCTTCAAAAATAGTAGTCATGCTTTGCCAGAACATACTACTAAAAACAAGATCAGAATCTCCACATAGTCAGAAACACCTCTTCTGACAAAAATGCTTGATCATCCAACTCCAAGTGCACAATCTCAATCATCTTCCAAATATAACCATCAACAATCATTTAGGACATCAGCTTCCCATCACCATTCAAAGGACTCATTGCACATAGAAGTCCTTCAAGAAGCTCCCAATAAAACACAGCCAGAGCAGCTTATTCAAGTTAACATAAACACCTGAACACCATAGAGAGAAATAAGCTTGCACACCCTCTCTGAATCAAAGAATTCAGACTGCAGACTTGCATACTCACATCCGGCAAATACTTAGCTCCCGTCAAAGTATTTATCATTAGTCAGATGCACACCCTTATCAGAGGACAGACAAATACTCAGCTCCCGTCAAAGTATTTATCATTATTCAGATAAGACTACCTTCTCACACAAGGTAGGACAATTGGTCTGACATTCTTCTTTCGCACACATCAGGCATCTGCTGATTCTTCTTCATGACAAACCATCATGACAAGCATTCATACCACAAAAGCATTCACACAAAAGCATTCACACCACCATAGCATTCCAGATTAGATCAGTGTCTTGACCTTTCACTCCATCCTGAGCTAAACAAACTTCCTTGGCTGAGGAGGCAATGAACTGAAATGATGTTTCAACATCAGTTCCGACATCAATCTAAAACACATGGATTTTACTATGGCTTTGAAGACAGCAACCATAGTAATGCACATACATCTCTTGAAAGGACACAAGAGGATCAACCATCAGTAGCTTATCAACCTTCAAAACCAGATCATACACCCATGTAGGAACCTGCATACTCTACATCTCAAGAATCTTCTTCTCAAACTTCTAATGTTCAGACCTTCTGTCTGTCTTTGAGATGTTGAATGCCATCCTTCTGCACCTAAAGAGTAGATTCCCTCTAACAGGTTTCTGGAGCAAAAAAAATATTGACTGGTCATCACAAACAGATTGTAAAAATATGCTTCTCCCAACACTTCAACCTTCAAGGATGCTCTTCAAGCCTTGCAAAAAAATGTTCCATTATGTGAGGACACCACACAACTGAACTCCAGCAAATACCAGGGAACCATAATCTTTTGGTCCCAAAAAATACACCAACTCCTCCTTGCTCCAAACACAAATCTGAAATGCTCATCCTAGAAGGTTTGGATGACATTCCAACAATGAAGACACCAGTCAACCAGTTAGGTTAATACACCTCCTCTAAGCACATCCCTTTGAGTTTCTCTTCCACTAGAACAAGAGTTCCATGCTCTCATAGACTTGATAGTGACATTAAGTTTGAGTAAACAACCTCCATCCTGTTTTTGAGAAACACCACCAGGCATAATAAATTCTCAATACAAGGATGTCAAGACATTAAGTCTGACACATCTTCAAGGTCTTCCAGTTTAGATTAAGGACTCCCCCTTAATAACTGCTTAGAGCATTTTAGATAATCATACATTCTCCCCTCCAATAGCTGCACATCCTGCAGGTTACTCTCCTTCAAACAGAATCTGCTCCATGGCCATCAACAAGATTCTATACAACTGGCTCCTTTGAACATAAGGAACTTCCAGACTTCAAAGAGAATGTCCTTGACATTTGAGCTTGACCTCCACACAAAACCCAACCTTTGTATCCCTCCTCACTTGGATCAGAAATACACTAATCCAATAAGTGACAATATGTTTATCATCTCATGACCAACACACTTATCTAAGACATGTTTCTTGATAGAAACTTCTTAGACACACAACCCAGATGCCTCCTCTTCCAAGCCAGGAGTAGGTTCCAAACAGATGTGATCAATACACATTTGTTTAGCCCCTCAAGCATCTGCTATGCCATACCTTTATCCAACAAGATTCTACCCACTCTGCTGGTTTGATGTTCCAACAACTGGTAGAACATCATTCAAGAACAACACCATGAGATCCTTCAATTTTGACTCGTGGATGGTCTTTCTGAGAAGAGAGCAAAAATAAATTGCATCCTTCTGATCAACAAACTTCTTGAAAATGCCTTTATGAGTGGACTTGGGTCAACCCTCAAGTATCCTTGGTCACTTTACATAGAAGGTTGAAACAATCTTGCATACACTACATCATCACACATCAACTCTTCTGAGGAGACCAATCCTACTGCCCTTCCTTTACTAGCGACACAAGGAAACCCCAGGGTTTCATCAGATACCATGCAGCAGAATACACAAATAAAGAAAACCCCTCAACAACCTTCAGGAAAAACTTAATAACCAACGCACAAACACCACACTCCAGGTGCAGCAGGTCAGCATAGGTTAAAAATAAATCACCCTACAAAGCAGCTCATCACCAAAGTTATACGCCTGACAACTTCAACCAGAGCCAATACACACCCTATCATGAATAGTCCATCCTCCACTTCAAGGGGCCATTCAAATAACATATAAACTGACCAAGTTCATACAACTTCTCAGCAAAAGAATTTTCCTTGCACATGAACCAGAAAGTATCTTCCGTAGGATCTCACCAAGAAAAATGAACAGGATGCCTGCTTTGACACCAATTAAAATTCTGGTATGACAGATCCCAGATATCCTACAGGATGTCGAGACATCTGGTCTGTTACAGATAACATGGTAAGATATAAACAATAACAGTACTACAAAGCTTAAACAACACACAAAATTTGTTCACCCAGTTCGGTCTAACAACCTACATCTGGGGGCATACCAAGCCAGGAAGGAAGTCCACTATTAGTAGTATCAATTCATAGACCCTACAATCAACACACCCGTTGATGATCTACTCGCTTAATCACCACCCAATGACCCTTCTACCTAAGTCCACCCTAGATAAGAGACTCCATCTCACTTCCAATCATCGCAATGATGTCTAGCAGTCAATACCTCAGCCACTACATCAACAATTTGATTTCCAACAACTCTTCAATCACAGAAAAGTAGAAGACACACTTCAATGACAATACCTAGACATGACACACATGACTAAGAACAATACTTAGAGTTGCTTAACAGCTTCCTCCAAGAATAATACATCTCTTACCTACAGGCTTCGAGATAAACACGATGACCATCCCACAAACCGGGTGGTTCATCAACTAACACCGCCCTTATAATTTACATGATGGCTGGCTTATTTTTCTAGGTTACAATGCTTCTATTTATAACCTAAACCCAACTGGATTTGGGCTTCAAATCACAACATATCAGCTGCTACAAATCTGCAAAAGATTCTCCTACAAATTAGGTCTTCAATCAAATCTTCATGCTTTAAATCAGCTGCAGAATTTTCTCCACATAAATAGGAACAAATCTCTAAGTAGTCTCCTAAAAATTCTCCAAGATCCTTTTTTTGAAATCCAATTAAATCTGCACTTTGTTCCTAATAAATATCCTTGACCTGCGTATAATGATGAGGTATATCCAAAAAGATCTCATCAAATCAAATCAAATCCGTCAAGAGATATACAATAGCAGCAACTGATGTATAAAACAATGATGTTATGACATCTCCTTTGACATCTTGATTAACCATCGCATGACAGCAAAACAGCAACACCTTAAAACAACCATGCACTCATATCAGCTTAGTGCAACACAACATGTCAAGACATCACACTTGACATCTCCACAACCTGCAACTAATCTAATATGACAGATACTGAACATAACTAGTTAGTGCAGAACAGCATGTCAAGACATCCTCCTTGACTTTTCACAACCTGCAACTAAACTATTATGGCAGATACACAAAACAGCATGTTAAAACAACTTAAGTGACATAAAGCTATCATATAGGTTTTAACAAAATTTAGCCAACACAAATACTGCATAGCTGCAGAACTAACACTTCTTCTTACATATACTCCATTCTCAGATGTGCACTTTACAAATTCCTCCTCCCTTAGAAAGTTAACTATCTTCTTATTCCAAGCTCTTGGAGCTTGATTAAGTCCATACAAGGCTTTATTCTTGCTTTCTTCTCCTTTTTTCACAAACGCAGTTGGTTGCGCAACATAAACTTCTTCATCTAAGGGACCATTCAGGAATGCACATTTCACATCCATCTTGCAAATCTTATAGTTTTTCATGTTCGCTGGACCAACAACTAACCTGATTTTATCGATCCTAGCAATAGGTGGAGAATCTTCGTCGAAGTTGATTCCTTCTTTTTGAAGAAATCCTTTCGCCACAAGCCTTGCCTTGTGTCAAGTAACTTCTCCTTTGGGATTCAACTTCACCTTGTATACCTACTTCACATTGATTTCCTTCTTGCCTTGAGGAAATTCGACAAGTGACCAAGTGTTGTTGACTTTGATGGACTTCAGTTCCTCATTCATCGGTTTCTTCCACTTTGAATCCTTCAATGCCTCAGTTGCATTGACCGGTTTGACATTTGCATATAAATCATAGTGTAGCAACTTACCTTCATCATCTAATGTAACCACACATTCTTGCGACCTTGTAGGCATGTGTCGCGTTCTTTAAGGTTTGCTTGTGCTTGCTTGACCTCTGACTTTTTCTTGTCAAACTTCTCTTTCGACCTCACTTGTTTGTTTTTCACATTATATTCTCACTGAATATTTCTTGACATTTTGAATCCAATCCCATTCCTTAATCTCATTTATGATCACGTCCCTGCTGATAACCACCTGCTTGTTCACTGGGTCTAACAACTTGTAACCTCTAGTTGAATGATATCCTATCAGAATCATTTGACTTGACAAATCATCAAGTTTTCTTCTCAACTGATCTGAAACATGTCTATGTGCTATAGAACTAAATACCTTTATATGACTCAAGCTAGGCTTTACACCAAACCAACATTCTTATGATGTGATTCCTTTTAGCCTTTTTGTCGGAGATCTATTCAAAATATATGTTGCAGTCGACACAACTTCTCCCCATAATTCTTTAGGTAGATGCTTGTCTTTCAACATACTTCTCACCATATTCATGATGGTTATATTCTTTCTTTCTGCAATTCCATTCTGTTGTGGGGTGTAGGGTGCCACCACCTTATGCACAATCCCTTCTTTCTCATATAATGTGTCGAAGTCTTTCGACACATATTCTCCACCACCATTAGTCCTTAGAATCTTAATCTTTCGACCACTTTGTCTTTCAACCATAGATTTAAACTTTGAAAATACCTCAATCACTTCACTTTTCTTCTTGATCAGGTAAGTCCATAGTTTTTACTAAAATCATCAATGAATGTGAGAAAGTATCTATTACCTCCAACAGAATCTACCTCGATAGGTCCACACACATCAAAGTGTACGACTTCATGGATTGCCTTCGATTTTTTCCTATATCCTTGTTGGAGATGTTCTTGTGTTGCTTCGCCTGCACACATTCTTCACACACTTTATTTGGAATGTCGATTTCTGATAACCCTGAAACTATATTTCTTCTCTTCACATCTTTGATGTCTTTAAAGTTGAGATGGATAAGTCTGTAGTGCCATAACTATTCATCCCTACTAGCTGCAATTGAAATGAACTTATGCTCCATCACATTTAGTTCAATCCTGAACATTTTATTTTGAGACATATGTGCATTCAAGATTAACCTTCTACCTGAGTTGAGAACTCTCATCATCTTATCTTCAATCAACACTTTGTAGTTATTTTAGACCAACTGCCTTATGATGAGAAAATTACTTTTCATGTCAGGTATGTACAATACATTGGAAGTTATTGACCTCTTGTCATCTTTCCTCGTAATTAGATCATCACAAATACCTTCAGCTACTAGAGTATTGTCATTTAGAAATTTACCATGGTCTTCACTAAGGGTTTTATGTTGACAAACCAATCTTTTCTACCAGTCATGTGTGATGAGCATCCTGAGTCCAAGTATCATTGGTCCTAGAATCTTTCTTCATCTCTAGTTGTGAACATCAATAACATCTCTTCTTTTTCATGCTTTACAAACTTTGCATCATTTTCTTGGCTCTTTTGTTTTCTAGGACAATTACTAGAGTAGTGACCATACTTTTGACAATTAAAATGTTGAATGTGACTTTTGTCAGGTTTCTGACCACCACCTCTTCCTCTACCTACAACACCACCTCTTTGGTTGCTTTGGTATGAGGACTTTTTCTTATTCGACCAGCCTCCTTCTTGCTGAATTCGACCAGTCGAATTGTTGTAGCCTCCTCTACCTTTATTGTCAAACCACTATCCTTTGCCTTTGTTTTCTATTGCTAATTGTGTCTGCAAAGCCATATCACCTTTCGACTTCTTGAAGCTCCTTTAGTCATTATTTGTTCATGAGATTCAAGCGTTCCTTGAAACTCTTCCTTTGCCAATGTTAACAAATCTTTCGACTCTTCTATGGCTACAACCATGTGGTCAAACTTTGAAGCCAATGATCTCAAGATCTTTATAACAGCTGATCTTGATGTCAACACTTCACATACCTTGATTTAATTCACCAATTTTGTACCTTTAGTGAAAAAATCATTTATGCTTTCGTTGTTCCATCTGAAGCAATTCATACATTCTCTTGTGAGTTTGTAACCTCACACTACGCCAAAAATGATTTTAGGCAGCCACCTTAGACAGCACTTTTTTCCAAAAGCGCTGCTATAAGTTAAATAAAAAATAAAACATGGAAAGTATGTACGAGATTGTGTAAAAGCGCTGCTAAAAGGCCCACCTTAGACAACGCTATTCAAAAGAGCAGCTAAAAGGCCTACATTAGACAGCGCTTTAAAAAAGCGCTGCTAAAAGTCCCACCTTAGACAGCGCTTCTTAAAAGCGCTGCTAAAGGCCCATGTACGAAGCGCTGCTAAAGGCCCATATTAGAAAGCGCTTTACTCAAAGCGTAGCTAAAGGCCCAACTACAAAGCGAAAGCGCTGCTAAAAGCACTCATTAGATAGCGCTTCACAAAAGCGCTGTCTAAAGTCATTTAAAATTAAAATTAAAAAACATATTCTATTCATTCTTTCTATTCTCAGAACTGTTTCTCTTCTCTCGCGAAAAACCCTAAACCCAGAAAAAAATCTCCGTCCTCCGTCCTCTCACGCACCTCCGTCCTCTCCGGCGAGGCTCCTGGGTTCCAAAATCAGAGGAAGCTTTTTCACGGTATACTTTTCCTTTGATTGCTTCGGTTCTTAGCTTTTTCACGGCCATAACTTTTTCTTTGATTTCTTTTACATTTGTTTCTAGTAAATTCATGCAATTGTTTAGTGTAAGAGTTTAATATCTTCTTATTAACAGAAGCTAAAGAACATGATGATATAAAACAGTAGCAAACGTGTACATTTGAATACCATTTAATATTTTAACTACATTCTGAAAAATATTAAAGAACTGTAACAAATCCTTTCTTTTTGAATTCATTTCTCTTATCTCTCCATTCTATCTGCAACATTTTTGTTTTTGTTTCACACATTTTTCTCTAATCTCATTTTTGTTTAATTTTCTGTTATTATTATGTTGATAATCTAGAAGCATTTGTAGATGCGTGCACAATAAGCCGATGGTCAGATGTTCCTACATTTTGTTATCTTAAGAAAACAGTATGCTTTTGGGTTTCTTTTATTGTTTTATTATCCTTAGATCTTTTGAATTTTATATCTAAATTAGATGAAAGCTTCCATTTAGGAACATGTGTTTGATTAGTGAGAAGAGTCTTTTATTAATTGTATCATTCTTTTCCGCATTAATATCGGTATGTCTGGTAAGCAATTTTTAAGCCCTATGCAATTTCCGTACATTTTTGTGTTTATACAACTATATTGATCAACAACATAACAACAATACAACATATCTATATTAATTAACATATTTAATACTAATTAACAACGAAGTGCCAATAGATAATAGAATTGTGAGAATATTGTGATATTGCATTATTTTGTAAATGAAATGTAACTATTACAATCTCTTATTACAGGTTAGATGCTTAGTAACGAGGATCACCCACATGATGATTCTATTCATGATGGAGATGAGACCGGTAATGCAGTGGAAAGGGAAATTAGACGAGGAATTACAATTATGAAGCGACTCATTCGTGATAGAGATCGAGGCATAAAACATGATGTGCATTGGAGTCAAGATAACCAACTAATTGAGCCTAACGGTTCAACGTTGACAAGTTATCTTGGTTCAGTTGCAAGGAGAGAAGTTCCAATTACTTGTGATGATTGGAGAAACAAAGCGTTGAAAGGCGCTAAAGACAAAATATGGATTGAGATACAGGTACCATATGTGATGTTATTTGTTTTTAATGACGATTATGTATTTAAATTACTTATACTAACGCACTCTGTGTATGATTTTCGTAGAGGTCTTTCAACATTGATGATACCAGAAAAGATTATATACACGGATTGGCCGGAAAAATACATAGAGAGTTTAGATCTTTTTTATCAAACAAGTATCTTAAGGATGCGGATAAAAAATTTATTGATGCAGAGCTTCCGCAGAAATATGCAGATTTGATTACACCTCATGAATGGGAAACTTTTAAATCCAAACGAAAAACCCCAGAATTTGAGAGTGTAAGTGACATAAATCGGCAACGAGCATCAAGTCCTGCGTATCCATACAAAAAAGGGCGTATGGGATATGCACGCTTACAACAATCTATAGTAAGTATCTATAAATTGCAATGATATACTTGTTCATCATGAGTTATTTTTTATCATGTTATTTGGCTTATTGTGTAGTTAACAAAGGAGAAAAGTTCTGAAACATCTCTTCCAGACCATGTTTTGTGGAAGGAAGCCCGCGTGGGTAAGGATGGAGTTGTTAAAGAAGATGTTCAACAAATTTTTGAGAAATGTGTAAGTATAACATTATTGCTTGAATTAAATCAAAAGTTTATTAACATATAATTAAGTCAAACTTTCGATATTCATATGAATTTCAGGAGACTCTATCTCAGTCTATATCTCTAGATGAAGACAATGATTGCAGGAGGCTACTTAGTCGAGCATTAGATGTTCGTGAGTATTCTGGTCGTATGAGGGGTAGGGGATATGGGATCACTCCAACATCCTTGAAAGAACCAAAGAAAAAAATGGCTAGCAATAAAGAACTGCAGGCAAAGTTGGAAGCATTAAAATCTGAAGTTCGTGAATTGAAAAAGGAAAAAGAAAGAGATAAAAAAGAAAGATATCAAGCTTCAGCTTTTAAAGATACTAGTGAGAAAGATAGTATCAATTGTAATTTTCAACCGAATATTCCCGAGGTAATTATATATATTATTATGAAATTAAATTAGCTTAATTTATTTAATTGGCATATATACACATTAACAATGTCATATTTATTATTGGTTTTAGGGCATTTCCCGTTGTCAACTCTTTTTATCGTCACCGACTTATCGGATGGTTGGCAAGGGAAAAGTGCATAACACTTTGGGAGAAATGCTTCACCATAAACCGCTCCCCACTGGATTTTTGAAATTATCGATTGATATTGTTTTAGAGGGGGATGCCTTATTACCACTACCTGACGATGTTTCGGATGCAACATTGTTGGGAGATGCAATAGGATCGTTTGTTGCATGGCCGTCAAGCCTCATTTGCCTAGATGATAAGGTAAGCTTAAAACCATTATGAACCTTTGGGTATTCAAATTTTTTACGGGCATTTTACGTACATTTTTTTTACATGGTAATGTTAGACTCCAACAAAATCCAAATAAAATGATAAGGGGATTATGCGGGAAACCGAGTCAGTTGCATCGAGAAAAGTGGTACAACACAATTATATGATATTTATGCATGGAAAATGTTAATTCGTGATCTTATACTTCACCTAACTAATTATATGATATTTAGATTCAGGCTAAAGAGATTGAACAAGTCAGTAGGGGTAAGATGCCTGAAATTAGCAACATTCCCACACAAACAAAGGGTGTTGCTAAGAAGACCGCGGCTAGAAAAAAACCTACTTCTCAGTATAGGTCGTGCCTTCAGACATGTTTACTTATAACAGATATTCTGGATGGTGGCACTCGGCTTATACCTATGGAGGAAGGTATTTTTTGTTTTGAATATTTGGAAACAATTGGTAAAGAGGACATGGAGCAAGTTTTTAAACATTTGGAAATAGGCATCGGTGTTGTCGATACATACATTAGGTATACTCCGATCAACTTTGTTTAATTAATTGAACAATTTATTTACTCATTTCAAATGAATAGTCTAATATGTTAATGATGTTTTATTTAAGGTTTCTATATGACAAATTGATGCGCCCGCGTGGATTGGAACAAAGATTCGCTTTCTTATCTCCCATGACTATCAACTCATGGTTAATCGTACAGAAACCAGATGAAGTCATACAGTATGTACTCGGTTTATTTATGGCCAGCAAAGATACATAAAATTTGTTCTTTTTACCATATAATACTGGCAACGGGTTAGATTTTCATTCTAACTTCATCTATTATAATTTGTTTTTGAAGTTGTGTAGAAAGTTTCCATCTAACCTTTGTTTAATCTTACAGTGGACATTGGTTGTTGGTGGCAATTAATCTGATAAGAGAAAGTGTATATTATCTGGATTCTTTACACAATGATCAAGCAACATACCCAGATATGAAGAAGTTGATTGATACGTAAGTGAGATTGTTCTAAAAATCCGTGTGTATATTTATTTATTTATGTGACATGTTCTAAATATTCGTTTATATTTTATTAGCGTTATACAAGTTTTTCGATCACAAAGAGATATTCAAGTTCCAAAGAGCAAAGCCAACAACATTACATGGATTAGAGTGGAGGTATATTTTCACAATTTTGATTATATTAGTGATGATACTTGATAAAACTAGTTAAGGGGTATATCCTGATATATATCCGTATTTTCTTTCCATGTGTAGTGTCCTTGTCAGTGCAATGGAATAGATTGCGGATATTTCATGTTGAGGTTTATGAAAGAAACTCTTCTTTTGGATCGAATAGATATTCCATCCAAGGTATGGATTTCTAACTTAGGAATTATTTTAATATTTACCACATATGTCTCATATAATTAGATAGTTTTAGCTAAATCATACTATGTTATATTATTATGTAGTACTTTGATGAATTCAAATGTGTTCATTACTCAAAAGATCAATTGGATGAACTTAAAGAGGAATGGTGTCAATTCATTATTGAGCTGAGAGTTTTATAAGGTATATTGTCTTTCTTTCATTGATGAGAATTTTGAGTATATATAAGTTTGAGTTTTGATGAGATAATATGTCGTCATTAGTATATTAAATTGTGTTGCAATGTTGTTGTTGTTTGTTATAGAAGGTTGGAATCATAAATTGTGTTGGTGCTGCCAAATATTGATTGATATCTTGTCCATAGAAGGTTGGAATCATATACTGATTTTCATAGGCACTTGGCAATATTCAATAACTCATGATCATTTGTTGACATTTTTGGCAATGCTTGCAGCTTGAATATCAGATTTGGCAATGCTTGCAGCTTGAATATCAGATAAGAACAATGCCTTCTTTGTTTTCTTCTATATTTTGTCTAATGTTGTTGTTGTTGTTTTGTTTCAGGTTATATGTGCAGATGTAGAAGATAGAGCTAACAAGTTCATTGTTGTTGGTTTTTAGCTTGAATATCAGATTTTTTTGTAGCTAACAAGATATATGAATTGTTGTTGTTTTTTAGCTTGAATATCATCAATTTTTTGTATATATAAATTATTGGATTAAAGATGTATATATAAATAGACAAATTTGGTGCATATTTATTGGATTGAAGCTCTAATTTATGAAAATTTGGTGCAAATTCTGAATGCATATTCTGGTGCAAAATGTGGTAAAAACCTGGTGCAAAATATGGTGATAATCTGGTAAATATTTATTGTATATATCAGACAGCGCTTTATTTAAGTTTTATATATAAAAAATTTCGTGGACATTAGACAACGCTTCAAAGAAAAAAGTGTTGCCTGAAGTGGGGATTAGACAGCACTTTAAATAAAAAGCGCTGCTTAAAGTAGAGAATAGTCACCACTTTTAAAGAAAAGCGCCTTCTAAAGCAATGCCTAAAGATAACCAAAAGCGCTGTCTAAAGTCAAAGCGCTGCCTAAAGGGGTTCTTTAGACAGCGCTTTTACAGACAAAGCGCTGGCTAAAGTGACAAACAGATTGCGCTTTCAAAGTAAAAGCGCTGGCTAAAGCAGACATTTAGCAGCGCTTTCTCATTAACTAAAGCTCCGTCTTTACTTATAGCAGCGGTCGAATAGGCAGCGCTTTTAAGCGCTGTCTAAGCCCTTCTTTGGCATAGTGTCACCTCTTTCACCTTTTATGCGCCTCCAAATGATTTCTCCAGAATTTCCCCTACTTCTTCCGATGATTCTACATCACAGACCTTTTCAAAATTATCTAGATCAACACATTGATGGATTATAAATAGAGCTTTATAATCTTTTTTCTTTAATTCTTTGTGTGCAGCCTTTTCTTCATGTGTCGTGTTTCCTGGAAGTGATGTCACTCCTTCCTTCACAAGATCCCAAAGATCTTGATAACAGAAAACAACCTTCATATGTTTAGACCAATTCTCATAATTTTGACCCTTCAAAATTGGGAGACTCGCCGGAAAATGTCTTTCGGATGATTTATCGCCATCATGTTTTACTTCTCACGAATCGTTCACCCAGTGCTCTAGATACTAGATGTTGGAATTAAACTAAAATTTCAATGTGAAATTTCACTAAATCTTGGAGAATTCCAAACCAAATCTTGATGAAAAAGAATCAATCGTTCTAATTGATTATCTCACTTGTTCTTTACTCTTCACTTGAGTAAATCAACCAACCTTGGTTGCAATATTATATTGCTGCACAATGTTTATTGAAAGAAGAAAATTTGAATTGAGGAAAAAAAAGGGAATTAGGATTTCAAGGTGAAAAGGAAGAAGAAGAATAACTAGTTTTTGCAGGTTTGTCTCTGCTCTCAAAATGAGAATTTTATTCAAGTGTACAACTACACTTCTATTGTGTGTTACAATTCATAATAGAGTTATTCCCTATTTATAGATTTGAGGTTGCTTGCTCTTCAAGCAAGGTCTGAAAACAAAAATTCAAAGAATGGTCAATTCATTTTGGTGGGGCTCAATGAGTAGATTTGGTAGGAGAATTAATTGATTGAGTTGGAAAATGCTATCTATGAGAAATGAAATTTGAGATATGGTTTTTATTCATATGTATAGATTTTAATTTGTCTATACTATGAAAGTAACTTGCAACAACTAATATTCTATAGTTGCTATCTTCTTTTTAAACTATCTTATATTATTTCGTGTGCTATTTAATTTTGAGAGAGGAATCACGTATCATATAGTACACACAACTTGTTGATAAGGAATACATAGCTGGAAAGAAAGAAAAAAACCAATTTGAGGGATAGATTCACAATGAAAAGTAAGTTGAATCTCATATTCTTTTTCTCTTTATTCTTTATAAATTATTAAAAAATCTAAAGAATAACCTAAACTTGAAAGATCAGTCAGGGTAAATCACCCTAACGAGAAATATAATTTAATATAACTTGTATAAAGATTTAGTAGGCTTGGATAATCAGTGGTTAATTTTTTGAGATTATTGTTAAATATTCTAATCTTAACAATTAGATTCCCTAGTAAAAACACACCGTTGAATGTGGTGGTAATCTGGATGAGATTTAGGACACTGAATGGGAATAGAGAGAATGAAATTATGTTATAACTATTTATATTTTGTTCTTCTAAAGAAGTCAAAAACTATATAAATATATTATCTGTTGGTGATTTTAGTATCATCAATGTATTTTAGTAGTAATGTGATTTGCTATAGGGCGATGCAATTATGCGTTAAGCTTGGAAACGAGTTAGGGTAGTACGGAGTGCACGCTCGTCGAGCCAACGTATAATTGAATGCGAATAATTGAAACGGGGTTCCAAGGGGCGTAGCCCCTGGCGGGGTGGGGGGCAGCGCCCCGTTGGGGTTCCAAGGGGCGAAGCCCCTGGCGGGGTGCGGGGCAGCGCCCCGTTGGGGTCCAAGGGGCAGAGCCCCTGGCTGGGGTCCCGCTGACATAACCGTTTCTGAACAGTTGTGTCTTTTCGGTTTCTGTTATTGATCTCCTATATAAGGAATCATTTGGCCTCGGTTTTCGGTTACAGAAAAATGATAATTTCTCTCTACATTCCTGATCAGTTCTCTTTTGCCAGAAACAGATTGTTCTTCAAGAATTATCCCCACAAAGATTTCGTGAACCCAGGCAAGAATAGGGTCGAAATACTTTGTTCGGAAAGTGTACGAACACGATTCTTCGAAGTTATCCAGGATTATCATACCCGAATATCTAACAAACGAACAAAGTATTTTCTGATAATCATGGCTGGAGGAAGCACCGTCAAGGAGATGACTACAAATTTCGGAAAATTGGACAAGTTTCTAGGACAAGACTTCAGGCGTTGGCAGAAGAAGATGCATTTCATGTTGACAACGTTGAAGGTGGTGCACGTCCTGTCTACACTGATTCCAGAACTTCTGGAGGATGACACAGTTGAAAATCTGAGACGCAGATCAAAGTAGGAGAACGACGACTACATATGCAGAGGACACATTCTTAACGGTATGTCTGATCCCTTATTTGATATTTACCAAAACATGGAATCTGCAAAGGAATTGTGGGATTGTCTCGAATCCAAGTACATGGCAGAGGACTCATCCAGTAAAAAGTTCCTGGTAACCGATTTCAACAATTACAAAATGGTTGAATCGAGGTCTGTCATGGAACAATTCAATGAATCCTTGGACAGTTCACACAACACGGATTGAAGATGGATGAAACAATATCTGTCTCAAGCATCATAGACAAGTTGCCTCCTTCGTGGAAGGATTTCAAACACAATCTGAAGCATGGAAAAGACGAACTGTCTTTGATCCAACTTGGAAGTCACTTGCGCATAGAAGAATCTCTAAGAGCGCATGAGGATGACAAAGGAAAAGGCAAAGAAATTGTTGGACCCTCGGTTAATATGGTCGAAGAGGGTGGTAAGAACGATAACAACAAAAAAAAAAGGAAAGAAGCGTGCTTTCAAGAACAAAAAGGGCAGTTTCGGTGCTAACAAGAAACCGAAACTAGAATGCTGGAAGTGTGGCAAAACAGGCCACTTCAAGAAGGATTGCCGTTTCGGCAAAAAGCACGACAACGCGAATGCAAGTGGTTCAGGAAAGGGGTCTAAGGACCAATCCGAAAACCAAGGTCAGAAATCAATTCGTGATTTGAATAGTTTGATTAAACATTCGGTTTCACTAAATTCTGAAGCATTTTATGTGCAGGATGATGCTATCGCGTGGTGGATTGATTCTGGCGCCACAACACATGTTTGTAAGGATCGTTTCTGGTTCAAGACTCTTGTTCCAGTGGAAGATGGTTCTGTCCTCTACATGGGAGATGCTCACTTCGCTCCCGTTGAAGGCAAAGGAAACGTGGTGCTAGAATTCAGTTCTGGAAAGACTATTACTTTGTTTAATGTTTTGTATGTTCCTAAACTACGTAAGAATTTAATTTCTGGTCCTGTATTAAATAAGCTTGGATACAAGCAAGTGTGTGAATCCGATAAATATGTTTTATCAAAGTCTGGTGTGTTTGTAGGATTTGGATATTATAATAATGGTATGTTTATGATGAATTTGAATGGAGTTCCTAATGATTCTGGTTCTGTATTTATGTCCTCTTCGAATGTTATCAATTTTTCGTTATGGCATGCTCGTCTAGGACATGTACATTATAAAAGAATGCATGAAATGTCTAAAGATGATTTAATTCCTGTTTTTGATGAAAATGTAGAAAAGTGTAAAACTTGCATGTTAACAAAGATCACTAGGCAACCTTTTAAAAGTATAACAAGGAAATCTGTCATTCTTGAGTTGATACATAGTGATTTATGTGATTTGCATGCTACTCCATCATTAGGGCATAAAAAATATTTTGTCACTTTCATAGATGATGCATCTAGATTCTGCTATGTTTATTTGTTGCACGCTAAGGACGAAGCCTTAGATAAATTAAAAATTTATAAAACTGAAGTTGAAGTGCAACAGAATGTGCTGATTAAAACATTACGTACAGATAGAGGTGGTGAATATTATGATCCTGTATTTTTCCAATCCGTAGGAATCATTCATGAGACTACGGCACCTTATACACCTCAACAAAATGGTGTGGCTGAAAGGAAAAATATAGTTCTTAAAGAAATGGTGAATGCCATGTTATCTTATTCTGGTTTGAGTGAAGGGTTTTGGGGAGAAGCTATGTTAACGGCTTGCTATTTGTTAAATAGGGTTCCTAATAAAAGGAACAAGACTACCCCATATGAACTTTGGTATAAGAAACGACCCAACTTAACATTTCTACGTGTTTGGGGTTGTAGGGCCGTGGTTAGACTCCTGGACCCAAAAAGGAAAACTTTGGGTGAAAAGGGTATAGCTTGCATCTTTGTTGGATATGCTGAGCACTCCAAGGCCTATCGGTTTTATGTTATAGAACCTAATGACTCGATCTCTATTAACACGATTATAGAATCGAGAGATGCCATATTTGATGAGAATTGTTTCTCTTCTATACCTAGACCAAAGGTCTCTATACCTAATTCAGATGAATCTCTAAGGGATGATCATTCAAATGATGTGCCAAGTGAGACACTTGAACCCCGTAGGAGCAAAAGAGCTAGAAAATCCAGATCTTATGGATCTGATTTTCAACTATATTTAGTTGAGAGATCAAAGGATCAGATTGATACTCAATACTATTATTGCTATAGTATAGAGGAGGATCCAAGAACGTATGATGAAGCTGTGAAATCTCGAGATTCTGGTTTTTGGAAAAAAGCAATTGATGAAGAGATTGGTTCTATCATGGAAAATAATACTTGGGTATTATCTGATTTACCACCAGGTTGCAAACCATTGGGTTGCAAATGGATCTTCAAAAAGAAGATGAAAGTCGATGGTACAATTGACAAGTTTAAAGCTAGATTAGTTATCCAAGGCTTCAGACAAAAGGAAGGGATTGATTATTTCGATACCTATGCTCCAGTTGCCCGTATCACTACTATTAGATTGTTGATTGCCTTGGCGGCTATTCATAATCTAGTGATTCATCAAATGGATGTCAAAACAGTATTTCTGAATGGTGATTTGGAAGAAGAAGTGTATATGAAGCAACCTGAAGGATTTGTAATGCCTGGTAATGAGCATAAAGTGTGTAAGCTAGTTAAGTCGTTGTATGGGCTGAAACAAGCTCCGAAGCAGTGGCATCAAAAGTTTGATGAGGTTGTTTTGTCTAATGGTTTCATTCTAAACCAAGCTGACAAATATGTATATAGCAAATTTGATACATCCGGTAAAGGAGTTTTCATTTGTCTATATGTTGATGACATGTTGATCTTTGGCACAGACCAAAATCAAATTGATAAAACGAAGAATTTCCTGTCATCAAACTTCTCCATGAAGGATATGGGAGAAGCGGACGTTATTCTTGGTATTAAGATTAAACGGGAGAATAAGGGGATTGTAATTACGCAATCTCATTACATTGAGAAAATACTCAAGAAGTTCAACTATGAAAGTTGTTCTCCAGTAAGTACTCCCATGGATCCGGGAGAAAAGCTTATGCCAAATACAAGTAAACCTGTGGATCAACTCGAATACTCAAGAGCTATAGGCTTTTTGATGTATGCTATGATTAGCACTAGACCGGATATTGCTTATGCGGTTGGAAAGTTGAGCAGATTTACTAGTAATCCTAGTAGACATCATTGGCATGCGATAACTAGGGTATTCAAGTACTTGAAGGGTACTATAAATTATGGATTGTCATATATGGGATTTCCTTCGGTGTTAGAGGGTTATTCGGATGCTAGTTGGATAAATAATGCTGAAGATTCATCTTCTACAAGTGGATGGGTGTTCTTGCTTGGGGGAGGTGCCATCTCATGGGCTTCCAAGAAGCAAACATGTATAACTGGTTCCACAATGGAATCTGAGTTTGTAGCATTAGCTGCTGCTGGTAAAGAAGCGGAATGGCTAAGGAACTTGGTATATGAGATTCCGATATGGCCTAAACCGATATCACCAATTTCTATCCGTTGTGATAGTACTGCCACACTGGCTAAAGCTTATAGTCAAATATATAATGGAAATTCTAGACATTTGGGTGTTAGATATGGTATGATTAGGGAATTAATCATGAATGGGGTGATATCTATTGAGTTTGTTCGGTCGCAACAAAACTTAGCTGACCACTTGACGAAGGGATTAGCTAGAGACTTAGTAAAAAAGTCGGTAATTGGGATGGGATTAAAGTCCATTTAAATCTATTAGCTATGGTATACCCAATTCCCTTCTAATACAACGTTAGAAGCAGAATTCAATGTGGAAAGATCATAGTTAGAGATTGGAGCAATTGTGTTTATCTTCCCAAGGTATGTGCTCAGACCTGCAAGTGATGGCTAGGTTGAAGTATATCTTCTTAATGGTTCTTTTGGAAAATTGTAAATGCAGGTGCAAGATTAAAAGGATCACCTATGTGAGCATGAAGTTTTGCCGCTTCAGGAAGCTTGGACTTGGCTTCCTATATGCTTATTAATGGATAAGGACACATGGCTTGTAAAGTGTCAAGTATGAATAGTAGAGTATTGTAAGAAACATATGTGTACTATATCTTCAGATATTCAAATGGATTGACGGGTTCAATCGTTATGACACCCCGATTTTCGAGTATTTGGAATGTGTATTTGTACTAAGATGAAAATTCAATCGCAAGACATTTTCGTCTATGCATTTGTTTGATCGTTATACCTGTGTGTTATACCCTTGTATATATTATAGTATATACTGAGTAAATCAAGGATTACACTAAAATGGGGGGGATTTGTTGGTGATTTTAGTATCATCAATGTATTTTAGTAGTAATGTGATTTGCTATAGGGCGATGCAATTATGCGTTAAGCTTGGAAACGAGTTAGGGTAGTGCGGAGTGCACGCTCGTCGAGCCAACGTATAATTGAATGCGAATAATTGAAACGGGGTTCCAAGGGGCGAAGCCCCTGGCGGGGTGCGGGGCAGCGCCCCGTTGGGGTTCCAAGGGGCGAAGCCCCTGGCGGGGTGCGGGGCAGCGCCCCGTTGGGGTCCAAGGGGCAGAGCCCCTGGCTGGGGTCCCGCTGACATAACCGTTTCTGAACAGTTGTGTCTTTTCGGTTTCTGTTATTGATCTCCTATATAAGGAATCATTTGGCCTCGGTTTTCGGTTACAGAAAAACGATAATTTCTCTCTACATTCCTGATCAGTTCTCTTTTGCCAGAAACAGATTGTTCTTCAAGAATTATCCCCACAAAGATTTCGTGAACCCAGGCAAGAATAGGGTCGAAATACTTTGTTCGGAAAGTGTACGAACACGATTCTTCGAAGTTATCCAGGATTATCATACCCGAATATCTAACATTATCTAAGAACAAGATTTATAATAGTATATGTTTCCACCTAGGTTGGAGGGCAAACTTAACGGCTTAGCAAAAAATACTGGTCTATAATGGATAAAGTTGAAGAGGATCTTCTCTATTATTGGGGTAGACTAAGGACCATCCGATAAATAATAATATTATTAACGTAAATTTTTTTTTTCAATTATAGTCCTAACAAAGATTTTAGGATCTCGGAAACAAGTATAGATGTCTTAAGAATACACATAATTAGAACAAATAATTGAAGAAGGATTGGTAGATGATATACTGAATAAATATTCTGACATTTGTTTAGTTCAACAACTATTTTACATAAAAATTTTACTTGTTAAGTGCAAATTTTAATTTAAATCGAACCATCTTTTGTGGTATTTTTCAACTCAATTCTCATGTTTTCATAGATTTAATTATTGTTCTTGTGTGATTCTTGAATTATATTGCAAATATCTTTGGATTCTTTAATGTGTGTGTTATTGTGCAGAATTTAAGGATAAAACATCAATGAGTAAGACACAAAAGATTAGACAAGGAAGCCAAAAAAAAATGTGAAGATTCTGCAATGTTCGTTGTGCGAACACCAGCGAAGTGAAAGCGAATGCTCTCTGTGCGAGGTCCTGCCGAAGCCCCAACGAACCATCTCAGATTAGAGGCAGTAGAAAAATGACGCAAAGTTCGCTTGGGCGAAGCTTAAGCAAAGCATTTCAGTGTATGAAGAATAATTCGCACGACGAACTCAGATATTTTCCAATGGCGGTTTAACTGTTCACGAGGCACTTGAAGTGCCTAAAAGTGAGTTCGTTGGGCGAAGAAACTGTTCGCAGTGCGAACATGACAAATTTTGTAAATACTATATAAGTATTTTTTTTCTTGCTTTTTAGAGGAATAACTCTTATAACTTGTACTTTTTGGAATCAGAACTTTATCTCTCTTCATTCCAAGTATATTCTAGAGAGAGAAAGACAAATCCTAAGAGAGAGAAGGTAAGATCTTCAATCTCTTGTTGGGTTTGCATGTAATCTTTTGATACCTTATGTATTTCATCTAATGTACGTTTGTGAACTAGTTTTGATTCAATATTGTTGATTGTCTTTGATTTCTTATTTGTGGGTCTTGACAAAACCTTTTCAAATCTTTGATATAAGATTTTCATCTATCAATGAGCAGACTTTTGACATGGTTTTGTAAGTGGATATTCATTTGCATCACTTTTATTTTATTGTGTTGATTAGTAGCATGAGTAGCATGAGTAGGATCAATATGGTAAAGACCACGATAACGTTCTTGACACGGACAATATTGTGAGGATGCGTGATAATAGAGATGAGAAACTTGTTCACATACATTTGGCAAATTAGTTAAATACATGTAAAAAGGGTTAATCATGTGTACGTATTCTGATCATGGCGTTATATATGAATCAAAACATTAATTTGATATGGATGTTATTTGAATATCTGTTAGGTCTAAACTCTAGACATAGATTTAGGTTTAACATTCACGTGAGTATCAGTTTTTAATGCTCTGTGTTGGTTTTGGTGTGTGAGTCATCACCGATGAGACAATATGGTTGGCCTCTCGACTTTGCGTTAGACATAACTTCTATTGTGGGTGATACGTGATGGTATTAGACGAACGTTTGAGTTGTGTATAACATGATTAGAAGAATGCATGTGTTATTAATTGATGAGATCCAATCCCAATAAGGATCCGTTTATAACTCAGTCTTTACTTTATATTTTCTGTCTTTATATTTTCTGCCTTTATTTTTTATGCCTTAAATCTTTCAACCAAAATTTTGCATCACAAGCTTAGAAATATAGAGATCGTTGAACGACAATCTTTCCCTCGCACCGATCTCTGTGGAAAAAATATAAACCTCGGAGGGAATTCCTTCAAAACTAAATTTTTGCTTCTTGCCGCTTTACTATAGTTCGAACAAAATGGCGCCGTTGTTAGGGATTGGTGTTTAGATATTAAATCTCATTGCAATAGTTTCTATATTTTTTAGCTTTGTACAATTGTTTATATTGTATATATATACTTGTTTCTTTTTACGTTTTCTCTAGTGTTGATTAGGAATGATGAGATCTCCTTCTAGATTGGTTGTTATTTGTATAAAATTATTCAATGAAGCTTCGACCGAGTTTGGATGGTGATGGTAGGATGTTGAACATGTGAATGCAAGCAAGGTACATTGTACCGCTTTATAGAATGTTGGAATGATTTAAGAATTTTGTACTTTGTGCAAATGTGTATTCTTGTTTCTTGTTGCAACTTGTTTGAATGCTTGTTTCACTTAGGACCAAAAGCCACAAATTGTGAGAAACCTCCATTGTTTACTATATGCTAGGATGGCTGATAGACTTTGTTTAATACATTTGATTCATTTTTAATCTTTTGATTATTGTGACTTTGTGGAAGCATTAGAAATGATCAAGGCATTTGTTTATATTGAGCACTACCATATCCAAAAGTAACTTACCCGTGAGTAGTGAGAATTTGTTAACCCCTTTGAGCCTAAACATTTTAGATCTCATTTTAGTGATGAACTTGGTTTATGTACATAATTTGAAAGTTAGTTCATTATTGAATTTTGTGAGATTCTAAAAAAATTTCTTGAACCTTTGAACATTGTTTTAAATTGATTTCCTTTCCTTAAAAAGCAAGGAGAATTCACTTGAGGTTTGGTTGAATTCAAGTTGGGGAGAATGAAAAGGAAAGTGGTAGGTTACTCCAAGTTTTGAAAATTTTCAAGCAAGCATTGAAAAGAAAATGTGTAAATATGAATGTGAAAAACAAAAGAAAAAATAATGCTTGTTTGAAAAAGAAAAATAGAGAATGAAATAATTGTGCAAAAGGAAGTTTGAGAAGGTTTGCAATAGAGTAAAGAAAATGGTGAATGATGTTGGGATGTGTAAATACCATGTATAGTGAATGTTTCTTTTGCATCGGCAATTTCGATTCAATAGCCTTTAGAAATGACCATTTGTTGTGAACCTGACCAAGCTATTAGCATTGTTTGTCAGGTGAGTGGAATTTCCCCGCGGTTGCAAACGCGTTAATTTCTTCATTCTTATTTTGAATAGGAGTGTTAGAGTGATTCAAGTATGAGAATTTAGTTGTTATTTGAAATATTACATGATATTTGTTTAAGAAATAAATTCTTTGTCATTTTTTGATTCTATTGAGTGGTGAACGTTGCTTGTACGCATTTTAATGCTTGACCAAATCCTCTTATTTGAGCAAATTTCTCTTGTTTGAATTTGAACCGTTAATCTTTTCTTGGTTGAATCTTATGCTTGAGCAAATCCTCTTGTTTGAGCAAATTTCTCTTGTTTTCATGGGGGGCATACTTTCCTTGAGGATAAGCAAAAATCTAGTTGGGGGGAGTTTGTTAAGTGGAAATTTTGACATAAATTGAACAATCTTTCTTGGCACTTTTCAACTCAATTCTCATGTTTTCATAAATTTAATTCTTGTACTTGTGTGATTGTTCAATTATATTGCAAATACCTTTGGATTCTTTGATGTGTGTGTTATTGTGCAGAATTTAGGCATAAAACATCAATGAGTAACACACAAAAGCTTGGACAAGGAAGCCAAAGAAAATGTGAAGATTCTGCAATATTCGTTGTGCGAACACTAGTGAAGTGAAAGCGAATGCTCGCTGTGCGAGGTCTGGCGAAGCCCCAGCGAACCATCACAGATTTGAGGCAGTAGGAAAAAGATCCAAAGTTCGTTGGGCGAAGCTGAAGCGAAGCATTTCTCTGTGCGAAGAATAGTTCGCACGGCGAACTCAAATATTTTCCAAGGGCAATTTAACTGTTCCTGAGGCACTTGAAGTGCCTAAAAGTGAGTTCGCTGGGCGAAGAAACTGTTCGCAGTGTGAACCTGACAATGGACACACAACATCATCCTCGCACCAAGGGAGCCAGTTTCCACTGCCACCAATGATCAAAGTGATCCCTTCATCTCTATAACACCACAAATAACTACCACTACTTGGGGCATATGTATTAGTTAAGAAAACCAAATTGTCGCCCACGAATCCGCAAGGAGACGACAACACACCACACATCATTGTTCTGATGGAAGCAGTAGCTGACATAGAAATAAACATGTTATAGAGAAACTTGGAAATGGCGATTTAGAGATAGTCAGTCGTGTTAGAGCACCAAAATGAACGATTACGGGAATTGTGCCAATAATATTTTGATTTTTTTGTTGAAATTGTAAAATTTACATCTAACTTTTTATTTTTTTTGTCTTTTGATGAATCGACAGGTACGTGACTATGGTACATCCACATATTGATATCTCTAGTATATTGAGTAGATCATAAGCCAAAAATAAATTTCAGACTCTTAAGGAGATTTTAATAGTTCATCAAACATTAGGAACCCATGTTCCTGCAACTATATTTGCGCAACTTGGGGAAGATCATGAACACCTCCAACAAAAGGAAGAAAAAGACATGACACAATAAGATATTATTGGTATCGTCTATCATAGAGTAAGAAATATCAGGGGTTGTGTTGTTTTTTATCCAAATGCCATGGTGTAGAATAAGGATCGCTTGATCAATAGTAAGATCATTTATGTGACTAGGTTAGAAACATTATTCCTCCAATTATAGACCCAAAGGTTCTTGGATCTCATATACAAGCATATAAATGTCCTAAGAAATACACTTGATTAGAACAAATGGTTGAAAAGGAACTTTTAGAAGACATACCAAAAAAATATTCTAACACATGTTTCGTTGGACAACTATTTTACATAAAAAAAGGTTCTACATCCTCAAAATCTTAGAATCACTACTACGGAAAACACCTATCACAATGGTTGGAAAAGGGATACCACCATGCTGGACCAACCGTTGTGAGGTAAGATGTGATAGTATGTATGATGCTTTCCACAACGGTCATGCGATCATGATTATAACTAGCCCGCTACCTACCACAATGGTTATTTTAAATAATCGTTGTGATAATCTTTAATGCATAATATTTAACAACAGTTGGTCTAAACAACCGTTGTGGTATATACACTAAGTTTATTATAAATTATGTGGAATGCTTATTTCGCCAATGCTCACTAAACATATAACCTTTCAATCTGAACTAGAACATTATAATATGACAAATAAAGTTATATTAGAAGAACAAGTTCACGTTCAATGCTTGACAAAAGTTCTTCAAGTCAAAGAACAACATGCAAATAATGGATTGAAGAATTCTTGTCAAGAATTGAACGTGTACTTGATTTCTAATATAACTTTATCTATCCTATTATAATTTTCTAATCCAATCTAAAAAGTTATATATATGGTAAGGGATTGGAAAAACACTCAAACCACCTAAGATATAATAAACTCACAAAAAACATAAATGATACAGCAAACATATCAAGTCATAGAATGTTTCGGAAACGTACATGCCCCATAATGGCGTGTCCACAATGAAAGAAAGATGAAGCTGAAGTTAGAGCTGAAAACTTGTATCTATTTTGAATGGATGTCATTCTGGATCTTTCACACAAGTTTGTAACACTCACTTTAGCTTCGTTCTCGTTATTGAAACAAGCATCCCTACCTACAAGTTAAAACAAGCAGAAAGTTCAAATATTATGAAATAAGGATTTGAAACATAAACAATAATGCATAAACACATTTTGAAACAAAAACTATAGTGAGGACGAACCTATAAAGTAGCCATTGGCTAAGATTTGATGCAACAAAGGTATCCTTCAAATAAGATGAGTTGGTTGCATAAATTTGGGATTTCCATGTGAGAGAAACGAGTGACGGAGATGTTAGGGTTTTGTTTTAAGAGAGAAGAGTGAAAGAGATGTTAGGATTTTGTTTTAAGAGAGACAATTGTTATGTAATGAAGCAAGGGATAATTCCGCTTATAAAAATTATGATGACAATATGAATCGTGATGAAATGATTGAAACTCACACCACAGTTGATTATAAAAACCGTGATATACAAGGTCAATCGCATTGTGTCACGATAAGTGAAAAATTATTGGTGCTGGGATTCAAACCATTTCACTCCAAGTACATTTTACTATGGTTGATACCTATGACCATTGTGACATGTCCTTTAGTAAATACCAAAAACAAATACGCCCAAAAAAGAACTATTACCAAGGTTAATAGAAAGACCGTTGTAAAATTGGTGTTACGAAAGTTTATTACGACAAATATAGGTACAGTCTTTTTCTAATAAAAATCATCTTCTCCTACCTATGATAGAAACTACCTTAGGTATCTAAGTGATTGTAGTTAACCTCTCTATGACGTCGGATTGGGCCTAGATTACATCATTAATTCCCATAAATCACCTAGATCTGACTGATCTCACACATACGTGAGTGGTTCCTTATTTAAAATGATCATTTGCTTCATATGTGGGAATGTTCATCAAAATTTTAAAACATTTTTGAACATTGGAATGGTGAGTTGTGGAAGAATAACACCTAAAAACTACAACAGTCCTCACTACCACGACCCTAACGTTGGACACATAACATTCTCCTCACACAAAGGGAGCCTGATTCCACCGCCATTAGCGATCAAAGTAATCATTTCATCAATGTCATACCACCAACAACTACAACTGCCATGGAAAAATTGTACCAGTAAACAAAACCCAACCTCCACCACAAATCCTCAAGGAAACGGCAATACAGGACACACCATTGTTTTGATGGAAACGAAAGCTAACACAAACATAAAAACACTAATTAGAGACTTGTTGAATGCAGTTTAGAGAAATCCAATAGTGCTAGAGCATCAAAATGAAATATTCCAAGGATTGTGTCATTAAAAATTTGATTTTTCATTAAATTTGTAAACTTTACATTGAGCTTTTGATATTTTTTTGTCTTTTGGTGACACGATAGTGTGATTTTGGTGCATCCATGGGTTGATATCGCTAGTATATAGAGGATACCCTGAGCGAAAAAGAACTTCCATACTCTTAAGGAGATTTCAAGTTGTTCTTCAAATATTAGAAACCCCTGTTATTGCAACTATATTCGTGAAGCTTGTGGAAGATCTTGGAAACCTTAAACAAAAGGAAGGATAAGACATTGCACTACAAGATATCATTGATATTGCCAATGCTAGAGCAAGATATATCAAATACTATGTAAGTTTTTATACAAATGTCATTATGTAGACTAAGGACCGTCTCTTCAATAGTAAGATTATTGATGTGACGTCATGTCATAAATGTTATTCCTCCATCTATAGACTAAAAAAGGTACCAGGATCTCATAAACAAGCATAAATATGTCCTAATAAATACACTTTATTAGAACAAATGGTTGAAGAAGGACTCTTAGATGAAATATCAAAAAATATTATGACACGTGCTTCGTTGGGCAACTATTTTGGATAAGAAGGTTCTACATCCTCAAAATCCTATGATATTATAATACATGAGCCATATGAAAAATCTTGGTACACACCTTATCTAATCTAAAATATCTTCTCCTACCTCTGAAAGACATTAACTTGGGCGTCTAAGTGATTGTAGGTACTCTCGTCCCCGACATTGGACCTTGCCTGGAGTACATCTTTAACTCCCATAAATCACCCAAATCGGATTTGATCTCACACATCATGATGTTAGGTTGGGTTGAAAATATACATGTTGAAGAAGTCTCCCATCGCTTTGTTTTGTGAATGAAGAGAAAGTTCAAAGCTATATATAGGATACAAGTTCTTTCAAGTCCCACATCGCTTAGTTTTGTGGAGGAAAAGGGAGTCCAATGCTATATATAGGATTCAAGTTCTTCATTCTAAGATGCACTAGTCAAAAGCACCTTAAGCTTGTATTTGGCTTTCTTTGTTCTCTTATACTCTTGTTTTAGAGTATTGTGAGATGTAGTTAAATATTAGTTTTTGTATTATTTTCAATCAAGGTGGAGATTGTTGGGGTTGATTGAAAATATGCATGTTGGTACTCTTTATAGTGGAGTATGATTGTCGATGAAGACAATGCAAGTTTATGTATTATTTTCAATCAAGGTGGAGATTGTTGGGTTGGGTTGAAAATATACATGTTGAAGAAGTCTCACATCACTTAGTTTTGTGAATGAAGAGAGAGTCCAAGACTATATATAGGATACAAGTTCTTTCAAGTCCCACATTGCTTAGTTTTGTGGAGGAAGAGGGAGTCCAAGGCTATATATAGGATTCAAGTTCTTCATTCTAAGATGTCCCAGTCAAAAGCACCTTAAGCTTGTATTTGGCTTTCTTTGTTCTCTTATACTCTTGTTTTAGAGTGTTGTGAGATGTAGTTAAATATTAGTTTTGAAGGGTGTGAGTATACTGGGGGTCTGGATTTGTGAGGGTATATTATGTGTTGTAACAATTTTCACATAGTGTTATTCTCTGGTTGTCTATTGACAACGGTCGTGGTTTTTTCTCCGGTTTTGGAGTTTCCACGTTATGTTCTTGTGTGTTGTGATTGTGTTCCTTTTTTTCTCTATGCTTTGTTTGTTTTTCCCAACACATGAGTGACTTCTATTTATGATATGATCATTGGCTTCATATGTGGAAATGTTCATCAATGTTTCATCACATTTCTCAATGCTTGAATTGTGAACCTGTTAGCTCATAAATTCGACGCCTATATGAAGTTGGAAGTATTGATGGGAATATTAAACTCTTGAAGAGGTTTAAAGAGGCTTTTGACGGGATCTGTATGATAGGGTTTTAGTCAAAGATGCTCACAAGAAGAGAGAATGCTTTTTGGGACTTAGAAAATATTTCTAAGAGTTGGATAGGTCACCTTCGACCGACAACACTGCTAATGTCTGACGTTGGGAAATTCAAATTCAAATAAAGGAGGGAGTAGTTACTTTGGTTCGCTCTTGAAGAAAGACAAGTGGCGTGTATCCAAGCAATGGAAGCATGCAATGCGACACTTGTCATTTGTTGATTATTTCAGGAAGTTTATAGCAGTTAGTTTTAGTATTATAAATAGGGGTTCTAGTAATAGGAATCGTGTGTGGTGTTCACTTTGTAGAAGTTACTCCAAATTTACTCAAAGTATACGTGTGAAGAGAAAATAGTTTTGTGAGAATGTACGTGATGTAAACACCATTTATATTTTCAATGCAATTTAGTTCAACTTTCCATTAAGTCCGTATCTTCTATTTAACGCAAGTTATGTTTTTGCACTTTTCATATTTTCAACCTTTACTGCATGTTTTCGACCTTTTCTTTTACATTTTCAGCCTTTTAACTTAACACTTTAAAACGTTGTTTAGATTGTGTTTTCAACGAACCTTTCTTTATGAGTACCGTCGAAGTGTTTATTTCTGTAGAATTTGCCTTAGATCAATTGTTAGCACATGTCCTAGGATCAATCTGATCGATCTTGTGAGTCACCAAAGTTAGATTTGGAAGATCATCGGTTGTTTACCAATTTTCACGGTAAACAAATTGGCACGCCCAGTGGGACCGTGCTAACTCTATAAAGATCTTTACAAACGATCTGTACATATTAACCTTTTCCTTCTTAAAAATCTTCGTTGTATGTTATTGAGAAGTGGTAAGGTAGGCACTACAAATGAAGAGATACCAAGGAGAAGATACACAAGAAAAATGGTGACGAACGCTAGTCAGCCAAATAATCCAAACCCTCAAGGGAGGGGTTCTAATCCTCAATCAAGTAATTCGAATGCCCAGTCTAGTAACACTAACCCTCAAAATGTGTCTAGAAATGATGTGGTACCACCCCTAGTCCCTTCGACAGGAGAGCCAATACCCCCTCCTATTATGTCTGAACCAATGCCATCAGTGGCAGGTTCAGGGTCAACATATACAAGATCTTATACTCAACCCATTTTGGAGTACGTTGGGCCACAAGGATCTAATCCCCAAACTCCACCGGGAGGAACGTCGACGTTTAGGCATTTTCCCCCTCTAGGATTTTCACAACCATTACCAAGGAATCCACCTTATGGAATGCCAACGTCATTAATGCAAAGCCTCCAAAATTCCCCCCCAGTATTCTCAGACAATGTAATGTCTTCGCCATTACAAGGATCGGGATCTGGGATAAATACGGGTCGAAACAACCAAAGTGTAGGTGTGGGATATTCCACTCAAGGTCCTAGTCTGACAAATACTTCTATAGCATGTTTAAGACAGCAGATGGATGAGAGTAACCTACAAATGGTACAAACTTTGTCCCAAACTATGGGGGAAATTTTCCAGCCTTTGGTTCAGAACACTACCCAAACTAACCAATAATTAGCGGCGCAATTGGCACACATGGCAGAATTTATGGGGGTGTCAGCCCCTGTACGAGGTGCGATTGTGGTGGAGAATATTCCACGGCGTAACCTAGAGACTATACCTGAGGCGAATCTAGAGCCCCCTAGAGTCGAACCCCATAGAGTCGAACTTCCCAAAGCCAAACCACCTAGGAACCAAGTGCCAATTCCTGAAGAAAGTGAGCAAGGGGTCGTGATAGTAAATAGAAACCAAGATGCTGACCATGTTGTACAACAGGTTCGACGTAACAACATAGCAGCAGATAACAACCTAGCAGCCATGGTCGAAAGGATAATGGCTCGAAATGGGGTAAATTTTGGCTTCACCATGCCAAACTATACATCGCTCATAGTAGATTACATTCTCCAGTCAGAATTACTTCCCAGGACGAAGGTCCCAAAGTTTACTAAATTCTCAGGAGATACTACTGAGTCTACTGTCGAACACGTAGCCTGGTATATGATTGAGGCTGGGGAGATTGCAAATGACGAAAGTCTTAAGGTAAAGTATTTTCCAAGCTCCCATACCAAAAACGCTTTTACTTGGTTTACAACCCTACCTCCTAACTCAATCTATAATTGGACCCAATTAGAGCATTTATTCCATGAACAGTTCTACATGGGACAAACTAAGATTAGTTTTAAGGAACTGGCTAGTATAAAACGAAAGTTTACTAAGCCAATAGACGATTACCTAAATAGGTTCAGATTACTTAAGGCTAGATGTTTTACACAAGTGCCAGAGCATGAATTGGTCGAAATGGCCGCTGGTGGCCTTGATTACTCTATTAGAAAGAAATTGGATACAGTATCTGAGAGATATGGCCCAACTGGCTGATAGGGTTCGACAATTAGAACGTATGAAAGACGAAAAGGTTAAGTTCAATAAGGGTAAAAAGGTAGCTTATGTTGAATATAATGAGGATGTCGAAGGTTTATACGACGAACCATTATATTTCGACAAGAGTGAGGTAAACGTTGCTGAGTTAAAGCAAGGTCCTCCGTATGCTTGTAAAATGTTAGCCCTTTCGAACGGAAAAAATTATGTCGAATCTGAGAAGAATGATAAATTTCCCAAGAAAACATACACTTTCGATATCACTAAATGTGACGAATTTTTTTATTTGTTAGTAAAAGATGGGCAGATGATAGTGCCTCCTGGCGCTAAAATGCCACCTTTAGAACAAAGAAAAAAGAGAGGATTTTGTAAATACCATAATTTTCTGGGTCATAAAACTTCTCAGTGTTTTCTTTTCAGGGATCTGGTGCAAAATGCTATTCAGGAGGGCAGGCTGAAATTCGGAGAGAAGAGCAAAGGTCAGATGAAAATTGATTCTGACCCATTGCAAACAGCAGAGGCCCATTATACTGAGCCAAAGGTACATATGGTTGAGGTTGCTGATGAATTCGACTGTTCAGTCAACATGGTGGAAATTACTGAAGATTTCTCCAACAATGCTGTGTTAGCCAAGGTTACTGAAGACCTTGACATTTATGCTGTGGAGAAACTCATGAGCGAGGCCGCTGATAGCTTTGACGAAGCCACTGAGGGCTTAAATGATGGGATCACTGAGATTTCCAACATGATGCTGGTTACCAAAGAGACTGCTGAGAGTTTCGTTAAGATGGATAAGGCTGCTGAAGGCCTTGATGTAGACTTCTGCAATCTGAATCTTAGTGCTGATGTCGACATGGACATAAATATGGTCGAGATTACACAACATAAGACCATGGAGGTTGATGAAGCAAGCTGCCAAGAAGAGCGTAACAAAGTGGCATATCCAAAATAGGATGAGACTATCATTGAATTCCTTCACCGCTGCCAAAAGAAGGGATCAGGTGTCATGTTATGCCCAGGTGAGTGCAATCTTTGACCAGAAAGCTGCTCACAATCTTGA